>OZ005654.1:228458994-230858994 GCA_963930645.1 Salticus scenicus
CTCTCTCTCTGTGTGTGTATGTATATGCGGAATCTTTTGGTTATCATATCTCCGAAACTAATAAAAATAGAACTACAAAACTTCAGAATTGAGACAGGTCTGGTGTCCAAATTTTAGTAAAAATTAGAAAACCAGAAGTGGAACATCAGAAACCGGAAGTGGGACCGTATATCCGTATCTCAAAAACAGTTCAAACGATTTTCTGCAAATTTGCTATATAAACACTCTATTAGATGTCTTTTCTAATAATATAGTTGGTTAGTTCATGAAAACTGATAGGCGTCCTATATAAATAGCTCAGTTTTAGGTCTCGCAAGTACGTTCCTTTAAAAACAGCTGTATGGATTTTTTTCAAACTCGCCATATTAACTCCTTTTTAAATATCCTTTTGCATGTAACCATTGTTTTCCGGTCAATAATTGAGTATGCCAAGTTTTGGTAAAAGTTGATATCTCAAAAACGGCTCTAACGATTTTCAAGAAAATTGTTACATAAATCCATTTTAGACACCCTTTATCATGTATTACGTGGTTATTACAGAAAAATTAACGGTCATCCTGATTAGGTAGTTCAGTTTTAGATCTCGGAAATTGGTGTTACAAATAATAACTCTATCTTTTTTTTTTTTTTTTAAACTCGCTATGTAGGGGTAATGGGGTAATTTTTAATCACGAAACTTTGGGGGTACTTCTTAGAAGCACTTGGTGTTTAGAAGCTATTAATTTTTATTTGATTTTGTATTTGAATTTAAGTTTTTAAATGTCTTTTCTCATTGTATAAAAATTTCCTAAGCAGTAATCTACATATTAGCAAGTTTCCCATTTCACTAGAAAATGTCTCTGAAAAATTATCTATAACTTTTACTTTTAGTATTTTCAAATTTATTTATTGCGTATATTTATTTACTTTGGTTGCAAATTTTTAATGGTATTAAAGGAGAAATTCATTACCTTCAAATTTATTTAAAAAAATTTGAAGAATTCATAAACTGAGATGAGTATAGGCCTTTCTAAAAGGCATTCTTGCAATGTTTCATGCTGGGGTCATACTTCGACAATCCTTGGGGTAATGTTTAAACATCCTGGGATAATTCTTAAACAATGAAAAAATAAGTTTAAATTATTTTTAATAAGTTTTAGTCAAAGGTAAATTTAATATAATGTAAAAAAAAGTACTTAAAGAGCCCAGTTACTATTAATTATCCATTTATTGGTTATATTAGGCACAATTTAAAAAGAAATCAATAAATGTTATAAAACTGTAAGTACTTTATTAAAAAATCAGATATCTTAAACTATTATATTTACAGTTCATAATAAATAAAACTCAAGTGAACAAAAACATTAAGTTACAATCAAAAACATTAGATTATTGCAATAAATAGCTTCTTAACTATAATCTGATGTCGTTATTTACTTTTTGTGAAAGAAGTTGAAAGTGATTCTAAGGGTGAAACTAGATTATTTTTTTATCCTTAAAGTAAGGTATTAGTAACTAAAACATTTTAAGATGATAATAAATATGGATTCAGTTGTAATAACATATGGTGATTTAAAAGAAATAGAAGTGAAATTGTTTCCTTAAAGAAAAAGAACAACTCTTCAAACAAAAAGGTTAACAGGAGAATCTGGAAGTTCTTTAGATTATGAAAGTTTTCACAGCGATCCATCCTCTGGCACCAGTTTAATAGGCAATTCTGATGCTACCATTAATATTTAAAAAAATGTCTTACCAAAAAGCGCACATCAACTGAAGCTACACTTAACAAATGTAATAAATAAGATTGCTTGTGATAAATTTTTTGCTGTTTATTATGAAACTCCATATTATATTGGGGAAGCGTTGGAGGTTTTTAAAGAAAATGAAAACAGCAACTGAAATTGAAATTTTAGAAATGGTATGAGGACAACAAATTTTGGTGACCTTCAGTACCAGATTTTGAGAAAGTTCCTGAATCTATTTTATGGTCCAATTCACAAAGATTCTGTTTATCCCTTTAAAATTTCAAGCGATGATTAAGATTGCTGATATTTATAGAACCCTTAAGAAGTTCTATATGGATGTTTTTGTGAATGAACTAAGAAAAATTAATTGAAATTATTTGTGTTTCAAGTTGAAATGGATAATAACTTCATGTTAATAAAGTCTGTTTTTTTTCCCCCAGGTAATTTATTTTTTAATTCTTCTGCTTTATGGCCACAACTGACCTAGTATCTAGTCCATCCAAATTTAATAAATAAACTACGTTTTTAGTTATTGCCATGTTTTCAATGATTTTTATAAAATGTTATAAAGTGTGAAATCAAACATGTAACTTTTTTTTGTTTGAGTGCATTAAATTGCCAATTATTTTACATAATTTGAAGTACACAATATAAACAAATGCTGACTGACTAGTACTGTTTGTGAAAATCTTATTTTCTGTTCATAAAACATAGAAATACAGTGTCTAATAATTACCCCGTGCATTTCTAAAAATTACCCCATTTGCCGGGGTAATTCTTAGACACGTTTTTTTTTTTTTTTTTTTTTTTTTTCTTTATTTACAAAGACATTAATTGAATGTTCTGATAAGATAATTCATATAATACTAATAAATAAAAATACAAAATGTGAACTATATCCAAAGAAACTTTTTTTATAACAAAAGTTTACTTTTTGTCTAAAAATTACCCCGGTTACCCCTAAGCTTTGTTTTACATGTTCATATATATATATATATATATATATATATTTATATGTAACGTGACAGGGGTACCGTAACATTAAGAGAGTTGGTAGTCCAGTGATGTGAGCATCTTAGAAAGGATAAGGAGTCCATCAGATTTACTAATAATCCTTTATTAAATCGAAGATGCTGTCTTGACCTGAAGTTAGACATCCTGAGCGTCATATCCCAAGCAGCACCGAAACGTTCAAAAATTGTTCTGCAAACACGCTCTAAGAACGTTCCCTTTGAACTTGTTATAGACGTCTATCTGTCCATCTTGAAGACGTACAATAGTACGGTTCAGGGAACGTTCAATGAACGTGTAGCTATCACCATCGGTGTTATAGAAGCGTTCAGAGAACGTTCTATGTATACGGTCTCAGAACGTTCTAAATGTTTTTACAACGTTTTCAAAACGTTATGCACATTTTCAGAACGTTCTAGAAAACGTACTGTAAACGTTCTAAAATAGTCTAGAAACGTTCTCAAAACGTTCTATACACACGTTCTCACAACGTTATGTAAACAATTTTTGAACGTTCTTTGAACGTGCTAAAAATGTATTTCATGTATAATAAAATGGAAGAACTCGCAAAAATTGTTCCGGGTCGAAAGAAGACACGACCCTTCGTCAGACGAACATAATAGGCACGAGTATTGCAAATACAAGAGCTACGTTGCAGATTTTTTGCAGCACTCGTGCCTAGTTTGTTCGGTTGAGGAAGGGTTGTGTCTTTTCTCGACCCGGAACAATTGCTTCGAGTTCTTGAATTGTATAGTGTCTGTTCAAAGTTTTGCACTTGTTATTTTATTTACTTATTTTTTTCTGTTTTTCCTTCCTTTCTTTCTTTATCTTTTCTTTTCTTCTGTTTGTGTAGTTTTTATTTTATCTTATTATTATTATTTTTTTTCATAAATAATTGTCGTAGTATTATAAAATTTTACATACGTGCATTGAAATATGGTATAGCAAAAGATCAAGTATTTTGAATATTCTAGATAAATATTTGAATTCAAAAATAAATTAATTAATTAATTCAAGTTCTGGAATATTTTGAAAAATTTTAAGATATTATGTCCCCTGCTAATTAATTATTATTCCCCCCCTAGATTTTGCATCATTATAATTTAACAATAGACTATAACCATATTTGGATATTAATTTTATTAAGTTAACGGCCCTCTTCACTTACCGTCGCCGGTAGCCCGAGCCAATGTTATTCTATGGGGAAATTTATTTTTACAAATAACTTATTAACTACTAGCAGGCTACGCCCGCTTCGCTGGTCACTATTTTTAAAGGAATCACAATAATTAATGAATTCTCAAAATTGCATTAATTTTTTATCATGTTGTTAAAAAGAGAAAAAAAAAAATTCTGATCGGGAAAAATGTCGCACCGGGTCCCCACTGCCTTCGGCAGCGTAGACCCTTGCGCTGCGCGCGCGTATCCCTTCACCATCCTTTTGACTTCTCAAAATTCCATGTTATTACTCATAAACTTTCATTGTTAAGAAAAGGAATTAAAAAAATATATTATTTAGCATCGTGTAAAACCTCACACCGGGACCCCACTGCATTAGGTAGCGCAGATCCATGCGCGCGCACGTGTGAGGATATACGTGCGCTGTGCACGAAAATTCCTTCTCAACTCAAACTTTCATTATTAAGAAAAAAAAAAAAAATTATCATCGGGTAAAAACTTGCACCGGATCGCAAACGCATACGCGCTGCGCGCGCACGTGTTAAGATAGCGTGCGGTGCGCGCAAATATTCTGAAATCAAACCTTTATTCTAAAGAAAAGAAAATTTAAAAAATCATTTTTCATCAGGTAAAAAGTCGCACCGGGTCCCCACTGCCTTCGGCAGCGCAGTCTCGTGCTCGCTGCGTGCGCCTATTCCTTCCCCATTCCTCTAGGCCCTCCTAATTAACCTACATGTACCAATTTTGAACGGTTTAACTCAATTAGCTGTGATGGAAAAAAAAACCTAATCAGGACACCTTAAAATCGTAAATCAGGTGAAATCTCGAATTCCACTTTCGATAATATAAAAGAACTTTAAAATATCTTTCGAATGATGTATTAGAAATAATTTAATCATAATTAGAATTTGAAATATTGAAATTTAAAAATATCACAGCGCCATCTGGCGGTAGAAATTTCTGTACTCTATTGTTCCATTCCAGATCAACAAAGCTTTCAAATGGTGTATTACTTATGAAATTATTTTAATTAGTAGCTGAGATACAAAAGAAAACCTAATCAGGAGACCTCAAAACGTGTAAATGGGGTGAAATCTCGTATTCCACTTTAATATCTTTCGAATGATGTATTAAAAATAATTTAAAAATAATTAGAATTTGAAATATTGAAAATTTTCAATATTACAGCGCCATCTGGCGGTAGAAATGTCTGTAATCTGTTGTTCCATTCCAGATTAACAAATACTTTCAAATGATGTATTACTTAAGAAATTATTTTAATTAGTAGCTGAATTACAAAAGATAACCGATTCAGGAAACCTCAAAACGTGTAAATCAGGTAAAATCTCGAATCCCACTTTCGATAATATAAAAGTACTCTAAAATATCTTTCGAATGATGTATTAAAAATAATTTAATCATGATTAGAAATTGAAATATTGAAAATTAAAAAAATTACAGCGCCATCTGGCGGTAGAAATTTCTGTAATCTACTGTTCAATTCCAAATCAACAAAGCTTTCGAATGATGCATTACTTATGAAATTATTTTAATTAGTAGCTGAGATACAAAAGAAAACCGATTCAGGAGACCTCAAAACGTGTAAATCAGGTGAAATCTCGAATCCCACTTTCGATAATAAAAAAGTACTTTAAAATATCTTTCTAATGATGTATTAAAAATAATTTAATTAGAATTTGAAATATTGAAATTTTAAAATATCTGGCGGTAGAAATTTCTGTAATCTAGTGTTCAATTCTAAATCAACAAAGCTTTCAAATAATGTATTACTTAAAATTTTTTTAATTAGTAGCTGAGATACAAAAGAAAACCTAATCAGGACACCTTAAAACGCGTAAATCAGGTGAAATCTCGAATTCCATTACTTATGATGGTCGGTTAATGGAAGGTGACAGAAATTTGTGGCGTCTACTCTTAAAATTCAATTCAAAAAATTTTCAAAATGAGATATTACTTTTGAAATTATGCTAATTAGAAGCTGTGATACAAAAATGATATAAACACTATTATAAAACGACTTATGTCTGACTTTTTCATGGTTTTCTCCGAAACTTGCGTAATTCCGGGCTAAATACTGTTAAAAATCAATAGTATGAAATGTGAAAGGAGTATCAGAATTCAAAACTTTGCAAAATATAAAAGAATAAAGGCGTTCTGGGTTTTTCGGGGGTTTTCTCCGAAACAACCGTTTCTTTTCTACGTTTTTGCCCCTTCCCCCCTTTTCGCCCCTTCTAATAATTTTACACTTGAAAATATCCGCAATCGATTTATCTTTCCTAAAAACGTAATAATAACAATTTCAAACGCTGTAACTCTTTTTTTTTTTTTTTGCCCCTTCGCCCCCCTCCCTTCCCCCTCAAGCCCTTCCTAATAATTCTACACTTTCAAAAATATTCAGAATCGAATTATCGGGCGTTAAAACCAAATATTACGAAATTTCAACGGCATATCTCAATTTAAAAAAAATATATAATACAAAATTTAATCTAATTTTTTTGTTTATTCAGATATTTTCATGAAAATTGAACAGTAGCTTTATAATATGCTGTCTTGGCCGAATATTAATTAAAATGTAACGTGAATGAAAATTTGAAAAAAATTGAAAATTGCAATTTTTCTCCCTACTACAAAACACGTGACATCTTGATCGGTTACAATCATTTCCCTTTTCATCTCAGACAGTCTGGCGTTTGAAATGATGTTGCCACAAAAAATTCATACTTTAGTTAATTTTAATAAATCTAATTGTTGTACCGATAAGCCGCTTGCACACTTAAATTCAGAAAAAAATCCCCTTTCATTTGGTACCGAAATCGTAACGATCGGACAAATATTTCTAATTTATTTTCCCCTTTTTCTAATTTTAATTCTGTTAAAATATTTTTTTTTTATGCAATGGCGGTGAATTCTCAGTCATTGATATCGCTTTTAGATTAGACATGAGTGGACATTTTAATTAATATCTCCACAACTAATTAAAATTTTTAAATTCTGTTTCGAAGAGGAACTCGGAAAGGCTCCAGTGCATCAGTATGTCAATTCTTGTACTTCTGCGTTCAGTAGGGGCTGAACGTATAAAAGGACAGACAGACAGACAGACAGACAAACCTTTCATTTTATTATTATAGAATACATATTTTTAAATTCTGTTTACACATTCAGAAAATTCCCAACTGTTAAATTGACGGACCTTTTCTGAAAAAGTATTTTTTTAATTTTTAATATTTTATTTTGAAATTGCAAAATGAAAAATATTCACATATTGAAAATTCGTATTTTGCAGCTTCGAAGTAAAATATAAAATAATAAAAAAACAATTTTTTTAAAAAAGGTCCGTCAATTTAACAGCTGGGAATTTTCATAATGTGAAAACAGAATTTAAAAATATGTATTACTTAATAAGTTATTTGTAAAGAAAAATTTCCCATTGATTAACATTAGCTTCGGCTTCCACCGGCGGTGAGTGAAGAGGGTCCTTAAGCAAAAAAATTTAAAAATATTTATGTCTAAATTTTGAAACTTACTGCAAACTTTTAGCATTCAAACACAAAAGTATTTTATTAAATTTTAAATTATCAATGAAATCTCAAATTAATACCCAGATACATATTCTATTTTTAAACTATAATAATGCACAATCAATGGAAAACAAAAAATAAAAATTAGTTAAAAGAAGTACACAAGCGTACAAAATTTAAACAATAAACTGTTTTCTCGTTTTCTTTTTTTTCCACATAATTCTTAAACAAATAAACACAGAAGTATAAAATTTGGATAGAATGTTTTTTAAAATACCATAAATCGAATTTTATATAACTTTAGTATAAGTAATAATTTTTAAACTAAATATCAGTAATTTTTTCTCAAAAGTAAACATTGAAAAAATGAAAAATTTCAGAAATTTTAGAAAAGAAAACTTAATGAAAAATTGGTCATGAAGATGCATTACAGATAGGTTAAAGATGTACGCGCATCCATGCGTTAGATTAAAACCGTATATTTCTTCATGTAGTCACTTTTTTGTTTCTTCCTTTTTCTTCATTTTTTCGCGTGTGAATAATTTTTTAAAAATTTTTCATAGAAACATGAAAATTGGGTAAGACGTTCATTATTAAATTATTTATCGACGTTTTTATTATTCTGGTGATGATCACAGTTTATACAAATTAGTAATTATTATTATTATTATTTTTTTTTTAATTCTGTTATTAAAGTAAAAGAAAAGGGAACACAGAAAGCAAAACCAGGATTTTGTTTAACATTTGAGGGCATGTGCGTCTTCACTTGTCTATTATAATGCATCATTAACACAATTTTTCATTAAGTTTTCTTCGCTAAAATTGTTGAAATTTTTAATTTTTTCCAAAGCTTACTTTTGAGAAAAATTAATAATTATTAGTCTAAAATTATTACTTATTCTAAAGTTATGTAAAATTCGATTAATGATATGATAACGAACATGGCATCCAAATTTTATGTCCATGTGTTTATTTGTTTAAAAGTTATGCATAAAAGAAAAAATGGGAAAGCAGGTTTGTTCCTTTAATTTTGAACAGCCGTGTATTTTAAATACGTTTAAAAATATAAAAAATAAAAATTATTATTATTTTTTTTTTTTTTATTATTTAAATAGATTACGTGAAATTTACTTAATATTTTCATATTTCAAATCATGCGTATGCGAAATTTATTTAAATTATTGATTTTGAGTTTATAAATTTTACATACACATGCAGTGAAATATAACAGTATAAAATGTGGTGAAACATTTTGAAAAATAAATAAATAAATAATTAAAAGTTTATTGTGTAAACAAATAAATAAATAAAAATAAAATAAATAAACTTCAAAATTTAAAACATTTAGCAATATTAAGATTCACCTTAGTAATTATTTCTTTTTAAATAGTTCTCCCTGCTTTTACATTTCTAGAGTGTAATGTAAAATGTAAGCATACATGATCAAATCTATCTATATATTTCTTTAACGTGGATCAGTTGCAATTATTTTTTGCCGAAACGATATAGTAGTGTAATTATTGAAATACGCGAGGATAAAAAATAATATTTAAAAATGAACAATATTTAAGCATGCGGACACAACTCAATGAACTAATAAGAAAAAATTACGAAATTTGTCTGCTTACATTATTTTATGGAAAACTGTATTTTTAAAAATTGCTTCTTCAATCTTTATAAGTGTCATTTTAAACATAGAAATACTTTAAAGATTATACAGAATATGAATAATTGTCATAAATTGACTAAAAATCACAAACAAAAAAATATAATCAAAATGAGAATTATTATTATTATTATTATTATTTAACAAAATATTATACCAAAATAAATAAAAAGTCATCACCAACATCGCGACAAAAATTTAAAAGGCATCATGGAAATCCTATACTATAACTGTACTGCCTGCGAAAGTATGAAACTGGGCCTTCAACCATGAATTTTATTTTGAAACCTTTCTTTGAATGATCTTGGTCTCACTATTGCACAATATTAATTTGGTACTAATAATAATTTGGCTTCTGGTAAATTAAAATTTTTATTAGATGGGAAATTCGGTATAATATTTATGAGTTTCAAATTTTAAAAGTAAATAAGAAAAGAAAAGTGCGAAAAATTCGCATGGGTTTGCTAGTTCAGACTACAACGTTGAACAGTAATAATAAAATATCGAACGAAATAAATTTAGGAGTTAGCGTGAAAGATTTAAAAATTTAAAATTTTCAAATTTAATTTTAAAATATTATATGTTTTTTTGATAAATTTTAATAAACTAAATTTTGTAAGATTTCAATGCACACGTATGAAAATTTTATAAAAAGGAAAAGTAAGTGAACGAACTTACTGTATCTTGAAACTGTTGTAGCGTATCCGAAAGTTAAATTCAAATCTGAATGTAAATACAAAATATGATGAGTAAGCAAGCAGTAGTCAGAAGCTTTGGACTTTGGATCCCACAAGACACGCCAAGAAATACCAACTTCCTGTGTAACAACAGAGCAGATGGCATCTACACGCGGCGAAACTTTCTGTCGATCAAGCAATTTATTCAATAACACCCGTTTCTAATAAAAATTTTTCATACTGTTCAAAACTTAACCTTTTTAAAAATTATTATACTGAGGCCATCCTAAAACTTTCTTCTATATTTTCCTGCGCAGGTCTATGTAATAAATATTATTTGCTAAAATAATCTATCAAAATTATTTTCCATGGTAAATGTATACGATTTTCATCTCAAACAAATATAACACTAAATATCCAAAAAAATCAATTTGATAGTATACAAAATATGTATCTTAAGAAATGTATTTTACATAATGAAAAATGTGAAAAGTCGATAACTTTGTTTTAAATTATCACAGATTTAGGGTTCATCCTTTCGCTTTAAAAGTTTAGACGACTTTTCTGGCAAGAATATTAAGAATTTTAATACAATAGCGAAAACGATAAACTATACAAATTACCCATACTTTTTTTAAAATTAAATATTACTAATATAAATTTATATATATATATATATACACATATTCAATTTTCCAGGGAAAGGTTAAAAACAATGCTCACTCATGTACATTTATACGAAATTTTGACCTATTATGACATATTAAAAATTCTGAAAATAATGGTATGACAGCGCCACCTATTGAACGATTTATTAACAAACATAATCGCCACCAGTTTAGGTCACAGTCCAAGTAAACCAAGTTTGAATAAATTACGTTCATTAGTTCGTGAGATACAGCATCCATAAAATTTTAAAATTTATTAATTTAATCATAAAAATTTAATCAACACAGGTTTTTATAATTAACATTTTTATACATGAAATTTTGTACATTTTTCACCAAAAAATGCTGAAATACAGATATCTGAAAAATCGCAGAAAGCAATAGCAGCACCATCCGTCGGTGGATATATACGGAAACTGAAGCAGCACATTTTGTCATTATATATATATGTCTCACATACAAGGTTTGATAAGTATTCGTATTATAGAAGGTGAGCTACAGGCTTCCCGTAAGTTGAAACGTGACAGTGCCACCTGTCATTTGATATGTACCCGAAGTGAATCAGCAAAATTTACGCAATATCTATTTCACGTACCAAATTTAGAGCATTTATAAATCATAGAAAATGAGCTATTGCGTTCCGTTCCCTTGAATAAAATTAAATTGCAGCATACCAGTGCCTCCAGTTGTCCGATATGCACCCAAAATTATTCTGCAAAGTTTTATATGATATTAATTTTGCATACCATGTTCAGTGTATTTATAATTATTTATATCACAAAAACTGAATTATTGCCATTACGTTAACGGTATTAAATTGCAGGAGAGCAGCGCCACCAGTTGGTCAATATATGCACCCGAATTATTTCAGCGTAGTGTTACATAATATCTGTTTCACATATTAAGTTTGGTGCATTTGTGCACTGTAGAAGCTGAGATATAATCTCCGCGTAAAAGGGAGAATTTACAGAATAGAAGCGAACCCTATCTGGTGATACATTCCAGAGGCTAATGAGCACCAAAGCTGATATTTAGGTCAATATCTAATTAAATATTCCTAATATTTAGCAAATTAGTTTAAAGTCTAACTAAACATCAAGTTTGGTTAAATTCCGTCATTTGGTTTGTGAGATACAGAGTGCATAAAACTTTGATAATACACACACACACACACACACACAAAAAAAAAAAAAAAAAAGACTGGCATTTTGAAAGAATGGTAGAATTGTGTTCTGGACATCTCAAGAGTGTATAAACCCATGGAAAACCGGAGATCAAAAATTCCCTCATTTTTCTTGGTATATACAAAATAATATTAATAATAATAATAATAATAAATAAATAAATAAAATGAATTAATTTTTCGTAACTTAATTTATTAACAATTTAAGAAGCAAATAATAATGAATATCTGCAAAAGTAATCTGGAATAATGTGTTTGACAGAATTCAACAACATAAAACTTAAATAAAATTATAAATAATTATAATGATTATAATAACATACAATTAAAGTTTAAAATTTTGTAATTTTTTCTCACCTCACCTCTATTACATTTCAATGATTATTCTACATGTCAACAAAATTTAAAACTGAAAATAAGGGAAAAAAAAACTGAAAAAAGGGCATTTTGACATATTCGTTATAATCATACTGTGACAGAACGTGTTACGACGGTGATACACTTGAACGTTTTTCATAGAACTAGACTTGTACGTTTTATAGATGGTACAAAGCAAACCTTTTCAGAACGTTCTAAGTAATACTATTTTTGAACGTCTAATCGAACGTTCTCTTGACACGAAACACGGTGTTCACTGTAAAAAAATAACTATTACCAGCTGCAAGAAACTCTCTGTGATTGGAGAAAATAATTATTTTCTCCAGAGAGTTTCTGCAGAGAGTTTTTTGCAGCTGGTAATAGTTATTTTTTTACAGTGTTTGAACGACTGTAACCGTTATTAGACATTCACAGAACGTTCTCGTGCTACTTGGGATATCCCGAAACCGCGCCGATGGTCGGCAATTCGCCGTAGCGGCGCCCCTCTAGGCCCTTGGGTTTAGTTAATGAGCTTTTACATGATGAGAGTAATATTTAACGTAGATTTATTAAACAAGTCAATATCGGAAAAAGTCACGATTTCTCGTGTGTTTCAGCTTAAATACCTTGTATTTGGGCGCGAATATTTAGTCCTCCTCTGCTTAATCATTGGCTTTTAACTTTATGATTGACAGTTTAGCTCCGGCCCGGATCTCCGGGATTAAGTAATATGCATTACTTAACCACAAGAAACGGAGAGTTGCATTTACTCAGCATTTTTATTCTAAAAGTTGTCCAATTTTTCTGACTTTCGCGTTATTAAAGTGCATTGTCATAAAACTTATTTTACACACACACACACGCACACACACATATATATATATCAGCTTTCTCTTATAGGAAATTTGTTAGGTCAATTTTATGTCTTCCGATCATATTATTTCTAAAAAATGCATATAATATGTGTAATAGTGGGTAATGGAAGTCATAGAGTTGTTTCACACCATAATTTTATTTTTATATTATTTCCTTATCTGTTCGGTAGATAGCAGCACTACTTCGAAATATAACAAATTATGTTTAATAAGAAGATCTGTGCAAGAGTTACTTTAATATTCGTTGTAGGCACAAGTGTACCTTCTTCTTGGACGCACTCTTAACAATTTTTTTCACCCAGGAAAGACAAGGATCGAAATAATGCTATTATTTTGATCTGAAACATCTGTCGCGAGTTTTAGCAATTTACAGTATTTATTTATAATGTTATTTATTTATAAAATTAACAATTATTTAAATATATTTATTTTAACAAATAGATGTTTGAAACCAAAAATTTCTTGAAAATTGAATATACTAATTTTTTTTTTTTTTCGTTTTACTTATTTATGATCAGCTATGTTTCTGTAATAACAATTTTTAAAACAATTTTAGAAAATTTCAAAAGAAAATTTGTTGTGAACGTTAAAGGGTTAAAATAGTTTGATTTCTAAAACCTACTTTTGAAGAGAGTTCAAAACATTTGATCTCCTGTAAGTTCATCAAAAAAAAAATATATATAATAATAATAATAATAAAGGGGTTGGTTTGTGGGAATGAAGGCCGATTGACTGCACTAGAGTCCTAGGCCTGAGGGGGGGGGGGGTATCCTTCTTGGGGGTCTTCCTAATGGGCCCTAGCCCATATTTACGCAAGTTTCGGAATAAACCTCCGAAACCTCCGAACGGCTAGGCTGACGAGCGCGACCTGGGATCGAGCAAGACACCTTACATCTACCAGCTTTGTACTCAGAACCACTCGGCCGCTGGTGGGACCTAAAGAAGACTGGTTGGCATAAGTGGACTCTGCTCAGTTCCCCATCATATTTATGTTCTCATAAATGTCTAGTGCGAGATATATTATAATCATGTTAAAAAAAAAGAATTTAACCAAAGCTTGATACAGTAACAGAATGAAATCCCCGCCTAATAGGCTATCCACCGTTCAATTCGATATATTTATCTTATTATAATCTATTAATTTATTTCATCAGGGTCAATTTCGTTGTTTAGTTTTCATGCTACACACAGAAAAATAAGTTGGTCACAGTGACCTGGCAAAATGCTCAACTGACAATACAGAACTGACTAACCAAAAAAGCTGACTAGCCAAAAAGTGTACTTGCTGAACTAGTCACCAAATCTGAAAAGTGTACCTGTTGAACTAGTCACCAAAATTGAAAAGTGTACTGGCTGAACTAGTCATCAAAACTGAAAAGTGTACTTGCTGAACTAGTCTCAAAAACTAAAAAGTGCACTTGCTGAACTAGTCATCAAAACACTACTCCAGACTAGGAAGGTTAATATTATCAAACAAAGATGGCTAGTCCACAATCAAAACTATCTGACCAGTAAGATTAGTCATCAACCACATCAACCACTTTAACCAGACAAGGCAAGTTAGTCAGAATCTACACTTGATTCAGATGGTTAGTCAGCAGCCACCAGGTATCTGACTAAGCAAGCGAGTCAGTTTTTAATGAATATTTGAAGAGGCATGTTAATCAAGGCTATTTGCCTGACTAGCATGTCTGATAACATATGAAAAGGGAAATTAGTCTTTATTTGACTAGCTGTCTAATAATACTTGAAGAGGAAGATTAATCCAATATATATGTACAGTTGAACCTCGAAAATCCGGAATCGGCGGGACCGCGGTGATTCCGGATTTCGGAATTTTTCGGATTTTAGAGATTTATTAAAAATTAATTTTTACGACGTAATTACATACAAAATGCAATTTGTACGCTAGTGAAAATAAACGACGATCGAATTAGCGAATTAAATTACAAAATAGAAATACAATAGATTTAATTTAGAATTAAAATATAAACACATTAAACTATAAACTAATAAACTATTTATTTATTGAAATATACTCAAATAAAACTATAAAAAAATAAGTAATTTTTGTGTTTTTTTTTTTTTTTTTTTTTTTTTTTTTTAACATTTCAGCAATTTAAAGCTGATTTTTTGCAATTTAAAGCTAATGTGATTTTTTTTTTATTATTATTATTCCGTTTTTAACTTACATGTTTTCAAAAAATAAATTCTTTAATTAACAATCAAGTAGTATAAAAATATGTAAAATTATGACTATGTACACTGTAAAAAATGCTGCAGTAAAATTACGGGCAAAGCCCGGCAGCAGAGATTCCAGACAAAGCCCGTAAAAAAACATTTAGAGGATGAATGACGTATCGCCAGTAATTTTACGTTGCGATGAAACATACAGCCAACCTGTAATAAAAGTAGTATTGCCCGTAAAATTAAAAGAGAGCTCGGTATATTAAAATAGTAGCACTGCCTGTAAAATTAGAAGGCATCTTGGTATGTTAAAATAGTAGTGTTGCCCGTAAAATTAAAATAGAACCTTGTGTGTTAAAATAGTATTGCCCGTAAAATTAGAAGGCTGTTCAGTATGTTAAAAAAAAAAAAAAAAAAAAAGTACTAATGCTCGTCAAATTAAGGGAGTTTTGTATCTTTTACGGCAGCACTAAACTATGTTTGATATAAAAGTTTATTATTTATTAAGGGAACTATATTACGTCTGTTTATTCAATGAAATAGGTAACAATTCTTATGGTTTTTGATATATTTTTTACAGCTATGAAATTTTTAAATTGCGTTTTCTCAGTTTTCGTTTTATGACAAATTTATGATTTTCAAAATGCTAAAACTGCTTCACATATTTAAGAAGAGACTTAATTCTTTTAACGTTTAACAGAACGTACTTAAAAGAGTTAAGAATGATTTTGAAATTTATTGATTAGTCTTCGTGATAAAAAATAGAAAGTGAATGTCTATGTAAAAATTTCAGGGAAAGAAGAAAAAAAAAAAAAAAAACAGATTTTTGTTATTTTTTATTTTTAATATTTTTTATTTTAAAGATATTGCAAAACTCATACTTAATTCTTTTAAATAGGTTCTATTAAATATATATTTTAAAAAATTAAATCTTTTTTTTTTTTTTTTTTTTTTAATATCTATAGAAATTTTAGCATTTGAAGATCATGAATTCATGAAAAAAAAAATTTAAACTGAGAAAACTCAATTTAAATATTTCGAATCTTGGGGGGAAAAAAGCATAAAAAACAATAAGAACTTTTGCCTGAATATATATTTCATTGAACAAGCCTAATGTAGTTCCATTTATAAATATTAAGTGGGAATATAAGATTTTATCTGACACCTACAGCAGTACTGCTGTAAAAAGTACCACGTCTCCTTAAAAAAAAAGGATTACGTATAAAAAAATATACAATTCTCTGTTTTACAAGTATATGATTATATGCAAAATTTTCTACCCCCCCCCCCTGAAAAAAAAATAGAATTTGTATGAATATTACAGATAGATTTCCAATAGAGGTCAATATTATTAAAGCCTTTTATCAGCTTTCCGATTTTGTTTACTATAATGGTAAACCTGAACGTAAATGCTTTTGTATTTTCAAACTATGTCTATAATATTCAAAAATGAATATTTTTAACTGTTAATCTGCATACTCTTCTTAAACCATGTCTCTTATAGTCTCATCATTGCAAAATATTTCCAAAATGTACATTTTTATTTGAATTGTTAAAATCGTTAACTTCGGTAATTTTAATACATCAAATACAAAATTAAGTGTATGTTTTAGAAATATTAAAAAAAAAAAAAAAAAAAAAAACACCCTTTAAGATGTCACAGAAAGTATAGTTAACAATATGCATTCATTGAGGAGATAGTTTTTGAGATTGCGATAGCATTCCACAACCATAGGATTAGAATTTATGAAAGAAATCATAGAGCTGACTGATGAGGGGGGGGGGGGGCTAAGTGACTATGCTCATATCATAAAAGAAACTCACAAGCTGTTAATCCCACGAGTTCGTATGCTTGATAAATTATTTGATTGCACTGTTTTTCAATTTTGGTTATAGTTTTTCTGTTCTGAGGTAAAAAAAAAAAAAAAAAAACTGCACATGAAATTGAAAATATTATGCAATTAAAAAATGTTCCAAGAACCTGCTGCCATGGATTAACATTAGCTTGTCTCTTCATGAACGTAGCCTCTCAAATGTAACAATATGAGTAATCACCAATAATATGATTACTAATCAAATTTTTAGAAAATTGATATTTAGAAATATTCTTTTCTAGCATTTTTAAACTTTCATTTACCACTAAAATTTAACAAAAATTTCTCATTTATTAAATAAGTCAAAACTTTAGTGGCAAGAAATAACTATATAAAAGGTGGCAATTATGTGGCAGCTATAGTTCATAACATTTGTATTTAGAACCTAGAGTTACGTTTAGATGTATGACATTTTTTCATCAAATTAAGGCTTTCATCACGAAAATAAAACTTATTTATGCTTAATATAGCATTGATAAAAAAAAATCTTCATATTTCAAATGCATAAACATACATAAACATTTGTTTAGTAGTTTGTCGTCTACAAAGATAGTTACCAATTCCTAGAGTTAACATGAGATACTACTGTATTCAAGATATTTTTTTCTAACTTTTACTATAGTACTTTATAAAGTTATTCTTTTATTTGTGTAACTTTTTTTTACTTCAGAGAGAATTTATATCAAATAATACAGAAAATTCATAAATGGAGTTTTGAAGATTTTTATTTGTTAAAGAATATGTAATATTTTTACTTTCAAAATTTTGTTTGACTGAATCTTGAATTAGGATTTATAAAAAAGCTTGCGAAATCTGGAAATTCAGATATGAAATCAATGCCATTATATTATTTAAGTATGAGAAAATATGAGACTGTAAAACTGAACATGAAATTATTCAGAATAAAACAGGAACAAAATATAGTTAAAAAATAAAATTTTAATATTTCTAATGGGATATAAGACTCTTTGCAAAAAGATTCCCCCTCCCCCATTTTTAATTCAACATGAATTTTTTTAATTTTCTTTCTACACACCTAAAACTTTTGTGAGTGAACTTATTCCTAGAAAAACTTTTGTTTAGGGGAATTCAAAAGCATAGGGAAAGAATCTTAAAATTAAAAAAGTTTCTAAACAACATATATATATACATTAAGAAGAAGAAAAAATACTTTTGAATATTTTATCAAGAACTCATCCAATATAACAAAAGAAAATATTTACAACATATTTATTTATTAAGCATACTATTTTCAATTATTTACTACGCATACATAATTAGAGATTAAATTATAAACTCCACATTGATTTATATTAGCTTCATTTGACATTAAGTTTTTGCACTTGGCATTTATATTCGATCTTCTGGTTCTTTTGGGTGATTTCGATCTTTTTTCTTGTTTAATACACAAGCATGCCCTATTAAAAAATATATAAACATTATATAATACATACTATTTATTAATAGACGATGCTACTCTACTACTTACATTCTAATAAATATTGCAGATACTAAATAAAAATACAAACAGAATTTCAGTTGTGTCTCATTAAAAAAAAAAAAAAAATAAAATAAACATAACTATTAATTTATTAAACACCACACTTTGAAACTTCATTTAGATTCAAACAAATTTATTGAAAATTCATAAGATTAAATTTTGCACAATCCTAAACCACTAATATGAACATTTTGCTCTTCAGTTTGTTTCTTTCAGTAGAAAGCTTATGAAAAATTCAAACGAGGAGGAGATACTGTAATTAAGGCATTTACAGAAGAACAAGTTGAGAATAGAAATTAACCCGATCAGGTTATCGTATGTTTCGGCATCTTGTCAGTTTATCATAGGTTGCTGAAGAACCCGGGCAATGTTAGAACACGTAAATTGTAATGAAAGAAAATGTGATAAAATTCTTGAATACTTCTAATTTAAGGGCAGACAATGAATATTGCAAAATAAATTTTAACAAATATTTCATATTTTATCAGAAATACACTCGTTTCTATAAAATTCAGGCATCTACTAAAAATTTATAACTTTTGAACAAATTGAGATATTTGAAAAATTCAAATTGCATAATAAAGTTTAAGAATGGTATTTTTACGAAAAAAGTCATGGACACGGTAGATAGGTATTTCTTTTATACGTGGATTCTGACGGATGAAAAATAAGAAAAATAGCTCGGGTATCCAATGACCCACTATAACCTGATCGGGGTTAATATTATTAAATGTACAGGAATCTTAACAAAATATAACTCTAATTAAAAAAGAAAATCACAGTTAAACGACGCTATTTATTGATCATTATATGTAGAAACAATACTTCTTCAAATACTGCTAGCATCAAGGCTTAATTTCTAATTATAAAACATTAAAGTCTAACTACCACAGCGTAGGTATCCTTCTAAATATTTGTATCATATTTTTTACAGATTTTTTTTTTTTTTTTTTTTTTAGCAGAAACACACTTTTTAAAATATGTAATTAAAATGAATGAAAAGTTATTAAGTAAGGTTGGTTGGTTGGTTGGCTGTAGGATTTAAGGCCGATTGACTCCGTATGTGTCCTAGGCATACAAGGGGAATGCCGTCCATGGGGGGGGGTCTTTCTAAGGGGTCCTAGCTCAAATTTACGCGAGTTTCGGGGGGAAACCATGGAAAACTCCGAACGGCTAGGTCGATGAGTTCGAACTGGGATCGAACCCGGCACCTCCCATCTACCGGCTTTCAGCGCAGAACCGATCGGCCGCTGGTGGGCATAATTAAGCGAGGAAAAGTTGAAAAAATCTGAAAATGATTTTTTTTTCCTTATCAGAAAATCCTAAAACAAGCAGACGAAACACATACTATAAGCTACATAAACACATCGTTGAGTATTTTAACTTTTAAAACTATATTTTCGGCTACAGCAACGGGTACTAGAGAGCGTACGTGTATAACGCAGTATTTATAAACATTAAGATGAACTTTATAAGTTTTGTTGGGTTTAATTTTTTTTTATATATTTATTTTAATTTATTACTCGAACTAGACTGGGCCTGGCTCAATTTCTGGGAGATGGGGGGGGGGGGTCACAAAATTTTACTTATAGTTAAAAATATCTTATCTAAGTAACACAGGTTTTTTTTTTTTTTTTTTTTTTTTTTTTTTAATACATTGGAACAAATTTTGCCGCTTAGTGTCATTTCTCAGTGGAAAGATATTTCTATTTAAGTTTTCGTGCATGGAATACAGATTTCAGTCTTTTTAATTTTAGTTGGGGTAAAAAATTAAATGTTTGTTTTAATAAAAAAAAAAAAACTCTTTTTCTATCTGTTATTAAAAATTGCCGTGCTCCTTTGCTATAGTTTCATATCATACTTAGAAAATGGTTTATTAGATTTAAAAATACAAAAACTGGGATTAGCATGACACAAAGTTCTTATAAAAAATATGCGTTTCGCAAATAACTTTAAGCGAAATTTTCTTTTTCAGAATTAATGAAACTGACACTTTCCCGTGAAATTCGATGGGTTTATTTTTCGATTTTGGTTGACTAACTCAAGTTGTCAGAAGGAGACAAAAAATAAATAAACAAATAACAAAAAAAAAAAAAAAAAAAGAAAGAAAGAAAGAAAGGAAAAAAGGAAAAAAAAAATAATGCTCAGCTTTTGGACTAGCCAAACAAATTTTTCTTAGTCAATTGACAAAATAGAAATAATTTATTTTTATTCTCTCATCTGACTAACCGGTCAAATTTGAGGAAAATGAAAACTGTACCTGGGAAGTTAGTCATCTGACAAGTTTTAGAGCCAAAACGAATCATCAGACGAAGCACATTAAAGATACATGGTAAAATAAAACGACTTTTGTGTCTCATGACTAAATGGGATTGTCAGGTAGTGTTGTGAATGTTTAAAATTTTGCGTAATTTTGTGCAAATTTGTCAATGTACTTGACAAACGTTTAGTGTCACAAAGATGGCACGTCTCTTGACAAGTTTCGATTTTTCATTTTTCTGTGTGTACTATTTCCAATGCAATAATCCTCAAAATTCATATTTATATGAAAAATTTACAATTTCGCTATGTTGGTAAAATCGTAAATTACGAATAATTTACGAAATTTTTTTATTAGAATATTTGTATTCAATCATGTTCAAACAAATATCATAAACGTAATTTTGAAGTTGTCTAATGTATTTAGGATCCTCAAAATGGAAGTTTATGCTCAATTTTGCCTTATTCTGACATGTTAAGTAAATCGTAAGTTCCAAATAACTTACGAATTTTTTAAATTGGAAAAATCATAGTTTATGATATTCATGCCAGTATCCTAAATAATATTTCGAATGTGGTTTGACATCTTTACGATGAAAATATCCCTCAAGATTGACGTTTATGTGAAATTTTGCTCTATTTTGCCATGTTAAGAAATTCGTAAATTTCCAATAACTTACGAAATCTTTATATTGGAAAATTCATATTCATTAATATTCATGCCAGTGTTCTAAACAATATTTCAAAACTAGTCTGACATCTTTACGATGAAAATATCTCTCAAAATTGACGTTTATGTGAAATTTTGCCCTATACTGGTCAAATTCATTTCTTTTAACATGATTATAATATGTCTCCCACTAGAAATTTATGAGAACATAAATATGATGGGGAACTGAGCAAAGTCCACCTATGCCAACTAGTTTTTTCATAAATTCATGATCTTCAAAAGGATTAAACTTTTACAGATAATTAATAAAGGACTGAATAAAATTTTTGGATGTTTAATATGAACCTATTTAAAAGAATTGGGGATGAGTTTTGAAATTTATTAATTAATTTTTGAAAAAAAGATGAAAAAATGAATATCTATGTAAAAATTTGAAAAAATAAAAATAAAAAAATGAATAAAAATAATAAAAATCTGGAGTGACTCCACTCGACTTTCCGAACATTGAGTAATTAACAGTTTTGTAGATAAAGTAAAGAAAGAGGAGTTGTTAAACAAACAATAGAGAGAAAACCACAATAGAATGTTTAAGTATTTTTCTCCATATATTACACGATGTATTATAAAACGCTACTGAACTTTGAGCCCATAGATCATAACGATAAATAATTTTTCGTTGTGTCCCTGTAAAAACCTATAAATGCTAGATTCACCAAAATGCTTATATTTAGTGCAACTGTGACTTATAATATTCATATAAATTTTCAGCTCAATTGAATAAGGCGTTTAGATGCTATCACACTTTTAAAAATTTGGTCCTAATGGCCATAATGATAAAGAATTTTTTTTTTTTTTTTTTGTATCCCTGTAAAAAAAATTTAAGTGCTAAATTCACCAAAATCTATACAGTTGGTGCAACTGTAACCTATAACATTTGTACAAATTTTTTGCTCAGATTAATAAGGCGTTTAGACGATATCACACTTTTAAAAATTTGGTCCCATAGGCCATAATGATAAAGAATTTTTATTTGTGTCCCTGTAAAAAATCTATAAGTGCTAGATTCTCCAAAATCTATACAGATTGAGTATTTGTGACCTATAATATGTGTATAAATTTTTTGCTCAATTGAATAAGGCGTTTAGATGCTATTGCACTTTTAAGATTTTGCTCCCATAGGCCATAATGATAAAAAAATTTTCTTTGTGTCCCTGTAAAAAAACTATAAGTGCTATATTCACCAAAATCTATAGGGTTCGTACTATGGTGGATTACAATATGCGTACCAACTTTCAGCTTATTCGAACAAAGCGTTTAGACGCTAGCGTGTTCACTCACAGACATACACACATACATACACACATACACACATACACACACACATACATACATCATCACAAAAATAGTGAAAACGGACTCGTTGGACCTCGAAACGTATAGAAACATCAAAATTTCAAATTCGGATTTTTGACATGATTACAATACTTTCCTCACTATAGTGTTCGGAAAGTAATAATATGATTTTTATTGGATTTTTAATTTTAATATTTTTTCTTTTAAAGATATTGCAAAATTCCTTCCTAATTCTTTTAGAAAAGTTTTATTGAACATAATATAAACTATATGTAATAAGTCTTTTCTTAAGTAACTGTAGAAATTTTAAGCATTTTGAAGATCATGAATTTTAGAAAAAATGCAGACTGAAAAAACGCAATTTAAAGATTTCAAATCTATTAAAAATACATCAAAAACAATAAGAATTATTGTCCATGTATATATTTAATTGAACAAATCTAATATAGTTCAATATCTAAATATTAAATGAAAATATAAGCTTTTATATGAAAAGCACTTCAGCGCGCGATGTCAAAGTTTACAAGTCCCCTTAAAATTCTAAATTTTTTCTTTTTAAAACTGGTCCGTGGATATGATATTTTGTACATTATTTAATCTAAAGCCTGTTTTAGAAGTCAAGAAAAAAAAAAAAAAAAAAAAAAAGAAAAACATGTATAACTTTTATCGCCATTTTCTGACATTGGTTCTAAAATACATACATATTTTTATACATACTTGTATACAGACGTACGGAATGCCTTAAAATATTTGCCAATTTTCACATTTCTTTGTTTTATAATAATAATTATTATTATTATTAAGGCGTGCAATACATCTAGAGTAAAAATTGTGAACATCTTACACGAGGCAGAACTTATTTGTGAATAATGATTTTTCAAATAAATGGGATAAATTTATAGTTTTAAATATGTATTACTTTCTTTGAAATACATTTCAAGGTATATTGCGCTGAATGAACAAAATTAAAATACGTTTCTCAGATTGAATAAAGTGACTTTTCTACAAAAAAGTGTGACATTGAAATTATTTTTTCATGTACAGGGTCACACAAAAATACTATAAGTTGTTACGGGAAATTTTTGAAGGTGCATTTTTAGTTATATGTTATGTGTTTTTTACACTTCACAATGATATTGAAAAACGTGCATCACTTAACGTTTATGATATGGCGAATAAATGCAATTAAAAAATGTTTTATAGAATTCTATAAATATTTATGGAAATGGAAACGGGTACGGATAGACAGACGAATCACAGACAACAACACCAACAACAACAACAAAAAAAAAACCTTTTGTTGGAAAACGAATATTCAGGGAGATCCAAAAGTCCCCCCCCCACCCCCCAAAAAAATAAAAAATAAAAGATATATTATTCAAAAAGTATTGACCATAGTATTATGCGGTTTTCACTGAAATGCACAAAATGACATGGGATATTTTTTTAGGTAATAATAAATTTATTAGAAAATCAGTTTAAATTTTCTTCATCAGGTGGCGCTTAAATTGCAAAATTACTTTTTTACAGAGTCACAGTACATTCAGCAACTTAACTAGGATAGGGCTATAAATGCTCAGTACGACGGCCATCACTCATTAGATTGGCCATCAGAGGCTGTGCGTTGGAAATTCTCCTAAAACAAGCTCCAGTATTCGAAATATAGCGTCATTTGATCAAGAGAATTTGCCTAAAATGTGAGAGGTTACTGCAAATACAGCGCAATATTTTGGTGAAAAATGTTACTAATATTTTTTACTATACATATATAAGGAAAAATCTCATGCTTTTCTATACATTTCAGTGAAAACTGCATAGTGCTATAGTCAGTACTTCATAAATAACGTTTATTATTTTTTCTGTAACTTTTGGATCATCCAGTATATATATAAATAAAAAATCAAACTATCCTAAAAAAAAATCTGGAGTGACTCCACTCGACTTTCCGAACATTGAGTAATTAACAGTTTTGTAGATAAAGTAAAGAAAGAGGAGCTGTTAAACAAAAGAGATAAAAACGTAATAGAGTGTTTGAGTATTTTTCTCCATATATTACACGATGTTTTATTGAACGCTACTGAACTTTGAGCCCATAGATCATAATGATAAAGAATTTTTCGTTGTGTCCCTGTAAAAACCTATAAATGCTAGATTCATCAAAATGCTTATGTTAGTGCAACAGTGATTTATATTATTCATATAAATTTTCAGCTCGATTGAATAAGGCGTTTAGATGCTATCACACTTTTAAAAATGTGGTCCCATAGGCCAAAATGATAAAGAATTTTTCTTTGTGTCCCTGTAAAAAAACTGTATGTGCTAAATTCACCAAAATATATACAGTTGGTGCAACTGTGACCTATAACACATGTACAAATTTTTTGCTCAGATTAATAAAGCGTTTAGATGCTATCACACTTTTAAAAATGTGGTCCCATAGACCAAAATGATAAAGAATTCTTCCTGGTGTCCCTGTAAACAAACTGTAAGTGCTAAATTCACCAAAATCTATACAGTTGGTGCAACTGTGACCTATAACATGTCTATAAATTTTTTGCTCAAATTAATAAGGCGTTTCGACGCTAGCGGGTTCCCTCACAGGCATACACACGCACATACATACACACATACATACACACATACATACACACACACACATACATAGATCATTGTAAAAATAGTGAAAACGGACTCAGGGGATCCTGAAGCGTATAGAAACATCAAAATCTGAAAATCGGATTTTTGACATGATTACAATACTTTCCTCACTATATTGTTCGAAAAGTAAAAAGGAGAGCTAGATAACATTAACAAGAGAACTTTATTTTATTTTGTTTTTATTTATTTTTATTTTAGTTTAGTTTTTGTGCGTAAATGCATGCTTTAAAAGTTAAGAAAGAAAAATTTCCCAGTTATTCTAAAACCACATGCGTTTATTGATATCTTAATATGAACAGTACATGGAACAAATATGGAGAACTTTATATTTGTAGTGTTTACTTACTGGTTTATAAATCTGATGAACCCAAAACTGAGTATTATTTACAAAAAAAAAAAAAAAAAAAAAAAAAAAAAAATGCATTATTTGCATGGTATTTGAGGCATCAATAGACATTTCAATAAAATGAGACATCATCAACGATTTAACGTATACTAAAATGTTGTTTACAACAAAGACAAAATAAAAATAATACTGAAAAAAAAAATAGTGAATGTTTGGTTTGGAATTATTTCAAACATATTTCTGGATGCTATATGTTATTTGAAATTGAAATTCTAAATAAATATTTGTTTAACATGTGTTGTTTATTGACTCATGATATTTCAAAACATCTGTTAACTTCATTTCAAAATTTTATTTTTTGTGTAAATAATTATAAGCGCGTCTATAAAATATCAGGATAGTTAAAACAAATCTGTACAACCATCTTTCTGTCGTCTAAGAGGGTAAGTCTTTAGTAGATTTCTTGAAAAATTGTGTTCAATGTTCATTTACAGTTGTTTTGATTTCTTTTATACAAGTCTATCATACCACGACCTATAGCATACCATAGCCAACTGATTTCCTTGAGTTTTTCTTTCTTTCTTTCTTTTTTTTTTTTTTCGATGCAATAACAGAGAATCTTATTTTAAAATACGTAATCTAAACCAAAGGATGTAATATGTTAAACGAATATTGCCGTTTTAAGTAATAAAAATTTATAATTTTCACTATTTCAATGACATAAAATAATTTTGATTGTATGATTTATACAAGAAAAAATCAGTTTTTTTTTTTTTAAAACTAAAATCACAAACAAAAATGACATTTTGTTCTTAGAAGTTGAAACAAGCTCATGAGTTTATCCGCCTGACATCATTATCCATCAAATTAACACATAAGTGGTTTCAAAAAAGCATCCTTTTAATCTTCTTTTTCCATAGGTGAGTCACTATACCTAGCAAAGATTAGTTTAAAAATATTTCGTTTAAACTTGTGTCCCTCCCCTCTTTTGGAATTTTTTTTTTTTTTTTTTTCTTCGATAATCGATATATCAATAATAAAGGTTTTCTCACCAAGGTCTCCAAAAAAGTCGCCAAGAAGTGATTTAATCACCAAATTCGTCACCAACACCATTCATTATCTGTACTGGTAAAGCTTTTTAACTGGTTTTTTAAGGAAAATGAGCTATTTTAACGCGAAAGCAAACTAGAAATGCAGAAAATATAAATATGAGGTTAAAAATGCAGAACATTTTATAACCTCACTAAGCCTCTTCGAATGAAATTACATAAAAATAACTACTACTATTTACAAATTTGTAAGAATATAAACGCTTTAAAGAAAAAAAAAAAAGCTTTTTTCATCTTTCTGTCAATTTTTTCTTTGTGACAATTTATTATTACTATTATTATTATTTTTTTTTTTTTCATTTTTTAAATTATTTTCTCTTTGATTCAGATTTTAATTCTAAATTATACTCTGATGATGTTTAAAATGCAGTTACCCCCTGCATCACTGTATATATCTTTTTTTTTTTTTTTTTAACATCTCGCAGGGCGGAGATATATCTTTTATCGCGCCTGATTTTACATCACATATTTTCGGGACTTTTTAAGAAAAAATTTATTTCAAGTACTTTGTGGGAAAATATAATTTATTTCCTTTCTTTTTAATTTTGTTCGTAAATTCTAATAGCCTGTTCACATTAAGGAATTACTTTGCACTTAAAAAAGTGAATTTTTTTAACTTCCAATGTCAGAGATAGCAGGAAAAGCTTTAAACAGTTGATATTCTTCTGAATCTGAGGCTTGGTGCTAAATAATTGGTGATGAGGTTTTACACTGCCTCTCATGTGTTACTTCTCCATTAAGTCAAACATGGGACTTATACATCATATAATACTTTTTTAAAAGCCGAGATCTAGAGCTTTAAATCATCTGGTGCGTGGTGCTCTTTCAGTAGACGAGGGTTAAGGTTTTACATCAACTAGTGCTCCTCTAGACATCAAATAATGGTTTAGTGGTTGTATGAGACAGACATAACTATATTCCTGTCAAATTGATATAATGTAGACTTCCATAATACATTTACAGCATTTTGTATGAGATTAGCTTTACGAAATTTTTATTTATTGTGTTTTCAAATTAAAGAACGAAAATCCATTCCATTTTTAATGTTTACACTATATAAAATTGTTTTGACAGTTCTTAAAAGATAAGGGGGCAAAACCGTCCAGGAATGCGATTTTACACCCTGAGTGTATGTAGAAATAAATGTATTTCCAAAACAAATTTTAATATATATAGCAAAGCAAGAAGTGGTAATTCATTGTCATGTTAAAATATACTACTAAATAAAGTTTCTTACCAATGTTAAAATAACAAACGTGCCAAATATAAAATTATATATTTTTACTTTCTTCTATATTCAATAGAAGAAAGTATTGGATTCGTAAAAATTTTCGGTTTTCAGTTTTCGATGTATTTATTCGTTTCGAGAGGTCCAGAACACGATTTGACCATTTTTAGAAAATGTCTCTCTGTCTGTCTCTCTCTCTCTGTGTGTGAGACAATAATTTTGTGGCGACTGTATCTCAGGAACTACTACACATAATTACATATAATTTTATATTTAGATGTATCTTGACCTAAGTTAGTGCCTATCAACTTTTGGTGTCAGCAGCTCAACAGGTGCCGCTGCTATACAGAAAATTCCACAATTACAGGGAAGGCTATATCTCAGGAACTACTGCACAAAAATACATATAAATATATATATATAGATGCAACTTGATATAAGTTAATGCCTATCAACTTTTCGTATCAAACGCTAAAAAGGTGGCGCTGCTATGCATCGATTTCTACAATTTAAGAAAAGGCTATATCTCAGGAACTATTGCATAAAAATGTATATAAATTTATATGTATATGCATATTGACATGCGTTAGTGCCTATCAATTTTTGGTGTCAACAGCTCTAAAGGTAGTGCTGCTGTGCAGCGGTTTTTACAGTTTAAGGAAGGGCTATATCTCAGTAACTAGTACGCAAAATTGATTAAAAATTTATATGTTGACGCCCGTTGAAATGAGTTAATACGAATCAACTTTTGGTATTAATAGCTCAACAGGTGGCGCTGCTCTACAGCGATTTTCTCAGTTTAAGGGAAGTCTTTAGCTCAGGTTCTAATGCGTATAATCAAACAATACTTGATATGTGAGAAAACCATTATGAGACATTATGCCGATTCAGTTTAGATGTATATCTGCCAACAAGTTGCCCTTCAATAGTGCAATTTTTTCCGAGAACGAGAATGCTATATTTCAACTTCTATGGCATTTAACTGTACGAAACTTGATATATGAGATAACCATTATGAAAACGCATTTTTTAAGATGATAGTTAAACTGTCTTTCTTTGGATATTTAGTGTTAGTTTTATCTAAGATGAAAATCGTCTTCATTGACCATGGTAGATAATTTAATAAATAATAGTTTTTGTAAATTATTTTAATTAAGTGAATTTGTATATAGGAAAATATAGAAGAAAGCCTTGTGGTGGCCACAACATATTAGTTTCATGTTAAACAGAATTAAAACACTGCTCAAACTGCTTGTAAATACTACCTTTGTATTTGTTGATAATATTTTTCTAAAATATAGCAGTACACAGCACATAAAATAGAGAGGGGTTGGTTTAATTTTCTAATATGTTTTCACTAGTTTTGTTTCTGAAGCAAATGAAACATTGTTGATATGCTTTCCTCTGTTTTCATGTGTTATTATTAAAGACAGGGGATTCGAAGGAACACAATTTGTAGAAGCCTTCAATCAATGCGCATTTATTTATCATTAATTATTATTTTAATTGGCTGTATTTTACGGGTGAATGAAAGATATACAGGGTGACTTAAATGTGTCTTTACACTTTTAAAGAGTAGTTATAAAGAAAAAAAAAAAACGAAACAATGTATTATACTCATGGATTTTTATGTTCTATAAAATGAATATAAAAATTTATTTTAAATGACATTTAAACTAGATGATACTATGTCAATGTTTTGAAATATTCACGTTTCAAAACGGCTTCACCGCGAAAATTAGTGCAAGTTTTAGTGTACTTTATCTATTGAAATCTTCAAAACAGGCACAATGTAAATTTCTCCCTACGTACAGTTGAAATCTACCTACAAGACCTACTATTTCTGAAAGGCATAAAAGCTTTTTGATGACAAGTAGTGCATTGTAAAACCAAATTGTGGCCGCCCTAGAAGAAGATTCGGTGACGTTAAACGGATTAAAGAAACTTTTCTTTAGTCGTCGTAAATCTATTCGCAACGCGGCGAAATCAACTGGGCATGATGAAGTAAAAATACAGTATTTTATGCATCCAAACTTCAGTTGTTTTATAAGTTAAAGTCTGATGATAAGCCTCGATGTATAATATTTGAAGATGTCTTATAAAAAAAATGGAGGAAAGTGATAATTTTCTACAATGTATAATGGTTTAAGATGAGGCATCTCTTCCGTTTCAGGTATTGTTAACTACACAATTCGCAAAAGAAAATCTTCATGGCATACAGAAACAAGAAAATGGCCTGAAATAAACATGCGGTGTCGTTTATTGCATGATACACTAACAACGTCTTTTTCCTTTTCCAAAGTACCTGTCTGCTCTGACAATTATCTTGATCTTGATATGCTTTAATAATTCGCATTTTCTAAATGAGAATACTTGTAATAAGTACAAAACTTTAAATAAACACCCTAAAGTGTAAGAATTCGCAACAATTTCTTCAGGTCGAAATAGGACACAACCCTTCATCAGAAAGTAGACACAAATGCTGCAAACAAAGCGGCAACGCACCACCGAGCATGTTAGCAGCTAAGAAGAAATTTTAAGTGTTTAAGAAAGTGAAAATGTTTCAAACAAAGTTGTTGGAAATGATTAGCGTCTTATTTCGACCCGAAACAATTTATGTGAGCTCTTACATTTTGTGGTGTTTATTCAAAGTTTTGTACTTTTTACTTTTAAACGCCAGTTCCGCAGTACTTTTTTATAAGAAGACTTGTAAGATTATATCCTTTTCCAGCAGGATCGAGCACCACCACACTGGAGTACACTAATGCAAAAGATTTTTGCAAAAAACTTTTGCAGGCGTTGGATTAGGAAAGGGGTCTAACACCGCGGCCAACTAGTTCTACACACCATAACACATTTGGATACGGGGATACGACAAAAATTTTGTGTATAAATCTCCAATTAGTGACACTAATGAAGTGAAAAATGAAACTACAGCCTTCATCCAGGCTATTGATTCTGCAATTCTTTATAGAACGGGATTACAAATCTCGTATAAACTCGATGTGTTACGCATAGGGATGAGAATTTTCCGCTTTTTTGTCACCACTATTTGTACATCTTTCCTGTTTAATCATAAGATTTGCTTAAAAGTATTATAAAGATTTCTGTATAAAAATAATTGTGGCAAAATAGAAAATTTTCGTCCTTGGTTGCGCGTGACTAATGGTTTGCACATTAAAATTGCGTTATAACACACACATTGCAACATATTCTTTACGGAACAAGCAATGCCTTATGTACATATCCGTTACTGTTTTTAATTATTTTTTGAAGTGTAAAGATACACTTTAGACACTGCAAAATAAATTTTATATATACTTTATGGAAGATAAAAAACTCGCATATACATAGGCTTGTTTATTTTAAATCTATGTTTGAAGTGTAAAGATACATTTCATACATTGTAAAATAAATTTTGATATTTATTTCATGGAACATAAAAAATCTGATGTGGACACCACGTGACTTCCTTATATAACCATAGGAATATACATATTGTTATGTAAAAATGACAGTTTTATGTGAGGTAATCGATTCGTAAATAAACGAACAGGTTCCCGTTCATGAACATTCCTTAAAAAAAGGTTGCTACTACAACCAAAAAAATGCAAGATAATACTATTATATATACCGCTGAAACAAATATAGTAGTTTTTTCAGGAATAGTACTTCACGGCTTATTACAGAATCTCTCATTGGCAAATTGATAATTTAGAGTACAATGAAAATGGTTCGAGTATAGACTCTCCAGTTTTGTTCTGTTTGGCAAAAATTAATAGCGAGAAAAGATAAAGTTCACTAAAATAATTAAATAAGTTGAAATTGCGGCAATGTTTCTTGCTATCCTGAAACAATATTTACCGAAAAATTTTATCGCTAATCTTACCAAGCCGCAAATTAATAGCCAGCGTGGAATTTTGGTCTTGGTATCGAATTTGTCAATTCAGCATCGAATTCGGCGGCTTGGCGACCGAATTTGGCGAAAATTTGTAGTTTAGGATTGCCTTGGAAGCTCTAACTTCAATAAGAACAGAGTTCTGGAATATTCCGGAAAAATTCATTGGTTTATAGCTAAGAACTAAATTCTTCAAAGGTTCTAAAAATGACTCGTAAGACTTTAAAGAAACAAGAGTGATTTTTGATGGTTGTAGACTAGAACTTACCTATGTCTTTACGTGTTACTTTCTATATTGTATTACAGTAAAAGTGAAAACAGATGAAAATTTTTCATTTCCACGAAGATGGGCTTTGACTTAGCAGCAAATTAGGCATATTTAAATGTGACGAAAAATGATAGTAAGGGATTCACAAAATTTGAAAACTCTAATCTCTATAGGAGTCCAGTTCTGGAAATCTTGTAATAATGCATTGGTTTCTTGCGCAGAACTACCTTGAAAATTCCATATATTACTGACAGCGGTCTAGATGAATTCAAATTCCATTCAGACTTCGAAATATTCGGTTGTTCCTTATTTAGCGAAACTTATGCTCTGTAGTGTATTTAACAATGTTTATTTGATTTCTGCAGTAAAAATAACCATTTCATTGGATTGTTTCAAGAATATTAATTTTTGTAGCATAAAAAAGATATTTATTCAACTGTATACTGAACACTAATTAAATAAAGGGCATTCGTTGACTAGAACTTGCTTATTTTTTGAAGAATTATTTTCTACACGCTAAAATGTCGACAACGTTTCTTTATCAGTATCATTACAGGCTCTATCTACGGGCCGAATATTCATTAAATGAAATACATTCGTCGACTAGAACGTACCTCTGTCTTAAAGAATCAATTTCTACACGATAAAATGTCGACAGCTTTCACAACAATAAAATTACGGGCTCTATCTACGGGCTGAATATTCATTAAGTGAAGTGCATGCGTCGACAAGAACCTGCTTATGTTTTTAAACATAACTTCCTATACGCAAAATTGTCTTAAACTTTCATAACAATATCATTACCAGCTCCTTCATTAGCTTCTTTTGAAATCTTTTTTATAGCAGTTCATATATAGTGGCCAAAATCTTTGTATTTTTGGTCATTATGAATGTAATTTTCCTAAATATCTCCAAAACGGAAAATCATATAAAGTCCAAAAAAGGAGGTGCACAACTAGATGTTATAAGAAACCTATATACCAATTTGCAACGCTCTACGTCCAACTGTTTTTGAGTGATGCGAGAACCATTACAGGCTCGCATGGTTCTCAGGCTCTATTCTATGGGCTGAATATTCATTAAATAAAATGCATTCGTCGACAAGAACTTGTTTATGTCTTTAAGCGTAACTCTCTACACGCAAAAATGTCTTCTACTTTCAAAACAATATCATTACTGGCTCTATCATTAGTAGGTCATATATAATGGCCAAAATCTTTGTATTTTTTATCATTATGAATATATTTTTTCTAATTATCTCCAAAACGGAAAATCACAGAAAGTCCAAAAAAGGAGGTGCAGAACTAGATGTTATAAGAAATCTATATACCAATTTGCAACGTTCTATGTACAACCATTTTTGAGTTATGCGAGATAGTCCCTCCGCCCTCCCCCCCCCCCCACACACACACATACTTACATACAAACGGCTCAAAAATTCGTATAAAGTCGTTGATATCTCTGAAACGGGAACTCGTTTTAAAATCAAAGTTGCAGGTGTACAACTAGACATCATAACAGTCACACATATAAATTTGCATTATTCTACAATCATTCATATTTCAACCATGCGAAGTACAAAATCCATTTCGCAAATCGGGATTATTATACTTCCTCATACTCTGCATAAGGAAGTAAAACGTTTGCGCATAACCTTGTTTGTTATTTTTAATTTTTGTTTAAAAGTATAAAGATACATTTTGGACATCCTATATACAAATGCATTGTAAATCTTAATTTTTTATGTAAGAGTGAATTAAACAATAAACTGTGAAAAAGCAAAGAAACAGTCCGTTTTAAGCATTCACCGTTAAGCCCATCTTTTTCTGTTATTCAAGGAACAATCATCAGCTGTGACACACTGATCGTAACCGAACTTTACAGGTGTGAAGATATATAAAACTGTCAATATGCATTGGCAAACGTTATTTTAGAACATAGGTATTGATGTTAGAAGTTGGAACAATATTTTTCTAATATTGTAACGTCATTCAGTTTATATCTGTTTTACTTTTCTAATTTTTTTCCACACCAAATACGTGCTGTTGAATTATTTATTTAAATTACATTTCAAATTGCTTGCAAGAAAGTATGTAGACGTATATGTTTGATAAATAGACCTGAAATATCCACTCGTGACGTATTATTAACTGCTTGATATGCTCAATGTTATTATGTTATATAGTAAAATAAGAATTACTGTATTAAAAATTGTAATTGAAATCTCTCTTATATAAAAACACAATATTATTTTTCGAATCTTTTAAAATTAATACAAAAATAAAATAATACAAATTAATAAAATTAATACAAAGATAAAATAAAATAAACCAACAGCGAGTGTTTGGTGAAAATAAATAAATAAATAAAAAAGGAAAAGGAAAGTCAAATAGATAAATGTTGAATAACGTCACTATATTGGAAAAGAATAGTTCCAACTTCGAACAATACCCCTGTTCTGCAGTAACGTTTGTCGATATAATTTGGTGGGAGTGTATATCTCCATACTCTTTAACTACCTGTAAAATTTGGTTGCGATCGGTATGTCACACTTTGCGAGTCTAGTAGAAAAACAAAAAGCTAGAGTAATTTTATGTTTAGATTTTAGTTATCTGTTTATTTATTTATTTATTTTATTTTTTAATATTAATGTATTTATTTATATCAATATGCCAATTTTAATTTTTTGAATTTGATTTGCTTTGCTTGAATAAAATAATACTCTTCTTTTGTTTGTCACGAAATTTTAATGCTGAAATATCTCATTATTTGGAAATTAGGCCTCAAATTGTAAAACATGAAAATCGTCTTTATTCTTGGTCTGTTGGCAGTTTTCTCATGTCTACATACTACAGGTAAAATATTTTCTAATACAAAATTTGCATGCTATTATTAAAATATTTATTATATTTTACCGCGTAATAATATTTACATATTAAAAGTGCATAAAAATTATTATTCCCATTTGTGGTCCTTTTTTCCTGACAGTTAAGTTAAAATTTTTAGCTTTACACTGATAAAAAAAATATATACATACCGCCTTCATCTAGAAGGAATAATTTCCGTCATTTTGGTCATTTTCTAAATCCCTAAACTAGAAATATAAATTTTCGAGTCATGCGTATAAGGCACGTGAAAAAACTGAATAAACGAAATGATCGAGAACTTCTAGTCTATACATTTCTAGATGGTGAAAAAATATTTTGTATATTATGAATCCTATGTATTGTGAGAAATTCTTACTTGATTTTCTGGAATTAGGTCATAAACCAAGATTACAGTTGCTAAAACTCGCCTGTAGAGATTTTTAAATGTTTGACCTCAATAATATAGGCAAACACTCTAGAATTCAATAGGGGTTCCTAGAACTCACTTTCAAAGGGGACTAGAATTTACAAGTATGACATGAAACTATTTTTACTAGAGCCACAATTTAGATTCTAGATGTGAGCTGCAGAATTTTTTATCAGTGTACAGAAAAATCATTATTAATAAATTGCTTTAATTTAATTTAATTTTATATTTCATTTATTTACTTATTTACTTTACTTTTATTATTATTATTATTTTTAATTTAATCTATCTAATTTCTTTGCAGCTGGAAAATTGGAAAAAACACCTGGCACTTTCCCAAAAAGAATTAATGAAATTTTAGGGTAAGTAAAAAGTAATAACACTTGAAAATCATGTTATTTTATTTTTTATACCTACACTTCATTTATTAAAAAAAACGAAGAAAGGAAGAAAGAAAGTGAAAAATTAAAAATAAATAAATAAGAAAGAGCGGAAGGGCTATGTACCACATTACTTGTTATTATTTAAAGTTAATGTCAAAATATTTCTTAAAGTAAACAATGTGTCCCTCTTGCTCTGAAATAACAGTTCCCATCTGACTGCACAAAATAGTAATATATACCACATTAACAAGTGGACCTGCAGATCAAGAGCCTCAACGTCTTATTTACATCACCCATTACTCAACAGTTCATTTTTATATATTCATTTTTATAATATTATATTTTTACTTTCTTCTATATGTAATATAGAGAAAGTATTGGATTCGCGAAAATTTTCGACCTCCGTTTTTTGACGGATCTACACGTTTTGGGATGTCCTGAACACGAATTGATAGTTTTTAGAAAATGTCTGTCTGTGTGTCTGTGGTTTATTGTTTTCACCGTATCTTACGAACCAATGAATGAAATTCAACCAAACTTGGTATATAGTTGGACCCTGGCGGAGCATTGTGCTGATTAGATTTGGGGATCAATAGCCCAGCAGGTGGCGCTGTGATCGAATTTTATGTAAATTTTTAACATGGCAGTATAGAACAAATTTTCGTATTTTTCACCGTATCTCACGAACCAATGAATGAAATTCAACCAAACTTGGTATATAGTTGGAACCTGACGGGGCAAGGTGCTGATTAGATTTGGGGATCAATCGTCCAGCAGGTGGCGCTGTGATAGCAAACTTTCATATTTTTCACCGTATCTCACGAACCGATAAATGAAATTGAACCAAACTTGGTGTATAGTTGGACCCTGACATGGAAAGTGGCTGATTAGATTTTGGGATTAATCGCCCAGCAGATGGCGCTGTGATCGCATTTTATGTAAACTTTTAACATGGCAGTATAGGACAAAATTTCGTATAAATGTACATAATGAGCGTTATTTTAAACTTGTGATTGTAAAATTAATATGAATTATTGATAATAATAGTAGTTAACTACGAAAAAAATTTTGTGCATGTGGGGGCACCAGTTCCCCCCCGGGGAGAAGTACCCCCCGGAAGGGGGGGGGGTAAATTTTTAAGATGGGTATCTTTCGAAAGATCTTGTCAATACCTTTAAAACGAATGGTTGAACTATAAATCTGTGATAATTTAAAACAAAGTTATCGATTTTTTTTACTTTTAACAAAAAAAAAAAAAAAAAAAAAAAAAAAACCTTAGAAAAAAAATCTTACTTTTTTTTTTTTTTAAATATTGTTACTGGTTGAATATGTATTACTTAAAAAAAAAAAAAAAAAAAAAAAAAAAAACTTAGAAAAAAATAGTATTTTTTTTTTTTTTTTTTTTTTAACATTGTTACTGATTGAATATGTATATAGGAAAATATAGAAGAAAATCTTGTGGTGGCCACAACATACTAGTTATAAATGTATTAACTCGATTGACTCGCTACACAAACAGATACGTTTCTGAGAGGGGCTGCTACCCCCCCCCCCCCCAACACTTCGCTGTATCTCTTTTTCTATATTTATTTGTAAATATACATATGTATACTAATTTAAAGATAAATGATACATTTAATTTGCATAAAATAGGCGCATACAGCAGCACTGAATTTAATTTGATTCTTTAAACATTCCACTTTCATTTCCCACTTATCATAATTTAAATTTAGTAATTTGTATACATATATTAAATTAAAGATAAATGATAAATTTAATTTGCATAAAATAGGCGCATAGAGCGGCACTGAATTTAATTTAATTCTTTAAACATTCCACTTTCATTTTCCACTTTTAAATTTAGTAATTTGTATATATATATTAAATTAAAGATAAATGATAAATTTAATTTGCATAAAATAGGCGCATAGAGCAGCACTGAGTTTAATTTGATTCTTTAAACATTCCACTTTTATTTTCCACTTATCATAATTTAAATTTAGTAATTTATACACACACACACACACACACACACATATATATATATATATTACTTGCAACTGATAGCCTTGTATTAATTCCTTCTAACTCATAAATACTTGTATCAAATTTCATGCAAAATGATTCCATAACACATCGGAATTACTTTGTGTAATCCTGTAATCTAATTACCAATTCTATGCCCACAATTTTCCACAGAAAAAACTGCTTTTATACATTTTAATAACATTTCATTTTATTTAACGGGGTGTAACCATGTTAAATACGCTTTTAAGAAATATTGTCTATAGACTGTAACAGTACGAAATTCTTTTGGATGGTCCTGTATATTTATTAAATGTATTTAGTATATACATACATTTTTTTTTTTTTTTTTTAGACAAAACATATTTTTAACCATCTTCATAATGCATGTTAATTCCATTATGTCGAATGCAGCATAAACGCGTTAAAATGCTCTTAGATAGAAATTTGTCCATAGACTCTAATGTCACGAAATTATTTTGTGTGTTTCTGTAAACGAACCATAAACATTGTATACTCCAGTAAAAATTATTGAACTTATTCTACGTTTTTCGTGAAAAATTGTGCAAAATTTGACATAATTTGAATGATTACGTGACATTGTCAGAACATTTCTGTAAGGTGTTGTACATTGGGATCCGGAATTTTCGCCCCCAGCATCTCGCCCCCGGCATTTCGCCCCCAGCATTTCGCCCCCGGGAAATTTCGCCCCCCGGAAATTTCGCCCCCGAGACATTCCGCCCCCGGAAATTTCGCCCCCGAGTGATGTAAAATATAACTGTAATTACAAATAAAGATATAAACTTACATGCGGTATTTCCAAAGTATTACCATTGTTTTATTAACTTCGATTCTTCTTTGTTTGTTTGTGTGTCCAGTACAAATCTTGCAATAGAATTTTAACTAACTTCCCGATTAGTTAGACATTTGAAACTTTCAGAAAAGCTCAAAACACGCTGACAATGCATTTTTTTAATACTTTTAGCTAACTGTTTCGGGTCCCTGCTGCCCTCGGCAGCATTTATGATTCACCAAAAAATTATTTAACTAACTTCCCGACTAGCTAGGTATTTGAAACTTTCCGAGTAATTCAGAACACGGTGAGAATGCATTTTTTAAATACTTTTAGCTAACTGTTTCGGGTCCCTGCTGCCTTCGGTAGCGTTTATGATTCAACAAATAATTATTTAACTAACTTTCCGACGAACTAAACATTTGAAACTTTCAAAATAGTTCAGAACACGGTGACAATGCATTTTTAAAATACTTTTAGCTAACTGTTTCGGGCCCTGCTGCCTTCGGCATCGTTTATAATTCAACAAAAAATTTATTTAACTAACTTCTCGAATAGCTAGACATTTAAAAATTTCAAAATAGTTCAGAACACGGTGACAATGCATGTTTTTTTTTTTCTTAACTTTTAGCTAACTGTTTCGTGTTCCCGCTGCCTTCGGTAGCGTTTATAATTCAACAGAAAATTTAAAAACATGTTATATAAAAAGATCGTTCATCTTTATATCTTGTAATAATTTATTGTATAAAAATATGAAGTTTATACAATATTGATATATGTTTTGATTTTGGTCATAACAAGGGTTCACAAACAGCATGGCGATAAAAAAATGCGTGAGTGAACATTGAATATATTCATTCAAGCTGAAAAGATTTACTATTCCTCTTCTAACATCGTTCATAAATTCTGGTCATTTTTTACTTTCAAATAAGCAAAATTACTCTATCCCATCCGTGATGGTCAGATTTTATGTCATGTTTACGGAACCCCTTTAGGGGCGAGACGCAGACCGTCGCCAATTGCCCACTGCACAGCACTAGTGCGACGTAAAAACCCAACCAACCAACTCTGCTCCTCAGAGGGTTTAAGAACTGAGAATCGAAACTGAGGTTGTTTGCAAATATAGTACATTTTCAAAAGTAACTCTTAACTCTCATAGAGCATAGAAAGTTTTATTATGGGTTTACATTTATCATTTTAAACTATTTATTAGTAATGGAGCATATAATTAATTAAATTGCATTAAGCCAAAATAAATAATGCTCGCTTACTAAGTATGTTTTCGTTTGCTTCGTAATTCGTAAACAATTTGTCTTTTATCAATATCATTGCAGGCTTTATCTACGGGCTAAATATTCATAAATAAAATCCATTCGTCGACTAGAACATATTTCTGTCTTAAAGAATCAAATTCGAAACGCTAAAATGTCGAAAATTTTCGCAACAATAAAATTACGGGCTCTGTCTGTGGGCTGAATATTCATTAAATAAAGTGCATTTGTCGACAAGAACCTGCTTATGTCTTTACATATTACTTTATACACGCAAAAATGTCTTCAACATTTATAGCAATATAATTACTAGCTCTATCAGTAGCTTCTTTTGAAATCTCTATGATGGTAGGTCATATTTAATGGCCAAAACCTTTGTATTCTTGGTCAATATGAATATAATTCTCCTAAATATCTCCAAAACGGAAAATTATATACAGTCCAAAAAGAGAGGTTTTGAATTATGCGAGATACATACCCCCCCCCCCTCCACACACACACACACGTACTTACAGACTGACGTCACGAAAATTCGAGTGTAAAATCGTTGATATCTTTGAAACGGGAACTCGTATTAAAACCAAAGTTGCAAGTGTACAACTAGACATTATAACAGTCAACCATATAAATTTACAACCTTGTAGGATCATTCATTTTTTGAGCTATGCAGAATACAAAATCAATTTCGCACATCGGGATTACTAACTTCCGTATACTTTGTATAAGAAAGTAAACATGGTAGACTCATTTTTTAAACACCCATTTCCGAGATCTAAAACTGACCTACTTAAGTAGGATGACTGTCAATTTTCCTCTTATAATCACGTAATACATGACAAAGGATATCTGAAATGGATTTATGTAATAATTTTCAAGAAAATCGTTAGAGCCGTTTTTGAGGTACAAACTTTTACCAAAACTTGGCACACTCAATTATTGACTGGAAAACGATAATTACATACAAAAAGATGTTTGAAAAGGACTTAATATAACGAGTTTGAAGAAAAAAAAATCCGTGCAGTCGTTTTTAAAGGAACGCCATTGTGAAACCAAACGCCTATAAATTTTCCTGAACTAACCAACTATATTATTTGAAAGGTCATCTAATAGAGTGATTATATAGAAACTTTGAAAAAAAATTGATAGAGCCGTTTTTGAGATACGGACTTACGGTACCATTCCCGTTTTCCGCTGTCCCATTTCTGACTTTTCAATTTCCCCAAAAATTTTAAAAATTAATCTGTATATCAGACCTGTCTCAGTTCTGAATTTTCGTAGTTCTATTTTTGTTAACTTCGTAGATATGATACCCAGAAGATTCCGCACATACATACACATGCATACATATACATACATACACATACTCTGACCAACTGTCAGAAACTACTTTTCTGGACTCAGGAGGCCTTAAAATGTATAAAACAGGTGAAAACTCGATATCGATTTTTCGGACCGCACCTTAGAACATAGAAAATGAGGGGAAAAGGCTGAAAATTCATAGAAACAGGGGGAAAAAAATTCAATATTCCATAGAAAAAGCATGGGATGAAACCAAAAATCTTACAATGTCAAGTGTGAATATATATATATATATATATATATATATATATAACACCGGAATGGATAAAAGGACAAAATTGACTAGAAAAAAACACCTAAGAGCGGTAACGGGCGGCTGGGGCGTTCTATATATCGTCGGGGGTTAATGCGACTGGCCTAGTATAAGTTTCTCACCCTACAGTAGTAGGATAATTAAAAATTTCTTGCTTCTGTAATCTTATTTCTTTATTTATCAATAATGACCAAATTGATTAATAAATAAAACAAAGTAAAAAAGTATTTGATAAATTAATAAAAGTATTATGTGTGCACTAAATATTTAATAAATAAATAAATAATATTACTGTACACTTAAACTTTCTTTTAATTAACAGCGATAAAAAATTAATCGAACAATTTTTGCATTCGAAAACCTTATTTTAACTCATATGTTTTATATTGAAATTAAAAGGAAAAATAGTGTGAATTGAATATAAATATATCGATAATTACTACATGTATATTTATATTTTTATTTATTATTGCATATATATTTTCCACAACTCGGAGCGAGACGCTGGGGGCGAAAATTTCGAAATCCACTGTTCGGGGGCGAAATTTCCGGGGGTGAAATTTCCGGGGGCGAAAATTCCGGGGTGCGAGATTTTCCGGGGGCAAAATGCTGGGGGCGAGATGCCGGGGGCGAGATGCTGGGGGCGAAATTTCCGTAAACCTTGTACATTAATTAATGAAGCCTAAGCACACATACCCAAGTAGCACAGGAACGTTCTATGAACGTCTAATAACGGTTTCAATAGTACAAACACCGTGTTTCGTGTCAAAAGAACGTTCTAAAACACGTTCAGAAATAGTATTATTTAGAACGTTCTGAAAATGTTTGATTTGTACCATCTATAAAACGTACAATTCTAGTTCTATATAGAACGTTCAAGTGTAACACCGTCATAACACGTTCTGTAACAGTGTAATTATAACGAATATGACAAAATGACTTTTTAGTACTATTGGTTGGGAAACTAGGTTAATCATGAAAATTTTTGACTTCAGTTTTTGATTTTTTTACACGTTTTGTGGCGTGAGGAATCCGGAAGTCAAAAGGTTGGTATGGTATCTGTTAATGTGTATCGACACCCATTAGCGTGATAGCCCGTTAGTCCATGTACACGATATCTCAAGAACAAATGATTGCAGAGAGATCGGACCAGTTTTAAAATATCGCTTATGATATTGATAAGAATCCTATTGAGAGATTTGTAACATTCTAATTTAAAAACTTCGTAAGTTATTCGAAATTTATAATTTTTAGCTTGATAGATAATAGAGCATTTTTTACATTTTCAGTTTAACGTTTTGTTAGCACGTAAGTAAACAATGCTTTTCATGAATCAGTAGCGGTGAGGTGAAAAAAAATTACAAAATTTTAAATTCATGGAAAAATTTTGTGAATTTTGTATTTCATGAATCAATGTATCGAATTCAACCAAACTTGTTACATAATTAGATCTAGCCCTAAATTGGAGTTTATTTAAATTTCATTTGGGATATATCGTCCGATAGATTGCGCTGCTATGTAATGAAACCCTCCATTTATGGGACGGCTATATCTCAGCTTCTATAGTGTACAAATGCATTAAACTTAATATATTGGTATATATCATCATAACTTCTGCTAATACAATTTGGATGTATACATTGTCCAACAGGTGGCGTTGCTAATTTGCAATTTAATCATTTTAACGGAAAGGCAATATTTTAATTCTTGTGATTTAACACTTAAATTTTGTGATACACTGAAGTTATAAGTGAAATCGATTTTATGTAAAGCTTTACTGGTCCATTTTGGATGCACATCGGCCAACAGGTGGCGTGGCTATGTTGCAATGTAATCTCATAACGGAAACGAAAAATCTCAACTTCTGTGATTTATAAATGTTGTAAATTTGGTACGTGAAATTAATATTACGTAAAACTCTACACATTGCCTTTGGGTGCATATTGGACGACAGGTGGCACTGCCACGTTCCAATATTTTCCACTCACAGAAAGGCTATCTATCAGCTTCTCTAATATATATACTCACCAAACCTTCTGTGTGACATACATTTGATATACATTATTGATTCAATTTGGCTGTATAACAAGTAATAGTCAAACAGTTTTTTTTTTTTTTTTTTTTATTATTATTATTCATAGGACATTGTTTTTTCCCCTAGGAATAAGTATACGGGGATGAGGGAGGGGTGGATAAAAATTTTCACTATGATTATCTTTCAAAAGAATTCGATATCACCTTTAAAACGAAAAATTGAACCATCGTTTTCTGATAATTTAAAACAAATTTACCGTTTTTTTTTTTTTTTTTTTTTTTTTCATTTGTCATAATAATAATAATAATAAACCCTTAGAAAAATAAATTTTCTAAGATCTTCTACATAGCATAAAAATGATTGTCTTCTGTCATGAAAATCTTATGCTCTCCAGACCCAGAGTTTAGATAAAAAAACTAATCACGGATGTTATTATTGAATAAGTAATCTACTGCTTGATCAGCAAACTGCACAAGGTTCGGTCTGCACTCCATCAACAGAATTGCAGAATGTGACAAAAATTTTCGCGCTTTAACTTAACGATAAGCAAGCATCTGCTACTACAGGAAGTCAAACGGTTTGGCAGTTTTCTCGCTAATTTGGCTATTTTTTTCCTCTATTCAACTATCGCATATATTTTTCTTTCTTTTCTTTCTCTCATCCACAGATATGGATAAGAAAAATCCAAAATTTGACCCGAAAGTATTGTTTTTGGGTCAAATTTTGAAACTGATTTTTTGCAATATTTTTGCACATTTTGAGGTCCCCCGAATCCCAAAATCAGGTTTTTGTATTTGATCTGTGTGTGTGTGTGTGTGTCTTTGTGTATGCCTGTACATGTATGCCAGGTATCAACACATTTCAAAAACAAATAATTCCAGAATGTGAAAACTTAGTATTCTACATCTGAATCATGTAAGGGGATGCTGCACTTAGCTTTTGCTTGAGATCAAGCAAATGTTTCTTGTACAGGGACATCCAAGAGAATTCAAATACATTAGGTATGTGAGCGAAATTTTTTTGCTATTTACAGTTTGATATCTGTAGCCTGTACTAAAGAAAAAGAAGTTAACATATATTTGTTTATATGCATAAAAGTATGTTTAGTGTAAAATATGGCATGAAAATCATTCTCCATTCATCTACAGGGCTACCTAGGAATGATAATTAATACTTCAAACCTACAGAGTAAACAAAGAAATTTTTTAAGTGGAAATTTTAAAGCTTATTTTTTTCCTATAATTACACGTTTTGAGGTTCCCTGAATACTAAAATCAAATTTTTAATGGTTAATCTTTGTGTATGCCTGTTATCAGCTAATTTTAAAACAAATATTTGCAGATAATTTAAATTTTGTATTTTGAAGTTTATTTTAAGGTTGCTAAAAATGTTTGTTCAAGATTAATAAGCTTGAAAGAGTGGTGAGAAAGAAAGTTGACTGAAAAATTTGGAATGAACTTTTAAATTTAATAATAGCCAAGAGTTTTTTATAGTAGGCATTATGCAATATATTTAAACGGGGTTCCCCCCCCCCTCCTGCAATCTGCATTTATAGCATTCAAATGCTAGGTAAGAGTAAAAGAAAGCCGTGTGAGTGTCCCACCAAATTGTTATTAATATTTAAATAAAAACAGTCTTTTTTAAATACTGATAATGCATAATTAAATAGTAATTTTTATTTTAATTTTATCTATTTATTTTTATCTATTTATTTGGGTTGAGAAGTGAGGTGTCTGTCAAATGAAAGAAGAGATTTAATTGATGATGGTCTACATTCATGATGACGGTCGTTATTAAAAAAATTTGCGATACCTTCAAATTTCACACATTTTGAAATCCAAAATTTTGTTTCAAATTATCTTAGAATGTCGAATTTTGGTTGGTGGGTATTGATTAAGTGTATGCAATAGGCACTTCGGTGGTATTTCGCGAAACTTCTAACTTACCCGCCGAAGAGGGAGAGTAAAAAGTGGGTAAGACGCTGCCAAAAGCAATGGAAACCCAGACTAATCATGTTGGGAGCGGGAGAACCATTACCAAACGCAGCAGGAACATTAACTTAAGTTTCGATTGATTTCAGCGATTTTTTATTTATTTATTTATTTATTTATTATTATTATTATTATTATTATTATTATTTTGAGATTTTGTTAATAATGACATGGAATTTTGAGAATTTATTTAAATATACTATGCAGCAAAGCGGGCAAAGCCTGCTAATGTTTATTTAAAGCATACTTAGATATGCTACATGAAACGTAATAAAATTATCAAATACTGTTCGTATGCACATAAAGCATGTTTCCTATAAAATATTTTATTGTTAGCTTATGATTCATAAGGCCATATAGAAATATTTAGATATATTAGAGGATAATAAGCGAAAATTGATCGAAGTGTGTTTTAAATTTTGTTAAACGCTTTCAACTTTCCAACAAGTTAAAAGTATGCTTAAAATTTAAGTTTGTCAACACCATTGTCTGTCTATCCGTTCTCTAATTTCAAAAATATATTTTATAATTCCTCAGTTACATCGTAACCGTGCGCATTTTTTATTGAAAGTATGGGTATACCGTAAGTGGTTTGATATGGGGACTCACTAAAATTTTAGACGTACAAAAGTGTATGTTTAGGTGAGGGTGTAGGTGTTTTATAAACTAAGTGGTCCGCTTGATTTTTCTCTTTTGTTTATTACTAAATTTAGTAAAAATGTAGCAATTTCTGTAATATTTCAATAAAAATATAAATATCTTGCGCATTAGTAAAACAGAAACAAAACAAAACTAGTTATACTGTGACGGCTATAAAAGTTCCTTTTATTCCATTCTATATAATAGCGTCACCAACGATTAATACGCACAAAATTTCAAGAAACTTAGCTTCTCACAATTAACTTTCTATACACATAATTTCGTACAATTTTCACCAATAGGTGCTGCTGTATAGGCAACTGGAAATCCCAGACACTAACAGCAACGCCACATTGTGGATAGTTTACATCCGAATTGAATCAGCATACCTTTTAATAATATAAATATCATATACCAATTTTGGTGGATTTAAATAACAATAAAATAACATACGAAATATGTATACTTTAGGAGCAAGGTTTTACCTTATCAGAAACGAAATTAAATTGTCATCTGTTGGCTTTTTGTACCCAAATAAAATCAGTACAGATTTACATGATTTCCATCACATGTACAAGCTTAGTGTATTTATAACTATAGATGATTAGATAGAGCCTGTCCAGTAGGATTGCAATATACAAGCAATATGTTATGAAAGTCACATATTAAAATCTAATTAGCAGTAATTTAAGTCTAGCCAAATATAAAGTTTGGTTAAATGCTGTCCACTGGCTCGTGAGAAAGAGAGTCCAAAATTTTCTTTCTGACACACATACAAAGACATTTTCTAACAATAGTCAAATCATATTCCAAAAATCACAAACTGTGTGAATTCATCGAAAATCGAAAGTCGGAAATTTTCACGAATCCAATACTTTCTTCTTGACAGATGTAAGTAAAATAATAATAATAATAATAATCGGTAATCATACGCTTGATCAAATCTTGAGGTTGAAATAATTAAAAACTGCTAAATGTTTTATTTATTTATTTATTTATTTATTTTCTCCTATATTAACCCTTTGCCGGCCCTAATGCTCTAAACCGCTGTACATAGTATTGCCAAATTGAGGGACTCTTCTATTTAACGAACACCAATAATTTTGAGGAGTGATATTTGCTATACATAATGGACGAATAAACTTCGAAGTGATTAGACAATCGATGCAGTAGAAATTTATTGGTGGATATTGAACAAAAAAATCCTTAAATTTGACAACATTCAAAAAAGGAGAGGGAAATTCAATAGGACCGGCAAAGGATTAAATTAAAGGTTTAAAGGATAAAATTTCGACCCGTGCAGTCATCTAGAATAACGTTTGGTATAAAAATACACAGATTATTTTTAACTAATGGTTGTGAAATGATTATATATATATATATATATATATATATATATATACACAATACTGATAATTATTCAAAAAAACTTTTTGTACATTCGGCAGAAAAATTACTGAAGCACACATCCACGTTTTATATATACTAGCAAACCCGTGCGGCATTTTCGCACTTTATTTCTTTTCTTATTTACATTTAAAATTTGAAACTTATAAATATTATATCAATTTCACCCCTTAATTAAAATTTTAATTTACCAGAAGCCAAATTATTATTAGATCCAAATAAATATTGTGCAATAGTGAAACCAGTATTATTCAAAGAAAAGCTTCAAAATAAAATTCATGGTTTATGACTCAGTTTTCATACTTCCGCAGGCAGTATGGTTTTATTAAAGGACCCCTGTGACGCCTTTTAAATTTTAATCGCCAAGTATGCAATGGCATTTTATTTATTTTGGCGTAATTTTTTGTAAAAAAAAAAAAAAAAAAAAAAAAAAAAAAAAAAAAATCTTATTTTGATTATATTTTTTATGATTGCGTTTTGTAGCCAATTTATGATAATATATCATATTCTGTTTATATCTTTGAAATATTTCTAGGTTTATACTGACTCTTGCAAAGATTTTGCAGAAATAACTTTCAAAAATACATTTCTCATAAAATAATGTCCTCAAACAAATATCGTCATGTTTTCTTTATTAGATCATTGAACTGAATACGCGTGCTTAAATATTGTTCATTTTTAAATATTATTTTTTATCCTGACGTATTTTATTAATTTTACCACTATCGTATCGTTTCAAAAAAAAAAAAAAAAAAAATAATTGAAATTGGTCCACGTTAGAGAAATATTATATAGATATTAGTTTGATCACTAATTTTTTTCATCAATCTACTTTTTTATAAACAGCTTAAGACTAAGATTATGACTCGATAAATATTTACTCAACAAAACAGTTTAGGTGCAAATATTTTGATTTACTAGAGCTTCAATAATAATTCTGCCGACAGTATATGGAGTAGCATCATTCACACCCGCTCTTTCGTGCCGGCAAAATTTTTTAAATATTTTTTGAAATAGCTCACCATTTTTAAAATGAATAATTGAATCAAGCTTCTGTAATAATTTGAAATAATTCAATTTATATATATATATATAAACAAATAAATAAATAATATTTTTTTCCATTATTGGCTTTTTTCCTTTCTCTCATTTTTTCATAAATGTAAAATGCAGAAATAACTGCTTTTAATTGAACAACGTGGATTTGTTTAAGAAAATATAAAATACAGTTTTGTAATGGCCACGACGTACTAGCTTGATTTTGTAATTATCATCCTGTTTAGTTAGATAAGCTTTCCTTGATGTGGCATTTTATGTAATTCAATAAAACAAGCATGCAACATTTTAAATACACGACGAATTTTTATATCTTGCCTCATCATAAAAACAAACTATTTAACAAAATATTGTTAAATACAAACTCTGTAACATTTTTTTAGTACAATTGTTGAGTTCTGTATTTTTCATTAAAATAACTACATAAAACAAAAATAGTTTTTTTCCCCCCTAATAATTAAATAATGACTATGCCACAAAATGAAAAGGACTACTTGTGTTGTTTTATCTCAAAATAGAAAGCTGTCAAATTTGACTTGACCGCCAAATTACCAACAAGGGATGCCAGTTCCATAATTTTCAGGCGCGAAAACCAAATGATTTCATTTCATATCAAGTTTCTCATGTTGATGACTTTCTGATTATCAAAGAGAGACGTAAGAGTGAATTTACTTTATATATCTTACATACATATATTTTGATACATTATTAATACTTTATTCATACTTATAATAAAAGTTTGTATATAATTATTAATCAGATGCTAAAAAGCTTGACTTATTATTTTTAAGTTTTTTTTTTTTTTTTTAGCTCGAGAAATTGAAAAATGCTGTTAAAGTAAATCTAACTACTAATTTGTTTTCTAACAGCATTTGAATATTAGTATTACCAATGAATAAATTTTACAAGCAGAACTTATATATCATAATAGTATTATGACATCAAATATTTTTTCTGTCATAAATAAGCGGGATTTTTGTGTAAAAAATAAACATAATTTAAATTTCTCATCAAGAGAAAAAAACATATATTAATTTCTTATAAATCTAATTTTAAGGTATGTGTGCTTGTGTTATTTTGTCAGTCTTAATAAGGGTATGGTGGACGTTGAAAATCTTTCTTTGAAATTATTGTCTTAGAATTGTTTGCATTGCATATAATGGGTCGTTCAATGTAAAGTGAATTATTTCTTTCTAAATAGATTTTGAAATAACGAACTTTTTGCAAATTTATATGTAGGAAAACAATTTAAGATTTTGTAAGCATTATTTATTTTTAGCGTTTAAAACAAATCAGAGTAGTAAGAATTTATAAATTATGTGAAAAATCTTAGAAATTTCATTTTTATAATTATTTAAAAGTTTTAGTTTTCTGAAAAAACAATGTAAGGCCATTTATGGGATTTTAATGCAATAAGAGGTTTTTCACTTTTATAATGAAAGATGTAACTAAATGTGGTAAAATTAAGCCAAAATATTCATATTTAAAAAATGTGGAGTTTACACCTATTTCACAGCGTATGTTTCACAGTGTCTCTATATGAGTTGAAATGTATGAATATTAAATATATTAAAATTTCCTGAATACTACCAAAGTTTAAAAAATTAAAATTACAAATTTTAATCTTTTTTTAAATTGTTTAAAATGCTTTAGTCTTAAGTTTTTACTTCGATCTTATATTATTATAGTTTATAAATATACTCTAAATGCATCTGTACATTTATTTTGTGGATTTATTTATAAATAAATAAATAAATAAATAAATATATATATATATATATATATGTATATATATAATGTTTGAATTAGAAAAAAAATAATTGCATGAAAATTCCACAGTTAAAAATATTACAAAAATAAAAATTAACTCATCAATCGATCCACAAAGTAAAGCACAAATGTATTCAGATTATACTAATAAACAATATTAGTTCAAAATCAAGGAGAATTTTCAAAAATTAAATAACGTAGATAATTTTTATTTTTTTTTTAAATATTATGAATTTTCTTCTTTTAATTTTTATAACCGTTTATGACCATGTACGTGTGATTCTACTGGTCAGACAGAAAATTATATTTCAGTTTCAATATCCATGTAATAAATGCTAAAAAAGAGATTATGTATTAGTTTTCTTAAATTCAATAGCATCGATTTTCTCAAGAGATGTGAGTAAAAGCCTGCTTATAAAAATGCTAATTTAATTTAATGTTATAAATGTTTACAGTCAGTTACGGTAAATATTAAGTGAACATGTTTAAAAACAGAAATTTATTAAGAAATAAAAACAGAAATTTTACAAGAAATTTTTATAACAACAGTTTCTAAAATTTCCGTTTTATGGCAGAATTTCTTGAGATTATTAATTTCTTATCCAACATTTATTTTAAATTCGTATATTTTTTAAAGTAAAAAATCTGGAGTGACTCCACTCGACTTTCCGAACATTGAGTAATTAACAGTTTTGTAGATAAAGTAAAGAAAGAGGAGTTGTTAAACAAACAAAAGAGAGAAAACCATAATAGAGTGTTTGAGTATTTTTCTCCATCTATTACACGATGTTTTATTTAACGCTACTGAACTTTGAGCCCATAGATCATAATGATAAAGAATTTTTCGTTGTGTCCCTGTAAAAACCTATAAATGCTAGATTCACCAAAATGCTTATAGTTAGTGCAACAGTGATTTATAATGCTCATATAAATTTTCAGCTCAATTCAATAAGGCGTTTAGATGCTATCGTACTTTTAAAAATTTAGTCCCATAGGCCATAATGATAAAGAATTTTTCTTTGTGTCCCTGTAAAAAAACTGTCAGTGCTAGATTCACCAAAATCTATACAGTTAGTTCAACTGTGATCTATAACATGTGTAAAAATGTTTTGCTCAGATTAATAAGGCGTTTAGACGCTATCACACTTTTAAAAATTTGGCCCCATAGGCATAATGATAAAGAATTTTTCTTTGTGTCCCTGTAAAAAAACTATAAGTGCTAGATTCTCCAAAATCTATACAGATTGAGTATTTGTAACATATAATATGTGTATAAATTTTTTGCTCCATTGAATAAGGCGTTTAAATGCTATCGCACATTTAAAATTTTGCTCCCATAGGCCATAATGATAAAGAATTTTTCTTACAGTTTCATATTTTTTTTCCTTTATTTTTCTCATATTCCATTTTCAGATTTAATGCATCTCTTTCAGACGTGAATTTTACTGTAATAATTTGCTTAAGTCAACTATGATAGACAAGTTTAATGCATCTGAATGTTTGCATACATATATTTCAATTTAATCTTTAAAGCGTTTTTATTATACCTCTTTAATTAATTGATTACGAAAATATGTCTGCTACATTCAATATTTAACATTCTTCAATATATAGCTAATAAAGAAATTTCTAAAAATATTTCTTCTTGCAACCAAATATGTTTATGTTAAGTGTGTAAAAGTTATTCTCACTTAACCCTTTGAGGGACAAGATAATTTTGATCATTTAAAATTAACTGCCACCAGTACGTAGAAACAAATATAAGAGATTTAAAAAAAAAAAAAAAAAAAAAAAAAAATGGAGTTTTTCTTCTATGTTATTAAAGTAAAACTTTGTAAAAAAAATTCTTGGACACGTTTTTACAGTTGGGAATTAAAATTAGGTTTGATATAATGTATTCCAAAGCCTTTGAAAGGGTTAAACGAATTTTAATAAATAAAAATATATAAGTCTGCGTAGCTTTATATTTTTCTTTCACCTGAATTATATAGAGATCTACAAAAATATAATTAAGTGAACCTGAACATTAATGTTACAAACAACACTCTTGGTTAATATAATCCTTTTTTTTTTTTTTTTTTTTTTTTTTTTTTTTTTTTTTGGGGGGGGGGGGTTATCTGGTTGCGTAAAAACATTATGTAACATTGGGCATTATGTAAAAACACAATGCACAATATTGTTTTAATTTAATCTTTTAAAGTTTTATTTTCGTATGCATGAAAAATTTAAACTATTGTTCCGAATTTATCTGGTGTATAACGTACAAAACTCATAAATATTAAATATGTACATAGTAGACATACGTTGTACCGTATCTAAGAACTACAATGCCGTATATTTACAAAGAGTATATTGAACTGTATGTAATTAATGAATCTGTCAATTTTATGATTAATAATCAAATAGTAATTTAGATAAAGCTAGTCTGAATACACACAAGTATAAGCACATATGTAATCCACAGAATAATTATTGTGCATCTTTATATACGTATACAGATGATGGGGGACCAAATAAGAAAAAAAGCGACACTTTCGAATTTAAACATTTTGTCGGAAATATTGAGAAACATTTGATGGATACTTTGTGGGTGTAAATAACCTGTTATATCACATATGTTTAAAAAAAATGTCCCAAAGATAACAAAAGAACCACTAATAAAATTATATTTTTACATATTTGGCAGCATCTTGTAATTAATAATGCTTGAAATTTATTGTAGCTTTAACATATTTTTATGACGCTCTTTTTAATTATCATTAATAATTCACCATCACAGAAAATTTATTTAACGAAATTAAAGACTTTCGAGTGTTTCTTATTTATAATAAGCACGGTTTTTAATTTATTATAAGTCATTTTTAGAAAACTTGACATAGTACATTAGACACAACATTCTGTAATCAGAGAGTAAGAACATTAAATTTATGCGAAAAAATGAGCATTTTTACTAAAAGATATTTATCTGCGCATGCACAAGATTTAACGAAAAAAAATTTTTAGGTATTATTTAGTGAAATGTATAGAACTCATGCAAACATTGTGAAAAATCAAAAAGATATCGTCAACAGAATTAGTTGAAATTTAAGCACTATGAAAGACAAGCAAAAGTATAAGTATGTAATGCATATTTTTATTTTTAATAAGTCCTTGGGAATACACTGTAAGTTAATTAAATTGAAATCTTTATAAAACCATTTATCATTCGCTTCTCTTTCATACTGCTTTAAATTTAACTAATTCTATCGATGATATGTTTCTAAATTTCCCTGATATTGCTTTGGTTATTTTTTCAGAGTATTTATGTATTTGGATAATAAATTTTGTAAAAAAAACTTTGTCACCATTTGTGGATGCAAAGTTAAAACTTCTTTAGTAAAAATACTCATATTTCATCTTATATTAATATTTTTATATTATATTTGTATTATGTTATGTCTAATGCATTATGTCAAATTTTCTAGAAATGGCATTAAATTGATCTGAAAACCCTTATATAAGCAAAAAATGCTTCGCAAATTTTCAATAAAGTTAAAAAAAAAAAAAAAAAAAAAAAAAAACTTTATTCTCAATGAATGCGCATGATACTGACAAAATTATGAATACACATAAATTAAAGAAGCCACATACAAGAATAAATGCTACAGCTACAACGCATTTCAAGTGCAAATTTTTATAAATAAAATAACATCCAACCCCCCTCCCCCGTTAAGATCCCTTCCTTTCTTTCTGGACAAAATCTTTACATAAATATATGTGGAATAACATGTTTTTTATACCCATGAAGTTCTATGCACTTTATCAAGATTTCTCTAGGTATTTGACAAAAAGGCTAAATCGGAAAATTACACATTATTTTGCCACTCGTCTGTATGTCATGAAAATGGCTAAAAATTGACTTTTAAAGTTTGGAATTCAAGCATTCTCTGGAATAAAAACTATTTATATTAATGGATACAACACGATAAAAGTGTTGTGAAATATAATTATATATATACATATATATATACAAAAGAGCAATAGTTTTATTTATAAAGTATTTATACAAAAGCTATTTCTATATGTTTTCTTTCTTTATTTTTTTCTTTCTTTATTTTTTTTTTTATACTAACCTTCTGAACCAGAAAATAATGGCGTCCAATAAGTAAAAATTATGTTTTTAGCATAATCATAGACAGAGATTGGGTGAGGACGGCTTTCTTTCCTTTTACTTATGTCTAACATAATATAAAAACGGAAAAGGGAAAATGTTATCAATTTTAAAGCACAACTCTGGTGGGTTATTTTTATCCAGATTTAGTAAAATAAAGGAAACATGAAAACAACAGGGAAAAAATGAAAACAAATAAATTATTACGTAAGTGTTTTTTTTTTTTTATAAGTATTTGTTATTATTATACTATTTATTATAATTATTATTAATAAACAATAAATAATATATTTAATAAGTAAATAAATAATATACTAAGAAATGATATGTTAATTATAAATAATATACTTCCTATATTTTTTATTAAAAATAATAATAATAATTACATTTGTTTATTATTTAATATGCCATGATAGCGTAATTACATCAAATGAGTAAAAATTGCGTTGACTCATTTTAAAGAAATTTAAACATTTAATGATTACCAATTACATTGCCATGTGGAATAAGTTTAAATACCTGTAAACATCATTTTTGTAAACTGCTGCTGTAAACTGAAAATATGAATACACACATGCACTGAAATTTAAAAATATGAAGTATGTTAAATATTTTGATTTAAAAAAAAAATTATATTTAAGTATTTGGAAATTTTTAAAATTTCTTCCTTCTAACTAATTTTTAAATGTTCGTTTCAATTTCTTATTATTATAAATTAACAATATATTCTAAACTCAATTGCATATAATTTTAGCGGTGTATTGGTGCATTAATTTTCGAAAATATATTTTATGTTGGAATATTAAAACTTTCTATGAACTTCAGCATTCAAATATATTTTTAAACTATCCATAGACTTACAAAGTAGTACCCAGAAATGTTTAGAATATACAGGGTGCAAAGTCGAGAGCAGGCCTTTATTTGCGCAACAATTCGTCTCAGACGTCCTCCAATTACAAAATGTATTTAAAAAAAAATGTAAGCATTCATTATATGACATGTTTAAATTTAAAAAATCAATTTATTAAAAATCACAAAAATTGATAATTTTTATACAGTTTTCAGGACGTTAATAGTAAAAGTTGACTTTCAACTTAAAAAATATAACACGAAAAGTTTCACTTTTGTGCGCCCAAAATTGTCTGAGATAGTTAATTTCAAAATTTAGGATTATTCCGCATTTTCTCGGGCTTTATTAAAAAGTCAATGAAAAATTCTTTAATAAAGCCCGTAAAAAAGCAAACAAATTCCAAATAGGATTTTTAAACCGATTCCTTATTGAAGGCCGAAATATGTTAGAAAATCTAAACTTTAAATATCTTGTTCCATTTTGGGAGAATATAAATGAAACTTTTTGTTAGGATGAGTGTCAATTTTTCTAAAGGGATCTATAGGGATCTGGGACTGTATAAAAATTTAGTTTTTGTAATTTTGAAAAAATAGATATTTTAAATTTAAACATGTCATACCGCAAATGCTCATATTTTTTAAAACATTTTGTAACTGAAACTATATGTTTGCGACCAATAGTTGCGGAGATAAAGACATTCTCGTGACTATCTTTGCACCCTGTATTTAAAAAAAATTTATATATATATATATATGCATAAATGAATTTTTAATCGTAGTTAAAACCAGGCAACCGATATAAGATCACTGAAACCGCATAGAACAATGAGAAGGAAATTACAACAAATTTAAATAACCTGTGGAGACTGATTGTGATTTATTGAAACATTTATTTTTTGTTTATTGATTTTTATTTTATTTAACTTCAATCTAATCATACATTTATTCCTAGATTATTCGTTGCAATTTTAATAATTTTGCCGGTGCGTAAAAACGACATGAAACTCAAATCAAAAGATACAAACAAGCAACGAGAAAAAAAAAAATAAAAACAGATTTTTTTTTTTTTTTTCAGGAAAAGCTCAGAACGGTGAAAAAGAAGAAGAAGAAGAAGAAAAAAAAAAAAAAAAAAAAAAAACTCGTCAGGAATGACCTTTTTCACCGTTGAGCACCAATGTACGATTTCGTTCGTTAGCAGCTATAATAGCAAATTGCCAGCGGACACCCAATCGTACAAGAAATTAATTGAAGTTAAAAATGAAGAATAAAGTGGAATAAACCAGGGGTGCAGAACCAGGGCTCAGGTTCGGGGGAAATTTTGAATATTTTTTTAAGAAAAAATAAAAATGTAAATCAAAAATAACAATTTGCTACTTTAAAGTGCTTATACACTAACAGCGATATTTTTATATTACACTGTATGTTTATTCTCTTAAAGATTTATTACATAGAACAAATGACTTTTTATACCAAAGTAGATTTTTGCATTATTGAGGGAAGTTTATACTGTGTTTGGGGGAAATTTCCGAGGTCTGAACATTTTCTGCACCCCTGGAATAAACTATTAATTCAAGAAATCAGAGAATCAAACAGAAAACAACTATAAAAAACAAACATTACTCACAGGATGATGCATTCGGAATCCCAAGGATTAAAACAAGCAAAATAATTCAAGAGTTTAGTTGTAGCAGATGAAGAATGATACAACACAGCAACAAGGATATGAATTACTTTTTTTTAAATTCAAATAATGTTTGAGAAATTTTAACATACTTAATTTCAACGTATATGCATGAGAAATTCCATATTCTCCGACAGTAATTCCCAAAAATTTTCATAACGTGGATGTCAACTCTATATCCCTTAAAAAATTCCTTAAATTTTTGCATTTAAAAAAAAATTTATTTTTTCCCCTAATCTGAAGATAATGACGTTATAGTATTAATTACGAAACTTTAATAAACACCGTAAAAGGCAAGAACTCGCAGCTGCTACAAAAAAAAAAAAAAAAAAAAACCGGCAACGCATTCAACACACTCAACATTCTTGTTTGCAGCTCTCGCGCTTACATTGTTCGCCTGATGAAGGGTTGTGTCTTCTTTTAACCCGAAACAATTGTTTCGAGTTCTTGCATTTTATGGTGTTTATTCAAACTTTTGTAATTAATACTATAACTTCATTATCTTCAGATCAGGGGGAAAAAAGAAATGAAAAAAAAAAAAGAAAAATTTAAGAAATTTTTTAAGGGATAAAGAGACGTAATGGCACTTTTTTCGGAAAACTGTCATAGAATATAGATTTTTTTATGCATATACGTTGAAATTAAAAGAATAGTAAGTATGTTAAAATTTCTCAAACATTATTTTAATTAAAAAAAAAAAAAAAAAGTAATTTATATTTCTGTTCATGTGTTGCATCATTATTCGTCATCAGCTATGTACTTTTTAATAAAAAAGCACCACGAAACTGACGTTGTAAAAATGTTTACTTACAGACTTTGAATAAACACCATAAAATGCAATAAACTCGCAACAATTGTTTCGGGTCGAAAAAACACACGACCCTTCATCAGGCGAATAAAGTAAGCACGAGTGCTGCAGTCAAAGCGGCAACGCACCAATTGCGTTGCCGCTTCGACTGCAGCACTCGTGCTTACTTTATTTGCCTGATGAAGGGTCGTGTGTTTTTTCGACCCGAAACAATTGTTGCGAGTTTATTGCATTTTATGGTGTTTATTCAAAGTCTGTAAGTAATAATATGTACTTTTTACTTTTAAACGCCCGTACTGTGGTGTTTTTTTTTATAATGACGTCACAGTTTTTTTTTTTTTTCTACACTATTTTAGAACGTTTACAGTACGTTTTCTAGAACGTTCTGAAAATGTGTATAACGTTTTGAAAACGTTCTAAAAACGTTTAGAACGTTCTGAGACCGTATACGTTGAACGTTCTCAGAACGTTTCTATAACACCGATGGTGATAGTTACACGTCCATTGAACGTTCTCTGAACCGTACTATTGTACGTCTTCAAGATGGACAGATAGACGTTTATAACACGTTCAAAGTGAACGTTCTTAGAACGTGTTTGCAGAACAATTTTTGAACGTTCAGAGAACGTTTCGGTGCTGCTTGGGTACTTGGAAAGAGTTTTCTAATTTATACGAACTGCAAAACTTTTCTCTTTTATTAATTAATAAATTGGTAAAACATGTGTGATTGCTGCAATAATTGAGTAAAATTATTATTATTGTTTTCAAATTACATAATACAATAGTTATGTTTCATACCGTTTAAACAGATTTTTCTATTAACCCATTATTTGCCAAACTAATTTTCAAATTTTTTCTTAATTAGTGAGTTTTATAAGTTTTAGTAAAAACTATTTAAGAATTATAACAAATTTCAAGAAATTAAGCATACTACCGCAGATCGTCTTATTTCTGGGACAGTGGCAGAATACATTATCTAAAACTATATTTCCATTATCACATTGTCTAAAACTATTAAAAAAAAAAAAAGTAACGTCCCAAAAAAAGTAATAAAAACAAAACACAACAGCAAGAATAAATATAAATTTCTAAATATTCCATATGAATTTAAAATATTCAGTCTGGAACAAATAAAAAAGCTAACAATTTTATTGTGTTTCTTTCTTTATGATTATAGTTTTTCTATGCAATTTTTATTAATTTTCATTAACAGTTTTCTTTCATAAAAATAACAGTGCGTGTAATTCATTTAAGCAAACGAATTAAACAGGCATTTAGTATTTTAACTACGATCAATTAAAAAAAATTTATTAAAAATTTTTGAAAAAAAAAATACATAGACTAAAAATAAATTAATTCCTTTTTAATAATAAAATTTAAATAATAATAGTGTGTTTTGTTAAATCTCGCCAAACGCCAAATCGCCGTCGCCAAACTTCCTCTAGGTTGCCAGCCTATGTTGCGAGCCAAAGTGCAAAGTCAATGGCATAGGCATATGGCAATTGACAATGAGTGTTTAACATCACATCACCCGACACGTTGAAAAAAGAGAACTACAGAACACAGATAAGTTTTTCATTTTACATTATATATATACATCAAAATTTAACAATTCTATTAAGTATGTAAAAAATTCTCGAAAACTGTTTAAATTTAAAGCCAAATTAACCTAATATATATATATTTCAAAATTTTAAAATGTTCCATTTTAGTTTTTTTATTTTTTTCCGTTAATTTTATATTATTATAGTTTAACGATAAATATATTTGAGTATTAATTTGTAGTAGAGTGATAAGTAAGATACTTCTTAAAAATATTTTTGTGTTTGAGTGCTGAAATTTAATTTTTAGCATTTAAGCATAAAAATATTTTTAAAACATTAACTTATTAATGAATCCACAAAAAAATTAAAATAATAAAAATAATAAAAATCAGATATGTTTAGATGTTATTATTACATTATAGTAATGCAAAATCAAGGGATAATATTAAAAATTAGTTGGCAGGAAGTTCTTAAAAAAAAAAAGAGTACGTTTCTGGAATTTAAAATTTTATTTTGTTTTATTTCAGCGCATATAGATGGAAAATTTATAATTTCGTAAGTCAATAATTTAAATAAAATTTTCATACATATGCATTAAAATATAATATTGTTAAGTATATTAAAATTTCTCGAAATCTATTTAAATTTACAATAGCAATTTTTTTTTAAATTTTAGTCTTTTGAAAATATTTTAGATGTACCTCTTGACAAATGTTTGTTTTAGTTTTCCATCTGTTGTGCATTATAATAATTTCGAAATAGAATCTACACACGTTTAGGTAAATTTATTCATAAGTTTACGTTTTAAAAATATTTTTATATTTAAATGCTGAAACTTGGGAATAAATTTCATCATTCAAAAAAAAAATATTTTTTAAATTTTATCTATGAATGATTAATTAATAGTCAGAAATATCTAAATTATGTAACTAAACGTTAATAATGCACAATCGATGGAAAAATAAAATAAAACTTCTTGAAATCTGGAATCTTGAAATCTTAACAGTGTCTTTAAACGTTAACAGTGTGTTTTAACAATGTCTTTGTTAAAATATACATTTAAAGTATTAAAAAAACTTTGAAATAAAAAAAAATTATTGTTATTGTCAATTTAAATAGATTTCGAGAAATTGCTTTCTATGTAATAATATTATACTTCAATGCATTTATGTAAAATTGCATAATACTATGACAGTAATTTACAAAAACAAACAAACACACACACACACACACAAAAAAAAAAAAGAAGAAAAAAGAAAGAAAGTAAAGGAAAAGAGAAAAAAAAAATAAATAAAGTACACACGTCACACAATTTTAAGGGAACATACGACCCTTAGAACTTCAAAAAACATCGATTTAATTATAGTCTTTTTTTAAGTAAATCATTGTTAACTAAGCTTTATTGGGCATGTCTAATTGTTACCTATAAGATTATTATGTATTTTGGAATATAATTTAAATTCTGTGGTGAATTATTTAATAATTTATGTGTTAATAATAAATGTTTTTTTTTTTTTTCACCTTGCACGCAGGATACCTGTAAAACTATTTAATATTTTTTCTTGAAATTTTCACAGATTATGTAACATATCAGATCCTTCAAACTGAACCTAAATTTGTTCCAGTTTAGGTTAAAAAAAAAAAAAAAAAAAAAAAAAAAAAAAGTTCAAAGATAATTTATTTTTTAATAAAATCTGAAGTATCACCTGTATAAAAAAATATGGGGGGGGGGGGGATACAAATTTAGATTCAGTTTGAAGGATCTGATATTTTACATAATCTGTGAAAATTTCAAGAAAAAATATTAAATAGTTTCAGAGATATCTTGCGCGTAAGGTGGAAAAAAAAAAAAAAAACGCATTTATTATTAACACATAAATTATTAAATAATTCACCACAGAATTTAAATTATATTCCAAAATACATAATAAACTTATATGTAACAATTAGACATGTTCAATGAAGCGTAGTTAACAATGATTTACTTTAAAAAAGACTATAAATCGATGTTCTAAGGGTCGTATGTCCCCTTAAAACGTACAAAGAACGTTCGAAGAACGATTCAAAGAACGTTTTAAAACGTTCAAAGAACGATTTTAAAACGTTCAAACAACGTTCAGGACGTTGCAAAAACGTGCATGAAGAACGTTCTGAGAACGTGTCTATAGAAACAATGGTGATGTTTACACGTGTGCAGAACGTGTTTTGTACCGTACTATTCGACGTCTTCAAGATGGACAAATAGACGTCTATAAAACGTTCAAGTTGAACGTTCATAGAACGTGTTAGTAGAACTATTTTTAAACGTTCAGAGAACGTTTCCGTGCTGCTTGGGAAACACTCTTTTTAAACGTAATATAATAAACATATACTTTGTACTGTATTATGATTTATTATTTGATATAAACAAGCTATATTTTAATACATGAAATAAAACTATTTGTTTGTTAGATCTAAGCAATTTTTAATAAAAATATGTATTCTGCATGAGTTATTCCATCTTTATATGGAATTACTGTTTTAATGCGCAATGACATAGTATTATTCAGTGTTTTAATATAAATATAAAAAAATTCTCTGTGCCAAATATCATAAATAATTTTTTCTAGTCCTTGCAAAGTTGTAGGCTGCATTTTTTTAATCCTCACCCCTTTTCCGCGCTTCTTTGTAGACTAAACATTTTCGACCGTATTGAGATTAGGGCTATTTCCAAGTCTGATGAAAAAGAAATTCTACGATATTTTTTGTGGGATTTAACTTAAAGTTAAAAAAGATATGATTGCTTACAAAATTATAGGTGCTCATGGGATAGGATAGGTAGTTTAAACAATTTGAATCGAATAAACACACCACAGACGCCCTTTAGTATGGTGCAATATCATCTTGAAATTCTATTTTCAGGAAAGTCTGAGATACCTTCAAAATAGTCGGCCAAGCGCCGTTTTTATAATGGCCACGTTTTATTTCGAGTTAATTGATCACTTGAACATAAAAATTTGCCCGATTCATTGCAAATTTATGCATCTCCGTACCACAATGTATGGAGAATGTGTGACTGTTTTATGAATGCAATTTTCAATAATTCGGTCACATTTTTATCATCTTAATAGTTTTTTTTTTTAATCAGCCCGAAATAAAATATGCTTGACTCATCAGAGGAAACTAGTTCGGTCTAATAATTAACTGATATTTTTTTGGTCAACTGAAGTCTTGTTTTTTTAAATTCTTTTCCTTAGTAATGAATTTTTTTTGCAGATCTTCTGGTTTTTAACATACTTTGTTTAATTGTTACCGCACTGTTTTTAAAGAAATTACTTTGCTATGCACTTTTTAAAAATCCTTTCTAAGTTATGAGCATGTACAAATCGATTTTTTTAAACTCTTGTTTTTCAACTTGCCATCATCTCGCTTGGATGGGCAACATGGCAGCCTAAAGACAAATTTTCCGTTTAAACAGCCAAAAAATTTTATACGTTCCTAAAAATCTTCTCAGGAATATTTCGTTAACATTTAATTAACTTGCCATCTCACGTATTAAAATATTTTTTTGACTTTCATTCTAAAATTAATACTTTTTTGTGGCATCGTTAAATGCCTTATACTTGCCATTTTTGAAATATTTTCTAAAATTATAAGTTTCCTGAGAGTTGCATTTTATTTTTAACACTGGGCTCAATCCTAAAGTGTACGTGGAGGGCGACGTAATAAAATCTGTTCAAAAATTTGCTTTTTAAATGATAAAATTGGCGGTTGAAAAAAGAGTAAAGGAAAATATCCAAGTGCGGCTTTTTTTTTTTTTTTTTGTCGCTTAGTGTACAAAAAAAAAAATCGATAACTTTATTTTAAATTATCACAGATCGACGGTTCAAACATTCATTTTAAAGGTATTGGCGAGCTCTTTTAAAAGATGCCCATCATGAAAATTTACTTCCCTCGAGGGGGACTTCCCCCCAGGGGGGGGGGGGGGCGAGGCTCCTACATACACAAAATTTTTTTCCCAGTTCACTATCTCTATTATAAAAATATATATTCGCTTCATTTGGTTTAGTGCAGTCTTTAGATGTTAAACTCTACTTACCTGCAATTTCCCTCATTTTCGTGTTCAGGGAACCTCAGAACATGTAAATATAACAAAAGCTCACGTTCGAAAATTTGACTCCAAAACAATATTTTCTCAACCCTATGGGTAAGAGAAAGTAATTAATGTATTACCATGGCCAAGCCGAAGTCCAGATTTTAGCCCCAAGGAAAATTTTAGTGGTATATTATCGTGCACAGAATTAATGCTAACAATTAACAGTTTTCATCTGCCAATGAACTGGAAGAAACCATTATAGAAGAATGGCACAATATTTATAAATCTGAGCCAATGGAACTGGTTACTGCAGTGTTTGAGGTTATAAGGGAACATGCACGACCAATATCGTATTAATTTACACAATATTTTTGTCTTATAATTTGTTAGCATTTTATATGACGTTATTTGATGTATCATAATAATATTACATTTAAAATAAGACGTTTAAATTATAATTAGAACCTGTATTTATTTCATAATTTTACAAATCAAGTCTTATAATTTCTTAACAAACTGTAGAGTGTTACATGAAAACACAGGACAATAACAAACATTGCCCGTATTTTGAAAATTACAAACTACACTCATGTTCATAAATTAAGGATAATGCTAGCTGAAGCAAATAAAGATTCATAAGCAAAACAAACATGACTTATTCATAAAGACCATTTATTAAACAAAAGATCAAGAACAAAAAAAGGTGGTTTATGTAGGATACCATTTATAAAAACTACGATTTTTGCTCACTGAAGCAATTACAAAAAATATCTCCCTTACAAAAACTTAACATTACATGGTTGGTATGATGGTTAATACATTGAATGTCTCTCGGATGATGAAATACAGTCCTTATAACGCCTCGGAATGGTGAGTATTTAATTATTGATCTGATCTTGGGGAAGATTACTCTACTCAGTAAGCAATGCTCTCCGAAGTTCTGGTGCACATGTAGGTGGTGGTTCACGGCCTAATACTCGTCGGAAAAGCATGTCCTACACATACTCTCTCGGATTCTAGCCAGGTGAGAATGTTGGCCATTCCATGCGGGTGATAGCTTCAGATTATAGGCATCCGTGTACAACGTTTGCACGGTGAGGACGCGCATTGTCATCCATAAACACAAATTCTGGGCTCATGTCACCCCTAAATAAACGTACATGTTGTTCCCGAATGATTTCGTGATAAATTTGGCCTATCATTATTCCGATTTGAACATGCAGATCTATTCTGGTGCCCATGACCCCCCCCCCCCCCCCACACACACACACACCAAACTAGCACTCCTGCCCCACAGTAACGGTGTCGTTCAATGATGTTGTTCTGGTGGTAAAGGGTACCTGACGTTCTACACATGAAAGTCTGGCGTGAATCACACTGCAAGCTAAAACTGATCTCGTCGGAAAACATCACACAAGCTCACTGTGCCGCTGTCCACATTGCATGTTCTCTACTCCAAGTTAACCGCTGGCACAGTGCATTGCCGTGAGTGGAACACATCTAACAGGCCTACGAGCATATATAACAATATCTCCCAAACGTCTATACAAGGTTTGTCTTGAAACTGTGGTACTCGTGGCTGCAGACAGCTGACTAGACAGGTCTGATGCTGTGCTTTATCTGCTTATTTTGGCAGTTACTGCCAAATACCGGTGGTCATTCGGCATCGTAACTCGGGGCCGACCAGTACTGTAACGTAGACTAGCATTTCCATCATTTTGGGATCGTTGCCAAAGCCTAGAGATGACATTTTGGGCGATTCTAAGTTCTCCCGATACTTCTATCTGAGTACGACCACATTCTAGTCGGCCGATAATTCTACCACGTAAAAAATTATCTGCATGCGTCCTCTGTGTCATAACCATTCGGTTGTGGCACTGGGTGGCACATAGAACGCTTGTGAACAATTTTCCTTCTTTGCTTCCATTCCCTATCTACCCCCTTCTTACACTTTCGTCATTGTAACATCATATCGGCGTCATCTGATGGCTTACTATAATTTGCATATTATTCTTAAATATGTGTGTGGTATTTCTACAGGTGAAATTTTTGCATTAAAGTTCAATTTCAGTGTGAATCTGAATTATCCTTAATTTATGGACACGAGTATAAGTATCCTCTTCTGACTCATATGCGTTTCTGACAACGAACTAGCACGTCATTTATAACATTTGCAAGTGTTTCGTTTGTCAAGTGAATTTCATTTCCTAATCAAAAGTTTCTGGTCATTTAAGGCAAGGTAGCATATTTTAAGTATATTGCAAGTAAAAACAAAGTTATTGTATTTCAAAAGAATTATTTAAATTTAAGTTTGTTTGCGTTATTTTAATTTATTTCTGCTAGTAAGAAATCAAAATAATTTATTGTTTTGTAAGATGCAGTCTTTAAATTTCTAAGTTATTAGTTTATTCTTTTTTATAAAGAAAATTTTTTTCAAACTTTTTTGTATGTTTAATACTAAAGAAATATTATTTTAATTCTATTTTGTTTTTCTTATATTTATAGCATTTGGTGTGTAACATTTAACATAACAATAAATAGTCAATAAGACTTCTTCACACACCATAAATTTTAAGCCAGCACAACGGTTTCGAAACGACTTAGCCTTCCTTAATCAGGTTCCTTCATTTGGTGATTTAACATAACATCTAATTCCTTATAAATGTTATTTAACTTTGATGTATCCATTAGAAAAAAAATTAAAGTGCTTTAATTCAACTTTAAAAAGAAGTTCCCATAAAAAAAAAAAATAAAAACAATAAAAAATGAATTTTTTAGATATATTTACACGAGGCTTATGATGATGAAATTCTTATGACGCTGTCTTTTGAATAAAACCTTACGTGATACGAATTTTTAAACTTCTTTAGAATAAAATTTCAAATGGAAGCATGATATTAAAAATCTTGTGTTCTGAAACTGAATTTTACTGTGAAAGAAAAAGATAGGAATCGAACCCATAACATGTCCATATTTTTGATCCACCATTTTTAAATATCTGCATTCATGCCTTGTTTTTAAAAACATTCTGTATCATTTCTACAGTAAAAAGTTTATTTTTCTACATTCAAAGAATTTTAAGAATACTTATTATAATGAAGCACTTTAATATTTAATGCCTGCATAGAAACACTCACAAATAATTTTTTGTTTACTTTTAATTTTTTCTCTCTCCTTTATAGACGTTCACTTACTCTTCATGAAAGAGAAAATGAAGAACTCCGTGAAAAAGAAAATGAGGATATATTGACTTATTTAAAGCAACTTATTGGAAAGTATATGAAAAATACTGAAGAGAATGGAAGAATGGAAGAAGTAGAAGTACTAAGATCGCCAGATATGATTAAGTTTATAGCTGAACAGATTATCAAACAATTAGGAAGGAGCGAAGAGGCTGAAGGTCGCAGAAGTGAGTTAGCCGACAAATTACTTGCTGTATTAAAGAAAATGGGACTCTTTGATGAAAACAAAGAACTGGATTTTTCTGGAATAGAAATACAATGATGTGTAGATGACGTGGTGGAAAAATGAACGCGAAAAAGAGATGTACAATAAATGAAAATAGCTATAAAGCTTAAAATAATGTAATTGTGAACTTAAGTACGACACATGGAAAGTAAATTTTGTCCAGTGTTAGAAGAATAAAATTTAATCAAAATAAATAAACATAAATATACGGTTGGGGATACGATGAATAAAATGTTAATTTGTATAGAGAATTGAAAAAATAAAATTGTATTATTATATGAGTGAAGTATTCTTTATTTATTAAAAAGAGAATTCATAAGTGTTTATTTAAATAACACGTGACATAAACCAAATTGCAATGTCGATTGTAGCTTGAACATATAGTGTAACCACATTTCCTATGCCTAGCAGTGAGGACGAGTCGAAAATCTTGGAGGGTTTCCAAGTTGACCAACAGGTTTGAATTTAGTAAACATCCAGTCATTCGGTATTCTCTTATCGCTTATTTTCTCTCAACGAAAAGCTTGTATCCCCTATTTTACTAGTGGACTCGTTGAATCCGCACTTGCGCAGAGGCTTCCATGAACGCAAGAAATGTAGTTAAAGAGTACACCAAATAAGGAAAAATAGAATAGAAAAATTGCGATTTTAATAGGGAAAAAAATGCAAATCCAATTAAAATAATTTTTACTAAAATACACTATCTACCAATAAGTATTTGGACATTTTTGAGCTTACAAGGAAAATTCAAGAGGTCTTCAAAAAATATCGAAAAAAAAAAAAATATATATATATATGATTCTACTCTTCATAAAACACCAGAAAGTGAAAAAATTATTGGCTGAACAGCGTCCACAAAAAAATATCAAAATTAAGCACTTTTTGGCGATTTAGTGCTGTTAGGCGATAAGTTCGCTAGCACCGAGATTGCTGTGTACGAACAGAACCGTGTTTTGCTTCTCGGCCAAGAATACTCAAAATCAATCACCTAACAGTGTGAAATCGCCAAATATGCTTAAGTTTGATAATTTTTTGTGTTCGCTGTACTTCATTTCTGCCGATAAGTTTTTCACTTTCTGATGTTTTATGAAGAGTAGAATAACATATATTTTTTTCAATATTTTTTGAAGACGACACCTTTTGAATGTTTCCTTGTTAGACGTTTTCTGAAATATGTAGAAAAATTCTATATAAGTTATCTTGAAACTTTGGGAGAAAAAGAAAATGTTAGTTCTCATACATTTCTTTGCCTGTAAAAGAACAAGTTGACCAGCAAAAAAAAAAAAAAAAAAAAAAAAAAAAAGAAAAAGTTTTTGATCACCCTCTAAAATGTAAGGTTTGAAATGCGGTTTAGTTGTAGTTTCTTCTTATAATCTCTATAAATTATTATGAGGTTACCATACATATTGATGCAGATAGACCATTTTCTTCAAAAAATCGAAAGAAAATTTTCATTTTTTTTTTTTTTTTTTTTTTTTCAGTTTTGTAGAGTATTAGAACCAGTGCAAAGCTATTTTTAGAAAATTTGGCTTACTACATTAGAGACATAGCGTACTATAATAAAAATGCAAAACTGTAAAATGTCTTATTAAATATGAACCTTTTTGGTAGATAATTTTTAAGTATGCAAGCACAAGTTTTAAAGAAATCTCATTTGCATAATTTAATAGCCAAAAAGTATTAAGCTACTTATATGAAAACCCAAGGCATATATCGTGTATATTTAAAAAGTTGTAGGCAATAACATGAACTGATATTGAGTTCCTCTCAAATTAAAGGCTAAACTCTAAAGGGTCTTACTCGCATTTTCATTTTAACGGAATCAATTGTAATACACTGTTCGTTGACTGTAAATGAATATTGATAAAAACCCCTATCATCTTCCCCATTTTGAAAGGAACTGAGATTCTGTTCATCCCCCCCCCCCCCCCACACACAACATTTTGAATGTACACAATATTTGTTACAAAGGAAATGTTTTTAAAGCTTGCGCATGCGTAGTTAAAAAAATTTTAATAAAAATTCTCATATTTCGTACGATATTTAAAATTTTTGCTGTGAAATTGCAGTGTGTTGTGTCTAGTGTAGCATACCAAGACTCTTAAAAATAGCTTTGCGCTAGATCTAATATCCTACGCGTTAAAAATATAGAAAAAGGCAATTATTTTTACATTTTTTTTTTTAAGAAACCGTTATATCTCCATAAATATATGTGGTAGCCTCATTAAAATTTCTAAAGATAATTAGAAGGAGCTTCATATTTACATGATACAGGTAAAATGTATTTCAAGCACTTTTTTTTTTTTTTTTTTTACAGGGATACAAAATATTTTGATTTTTGTTTAATTTTTTTACGGTTCTTTCTTTTCTCTCCAGGACAAAACGTTTATTGAAATATATGAAGTATAACATGTCCTTTATACCCCCAAAGTTTGAAGATAATTGTTTAAAAAAAATGCTAATATTTGACAAAACATCTAAATTCGAAAGTGTCCAAATACTTATTACTAGATAGTGTATTACATCAGAAAACGCAGGAATTATAATTGTTAATATTCTCTATAATAATGCATTTTACTTTCTTATACATTTAACAAAAGAAAGTATTTGATTCATAAAATGTTTCAACTTGTGGTCTCCCTTGAAATTACACGTTTTGAGAGGTTCAGAACATTATTTGATCATTTTTACGAAATGTCTATTTGTGTGTAAAAGTATGACAAACATTTTATAGCAGATCTAAATCATATATTTATATGAAATTTAACGCATTGAAATTTATTTAAATTTACACGTAGTTTCCCTTTGGCAGAAATTAGTGCCTAACCATTTTTCGTGAAATTAGCCCAACCTTTCCCGCTATATATATAATTTTAAATATGGCACCGTAATACAGAACTTGTTTTTAATGTACATAATGACAATTTTTTATAATGACTCATTGCAATATTAAATATATAGGTATGTTCATAAAAGTAATAATCAATTAAGAAAAACTTCTTATGCATTTAGGAGCATGACTTCCCCTTCTTGGGGGAAAGTTCTCCTCCAAGGAGTATAACACACTGCTCAGCAAAAAAAAAAAAAAAAAAAAAAAAAAAATTGAGATCTGCTACCGTTCTTGCTGATTCTTATGTAAAATGATCTCCTGAATCCGAATATGGTTTCCATTTATCCCAGTCATTAACCGTTTTCTAAATAATCCACCCCCTCCCTCAATTTCTTTCCCTGTTCGAAAATTTTATGACCATGAATTTGATTTGAAAAATGAAAAATAATTAATTTAACACCTAAAAATAAAAAATATATAAAGTTTAAAAAATAGCATTAATAACAGATTAAAAAAAATATAAGATATGTAATGCGTAATTTCAGTGGCAAATCACCCCTCAAAATTTTTCCCTTGTCGCAATTGTCCAATTTTTAGAATTTTCCAGCTTTGTTAGCCTCTCAGAAGATATTTAATGGTTAAAATAATCACCCCCCTTCGTAAAAATCAAATTTATAGCCATAAAACCACCGAAAAACGATAAAAATAGGGGGCCATTCTTATAAAACGGTGAGTGATGGAGCAAAATGGTTGTCATATTCGGATTCAGGAGGTCATTTTACATAAAAAATATGCTGAAATGGTGTCAGAGGCAATGTTCATGCTGAGCAGTGTTATAAGTATGACCCAATCAAACTCGTCAGATCTCTTTAAAAGAATGTTTGAACCATAGACCTGTTATATTTAACCACTTGCCGATCTTATTTATTTCACTTCTCTGACTAGTGCTGCCAAATTCAGGAACTTTTTTATTCAATATTTATCACCACTAAATTCTAAATACAGTGGTTCCGAATCATTACGAAGATCACTTATTGGTGGCAGTTTAATAAAAGAGTTCCTTAATTTCGCAGCACTGTTTAAAGCGCTTTAGAGTGTTCGAGCTGGCAAATAGGGTTAAAACAAACTTACCTATTTTATTTTTCATTTTTAACAAAAACAATCTTTAATAATAATAAAGATAATTACTTAGATGTTCGTCTGTAGGGCACATAACTGACTTTCTTTTAACATTTAGAGTTATACTTTACTGGGAAACAAAATCGTCTGCATTCACCATGGAAAATAATTTTAACAAATAACTTTCACTGCGGTATTTTGCGTAGGAAAACGTAGAAGAAAGTTTTTTGATGGCCACAACATATGCTAGGTTAAGGGGACTTGGTGCCTTTGACTTAACACCACTGAAGATTTTATCTAAATGCTTATATTTTCATTTAATATTTATAAAATGTACAGTATTAGGTTTGCTCAATAAAATATATATTTAGGGACCAATTCTTATGGTTTTTGAAATAAATTTTTACAGATGTGGAATTTTTCTTTTTTTTTTTTTTTTTTTTTTGCTAATTTTTATTTTGATATGCAATTCTTATTTTTTTTTTCCTCCAAAAATTAATTAATAGATTTCAAAATCCATCTCTAATTCCTTTAATCGGTTCTATTAAATATCCAAAACATATGCTAAGTCTTTTCTTAAATATCTGTCAAAGCTTTAGCATAGTAAGATCATGAATTCATGAAAAAATGCAGATTGAGAAGACGCGATTTAAAGGTTTGAAATGTGTAAAAAAATATATCAAAAGCCATAAGAATTGTTGCTTGAATATATATTTTAAGGAAAAAGTTTAATATAGCTCAATTTATAAATATGAAATGGAAATATAAATTTTAAATAGAAACTTCACTGGCATCTAATGAGAAGCGCCCTTAAACTTGTATCTAGTGTTAAAAGCACATTTTAACCTCTAAGAGATTCATTTTAATATTAGCTTAAACGACTAATGATACAATAGCAAATATATCTTCTATTAATAACCAATAAGTAAGCAGTTGTTAAGTGTAGAAATTTAAATTTTTTGAAATTAGATTTGAAATTATCCCTGTTTCCTGCTCCTTATTTTCATTATTCCTAAAGTATCTCAATCTCTACATTATGCAAGTAGAGCAAAAATAGGTATCACAGTATTTATATTAGTTGTATATACAATGATTATAATATATATATATATTTTTTATAAAAACGAAGGCATAACTGTGAAAGTAATTGGATGTAAAACTTACACAACTTTCTTTTACCCTGCATTATAGCCAAATTATTATTACAGTTTGAGTGCAGTGTTGCCAAATGTTGCGACTTTTTTATTCAACAGTCACCAATAATTTTGAAAAGTGATATTTTATATACATAATAGGCAATAAATCGTTTGCTTATATATATCAAATATCACTTCTTGGAATTATTGGTGGCTATTGAATAAAAAAGCTGGCAACACTGTTTGAGTATACAATAAGGTAGTTTGTTCACTAAGAACTTTTACATTTACATTTACTATTACATTTACAAACTATTTAACTTATCGTCATTTCGTATTATAAAAGAAGACTCCTTATTAATCAATCAATTTCCACTAAAGTTTTATGGTAAAAATTTACTAATTTTAATAAGTAAACAGGATAAAATGCCCTAACTAATAGGGTAATCTTCGCTAAAGTTGATGCATTTACTTTATCCTAAATAATTTTATTACAGTAAGTTTTGTATTTTAGTTTTCACGAAATTCCATACTATTTCTAATGCAATGGGAAATACTTTTTAATTCTGTTATGTTAAAACAATTTTTACTTCCAATTAACTAAAAGAAGCTGAATGTAGGCAGGTATTCAAAGAGTAATTAGGTATGTTTTTCACTTATTTAGCATCGTTAAAATATTAATACAAGATTTTTTTTTTTATAAATTAAATAATTTTTTATGCACATGGGAATATTTCAGTTTATGATTAGAAGGAGAGTATTTCATGAATAAATTAACTCCCCTATATGCATACATACATGCGTACATTCACATTTTCATACGCATATGCTTAAGCATACACATACAATCCCAAATGCTATGCATTAGTTTAAATTTTAGCTAAGTTATTATTTATTAGAATGTTTATGATTACTGAATTTTAATAGAAACAAAAATCACTATATATATATATATATAGGGTGTCCCAAAATTAACGCAAGATTTGAATTAAATAAAAAACAAAAAAAAAAAACAAAAAAAAAAAACAGTTTTTTTTCTTTATTGTTATTTTTTTATTGAATCGTAAAGTATACAGGATAGGGTTATGTATGCAATAACACATAGGGCAAATGCCTCCACGGCTTTGCTCGCACATACACACTCTTTTGTCGAAATTTTCCATGGTCTTTTTGCATAAGCGTAGTTGAATTTTGTTAATACAGAGCTGAATTTCCTCCTTCAATGTGCTCATACTTGTGGGCTTGTTGGCATAGACCTTTGACAAATAACCCCATAAAAAGAAATCTAATGGTATTAAATCACACGATCCAGGGAGCCAATTTTCATCACCTAAACGAGAGAGTACACGGCCAGGAAAGGTCTCATGTATTAATTGAATTGTTTCACGGGCTGCATGGCATGTGGCACCGTGTAACGCTCCATTTTTACTAACCCTAAACTATCAGCTGTCAAATAGTTTTTTAATAGAGTTGCCAACACTTTACCGCACGAATGGTGGCAAATTCAAATCTTGCGTTAATTTTGGGACCACCCTATATATATATATATATATATATATACACACATATATTAACAAAATTAGAATTATGAAAACGAAAGAAAAAAAAATGAAAAATGTATGAATGCAAGAATTTTATTTTATTAATAAATTCACTTCTATGCAGATATATATGCATATATATCTACACACAATCACAATTGTTGGGTATTAGTTTAAAATTCAGCTAAGTTATTCTCTTTTAGAAAATTTTTAGAAGCGCGCAGTTTAATATTATAAATTCTAAACATTCAATAATTGGGATTTTTAAATTTAATATTTATTGTTTAACTACGATAGTAATTCTCCTAATATAAATTTCTAATAAAATATATTTCTTGCAAAATTACACCAAACATATTGATCTTCTCTTAATAGATGGCAGCACCATTAATAAAATTAATTCCGTTCTTTTTCTACTGGAATCTATGTTGGACGTATAAAGAAAGAAAAGTATTGCAGCTGACTTTTTCCCTTAGCATTTAAGATTTATCGTTTAACTACGATAATAATTCTCCTAATATAAATTTCTAATAAAATATATTCCTTGTAAAATTACAGAAAATATATTAAACTTTAGTTAATAGATGGCAGCACCATTAATAAAATTAATTCCACTCTCTTTCTACTTGGCCCATCGTCATCAGCGGCCGAGCGGTTCTGCGCTCAAAAGCCGGCAGACGTGAGATGCCGGATTCGATCACAGGTAGCGCTCGTCAGCCTGGTTGTTCGGAGTTTTTCATGGTTGTCTCCGAAACTTGCGTAAATACCGGCTAAAATCCCTTAGAAAGACTTCAACGGAAGGCACTTTCCCTCAGGCCTAGGATCTGGAGCAGTCAGTCGGCCTTATTAGCAAACACCAACACTTTTTTTACTCACATTGCTGTACGAACACATGATTTATTTACATTGGTGTTAGATTACAACATTATATTTGATTAAAAAAAAAGAAAAAAAGAAGGAAAATTATAATTCATTTCCACATACTGATGCACAAATGCAGTTGGAAAAATTATATATATATATATATATATATATATATATATATAAAGCAACACTAATTTTAATAGACTTGGTAAAATTATATACTTATTTGGTAAACTTGTATATTCATATTTCTTTAAATCAAAACTGTAATGCAATTTCTAATTCTAGAATACTTGGCAAAAGAAAGAACATAGTTTGCAAAAACCTTTATTTTATTTATTAATTTATTCCATGCTTCTTATATATTTTAAAAATGAAAAACCATAGTATATAGTTTGTAATCCTAATACACTTGACAAATTTACAATGTTAATTGTCAAAAAAGTTTTTTTTTTTTTTTTTTTAAATAAAACTTTATATTTTCAAATTTCTCTAGACTTAATTGGCGTTTCATAGTGCGATTTTAATGCAAGAATAACAGCAAAGTGTATAGGAAGTTATAAAACAAGGCAGGAAGCGAAAGATAAAAAAAAAAAAAGAAAAAAAAAAAGAAAAAGAGAGTAAAAAAAAAAAAAAAAAAATCCAAAATTTATTCCTAAGGGAATATGTGACGCTGTTTTTCTAAGTAAAGATTTTGTCGCAAGTTATAATTTAAAATTGATGATTGCGCACTTTTTTTTAACCACTGCTGTTATCCGATTTATTATTTTGAAACTGGAGACACCGCGCTAATTTATCCGCGACAAAAGCTTTGCATAAAAAAACAGCGCCCCCATTCCAGTAAATTTTGGAACTTTTTTCTTTCTTTTTCTTCTTTTCTTTTTCTTTTTCTTTTTTTTGCAGAATCCTTCGTCTCCTGTCTTGTTTAACCTTTCTACAAAAAAGTTGGCTATTCTTACAATTAGAAAAATTGTATTAGATGCTCATCTTTAAACAGGAATTAATGCTAGTGTTTCAATAATTTTGCTGCCGACTCTAGCACTTTACCCAAACTTCATGCACCTTATCCAGACTATGGATGTTGCAGATTTTAAAACACTAAACAAAAAATGGAAAAAGAAAGTACATTAGTTAAAACTTCTAAATACCAATAGTCCTATCATGAAGAAACAACATGTCAGTCCATTGCCGCAAGTAGTTATTACAATCTATGTTTTTTAAAATTAATTTAAATCATGCGGCTTAGATTCTTGTAATAAACAAGCAGTGAAATTGTCCCACGTCAGTGTTTTCGCATAAAATATCTCTGGAAAAGAAATAACAGAAACAGACTCCAAAAATGCAACAGTTGCCTTAGAAATTTTGAAAAATGTGATTGGGTAAAAAAAAAAAAAAAACTACACTTGTTCAAGTTATTAATTTCTTGGAATGGTAATAAACAAGACGAATCGGGATTTGAAGTACGCAAGAAAAGGAAGGCGCTTGCTACTGCTGATTCTGAACAAGAATCCAGGAACAAATTTTCTTTCGTCTACCCCCACATCTATATTAACCTATGGAATATTGATACAGATCCTGCAGTTGATACAGATTCCAATTATTAGAATGGAATCCCTTGCAGATTCTGGTACTGGAAGAAACAGAAATCTTACAAGACATTCTAAAATCCGAATATTAGGGATATTGTCCTATCTGGACACAGCAGTTTAAAAAAACTTTAATCAGGATGTTCTGACAGCTTCCAGATTAGTTCTTCCAGTTCCCGAGCAAATCCCCTTTTCTATAACAATCCTAGATTTGTGCCTTAGGCTTCGTTTAGCGTACTAAATCCTTTTAAAAATCCTTTATTTTATCCCGGACCAACACCTTAAAAAAAAAAAAAAAAAAAAAAAAAAAAAAAAAGCCGAGAAATTTTACCAGGCGTAATCACATCAAATTCTTGGTGAAAGTATCACAAAACGAAAACAACGAAAATAAATAAGTAAATCAATAAATAAATGAAGAATTAAAGACGATAAAAAGCACAAGATAGAGCAGAGAAGAAGAAAGTCAAGCAGGGAATATTTAAACAGAAAACAGCAGCATACCAGTACTAAGAGAAAAGCTAATCAAAAGCGATGAAAGTCCAAAAGAAATAACTAGTGAATCGGAAGTTCAGGCGCCTCAACGTCCTATTTGAATCACTCATTGCTCAGCAGATGATTTTTATTTATTCTATATTTTTTAATATATATATATATAAGTGGTGTTAATGTCTAATTTAGGCAAATCGAAATATACTAAATTTAATAGAAATGATTAGATGACGTATCGGAATTTTGTATAGCCTTCTAAACTAATTACCAACTCAATGACTCCCATTTTACAAAGAAACCACTCTTTTTAACGTTTAAAAACATATCTTTAATTCCTGTATTAAATCGAGCTTAATCATAATAAAACACACTTATAAGAAATGCCGTCTATAGACCGCAATGGTACAAAATTCTTTTATATATCCCTGTACATGAGCAACAGTAAATATATACACTAATAGTATATATATATATATATATATATATAAGTAACTCATTAATTTGTGTACCAAAGGGTCTAGCAGGATAAGGTAGGGTCAGCATCCCCAGAAAGGTATTTTGAAAATGACTCGTATGGTAACATCGACGAGATATAAAACTACCATTGACACAAATTCAGCCACTTATCTAGCTGAGTTCTGGAGATAATTGACCAAATAGATGCTGGAGGGGGTATTTTTAAAATGGATTTTTTTTTTTAAACTGTTACAGCTGCACTAATGGAACAAAAATCGTTCGTTAGACAAAATATTAGTCGACATTATATATTTTTTGTAGAGTTTTTCTATCGTATTTACTATAAAAAAAAAAAAAAAAAAAAAAAAAAAGATTTTTTTTTTTTTTTTTTTCAAGATTTTATTCATAGTTCCCGCAGAGAAAAATTAAAGACAAAAAAAAGCACAAGACAGAGCAGAGAGGAAGAAAGTCAAGCAGGAAATATTTAAACAGAAAACAGCAGCATACCAGTACTAAGAGTAAAGCTAATCAAAAGCTATGGAAGTCCAAAAGAAATAACTAGTGAATCTGCAGATCAGGAACCTCAGCGTCATATTTGAATCACTCATTGCTCAGCAGATGATTTTTATTTATTCTATATTACTTAATATATATATATGTTAATGTCTAATTTAGGCAAATCGAAATATACTTATACTAAATTTAATGGAAATGAATAGATGACGAATCGGAATTTTGTACAGCCTTCTAAAATCACAGAAAAAATACATAATATAGATTACTATGTGTAGTATTACTACCAAAAAGTGCAAAGATATAAAATGGGTGCACCACTTCCAAAAAAAAAAAATAATAAATAAATAAATAAATAAATAAATAAAATAAAAATAAAAATAAAAATAAAAATAAAAATAAATAAAACTTCTTAAGGCCGTCTTAGGCACTAATGACTTTACATTTGTCTTTTGATTGAAATTTTTATTACTGTATTAAAAAGTAGTAACATGTTTATTACTAAAAAATGTATTAGTTAGTAATTAAAAATATAAGTAGGACGTTTATTTTGACATAAAGAGTTGAAAATTGTCTGTGGAACTACGTTTTTAAAGAACAAGACGCAATTTGTCGCTTTCCAGCTAGTTGCGTGTGTTTAATTTGTAGCATTTTGTTTATTCCTCAACCACATTTCATCAAATTATGGAAGCCTCTGCGCAAGCACTAATTCAACGAGTTCACTTTTAAAATAGGGGTGACAGTCATATGACTCAGAGAAAATGAATGATAACAGAGCGCGAATTATTGGATGTTTTCCAAATCCTAATCTGCCGGTCAAGCTGGCACACACCCAACATTTTGGACGCGTCTTCGCTTGGTAGTTCTAAGGAACGTGGCTGCAATACACCTATTATTTTTCTACCTCCACCAGTATATTAGCTCGACTTAAATAATCTTCTGCGTATCGTTTCAGAGCATTTCAACTTTTAATTTTTCTATAAAAAACTATTTTATTGTTATAATAGCAGGAGACTTGGCGTTGGAATATTAAAACAGGAATAAACTACTACGTCAGAAACGCCAAAGAAAAATTATTGAGGTGCATACAGCTGTTTCGGTAGCCTAAAGCGTACCGTCTTCAGTGCAAATAAAAAAATAAAATTCTTTTTGCACTGAAGACGGTACGCTTTAGGCTACCGAAACAGCTGTATGCACCTCAATAATTTTTCTTTGGCGTTTCTGACGTAGTAGTTTATTCCTGTTTTAATATTTTATTGTGTTTTAGTGAGTAATTGTGCACAAAATATGTCTGGTAAATATAAAAACTATCGTAGATTTTTGCGTAAAGATAACAAGTATAGAAAAGTTATCAAAACTGAAAATGAAGCTAAAGCATACAGTGATTATTTCAATAAGAATATCTCGGTAAGTGACGTAACATGCAACAAATGTCGTCTAAGTTTTTATAAACAGGCAGACTCAATTCCAAAGCCTACCGTGAGTGATTTCGAGACTGACAGTGATTCTACGATAGTCGAACATGTAGATACAAACGATGATGATTTTGTGTGTCGCATAACTAGTCCTGAAGAGGATGATTATATTGAAATGCCCTTTACACAAGTAGTATCAACACATCGGTTCTGTATAATATGTCGAGTAGAAGTAAATCTACGAGTAATATCTCTTGAAACACGATGTGACATTTTCTCAAGAAAAATGATTTTTATACCCAATGGCATGAACATAGGTGATAGAATTCACAAAGTTGGCTTGTCCGGCTTATGCATCATTTCTAATACAAGTAAAATTAAAAAATCAGAATTAGTTACCTTTATAAATGTACTTTCCCAAACATATAATCTAACATTGTTCGATCGAATAAAAAATGAATTATCAAAAAATCAACTGAAATCCCTGACCGGCCTTATTTGGGAAAACATTATAGAGCTCAAACATATGCTACTTTCAATGAGAAATACAAAAACTCGGACTGTGACGCAAGCCTTAATCATTTTTCTTTTCAAATTAAGGACAGGAAATTCAAATAAGACCATTGCTGCTGTTTTGGGTTTGCAATATGAACAATACGTATCATAATTTTTTGACGAGATCATGAAAGGTTTTGAGAGAGATGTTTTACCAAAATATTTTAGTTATAGTGCTACTACAAGTCAAGATCTTATTTCTAACACCTCCAGTACAGGCAAAAAGTTATTAAATCTATCTGGTAATCAACTTGTTATTATCTGCGATGGTACTTATGTACGACATCAAAAAAATCAAAATAATTTTCATCAAAGAAAATATTTCTCTGGCCAAAAAAAAAAAAAAAAAAAAAAAAAATAATAATAATCTTTGCAAACCTTTCACCATCTACACTACAAATGGTAATATTATAGACTTTGCAGGACCTTTCTACGGCACTCAAAATGACGCTTCAATACTAAAACTTGTTTTACAAAACTCTACTGGTTTACAGGCATTACTATCACCAAATGACATTTTTATTGTAGATAGTGGTTTTCGCGATTCAGTTGATTTCCTACAAAGTAAAGGCTATACAGTATTTATGCCTACTTTAAAAGGAAACAGGGCGCAAATAACAGTGGAAGAGGCTAATGAATCAAGAAGAGTTACAAAATTGAGATGGTTGTAGAAGCAGTTCATGGTGCAATAGCTCAAAAATATCGCCTTCTACACAATTCTTTGGATAATAAGTTTATACCGAAGTTGAAAGTGCTTTGTAAAATTTTTGGATTTCTACAAAACAAGTATGGCCAAAGATTAAATTCTGAAAGCGATAAAAATGATGAGCTGACATGGAGAGCTGAATGAGTGTTGTAAATGCTCTTAGTGAAGAAGTCATTAAAAAAAATTGGAATAATCGAAAGTCGTCTTTTCAGCAACTTAAATCGTCTGAAATTCTAGATTTCCCTCAGTTAAATAAAGACCAGCTAGCTATGTTTTTCACTGGCTCCTACTAACTCTCACAGTCTGTGTCTATTTACCGGAGATAATGGACGAAGAATGCAACCTCACACAGTACAGTTTGTTAAAACCACATTCAGCATATTAAAAATGGAAGTTAGATCAAGGCATGTGAACCGTAAAACTTATGTTTATATTGAATATGTACCAAACGGAACGACAATCGAAAGCATATGTCGATATTGCTGCAATTGTCCTAATGGTCTAAGATCAGTAGGATGTTGTTCTCATATGGCCGCAGTTGTTTATTACTTGTCTTATGCCCGATATCTTTCCCGTATCTTATGTCCAGCACAAGTTTTATCTGATATATTTACATCAGAAGAGATTCACGCAGTTATTAATGAGGACAGTGGAAGATTAATTATACTTTAATAATATATTTTGTATTACAGTAAACAATATTTTCTTTGACTTAATTTTTAAATATTCAGCATATTTCTTTTTTAACGTGGATAATAACTGTAATTTACAGCTTTCACAAACTTGTACGTTGTTAATAAACATGTTACTGCTTTTTAATACAGTAATAAAAAGTTCAATCAAAAGACAAATGTAAAGTCATTAGTACCAAGACGAATAAGAAGTTTTAATTTTTTTTTTTTTTTTTTTTTTTTAAGTGTTGTACACATTTTATATTTATGCACTTTTTGGTAGTAATACTAGACATAGTAAGCTACATTATACATTTTTTCTGTGATTGTACCTCTGCGTAAACTATGAATAAAACCTTGAAAAAAAAATTTCATTTTTTTTAAATAGTAAATATAATAGAAAAACTCTACAAAAAATATATAATGTAGAGTAATTATTTGTCTAACGAACGGTTTTTGTTTCATTAGTGCAGCTGTAACAGTAAAAAAAAAAAAAAAAAAAAAAAAAAAAAAAATGCAATAAAAAAAAAACCTCTAGCGTCTATTTTGTCTATTATCTCCATAACGCAGCGAGATGAGTGGCTGAATTTGTGTCAATGGTAGTTTTATATCTCGTCAATATTACCATACGAGTCATTTTCAAAATACCTTTCTGGGACCGCTGACCCTACCTAATCCTGCTAGACCCTCTGACATCGTTAAGATGATTGCAGACTGTCATCAAATTTCTTTTTTGTAATCCTGTAAATAAATTGTTTAATCTACTTATACCTTTTTATCTTCAGAAAACATGTTTTTAAACTTTTGAAAAATGTATGTTAATTTTATAATGTTAAGAACAGCATAAACGCCTCAAAATGCGCTTAAACAATAATCTGTCCATAGGCTCTAACATCACAAAATTCTTCTGTGTGTCCCTGTAAACGAGCGATAAATGTTATATACACAAGTAAAAACTATGCAATTCATTCTATGTATCTCATGAAAAACTGATTGAAATTTGACAAAATTTCAGTGATTACGTGACATTTCGAAACACTTTTGTAAGGTCCTGTACATTAATTATTAAGTCCAAGGGCACATTTAATTTAATTTAAATTTTTTTTTTTTATTTGTTACGAATATATGATTTTAAGCATCTTAATATTGTGGGTTGATTTCATTTTGTTGAATGCAGTGTAACTATTATAAGAGGCATTTAAATGAAATTTTGCCCATATGCCTTAATGATAGAAAAAAAAAAAAAAACTTTGGTGTGGCCTTATACACGAACCATAATCAGTACACACGCTAAAAGCTGTACAGCTATTTCTGTATGGTGCGTGAACATATGTACAGTCAGCCAAAAAAAAAAAAAAAAACGCCACCCCCCACCTAATTTCGCCGTAAATTATCGTAGAAACATGCGACTGGTACCGATCAGTTTGTAATAACGTCTAGTTTATAATGTTATAGATAGATTTTACTTAGGGGGTCGTCTATATATTAAAACTGACATCAACTTCATTTTTTTCAATGGTAACCCCCTTTTTTATAATTTATTTGAATTCTTTGGATCAAATCATCAGGGAAAATGGTATAGTTTGTATATTTCGCTCAATTTTTCATAGAGTTATAAGCTGTCAAAATTTGGGGATGCTAATGTTAAATGAATGTGACAAACATTAAATCATATCTTCCGAAATAATTATGATATTTAAATTCTGTTTTTTTTATTCGTTAGAATGAAGTGACCCAAACACATTCCATGCAAATTTTTGCTAAAAAAACATTTTTTGAATTATGAAAATTATTAATAAATTCATATTTGAAAAAATTATGAATTATGACCTATGTTAATTTTTGCACGAATAGAACGGGCATCATCAAAAACATGGGTTTCCAAATTTACAGCTCGTTCCTAACATAATTTTTTGAGTTACAGTGATATTTCACTTTTTATTCCAGTTAGGGGGCCGTCACTTGTTATAATCTGCATCCTCTATAAGTAAATGTTTGTATATAATTTGACGGAAAACTATTTTAATTTACCTTTATGTTATTTTTATTGTTTCCTAAGCAATATTTCGATGTTTATTATACAAATTGGCATATTTTTGTAAAGTTATCACAATGTAGGCGAGGGATTGTGAAAGAATTTCAAAAGAAACGAAGCCCCGCCTCTGATTCACTGAAACACTATTAAAAAAAAAAGACTAATTTGCATATTCCTATTTGACTCTATATGTGACGCTGGTATGCATAAATCACAATGGTATTTACTACATCGATTATTGAAGACAAAACTTAAATGATTTAATTACAAACTAGTTAATACCCGTTAAAATTTGACGATCATGTGCATCTTAAATCTTCATGGCATAAAGTTTTAAACATCCCTGTTTTCCGCATTGCTCTTAATCAGTTTAAAATCCACTGCTGTAATCAATTATTTTTTGGTTGGAGGAGAAGGGTGAATAAATTTCAAGAAATTTCAATATACAAAATTTAAGCGTACTTCGTATAATAAAAATAAAATCTGAAGATTTTTTTTCTAATTTTACTCAAAATGTGACCAAAAGAATGTTTCGAGTAATTTAAGAGAGAGAGAATTTATAAATTATGGTAAGAATGGAGAAAGAAAGCATACATCAATATTCAATATTCTTCATATATATTATTTTAATTTGCTCGCATCGATAACATTCCATTTCAGTTACAATATGACAGTGGCGCCATCTGTTATCTATCGATAAAAAAAAATTCCTCAGAATTTTTTTTTTTTCTTAATAAAAATATTTTTTAAATCACATAAATTTATAAGGCAAAATAATTTAATTTAAAATAAATTTTAATAGTGTTTTTGTTTTCTTAATATTCTATAATTTCAATTTATTTGCACGTAGATCTTGCTCAGGACTCGAATAAATAAGAATTCATTTAATGTTCAGATTTTTTATTTATTTATTTTTATTTTATTTTATTTTATTATTATTATTTTCTTTCTTTCTCCCCCCCCCTTTTTTTAATAGAGTAATGTAACATTTTGACCTTTTCAACTGAAGATTTAGATTAAGGGTAGTCTGCCTTTCTACACCCACCGTCCACTTCGGTATCTGTGTTAAGAGTAGAATTTTAGAACATCTCATTAATTAGTAGGATTTATTATTTTGCATATTAATTTACACATTATAAAATATAAAAGCAAAAGAATATCGTGGAGATTTATGTAAAAGTTTTTAATAATGCCATGAAAAAAAAAATTAATTAAAAAAATCTGTTTTAATATTTTTAAAACGTCAATTAAATTAAAGAAAATGCAAGTACTGCAGTATCATAACAAACTCCCATTGTCACTGTGAAACGGCCGTGGGAACCAGGTTGAGTGCCACTGTTTCAGACAATTATACGGCAGCTTGAGTTAAAATAATTTTGATTTTCAAACACATTTAAAACCATTTAACTTTTTTTTTCTTTTTTCTTTTGATAGATATTTTAATATCTGTTCAAGCTATTTAATTTTCTTCGTATGAAGTGAGCTATTTGATGTTTAATCAATAGAAACCAATAAAAATCTTTTAATTCATAAACTAAGTCAGAGAGTTCCGTGAATTAGTCATTTTTTTTATTTTATAACTAACATTTCTGAAATTTTTTTCCGGTGTGAAACTTAATAAATAATGTATACTGGGTGGTAGATCATGATTTATATTTTCTAAATGTATAGACGGACCCCTAATACATTTTCACGTGTAACTCTATTTAGAATTGATTTAAAGTGTATAAATAGGTATGTTTTCCAAAATCTGTCAAAAATAGAGGTTGCTATTGAAGAAAATGAAGTTAATGCCAGTTTTAATATGTAGACGACCCCCTAGGCAAAGTGTAGCTATACCGTTATAAACTAGACGTTATTACAAATAAATCGGTACCAGTCAAATGTTTCTACGATAATTTAGGTGGGGGGGGGGGGCGTTTTTTTTTTTGGCTGACTACCAATTTGCATTTCAATAGGGGATTTTTGCAGCTGCGACTGTGGACATACAAATTCTGTCCATACGTCTTAATCATAAGTAAAACTTTGGCGTGTACCTGTATAAGAACAGCAAACAGAATACACAATACACATCCAAAACAATACAGTTAATTCTGTGTAGCTTATTAATATGCGTACCAATATGCAAGTCAATAAGGAGATTTTTCAGGCCGCTATCGCGAGACCGACAGACAGGCACGCAGACAGAACCCAAGTCTCCACGTGGAGGCCTCCACTGATGTTTCGGCAATAAAAAGAAGGTACCTCATCTACCGTAAAAAAGAAGTGGTTTCCGCCTGCTTCCAGTATACATATTAGCGAGGACGAGGAAAACATTGAGGATTTTGCTTAAATATATATCAGAATTTTTAAAATATTATTTCAATGACGTTAAATTTTAACCTGTTTTATTCTCAAAGTTGTGCTGAATAGTTTGAAATTTGCTACATAAACTTTTATTTAGTGGTTCATTAATTAAATACCCCTTTTTTAAATACAAAAATTTAGTAACTGTTTCCCGTGGCTTCCAGTGATGAAAATCGCTAGAAACGATTATGGATTTATTGATCTATTTTAAAAAGCAGTATTCAATTAAGGGACTACTAAAATCTCTTTGTTTTAAAGCCTGAGGATGGGTTTAAGTGCCAAAGACATTTTATGTAATTAAATTTTGTATAAACACAATTAAAATCAAATTATTCAACAAATGGTTGCGTTTTATTGATATGACGATTACTGGAAAAATCCATTCTTCAGGTGGCGAACACTTGTTCATTACTTGTGCATTTTTACAGGTTCAATTTTTATTTTTTTTATAAAATTGACTTAATTGTATCGAAAGATTGAATGTGTCTATCTACAATTAGAAGCATCAGTGTACAAAATAGACAACTCTAAAATAATGACACATTAATATCACGTTTAAAATGCACGAAAAAGAAACATTTTAAGAATAAGGTGTTAAGAGTGGCGAGCACTGGTGTGTTTATCCTACAGTTATTTAAATGGGTTTCTTTAAAAGTAAGCTAGTCTATTAAACAATGCCAAAAGGAATAAAGAAATTCGCAAGAAAAATAACTGATAGGATTAAATTTGGTGAATTAATGAAAAATCAAGGATATTTTATTTCTGGACCAAGAGCAGAAGAGAAGAGATCCCACGTCTTCTTTACTGGTGAAATTGAGCTTTGAATATACAAAAATCAAAGAAAAACTAAACACTTCAGAATTTAAAAAATAGAGATAAAATAATTCAACATATGTTCCGAAATTCTCTACTAAATTCATGGTTGCGCGCGGTATTTGTACAAAAAGTGTAACAAGATTGCATATTTTCCTCAAGAACAAAACTGTTAATGATCAGTATTACAGAAATGCAATTTTACCTGCTTATTTAGATGCTCTGGACAATATAATCCCTTTCCCAAGAAAAGACAAAAGAGAGTCTGTATGCAAGATGGCTCTACGCCTAATACTGCAAAGAGAATCATGATGTTAATCAGTACAAGTGAAACTGACGTTATTAGGAATCAAAGTGGCCGGGTAATTCATCTGATTTGAACCCACTTGAAAACTTGTGGTCTATTTTCATGAATGTCGTTGCCGAAGAACCAATTCCAAAAACAAATGGGCAATCGACGCCAGTATTTCAAAACTCTCACACGTCTAAAGAAACTTGTCCAATCTTCCAAGCGTGAGACTGACGAATGCATGTTCGAAAATAAGGGTGAACTTTTCAATCATTGGATGAGATTATGCAAAGTTTTCAATAAAATGTTTTGAATAGATTGAAATATTTTGTCTAATAGATCACAAATGAATGCTAATTTTCCTGAATATGACGGTACTTTAAATGAAAATATCTTCTAAAAAACCACTAATTCTAAATTTTATTAAAATCACTTGAGTATATTTTATGGAAACAAAGTTTCTGACATATTTTGCCATACCTTGTCCCAGCCGAAACGCGTGACTAAATCGAATGCTAAAATTTCTGAAAATGATAAATGTAATTAAGTGATAAATGTAATTAAATGACAAACGTTATGATAAATGTAATTAAATGACAAACGTTATGATAAATGTAATTTCCTCTCGAAAAACCCTTAACCTTAATTTTTAATAAAAGTCGTTACAACAATTTCCGAGAAATCAAAAACATACATACATATATATATATACTCTATTAATTCGTTTAATAATAAAGAGGATAAAAGATAATACCTTAAAATGATTCATTATATTAAATACTGATTTGCCAAATATATATATTTACTGTGCAACTAGAAAATCAATTAATAGATATTCCCATCTTTAACATTTTACTAGATTAATTGTTACTTTATCTCTTCAATGTCATAGCAATCTGAACACTTCATAAACATTTTTTTTTTTTTTATGCTTCCGTTTGTTTTCCTAGATATCCAGTTCAAGTAACCATCAACGGTCATCACAATTTTTTATGCTTTAATGCCTCTGATATCTTTCAAGAAGCTTACATACCTTAATGGAGCTTTTCCTTTTTTTTCCTTTTATCTACAAATCTCAAGCAATCAGTGAAGTGATCTAGGTGTGAAAGAGATGAAAGTAATACTTATATAGCAACAAAATCCTTTACATATTTCATGCTTTCTTCTGAGATTATTTTTAAATTTGAGAGCTTTATTATAAGATTTCTTTTAGCGCTAATAGTCTTATGTTGTTGTTTCAATATATCTCTTTGGTTACGAATGCTGAATTTACTTTCTGATTTAAAGATCCGTTGAAAATGTATGTATATATTTATGCTGATTCAAGTTTTGCGAATATCTAGGTGTCATTACTTTCTGTGATTGCCCTGATGATTACATTCAATTTTTGCGAATATCCGCCAATAGGTGACATTACTTTCTGCGATTTTCCTAATGACTGTATCTCAGCATCTATTGTTGAAAATCTCATCAAATTGAATAAATAACATGTTAATTTTAAAATGCAATGTTTATTAAAATTTTCTGCATATGTTAACTGGTGAAAGGTACTATTATATTGAATGCTATCGAAGAAAGTACTGTGATGGCGACAGCGTATTAATTTTAAACAATTAAAAAAAAAATGGATGCATAAAATTTTTACGGTAGTATAATTTTTTCATTTATTAATAAAATAAGTTAAAAAATGAATTAAGTAGAATTAAATTAAAATAAATAAAATATTAAAATAAATAGACGTATATTTTTAATTATCATGTGATTCGCAAGTCAGGTTCTCAGTAGAGCCCCTTAAATAAAATATATAGGCCGGCGCCTCGCCGCCATTTTGTTGCCTCGGATGAGGGCAGCATTTCCACTTAACTAGCGATTTTAAGAAATCTTGATCTGAAGCTGCGATCGGTCAAGCGCAATAAGCAACAAGTAATACCCCTAACAACACATTTATACACAGTACATTCTTGGTATGTTTTTTCATATTGAGGATATTGTGTGGATGTACTGGGGATAAGATGTGTTGTTAGGGCTGTTTCTGTTTGCTTCAAATACAATTTTTTTTTTTTTTTTTTTTTTTTTTTCAAAAAAAAAAAAAAAGAAAAAAAAAAAAAAAAAAAAGAGCTTAATGCTTAAAAGTGGAAAATGTTTATTTATTTACTTACTTTTTCTGCTATTTCTAGCATATACAATTCTTTTAAAAAAACGAACCTTAAAATAAATGCATTTACGACACGGAAACTAAACAACTTTGGCGACCCCAGGAAATGTCGCCAAAATTCAAAAGCACAGTAATAAAAGATTTCCTTTTATTAATTTATGGTTATTAACATAATTATTATGATTAAAATAGCACATTTTTTTTTTAATTTTTACATTTGAACATGTGAAAAACATAAAGAAAAATATAAGTAAATAAAAGTTATACTATTTTTATTCTTTCTAAATTATCTTATGGAAATCTGAACATTCTATGTTCTTTCTTGAGTGATTCTAGCAATTTGTCACTAAACAATCTCCCATATGATAATTTACTGAGCTAATATTATGAAAAATGATTAAAAAAGTAACTCCAATGTAATACAAGACGATAGAAATAATGTCTACCGTTTGTTTAACTACGGAAAGCACTGGGTACATGTGGCAACCCTAAGGCGACAAAATGGCTGACGCGCCAGCTCGTATATATTGGAGCTAAGGCTCCTATATATACGAGCTGGCGCATGAGGCATTTTGTTGCCTTAGGGTTGACACATGTACCCAGTGCATTTCTCTGAAAAACAAACGACAAACATTTTTTTATCGTCTTACGTTACTTTAGAGTAACTTCTTTTATTATATTTCATAATTTTAGCTAAGTAAACTATGATATGGGATTTTGTTTAGCGTTAAACTGCTATAATCATTCAAGAAGAGAATATAAAGTGTTCACAGACCTTCTATTACTCTGTATTTGAGTTTTGGCGACATTTTGTAAAAGAAACAGAAACCATCCTAACAACAACCTTACCCCAGTACATCCATAGGATTTCCTCAGAATGAAATGACATCCTGAGAATGTACTATGAAAAAAATGTGTTTTTAGGAATATTATTGTTGCTTATTCATCTTATCTTGACCGGATAAGCTTCGGATCAAGATTTCTTAAAATCATTAGGGAAGCGATAAGGACGCCAAGCGGGAATGCTGTCCTCTTCGGAGGCAAAAAAATGGCGGTGATGCGCCGGCCATTCATTTTATTTAGGGGCTCTAATAGGAGCCTTAGTTCTCAGCGCATGCATGAGACGTCACATGATGTTTTGCAAAATTGATAAGGCGCTCAGCTCACCATTCGGCTATAGATTGTAAGCCAGTTACATCGTGGTATCAAAATGTCTTTTGGAACAGCTTTCCAACATTAAATTTGGCTACAAATGAGGAAAAACCGCTGCAGAAATGTCATAGTTATATCAACAAGCGTATGGAGACGAAACATATGTGCAGATCGACAGTTTTCAAATGGTACAGTTTGTTTAAAAATGGGAGAAACGCTGTTACAGATGATCTACGAAGCGAGCGGCCAGTGACTGCACGAATGAAAGCGATCATCCAGCTGATAGTAGAAGTGATCAGAATTGATTGTTGGCAAAAAGTTGATGCAGTGGCTGAAAAGATTGACATTTTGCATGGAACATGTCACACTATCCTATTTTTAGATTTGCTCATACATCGCGTTTCTAGCGCACATTATTCCTCGCAGTCTCACAGATAAACAACGGGCTAAGAGCTGCACAATTGCGGTCGATCTAATGTGTGCTACTGACAATGACGTGACATTTTTGCTCCGAATAATCATTGGGGACGAAACGTGATGTTTCTTGTACGAACCCTAAACCAAGCTTTAGACATCCACTTTGAAATCGCCACACAGTCATCGCGGTTGAAAAAATTTCGAGTGGATCACTCGAAGAAGAACGTCATGTTGGAATTGTTTTTTAGCATAAAGGACATCGCACTCTAGAAATTCATCCCGTAAGGTGCCACTGTCCACAAAGAACGATATATACATGTTCTTCGTTGTTTCTAGGAGGCAATCCGTCGTAAACGCCAGACATCTGGCATTCTAACATGGGATGTTGTTGCATGGCAATGTCCCTGTGCATTGATCCCTGATGGTGCAGCAAGCTCTTGCTAAATACGGCATCACTGATCTTCTACATCCGCCATATTCCCCAGATCTGGCTCGCTGAGATTTTGAACTGGTTCTAAAACTAAAGAATCGCATCAAGGGCAAGCGGTTTGTGAATTCAGAAGAAATAATGGCAACATCGACAACTGCTTTACGACTGCTCTCACGCATCGGTTTCCAGGATTGTTTCCAGAAGCTGTATCAACTCTGGTAGAACTGTACATTTGCGGAAGGACAGTATGTTTTGTTACTTTGTAAGTGCAATGGTAGTTGTAGTTGTAGTAAATAAAAACCCCGAATTTACTGACTGTATCTTGTACGTGTGTGAGTGTGTGTGTTTAATTATAATTATTTTAAATTTTATGGAATAATTGAAAATGATCCACGAGTAATGAGTAATGCGAATGGGACGTTGAGAATCTGCAGATCCACTAGTTAAAGTTTAAAATTATGTGTTAGAAATACACCTCATAATTATTATTTCCCATTGAGAATTATTTATTGACGTGTCAACAAAATGAAAGATGAAACTAGGTCATTTTGTAATATTCGTAATAATCGCTCTGAGACAGTCCGTATTATGATGGTATTACGCTTAAAAGTTTTTCAAAGAACTGGAATTGTACTTTTTATCAGTGGTACAAAACACGCCTTTTCAAAACGTTCTAAAAAATTCTATATTTGAACGTCTAATAAAAGATTTTTTTTTTTTTTTTTTTTTTTTTTTTTTAACACGAAACATGGTGTTTGAATGATTTTAACTTTCATTAGAAGTTTAAAGAATATTTCGATGCAATTTAGGTGTAGTCGAGTAATGATAATGGAAGCAAAAATATAACAAAAAGAAGAAAAAAATAAACAAGTATAAACGGAGAAGAATTTTACTTCCCCAAAGCAGTATTACTGTACTTAAAACTTTATATATAATCAAGCAATCAGTACTAGTTCTTTTCGAATACCAAATTATATTTCGTTCCTTTATGATAAAAACCCCAACTTCAATATTTCAAGCTGGACCTCCTTTCAAATGTTAATATCTCATCTCAGAAGTATTTAGGAGATCAATAAAGACATAACGAGGAAATACAAATTTTGAATTAAGTATATTATTATTTTTTGTTCATTTGTTTCACAACAATGTATATAATTATTTTTATTCCATTTAGTAAGAAATTCTTTCTTGGGATCTATCTTATAAACCTTGTGTACAAGAGTTTCTATGAAAATGTGCACTATTTTTGCTTGCATGTGTGTGCGTAAAATTTGTATGAAAAGTACACTGGTTGATTAACCCTTTGAGTACTGAATTATTTGAAGATTTTTGTGCCCAAGGGACGGATTTAATTTGTCGCTATATGGAATGATTTTGAATTTTTGACAGTAAGGTCCGCCTGTGGGCGTTATTCTCCCATGTTACAACATTTCAGAACAAGATTTTCTGTATTCACATTTATATTACAAATGGATATAGATTATAATTTTATTCTTTCTAATCAAAGTATTTGTATCCATAGTATATTTCATTGTAAAATTGTGAATATTAATTATATGTTTAAGAAAAAAAAATAGCATACAAATTGCAAAAGAAACGCCTACTGGTGGAGTTACAGATTTTCAAATGATTTGAATCTACGTCAGCGGTCGCGGAAGTGTTAATATGTAAAAGGAATACATTTTATTTGGAATATACTTACATTCATGATATAAGTATGGTTGTAAGATATCATAAAAAACGCCAGGAAAGAGTTTGCGATCAACGCCCACTGGCGGGGGTGCCGCAAACATTAACGCCTACTTCTTAAATTCAGATGACGAGTCAGACTCGTCCACAGTAACTTCGACTAAGTAAGCACATGACGAGTCTCACTCGTCAAATGTACCCGAAGGGTTGAAAAGTATTTGCAAATGAATAAGTCTTTTGAAAAAGTTGAAAAAAAAAAGTTTAATGGCAAGCTTTAAGGCAATAATGATCCTTATTCATACTTTTGTTATTTGAAACAATACATCAACAATATGTATTCATCAATCCAATCATTGAAACTACCAATCAGTTAATTAATTCATCAAACTTTTTATCAGTCAATAACTGCGCATGTATCTTGTTAGATAATAACATATAAACGTTCATGTTAAAATGCTTACAGGAAGCAAAAACAATTACTTGAGACGACTTACACTAAATGCAACATACGTATATAACCGCATACAACAATTTTCTATATATTTAATGCATTTATAAATTGAAAACTTATACTACACGTAACGTGCGATGTGTTGCAATACATTCAAAAGAATTTTGACAGTTGTAAGGAAAAAAATTACAACAATATTCTTAAATGTTTTTACAATACCAGGGATGGAACACGGGCGCAGAATTCATACCGGAATCCGTTTAAGAGATTTCTCCACCTATAATATCGTTGATTTAAGAAGTAGAAAATTTTCTTACATTGATAGTGGTATGAATTCTGCGCCCGTGTTCCATCCCTGCAATACTTCATCAGAAAATGGAAAATATAATCATTTTTACTTTAAAAAAAAAGAAAATAATAATAATAATAATCTAATAAAATATTAAAACTCATTGTGCTTAAGATTCTTGATGCTAAGTTCAGCGACCCCTTACAAGAAAAATGTAATGAAAGAATTACCTTAAACATATAAAATAAAAACATAATTACTTTTTGTAATGGAATAACATGTTTTTTTTACTATAAAGTTAAATCTTTCTGGCTAAAATCCTGCGCCCTTCTCGTTTCAGTTAAATTGCGATCAGAGTTCATAGGGTTACGCCTTTTGAAAGACTAAGAATGTCACATTAAGTTTATTACAGTGTTTTTGTTAAAAACAGAAATATGAAACAGGAAGTTTTTATCCTTAGATTTTAAAATTACATCTTAAAGAAAGAAGAAGAAAAATATATTTTTGTTGTTTTTTCATAATCATTACTAATGATCACTACAATACAAGCATTTTCTTTTATTGTAGGAAAAAGAAAACATATTTATTTTCTTGTTGAATAAAAATATACATTTCCTGTAATGTATGTTAAACATAGCATGAAAATATAATGAGTCACGATTCCAATATTTGAAATTTAATTGACGATGTTTGTATTTAAAAGAGAAATAATGAATATAATAGGGAAGAGTGCTTTTAAGATATTTTCGTGAGCAAAATTTTAAATATTATTTATGCAATTGTATTGCAGTGCAACAGTTTAAAATTCTAAAGTTCGTTTTTGTATAAGGGTTATGATATTTTCCCAAGTTACATCAAAAATTAATTCTGAAATGAAGTGAAGTGAGTTCATGAGTATAAAAATGTCCTCTCGTGAGAAATCTCTCAAGAGTGTCAGAATGACGCATGGAATGTCTGAAAGTTCATTATGGTGTCCAGATGAACATCTATAGTAATAAAAGAAAAAGAAAATGTTTGTATGTTTGTGATGCACACAAAAAAAGGGGGGGGGGGGGTCACGATTTTTTTTTTTTTTTTTTTTTTTTCCCTAGCTGAAAAAAATTCATGCATATTTTCAAAATATAACTTTAGATGATAACTATTGATAAAATATAAGTACTGATTTTTTAAAAATAAAACTTATCTTTTATGAGATTTTATGCGTTTTTTTCCTACAATTTCTTTGACAACGAGCGTCTTTGACATGTTCTTTGAGTTGTAATTTCAAACTGATGCCAATAAAAATAAAATTCTTACAATTTTTTATTTCATTTATATTCTTTTTAACATAAGAAGAAGGATTACATTAAAGGTGAATAATAATAATAATAATAATAATAATAATAAAAGATGAAAAGTTAAATGTGTATCAATTTTATTTTATTTTATTTTATTTATTTTTATTTTATTCTATTCATTTTTTTGATAAAACTGACACTATAACAGCTTCAAAATTTTTAATTTTGAATTTATCGTCTGCAAACTAATACAAAAGTATATTTAGTTTATTTTAAATTAGCCGTGTTTCTAATCAGCATAATGAAATTCAAATAATTAATTGTCATTTACATATCATTAATGACTGTATATCACGGTATTTTTCATGGTTTTAATTTCCTGAAAATAGACTTCATATGAAATATATGTATTTAAAACATTATAATTATTGAATTATTATTATTATTATTATTATTATTATCGAAAATTCATTTAAATACAGTGACCAGTGAAGTAGTCAAAACCTACTAGTTTACAATAAATAATAAATAAAGGTAATTATTATTTTCGCTTACCTATAAATCGTAAAGGAAAACTTGGGTCAAATTTTTAAAATTGAGTTTTTGCAATGTTTACGCGTTTTGAGGTCTCTGAATCTAAAATACAAGTCTGAATCTAAAATACAAATACAAGTTTTTAGCATTTGTTTAGTGAGTGCATCTGTATGTTTGAGTATCTGTCATCACCATAGTTGAAGAACAGATATTAGGAGGAAGTCGAAACTTGTTATTTAAAATCTGTATCCAGGGCATTTAGCACACCTCCCTAAAAAAAATAGGGACTTTAGGGGCCAAAATTGAAAAAAGAATTCGGGAAAAGGGAAAGAAAAAAGAATTCGGGTTTCATAGAGGATTTATCCAGAAATTTTTGAAAAAATATTTTAAGTGAGGTTATGTATTTCAGTTGATGTGCTAAATTTAAGTACTCTATGTGGTGCGTTTATAATTTCTAAAACCCAGTAGTGGATACCTTTCAGTTTTTGCAGAAAAGGCGATATAAAATGCGACCTGTTTGAAAAAATATATTTAATTAACAAAAGGTATTTTCAGTTTCATTTAATGCGTTAAAAGAGCGAAAAAAAAAATATATATATAGATACTTCTAACGTAAATTGAAATCTAATTTCCTCTGAAAATTTTAACGTTTTCAATAACCCATTGTTTTAATGAAAACAAGTATTATTTTTTCTTTCTTCTATATACTATATAAGAAGAAAATACTGGATTTGTGAAAATTTCTGAAATTTGGTTTTCGGTTGGATTTACATGATTGGAGATGTCCTAAACACGATTTGACGTTTTTCGGAAAATGTCTGTGTGTGCGTGTATCACATTTTTGAGGCGGTATTTCATGAACCAATGAATGAAATTTAACCAAAATTGTTAGTTAATTGGACCCTGACATAAACTGGTGCTGATTATACTTGGGGTTCAATCTCTCAACAGGTGGCACTGTAACTTTTACCATGGTAGTATAGGACAAAATTTCGTATAAATGTACATAATGGGATTGTAAAATTAATATGAATTATTCATAATAGTAGTAGTAAACTCGGAAAAAAGTGTGTGCATGCAGGAGCAATTCTTCCACTCTTGGGGGGAGGGGGGGGGGTTGCTACTGCCAGCTACCCACGAGGGGTTTGTAAAATTCCAATATGGTTATTTTTTGAAAGAAACCGTCAGTACCTTTATAACGAATGGGTGAACCATAGACATGTAATAATTTAAAACAAAGTTATTGATTTTTTTTTTTTTTTTTCCCATTTTTAACGATTTTTTTTTTTTTTTTTTAATCACACTATTTCCGATGTTGGCACAAAATTGACATTCTTTCGGTATATAAAAATCGAGATAAAAATCCACTGCATTCATCATGGAAAATAATTTTAATAAATAACAGTTTAATAAATAATTTGTGCGGCGTGAATTTGTACAATGGTATATAGAAGGATTATATCTTGTGGTGGTCACAACACACTATTTTAAATAATATTTTAATCACCTCTTGTTTGATAATCTTATAAATATCAACGACAGCCAATCTTTTTTTCTGATGTCTGCTGGAATTTTCCATGTTATTTTTAATAAATTTCTACTAAAATTTTGAAAATAATAATAATAATAATATTTAGACAGGGTTGTCCATTATTAAAATAAGTAGTCGAGTAATCTTTTATTTGGTCACGTCCCATACACGCGGACAGATGTTATTATTTTTATGGAAAATCTTATTATAATGATAATAGTATTAGAATAAAATGAAAAATAAATAAATAAATAAACTTAATAAGATGTTATAGAAATTTAAAGCATTTTTAAAATGATAGTTTTTATCGCTTATCATCACCCTTCTTAATATACACTGTCCTTCTTTAAGAAAATTTTGATATTATTTAGGAAGGTTGAATCAAATAAGTCAATTCCGCCATTACTTAGGCGAAAATTTTTAAAAGCATCTTGTAATATCTTGTAAAAATTTCGTTTATTATTTTGAAAATAATTTGTTTACTTACTTAGTACTTCTAAAGATTAAATTAAGTATATTTTCTCATCACCAATGCGTAATTGTAGGTTAGGTTCAGAAAAAAACATCCACTGAATTCTCCCGAGAAAATCGATTATTTTACGACAAATCTTTAATCTAAAGAACTTTTCTCATGAAAATAATTCATGCAACTAATTTTCTGGTTCACTTTCGCATTTCCCCTGTATTACACACCTTTTCGCTAGCTCACCTGCTAGGTTGTGTCGCCACCAGTTGCTTCGGTCACGTGCTAGGTCTTCTCACCCTCTCCTTCCCTCTAAATTCTGTCCGTGGCCTCACTTCTCCTCAAGACAGGAAATTGAGTGAATCCGTAAAATTCCATCCAATCGCGTTGAAACCATGTGAGGATCCAATATTGGATTAGTTTGTATTTTGAATATGTGGGTTTTGAGAAAATAAACACAAAAAATAAATAAAATAAAAAAGAGATGCTCAAATGAATGAGAAATAAATGAGAAAATAAGTTATTGATCTTGTAAGCTGCGGATTTAAGTGGGAAGAAAAATTAAAAATAAAAATAACAGTCAAGGTCGCAGTGAATCGGCCTTTTTACATGGAACAATGAACTTCGTTTTTTGTTCTGTTTCTCTTTAAAGGTAAGTTAGAAGATCACCGTATCTAATGTTTGCATTGTTTATTTACGGAAGTAAAATCAGATGTGCGGATGTATCGATGAATGATGAATAACATCGCTAGTTCGTCTTTTTCAAATATTACTTTAGTCAATTAAAAACAAAATAAAGCAAACATAATACATTGAAAATACACACGCGTATCCTGAATCATTGAAATTGAAATAAATTTTCATAATAGATAATTTTAAATTGATTAATTTGGCTACGTAACCAGAACAATCTTTGCCGTACACATACATACAATATATAAATATTTTTTTTATTACTACTTATTTGTATAAAGATATTTAAATTTTCAAAGTTCGAATAATAATAATAAAAAAAAAAAAAAAAATGATGCAACTTAAAGATCGCTTTTCAATAATGAATATTAAGATTTTCATATCAATTAACTCAATTCACTAATCTCTGTTTTGCTGTTCTTTTTTGCTTTTATTATTTATTTATAATTTTTCCTTTCTTATAACAACATCAGAGAAAGGTAAAAAAATCACAACATTTTATACAAAACACAAATTGTTTAAAACGTTGAAAAGTACAATGAAATTTATATATAACCTTCAGGGAAAACATTACAGATGAAATCACATTTAATTTTCCTCTGATTGTTTTTCCTTTTCTTTTCTTTCTTTTTTAATCCATCCGTAATTCTGACTAATTATATAATGTTTTTGATTACTAATAATTTTTGAAATAATTTTGTTAAATGGCACAAACGAAAATAAAATGATAAAACAAAAGCTTTCTACACTGTAAAATTTAGATATTTTAGATTTAGATTGCGTTTTATTAAAAATATATCTATATCCTTTTTATTCTTCTTCTTCATTATATATATACACACACACACACAATAAAATAAGCTGAATTGCTAAGATTTAACATTTTCCGAGGGTCATGAGATGCGGCAGAATCTCGGCGACGCAAGCAAAAAGAAAAACGAACGCCGCGACACTTAGCGGAAATACAAACTAAAACTGCGACACATATATACAGCTAGTTTGAGATCAAAGAAACCGCTGGAAACCGACACTTAATATCTCAGGAAATATGAGATGCCATGTTCCGATTTTTTCAAAATAGTCTTTTAGTTTCTGTCTGATCCTACCGTGACAATTTCTATATTTCTACATGCAGTACATTTTCAGATACGAATTGGCATATTTAACTTGTAAATGGAAAGTCTATGGGTAGGATAGATTTTTCTCGAAAACGGCTCGGACAATTTATTTTTTATTTTTATATATAATATTAATTTATTTTATCTGAGGAAACTGACGCGTCCCGTTTTTCCCACAAAACTCCTTATATATATATATATATATATATTACTTTTTAAATGGAACGATATTACCTCGCGGATTACATTCTTTTCTTTCACATCTCTCAAAAAAAGAGTGTAATGCGGTTAGCATGTTCGCGGACGCATACAAACTTCGCTTACCATCTGAAATATTCAATCTCAAATAGATGTTTTGGCTCCATCTGTCGGCAATTAGTGTCAAAAACAAACTTATAAAAATAAAAAAATTCTTTTTCTTTCTTTAATATATATATATTAAATGAGTTATTTATTTAGGTATTTGTATTTTATATAATATTTGTTTATCAAAAATATTCATTCAATTCACGTTGTTAACTTTCAAAAATAGTTTTATTTTAAAAAGTGATTGCAACAACAAAATAATATTTCTTTACTTTCATAAAAATGATAGATAATATTATACTCATATGCAAATATTTGTAATTTTTAAAAACTAGGTGATAAATCACTTAAACTATGGATTAGAAAAATCTTGAAAACAGAATTAAATAATAATAATAATAATAATAATAATTAATTGATTAATTTGCTCATTAAATTTCTAGTATATGCATATATATATAAATATTACAAAATGTTAAGTTGTAATAAAATTTTGAATAGATTAAGATTTTTTTAAAGTTAAATTCATTTAATATAGTATACAAATGAAATATTTTACAAAGATTATAATAATTATAATTTATTTATCAAATCCATACCTAAAATTTCATGTTTTCTGTTTTCTGTTTTTTTTTTTTTTTTTTTTTTTTTTTTTTTAACTTTTATAAAATAATATTATAATAAAATTCAAATATATATATATATATATATATATATATGTATATATTCAAAACGAAAATGACTAGGTTACCAAACACTTAAATGGTTTGGAAAAACTCTGAAAACAGAATTAAAATTAGTAAAATAAAAATCAAATGAAATAAATAACATCATTATTTGACTTTAATTTAAACCCATGATATATTTTCAAAAATAATATATATATATATATATATATTTGCATTATAGCACTTAATTTTAACGAAATAATATATTTTTGCAAAGTATATTAGTAAAATAATTAAGAATTATATAGTCTATCATTTAGAGTCTATTATTTTCTAAATTATTTTGTTCATTAAATTTCCAGTAATAAACTATACTAGTTAAATATTTACCAGTAAAAAAGTTTAACTTTAAAAAAAAATTTCTACCGTTATTCATTGTTCTCTTTTATATCAAATCTATACCTAAAAAATAATTCATGTTTCTTTTCTTAAATTTAACAGTAGGGAGCAGGCATGAATATAACAGTAAGAGCTACTCTACAGAAAAAAAAAAAAAAAAAAAAAAAAAAAAAAAAATGCTCTTTAACTTGTATAGACTTATTTCTTAGGTATAATATTGATATAAAATAAAATTACCATGCATTTGTAACCTTTAAATTATAAATTAATAATAATAGTGTAGATTTTGTATATACTACTACTCTAAAAAATATATCATAAAATTTTCAGGATTTTTGTTTTTGTTTTTGTTTTTGTGAATAATATTATTTAAACTATTAAACGACATTGAGATTCAAATGGGATTCAAGGATGTTTCTTTCGTTTACAAAGGAGGTTTTTTTTATCACATATTTTTTTTTAACCTCTATTAGTCATTATTTAATACAATATATCGTTCCGAAAGTTGTGTGAGTTCTTGTTTGTTTTTGAATATAATCTTCCTATATAATATCCTTAAAACATTAAAAGTGTTCCGCGATAAACTGGTGACGGTAAATTGACGCAATGTTAATTTTTCAATTAAAACACAAAAAATTACGTAAAATTACAATAAGTAATCGTTTTCACTTAGTAAAACTAATTAAATAATCAATTTAAAAACTTAAAAGTCGTGTGGCCAAACCAAAAATAATAACGATTAACTTATACTGAATTAAAGGATTTTGCTTTGGCTTAATAATTACTGATAACACAAACATTGTTACAGGAACTTGCGTTTGCATTAGATTATAAAAATCGTAAAGGCAAATTCTTTTAGGAAAACAACTTTAAATCAAACTGATTTAAACTCATTTCGTATTATATAAAAAACTATTCATGTTGTTCTGTAGGGTTTTTTAAAAATTAATTCAATTTAATCGATTTTAGCAAAGTGTGTTTCCGAAGTTCATACAAAATCTCGCCAAACAGTGTCGAATACGAATTATTCAATTTGTTTTTCTATATCCAGTAATTTTGGGAATTTCTAAAAACTGTAAAAAACGTATTCGACAACTTTTACAGGATTTTGTTTCGTTAAGGAAAAAAAAAAAAAAAAATGTGTATGGTGGGGAAAGGGGAAAAAGGAGCAAAAGGAATCAGCCATGCGCAAATTTTAATTTTGTAAATGTGAAAATTAGGGGAGGGGAATCTTCTGTTAGTTTGATGTAAAGAAATTTTCAAAACAACATTTTAACATTATGTTTTTCTCTATAATTATTCTTTAGGAAAATATGAAAAAAAATTTCGTTTAAAGTCTCTCGAGTCTTATAAGATCTTGAGGCATAAAGGATTAATAGAGTATTTTTCCCCTTCTGTGTGATATTAATTGTATAAAAAACGTAATATTCCAGTACAAATTTATAAACATATTTTATCAGTTTATAAAATATTTTATCTTGAAAATGTATTTTTTCTAATATTTTGAGAAGAATTGTAATTCTGCTAAAAATCTATCATTTCTGTCTTTACAGACTAGCATTAGAAAATTTTTAATACTCTGTTATTATTGTATCATTATATATCTTTTAAACTTATATATTACATAATATACTTACATAAACTTATATATACATAAATATACATAAAAAAGTATATATATATATTTTTTTTTAATATGAGAGGAATTATTTTAATTACAATTGCTATAAATTTCTATGATATAGTTTTATTTGTTTGAAATGATAGTTAATATAATTATACACATTTTCTTTTTGATATAGAATAAAAATGTGAACATTGTGTTAAACTAAAATACGAAAAGGTAGAGATAAGACATAAAATATTCTCTTTTAGGTAAATTATTAAATTATTAAAATATTTATAATGTTTATTTTGTTACAATTTAAAGCATTAACTATAGACAATGTATAATTACTAAATGAAAGGTGTGGAAAATGAATAATTTATATACTTAGTTTATTTATTTATTAAAATTCTTCCTAGTTTTCATGTTCCTAGTCATCCTAGAATTTATTTCTTTTTTGTTTATGTAATTTTTAGTTTTATTATAGCATTTTAGTGTAAAATTTTTACATGACAATTTTAAAATATATTGTTATTGTTTGTACGTAGACAGTCCACTAAAATCCAGCCCCCTTAATTTTAGAATAATCACAGTTGTTGCCTTAAACATGGTGTCTAAATTTAGTAAAGTGGTTATGCATTATAAGACGAACCAACCGTTAAGAGATACTGTGAAAACAAATTGATGTAAAATTCGGAGTATTAATATATTGATATCGGAGTATTGTTTACTCAATGTCACTTTCCTTCTTCGAGAAAAAAATCATGACAAATTTACAGGCATCATTTTATTTTTACGGTCAGTGGCTGGAACCCTTTTTGAAGATCACTGATTGTAATCTTGTTAGTAATTTTTTTACAGTGTGTTTTTCGATTTATTGTGTGTGAGGTAACTTTTCTTACTAAATCTAATTTTTAATTGATTTTTCTTTCCATTTCTCTTACCGTTTCCGAGATAGGAACGGTTTGGTACTACTAGGCGCTACCGTTTGGCGCTAGCGTTTCGACGCTGCGGACTCGAATTCAACCGTTTCGGTGCAGTTATTTCAGCACTAGATAAGGAATTTTTATAAGAAACGTTTAGTTAATTAAAATTAATACCTTACAATATTATGAATCAATGTTTTAACAATAATAACAGTAATAACTTAAAAAAAAAAAAAAAACTTTAATTTTTTTTTTTTTTTTTTTTTTTTTTTTTAAATAATTAGTAGATATTTAAAAGTACAGCTATTTTCTTGTGGCACTGCTGTAAACTGCTTAATATTCTTTTTGCACGGTTGATTTTTACTAATTTAGTGAATAATGAAATATACGTCTACATTTTTATTTTGTGGCAAAATGAAAAATTGAAAATTTTATATAAGCATAAAAAACTTTGTTACATATTATAAAACTTTGTTACCAAAAAAAAAAAAAAAAAAAAAAAAAAAACTTTTTTACACATATATATATATCCTGGTTACGGCACCATATATATATGTAACAAAGTTTTTTTTTTTAACCATTAACGATAGCTCATGATCTAGTGGGTACCTCCAGCTTCCTATAAAAGAGTAACAGTGCTAGGCAGAATGAAAAACTAAAGGTTGAGGAGCTAATATCGATATTTATTAAATTTCCAAAATAAAGTTAATTAGATCAGGATACAAAATTAATTAAATTAACTGCTTTAAAAATACACAGAAGATTTTTTTAGGGATTACTACAAGTAACATTTTGTGATATATATATATTTTTTAAGTACGTATTATTCTCTCAAGCGATGTGCGGCAAATGTGTGGGGAGAGCAAAGCTTGTGCACGATTTTCACAGCCAAAACTGGTAACCGAACGAAATACATGCCAAACGATCTCCAAACTTAGTTTTTTCTTCTTGCTATTAAAATCATGTAAACGTTTAAATTTTGAGAGTCGTTTGAATTCTATTAACCTAATTCTTGGCATGCTCTAATACAGCCAAATGGATGGGGTGATTTTTGATATTATGACACAGGGAAGGAAATAATTTCATCTAGATTTCATTGCGCAATTTTAAAGAAAGGTTTCATCAGAAATATCAGCACTATCTATCTATAATAATAAAAGAAGATGTTTGTCTGTCTGTCTGTGCATCTATACGTTCAGCCCCTACTGAACGCAGAAGTATAAAATTTGACACACGGGTGCTCAGAAGCCTTCCCGAGTTGATAGTGAAAACAGAATTTAAAAATTTTAATTAGTTCTGGAGATGTAAAAAGCTATCTCAATTAATAGATATTTTAACGGAGTTAAAATCAGAAAAAGTGGAAAATAAATTAGAAATATTAGTTCGATCTTTACGAATTTGGTACCAAATGAAAGGGGATTTTTTTCCGAATCTGAGAGTGGAAGTGGCTTATCTCTACAGCAATTAGATTTTTTAAAATTAACTAAAGTATGAAATTTAGTTGGCAACAGACAGAGCACTTAATTATTTCATTCATCAAAGATTCTTCAGCGCCAGGTGCTAGACATGCTGGCTAGACTATTCCTTCCGGTCGGGAAAAATTGTTTTCTTTTTTGGACCACATGACAAAGTACTGGAAATAAAAAAAGCAGTTTTTGAATTTTTTCAATTTAAAATCCATCAAAAGCAGAACTTCGAAATTGCCCGTCATTATGACTCATCTGTATGCAGTTAAAAAATCTAAAGTATAGCTTTAAAAATAAAATAAATAGACATATTATATTTATTTAAATTCATTTTTATTTCATCTGTTAATGACACCAAAAGTTACTTTTAACAGAATAATATTGATTTTTTTTTCCTTTTTTTTATGAATTCGGTTGTAAAAAAGCAGTTTTGGAATTCTTAAATTTTAGACGGATTTCAATAGAAATCGTTAATCGCCCTTGATAGATTAGCCATTTTGAGTCTAAAATATATCAAAGATATTCATTATTGTAATACATAATACATCTTTCAAAAGATATTTTAAAGTATTTTTATTGCAGGCTATTTAAATGATATAAGCCGTTCAAATACTGTACGAAACTTTCGGAGAAAACTACGGAAAATCCAGAAAATTTTTATTCTTTTATATTTTACAGTTTCAAATTCAGATTTTCGCTCACATTTCGTACTAATAATTTTTAACGGTATATAGCCCGGAATTAAGCAAGTTTTGGAGAAAACCACAGATAAGTCAGACACAAATCTTTAAAAAAAATGTTTGTATTATCTTTGTATTTCAGCTTCTAATGAGTATAATTTCATTTTTATATTATCGAAAGTGGAATTCGAGATTTCACTTGATTTACACGTTTTAAGGTGTCCTGATTAGGTTTTCTTTTGTATCTCGCTACTAATCAAAATAATTTCATAAGTAATACATGTTCTAAAACGGGGATAAGGCGCAGCAGGCGCCACCGAGCGGAACTTAGCTGAAGTCAGAAATTTGAAAGATCATAATATGGTGAACGAACAGGCTGTTTCAGATATTGAAAAGGGAAGAGGGCACCGAAGGCGCTACCGCACGGGAATTTACTGCGATTTCAATAAGCTATTTTTACGATATATCAATAAGCTGTTATTAGACCTGAAACGGGAAAAAGGCGCCGCAGGCGCCACCGAGCGGGAGTTTCGTAAAGTCGGATTTTCCAGGGATCGCGAACCAGCTGGTCGCCGAAGGCGGCTAGTTGAGAATATAATCTAATTTAAAAAAACAATTTATTCTGCAAACGGATACGAATTCTTTTAAAAAAAATGAGAATAACTTATATTAGCTTTATTTAATGTAGGAAATTTTAAGTGAATCTTTTATTTTAAATGATACATTATTAATGAAGTGTTACATTTACATTTTAAACAAAATGAAATTTTAATTTATGGGTTATATTTATAATTCCAAAATGAATGAAATTTTGATTTATGAAAGCTGTATTTTAAAAAAGGTTTACATAATTAATTTATATTACAATTAATCCTTTTCTCCTATGAATTGAGATGTAAAATACTTTAGGATTCGCAAATATAATTTGAAATAAAATTAGTTTTGAAAGGAAATTTTCCTCATGAAAAATGAAATACTTTAATTATTCAGATTTTAAAAGAAATAAACTAAAAATGAATGTATGTGTGGAAACTTCTCCACAGATGCCACAAATGAAAATTCAAATTCAACTTTCATTATTAATTTACATAATAATTTCATGGCTCTAGAACAAATTATGCGTCAATTAAATTTTAATATAGTTTGAAACAGATACCTATTCAGAAAGTCTATTGATCTTAAAAGCTCAGTTTGTGGTTTTGTTTGGGACCTGGGTAAACATTGTTCTAAAAGGAGCTAATAACTTGAATACACAACGCGAATTTTAAGAAAATTATAAATTTAAAGAATATTTAAATAAGTAAATAAATCAAGAAGTCAAATTCTATTCCTCATTAATATCTCTAATAAATAATTCAAAATAATTTTTTGTTCATGAATATATATATATATATATATATATATATATATATATATATATATAAACCCACAAATTATACTGTTTAACGAAAATTTCACGAACATTTAATGGCCTGAAAAACCTCGATCATCAAATAGATTTTCGTCAAAAAGGCTGCGCCGACGTCTGCGTCGAAATGGGCTTCGCGCAGAAATGTCCGCGCCAAAATGGGTTTCTCGCCAGAACAGCCGCGTCGAATAGTCCTATTCTGATATAGGAACAATGATTTCAATGTTTTTTTCGCAAGGTAACACTGTAACCAATCTAATCTTGTAGCGCTTAGACACTTATTACACATAAACACCACGTAAAGCAATAGTTATCGCTAAGAGGAGTTCTAGTTATCGCCGTACTGAAGATAAAGTTTGGGGAGGTTTGTGGCAGGACTTGAGCGAACATTCTGTTTCTTTCAGATATTCCGAATAACATATTTTAAGTGAAGATAATTTTTGTTTATTTAAAAATTAGTTACGTAAAATTCTTTTCACTTTTGCAATCATATTGATTACTACCATACTTATTAAACCTACGATAAATAAATAAAATTAATAGATTGATTCAAAAATCAAAAATTATTATTTTTAATATCATGAAAGGCAAAATGTAACAGAATTATTTGACAATATCCTGTATATGTATTTCTTTAAATTTTAAGTTCTCAGCTTTTTAACATATTCTAGTGCATTTTGTGGTAGAATTTTTCTCAATAACTTACAGTTTTTGAATTTTCAGTTACAAAAATATTTAATACTTTTTCTCACTCTTTTTTTCCTTACTTTCTTCTATATGAATAAAGAAAAAGTATTGGATATTTCAAAATCCCTGTGTTCAGTGGACGTTTTCAGATATCCTGCTTGTTTGTAAATCTTGTTACATTTTCCAGCAAGAGGGTAGAACGATATATAAGCAACTCTTGTGATGATCATTAGAATTTCTGTTTAATAAGTTTTTTCATGTTTTTATTTCGTCTCTGTATTTTGTATTTGAATGATAAGTTTTTTTTTTTTAAATAGTAGATTCACTTTGTTATTATTTTTTTTTTTCTTTTTAATATTTATGCAGTTATCTATGAACATTTTTCGCGTTGTTTTCCGAATATTTTTCTTTTCGTTTAAGGTATAAGTACATTTTTTTTAGAGGTCATTTTTTTCATGCTTACATAAAGTTTTATTCCTTTGAATTTCTTCATTTGTGTTAAAAAGTATTAAAATATTTTAAAAAATCTCAAAAAACTTTTATTTATTTATTTATTTATTTTTAAATATAAAAAAAATTAGTAAAAACACCTACGATTTTTTAAACAATAATAAATATGCAAAACGTAAAATAATTAATATTAAAAAAATAAAAATAAAAAACATTTTACTCAAAAAAAAATATGTTTTAGGATTTGAACTACTGTTATAAGTTTGTATATGACAGCTTAGGAGTTATGTGCAATCCAACTAATTGTACTGAAAAATTTCTGAAAATTTCGACACATTTCTAATTTCTTAAAATGAACAATATCATTATAAAAGTAGTTCAAAACTTGGATAATAACACTGTAAACATGTATGTCACACTTTATAACTTTGAAGTAATAATATAGGAGGTTTTGCAAGAAGTTTTGCTTCAAAATAATTTCTGTTTTGTGCTGCCGTGTATTTTTTAAAACGGCATAACTCGAGTTCTATTTACTCTAGAAACAAAATTCAAACCTTTAGCTTAATTATTAAACAGATAACACTGTGCTGCAAAAAAAAAAAAAAAAAAAAAAAAAAAGAGGTCTGATACTATTATTGCTGATTCTTATGCAAAATGACCTCATGAATTCGAATACGGCTCCCATTTTGCCCAGTCACCATCGTTTTCTAGGGACACCACCTCCTTCCCCTATTTTTATTACTTTTCGGTAATTATATGACTATGAATTTGATTTGGAGAATGAAAAAGAATTAATTTAACACCTAAAAACAAAAAAATATATAATATTTAATAAATAGCATTTATAATAGATTAAAAAAATATAAGAAACGTAATACATAATTTCTGTGACAAATCCCCTCCTCACCTAAATTTTTCCTTTGACGCAAATGTTCATGTTTTAGAATTTTCCAACTCTGTAGCCTTTCAGAAGACATTTAACAGCTATAATAATCCACTCACTCCTAAAAATCAAATTTATAACCCTAAAATCACCAAAAAGGGATAAAAATAGGGGACCGTCCTAAAAAAGGTGGGTGATAGGGCAAAATAAACGTCATATTCGGAATCAGGAGGTCATTTTACATAACGATTTGCAAAAATGGTGTTGGGGGCAATTTTCATGCCGAGAAGTGTAATTAATGTTAAAAGTTTGAAGATTGTACCGAGATGAAAATTTAAAAACGTATTTTTTTTTTTGACGAAAATTAAGTATAAAATGTGTACGTATACCTTAAGAAAACTACAAAAATCTACTACATCCAGAAAAATAATTAAGAGTCATTCTTAGTGATTCTTTTTTTTAGGTATATATTTTCTAATTAAAGGTAAGGTGCTTAGATGGGTTTAATTTCATTTACATTTTTGTTCTTATTTTCGAGAAATTATCCTGCTTGCAAACAACGTGTATGAAATATTGTCCTTTAAAAATACATATGAGTCATTTTAAAGAAAAGTTGCGATTTCGAATATTAAATTTTCAAAATAAATTATTTAAGGTAAAGTTTTTAAAAAGGATTTCAAAGACAGCATATACATGATATATGTCACACAGCTCAACTACAATATTTTTTTGTATGGCTACAGAGTACATAAAAATGTCTTTTTTCTTTTTTTTTAAAATAATATTTATGATTTTTAGGTTAGTGCTATTTTGACATTTAGATAATTATGTTTGAAAATCATATTTCAGAACCTTAACCTACTCTCGGATACGACCTTTAGACTCTTTCCTTGCGGTTAATTGATTTATTAGCATATATTACGCCTCTGCAAATTTCTTAAATTGAATAGGAAAAGGAATTAAAATTAATAGTTTGTTTATTTATATGTTGGTGTATATAAAAGATAGTCAGAGGTCGTTCATTATTTGTATTTGTAACCAATGCATTCACTATTTTGTCATTATTTTTACTTTTGTTTTAACATAGAAAAACTCACCAAATTTAATATATCATTTGAGTTTGATAAATCCTGATGATAAAATTTTTGTATATATTATACAACGACTGATGCTGCATATATTTTTACAATATTCAAGACGTCTATATCGCAGCTTTCAAAGCATAAAATTTCTCCAATTTTATAAGCAATGTATAGTTTTAATGAAAAACTATACTTATAGGTTTGAAAAATATAAACACAATGACTATGGGAATATATGGTAATTCTGATGGTGAGTTTGGTAGAGAAATACACTTATGCGACATGGAATCTCAATATCTTTTGCTGTATAAGATATCTATTATATGGACTTAAAAGATTTTGATTTTTCTTTAATTATTTACTGGATACTTTTCCTCCTCAGGAAAAAACTTTTGTTTAAATGTGTGAGGTGGAACATATTCTTTATACTCCCAAAGTTTCAAGATGTTTGCTAAAGAATTTTTCTAGAAATTTGAAGAAACGTCTAAATTTGAAAGTATCCAAATACTTATTATTGGTAGGTAGTGTAGAGGAATGTCTCCGGTTGTGGGAACAGTTTTTTTTTTGGCTTATAACTTTTGACAAAGTAAATATTATGCAAACATATAAATACCAATGGAAAGCTAGAACCCGTACCTAACGTTTGATAAAGTAACTGTATTGATTCCGTGCACTAGAAAAATTTTATCACCAGTTCTGGGAAGTGGTCATTTTTGACGGAAAAAAATTGTGTACCCGGTTGTGGGCATACTTTAAAAATACACTAAAAATAGAAATATAATAAGAAAAACCATCATAAATATAGAAAATAACAAAATTCATTCATTTTGTAAGGATTCAATGACCAAAATAACAACAAAAAATACCATTTTTACAATTTTAGTCGTCATCTTCTTAGTCCTCCAAATCGGAAATGCAATACTTGAGAGTATAATAATTTGCATGTATATTGGCACATTTCAAATGCGCCAGACGATCACACTCGTTGCACTTGATTGAGTAGCAGGTGCTCCAAACAGGTGATGCAAAAGTCGACATCGTCATCATATTGTAGATGTTCTAATTTTTAGCGCGCTTGGTCGGCAGTTTGACAGGTGGAGTTGCCTTACTTCTTCCAGGCTTCTGCTGGAGGGACACAGATGCTGCGAAGAAGTCCATATTCTCAGGCAGTCGACTTTATGGATTTCTTATCTACTAAGCAATCCTAAATAGCTTTAACCAATGCATTAAAATATATTTCTTTTGGATCGGTTTACTTTTCCGGGGTTGACATGGCTAAAATGTCTAAAAATACATAAAAACACTAATAAAATATATTATGTTGATATCTACAATATTTGACAACTTGTAAGTCAAAGACACGCTTTAAATAAATAAATAAATGAATAAATAAATAAATAATAATAATAAAAACAAGTGTGCCCACAACCGGTTACACGAAGGTGCCCACAACCGGGAATGGCAGCCATTTTTATAACGACAGAAAAAGCAATTTGCGATCCATATTTTGGCTGTACTCGATATTGCACCACAAAATATTATGAATATAGTGCATGAATATACTTTGCACTTACATTTTTGAATTAATTCATTTCGATTTATCGTATTCTGAAACTATTCACAAATTACTTTTGTGATGCTTTTTTTCAGAGTTTTATTTCGATGCTTGCACTTACTAAGTAAATACGTCTATTCAATTCGATGTTAGCACGGTACTGTCACAATACAAGTTTGACAGTACTAGTACTCAAATCCACCATATTTGCTTTCTGTTAAAAGTTATGAAGGGTTGCTCATAACCAGAGAACGTCTATAACAGCAGACATTCTATTATATATATATATATATATTATATATATATCATTTAAAGCGTGAAATCTGACATCTATGTGTATTATTGATAATTCAGGAAATTAAAATGAACATTAATATTTAAATTTAATATACAATATTTAATAATTAAAATTAGTGTACTTCTAAAGCTCCTGAATGTTTGTATGATTCAAAGATACATGATTTAATGATTTAAAATATTTGCATTTCTGATTATGCATGTGTAATTTCTGAATACGTATGAAAATTAACAGGAAATTGCAATTAATTTTTTTTCCAGCTTTTACACAACATTATCTAAATTCAATTAGCAATATTTATTGGTGTGAAAAATAGTTTTTATAGTTCGATCTTTAAAGCTAATTGACCGTATAAATGCTTTGACATTTTCTTCTAATCCACAATCATTGAGAATGAGATCGCTATACTGCATGTTCTTTTATAAGATTCATTGTTCATTCACGCATATTTCGTGCCTGATGGAACACACAATTTTTTGCTCGTCTGTATATTATGAACGGAACATGAACAACGAAAAAAAAAAAAAAAATTAGAAACTATATTATGATATAATTTTTACTGTTATAGAAATTGTTTACGTGTAATGACATTTATTTCTAGGACATGCTTGTTAATTTACTTAGATAAAATACAACAGTTAGTTACTTTCATTTTTTCGTTTTCTAATCCAATATTAGTAAGGTTTTTTTTTTTATTCTTGCACCTGAAATTGTTATTAATTATAGTACAAAACAAAATAAATGATATTTATAATATGATACAGCATATTTAGAAATCCCGTTTTTTTACCCAAAAATTAAGAGTAATACTTAAAATAGAAAAATGAAGTAAAAAATGTTTAATAAACTGAATAATTAATGGTTTCATTTTTACATTTTTTTTTTTTTTTTTTTTTTTTTTTTAAATTTCCATAAGAAAAAATTATTTTGAATTAAAAAAATTTTAGACTTCCAATTCTGACCGTATAATATGTTTTAAAAGGCCCTGAACGAGTTTTCATCACTTTTCAAACGATCTCTCTGTTTATACACTAAGAGAAAAAAAAAAAAAAAGACCGCACTTGGATATTTTCCATTTCTCTTTCTGCAATCGCCAATTTTATTGTTTTAAAAGTAAATTTTCGAACAGATTTTATTACGTTGTATTCCACTTAAATTTAGGATTGAGCCAAGTATTAAAAACAAGATGCAATTGTTCGGAACATTGTAATTTCAGAAAGTACTTCAAAAATGGTAAGAATAAGGCAATTAACGATGCTACAAAAAATATTAATTTTGGAGTGAAAGTCAAAAAATATTTTAGAGTGCGGGATGTCAAAATGACTAAATGTTAACGAAATATTGGTGAGCTGGTTTTTAGCAAGATATAAAGTGTATTAAACTGAAAATTTGTCTCTAGATGGCCATGTTGCTCCTCCAATCGAGATGACCGCAAGTTAAAAACCCAGTGCTTAAAAAATCAGCTTGTATTACATTTAGAACATAGAAGGGATTCATAAAAAGTGTTTAGAAACATAATTCCTTTAAATGCAGTGCAACAACGTTTAAACAAAGCATGTTTAAGTGTCAGAAAATCTGAAAAAAATCCATTCTTAACGAAAAGAATTATTAAAACAAGACTTCAGAGGGTTAAAATAATTAAAAAATGATCAGTTAATTTTGGGCTGAAGTGGTTCTCTCTGATGAGTAAAGTTTAACTTATTTCGAGCTCATGGAAACAAGCAGGTCTGATGACGAAAATGTGACCGACTTAATGAAAATCGCACTTTTAAAACAGAGACACATTCTCCGTACATTATGATACGAAAATGCATAACTTTTCAATGAGTCGAACAAATTTTCATGCTCAATGGATCAATCAACCCGAAATAAAACTCGGCCATTAAAAAATAGAGGACTGATTGACTATTTTGGAGGTATTTCAGACTTTTCCACAATCAGCATTTCACGATGATAATGCATCTTTTTAAATGGCGTCTGTGGTACGTTTATTTGATTAAGTTTTTGAATTACCTATCCATTCCCATGAGCCTCTATAATTTTTTTAAGTTATCATAACTTTTCTTACTTAAAGTTAAATCCCACAAATTATATCGTAGAATTTCTTCTTTACTAGACCTGAAAATAGTCCTAAATCTGCTCGAAAATGCTTAGCCTATAAAAGAGGGTGGGGATTCGAAATTTGTAGCCTAGAACTTTCAAAGAACTAGAAAAAAATATTTATGATATTTGGCCCAGTGAAATTTCTGAGTTTCATGTTAAAAAACTGTAAAATACTATGAAATTGCGCATTAAATCAGTAATTTCATATAAAGGTGGAATTTTCCATTGCAGAATACATATTTTCATTAAGCAATTGTTTAGATCTAATAAATAAATAGATTTATTTCATTTATTAAAATATAACATGTTTATTTCATATAATAAATATTAACAGAATACAAAGTATATGTTTATTACAATATATTTAAAGAGAAAAATCTTTGTAGATTTTTGTTAAACACTTTCTAGAGTGCAATAAAGTGAATTATTAAATGAAAAATGTACATAGGTATCATGTTATGACTTCGCGTATTACACAAACATAACAGTTTTATTTGTTTCAATCATTAGTTTTTAAGTTATTACAAACACAAAAGGTATAAGTCAATTTTTCTGCAGTGCGGCTTTTTTTTTTCCTTTGGTCCCTTAGTGTATGTGCGTATGTGTTGCAATTCATTTTGTGGCAGCTTTAGACTATCCATACTGGCCAGCACGTGCGTGACACTAGACCACAATGTTTAGTTAGGTTTAACATGAATTGTTGTTCATCGAATTTTCAAATTACTCAATAGGTGACGCTGCGAAGATATATTTTTTCTGATTTATGGAAAGATTGTATCCAGCTTCTAATGCGTATAATTGTACAGAACTTATCATGTGAGAGGCACTTTTTGAAAAACCCCACAGCTTATTTTTAATATATATATATATATATATATATATATATATATATATATTGTTTATATTTCTTTAGTGTTTGTTTCGTATGTTTCACTACTATACTGCAATTTCTCCTGTTTAATGGAAAGTTATATCTCAGCTTCTATAACGTATTAATGCGCTAAACTTAGTATATACGATGTTTATTACGAAAAGAAATACTGACTCAATTCAGCATTTGGCAATGCTATTACTTACCTATTGCAATTTGATGAAGGTTCATGCTCAATTATTTCGATCCAAAATAATTGTTGCGAGATATTGATGTTTATGGTGTTTATTATTATTTACCCATGACTAATTTCTCATAGCAGTGGAAAAAATTTATACTAAAAAAGAATTTGCTTTTTTTTGTTAGATAAATTTTTGTACCAACTATGCAAAAAATACCAGGGCCGGGAATCGAACCCGGGCCCACTGCTTAACGCGGACGTTCTATCACTGACTGTTCTACCCTGGCTGATAACCAGTTCGGCATTTCTTAAATAATATTCGTTGGAAAGGTCACCGAGTCTGTAAATGCAGATATAACAGGTGAGATTATTAACCACTTGACTACGGCTACATACGATGCGTACGTAGTTTGTACTACGTGCGTAACGACGACTACGTACGCACATATGTATAATCATATCGTTGCAAGGGCAATAAAGTTTTCTTATGTCTTGTAGCGGAGATTTGATGCTTTTTTCCACTTGGGAATCACGTGGACCCTTTGAACCAATAGCATACCGGAAACGTTCACTCTACGAAAAAGGGGCGATAGAACTGATTATCTACAAGGATTTTTTTGTCTTTTTGTTGCTTTGTTAGTGTTTAGAGAAAGTGCGTGTTTTCGTTAATGATATATAAATTTTAGACCACGTGAGTGTTTCCGTTTTGAATTTTATTTAAGAATTTGAATGAAACATGGATGACGAAAAAAGTAGTGGGTCGGAATTTATTCCAGGTGAAGACGAAAATGAGTCAAGCGATTCTGAGTTCTCCGATATCAGACGACTGTAAAAATAATTTGAAATTGAATAAATAAATAAATTTATGATGATTAAAGTTGAGTAACATAGAGTGCGACCATCAATTTATTATTTTGCGCTTTGTATCTGCGCGTCTCCCAGAATTGTCTTTGCTTTCCTGCAAAGCCTGGTAGCGGGAAGCCGTTTGCTTCTTTCGACGACATACACAAGTGGTTAATCGTGGCACAATTCCAATAGACCACGAAATTTTTATTCATCAACCTCGAAAATTCATTTCAGATAAATTGGAGTGGACGGCTGATTTTTGTACCAACTATATGAAAAATACCAGAGCCCGAAATAGAACCCGGCCGTCCGCTTAACGCGCGGATGCTCTACCACTGAGCTACCCTGGCTGATAACCAGCTCGGCATTTCTCAAGTAATATTCGTTTGCAAGGTCGCCGAGCCTGCAAACGCAGATATAACAGGTGAGGATATTAATCGTGGCACAACTCCAATAGACCACGAAATTTTTTATTTAGAAATTGTTATTCATCAACCTTGAAAATTCATTTTAGATAAATTTCGTGAAGTTGTGAGGTTCAAGGTTGATGATTAAAAATTTCGTGGTCTGTTGGAGTTGTGCCACGATTAATATTCTCAACTGTTATATCTGTGTTTGGAGACTCGGTGATCTTGCCAACGAATATTATCTGAGACATACCGAGCTGGTTATAAGCCAGGGTAGCTCAGTGGTAGAGCATCCACGCGTTAACCCATTAACCGCCAAAACTAGAAATAATGATTTTTTTTTCTAAATACAAACAGTAACACTAATTATTTTTATCATATATAACAATAATTTAAAATAAGATTATGAAAATTGGTCATACCTTACTAAGAAAGATATGGAATGTTGTATTTGTACATCGCCAGCGAAATAAGAGTATAAACTGAATACAAATCATAAAAAACGGCAGTTTTTTGAGTGACGCAGCAAAGCTCAAACAAAGCTTAGCAGCGACACTCTATTATACAGCTAATTTAACATCAAAGGGATTTGGAAACGCCGACATTTAATATCTCAGTAAATAGGAGATATTTTGATCTGATGTTTTCAGAATCTGTCTGATGCTATCCTGAAAGTTTCACACTTCAAAATTGTATATATTTTGAGATCTGGAGTTGTAATTTAAGACTTCGAAGGAAAAATGTGTTTTGTGTGAGTTTTTTTTCTCGAAAACGGCTCGAAGAAATTTTATGAAATTGATATATGATATTAATTTATTTTGTCTGTGAAGCATGACGTCGCCCGTTTTTCCCAAAAAACTCTTGTTTCTTAAATAATTTAGCTTAAAAATCGAACTATTTTTTCCTCCGCCAATACATGTATTTGAACTGCATATTCTCAGAATTCAGAACAGGCGTCATTCGGTTTTCTGAGGCTGTGGTTGGTTGGTTTAATCTGAATGCAGTCAATAAAATAGTTAGATTTTTTTTTATTAAATGCAAAAAAGAAACTTCATTGTTTGTTTTAAATATTTATTATATATTTAAAATAAAAGAAGTATTTTTTAATTATAGATATTCTATTTTATCGTTATTCATAATAATAATAAAAAATTTTTAAAGCAAAAAAGTTTAAATCACTCATGCACACGAATTTATACTATGGTCCATGGTCTTTGGAGCGCATGCGTACTTTATCCAGATCCAAAACTCTTGGCGTTCGCTAAAGACAGGTCTAGCTAGTTTGGTTTGTTTACGTACTGTATTCCTCCGCTTGTGGCGGCTTGTTAAGAATATGATACGCGTTTTATTTTTTCCAAAATCAATACAATTTTTTATTGAGAAGTATTGTAGATTACATTTTTAACGGGTCATTGATGATCAACTAGACTGAAAGATTATTGTTTCACGTATGTGTTTATTAAATATTTTGTCACATACTACGACAATTTTATTTCAGTCACCAATTATAAAATCCGACATTCGGGAGTCACACTGTATATATATTTTTTGCACTACCCTTCTTTTTTTCAGGTAAGTGTTTGTTTATATATATCATAAAAAATAAAATTACATTAGTTTAGTGAAACTAACGGCTATATTAATCACTTTCGAAAATATCCTCATTTGACTTGCAGGTCTCTAAAACCTATCTGTACTAATTTTGAACGGTCTAAATGTGTTTCTATTTTTTCACTTATGCATTACATTTTATTTTTGTTTATTTATGTTTTACATTCCTCGAGACATATAGTTTTTTTTACATTGACAAACAACTGTTTTTTCTTGCTTATATATATAAATTATATTTTAATAAGATAATTATAAATTTTTTTCACAGAAGACTAGATTTTAATAACTATTTAGTGTTGCTTTATTTAGGGGTGAAACTTTTCATTTGCTATCCCTGAATTCAGGGTTTTTGAAATTTTTGCTTTCTTTGAATTTCATGTTAAATTATTTTGTTTTTGCAGAAATTACTCATTTTTAATGTTTAATTAAAATGTAGTTGTTTCCTTAAAATGTATTAAGAACTCTTCAAATATCACTTATAATAAGTAGCCATGTAATATATCACTAATAAGTGTGCCCTATCTGCATGCAGGTATTAGTTTTCAGGGTTTTTGTGGCCATTGCTATTTGGACCATCAGTGCAATTAGTGTGGAGGCTATTCAGACCGCTTCCTTGTTGTGTTGGTCATAATAATGATTTTGCTTGTTTGATCTTGAATTTTCTCTGTAATATACTAATGCAGGGCCTAAAATTTCAACTCCGATTACACTCACCCCAAAAAAAGTTATACTCGCTGCAAAATAGGGTTGTCTTTTTTTTTTTTTTTTTTTTTCTGTTTTACGCATTTTGGGTTTTTTTATTTTTTCTAACTATCTGAAATGCTTTTACAAATATGTCTAAAATTATATATATTAAAAGTGTATCGTATATATCATCATGTCTCATAATCATCTATAATAAAAAATTATTATAATGCATTATATTTGAGATCTGAAAAAAAAAGGTTAAAATATCTATCAATGGGAAGAGTCATTTAAAAAAAAAAAAAAAAAAAAAAAGAAGAGGAAAAAAAAAACTTTTTCAATCAACACCCTGTGAAAATCTTATTATGCAAGATTAAGCTTCCTTATTTACCTATTTATATATTTAACTTTTTACATCAGAAATATCTTTTTCGTCCATTTTATTTTTATGATCAGATGGAATGTCGATGTGTATAACTTGTTCATTGTTGTTATTTGAAATAGCCATTTCGGAATTACATGTTCGATAAAATTGTTGCTTACAAATCATAACAAGCATAAATTCTTGGTGTTTCAGGAAAAACTGGAAAATGTTAACTGTTTTTTGATCATTATTCAACAAAATAAACATAGGCAGTATCTTTAAAAGGGCTCGGGATCATTTTCATGCGCCAATATCGCATAGGCAAACTTTCGAATTTTTTTTCTCTTGGATTGTGGGCGTCTAGCAAAGAGGCTCTCTACTTGTCTATTCTCACTCTGCTTAAAGAAATCACAGCGGGAGAAACGAAACTGCCTAGAGATTAAAACTTTTATGCGTGTACTTTTATGCATTTTTCCTTTCTCAGGCTGGGACGATTGTCGGTCAATGCGCACACAGACTCAACACTCAAAGAAGAGAAAAAGGAGAGGTTAAATATGAGGTTATAAGATGGCAAGATTTTGCCATATTTAAATCTATAAAAAGAATGTTTTCTGTCACCTTATCATGTAAGAATTCTACCTATAACTAGACCAAATTTTTACTCGCCACAGTAAAAATTCCACTCACCAATGGCGAGAGGAAATTTCGTGCCCTGTACTAATGATTTTGCTGGTTTCAACTACAAATTCAAACTTTTAACATTTTGAAAGTGTAGGTATAATGCGATTGATCTACAATCCATGTTTATTTCAACATTGTTGTTAGAAAACATTACAAAATAAGTACAAAAGTCATTTTCTGAAAAATCATACATATATTTGTATAGAAAATTGGGTTTGGTTTAGAGCTGTACCGAGTACTCGGTACTCGGCTAATTTGCCGAGTACTCGTTACTCGGACGAATTTGGACTAAGTATTCGGCCAATACCGAGTAGTTGTAAGAATTTCATTATTTTTATATATTATTGAAAGAAATGTAACATTCATAAGAGTTGTTTATTAATAACTAAACTAAAAAATTATGAAAATATAAATATAAAGTCATTAAACTTTTGCTGCAAACAGTTTTCACAGTGAAAATGGGCGAGTATGCCACCAAACTCGGTATAGCGACAATTCATGGTATGAGCTTATCCCTTTTAGTTACAAGCAGGGTTGGCAGGTTTTTGACACATGACAGTTTTTGACGGTTTAAACCATGGTTAAAACCGTCACGTCAAAAACTGTCATAAACCTATATTTATAATTTAATTGTCATAAAAAAACTTAGTTTAATAAAATATAGTTTATAAAGATTTTTTGAAAAGTAAATAGATCGATGTTCTTTAAAAAACACATTTTTACAACATTTTGATTAATATAAAAAACAAAACATTAGGCTTTTCAAATTTTATTATGAGTTATTTCTATGTTCATTCAAAATATGCTGTGGCTGTGATACTTTTATATATTATTACGAAATTTATTTATAACTATGTTTAATATAGTATATGTTAAACTTAGTTATGTGACGTACTTCAAAAATATAGTTGTTTTCAATACGATATTATTTATAAGTATGTTTTAAAAGGTAAACATGTTAATGTTTTTAACATTTTGATTAATATAAAAACAAAACCTTTCTAAAAATTTATAATTTTATAAATAATTTTGGTTGAAAATCATTTTATTTGCGATACAACATTGTATATTTTAATTTTTTTAGTATTATGTATTTAACCAGTAAAATTAAAATTCATAGCCTAATATTTTGTATTTAAATATTTTATAGAAAAATATAACTTTTTTTTTTTTTTTTTTATGACTGCTGATATTGCAACTTTTTATGAAAAAGCAATAATTCTGAATGTTAAACAAGCTTGAATTGCATCTGAAATTCTTATAATTACCGTGAGACAAGAGAAATATGAATGCTTTCTGGACATGTATAAATTGTAATACATTTAATATTTACTCGTACAGATTTTTAAAAAAAATTATTAGTCTAAGCTGTAGGGCCTATCAAAGGCCAAGCGGTTCTACGCTCAAAGTTGGTAGATGTGAGGTGCCGGGTTCGATCCCAGGGCGTGCTTGTCGGCCTAGCTGTTCAGAGTTTTTTGTGGTTTTCTCCGAAACTTTTATAAATATGGGCTAGAACCCTTTAGAAAGACACCCCCCCCCACAGAGGACACTCCCCTTTAGGTCTAAGACACTAGAGTAGTCAATAAGCCTTACTCCCAAAATACCAAACACCAATAGTCCAAGCTATAAACAGGTACAAATATTTATACAATCAATAATAATAATAAACAGATAAAAATTTATTAATAAATGATAAGTGTAATAAATATAGATTATAAATATAATTATTTTCAAATTAATATTAATTTACTGCCCACATATATTATGTATGTTTTACTTAAAAAAAAAAAAATCCAGTATTCCTGTGTTTTCATGGCTTATGTGAAAATTAATAAGTAAACTTTCGCATCTGAGAAAGACTATATAATAAAGAATGAAATTATCAATTATTATGGTTTTAATAATCCACTAAGCTGGACATATCAAATATAACAATGAACCTAATTGTGTATACTATACACTACAAAAGTTCTGAAACATTTCATGAAAACATGCTGTTTGCCATTTAACTTAATTTTGTGTTCAAAAAGCCTTTTTTTAATTTTAACATGTGCAAAATTCTTCATATATACATCAATTATTCATTCTTTCTTACAACTATTCGGTACTCGGCCGAGTAGTAAAAGGCCGAGTACTCGGTTACTCGGTCAAAGTGCTACTCGGTGCAGTACTAGTTTGGTTTGCATCGAATCATATTAGAACGGTTTAATTTTTTTTTTTTTTTTTTTTTTTTTTTTTTTTAAAGAAGGAAAAGAAATAAAAACCAAATGACATCTATGTAGTTGAATATGCAGATTTATTCTTATGTTATGCATTTATTCATATTCATAAACAAACATATTGCAAAGATTTTTTTCAAAGATTAAAAATACTTAAATTTACTAAGATCTGTTTTCATGTTACATTTTTTATTTTTATTATTCAATTTTCAAACTGTTTATTATTGCCCTTTTATGAAGAATTTTAGCATCATTTAGAGTACAAAATTTCTGTGAAAATAATTAATCTCTACCCCACTCCCTCACTCAAAAAAAAAGTAAAAAGATAATTTTTCATGCACGGGGATGAGACACATTATATTATTTCTAAGTTTTACTCTTATCAGTGCTAACTTATTCTCCTTCGAAAAGATGGTCTGAATAGCCTGTACACTAATCGCACTGACTGTCTGATTAGCCACTTCGGGGTTTTGGAAGGTTTTGTTTGGTAGTTTTATCCCTGTTTATTAAATTTTTCACATTTAATAATTTTCATATTAAATGTAATTAAAAATATTCTTAATTATCGTCTCACTACAATGATTACAGTGTTGCATTGTTAAAGTTTTCAGAAATTTTTTAACATTTTATTTTTATTTATTTATATTTTACATTCCTTGACTAATAGTTTTTTTACATTGGCAAACAACTGTTTTTTCTTGCTTATGTAGAAAGTGACGCTGCTTTGCTTGCTTATGTTGTGTTACATCCATAAGTGCTTTTTAGTTCATCCTAACTAGAGATGCAACGATTATTCGGCCGAAGCCGAATGTTCGGCCTATTCGGCTTCGGCCGAATATCAAGTCCATTATTCGGCCCAGGCCGAATAATTCTGTAAGAAATGTTTTTATTTATATTTACACAAAATAAATAAAAACATTATATTACACAATAAAATTTTTTAATTTTAGAATTCATATTTGTCATGTATTGTAAAAATTTTACTTGAAATTAACTAATACCCCCCCCCCCCCCAAAAAAAAAAAAAAAAAAAAGAACTTTCATACCTTGAATGAATTTTATCATACCATTTTAATGTAAGGATCATGTAAAAACTTTTATGCTATATCAATAAGTGCAAAACATATTATATCTGTAGTAAGCTAACATAATCTGTAAATTTAAAATTAATCTATTCAAAATTGTCCCAACTGAACCATACAAGCAAATTCTGAATTTTTTCAAAGCGTAATAATTTAATATTTATCCTTCGCTATTTAATAATAATAATAAAAAAAATCTTTCCAGTGATATTTTTAATTATAGGAGGGGGAGGGTGGGGGGGGGGGTCAGGGACAAAATATTAGAAATTGAGTTAAACCGTTCTAAATTGGTATTTATAGGTTTTGGTGGCCTACGAGTCGAATAAGGATATTTTGGAAAGAGTAAAATTATTAGGGGGAGAGGGAGTCAGGAAGGGCAAAATATTAGAAATTGAGTTAGACCGTTCAAAATTGGTATGTATAGGTTTTGGCGGCTTAAGAGTCGAATGAGGATATTTTAGAAAGTTTAAAATTATTAGGGAGCAGGAGGGGGGTGGGGGGCAAAAACATAGAAATTGAGTTAGACCATTCAAAACTGGTATATAGGTCTTGGGGCCTACAATTGAATGAGGATATTTTCGAAAGTGCTACATTATTAAGGGGAAGCTGAAAGAGGGACAAAAAAAAAAAAAAAAAAAAAAAAAAAAAAGGAAAGTTACTGTTCAAAATTGGTATATGTAGGTTAATTAGGAGGGGCAGGAAAGGTGGGGAATAAATATGCATATCCCTTAATCTGTGCACGTGCAGTGCACACGGGTCTACGCTGCTGACGGCAGTGGGGACCTGGTGTAAGTTTTTATTCGATCAAAAAGATTTTTTTTTTTTTTTTTTTATGAGCGATAATATGGAATTTTGAGAATTCATTCATTATAGTGATTCATTTAAAAATAGTGACCCGCTAACGGGCGAAGCTCACTAGTATCTATTAAAATATGACTAGACAATACCTCATAAAAAACTTGCAAATAATTATTATAATTGAGGCAATTTTTAAGCCGAACATAGCCGAATATTTTTTTCAGAATCAAATAATGGTTTTAAAAATTAAAATTTTGTATAAAGATAACTTTAAAAAAAGAAAATAATACATTTTAGTTATCAAATGTACAAGAACTGTGAATATAGTGCATACTATACTATGTTTTTAGACAAAAATGAGTTCATTATTCGGCGGCCGAACAGGCCGAATATTCGGCTATACTTTGGCTGATTAATTGGTATTCGGTTATTCGGCCAAACCATTGTTTGTTGCATCTCTAATCCTAACACTTTAGCGGTAACATCCATAAAATCACAATCATCACTTTATGCCTAACTTTTGGCAAGATTAAAAAAAATCAATTTTGTCAGTTTTTTTATTTACAAAATGCTCTTTTTTTTTTTTTTTTTTTTTAAATAAATATATATATATATCATATTAAACAAATTCTTACTTTGTCAGTTTCAACATATATACTTAAAATAAAAAAATCCAGCAAGTACAAAAATACATAAATGCTTTTTGCAGAAAAATTTTCCAAATTATGAAAAATTTCAAAAAAAAAAAAAAAATATTACTTAGTTTGTATACAACCAAAAATTTGCCATCATCATAATTTATGAAATACTGAATTAATTTGAACCAAATTTTTGCTTTTGGAACCTGAAAATATATGAATAGTTTAAATGGATATTTTATGATAGTTCTCATTTTGCTTGAAGATGAAATACATGGTATTTGACTTATTTTAAAAATCAGTTGACCAGCAGATATTTAAAAATTTTCTTCTACTGTTTGTTCCAGGGTTGGCGAGTTTCTTCCAAGTGGAAGAAATGGAAGAAACTGTTTTTCTTAAAAATTTATCCTATAAATTGCAGATTTGCAAGATACAGTGGATTCATTTATTTTATAAACAACTTTAAGTAACTTTAATTATACCTATAAAAATTTAATTTCATACTATTTAATTAATAATTATGAGATTTTTACTGAAGTGATCTTTGGTATCTGATGATCACATTCCAAAATACTCAAAGTCCATTAAAAAAAAAAAGATTTCAATTTAAACAGTGTAAAGTTTTATAATCTAGACAATTGTATTTCTTTAACTGGTAATAAATAATAGTTTGGATTACTTGCTTATACTTTCTGATAAAACAGCTCTTAACAAACATCCAGTTAATTAACCCTTTCGCTACCAGCGTCACATATATGTGACGATCCGATTTTCTTACCTGAGCCTGGCATCACAAATATGTGACGGGTGTTCATTATTAGTTTATGATAATTGTTTGCATCAAATCGTGTCACACACAGACGGGTTATGTTATAAAACAATAAAATAGATACAGGATGTTATTGGTTTTAGTTAGAACGTTATAGATACATCCCACAAAAATAAATGACAGTTTTATCATATTTAAATAGTAAGACGTCTGGGCAGTGGTGGCGGTTTTTCTCCTGAGGCTCTGGTAGCGAAAGGGTTAAGAGTACTAATATTCAATAATTACTGTATTACAAAATGTCATCAAAAACTTTATTTTCCTTATAGTCATATACATTACAGTCAACTCCCTCAAATCTGCAGATTTATAATCTGCAAATCCTTCTAATCCAACTTTGTTTTTTGAATGAAAAAGAAATTTACATCTCATATTTAAAAAAAATTCACATTATTTCTTTTTAAAACAAATTTTTAGCTGAAACCTTATTTTGAAACATAACTGGGGAGAAGGGGGAATAACAGTCTTGTATTTATTATCCTGCAATTCATACAGACTAGTGCTTAAAACAAATCACTATTGCATCAACATTTAACAAAATTAATCAGTGATGAATATTATTTCCGAACTTTCAAAAATATTTTGCTTCGTATTTTTTAAATTTGTTTGTTTACATTTTATATGTGCCTATTATTTGAATATGCTTAAATTATTTACCATAATATAGGAATTATGATAGATTAGTTTTATTAATATTGAAGAAATATTTTATTCAAAAATTATTAGAAATCGTCTATCCATTTTGATGTCTATTTATGAATTAATAATAACTGACTCTGTATCTGCAAAAGAAAACTGTAAACAAAAGCAATGATCTCTAATCTGCGAATTCCTGTAATCCGCCTAACCTCTGGACAAAACTTTTGAGAGTTAGAGGGAGTTGACTGTAAAACAAATGAAAAGTTTTTTAGTAGTTCAATACTGCACTTTATTTTTCAATCTTGGAGAACCTGCAGGTTAGCCATTAGTGAGAAATCTTTCAGTTAAAAATAGATTTTGTTACTTATTTTTAAAATAAATAACGCATAAAAATTTTATAAAGGACTGAAATTCAGTTTTATTGAAGAATTTTCAGTTTTTTTTGTGAAAAGAAAGTAAACAAACATTTTACAATTTTTAAGTTTTAGAAAATTTTGAATGTGAGCAAATTTCTTGTAGAAATATATTAAAAATATTCATTTCACGTATAATTCATGATTGTTTAGCATCATTAAGATGAAATAAGCAATAATAGGTATAGTGATTTTCATAAGAATTTAAAAAATAATACTTTGTTTTCAACGCCGATATTTCTGGATCAACAAAATTCTGTTAATTTTGAGCCATGTTATTATACTATTATAAGAAAAGTTTTTTTCAAAGTTTTGTACTAATTACTTACAATGTTATTACTGTATGCATTATAACTGCAGTGAAAACTTTTTATTTTTAATTAAAAAATCACAAAACAAAGACGTATGTAGGTTTAAATAAGATTAATAATAGGAAAAAAGTTGCCAATGCAAATTACGAATATTCCACGAAACTTTGAGTATATATCAGCCAGGCCAGCCAAAGCTTTGACCTTACCAAGGCTTAATTCCATCTCTAATTTTTACTGTATATTTACCAAAAAATCTGCTCAACGTTTAAAGTTTTTCAAAATGTAAAAATTTTTAAGTATGTGTTTACTGTTTTTCCCACAAAAAACTGAAAATTCATTAATAAAACTGTATTTTAATCCTTAATAATACTGTTATATGTTATTTGTTTAAAAAGTTAGTAATAAAATCTATTTTTAACTAAATGTTTTCAAACTAATGGCTAAAATCAAATTTTGGAAGGAGTTGGTTATTGGTGTTGAAAACGCCAAGTACTATTTTTTTAAATTCCTATAAAAATCCCTGTATTATTCCATATTTGATCTTAATGATGCTAAACAATCATGAATTATACTTCAAATTAATCTATTTTGAATATTTTTATTATATTTTTACAAGAAATTTGCTCAACATTCAAAATTTTCCAAAATGTAAAAATCATAAAGTTTCCTGTTTACTTTTTGTTCACAAAAAAACTGAAAATTCATGAATAAAACTGAATTTTAATCCTTTATAAAATTTTTATATGTTTATATATATTTCAAAAATGAGTAACAAAATCTATTTTTAACTAAAAGATTTCTCACTAATGGCTAAAAATCAATTTTTGCAAGTTACCCAATATCGGCATTGAAAACAATGTATTATTTTTGAAATTCCTATGAAAATACCTGTGTTATTGCATATTTCATCTTAATGATGCTAAACTATTATGAATTATATCTCAGACAAGTCTCTTATAAATATTTTTACTATATATTTACAAAACAATTGCTCAACATTCAAAAGTTTTCAAAACGTTAAATCTGCGAAGAATTTGTTTACTTTTTTTTCACAAAAAGCTGAAAATTCATTAATAAAATTGAATTTTAATCCTTCATAATACTGCTATGTTGTATTTATTAAAAAAAAACAACAAATTAATTAAAAGATTTCTTAATATTGTGTAAAACCAATTTTTGGAAGCTACCAGATACATTAGAAAAAAAAGTGCTTTTTGTGAAATTCTCAATAGCAGCTATGCGATAGAAAAAAAAGAATCGACCTACCCTTCCTATGAGGTGGAAGGACTTGTTTTAATCTTTAGATCAGTTGATCATTAACCCCTAAAAAGTAATGATATCAGAACAAAAACCCTTAACGGGTTAAAAGCTTGTGACGCAGCATTTTATTTCGATATGAATTGGAAATATGGGTCTTAAAAGTAATGATATCAAATTTGAGTGACGCTTTGCTATTAATTGAAATATATTACATAGATTTTCTTATTTCATCATTTTTTTTTTCTTCTATTTACATCACAGTGTATACATAATATTTTCAATTTCAGCACGAAATATATATAGAATTTACTCCCCGATACTTTTTCATCTGCACCTCGTGAATTCAAAATATGAGTTTTAAAAGAAATGATATAATTTCTGTGACGCCTCAGTGTTACTTTAAAAGATTTATTTTTAGATTTCATTACAATTACTTTTGTTTTGTTGAATAAAGTATATTTACACATTGAAATAATGCTTTTAATTTTCAAATATACTGTCAAATAATCGCACTTTTATTGAATTTATATTATAAATTGAAATTATCTAGTTCAATAAATTGATTTGTCTATTGCGTCACGCTATCCAAAACTGTAAGTAAAAATTTTGTAAATGTTACTTTGTATCATAGTACTAAGTGAAAATGTGTGCAAAGAGATTGTGTGATGCAAAGAAAACATTTACATAATTTTTACTTTCAGTTTTGGATAGCGTGACGCAATAGACAAATCAATTTATTGAACTAGATAATTTCAATTTATAATATAAATTCAATAAAAGTGCGATTATTTGACAGTATATTTGAAAATTAAAAGCATTATTTCAATGTGTAAATATACTTTATTCAACAAAACAAAAGTAATTGTAATGAAATCTAAAAATAAATCTTTTAAAGTAACACTGAGGCGTCACAGAAATTATATCATTTCTTTTAAAACTCATATTTTGAATTCACGAGGTGCAGATGAAAAAGTATCGGGGAGTAAATTCTATATATATTTCGTGCTGAAATTGAAAATATTATGTATACACTGTGATGTAAATAGAAGAAAAAAAAAATGATGAAATAAGAAAATCTATGTAATATATTTCAATTAATAGCAAAGCGTCACTCAAATTTGATATCATTACTTTTAAGACCCATATTTCCAATTCATATCGAAATAAAATGCTGCGTCACAAGCTTTTAACCCGTTAAGGGTTTTTGTTCTGATATATGTTTACGGAAATTTTTTTGAGGGAGCATAAAACGGCAAAAACTACAGATGGTTTCAAAAGTAATTATTTTATTATGAAAAAAAAAAAAAAAATTACAAGTTATGTAAACTCATTCAAATATGAAAATTTTCAAAAGTTTTGGTTTGAAAAGTGCTTCAAATTTGAAATTCATTTAAAAAAATAAAATTGTTATTTATATCAAATTTTTTTGTAATAAAATAAACATCTATTATTTGGTTACTTAAAAGCAATACTTAATATAAAATATCTGTTTTTAGTTAACTGTACGCATTATTTCTAGTGTTGCGTGAACGCAACACCAGCGGGTAAGGGTTTAAGCGGAGGTCCCGGGTTCGATTCCCGGCTCTGGTATTTTTTTTTATAGTTTGTACAAAAATCAGCCTTCCACTCCAATTTATCTGAAATATGTTTTCAAGGTTGATGAATAAAAATTTCTAAATTAAGAATTTGTTTTGTGGATGAATAAGTTCTAAAATTTATCTAGTTATTTCAACTTTGTTTTCTATAAACGAAAGTACTTATATTATGTGCATACTATACTCAAATAAATTTTTAAATGAGATTTTCTGTGTAAATAAACTAATGAATTTTGTATGTTTAATTTTTTATTTATTATTTGAATTAATGAACGAATCTCCTTAAACCGTGCAAACCATGGATGGAAATTTATTATTATTATTTTTTCTTGATATGTACATTATTGTAGTGTATTATACATGTTTTTTTCTGTTAAATTAGCAATTTTTTTTAATTATTATTTTATTTGTTTCAAATGAACGCATGGGAACTATGGATAAAAATTTACTTTATTTATTTCAGTATATTGTTGCAGCCATAGTGTTAGTTTCGAGCATTACATTTGGGAAACCAAGGCTTTTACTATTTAAGAAGCTATTTTGTTAAAGATTTTGCTTACTAGATGCTCTTGAAACAGGAATATTTGAAGAAAGTTATTTTTTAAAGATAGTCTAATTAAACATTTAGAATAAAGGAAGTCTTTTTTAATATATATGTTTAATGATAGCAATAATAATCTGGTTTTAGCACTCACACTTCTTTCTCTTATGCTACATTTCCGTAAATATCATTAAAGTTTAAGGTGTAATACATGAGGTACCGTAATTGAACATTTCCAGTATATTTTAAACAATAGTGAAAATATAAACAGTTTTGTTTGGTATGCATGTCTGCGTGGAAAAAACTATATCCCGCCTATCCACTTCCATTTAAATATTATATCTCCATATAGAACGAATTTAAGCCTGTGATTAAATTAAAAATTTATTTCACATTATTTATAAATGTTTTTTAAATGTATGGATATATTTAAAATCATTTTCGACTAACTTTGAGACGTTCTGTATTTTGAACAGAAATTGTACGCGCCCCAAATCGTGTAATTAATTTAATCACACTAAAAATGTTCGTAACACAACTTAAAATACACTTTCAGTCCTTTCCAACTGCCTATTCGTATTCTGCTCCCCCCCCCACCCCTCCACACAAACCGGTGGGTTTCTGTGTTTTCCAATAAACAGAAAATTAACCCTTTTCATGTCATATTCTATGTGAAACTTGTTTTGTGCATATTGAATATCAATATATATCAATATATCAATACATATATATATGTATGAATGTGTATATATATATATGAATTTTATCTTGTTTAGTACAGTATGAAGAAGAAGATGTTAAACTGTAGTTAAACAGAAATTTTGCCGATAGAGGTAATATTTTGGAACACTTTTGTATATTTTTGCAATTGAATTAGGTACTTGTCTGACCTGAATAAAATTTTCTAGGAACATGCCTATATAATACAGATTTAGAATATAGAGTTTGGACTTCCTAATAATATTTATGATAGTGCCATATATGGGATTTAAAAAATAAGTAAGCCATATTTAAGTAAGATTATGAAAATTTTATGTAAAATATAGATTTGTACTACTAGATATGATTGTTTTATATTTAATTTGTTAACCACACATAGGATTTTTTGATTCATATATAAGATTATTGAATCCAATACATGTTTCGCAATATATATATAGTAAATATTAAGAAACGTGACTTGCATAAAATAACTTGGATTAGAAACTTTATTGAGATTAGCATAATTATTTAGAAACGTTGCATCCTTTTACAAGATAGCGGTTAAAAAAAAAAAAAAAAAAACTGCAAAATCTTAAGATTTTATAAATCACCATCGGTAAAAAGCGATTGCCCTGAAAATTGCATCTCATTTAAAATTTTATCCTTTGTGTATAGTTTAGGATTAAAATTTAAAATGGTAATTAAAGCTGAGATATATAGCTTAAAGATACGTAACTATTTTCTTTCAAAGCAAATTAATTAAAATCGCAATATATTTTTTATTCAAATTATATGGTGTTACGAGATTTTCTCCTACCTTGTATTTGAATACTATAAAGAAAGATTGAAGAGTAAAGGGTAAGACGATAAGCACTGTATATGAACATACTTTAAAAACTGTTGTAAATAGTTTTAAAAATTAGTTTTATTTGACGTACTCTGTGTGAGATATCTAGCACCCACTTTAAAATCCCGACTGAATGTAGTATATATATATTAATAAACAAAGCTGTTATTGAATTTAAAAGTTTATTACAAATTATTCAAACAAACTTCATCCATACCACTCTTTTAAATTTTCAAATATTGGTCAGACTTTTCAAGAGAAGACCTCATATAATCTTCAAAATTTTAAATTTGCATAGCCTTGAATTATTTGTTAGAAATTTGCTGATAACATATCAGTATATGAAGCAACCACTAAAACTCGATTTTCGTATTTAAGGAACTCCAAAATTCTTTAATTGTAACAAAACAAATCAGCGTAGAAATTTGGAATCCGAACTATTTATTTGTTTGGTATATAGATATTTGAACGTAATTATCTTTATTAAGCGACTTTCCTAGACATGGTAAAATTTAGTGAAGTATTCCTATTATTTAAAAAATTAGAAAAAGTCTATGGATGAAATTTTGTCTATGACAGAATTTAATTTAGTACGACAGGACTACTTATATTTGTATTTTAACACCCTTTCAAAATAAATAAATAAATAAAATAATAATATTAATATAGGGCACTGAGTAAAATTCTTAAACACATATTCAAATAATGTATTGGTTTTTAATTCCAAATAAGTTAATAAAATTTGAATGCTTTAATTGTATAGTATATTCCTCTAACTGCTTAATACTCATTTATTATATATTTTATTTAGTAAAATAATCTTAATAACAATTTCGTATTTATTATTAATAATTAACAGTTTCGATTTCTATAGAGCAAATCATAATATTAAAAAAACTATAAACCAATTATTCGATATTTAAATTATACTCACAATTCATCACAGATTAATTGATATTAATCCATTAATTTTTCAAAAGCATAATTCATATCACTATACTCATCTTATAAAAGACACATTTTAAATAAATTTCACTGTTTTAGTCTAAAAATATCTAAAAACGCTAGTCTAAATAATCAGGAATTGTTCACCCAAGACCTGTTGGCTCTGTGGTCTCAGTGCACAGCTGCGAACCCGAAGGTTGTGAGTTCGTTCCTCACCGACGGGAAATGGGGAAAAAAAAAAAAAAAAAAGAGTATATGTCTATACATAAAAGTTTTTGCGGATTTCCCAAAGTATTTTAAGATAGAGTAAGAAAATAAATGGTAAAATTGGATATTGGCAGGCATTTTCGAAGTGGAACACAATAAATTGGTAACGAATGAAAATGGAAACGAAATAATCCTGTTGTACTAATACTATAGAGATTTTTTTTCACTTAGTTCTGGGTATCTCTGTACATTGTGCATAATTTATATATGTACCACATAGTATTAATACATTTACCATGCATAAAAATCACACAACACAACTTGAAATGCACTTTAAGCAGTTTCCAAGTAAAATACTAATATATTTGAATTCTTTTGTGTGGTTCTACCAAACGAATGGTGAATGACTTTTCATATCATTTTTTATAATAAACGTTCTTTTATGCATAGAAAAATATGTGTTTATTTAGATTTGTTTAATGCAGTGTAAAGTTTTTAAACTGTATCTAGCTGAAATTTCGCCTGTAGACATAATGTATTTGAATTCTCTTGCATGATAAGGAAACCATTTTTTCAACTTCTATAATTATCTTGAAATAGTGCACAGTTTCAAATATATTGTTGCGTACTTGGGGGTTTGTGAATTGTCCGAGAATGAAAGGCGAAACTTACAAAAATTCAATAATTTATTCACAGAAAGTTCCAGAAAAATACAGGTCTATAAACCAAGTATCAGCTTCAATTCAACCAGTAAACACAGCTTAAACAACAGCTGTCAATAGAAAATCCACAGTACAAACTGTATAGCAATAACACATAAATCAAGTCTCTTTCAAAGAGGCTCAAAGCAATGCAAGTATTAGCGGAAGCTGGCTGAGAATTGAACTGATTGAACTAGCCTTGGCGAAAATAAGTCCCTTTATTCTTCTGTAGAATGGAAAATTCCAGAAATTTCCGTATCTCATCAGCAAATGAGATTAGAGCTTCCATATTTGGTATATCCCTAATAAGGATTTTCTCACCAAGGTCGCCAAAAAAATTGCCAAGGAGGGAAAAAGTCGCCAAATTTGGCGCCATTACCTACCTTATTGGAGCTTTTTAATGCGTTTTTAAGGGAAAATACGGCTATTTTAATGCTAAAACGACTAGAAATGCACAAAACTAGCACTTTATCAACTTACTAAGCCTCTTTGAAAGAATTTATACAAAAATAAACACAATTATTTACAATTTTGTAACAATATCTACATATTGACATCTACACATTTGCATGCATATGGTTAGTTAAGTCTACGCATTAATATCCACACATTTGCATACATATAATTATAGGCACGCATTAACATTTACTCAAAGCCATTCCTGTTTAGATAAAGTTTAATAAATGCACTTTTGAGGAAATTTATGAATTTTTCACTCTCAATCCTCTATGTTAACTGATAACAATACTTTTTATAATCAACTGCAATAAGCGGATTCTGATTATCATAAGATTATTTACCTTCTATCCGCAAATTATTGGACCTTTATCTATTTCTAATTGCTTGTGGTTGACGTGGCCTAAACGGAAAGTTCAGTGTCAGCCACCGATGACTGACGTGGCACTCAATGTTTTAATAACAGCATTTCTTAATAGTTGCGTGTTTAATTCTAGGTGGTCCGATACCGAGTGTACTATCTAACTAAACCCATTTTTTCCATAGTATTAGCGATTATTCTGTCGCTAAAATAAATCTTTTCTCTTTATTAATTGTTTTAAGCAAATCATCTTAAAATTATTTATCTTGGTATATTCGTATTAACAGCATGCCAGGCACTTATGATCACTATCGTGATAAACTTATATATATATTTTTATAAATTTATATAATAAGCATTATAAAAACTTAATCATATAAACATTGTTAAACGTACTATAAGCATTATGATAAATTAATACACATTATACTTCATTCCGTATTATGACATGCTGTTGTACTAGAATTAATTGCTGGCATGCGGTTAATACGAAAGTACCTTTATCTTTTATTTGAGAAATTTATAGGATCTTTATCTGGCTCTCAGTTACTTACATTTTAACTGCTTTGAATTGTTAGAGTAGAGAAGCTTTAATTCTTATTTATCGTAAGAAGAGAATCCTTCTACACATTCAAATCTAAATAGCAATTACATCCTGATATAAGTAAAATTTAAGAAACAGACTTTTTGTGAAAGCTCGGAATTCTCCGCTTTCAGCTCTATATCATATTGAACAACAATACTTTTTAATAATCAGATGCATTAGTGACTATATACTGCTTTCTTCATATTAATTGTTTAGTATAAATGATCTTAAGATTATTTATCTTTTATTCAGAAATTATTGGAGCTGTATATATTTTCTCAGTCACTTACATTAAATTGCTTTGGATTGTTAAAACGGAGAAGCTTTAATAATTAGGAGGAAATACTTCGTAAACTTTTCGCTTTTAAGCTTTTGATTTGGAGTAATCAAATTAGTTGCTTTTGTCAAGAGTATTTCATGCCTGAAAAATTACTAATGGAAGTTACTAAAAATCCATTATGTCGTTTGTTTATTTAATGGATATTCTTAGATCCAGAAATTAATTTAACTACTTAAAGAAATTACAGTTGACTAAAATGTATTTAAAGAAAAGAAAGATGATTTGAATGGAATAGATTATATTATTTCAGTACTTGTATAATATATATATTAAGTGTACATCGACTATATGTATATCAATATATCTATATAAGTATCTATAAAAATATCTCTAATTACACTACGCTGCAAAAAAAAAAAAAAAAAAAAAAAAGTCGAGCCCTGATATCATTTCTGCTAATTCTAATGTAAAATGACCTCCTGAATCCAAATATGATCTCCATTTTGCCCAATCACACACCGTTTTCTCGGGACGCCACCCCTACCCCAATTTTTATCTGTGTTCGACAATTTTATGGTCATGAATTCGATTTGGAGAATGGAAAAAAAAAAATATTTTAACGCTTAAAAACATGAAACATATAATGTATAATAAATAATAATAATAATTGTTTAATAAAATATAATAAATGTAATTTAATTTCAGAGGCGAATCCCCCCCCCCCTGCCCAGTAAAATTTTCCCTTGCTACAATTGTTCGTGTTTTAGAAATTTTCATTGCTGTAGCCCCTCAGAAGATATTTGACAGTTAAAATACCCCCCCCCCCCTAAAATTCAGATTTATAGTCATAAAATTACCGAAAAAGGATTAAAAAAAAGGGGGAGGCGACCCCAAAATGGTGGGTGATAGGGCAAAATGACCGTCATATTCGAATTCAGGAAATCATTTTACATAAAAATTTGCAAAAATGGTGTTGGGGCCAATTTTCATGCAGAGCAGTGTTATCTATCTGTATAACTATCTACACTGATTTAGGCGACAACAGTCGGCAGCAAAAGTATCGGAGCACTAGCCAATAATTCCGGTATTAAAAAAGTACACTTAATACTGTTTTGTTAAATAAATCTTTGTCGAATCATGTTCTTAGACTGACTAAGAACATCACTCGACAAGAATTTATTTAACAAAGCAGTATTAAGTGTACTTTTTTTAGACAGGGATTATTGCTAGTGCTCGGATACTTTTGCTGCCGACTGTAGGTGAATATGGAACACCCTTTGTATTTGAATTCACCATAACGAACTGAAGCATTCTGGATCAATGCAGATTCGACTATTGAAAACTTTCAAGCGATGTTAATGTGTCTTGGCGGTTTTATGTTTCAAAAAATAGAGTTTACATGCAAAATTTTTAGTTAAGACAAGAAAAAAAAAAAGGTTTTTTTTTTCGAGTAATAGGGATTATGCGGATACTGTTAAATAGTTATGAAGATAAATATGAAATGCTCATTTCTTTAAAGAATAATATCAAATATAAGGTAGTATTTTTACAAAAAAAAAAAAAAAAAAAAAAAAAAAGAAAACGAATAATTGCGATGTAAACATTTTATTTTGAAATTATTATTAAAAAGATACAGTCGTGAGAGAAAAATAAATAAATAAATAAATAATAATATCATTCGAGTTTTACAAAAATCGCGAAGAATATAGAATAGTTGGTATTCTATATTACCCGAATTGCCATCTTGGAGAAAAATTCAACCTCAATTCCTTATTGGTAGAAATAAGTTCTTGGAAATCAGACTGCTAACTCAACTCTCCTACAGGAAATGGCACTAGATTTTCACTGATTTTATTACTTCGTAAATAGATTGCAGTATTCATATTACTTACTTGAAGGAAAAAAAAAAATCTTGATAAACTAAAGAACATGTTTGACACTAAAAGTGCTCTTCTCACTGATATAAGGTAAACTATCGTTCATATCTGAGACTCAGTGAAGACGTTTGACGTGCTTTTTGTAAGTTGCAGCTCCGTATACATGCGAGATATAACGGTATTCTATTTTACCTGACTATTCTATATTCCACACCTTTCCTCAGTTTATCAATATATCGACACGTCTATATAACAACGGAGCACATCTATAATAACTATCTGTCTATACTCATCCATCTACATTACCGTCTATATATTTGCATACATTTAATTAAGCCTCCATAATGACAGTTATAAATTTTAATCCTAATCCAAGTAAAGTTTAAGAAACATACTTTTAGGGAAGGTTATGAGTTTTCCAACCTCAGCTCTCTTACATATTTGATAACAATATTTTTTAATAATTACACGCATTAGGGACTATTCTGCTGCTAATAATATCTTTTCTCCATGCTGTTTGTTTAATGAAAATTATCTTTAGATTATTTATCTCTTACTTAGATATTATTGGATTTCTATCTGCTTCTCAGTCACTTACATTTTAATTGCTTTGAATTGTTGGAATGAAGAAACTTTAATTCTTATTCATCCTAAGAGGGGAATCCTCCGAAAACTTTTCGCTTTTAAGCTTTGCAATTAGAATGAACAAGTTTGCTCATTCAGTATTTCATGCCTGAAATATTACTAATAGAAAACACTAAAAATCCACTATCCCATTTGTTTATTTAATGGATATTGTTTGATTTATAATTTAATTTAACTACTTAATGAAATTATACTTGATTGAAATGCACTTAGAGAAATGATTTGGATTAATTATATTATTCCATTGTTTGTATATAAATATGTATTGAAATAACCTAAGCTTTTCATCATTTTGAGCATTTTTTTTTTTTTTTTTTTTTTAAGAAATAATTAAAATACTAATTTGATACTCTCAATCGGTTTCAAATAAACAAAATAATATTTTATTATTAAATTGATAAGTAATTAATCTTTTAAAATTTCAATGTACGTGGGTAAACGAGGGGCTATTGCTTCTTTTTCTGGGGTTAGCTTCAGTATACTTTAAAGGAATTGGGATATTTTTATGGAATAAAATGTAGTTAATAAAAAACCGGTAATGATTGAGTCTATATAGAAAATTTAAATGAATAGATAATGCAATATAAGCCCATAAGAAAATGAAAAAATACTTATATAAAATGTATAGATAGCGAATGCTATATTAATATGCACTGAAATTTTCTACTAAGTAGTAGAGGCTTTTTAAAATGTAATAAAAATACAGAATTTATGCTCCAAATAATGATGAAATTATTGAAGTTAAGAATATGCCTTATCAAAAACTTGTGAGGTAATGTTATATTAGCGTAACGCTACAAACGAAGTTCGCACTTTACGAATAACACGTGAATGTGAAGAGTTTAGGATTAGGTTGATGAATGGAGTTAGTTCTTAGGATGAACGAAATTGTAATATGTTAATATTTTGGAAAGTGATTTATATAAAAGGAGAAGGAAGATTGTTTTGGAGGAGAGCTGTTTAGAGTTAGAAGAGAAGGCTTGCTGCTTAGAGTAGTATAGTAGAAGATAGTTAGTCGAGTAGTATAGTGGCGTAAGGGAATCCTCCCACTAACGAAAGATTAATATAGTCGTGAGAGGTAACGACGTTAGTTGAAGCAGTTGAGATTAAATATGGTTAATTGTTTATAGTTAGAGTATTTATGAAGGCTACCTCTTTAAGTTTATAAAGGTACTGGAATGGGAATATAGTCCAACGCCCACCTTTTCATTAAGCTCTAAATAAAAGCTCTTTATTTATTTTATATTCAAGTCTTGTGCTCACTTTATTAAGTAATTAAGTTAAGTTAAATCTAAGTAAATGATCATGACGTCCACTCGGTCATCACAAACTACAGGAAACCATTGATGAAATTTGAGAAACGAGAAAAATTATAATGATGGTTGATTTCAGTGGAAGAACTGGATGCAAGAAATGAGATGACATTGTTGGAGATTTCGGAGAGGATGCGGTCAACGATAATGCGGAAAGACTTATTGAATTTTGTAGCACTAATGACCTAAAGATTACAAATGGCTTTCTTAAATATAAGGATATCCACAAATACACGTGGTATCAATATGCTGGACAACTGAAATCAATTACTGATTTAATATTAATAAATTATTGATTATATTATTATTAAACTAAGGTCTGAGTTAAAATTGCTTGACGTCCGAGTTCGCAGAGGAGCAGATTGTAATTTAGATCATTTAACCTTGCGAACCGTTGTCATCAAAACTTGCATTTCCTTATTCGAATCTCGTTGAGAGGAAAGGGAATCCAACTAAGATAGATGATACTGACGTACCAGAATACACGTTGGAAGGATTAGCAGAAGAGAGCACAAAAAGTCTCTTTAAAGTAACATTGGATAAAAAATTAGAGGAAAATATTTAAACTAGTGCAGTTGGACTGTATGAACATATCAAATAATCTTTACACCAGGCTGCAAAAGTAAAAGTAGCACTAAGGCAAAAAGAAAGATAAAAAGTCCCAAAACTTTCGGTGGGACAAGGACATTGAAGAGATTGTACAACGAAAAAAAAAAAAGAAGCTTATATTAGGCGGATAAATTCAAAAAGGGAAGAGGATATACAGGTTTATAGAACGTTTAGAAGAGATGTTAAGAAATTAGTACTGGAGAAAAAAAGAACATCTTGGGGTAATAAATACAAAGAAACTGAGACATATATAGGAGGAAGACGATGTACAGAGGCTTGGAAATTTTTAAGGAATATTCGAAAAGAAGGAAATAATTCATGGCAAGGAATATCGGTTGAGAATGGGAAGAATGTTACAATACTTTGCTTATTGGACCGAGAAATGAATTTAAAATAGTAAATACAGATGTTGATGCCTCAGGACAAACTATACGGTTGGAAATTGATAGAATTAAAAGTGTAAAAGTGCAGTTAAAATTTTGAAGAATCATAGAGCAAGTGGTCGCGGTGGAATATCAGCTGAGCTGATAAAAAACGGGACTGATAAATGTCTTAGATTAATTGCACAATTATTTGAAAAATGTTTGAACGGAGAAGAAACACCAGACGAATAGGACATCTAACATCAATCTATAAAAATGAGACGAATAAAAATTAAAAAATTACCTTCGAATTACTGTAACTGGAACGTATAGTAGAGTATAAGGACGTATTTTAAAGGATTTTATTCAAGTATAAATTTAAAAAAAGAGAGAAAGTGAAGAACAAAGGGGTTTTAGAGAAGGAAGATCAGGAATGGATAATATATTTGGTCTTAAACAAAATGTAGAAAAGGAAATGTTGGTAAGAAATGAAATTCATCTTTATTTATTGATCTTAAGAAGGTATATGATAGCGTTCCAATTGTAAAATTATGGAATGTATTAAAGGAAATAAACATAAACCCAAATTTTATTAGAGCAATTCAAGGACTTTACAGACAATCAAAAACAAATATTAAAATTGTCTAAAGACTGTCAAAAGGTTTTATAACAGATAAAGGATTCAGACAGGGATGTTGTATCTCGCCAACTCATTTTAAAATTTATGTTGAGGAGGCATTGAACATTTGGAAAAAAAGCTTCAGAGAAATGAGACTTTATGTGCATGGAACATAAATTTTTACTCTGCAATTCGCAGATGAGCAGGTCATAATTGCAAAGAATAAAAGTAATTTAGAAAAAAAAGACGATAAAAATTAAGGAAGAATATGAAAAATGGGGAATATGCATGAACGTGAGTAAGACGAAATACTTATGCATAGGAGGAAATGAGAGAAATTCTATTTGGTGGAGTGAGGAGATCTCTAAGAAGAGGAAGTATAATATATATATAATTCTGTTGTTAAGAGCATATTACTAATACGGAGCAGAGGGATGTAGAATTGTGGAGACAGAGAAAAAGAAATTAGCGGCAGTGGAAATGGATGCCCTGAGATGATCATACAGGATATTAAGAACAGAAAGAATACATAATGAAAGAATTACTGAAATTATGGAAATAAAAGAAACCGTTTTAGATGATCTTAGAAAAAAAAAAACTAATCTGGTATGGTCAAAAAAAAAAAAAAAAAAAAAAAAAAAAAATGAATGATGAAAGGTTACCTAAAATCGCTTTTAACTATAAAACAAATCAAAAAAGGAAGCGAGGAAGACCAAGAAAGAGCTGAATGGATAATATCAAAAGAGTGATGAGAGATAGGGATCTGGTGGAGAAATGGACCCTGGACTGAAAGCTCTGGAGCAGACTTCTTGTGGATTCTGTCGGAAGGCAACACTGGACACCATGAACCGAGTTTATATATATAAATATACGGAAAAAGATTATAACAACGTGATCATTTGTAAACCTGCCAATAAGATGGATGCTGCACTTTTAATTATTTCAAATGTAAAATAATTGATATACGATAAAGCATTGGTCGCAAATAAAATAAACTATTTTCGCAGCAATGATAAGGCACTATATATATATATATATATGTTTATATTCTGTTAATTACCAAATCTTGTATTAATTCTTTGATTAACGTTAATATATATATTTTTTTAAATATACGATTTAATTAAATTTACGAAGTGACTGTTCACGATATTTGAAAAAAAGAAAAAAAAATGTTTTTATTAGTTGCAAACACCAATTTACAAATGTTTGTTAGTTTGTGCACCAATAAAAAAAAAGAAAGAAAGAAAAGCTGTATTTTTTACACCAAAAACTTTTCTAAAAAGAGGATAGTCGTTAGAGGAGTAGTCGTTTTAATTTCCAGATAAGAAGATATTTTAATTTACATGTGTTTAAGTTGTTCTTAGAACTTTGAGCTGTGATATATTTTCTGAAAAATTATTTCTTTCTATTTGACCACATTAACTTCTTTTCTAATAAATTATTAAAAGTGCCGTGCAAATGGAGACCTTATGCATGTGCTCTTGGTGGTCCAAATGTCGGGCAACCTTGAGACACGTGGACAACTTAACAAATAAATACGCAAATTAATGTAATAGAGGTAACTTTCAAAATTTATACTTAAATATCTGAAAAAAAAAATTATTATCATTTGTTCTCCAACAGTTTTCACACTATTGAGACTATACGAGAGATCTCCTAAAAGAAATCAATGACTCCCAAAATAGAAATCCTGAATTACTTTGCCCAGAAAGGGGTTGAAAGTCTTTTTGTGTCAAAAAGTAAGATGAATAAGAAGAAAAATCCGAAAAATAACAAAAGAGCGTCTAAGTACATTTTAAATGTGCTTTCAATATATGGGCCACCTTCGGAACACTGACGACTATGAGCCGAAGGAGGCCCACAAGCTACAATTTTGAAATTGTATTATAAAAATAACTAAATTGCATTTTACAAAGAAAATTTTAATATAATTGTCATGTGTAAGAGATAAGTGTAACATTTTACAAAAAAAAAAAAAAAAAAAAAAAAAAAATCCAGCCACATATATTTAACTAAAAAAAATTCTCAAAGCTTAACTATGGCCACCTTTGGATCACCTACCTTACTTTATTTGAAAGAGGCAGAGAGAAAAATTCTTTTAATTATGGACTATGGACTCAAATTATTTAAAGTGCAATAACGTCTAAATGCCTTATTCAAATGAACTGAAAATTTATACGCATATTATAGGCCACTATCGCACGAACTGTATTGATTTTGATGAAGATTATAGATTTGATGATTTATAGATTTTTAAAAGAACACAACAAAAAACTCTTTATCTTTATCATTCATGGTCTCAAATTACTTGAAGTGTAATAGCGTTAATTTAAACAACATACTACATGCAAAAAAAAAAAAAAAAAAACTTTAATGCCCTATTATAATTTTCTCTTTGTTCATTTGACGTCTTCTCCTACTTCAATTTATTCGTACAACTGCTAATTACTTAATATTCGGAAAGTCGAGTAGAGTCACTCCAGATTTTTTTATTGTACTTATCAAAATTGTTTAGAGAGCAAGTTAAATGGTTTAATTTTGTTTTATTAAAATTGAAACTAAGTATATTGTAAATGTATATCACCAATTTGATTGATTAATTCGATCAAGCGATTTGATCACGATTGTTTAATTTAAAATAAACTTAACTTTTTAGCTTAAAAATGATTAATTATTTAAATTCATTTTATTTATTATAGATTTTTCTGTCTTTATTTCTGTTTAGGACATAAACTTTTGCATTTCAAAGTTTAAACACGATCCATGAAAATTTTCGAACGTAATTCGATTCTTTACTCTGTCTTTTAAAAATTTTGAAGCAATTAATTATCAGTTGAATGAATCTGAAATATTAATGTATTGCTTTTGATAAAATGAAATAAAGTGAAATATTTAATAAATCATTCTCTTCATTAAATATTTAAGGAAAATCATCGGAGGATTGTTTATCTCTTATTTAGCAGTTATTGAACATTTATCTGTTTGTATGTCACTTATGTTTTAATTGCTTCTGATTATTGGAGCAAAGACCGCTTCTATTCTATTAATAGGAGAAAATCTTTAGAAAGTTTATTTTATTTTATTTTATTATATTTTATTTACTATTATTGAGATTTTGGATAAACAGGAACAGGAATCACTTGCAGCCAGCACCAACAGCATTGTATAATTTTTTAACTGCTCAGCGAGGAAAGCATAACTCACTTCTAGTGAAGAATTATCGCCTAACTCAAGCGCTGTATAAACCTAATTTATGTTTAAGAGGTTTTTCCATCCCTTATCCGACTTTAATGAAGGTAATGAAATTAGTGCATTCGATGGAAAATTTCCATATCGAGTTTTCAACTAATTTAAAAGTTTTAAGGTATCTTGAATCCAAAAATGTTGTTTTTGGCAATTGGTCAGTATGTACGTATATGTGTGTATGTATATAAGTCATGCACATATTTTCAATAAATGTCGGTACAAATAAAGCTTTCCATAAAATGAGTGTGTATCAAAGAGGGTCTTTAAAAGATAAGAGCATGGATGGATTTGTCGATAAACAGAAATTGTAAAGGTATTCTTCGACCACATTTCATGAAACCATGGAAGCATCTACGCGCGCAAGTGCTAACTCAACGAGTCCAATGCTAAAATAGGGGTGACAGTCATCTGACTCAGAGAAAATGAGCAATAACACAGAGCGCGGAATTACTGGATGTTTTTCAAATTTCAAACTGTCGGTCAAGCTGGCATCCCTCCAACATTTTGGACGCGTCCTCACTGTTAGTTTTAGGATATGTGGCTGCACTGTACTCATGATTTTGTTAGAATATGTCATAAAAATATAGAAAAACTTCAAAAATTTCTATTATAAAGTTAAGAATAAAAAATTTAAGTATTATTTGTGCTGCTAAGAAGATTTTTAATTGATAAAATTCCAAGTTGATTCTTCAGATTATAAATAATATTTAATTAGCTTATTACAAAAGCAAATTTTAGTTAGCGATATTATTAAATAATTTATCGAATTCGACAAATCCCCAAGCATTTAGGTTTTTCTTGAAACAAAATCCTTGAAACCCCATTCTTTTAATCCCCTGATTAGAAATTCTCAGTTCCTCGCCTTTTAGGGCTTTTCCAATCTAGAAGAGAAAGAAAACTGTTAAACCCAAAGTGTTTTGAGCCAATAATGCTACTAATGAAAAGCGTCATTTCTCCAAATTATTACTTTTACAGAATTTATTCTTCTTTTAAGGGGATTAATTAATGAAGATTAGTATTGAATTATTCCAGCAACATCGACAAGCAGTGTGTTTATACCCCTATGATTTTTAGATAAGAATTTATTGATGATCAAACCGGTAACAAATATTCCTGTTTATAGAAAAAGGAAAACATGGCGTCTAATTGTTCTCTCTTATTTGACAGATTTACGTGTTTATTTTGCAGATAAAGTGGAGTTCATTAGTTAAAGTATTTTGTTTATGATTGTCAACAAGAATCGTTATCGTTAAAATTTAAGTTGTATGTCAAATTCTGTGTATTTATTTTATTTTGCTAATTTGTATTCGTAATTTATTTCTTAACTTTTATTTTAGAGGCATATTAAATGATAAAATGAAGTTTATTAATTCAAACATTTTGTTTACGACTATCTACAATAATCCTTTAAGTTGTATGCAGATTTATTTATTTATTTCGTTTTTCTTGGAATTTATTGATTGCAAAAGAAAACACACACACACATAAATACTCAGATATGCTTTGCATTAAAAAACGTTTGCAAAATTTTAAAAGTTGTGCAAAATGTTTTCGCTAATTTAAAATATTTACACATTTAATTAAGTTATAAAAATAGGATATTAAATGAAATATTATGTATAATTTAATAGTAGGAATGTATCACATTTAACGAATTTAAAGCTTTGCTTGTTAATATTATTATTTTTCCACTAATTGATTTATATTTCTAATTTAGAGTGGATTCTAGAGAATAATCTATTCTTGAATTTTTAATAATTGGTTCTAAAATTGAGAATGTTTATAGTTACTGGTTTCAGAAATAGATCTGGAATTTTAATTTAAGAATTACTTTCGTAAAAAGTGCGTTTCACACAAAAGACTAAAAACGTTTAATAATTTTATCCAAACACCAAAAAGTCCATAATTGGTTTGTTTGCCTTGATTTCATAAAATCACCTTATGAGTTCGATGTAGCCTTGCTGCTACTGAAAATGAGAGACAAAAATTTAGCCAATTTAATCTGCAAGAAAAAAAAAAAAAAAAAAAAAAAAAGTTTAATAGAAATAATTTTTAGATGAAAAAAGAAAAAGAAATTTATTATCTTTAAAGTGTAAGGCTATTTAATTAAATATACGTTTCCGAAGGAATTTTGTACCTAAAATACAAATCACATAAAGCGATATTAAGCATTATAATGTTATTAAGCATATATATATATTTGCTCTATAACGACCAGAAATGTATTTAAATGCAATCCTCTCCCCATCTTAAATAGCGTGCATTAAAAAATGTGTATTTAAATTAAGTTGCAACTACAGGAATTGATCTAGGTGTTAATTTCGGGAGCTTATTTTCCTATTTGGGGATGGGGAAACCAAATGAAACGAATATATATATATATTTATATACGTATAAACATAATTCGTGTAGAATATGGTTTGGAAATCATTCACTGTTCGTATACAGGGCTACACAAAAGAACTAGAATAGAGTGCGACAATACTTAAAAATTGGTGGAAGTGTATTTCAGGTTGTGCTGTTTGTTATTAATATAGGATTATATTTATGTGCACCATGTGGTATGTACATAACCTTCAGAAGATATACAGGGCTGCCAATATTTAAGCCATAACATTATTTTTTATTGTTCGTGGAAGTACTTTGCTAAAATATTTTAGCATGTCCAGAAAAGCTGCTCAGAAATTGAAATTAATTCCTAATAGTCACATGGTAAATAATGTATTTTTTAAAGCTAAATATTCATCGTTTGGTTTTTTGTATATTTACACGTTTTGAGGTTTCCTGATTACTGAAGTCAAGATTTAACGTCTGATTTTTCTCTGTGTCTCTCAGAGTAAATTAAAAACAAATAATTTCAGGCAATCCAAATGTTGTATTTTGCAATTAATGCGTTTGTTACTAGAAAAATTTGATCAAGTTTGATTAAGTTTCAAGGAATATCGCGTGTAAAAGTTGTCAGAATTATTTTAAATGAACTTTTGAATTTAATAATAGATTTGAATTCTGTATAAATGTAAGCATAATAATGAATCGGGGTTGAGGGGGGCGGTAGCACACAGGTCTATTTGTCAAATAAAATTGTTCCGAAGCCTAATTTAAATTGTTTTAACATAGGTTTACACAATAACACTCGTTATCTTACCACTTAATCTCCAATCTGTTTTTACAGTATTAAATTTCAGGGTAAGAGGAAGTCGTGTGAATGACACACCAGATTATTTTCTTTACATATCTTATAATAATATCTAGAAATTGTGAAAATATTTACATATTCAAAAATTGTCTGTTAACTATTTTATTCAGAGTAGTAAAATAATGAAGATAAACAAAAGTTTCCTATTTCTAAGGGGGGAAAAGTAAATACATAAAAAATTCAAACCGTTTAATAATTAGGTTTAAATATATATATAAATAAAATGTTTGAATTTTTCGTTATTCTTACATGCGTCATGCATATCACTTTTCGTGTCATTTTCCTTAACAGGAGGTTTTTTTTTTTTTTTTTTTTTTTTTTGTAGCAATCGAACTCAAAATCATGGAGTAAATTATTTTTTCCACGTTCTTACAGATGAATAAATTTGAATTCAATTCATTTAGTTTATTTTCTGTTTGGAGCTGAAAAAATTAATATAATATATTAATAATATTAATTTCTAAAAAATACAAATAAATAAATAAAAGAAAAAGAAAAAATTGCGATACCTTAAGTTTTTAATAAAATTAAACTGTTGCTAAAGAAAACATTAGTGAATAAAAAATATAACATTAAACATTTATTTAGAGAAAATTGGGTGTAAGTTTGATTCTTTATTCCAACTATGTGAAACATGCCAGAACCGGAAATCGAACCTGGGCACCCAGCTTATCATGAGGATTCACTACCCATGAGCCACATTTTCTCTAAAAGAATATTCATTCATGGTTGATGAACGTAAGGATAAAATTTCTAAATTAAATATCATGTTTTTAAATAATGATCAAAAAGTTCATAGTCCAAGCGGCGGCTGCAAAAAATTGACTTGATACGGTACGAAGCTGATTTTTTTCCTATAGATAGAATTCATTGTTACAATGAAAATCTGATAGGGTTGCCTGGTCAAAGCCGTCAAGTTTAAGAGAAATAACCTCACTTCCGGTCACAATTTAAACGATTTTCGAACCCCAAAAGGTATGAAGATGAAACCGGTGCTAAAATGTAGAGATTAATATGCTCTTTAAAATGGCATAGGGTTGCCTGGTCAAAGCCGTCAAGAAACAGAGGTTGCCACGAAAATATGGGACGTATTTTGCGATTTATTTACCCAAGTAAAAAGTGATTTACCCAAGTGTAAAGATGAAACCGGTGCTAAAATGTAGAGATTAATATGCTCTTTAAAATGGCTTAAGGTTGCCTAGTCAAAACCGTCAAGACCCGGAGGTTGCCTCGAAAATATTGGTCAAATTTAAATGTTTTTTGAACCTCACAAGTGTAAAGATGCAACTGGTGTTAAAATGTAGAGATTAATATGCTCTTTAAAATGGCATAGGGTTGCCTGGTCAAAACCATCAAGTTTCAGAGGTTGCCTAGATAATAGGGGTCAAATTTAAACGATTTTCAAACCCCACAAGTGTAAAGATGAAATCGGTGCTAAAATGTAGGTATTAATATGCTCTTTAAAATGGCATAGGGTTGCCTGGTCAAAGCCGTCAAGAAACAGAGGTTGCCACGTAAATAGGGGAAGTATTTTACGATTTATTTGCCCAAGTAAAAAGTGAGTTACCCAACTGTAAAGATGAAACTGGTGCTAAAATATAGATATTAATATGCTCTTTAAAATGGCATAAGGTTGCCTGGTCAAAACCAACAAGACTCGGAGGTTGCCGCGAAAATAGGTCAAATCTGTCAAGTAAAGCAGTCAACCACAAAAAAATAGGCGAGTTTTGAAGATTTCTTAACGAAGTGTAAAAAAATACGAATAGCATTAACAAAGAAATTGAATAAGGATGAAATTGTATAAATATTTGAAAGTTGTAGCTGGTTACAGAATGTACAGCGTAGGAGTTATTTTAAAATGGCATATGTTTGCCTGGTAAAATTCGTAAAGAAATAGCGGTCAGTCTCCAAAAAGCTAACAAATATTAAAGGTGTTTAACACAAAGAGAAACACACATGAAGACTATTTTAAAAAGTTTAAACACGAAATGATTAATATTTAAAAGATGAAATTGCTGGCTAAATGTAGAACATACAACACTTTTCAATTTGCTTACGATTGTGCTTCAAACCTGTCAAGGTATAGCGGTCAGCTTAGAAAAGGAAGCGAATTTCAATATTCGTTTATTTTATTTGTTTAATGATATAAGATATTTTAAAGCATAAAGAAAATTAAATTATTATGAGTGACCATTCTTTTTCTAATCTGTATAAAACTAATTTCAGCTCACGAGCTCGTTTTTTCCCCATTTTTCAATACTTAAAATGTTCAAATTGTGTCAAAGTATTGAGAAGATAATTCCCTGAAGAAATATATGCGGCTGCTTTGTAGAATTTTATACGAAAATATTGGGTTGTGCCGATTTTGTTATATTAAAAATTTGTCAATTTTAGAAAATTTTCTCAATTAATTTTTTTATATCTAATTAAAATAATCAATAATACCTTCTGCAAATTAATTATGGGTACAAATAAAGCGAAAAACATTTTTAAAAAATTGATAAATTTTTCGCGTTTCTTAATAACAATGAATTAATTTATGAAATTGAAATTTGTAAATCTTGCTGCAAATTTGAAATAAGAGTTTTTTTTTTTTTTCATTTTATTTAATTATTTATTTTGTATACAAACAGAATTTTTTATTGTGAGTTTCTTGGGCATTATTATCTTCATTTCTGTTAACTTTTGCGGGCGTATTTTCTTATCTGTATCCGCATGCTACATTTTTAATTTTTACTATTAATTCGTCGTTTTTATGGGAAATTTTAGAACAGTTTCATTACAGTTTATTTATTTTTTCTCTTTTAAATACTTTTTATATTTATTCTTCACATTGTATAAAAAACCCTTCAAAATTAGCTTTTTTTTTTTTTTTTTTTTTTTTTTTTTTTCGAGGCAACCATTATTTCTCGAGATTTTCACCTGGCAAACCTATGATACTCTAAAGAGAACATTATTCTCTATATTTTATAAACGGTTTCATTTTTAAATATGATATTATTCTATACATTTTAGCACCGGTTTCATCTTTACACTTGGGTAAATCATTTTTTACTTGGGTAAATAAATCGCAAAATACGCCCCCCTTTTTCGTGGCAACCGCTGTTTCTTGACGGCTTTGACCAGGCAACCCTATGCCATTTAAAAAAGTATATTATTCTCAACATTTTAGCACCGGTTTCATCTTTACACTTGTGGGGTTCGAAAAGCGTTTAATTTTGACCCCTATTTTCGAGGCAACCTCCGGGTCTTGATGGTTTTGACCAGGCAACTTTATGCCATTTTAAAGAGCATATTAATCTCTACATTTTAGCACCGGTTTCATCTTTACGCTTGGGTGAATCACTTTTTACTTGGATAAATAAATCGTAAAATACGTCCCCTATTTTCGTGGCAACCTCTGTTTCTTGACGGCTTTGACCAGGCAACCCTATGCCATTTTAAAGAGCATATTAATCTCTACATTTTAGCACCTGTTTCATCTTCATACCTTTTGCGGTTCGAAAATCGTTTAAATTGTGACCGGAAGTGAGGTTGTTTCTCTTAAACTTGACGGCTTTGACCAGGCAACCCTATCAGATTTTCATTGTAACAATGAATTCTATCTATAGGAAAAAAATCAGCTTCGTACCTTATCAAGTCAAGTTTTTGCAGCCGCCGCTTGGACTATCAAATGCTTAAAAAGAAAAAAGTTTTTAATATATATAATAGTCCTGTCGTACCAATTTAAATATCGTCTTTGGCAGACATTTTTTATAAAAAAAATAACGTTTTGGAATGGATAAAATTAAAAATACCTTATAAAATATTAGGAGGCACAAATAGATATACTTTATTTGTTTAATTATTGGTATATATCATATATAAAGTCAGTACGTATCTAAAGTTTTTTTTTTTTTTTTTTAATTAAAAGCACGGATAGATCTGAGGATAAATAAAAATTGTAAAGTTATATCTCTCAGAAAAATATAGAAATACTCCAAAAACTGTCTACTATAACTTAAAAAAAAAAATGCGAATATTATTAAATATTACGCTTACTGCTTTGCCAAATTGAAATTCTCTTTTAACTCGGAAAAATTTCAATTTAATTCTCTAATTGATAAATAATATTTAATTAGCCAATTTCAAAAGCTTCTTTTCGTTATTGATATCGTTAAATAATTTATTGAATTCGACAAATCACCGAGCATTTAACTTGAAAATACTCGAAGCCACATTCTTTTAATCCTCAATTCCTCCCATTATAAGGCTTTACCATTTTAAAAAGAAGTAAAACCAAAAGTGTTCTAAGCCGATAATGCTGCTAATGAAAAGTGCCAATTCTGTCAATTATTGATTTCGTAGAATTTATTTCTGTTTTTAAGAGGATTAATTAATGAAGATTGGTGTTGAATTATTCGAGCAACATCGATAAGCAGTGTGTTTATACCTCGTTGATTTTTAGATAAGAATTTATTGATGATCAAACCGGTAACAAGTATTCCTGTTTATAGAAAAAAGAAAACAAGGCGGCTAATTGGTCTCTCTTATTTGGCAGATTTACGTGTTTACTTTGGAGATAAAGTGGATTCATTAATTAAAGCATTTTGTTTATGATTGCCAACAAGAATAGTTAAAATTCGAGATTTTGAGAGTTTGTTTTATTTTCTGATTTGTTTTGTTAATTTACATTTGTAATTTATTTGTTAACTCTTGCTTGAGAGGCTTATTAAATGAATAAGTGGGGTTCATTAATTAAAGCATTTTGTTTACAGGGATCTATAATAATGTTCTCACTTCAAGTTGTATACAGTTTTTTTTATTTATTTTATTTTTATTGGTATTTATTAATTTGCTTTTGTAATTCAGAATGTTTTCGCTTAAGCTTGACACATTTAATTAAGTAACAATACAAAATTATTAAATGAAGCTTTTTGTTTACATTTATTAGTAAGAATATTTGAAATTTTAATTCATGCTAGAGTTTTAATTGTGAAGTTTACTCATGTCCCTTTTTTTAGATCTTAATTTGGAACTAATTCTAGTTTGACTATAATTTATTCGTGTACTTCTAAAGGTCGCCTTTAAAAAATAAAAATTCTGGTCGTAAACTAGATATATAGTCAGCTGCTGTTCAAAAATAAAAATTTTGATAATTTAATTTGTAAGAAAAAAAGTAGAAATAATTTTTAAATGAAGAAAAGTATTAACTTTAAAATGCAAGGCTAATTAAAATAAGTACATTTTCGAAAAATGTTGTTAAAAAAAAAAAAAAAAAAAAAAAAATCGCACGAAAAAATATTAAGCATTCTAATGTTATAAAATCGTAAAAAAAAAAAAAAAAAAGAAAAAGTTATATTTATTACAAATGTGCTTAAATTTACATTTTTAGGACAAAAGAATTTAGACTATAGACTAACTCAAGATCGGCTTGAGAATTCGCGATTAAATATAACTGTTACTGTGCTCTACACAAATATAACTTAACATAACATTAATTTCACACCCATCAGTGACCTAGAATTCCCCCCCCCCCCCAAAGCTGGTAGGAAGGTTCACCCTGTTCGATGCAAAATCGTTCTCATCGGCCAAACCAGATTTTCCATAGTTTTCTCCAAAACTTTCGTGAATTCGGTTTAAAACCTCGTATCGATTCGATTTATGACCCCAACAGACGGCTCTCGTCCCAGAGCTAGGACCCTCGTGTAGTTAATCGGCATTAATATCAATACAATTAATTCTGTTCCTAATCCAAGCTTTGGAAATATTTTCTGTCTTGAAAAACCGAAATCAAATGTTGTATTGGATTATTGCCTGGGAAACAGCCCAATCACTGAATGTGCCTCCCTATGTAAGTAAAAAATTTGAAAGATTTCTCTAATGAGGTTCAAGTGACCAATGTAAAATGATTATTTTATTGAAAACTTCATTTTTCGACCTATATGTATATTTCGATATATATCTTTGCTATATATATATATAGACGGCTCATTGTAAAAGTGGTGGAACTCCTTATTTTTTAAATATACATATTTGCTTAATTGAATCGCATTTTGCTACAACTTTCATTATAAAAAAGAAATTACAATAAAGACCTATAAATGCTATTGCATGTTTCTCTCAGAAAACTAAAACTTCTAAATATTCATTCTAAAAATGAAGTTTCTAAGTTATTTCAAATTATTTTTAATATAATTTATCAGTTGTATTTAACACAAAAGTCGATAACGCTTACTGAATCTTGACTTTTTTCCTGCGCATAAATTTGAAAAAAGCTCGTTATTTCAAAATCAGTTTCCATGGAGATAATTCACTTTTAGAATGAACGACCCATATATATAAAGAGTTGTTGAGTTCAGTTGAGTTTGAGTTTGAGATAAGTTTAGTTTCATATAAATTAATATAGTAACCGTTGCTAAAAACCGCAACCTTATATATATATATATATATATATAAAGTCTTTTTAGATTTTTTTTTTTTTTTTTTTAAATGAAAATATCCCAATTATATAATAAAATATTGTATTAAATAAATATATATATATTTCCTAAATGGAATTTAATTTAGTATCCGAATCTTGTTTATGTTTCAGACGTTTTTCTTTACTTATGCATAAATTTTGGATTCTGTAGTAGACTATTTTGCCGTATACAAAATTTAAACTTGTCTACTAATGCTGAAGACGCTTTTTTTCTTGTCTGGTAAAAAGGACTCTGGTCCTAAAAATGCACGTTAAATGTATGTCTGTTAGACAATGAACAACGATCACGCTCTATGTTTTCAGAATGTATTACTATGTTTACTGTTTACTTTCTGCTACATTCAATTCAAGAAAGTACTGAAAAAAAAAAAAAAAAATTCAATATGCGATTTTCCCGCTTTGTGATGTCCAGAACACAATTTAAACGTTATTAGAAAATATGAATGCAATGTGCATGTATGTGAAAAAAAAATTGTAGCAGTTCAAACTTAAGAACTGATGCACAGAATTTCACATAATTATGTATTTAGTTAAACTTTGACATTGTGTGACATTGGTGCCTTTCAACTTTTGGTGCAAATCGCCGAAAATTTGTGTGATGTTGTTAAATTAAATTAATTAAATTAATTAATTACATTTAGAACGTAAAGATTGGGGTAAAAAGGCTAAAAATCCGTAGAAAAAACCATGGGACGAGAGGGAAAAAAAAGTACAATATTAAGCGTGTGGGGGAAAAAAAAAAGGCTAACACCGGAAGGATTAAAAGGCAAAAATTGACTAGAAAAAGTCATTGGAGCTCGGGAAGGGACTCGGGACGGGGCCGTCGATGTTTTGCTACGTCTCGCCTAGTATGTGACTTACAAGTGATTCTACGCAGTGATTTCTTCCGTTTATGCGAAAATCAAGACCAATATAAAACACTGTTCTGATTTACATTGGGTGTATATGGGCCGATAGGTGGCGCTGCTATGCTGCCACACAGTTTCATCTCAGCATTTGTTGGTTAACATTACACCACACTGCATTTGTCACATCTTTATTGTGAGAAGATATAATTAAACATTTGTGCATGTTAAACAATAGGTGGTACTTTTAAATAGAATGATTCAGAAGAGAAATTGTGATGGCCACATATTTTTTTGTCACCTGATGAAGTGTCCTTCTGAACTGTTTTAGTTCGAAACAATATGTGCGCATTTATGTATAAAGTTCTTATTCTTCATGATTGATTATGTGCTAAATGAACTCGCTTATTTTTCCTGCCATACTGAAAGTATCATAACAAAGTAAGAAATTAATCCTTAAGGAAAAACTTCGTTTCTACAAATTTGTTTCACTCCTTATAAACAAGTTCCAAGCATTTAATACTTTGATTTAAGAAGATAAACATGGTGCCAAGTTTCTGATTTCTCATTAGGATTCATTCAGGCATCTAGACGTGACTTCCAAGACTCCAATAACCCTCCTCGAAACTTATTGGGCAGGTTTGTTTTCACGGCTGAAAGAGATTTAAAGTACTTAATACTAGACTGATCTTTCTAAATGTTAAAATTAAGAGTGTTAAGAAATGGAGTTCAGAGGTTTGATTGTAACTGCAGAAGATATAGATGTTGGAGCTAAAAGAAAAGTATGATGAAGAGTACAATGATTCATGTTTTCTTAGTAATGGATAACTTTGATTATATAGTAAAATATTATTAATATTCTATAGTAAACATTCTTTGTAATTCGCTATTTTTATTCGCGTAAAAGCGATTTTTAATGTTTATTTTATAAATTCTTAGTTCTTAAAAAAATAGTTCTTTATTAAAAGTAAAAATAATAATAATAATAATAATAATAATAATAATAATAACAATAATAATGTAAACTTCGTCAAATTAAATGTTTTGTCTTCAGACGAGAAAAAAGTTAATTTATTGATAAGACAAATAGGATTTAACTTTCATTTCACTAGTTTAATTTCTTTATTTAAGTGAATTATGAAACATTATTTTATTGTCTCCCACACATTGTTGGCCCACCAGCGGCCGAGCGGTTCTGCGCTCAAAGCTGGTAGATGGGAGGTGCCGGGTTCGATCCCAGGTCGCGCTCATCGACCTAGCCGTTCGGAGTTTTCCGTGGTTTCCTCCGAAACTCGCGTAAATACGGGCTAGGACCCCTTAGAAAGACCCCCACGGAGGGCATTCCCCCTATAGGCCTAGGACACATAAGGAGTCAATCGGCCTTAATCCTCCAACCAACCAACCAACCAACCCACACATTGTTTTAAATTCCCATTATACTATAAGTATAGGGAACTTAGGTCATCTTCAAAAATCTTCGACCACGAAGTTTTTACAAAGTGTTTTTACCTGTTTGGAGGTGTGAAAATTCTGAAAATTACAAAATTAGTATGATGCCCGTCTGTAGGGTTTCAGTGTGTTAATGTGTTTCAATATGTTAGTGTTGGTTTGCTTAGACTGTGTACACGATATCTCAAAAACAAATGATCACAGAGAAGTCGCACCAGCTTAAAAAAAAAAAAAAAAAAAAAAAAAAAAATCACTTACGACATTGGGAAGAAAAATATTCATTTTTAATATTCTAACTTGAAAACTACTTAAGGTATTGGTAATTTACAATATTTTTAACATTAAATAACAGAGCAAAGTTTTGCTTAAATGTGCATCAAAAAGAATATTTTTATAGTTATGATGTCAGACGAGCTTTAAAATATCAATTAAGATGCTGGCAAGAACAACTTTTATTATGAACATTCGAATTTGATAAATTCGTAAGTTATTTGAAATTTATTAATTTTTAATTTGACAGAATAGGGTTAAATTTCGCATAAATGAAATTTTGAGGGATATTTTCATCGTAAAGATGCCTTTTTTAAAAAAAATTGTGCTGTTTACTAAATAAAACAATTAACGAAAAATATTAAAAATTTAAAGTGAAACACATTTTAAATTGCAGAACCACCCCCTTTTATACAAGGCAATTTTGATAAAGTAATAGGATGTGGCAACCACAAGCCACAAGGTTTTTCTTTTATATCATTTTATAAAACAGAGTGCGAACTACTGGTTAACCCGCACAAAAGTTTAACTCACATAGCATCTTACATTAAAATGTTTACGTTTGCGGATTGATATTACACTGCATTTCACTGCACTGCACTGCACTGCACTGCAAAAAAAAAAAAAAAAAAAAAAAAAAATCGAGTTTTGATACCATTCTTGCTGATTGTAAAATGACCTCCTGAATCCGAATATGACTCCCATTTTGCCCAGTCACCCACCGTTTTCTAGAAACACCACCCCTCCCTCAATTTCTTTCCCTGTTCGATAATTTTATGACCATGAATTTGATTTGAAGAATGAAAAATAATTAATTTAACACCTAAAAACAAGAAAATATAGTTTAAAAAATAACATTAACAATAGATTAAAAAAATATAAAATATGTAATGCATAATTTCAGTGGAAACCCCCCCCCCCCTCCCGCTCCAATATTTTTCCTTTGTCGCAAATGTCCATGTTTTACAATTTTCTAACTCTGTAGCTCCTCAGACGATATTTAACGGTTAAAATAATCCTCCCTCTCCTAAAAATCAAATTTATAGCCATAAAATCACCGAAAATGATAAAAATAGGGGGCCGCATAAATAGGGGGTTATAGAGCAAAATGGGCGTCATATTTGGATTCAAGAGGCCATTTTGCATAAGAATATGCTAAAATGGCGTCAGAAGCAATTTTCATGCCGAGCAGTGTTATATATAATAGACGGTAAGATATAACGATCCTGAAAATCATAAAATTGTGTAAAAGCACCTGTCAGTTATATGCACCAAAATTAAATCATCATAGCTTTTCATAATGGTCATTTCATATATCATTTTCTATTTTATACACTATAGAAGCTGAGATATAGCCTTATATGAATGGAGAAAATTGCAATGTTTTAGCGTCACCTACTGCTCGGTATATGCTAAAATATATTTAATTCCAATTTTTATCAAGATTCAACCAGATATAAAGTTGCGCGGCATCCTGACCTTTATTTCCTAAGATATAACGCCCACAAAATGTTGGTAACGCATAAAACAGGCACGCACAAGCAGAATTTTTCTAAAAATAATCGTATTCAGAATATCTTAAAACATGTAAATCTACTGAAAACTGGCAATGAAAAATTTTCACGAATGCAATGTATTCAAAATGTAAATTATTAATGTTATTAATTATAATTTACTTTTAATGCTCCCAATTCTTGTTTTAAAAATTTAACTTACGGCTTATCGTCAGATTAAACTGAAATTTTGCATGCATGTATAATTTTTTTTTCTATTTTTAACTTATTTCTTATCATCTAATTGAGCTGAAATTTTCAGTATACGTGTAACTCATTTTTAATCTACTTCCCCTGAATATAAGTTTTTAGTACAATGTGCAATAAAGCGTCATTTTATTTATTTATTTATTTATTTATTTATTTAATTTATGTGGTTTTATTTATAAGTTTTTATGTGTATGATTAAAAACTCTCTAAACAAGATTTTATATCACTGTAATTCTTATCACACGGCATGTAGTTATCTAATTTAAAGTTGGTTTATTTCTATATATTTTTATTTGAAGTTTGTCCATTATACAAATTATTCGATAAAAACATAAAATTTATTTTGTATTAAAATAGAACTAAAATGACATAATCGAGAATTTTTTAGATTTGTTTAGACAATAAACTTAACGTAAAACACATAGTTCCTTCTTAGAGCTCGAAACTTGAAGTGAATATTTAAGTTTTTGAAGGCGATTCAGTTAATTTGTGTGGCTTTTTCTTTCATTTCCAGTCTAAATTTTAAAAGGTTGAAAAAAAAAAAAAAAAAAAAAAAAGCGTAAACCTCGTAAAATAAATATAATAATAATAAAATAAATAAAAATCTTTCATCAAGAGGTTTGATACTTTTTCTAAAATAATGAAACAAATAGACAAACCTCAAAAAGGCCAACAATAATAATAATAATAATAATAATAATAATAATAATAATAATAATAATAATACAGAGACATTTTTATCTGTTGCTTAGCATTTTAAAATTTAGTGCAACTGAAGATATATAATTTGATTTAAAGTGCAATTAAAATATGATTTTTCTTAAAACAAAGACAATGTAGTCATTTGCCACATATTATTAACTATTTTTGGAAATAAAAATGTATATAATGCTAGATCTATTTTAAAATAGTATGTGTTAATCAAAACTGAAGGAAGTATGTACACTGGCGTTCAAAATTAAAGGAACAGCCTTTCACGTTTTCTTCTTTTTTGTACATAACTTTTAAATAAATAAACATATGAACAAAAAATTTGGATGGCATGTTCGTTAACATACCATTAATGGAATCTGTTGCAGCTTTAACATAAGTAATAATTTTAAAACTAATAGTTATTAAATTTTTCTCAAAAGTAAGCTTGGGGAAAAAGGAGAAATTTCAATAGTTTTAGAAAAGGAAACTTAATGCAAAATAGTAGTAACGATGCATTACAGATAGGAAAAGACGCGCAATCCATCAAATGTGACACTAAATCCCGATTTTTCTTTCTCTATTCACTTTTCTTTTAATTTTACAACAGACTTTTTGAAAAATTAAAATTATTAATTTATAAACTATGAGCTTCGCCATAATAATAAAAATATCGATAAACAATTTTATAATGAACGCCTTATGCAATTTTTATATTTGTATGTATGTATATTTTTAAGTTATTCACATGCGAAAAAAAAAGAAGAAAAAAGTGGAAACAGAAAAGTGAATACAGGAAGAAAAATTCCTGTTTTAATCAAACACGTGTATGTATGTGCATCTTCATCTATCTGTAATACATCCCTAGGACCATTTTTCATGAAGTTTTCTTTTCTAAAACTGTTGAAAATTTGCATTTTTTATTGAAAACTTACTTTTGAGAAAAATTAAATAATTATTAATTTAAAAATTAATACCTATGAGAAAGTTATATAAAATTTGGTTGATGGTATGACAACGGACATGCCATAAAAATTTTATGTTTCTATGTCCATTTGTTTAAAAATTACGCAGGCCCCGATCATGAAAAATTGGGGCCCTGGGCAAAGTAAAATTGGGAGCCTCCTTGAAATGGTCACGACATCATTTATATAAGACAGGTGATCAGTCTTATGTACAATATGCATAAACAATAATTTCGAAGCTAGATGTTCAAGAATGTTAATATTTTTTGCACTTTTAATTACTGTTAATGTTTTACAGTTACACACAATTGTTACAGCTTTGTTCTCTAGACCCCCCTCATGATATCGTGCCTGATAGAAGAAAACAAAACATAATTGTATATCATGTTTAAAATTACACTAAACAGGATATGATGTATGAATTTAGTAAACATAGATTTGCTAACATTGGATTGCCGCTGTACTGCCGACTTTTACACACTAAAATCAATTAGAGTGGGAACTACTGATTAAAATGAATTTCGAAAAACTACGAACATTCCCGCCTGAACTGGGATACGAACCCGCTATCTGTTGGTTTAAAGCCAGAAGTTTCACACTTTAGGCACTAGATAAGCCAGCAGAAATAGAATAATATTAGAGTTTTAAAAAATTAAAGAACACGCTTTTATAGAAATGTGAACTAAAAAGCACAAAATATCTATGTTAGTATTAAAATGCAGCGTAAGAAAAAATCGTGTGAGTGACACACCATAATATTACATTTAAATCTTTAAGTAAAATAACTTACAATTAAACAAAAATCATTTTTAAAACTCTCCCCTGACTGCAATCGAACGCTGGACCTTTAGATTCGGAGCGCAGCGCCTTAACTCAAAGCCACATCGTTCACGTAGAGAAAGTATTTTTTTACAATGTAAATTTTTTGTTTGCTCCCAGAGCAGTTACAAACAAACATACATACATACAGGTGAAGCTAATAAAAGCGTGTTAAAAATGAACTACATTTAAATGAAAATTTAGCACTTTTTAAGGAAAATTATCATATACATGTATATATAAGTATTTAAATTTTCATTGAAATAAAAAGAAATATTTGACAATTTAATATTGTGGATTTTGGGGGCCCTTTAACGCCTGGGGTCACTGGGCAAAGAGGTTTGCCCATGCGATAATATGGGCTTGAGATAATTACACGCGAAAGAAGAAAACGAGAAAACTTGTGATTGCTTTAATTTTGTACACCAGTGTACTTAAATTTAAGGCTTCCGTTGAACTCAATTCACTCGTAATTCCTGGCTCCTGTGTCATCAGCTCTTAAAAATAAATTATCTTTTTTTTTTCATTTAACTCATGAAAATATATAAATATATATTCATATTTTTATAAAAGGCACCAACCGTATTTTCAAACATTTCTTTCTCTTTCTGAAATGAATTGTGGTTGCTATTCTGACAAATGGAGCAATGTATCATTAAGTATCACTTTATTTTCACGATATGAAAAGGTATCATTAAAAAGAAGAAAAGTCAACGTAATTTTTTTTTCAGGTCTGCCGCAATACAAAGGACTTATATTGACAGATGAGTTTGTTTTCAGCCACTTTGAAAAGAAACAAAAATATCTAGGCAGTTTTTCACAATGCCTTGTAACATAAATTCTGCGAGCCACACACGAAAATTTCTCTTTAACAGCTGTTTACACTTTTATTCCGGTATTTATAACAATATAAATATTTCATTTTTTTATTTGTATTTAAGAGAAATTTTTGTGAAATGTCTTTCTGGGAATGGGTAAAATGAACTTTATAATATATATATATATATATATATATATATATATATATAATGTACACATTTCTTAGCAAGTTTTGTACTTTACTTACACTTGACCTATGAGCAAAATCATAAATTTCATTTTTCTATTTTTTCTTTTGCATTCATTCATTCATTTCATTCATGTTCATTTGTTTATTCTGTTCTAGCAGGTTACACTTCCGGGACGTTTTTGACTACCATTTGACACTGTATTGGAAATGAATGTACAGTAAGCGACAAAAAAAAAAAAAAAAAAAAAAAAAAAAGCCGCACTTGATATTTTCCATTTTTTTTTCTGTAATCGCTAATTTTATTGTTTCAAAAGTAATATTTTGAACAGATTTTATTATGTTGTGTTCCGCGTGAAATTTAGGATTGAGTCAAGTGTTGAAAACAAGATGCAATTGTTCGGAAAATTGTAATTTTAGAAAGTAAGTATTTCAAAAATGACAAGAATAAGGCAATTAACGATAACACAAAAAATATTAATTTTAAGGCGATAATCAAAAAAAAAAAAAAATATTTTAATACGTGGGATGTTAAAATGATTAAATGTTAACAAAATATTAGTGATCTGGTTTTTAGAAGGATATGATATTTTTTGTCTGTTTAAAGTGCACATTTGTCCTTAGGTGGCCACGTTACTCTTCCAGTCGAGATGACCGCAAGTTAAAAATCCAACGCTTAAAAAATCAGTTTATATTACATTTAGAACATAGAAGGGATTCAGAAAAAGTATTTAGTAACATAATTTATCTAAATAGAGTGAAATAAAAACTAAACAAAAAAGGTTTAATTGCCAGAAAATCTGAAAAAAAAAAAAAAAAAATCCTTCTTAACGTAAAAAATCAGAAAACCAAGACATTAGAGGTTTAAAAAATAAATAAATAAATAAATAAATAAATAAATAAACGATCAATTAATTATTGGGCTGAAGTTATTTTCTCTGATGAGTCAAGTTTAAGTTACTCCGAACTCACGGAAACAAGCAGATCTGATTACGAAAATGTGACTGACTTAATGAAAACCGCACTTTTAAAACAATGACATATTCCCTGTACGTTACGATACGAAAATGCATAATTTTTCGGTGAGTCTGGCAAACTTTCATCTTCAAGGGATCAATTAACCCGAAATAAAACTTGGCCATTAAAACATTGATACCTGACCGACTACTTTGGGGGTATTTCAGACTCTTCCATAATCAGCATTTCAAGATGATAATGCACTTTGTTATATGGCGCTTGTGATACATTTATTTGATTCAAGTTGTTAAAATTACTCATCCATTCTTATGAGCACCTATAATTTTGTAAGTTATCATAACTTTTTTTACTTAAAGTTAAATCCCAAAAAGAATATCGCAGGATTTCTTTTTTATTAGACCCGAAAATTGTAATAATCTCAATCCGCTCGAAAATGTTTTGTCTATAAAAAAGGGTGGGGATTAAAAATTTGTAGCCTACAACTTTGAAAGAATTAGAAAAAAATATTTTTGATATTAGGCACAGTGAAATTTTTGAGTTTCATGTTAAAAAACTGTAAAATACTATTCCATTGTGCATTAAAGCAGTAATTCCATATAAAGGCGGAATTATCCTATCCAGAATACATATTTTTATTAAATAATTGTTTAGATCTAACAAATAAATAGTTTTATTTCATACACCAAAGTATGACTTGTTTATTTTATATAATAAATCATGATAGAATACAAAGTATATGCTTATTATATTACGTTTAAAAAGAAAATTTTATGTATATTTTTATTATATACTTCGTAGAGTGTAATAAAGCGAATTATTAAATCGAAAATGTACATAGGTATCATGTTATGACTTCCGCATTATACAAATATAACCATTTTATTTGTTGCAATCATCAGTTTTTAAATTATTACAAACCAAAAGGTAGAAGTCAATTTTTCTGCAGTGCGGCTTTTTTTTTTTTTTTTTTTTTTTTTCCGCTTTGTGTACTTTAAGCTATATATACACAAATATATATTGTTTGTCCTGGAGGAAGTGTAATTTAGAATAATAGAATAATTTCTAGAAGTGTTTTATATTATCCCTTGCTTATCTCTGAATAGAAAATTGGATAGTTCTTGAAAACAAATTAAACAAAAGGATATATATATATATATATATATATATATATATATATATATATATATATATATATATATATATACTATAAACTGATGTACAACTCATACTACTTTATCTTACCCTATATTATTAAAGACATATTATTACAGTTTAAGGTATAAGATAAGAGATATTGTATTTGAACATTTCTAGTTTTATTTAGCACATATTTTTGCGCAAGGAAGACACAATCGTCTCTTTAATTATCCGAGTGAGTATTACAGTAACATTCATAAGGCTGTTATTATATAAAAAATATTTTAAATTATTCAGACTATTACACTACTCTTTAAAACTTATTTGAATCACATTATCTAAAATGTATATTATCTAAAAACTGCATTCGCACCAAATATGCATTTAAGTTTAGAATAGCCACAAGATTCATAATACTACTTGAAATGTATTTTGGTCTATTTCGTATCATAGTTATAATACATCCGAATTATTTTATGTGACCCTGTAAAAGAATGATAAATGCTTTTATATAATGTGCTATTGTGTATCTAAAACATATGTTAGTTTCATGATGTGCAGTGCAGTTTAAAAAAGCCAAGCTGCACTGGAAAAAACATTTCCTTCATAAACGAAATGAATTTGAAAAGTTTGTGTCCCTGTATTGTGATTCACATATATTATACAGTATCACTTAATCGGCCATCTTTCAGAGTAGTTTGAACTTGGACTGTGTTATGGAACAATTAATTTTATAATCTTTGAATCAACGTCATATGTATGTTAATCATTTTTTTTTTTTTTAAATTCCAATAAAACGTTTAAAGAAACATTCTCTTATGATACAGATTCAGAATATCGAGTTTGAAATTACTGTGAATATCTTTTTTTCAGTTATGATAATAAGAGCCAAACAGACAGAGAGACACACAGACGCACACGCATACAAACACACAGATCAATTACTAAAACTTGAATTTCGGATTCAGGGGACCTCAAAACATATTATTATGGCAAAAACGTAATTAAAAAAATTTACCCCTATACAATATCCTTTCTAATATATATGGGTAAAATAAAGTAAAAATAGAGAAAATGATGAAAAAAAAAATCGTTTTCTCTCCTTTTTTACTTATTACAGGGTCCGTACAGACCTTATTTTTCGGTACCAGTAACATGTTTTAGCAATTTTTGTCATATAAAATAAGCTTTAAATAAAATTTTATTTTAAAAATAAAATTTTAATAAAATTAATTATTAAAATATAAATAAAATTTTATTTTAAAAATATTGTGGTGAAAATGCTTTTGTAAAAGTGTGGGTCCATACGAACTCTGCATTAAGGCTTATCAGATCGAGACCTAATAAAGTATATTCCGACCAACTACGATTATAAATATGCCTGAACCGGGATTTATACTTAGGTACTGATAACTGAAGGCCAGAACGCTAATAATGTAGCTGCCAGATGAACACAGTTGGAGGGAGAAATATTTATTAAAAATCTGATGTGGGCACCACATGACTTCCTTATACACTTTTAGAAATATACATAATGTTAAAAAACATTGTAATTGGACCCGAAACAGTTGGCTAAAAATATTTTAAAAAATGAATTATCACCGTGTTCTGAGCTTTTCTGAAAGCTAATTAAAAAACGATGCAAGATTTGTACTGGTAACGCAAATGTCTAGCTGGTCGAGAAGTTAGTTAAATAAATTTTCTGTTGAATCACATAAACTCTGCTGAAGGCAGCAGGTATTAGAAACAGTTGGCTAAAAATATTTTTTAAAATGCATTGTCAAATGCCTAGCTAGTCGGGAAGTCAGTTAAATTGCAAGATTTGTCCAAACCGTTTTTGAGTTATTACCGTTTTTTGATACATTTTGGCCATTATGAACCTAATTTTCCTAAATATCTCCAAAACGGAAAATCATACCAAGTCCAAAAAGGGAGGTGCACAACTAGATGTTATAACAGACATATGTACCAATTCGCAACTTTCTACGTCCAACCGTTTTTGAGTTATGCGACATACTCACACACACACACACACACAGACACACATACATACAGACGTCACGAAAAATCGTGTAAAGTCCCTTATATCTCTAAAACGAGAGCTCGTCTTAAAACGACACTTGCAGGTGTACAACTAGACATCATGACAGTCACACGTATAAATTTGCAACATTCAGCGATCATTCGTTTTCGAGCAATGTGAAATGCAAAATCCATTTCGCAAATCGGGATTACTATACTTCCTTTGAGACCTTTGGACGGCCCCTGCCTGCCTGGGCTCGGCCAAGCTTAACGGGTTGGATGCCGTCCGCCGGAGCGAATAAATCGCCAGATAACCGCGTGGAAGATGCTGGGCAGCAATGTAACTAGACGCCAAAGCTCAGGAATTGCAGCACGCTCCAGATGTTAAGGAATTGGGTATAATTGCACTAACTAGCTGAGAGTCGAAATAACCGGAATTATACAAAATTAAACATTTTTGAATTTAGGCAGGGAGGAAAAAAAAAAAAAAAAAAAAAAACGCTGGGGGAGCCGCTAAAGTTAGTTGTGCACACAAAAATTAAGGCCGAAGGAGGAGGTCATTCGAAAAGGGGAAGGGGACAACACTTATGATTTGAGAAAGACGAAAGAGGAACAATGAGATTATAAAAAGAGAAAAAAAAATACGTGAAGCCACTGGGGGATGGAAGATAGTTTTGGGCGCATAGCGAAAATTTTGAAGTTTTTGAAGTGGCATGGCCTAAATAATCCTAACTGGGAGGGAAATTGCTATGCGCAGGGTGGCCGAATGGAGAAGAGAAAGAGGGACCATCGCAATTTTGATCCACCACGGGGGGATGGTTCCCCGCGTTGGTAGCCCGACGACTGCTAAACGACCCCATCGAGCACTTGACGGTGCAGCACAGATTAACGAGGACCAGACACCGCCACACCCTCGTAAAAAAAAAAAAAGAATAAAATAAAAATAATATAAAAATAAAATAAAAATAAAGTAAATAAAAATAATAAAAAATAGAATAGAATAAAAAAAAAATAAATAAAAATAAATAATAAAAATAATAAAAATATAGAATAAATAAATTAATTAATTAAAGTAGGTAAGTACTTAAATTAAAATTGGTGCGGGTCAAAACTTGGTGAGTACCAAACAACATGGTTGCTTTTTGACCACGCCATTCATACACTAATGGAAGTAATAAAAGAAATAAAATTAAAACAAAATAAACATTCATGCACAGTCATGGGCGTGGCGCGGACTTACGGACTTATAAGCCAAGAACCGTTTACATTATTTAATTTTTTTTTTTTTTTTAACTTTTTTTTTATTATTATTATTTTTTTTTTTTTACTTTTTATTTCTAGATTTTCTGATTTTTACATTTTTATTTTTACCGGGGCTCAGACTGTATAGGTACCCGCCGCTTTAACTTCATGGACCACGATCATGACCAAAAATAAACAAAAAGTCCCCTGATCTAGTAAATAAAAATCCGCCAGGTCCTCTTCTTCGGGTTTTGACAGTACGTGGCTGGTTCCTGCTGCTCGAGATGTTGGCTTTTGATCACTGTGAAATGTCATCTATGTTGTTTGTGATCCAACTGACTATGTGTTTTGCCTTGTTCTGTACGTGTTTATTGTTGGCTAGTTGTTTATACCAGAGTTGTTCATTGTCCTGTGTGATTTTGGCCAGATGGAGGTTTTCCGTTAGCGGACAGGCTAGTAAGTAGTGTAAGGATGTTCCTAGCTCGCCACAGGCACAATCCGGGCTCTTCTTCCTCTTAAACCGATGAAGATAGGCCGGAAATGCCCCATGGCCCGTGTATATTTGTGATAGAAGCTTGCAGCTAACTAGAGTCTTTGTGTTTACTTTTGGGTAGTATCTGTGAGTTAGCCTGCCCGTGTCCCCGTAGTCCCACTCGAACTGCCATTGATCCATAGTAAGCTTTTTGAGATTTTTCTTTAAGTATGAGATTGGTTTTTCTAAGTAGTATTGTTCTTTATTGTTTACATTATCGGCTGCCAGTTTTGCTAATTTATCAGCCTCTTCATTCCCTAGTATGCCTACGTGGGCCTTAACTCATTCAATTTTGAAGCTGTTATGAGATCGAACTATTTCATTGTGGATTTTATGGATCAATTTATCGGTGGAAAATGGTTTGGATATTGCTTGGATGGCCGACATGCAGTCCGAGTGGATACTGTATGTGATACCCATTGTATTGCCTCATTCTGCTGCCTTGAGGATTGACAGTAGTTCGGCTTGGAAGACACTGTTACACTTTCTTAGAGGCACTGACCATTCATGAATTTTTTGGGAGTTTTTGAACGCTACAAAGGCCGATCCTGTAGCCCCTGATTCCAGCTTCGACCCGTCCGTGTAGATATGTGTGTCGTCAGCAGAAGACCCTATAAATGGCTCTGGGGTGTCAGCAGGGTGTTTCCACCAAATGTTTTGCTTTTTTGTAAAGTCTGTGTGGTTGAATACGTGTTCCTGAAGCTGGTAATTCCTGTGTAGTCTTGTAACCTTATACTTTGTATAAGGAAGTAAAAAAGGGGGGAAAATGGATTGGCGCACTTACTCCACTTTTTCTTATAATACGTTTTCATAGACTCTATCTTTATTAAGAGCCATATAGTGATATTTTAATCTTTCTGTATAGATGACAGCTTTTGAATCATTTCTGATATACGGGTAAAATAAAGTAAAAAGAGAGAAAATGATGGAAAAAAAAAATTCTCTCATTTTTTACTTATTACAGGGTTTGTAAAGCCCTTATTTTTTGGTACCAGTAACATGTTTTAGCAATTTTTGTCATATAAAATAAGCTTATAATTTTAAATAACATTTTATTTTAAAAATATTGTGGTGAAAATGCTTTTGTAGAAATGTGGGTCCATACGAACCCTGCATTAAGGCTTATTAGATCGAGACCTAATAAAGTATATTCCGATCAATTAATATTAAATATGCCTGAACCGGATTTATACTGATAACTGATAAGTGAATAATGATACTGATAACTGAAAGCATGAGCACTAATAATGTAGCTGCCAGATGAACACAGTTGGAGGGGGAAATATTTGAAAAAATGGATTGGCGCACTTATCCACTTTTTCTTATTATACGTTTTCATAGACGCTATCTTTATTAAGAGCCATACGCTAATATTTTAATCTTTCTGTATAGATGACAGCTTTTGTATTTATCGTTTTCTCGACATGATACAATTTATAAAAGCGCTATTAGCAATTACATTCAAACGAAAAAAAAAAGCAATTCGACTCATTTTGTGTAGTTTGTAAATTGCATATAAATTGTAATTGTACAACATAGTAGTTTTCAGTATTGCTGTAATATTTACAGAAAAATACGATGGCATGCAAGCTGACAGATTTTTTCGAAAACATTTCTCTCTCACTTTCTTCTTTCGCTTTTTTTTTTTTTTTTCGTACAATATAAATTATTAGAAAGTGAAAGTTTTAAATATAAATATGGATAGTTAAAAAATGCTTTGAAGACTTTAACATTAAAAAAAAAAGGATGAATGATTCATTATAAATTACTAAATGAATTATCTCTGTTTATAGGCATGGGACATTAGCATAACAATGTATATATTTTTTAGAAGTACATTCATTGATTTTTTTTTTTCAAGATATTTTTATACTCGTGCAGATTTAAAAATATAAAATTTATTCTTACATATTAAAGAAAAGATAAATAAAAACATATTGCGGTGGATTTTTTTTTTCCAAACCCGTTTCTGCCTCATTACTTAGATGATTTTTTAGTGTGAATATTAGTTAATAATAGTTTTGCTTTTCGATTCCCAAACTTAATTAACCATGTGTAAAAGTGCATTCAAAATTTACTTTTCTTGGCAATGACATGCCGCAATGCAGGCTCTTTTGCTAAAATTGCTCGTTTAAAGTGTTTTAATGGAATGCATTTTGCTTTAAAGCAACACCCTGCTTTTAAAGAATATTAGGGGTCCCAGCGTTCCTATATTTTTATGTGCTTTTTTATTACTTTGTCACCGCTATTCCAGAACATTATATATTTTTATTATTATTCTGAAATTATAATTATTTTAATCCTTTTAATATTATAGCAATAACACCTTTAAGAAAAATTTCTTTTTAAAAAAAGTGATGAATAAATAATATAATGCAAATAAAAATATTAGAACATGGCAATGCTTTTGCTATTGCTCACTCAAATATGTGATTTTAATGAAATATGTTTTGCTTTAATGCGACACCGTGCTATTAATAAACACTAGTGGCATAGAATTCCTATACCTTTACGTGTGTTTTATTATTTTGTCACCGCTATTTCAAAACAGTATTTTTTTTAAATTATTGTTCTGAAATTGAAATTATTTATATATATTTTTAATATTATAGCATTAAAACCTTTAAGCAAAATTTCTTTTTAAAAATAGTGATAAATAAATAATACAATGCTCGTAAAAATATTAGAATGCGGCGTAAAAGTATTAGAATGTACCTGGAAGCCTTAATTCCGAAATCTTTATTAGTTTTTTTTTTTTTTTTAATTAATCGAAATCTATAAATTTCTGAAACGATTGTCTCTAGAGAAAGAAGCGTAAAAGTAAAAAGATTTTCTTTGCCCATGGCTGGTTAGAACATCAGAATAATAACACGGAGGTCACGGGTTCAATTCTCCAAAAGCCACTGTGTTACTTTTTTCAGATAATTAATAAAAAAAATGCCAATTGATAACAGAAAATCTTTTAATATTTTCACACTATCCAAAATCTCAAGGTTGATGAGAAAGTGTCAAAAAACAAAGTTAAATTTAGAGGTGTGTTGATCGCTTTTCAGGGAAACGTCTGATTACAGAGCTACAAATTTTTTCATGGAGGTCTGTTTTAAACTCACCTCGAAGCCCAATTTTCGAATTTTTCATTATTATAACCCTTAAAAAAAAAAAAAAAAAATATTTTTTTTAAACTAGAAAGTTTGTCTAATGCTGCCACTTGTTGCGATACAGTGATAATCTGTCCCAAAAACGTAATTCGGGTATAATACCAGCACCACTTATCAACTAGTTATCACCTAAATTGAAATGAACGGCTAAGGAGCAAATACAAGCAGTGTGGATCTCGAGCTGATATAGCGTAGATGGGGAAGATGATGTCGAAGGCAGCGGAGACCTGAAGCAAAGTTTTAAGTGATTTCCATGAAATTCATTTTAGTTTTTATTTATAATGTGATTTGAAATGTAGTGAATAATGATTTTGAAAATTCCTTCAAAGGTAGTGACTTGCAAAGCAGGCAAAGCCTGCTAGTACAGAATAAAGAACTCCCACTTGTATAAAAAAAATAAAAAAAATCTGGGAATATACATAAAAATAGGACTTCTTTTTAATAAAAGGAAAATGTTAAGGTAATTAATTGATTCTTCATCAGGTCACTGGATCTACAAATATTTCAATGATTACATTTCTTTTTCATTTCATAACCCGGAATTAATCTTAAAAATAAGCGTTTCGGAAAATCGATTGTGCTACATCTATAGCAGGACAGGATCATCAGGTTCGTGATTTGAATATAATTTGCTGATTGCTATTTGTAACATGTCAAAAGCAATTTGTATTTTGACAAAAAATCTTTAACGATGTTTGATTAAGCTAGTATCTTTCAGTTGCCTTTTTTCCTTTGACATAATTTTTTAATTACAGCTATTTTAAGCACGAGGAGAGAGAATCCTTGGGAAATTTCCTTAATCTTACAATCGGTACATTTCAAAAAAGAAATCGATTAATCCCTATCCAGGTATTAATTTTAATTTAGGTGGATAGGGTCATTTCTGCAACTGACTTTATTACTTTATTTTAAAACTATGCTCGTCGGTGATCTATAAATTTGGAATACAAAACCTTCTATACTTTGAAAGTTTAACTTACTGATATGTAATTTTAAAAATAATCTACTAGTACTAATAAACTAGCAATTTTTCCTATTCGCTATTTTTATTATTAGGACTCGGAGGACTATTAGTTTCAGTCTGGGTAAAACCGTCGTCGCCAGTTTTTGTAGACCAGTTTTGTGTAACACCAAAATAAATGAAAAATATCAGTCCTATCGCTACAAATTTGAAACCAAATGAAAGGGGACATTTTTCTAAATCCAAAGGTACAAACAGTTTTTCGACACGACAGTTAGATTTTTTAAAATTAATTAAAGTATGACGTTTAGGTGGAAACACTTAATTTTAATTCATTTCAGTCATTTTAAGAAGTACGTGGTCTTTACGGTCAAAAAAGGATACAGAAAATAAATAAAAATTGAAAATTGAAAATTAAAAATAAAAATTTGACAGATTGAAAACAACAGTCCTTCGTACTAAATTAAATTCTGTCTTTGGCGGATTTTTTTTTTTTATTTCTATAAATTACTTTTAATATTTTTCCCCTTATAGCTGAATGAATAGTTTCCATAAATATATACAAATATACGTATATTGTTCTTAACGAAACTGCATATGGCGCGGCATCGCTGAAATATGAAAATCATGAATGATATAAAAGAAGAACGAAACAACATGCGGTTCGCCTACTAACACTTTCCAACTGCGTGTTATCGTTGTATTGTTTGACCTTCAACGTACTTTACCTACGTAATCACACAACGGACAGCAAGACAAACAGATAAACTAATTGACTTTATAATCACTATTAAACGTTATGGGGAAACTGTTAAAAACACTTAAAACGAAAGGAAATGCGGTTTCAGCAACTTCAATTACAATCCTAATGAATCTGTAGTATTTTACTGTGAGGCTATAAATCTTAACGCTAAACACACCATATTCTATAGAAAACATTATTTTTTTACCATCTAAATAAGAAATATATATATATATATTTTTTAATTATGATTAATGAAAAAAACCTCTCACAGAACGCAGTTCATTGCGATTCTTCTGTGTCTCCCTGTGCACAGACCAGGTGTGCTATTTATGCCATTTTAATATTTTACTATTATTCTCTGAATATTTTTGTGTGGCCCTGTAAATCTTAATGGTAATTATACTTGATGAAAGTTATTATACTACTATTTTTACCTGAAACAACTGTTGCGAATTTTTGCATTTTACAATATTTACTTACAAAATTATTTATTTATTAAATTAAACATCATTTGAATTTAATCAGGTTAACATAAAATTTTCAAACCAAAAAAAATTAAAAGCACCAATTTTTTTCTTTTTACACACTCATAATCAGCTACGTGTCTAAGAGCCATTTTTGAAATTAGTTGAGCATTTTTTAAAAGAAAATATGTAGTGAACGTTAAAGTGCTAAATATAAAATAACATGATGGTAAAAAAAAATTAATAAGCAATGGTTTGTTGACTCTCGTATAATTTATTGAAGAATTTGCTCATCGAAGGCAAATTTTAATTTAAATTAGTTATAGTGATCTCCCTTTCTCAATTCTTAAAGTTCCAACAGCTTGATACTTCTGAAATAGAGAAGTTTTATATCCTATTAACTGTGGAAGAAAAGCTTTGGAAAACTTTCCTCCTCAATCTTAGAATTTCAGCGATAACAAATTAGCCCAATTCGCTCAAAATGTTCTAGAATTGCAGTATTACTAATTGAAGGCAATGAAAGCCACTAAAGTATTTATTCGTGTGGTGATTAAATTTTCGTTATTTGGAAATTAATTCCGAAGAATTTGGAGATTCTTTTCAAACTTTATCCACATTAAGTAAAATCTGAATAAATATTATTATTTGTTTGCATACATTTGAAAATATATTTTCACGTACAAGATTATGAAAATGTATGTATAATTATTACAAATTAGAATCGCCAACAGAGATTATAACTTTTGTTCAAAATTGATTTTTTGCAATAATAAACGTTTATAACAGTTCGTTGTAGGTATACAATGAAATAGTGTACACTTTCTTGTATAAAAATTACAAGTACTAAGCACATTCCACGTACTACGTTTTACAGCATCAAACATATCTAATGAAAATCTAATAATATAATAATAATAAAAAAAAAAAATACTGTTTGCAATACAAATATACATATATTAATCATGTACAAAGTTTGTACTGACAAGCTTCTTTTTTTTTTTAATTCCACCACTATTCATAAACAAAAATCTTTTTTAAAAATTATTCTCTTTTATTTAGTCTTATTTCATGACAAAATAATTGCTATATCTCTCTATATATAAATGGCTAAGAGATTTTTGAGTCTGTTTGCCTGTGTGTTGGCGCAAGTTGCCACCAGTTTTTCATACTTTAGTTAATTTTAAAAAATCTAATTATCCAATCGATAAGTTAATTAAACCGACGGATTCAGAAAAAATGCCCCTTTCATCTGGTACCTTATTTGTAACAAAATTTTGATTAGATTTTTTAAAAATAATTAAAATGTGAAAATAATAACCTGGTAAAAGCTTTAAAAATGGACATTTAAATTTTTAATTGTTGAAAAAAAAAAAAAAAAAAAAAAAAAAAAACCTTTTTTTTTTTTTTTTTTTTTTTTTTTTTTTTAAACATAAAATGAAATATGCTTTCACGCAAAAAATGAAAATAAAATCTTCTATCTATACATATAATAAAATAAGATGTGTGTGTGTCATTGTGTGTGTTTCCAGAGAGTTTTAAGAAAACGGCTGATGGCTGAGCTACAAAAATTTGCATGGTGGTTCGTAATGACCTCCCCTGATGCACCTCGAAGCCGGATTTTCGAATTTTGTTTTAGTTTTCTTTTAATTAATTAAAATGTTAAAATAAAAACCTTCTAATAACTGATAAATTGGCCATTTGATTTTAATCATTAATTTAATTGTTGCCAAAAAAAATTATCATTATTTTATCGACAGAAAAAAAACGTGAACAATAAAAATTACATTTACTTAAAATATTTAATTTTAATCCTTAATTTAATTGTTGCCAAAAAAAAAAAAAAAAAAAAAATCATTATTTTTTCGACAGAAAAAAACCGTGAACAATAAAAATTACATTTATTTAAAATGAGGAAAGTAAATTAAAAAAATTAGAAATATCAGTCGTATCGTTACAAATAAGATACCAAATGAAAGAAGCAATTTTTGTGAATCTAACGGATTAAACAGCTTATCGATCGGAACAATTAGATTTTTTAAAATTAACTAATGTATGAATTATTTTACAACAGTAGGAGATTGTATGAAAACCGTTTGAAAAAAAAAAAAAAAAGAATTAAATCTGCTACTCATTAAAAGTCACATGATGCAAATTTATTTCAGCAAGTACTATTTGAAACCTAGAAACAATTAAAAATATAAACAGAATGTGAAAAATTCTTATATGTAAACAAAAATGTGTCTGATAAAATTATTAGCAAAATAGTATTCCCCTTTTCATACAAATAATAATAATAATAATAATAATAATAATAAAATAAAAATAAAAAATAAAATCCATTGCTAATATGGCGACAGAAATTGAAAAGCCGCCAATAGAGCGGCATAATAATGTTATGTAGCACGATAATGTTTACCTATTTATTTTTTATATACTAATCACTCTGCTAATGTATCATACAAATAAATGAGCTTCTGTGTGTGTCTGCACATGCACGCTGTCGAACAGAAATATTTGATTAATTCAAATTAATATTTAAATAAATAAATGAAAATATGTTTAATGGGAAATATATATAACCATAAAAAGATTAGTTGTCTAAATTATGGCAGAAATAGCACTCATAGCATATTGTTACAAGAGATTAAGTGTTATTGTTATAAGGGATTAACTCTAAAAAGGTGACAAAAATTCAAAAGTCGCCAAAGAGAATTATATTAAGGCGTACTATGATCAGGTTTACAAACCATGAATTATATATAACCATAAATAATTAATTGCCTCATGCGACAAACGTAGCCGGTCATAGCATATTATAATATTTAGCGTGAAATTGTTATCATTTTTATGGTTGATCGGGTAAACAAAATAAACAGGAAATAACGTAAAAGCAAATATTATTTGCGCCACGTATAGTGTTGTTCATATGTGACTGGGATTCAAATATAAAAGTGATACTTCAATTTTTTCGAAACTATCTATTTTAAAACTTATCTAATAAGCACCTAAATGGAAGTCTATTGGTAAACCACGGTCGCAGGTAATAGGGACAGGCGCCCGAGTTTTAGCGGATGACCAAATCGCTGCCGAAGGCAGCAGGGACCTGAAGCGAGCTTTTGAGCAATTTCAATATTTTATTTTATGTTTATAAAGCTATATAGAAAAGTTTCCTTTAAATTTAGTGACCAGCGAAGCGGGCAAAGCCTGCTAGTACATATAATAAAATAAGATGTGTGTGTGTGTCATTGTGTATGCTTCCAGAGAGTTTTAAGAAAACGGCTGATAGCTGCGCTACAAAAATTTGCATGGTGGTTCGTAATGACCTCCCCTGATGCACCTCGAAGCCGGATTTTCGAATTTTGTTTTAGTTTTCTTTTAATTAATTAAAATGCTAAAATAAAAACCTTCTAATTACCGATAAATTGGCCATTTAATTTTAATCATTAATTTAATTGTTGCCAAAAAAAAAAAATTATTATTTTTTCGACAGAAAAAAAAAAAAAAAAAAAAAAAAAAAAAAACGTGAACGATAAAAATTACATTTATTTAAATTATTTAATTTTAATCCTTAATTTAATTGTTGCCAAAAAAATTATTTTTTCGACAGAAAAAAAAAAAAAACGTGAACAATAAAAATTACATTTATTTAAAATGAGGAAAGTAAATTAAAAAAAATCCGCGATTATAATGAAATGCTCGCTCTCTGGTGGGCTAAGGTGAAATTACAATTAACATGCATAGCTTTCGAATTCATCTAGACGCCATTGCTTGCCTATATTTAGTTTCACATAAATTTATTTAATAAAAATGAATAAATCCGGTAAAAAAGATAACACTTACTGTTGTGTGCCACAGTGTAACTCCAAAAATAAAAAAATTCAGAATTAAGCTTACATGTATTTCCAAATGACAAATTTAAAATTTCAGTTGCTTCGGCTAATGGAAGGAAAGAATCAGATGATTTGAAACTAATATTTGTTCAGCTTCAGTTAAAAATCTACTTCCGATCGAACGTTGAATAAACTGAAATATTTTTTCCAAAAGCAATCAATTTTCCAAGATGTAATGGCGGAGAAATTATAGCACGAATATTAAGTAGTAATACAAATAGAACAAAAATTAATACACGTGGCCATTATATGTTTACTAACAACAAAGCTGAAAAAGCGCCATCTATCGATCATTACAAACGCGATTAGAAATATCAGTCGTATCGTTACAAATATAATAAGATACCAAATGAAAGATACAATTTTTGTGAATCCAACGGATTAAACAGCTTATCGATCGGACAATTAGATTTTTTAAAATTAACTAATGTATGTATTTTAGGTGGCAACAGCAGGAGATTGTATGGAAACCGTTTGAAATTTTTTTTTAAATGTGCTACTAATTAATTCACGTTTTTTTTTTTTTTTTTAAAGTGGGATTAAAAATTGCAGTTTTGAATTTTTTTTAAATTTTCTTTCACAAACACAAACATATAGTATACAGCCTGTACAACACTAGACCAAATTGAAGTTCAAATTTCATCAATATTTAAATAAATAAATGAAAATAAAAATATGTTTAATGGGAAATATATATAACCATTAAAAGTTCAGTTGTCTAAAATATGGTAGAAATAGCGCTCATAGCATATTGTTACAAGGTATTAAGTCTTATTTTTTTATAAGGGATTAAATCTAAAATGGTGACAAAAATTCAAAAGTCGCCAAAGAGAACTATATTAAGGCGGTACTATGATCATGCTTACAAACCATGAATTATATATAACCACAAAAAATTGTCTCATGCAACACACGTAGCCGGTCATACATTATAATATTTAGCGTGAAATTATTTTTATGGTTGATCGGGGATAAAAAAAAAATAAACATAGGAAATAGCAAAATTATGTGCACCACGTATAGTGTTGTTCATATGTAACTGGGATTCAAATATAAAAGGGATACTTCACTTTTTTCGATACCATCTATTTCGAAACTGTTATCTAATAAGGACTTAATGGAAGCCTATTGGTAAACCATTGTCTCAGGTAATAGGGACAAGCGCCCGAGTTTTAGCGGATGACCAAATCGCTACCGAAGGCAGCAGGGATTCTAAGCGAGCTTTTGAGCAATTTTAGTATTTTATTTTTATAAAGCTATATAGAAAAGAGTTTCCTTTAAATTTAGTGACCAGCGAAGCGGGCAAAGCCTGCTAGTCTATACATATAATAAAATAAGATGTGTGTGTGTCACTGTGTGTATTTCCAGAGAGTTTTAAGAAAACGGCTGATGGCTGAGCTACAAAAATTTGCATGGTGGTTCGTAATGACCTCCCCTGATGCACCTCGAAGTCGGATTTTCGAATTTTCTTTTAGTTTTCTTTTAATTAATTAAAATGTTAAAATAAAAAACTTCTAATAACTGATAAATTGGCCATTTAATTTTAATCCTTAATTTAATTGTTGCCAAAAAAAATTATCATTATTTTTTGGACAGAAAAAAAAAAAAAAAAAAAAAAAAAACGTGAACAATAAAAATTATTTATTTAAAATATTTAATTTTATTCCTTAATTTAATTGTTGCCAAAAAAATTATCATTATTTTTTCGACAGAAGAAAAAAAAAAAAAAAAAAAAAAAAAAAAACGTGAACAATAAAAATTACATTTATTTAAAATAAGGAAAGTAAATTAAAAAAAATAAATATAGTTTAAAAAAACTAAAAAACACGCTTTTAAAGCACTTCAAACTAAAAAGTGAAAAATAATTCTTAATATAAGCTGAAAACAATAATGAACGAAAAATACTAGTATAATTGTGAAAAAAGCGTGGGGTGCTTTGTGCCATATTTTTCGTATATTGAGCAACCCACGCTTTTTTCACAATTATACTAGTATTTTTCGTTCATTATTGTTTTCAGCTTATATTAAGAATTATTTTTCACTTTTTAGTTTGATGTGCTTTAAAAGCGTGTTTTTTAGTTTTTTTAAACTATATTTATTTTTCACTTTTTAGTTCGATGTGCTATGAAAGCATGCTTTTTAAACTATATTTATTATTTTATTATTTATCACATAAATAACTACAGTCTGTAAGCTGTATTCGATTGTATGTATACAATCGAAAATATCCCCATTCGACTTGCAGGCCTCTTAAATCTATCTGTACCAATTTTGAACGGCCGAACTGTATTTCTATTTGTTTTTACCCCATAGCCCCTCCCCTTACCCCCTCACCCCCCTACCCGCCCCTCCTAATAATTTTACAAATTCAAAAATATCCGCATTCGATTTGTAAGTATCGAAAACCTCTAGGTACCAATTTTGAAAGATCTGACACTATTTCTATTTTTTTTGCCCGCCCTTCCCCCCTCTTTTCCCCCCTTCTTTCCCCTCCTAATAACTTTACACAATCGAAAATATCCCCATTCGACTTGCAGACCTTTAAAACCTATCTGTACCAATTTTCAACGGCCTAACTGTATTTCTATTTGTTTTTGCTCCATAGCCCCCCTTACCGCCCCACCCCCTACCCGCCCCTCCTAATAATTTTACAAATTCAAAAATATCCGCAATCGATTTGTAAGTATCGAAAACCTCTATGTACCAATTTTGAACGATCTGACACTATTTTTTTTTTGCCCCCCCCCTCCCCTCCCCCACGTCTTGCCCCTCCTAATAACTTAACACAATCGAAAACATCCCCATTCGACTTACTTGCAGGCCTCTTAAATCTATCTGTACCAACTTTGAACGGCCTAACTGTATTTCTATTTGTTTTTGCCCCATAGCCCCCCCTTACGCCCTCACCCCCTACCGGCCCCTCCTAATAATTTTACAAATTCAAAAATATTCGCAATCGATTTGTAAGTATCGAAAACCTCTATGTACCAATTTTGAACGATCTGACACTATTTTTATTTTTTTGACCCCCCTCTCCCCCCCCCCTTCTTGCCCCTCCTAATAACTTTACACAATCGAAAATATCCCCATTCGACTTGCAGAACTTTAAAACCTATCTGTATCAATTTTCAACGGCCTAACTGTATTTCTATTTGTTTTTGCTCCATAGCCCCCCCTACCCGCCCCTCCTAATAATTTTACAAATTCAAAAATATCCGCAATCGATTTGTAAGTATCGAAAACCTCCATGTACCAATTTTGAATGATCTGACACTATTTTTTATTTTTTTGCCCCCCCCTCCCCTCCCCCACTTCTTGCCCTTCCTAATAACTTTACAGAAAATCTCCCCATTCGACTTACTTGCAGGCCACTAAAATCTATCTGTACCAATTTTGAACGGCCTAACTGTATTTCTATTTGTTTTTGCTCCATAGCCCCCCTTACCGCCCCACCCCCCTACCCGCCCCTCCTAATAATTTTACAAATTCAAAAATATCCGCAATTGATTTGTAAGTATCGAAAACCTCTATGTACCAATTTTGAACGATCTGACACTATTTTTATTTTTTTGCCCCCCCCTCCCTCCCCCCCTCTTGCCCCTCTTAATAACTTTACACAATCGAAAATATCCCCATTCAACTTGCAGACCTTTAAACCCTATCTGTACCAATTTTCAACGGTCTAACTGTATTTCTAATTTTTTTTGCTCCATAGCCCCCCCCCCCCTTGCTGCCCCACCTGGGGGCTGAATTTCTAAAATTCCAGAAATTGGTTTTTAGATAGTTGCCTTAGCTATATTTTAGAGTACAAATTTCACGTATATCTATTTTTTTTTTTTGTTTGGGATACATAGGATTATGCGAAATCACGTTTTACGCATGTGAAATCACGTTTTACCCCCCTCCCCCCGCCCCCCTTGGGGACCGAATTTCAAAAATTCCAGAAACCGATTTTGAGACATTTGTATTAGCTATACTTCAAAGCAAAAATTTTAGGGATATCTGTTTTTTTGTTTGAGATATGAAGGATTTTGTGCAATCACGTTTTGCTCCCAGAGAAGTTACAAACATACATACATACAGGTGAAGCTAATATAAGCGTGTTAAAAATTAGAAATATCAGTCGTATCGTTACAAATAGGATACCAAAATGAAAGATGCAATTTTTGTGAATCCAACGGATTAAACAGCTTATCGCTCGGACAATTAGATTTTTTAAAATTAACTAATGTATGTATTTTAGGTGGCAAGAGAAGGAGATTGTATGGAAACCGTTTGGGAAAATTTTTTAAATGTGCTACTGATTAAGTCACATGTTTTTTTAAAAGTGGGATTAAAAATTGCAGTTTTGAATTTTTTTTTAAATTTTCTTTCACAATCACAAACATATAGTATACAGCCTGTACAACACTAGACCAAATTGAAGTTCAAATTTCATCAATATTTAAATAAATAAATGAAAATAAAAATATGTTTAATGCGAAATATATATAACCATTAAAAGTTTAGTTGTCTAAAGTATGGCAGAAATAGCGCTCATAGCATATTGTTACAAGGTATTAAGTCTTATTTTTACAAGGGATTAAATCTAAAATGGTGACAAAAATTCAAAAGTCGCCAAAGAGAGCTATATTAAGGCGTTACTATGATCATGCTTACAAACCATGAATACTAATAACCACAAAAAATTAATTGTCTCATGCAACAAACGTAGCCGGTCATAGCATATTATAATATTTAGCGTGAAATTGTTATCATTTTTATGGTAGATCGGGGATAAACAAAATAAGCATAGGAAATAACGTAAAAGCAAATATTATGTGCACCACGTATAGTGTTGTTCATGTGTAACTGGGTTTCAAATATAAAGGGGATATTACATTTTTTTTCGATACTATCTATTTCGAAACTTATCTAATAAGGACTTAATGGAAGCCTATTGGTAAACCATTGTCTCAGGTAATAGGGACAAGCGCCCGAGTTTTAGCGGATGACCAATTCGCTACCGAAGGCAGCAGGGATCCGAAGCGAGCTTTTGAGCAATTTTAGTATTTTATTTTATTTTTATAAAGCTATATAGAAAAGAGTTTCCTTTAAATTTAGTGACCAGCGAAGCGGGCAAAGCCTGCTAGTACATATAATAAAATAAGATGTGTGTGTGTCATTGTGTATGTGTTTCCAGAGAGTTTTAAGAAAACGGCTGATGGCTGAGCTACAAAAATTTGCATGGTGGTTCGTAATGACCTCCCCTGATGCACCTCGAAGCCGGATTTTCGAATTTTGTTTTAGTTTTCTTTTAATTAATTAAAATGTTAAAATAAAAACCTTCTAATTACTGATAAATTGGCCATTTAATTTTAATCATTAATTTAATTGTTGCAAAAAAAAAAAAATTATCATTATTTTATCGACAGAAAAAAAAAAAACGTGAACAATAAAAATTACATTTACTTAAAATATTTAATTTTAATCCATAATTTAATTGTTGCCAAAAAAAAAAAAAAAAAAAAAAAAAAAAAAAATCATTATTTTTTCGACAGAAAAAAAAAACCGTGAACAATAAAAATTACATTTATTTAAAATGAGGAAAGTAAATTAAAAAAAATTAGAAAAAAAATTAGAAATATCAGTCGTATCGTTAAATCCAACGGATTAAACAGCTTATCGATCGGACAATTAGATTTTTTAAAATTAACTAATGTATGTATTTTAGGTGGCAACAGCAGGAGATTGTATGGAAACAGTTTGGAATTTTTTTTAAATGTGCTACTAATTAACTCACATGTTTTTTTTTTGTTGTTGTTGTTTTGTTTTTTAGTGCTAGAGGCCTATTTCAGTCGGTACAGTTGTCGAATTTTTATAGGTCACTCTTTATTAGTGCTAGAGGCCTATTTCAGTCGGTTTATTGAATGGGGATTTATTGAATGAAGTCCGTCCAAGGCCCAACTTTGACATGAGTCCCCCCCCCCCAAGATACCCCTATTTCAGTCGGTACAGCGTTGTCGAATTTTTATAATACACTCTTAATAGTGCTAAGGGCCTATTTCAGTCGGTTTATTGAATGAAGTCCCCCCAAGGCACAACTTTGACATGAGTCCCCCCCCCCAGGGCCCAACTTTGACATGAGTCCCCCCAAGGTACAACTTTGACATGAGTCCCCCCCCCCCAAGGCACACCTTTGACATGAGTCCCCCCAAGGCACACCTCCCCCTCATTGGGAAAAAGAGAAAAAAAACGTTGTTTTGCGGCTATAAGACAGTTTGGACTTCCAACGTTATTTGTTACAATATCTGCAGCTGAAACACATTGGTTTCATTTAATGAAAACTTTATCATGGAATTTAGATCGTCACGAATTAACTAAAGAAGAATTTGTCGATATTAACAAGTTTAGCAGTAGGCCTCTGGCACTAAATTAAAATCTGTCAATGTCAGATTTTCATGTTTTATTTTTATTTATTTATTTATTTATTTATTTTTTAAGTGGGATTAAAAATTGCAGTTCTGAATTTTTTTTTAACTTTCTTTCACAAACACAAACATATAGTATACAGCCTGTACAACACTAGACCAAATTGAAGTTCAAATTTCATCAATATTTAAATAAATAAATGAAAATGAGAATATGTTTAATGGGAAATATATGTAACCATTAAAAGTTTAGTTGTCTAAAATATGGCAGAAATAGCGCTCATAGCATATTGTTACAAGGTATTAAGTCTTATTTTTACGAGGGATTAAATCTAAAATGGTGACAAAAATTCAAAAGTCGCCAAAGAGAACTATATTAAGGCGGTACTATGATCATGCTTACAAACCATGAATTATTTATAACCACAAAAAATTAATTGTCTCATGCAACAGACGTAGCCGGTCATAGCATATTATAATATTTAGCGTGAAATTGTTATCATTTTTATGGTTGATCGGGGATAAACAAAATAAACATATGAAATAACGTAAAAGCAAATATTATGTGCACCACGTATAGTGTTGTTGATATGTGTCTGGAATTCAAATATAAAAGAAATATTTCAATTTTTTCGATACTATCTATTTCGAAACTGTTGTCTAATAAGCACCTAAATGCAAGCCTAATGGTAAACCACTGTCGCAGGTAATAGGGACAGGCGCCCGAGTTTTAGCGTATGACCAAATCGCTGCCGAAGGCTGCAGGAACCTGAAGCGAGCTTTTGAGCAATTTCAGTATTTTATTTTATTTTTATAAAGCAATATAGAAAAGAGTTTCCTTTAAATTTAGTGACCATCGAAGCAGGCAAAGCCTGCTAGTACATATAATAAAATAAGATGTTTGTGTGTGTGTGTGTGTGTGTCATTGTGTATGTATTTCCATCGCCTTTTAGGAAAACGGCTGATGGCTGAGCTACACAAATTTGCATGCAGGTTCGTAATGACCTCCCCTGATGCACCTCGAAGCCAGATTTTTGAATTTCTTATTAGTTTTCTTTTAATTAATTAAAATGTGAAAAAAATAACCTTCTAATTTCTGATAAATTAGCCATTTAAATTTTATCTATAATTTTATTGTTGCCAATTTTTTTTCGACAGAGTAAAGAAAGAAGAAAAAAGTACATTTATTTAAAATGAGGAAAGTAAATTAAATAAATTAGAAAATAAATTAGAAATATCAGTCGTATCGTTACAAATAAGATACCAAATGAAAGAAGCAATTTTTGTGAATCCAACGGATTAAAGAGCTTATCGATCGGACAATTAGATTTTTTAAAATTAACTAATGTATGAATTGTAGGTGGCAACAGCAGGAGATTGTATGAAAACCGTTTGGAAAAAGAAATTAAATCTGCTACTCATTAAAAGTCACATGTTTTCGTAAGTGGGATTAAATATTGCAGTTTTGAAATTTTTTTAAATATCACTGAGGAGATCCCATACAAAAGCTGTGGCGAAAGTTGTCGCCAATCGAAATACATTTACTTAAACGTTTCAATTATTCAGTTTAAAAAAAATCATTTTAATATAGTGACCAGCGAAGCGGGCAAAGCCTGCTAGTATTAAATATAAAACTTGCTCCCGCACATGAAAAAATGAAAATATGAAAATGGAGTAAAAAAAGAAAAAAAAAGAAATAATAATATTTAAAAAATATTTCCCTCAATTTTAGATTTTTTCTTCTTTTGTTTAAATAGTATGTTTTTGGTGCGGATGAATCGCCCTTGGCATGAAAGCTAATTCAGCATTACATTAAAGAGATTTACTTAATGATAATCCTGGATAATTTTAAAAATTTTGATGCTGGAATAGATCGGACATTTTTCGCTAAGGACTCTACTTTCGTAAAAGCCACTTTAAAGCCAAGTAGCGCATAAAAAATATAAATAAGTTATAAAATATTGAAAAACAGAAAAGAAAGAAAACGAAACGAAATGAAAAAGAAAAGACAAGAAAGAAACAAAATAATAATAATAATAATAATAATAATAATAATAATTATAATAATTATAATAATTACATAAATTATGTATTTTTGTCTCAAGTGATGATAAAAATTCAAAAGTCGCGAAGGGAAGCTACATTAAGGCTGTTCCGTGATCAGGTTTACATATTTCATTATTTCATTAATTATTTTTCTATATACCAACTACTATTAACTAACGCAACTACTATTATAACCACAAAAATTAATTGTCTCATGCGATAGACGTAGCCGATCATTGCACATTGTAATATTATATTTGGTGTAAAATTGTTGTCATTTTATGGTTGATCGAATAAATCAAATAAATATTGAAAATAACATGAAAGAAAATATTATGAACCCCACGTATAGTGTTGTTCCTATGTAGCTGGAATTCAAATATAAAATGACTACTTCAATTTTTTCGATACTGTCCGTTTCGAAACTGTCATCTGATAAGCACCGAAATGGAAGCTCACTGGTAAGATATTGTCACAGGCAATAGGGACAGACAACCGAGAGTATGCGAATGAGTGGGTTGCTGCCGAAGGCATTGGAGAACCAAAGCGGGCTTTAAAGCGATTTCATGATTTCTTTGAATTTTATTTTTGTTTGTAAAGCGATATAAAAAAAGAGTTTACTTTAAATATAGTGAAGTGACCAACGAAGCGAGAAAAGCCTTCGTTGATTCACTACCTTCATTCATTTCATGAATTAAAAAATGGTTTCGTCAACAAACTTTGATCTATTGGCACGCAGGCAGGGCCTGATTAAGGGGGAAGCTCGCTCTTGACACATTATTTATACTTACACCGTTATTTTTTAACAAATACTTTCCTCCTATAATAAACAGAAAATTCTCATTAAAAAGTATTTTAAAAGAATTCTGGTGTCTAATAAATGTGCGTAAATTGGATTGTTTTACACCGTTCATTTTTTATAAAAAATATTTCCTCGTCAAAGCGTGGAATTTCTATGACATGAAGTAAAAAATAATTGTAAAAATATTCCGGTATGAGCGAGCTTCCCCCTTAATCAGGCCCTGCACGCAGGCAGCATCAGGCCGAGTTTTGTACATTTCGAGTTTGATTTTGAAATTTTTCCCGCATTCGGAATTCGGTTCGTTACCGAACCGAATGAACGGAGGACTATTAGTTTTTTTTTTTTTTTTTTTTCAAATTATAACATCGCTTTCAAATTATTCAATTATATTTTCGGTAAATTTTCGATTTCGATAAATGTCCAACTATCGTAAAACTGGTATCGTAAAAATCTGTAGATTGAGATTAATAGTCTTCCGTCCTAAAAAAAAAAAAATCCCCTTAATGGTATACAACCATAATATACACTCAGGGAGGTCGATTGGCACTGATCAGCTTACCAATAATTATCTTCTTTTTATTTTTGCCTGTATATTTACAAATTTAGAATGTGTTTTATTTTAGTTTGTAATCCTTGAGTAATCTGTAAAAATATTATAATGTCATTTATTATCCATCTCAGCCAAGAAAACAACTAATGTATGATTATTTATTTCAGATGTTGGATAGGTTAAATTTTTGTCATGACTCTCATTATTATTATTATTCATTAATTTGCAATAAGTATATATATTGCAGCTTTTCAAATTTATTCTTCAAATTTGTTCGTTTTAATTTTTTTATTAACTTAAAGTTTGAATCCATTCAAAATTATATATATGTATATATATACATATATAAATAGGTATAAATAATATCCAAACAGCATTAAACATATCCTTTAAATGATACAATCAAAATTTAAAAATATATTTACAAAAAAAAAAAAAAAAAAAAAAAAAGCAAGTACTTATAAAATTTGACTGATAAATGTATAAAATATGATATTCTTTTCACATTTCGTCGCTGTCTTTCACGTTCATGATACATTTAATTAGCTTTAAACTAAGAATTTAAGAACATTTTAATTTTCCTTCCTATAAAGGTATATACATAAAATACATCTCAATAATTTTGTGATTGTCGGTAAACTTAGAAAATGTTTAAAGTTCATTTATTTTAAAAACGCAAACTTTAAAGGTCTGTAAAAACAATCATATAGGGTAATTGCACCAGTAGTGGACACTTATAAATTTAAATTCTCAAAAGAAACTTCCTAATTCTTACATTGGTTCGAGCAGCGTTTAGAGTTGAGTCATGCATTGAGTTGGGTACCAGATGCGGGTCAAATTTGTATTATTTTTCGATCCACAGGTAAACCTGCAAATAAAATTCTCTTCGAAGATATCTTTGCGCTACTTTTTATTTTATGAATCTAACCTTTTGAATAGCGAGATTGGATGACATTCACTTCCTCCATATTATTTTTAAAGCAACTAGGCTCATAACATGAGTTTAATTACATTTGCATAAATATTGGCACTTAACGTTAAAAACTTTATTTGCAAAAATCCTTTGTCTTCCAATGCATATATATTTCCTCGATTTGCTTTTTTTTTTTTTTTTTTTTTTTAATACTGTCAAAATATTTAGAACAGTGAATTTTTTAAAAAATCGATGTTTTAAATTTGTAATATAACAAAAATTAAATATAACAAATAGAGTAAAAATATATTGTAAATATAACAAGTTTGACTTTTTTTTTTATATTTACGCTGAAATTTTGTTAATAACTAGACATATGTACTTACAACTTTTTATATAATATTTAATTGTGTGACATAATTACACTACAGTGTCTGGTAACATAAAATTTTAACTTTATTGAGGATTGCGGTCAGAAGCTGCGGGTTCGGGTCAGATTGCAGGTCAAGTTTACCCGACCCGCGCAAGACTTTAGTTTAGAGTTGGGTTTTCACTCCTCTACTATTAATTTCTTGAACTACAAATATGTCAAGCAAGCAGTTTTTGAAAATATTAGTTTAAAAAAACTGTTCACTTTGTTTCTGCATATTTTTAATTAATTTCTTGTACTCATTGCTATTATATGACTAAAATAAATATGCAGAATTCATTTATTGTGCTATTCTTTTAATTCTTTAAATCTAATAATTTTATGAGTTCTACTGTCGCTACAATAAACTGGTTCATTTTATTTTTAAGGCGAGATCCAGAAGTGGACACATCTCAGTATTCGCTCAAATTCGAAATATAGAATGAATATCAATTCATTTTACTGAAAACTACGTAGATGAGAATAATAGAATATATTAATAAGAGGTTATTTTCCGGCCAAAATTTTAGAAAATGTTTAAGCTTTTTAGAAATGACACGCATAATATTCCAACAAATATCTAAATGAAAGACTGACTGCTTTGATATTTATAAGTTTATCACACAAAGGGCTAATTAAAATGTTAAGTACAAAACTTTTAATGAATACCATAAATTGCAAGAATCCACAATAATTGTTTGGGGCCGAAAAAAGACATGACCCTTCGTCAAGCGAACAATGTAGGTACAGGTGCTACAAACAAAGCTTGCGAGTTATTTCATTCTATGGTGTTTATTAAAAGTTTTGTACTTATTACTTTAAACGCCAGTTCTGCGGTACTTTTTTATAATAATTAAAGTGTTATTTACAGCTTATGCCTCATTTTAATTAAAACAATGTGTTATTATAAGAGGCATTAGATTTTTCAGAGATAATTTGATTACTATTTATGGTACCAGATTATACGCAATAAGAGTAATGAATAAAGAACTGCTGTGCAATAAATATTTAAACTTAGAAGCTACTTAACACACCTTAAAATTAATGTAAGTACTAATGGTTTCGCACTATCGAACTTGCTTTTGCCTCCAAGATGTTTTTTGCAACATTGCCCTTTCGAAACCGGTAGTGCTTACATTAATTTTAGAACGTGTGAAGAAATTTTTTTAAGTTTAAATACAAATTATATATACATTTTTATTTTTTAACGCATTAATAAAATAGAAAATACCCTTTGTTAATTAAATAAACTTTTTCAATCAATTAGTATATTGTTTCAACTTTCCTGAAAATTTTGAAAGGTGTCCACTTCTGAAACAGAAAAGGTGATCAAGGATTTTGAAGTGTTGACTATTGGAGCATTTTTCAGCTCTCTGAAAAAAGAACTTTTATTGTATAAAAATGATACAATCAGCCTTTTGTAGTACAGTCATGTACCTGGTTATAGTTAAAGCCCTAAAACTAAGATTAGAACATAAAAGCAACCAGAAAATGTCCTTCACTACACATTGGTACAGTTTCCACATGCGTTATAAACGTTTTTATAAAAAATATATAAAAAATTCTGAATATAAACTCAATTTAAAAAAAAAATATTTTTTAGATATTTCAGTTGATAATTGAAAATTTATTAAAATACTATTTATTTAAGATAAAACATATATATATTAAATTTCCATAATAATGATTGAACCAAATTTTCTCTCTGAAAGTTTAGCAAAACAATTTTCCTGTTATCTATATTAATAAAATCAGACTTTTGTCCGTAAATTTCTCTGAATCAAAAAAATTTGCGATATTTTTATGTTTTACACATCGTGAAAAACAAAAATGGCTTCTGAAAATTTTCTGTGTGCGTGTGTGGGTCCTTGTCTCTGTATGCCTGTAACGCTATTTTTGTCCGGGTATCTCTTGAGAACGGCTGGACAGAATACAATGACACTTAGTAGGATCTAAAGGATTATAAAGAGATCAAAGGATTATAAAGATCTCTACCCAACTTAAAATTATACCTATTAACTTTTGCGAAATCGCCCTTCCCCGTTCCCCCTACGGGGCAGGAGGTAAAACACGTTTATAAGCAAACTCGGCTTTAAATTACTTCACGGTGAAGAAATTGCATATCGGGAAACTAGACTTATGAACAAAAAAAAAAAAAACCGTTTTCTGCAATTTTGCAATTTTTGATTTTTAAGGAGAGGGGAAATCGATTTTTGGCGGGGAATTTTGTAGATTCTAGGTTTTTGAATAGAACTCTACCGAAAAATGTACAAAGATGTTAAAAACAGTTGTGCGTCTTTACAATATTTTCAAAAAACAATTTTTGTTTTTTTGTGATTTTCGATTTTGAGAGGCGCTACATAGGGGAGGGGGGGGGATTTGAGAGCTATTTTTAGCGCTGAATTTGTCCTGAGAAAATTATGGGAGCTGCGGTCACGAATTTTAGTTCGAGGATTGTTTATATGTATCCGACACTTATAGTAACAGGTGTTTACCAAATTCCCCGCTTTTCCACCCGTGCAGTGGTCAGGAGGCAAAAACGCGTTTGTAAGCATAACTCGGCTCCAAATTACTTCACGGTGAAGAAATTGCACATGGGGAGTCTAGACTTGATCACAATAAATAAATAAATAAGTTTAAAGAAATTAATAAAGGCATTTTTAATCTTTGAGGGGAGAGGGGGGGGGAATCTTTTTTTTTTTTTTTTTTTTTTTGAAAGGGGGGGGGGATTCGCAAATAAAGGAGTTTTTGAGTTGAGCTCTACTAACAAATGTACAATAATATTAAAAACAGCCATACGTTTTCTTTAAGATGCTTCCAAAAACATATTTTCGGTTGTTTTTATTTTCGATTTTGGGGGTATTACGAAGAGAAAATTCGAGAACCCCCCTTTTAGCGTTAAATTTGTTGAAGGAAATCTATGTGATCAGCTGTCACGCATTTTGAAGCGAAAATTGTTTATATGCATCTCACACACAATTGGATTTTACGAAATTTACTTTCTTTCTCTCTTGGAGTCGTGAGGGGGGGGGGGGGGGGAATAAACAAGTTTCTAAAAGTAACTTTATGCCAAATTACCACAGTAAGTTTAATTTTTGGGTATGGGTTGGTTATGCGCACCCAACACACAATATAAAAGGATTTTGTGAAATTTTCCCCTCACTCCTTCTATGTCTGAGGGTGGGAGACATGTTTTCAAGAGTAACTGCAAATTATCTTAGAAAAGCGATTTTTCGATGGGTGGGTCGCTTATATGTATCCAACACGTAAGATAAAAAGATTTTGCGAAATTCCCACTTTTCCCACTCTGCTCCAAATTATCTCAGGAAAGTTGTATTTTGATGTTACGTGTATGCAACACGCATTCTAAAGGGATTTTAAATTTGAATATGCTTCAAATTATCTTAGAATAGCGAATTTTTGAGTGTGGGTGTTGATTAAGTGCCCGCAATATGCATTTTGGTGAGATTTTGCGAAATGTTTAACCTGTCGGGCGGGGTAAGAGAAGTAAAATTTGAGTCACTGCCTAAGGCAGTGTGGACCCGGACTCCTCATGTCGCGAGTGGGAAAACCTCTACCGAACACAGCAGGTAGTTTAATTTAGGTCTCGACTGATTTCAGTGATTTTTTTTTTCTTTTTTTTTTTTAGATTTTATCAACAATGATATGAAATTTTGAGAACTCATTTAAATACAGTATCTAACGAAGCGGGCAAAGCCTGCTATTTATTTTATATTAACAGTAATACACAAACTGAGATAATACACACACGTACAAACATAGACAGACATTTTTTAAAAGTGGTCAAATCATGTTCAGGACCTCTCAAAACTTAAAAATACATCGGAAACCAGATGTAAAAATTTTTTACAAATCCAATGTTTTCTTCTTGCATATTCAGAAGATACTAATAAAGCCAAATAATATTCTACGCTGATAAAGCTAAAATGGAATGTACAGTTCCTCTTTAGCCCAATTATTGATTTTGTAAATGTTACTCCTTCCTTCAACAAGATTAATGAATTAATGAAGATTTGGTACTTAATTACTAAAATGTCTCTAATAAACTCAGGGTTTGGTGTTTTTCGATTTTCTTTATTAGATAATTCGAATTCATCGATAATTCATCAGACGATTATCTGTTTAAGGTAAAAAAACAACAGTAATTTAATCTAATTGGCATCTTTTATTTGAAAATTTTCAAAATGGAAATAATATATAAGCTTTATTATTTAAATGATATTAATTAATACTCTTAGTTAAAATATAGTTTCGGATTTAAATACTAATGAAAATTTTGCTTCCTTGCTATGGTTTCCGATAAAAGAAGGAAGTTATTGATCTGATCCAGTTTAACTATGTAAGTATGCTAATATACTCTTCAGTGTATTGAATGTTTTAATTATTTCTGTTTATTTATACATGAATTTCTAAAGCAGTTTTCTATAATTGGAAAAGTATACTAAACAATGTTGATAAGTTTTCGCTGATTAAACAAACAAACGTATATATATATATATATATATACAGTAGTGGACAAAATTGTGGAAACCTTTTGAAAAAAGTTGATTTTGGAGGTTCGATGTCTAATAACTCCACTTTTCTTTGTACCAATACCATAAAATTCTATATCATTGGAAAGGTAATTTAATCATGATTGTAACGCAATAATATTTAAGAGTAGTTTTTTAATAGAACAGCATTTATGAAGAAGAAAGGTGATATACATAGAAAAAATGAGATATACAAAAGTTTTAACCATACCAGTTAATACTTAGTTGAGTAATCTTTGGCCTTAATTACGGCCTTACAGTGTTTTCCCATGGAGTGAGCCAACTTCTTTAGTTCTGCAGCTATTATAACATGAAACCAATATTGAATTATTTCTTCTTTTAATTAGGTTTTATTTCTGGGTTGCTTTTGTTTAACAAGCTTCTTTATCCGGCTGCATAGATTTTCCATTGGGCTCAGGTGTGAGCTATTCCCCGGCCATTCCTACAGTTGAATATGATTATCTTGAAACCACTTCTTGCACACCCCAGCAACATGACATGGAGCTGAATCCTGTTGAAATATAAATGCTTCATTACCTTGGGAAAGATCACGTGCAGAAGGATCAGCTTGGGCCCAAGTATTTAATTTATACATCTTTGGGCATTTATATTCCTACCGATCGCACCAATTCTGACCACACCTCTTGATGTCAAACAACCCCAAATCATAATACTAACACTAACTAGGTGTTTCACGGTAGGTGTAATGCACTCAGGATGGACATCTTCTCCAATTCTTCTCCATACGTATTTTATGCCACCACTACCAAACAGAAAGATTTTGGTCTCATCACTCCAAATTACACTGTCCCATCGTTCCGTTGTCCAGTTAACATAATCTTTAGCTCAGTTTAATCTTTTCAACCTTTGTTTCAGAGACAAAAATAGCTTTTTTCGTCGAATTCTAGCGTTTAGACCAAATTCATGCAATCTGCGCCGAACAGTCCTTGCACGTACCGTCACATTGCATTGCAACATTTCCCCTTGTATACACCGAGATAATTTTTTTCTGTCACCTAGGCGCAGTATTTTAATTCTTCTACCATCACTTGCTGTTGTGCACCTTTTCTGCCTTACCAGTCAGGTTTTCTTATGACTGAGTCTCTTTATACCTCTTCAAAAATTTAGAAATGCCACCTTTGGTTATGTTTCCGCCAATATTTCTTCTAATTTCTTCATAACTGTAGCCTTGTTCACTTAATGTTACTATTTTACATCGCTTCCTAGGAGACCAGTTAACTCTTTGCACCATTTCTTTAATTTCTTTAATTTTATATTGATTATTATTATTTTTTTTTTTTTACGTTTCACAAGCTCATTGGTATATCAAAAAGCACAAACAAAAAACGAACTTGAGAGCAATTACAATGCACACCGATAAATATCCTGTGACCTGTTGGCTCATTGACAAAACATTGCCAGAACAAGATGACATCTGATTGGCTCTGTTAACACTCTTGCTCATTGGCTACATTCAAATGAAGGACAGCTACTTCCTATAAACGTAAGCAAGCTGTGCTTCTTTTTTCTGGTTATGTGGCTATAAATTTTGTTATAATACAGATAATTAAACAAATGTTATTGTTTTAGAATCTGGATTAAATTACCTTTCCAATGATATGTAATTTTATAGTATTGTCACATAAAAAAAGTGGTGTTATTAGACAACAAATCACTAAAATCAACTTTTTTCAAAAGGTTCCCACAATTTTGTCCACTACTGTATATATATATATATATATATATATATAGATAGATAGATAGATATAGTATATATATAGATGTATGCATATACGAGGTGTGGCTATTAAATAACGAGACTATTGCTGCTAGAGATGAACTACATATGCCCCAAATCCGAACGACCGACAGCTGTGCAGCGTAAAGCCTTCTCTTTCGAATGCAGCGCCTCCCGTGTTTGTAGAGAAATCAGTCTGGCCGCAGCCTTCGTTTGTGTAAGAGGTGTTTGTTTCGTTTTGCCGAAAACGTGATAAGTGTAAAAGTAGAGCAACGAATGTGTCGTTTCACGTGAAACTTGGTAAAACCGCTAGTGAAACTTATCTTTTATGAAAACAAGTTTATGGCGATGAATGTTTATCTCGTGTGCGAGTTTATAAGTGGTTCAACCGTTTCTAAGATGGCTGAGAAGACTTTGGAGATGATGACCGAAATTCAAAGTGATAATGATCCTTTTTTTCGACATTCGTGGTATTGTGTACCTTCACTGGGTTCCTGAATGCCAAACTATTAATCAACATTACTATCTTGAGGTGCTTGCTCAACTCCATGAAGGGGTAAGGAAAAAACGACCCGAATTGTGGAAGAACAAGTCATGGGTTCTCCATCAAGACAACGTGTCGGCTCACACGTCATTGTCTGTCAAGACGTTTCTAGCCAAATACAACATCCCAGTTATAGACCATCAACCTTATTCTCCTGACCTGGCCCCATGTGACTTTTATCCGTTTCCCAAAGTTAAATCTGCATTAAAAGGAACAAGATGTGAGTCAGTTAAAGCTGTGAAAGAAAAAGCGGCACGCCTCATGCAGGAGCTCACAGGACAAAACTTCCAGCACTGTTTCGAACAATGGAAAATTCGCATGGAGCGTTGTAGAGATAGAGGAGGGGTGTATATTGAAGGTGATAATCACTAAATATGTATAAATTTAAAATAAAATGTTTTACAGCAATAAACTCGTTATTTAATAGCCACACCTCGTATGAAGAAGGTATAATGTTAGAAACGGTCATTTTTCTGACCAAAAAATACGCATATTTGAAAATGATTAACAAGAACTTGCACAACCTTCGGAACAATATATTGTACTAAATAATGACTAACAAAGGTTTTAAAAAATATGTGATAGTTATGAAAAAAAAAAAAAAAAAACTATGGATGAAATTTTGTTTAGGACAGAATTTAATTTAGTTCTACAGGTCTATTTAGATTTGTATTTTAACACCCTTTCAAAATAAATAAATAAATAAAATAATAATGATAATAGAGGGCGTTCAGTAAAATTCTTAAACACATATTTAAATAATGTATTGATTTTTAATTCAAAATAAATTAATAAAATTTTAATGCATTCATTGTGTAGTATCTTCCCCTAATTGTTTAATACTCATTTACTAAATATTTTAATTAGTAAAATAATCTTAATTGCAATTTCGTATTTATTATTAATAATTAACAGTTTCAGTTTCTACAGAATAAAACATAATATTAAAAAACTATAAACCAATTATTCGATATTTAAATTATACTCAAAATTCATCACAGATTAATTAATATTAATCCATTAATTTCTCAAAAGCATAATTCATATCACTATACTCCTCTTATAAAATACACGTTTTAAATAAATTTCACTATTTTAGTCTAAAAATATCTAAAAACACAAGTCTAAATAATCAGGAATTATTCAGCCAAGACCTGTTGGCTCTGTGGTCTGAGTGCACAACTTCGAACCCGAAGGTTGTGAGTTCGATCTTCTCCGAGGGGAAGTGAAAAAAAAAAAATATGTATAAAAGTTTTTACCGATTTCACAAAATATTTTAAGATAGAGTAAGAAATTAAATAATAAAATTGGATATTGACAAGCATTTTAGAAGTAGAACAATATAAATTGGTAACGATTCAAAATGACAAATTGAAAGAAATAGTCGTATCGTATTAAAAAAACAATTTTTAATTTTTCTGTATATTAAACTTCAAATGAATTATCATTTTTATTTAAAAACTACAATTGTTAGTTAAATTATCAACTTACAATAACAGAAAAAAAAAAAAAAAAAAAGGTTTAATAGTAAGTTAATAAATCAGACTAACAGTATATGCTTAAAACCTAATCTCGGATTTGAAGATTTTTTTTTTTTTTGATTTACTTTTCGACTTTTTTCGATGCTTTAAATTAGTTTTTCCACTAAATCCTCACAGAAAATTTAATTTTATTTCTTTTATGCCTCTATTTAAATGATAAATTAAACTACTATGCTTATAAATTACTTTAATCTTATTTCAATTGACCATAAATAATTTGACCATAAATACCCTGCTGACCATGAATATACCTAAATTAAGAAATAAAACACTTTAAAACACGTATATGAGTTTCAAAAACATATATTTAATTAAAAGATGCATATTTCAAAGCTTTTCGCCCTGAAAAGCAGGGCATCATCAGGAAGTCTGCATGGTTTTACACGGATAAAACCATGTAGATAATATACCTAATAAACCATAATATACCTAAGTCTTCTTATTTGCATGAAAAGAATTCTCGGTGAAATAAGCCTTTGTCGATAAGATAGTAGTTGTTGGCAAGTGAGGTGGAATCGTTGGATATTTGAAACCATTATAAGTCGACAGTATAGGAATTTTGTTTTTATCTAAAGATACTTTACACGTACAACAAACGTCAACACTTGAACTGGGTTCATAATTCGGTATTATTGTATGTAGAAGGTTTTTGCCTGCGTTAGAAACTTTTTTTAAATTGCTTTTCTACCATAGCCTGTCGCAAAATGCACAAGTATGACCAAATGTATTATTTTGAAATTGATGATAGAATTCTAGATGAGCATGACTGTGCTTATTATAATCTGTGTAAGTTGAATTTGTAACATTTGATCTTTCCATATCAATTATATCGTTTTTAAGATGAACTGCAGTACTTTGTTCAAAATGAATTTCATCAGATGATTTATGAGAAAGACAATCTTCGTTTTGCTGAAATTCTATTCTGTTGTCCAAACCTATTTCTTGAACTACGATGTACGGTGTAAAATGTGTATCACGAAGTTGTAGATGCAAAAAATCATTGTATTATTTACTTTAAAATAACAGAAACGAACAACTTCTCTTTTTGTAGTATTCTTAAAATAATGAAAGTTCACATATGTTTTGATTGTATGTTCTGGAAAACATGAATAAATAATCTAAATCTCGAAATTCAAATTCACTACTAACAAAGTATTTTTCTTGCACTAGTTGGATTTTGACAAGCATTCAAGTAGGGGGAGTCATAAAGTTGTTGTCGAAGTACTGATGCAGATATTTGAAGATGAAAAATTCTTGTGAAAGATGAAAACAGGCAATTACAGTCACCAGCAATGTTTGTTTCATGATGCAACAAGGCATTTGGCATTGAACATTCATCACGTTCCTCGTATAGGATTTGAAATGATTGAAAACTTGGAGCTTCAGTATTCATTAATGGTGGAATTTGATTCGTCTGCTCTTGAAACTGACTAAAAACCAATGCTTCACGTTCTGTATCATTGCGATGATCAGTTTCTTTCTTATTTTCGATTAATACAGTTGATAATAAATCTTCTTTCGATGATAGTAAAGAGACAAGTTCAGCGCGTTGTTTTCTTTATTTTAATTTATCTCTATACTTTTTAGCACTTTCAGCATTCTTTTTTTTTTTTTTTTTTTTTCTGAAGAACACAAAACTAAAAAATTAATATAACTTTTTTATTATTATTAGAGAAATCAGAAGCAAAAACTACAACAAATATAATTGTTGCTTATTTCTCATGAGAAAGATACGTCTTACCTGACAATATTCAACGTTTATCACTTTGTTATATCTTTTCTGCCGGAATTGTTGTTGGCATTGAGCGTTTGTTTTTGGTATATTTTCGCACTTTAAAGTTGTTTTACGATTTCTTTCCTTTTTCGACACTCTTTTTGACACTGAGCACATGATTTCACTGTTGTCTTTCTGTAATGTGTATAAATATTAAATAATAAACATTCAAATCACACATATCAGAACAGTAAATCCTTGTATGAAAATATACAATTTTATCAACTTACTTTTCTAAATTTCGTTTACATACACTTGTTGCAGTTTCTATTTATCGAATTTTGATTGCAAAATTGCAATAATAAGAGAATCTAACTCACGCATGATTTTAAACATAAACAAATAACAAGTGAGTCTTAAAAAAAATTCCACGTGTTTAATATTAAGGTTATACAAGGCTGCGCACGATGCTTGTCTATTCGAAACAACAACGTTCAACGGATTTGGCGACAAGAAACGAATTTTAAAATAGATTAAAGTAATGAATATCAGCATACTAGACCATTACTCCGGGCCTCTGCGTTCCTCCTTAGCAACCGTAACTAGGGAGAAAAAGTAGAAATTGCTAGGGGTTCTTCTTTCTAGCGAGAGAAATTCGCATGGGGAGAGCGTGACGCTTTTTTCTTACGGGACGATTTCTGCTAGTTAAGTACTACCGCAACCCGCGTTTAAAACAAGTAAAAAGTAATTTTCATATTCCAAAAAGGAAGGAAAGAAAATTAAATATGTCTCACAAATAGTGCCTTTATGCATTTTAATACTAATAACTAAATGTAAAACAAAAGATAAAAATCCTTCCCTTGCATACTTGTTCTAGTGTAAAAAGAATAATCACAAACCGCATACCGCATACCGCATGTATACGCTTTAACAATAGAAAATTATTTTCTCTATCGTTAGAAATGTTAAATTTACTGTTATTTAAATCCTGTCATTTTAGCTTACTAGTTTTTTCGGACAAGCTTAAACCCAATACCGAGTTTCTGATTTTGCATTTGGATTCATTCAGGCATCCAAACGTGACTTCATATATTCCCATAGCTCTTTCATATAGCTCATCGGTCGGGTTTGTTTTCATGGCTGAGGAAAATTTTAGGCACTTAATACCTCACTGATCTTTCCATATGGAAAATCAGAGGTGCTAAGGAATAGGATTTTAAGGATCAAATGAAAGTATGTAGTAAATGGAGTTGGGTTTAAAGGAAAGGAAAGTGTGGAATACAAATGTTCATCATCTATGGGCATGAAGAATGGATATTTGGGAAAAGGATATTACATGTAACGCGATCAGATACTTTTGAAATGCCATAAGTTATCATAAATAATGCTTCAATTTCGAACAGAATATTTAAAGAAAAATTTATGTACCTTACAACAAATTTTGTTTGAATATTTAAATACAAGAAGGCTTTGCTCACTTCGCTGGTCATTATATTTAAATGGATTAAAAATGAATTAAAAATATTTAAAAAAAAACATTGCATCTCACTTATTTAATTTAAAATGTTTATTTATTATTAAATGTTTATTTAAAGGGTTATAAAATACAAGTTAAAATACATAAAACATGAACATTTTGTGCTAATTCTTAACACCTCATCTGTATGTTTAACATCTTCCAAGAATAACTACTACTTTTATATCGCTTTATAAATACAAACGAAAAAAGGAAATCGTTTGAAATTGCTCAAGATCTCAGTTTGGGTTCACGCATCTATTCCTTCTCATTTGGAAAATTTCGGGTCAGTGTTCGTGTTGTTTGCGACGCCAACTTAAATTTGAGTGTTTATCGGATGAGAGTTTTGAGACGGATAGTATCGAAAAAGTCGAAGTAGCTCCTATGTATTTAAATCGCAATTACATATGAGCAACAAAATATACACTCATGTTTGTGAAAATTGCAACACCATGAAATAATTATCAGAAATTAATGAAATTTATTCCGCACATTACTGATAGTACAAATAAACGATCAAATGTATAAGACAAGAAAAAAAAAAAGAATTGTGAAGAAGTATCTTCACATATATTAGTTTTAATTGCATTCTTCAAATAAATTTAATAATTAAATACCATATTTTCAATAAATAAAATTTCTATTAAAATAAAGAACGAAATTTTAAATTATCTTTTATATTTAATCACATTTGTCTCTCTATAAATAAATATATTAATTCTAATAATATTTTATCTGTTAATCTATTAAATAAATCTGCTGAGAACAGAGACGTATTCTTTAAAATTACTAATTTATTCTGAGTAATATAAATGTATTTTATTAAATAACGCTCTTTCAGATTTCTAATTCTTTCAATACTAAATCATTTAATAAAATAAAATATAAAGAATATTAGTTTCATCTTGTAACCGCTGTGTATCTATAAATTACATTTCTTTTTTTTTCAATTGCTTAAGTCTATTTATTATAGCTAATTTGAGCGATAAATTTCCGTTGTAACATTATTAAAGGGTAATTTATATTTCTAAATGACAGGATGTGCAATAATTGCATCTTTGCGTCTCCCTTTCGCAGACAATATTCTGGCGATAAAATTTGGCATAGGTGTTTGGCGTTAATTCTTTAACGGACTTTCTAAATTCAAAATATTTATATTCATTTATTCGAGAGTCAGTGGATTCTGTTTGGCTGTAAATTTGGCGCTATTTTGGAAAACTTGGCGTGATTTGGCAGTTGGATTGTGATTGCGAGATTGAGAACTTCAGAATTCGTTCCCAAACCACTGTCCAAGTAACACGTTGTCGCAAAGTCCTCTCTCTCTCTCACCTAACCCTCTGAATGTCTTTGAGCCTATTTAATATACTTTTTAAGATACTTTAAAACATTTTATTCCCATGCTGCTGAAATAAAGATGTTTGCTACTAATTAGTGTTATTCTTCTCCACGGCCTGAATTCTTATTGCTCCTGTAGTTCTGCAGACTTTAGTTAAATAGCCCAAGTTAACTTTTCCATCTTACAAACCTAAATTATATTTATTGAAAATATAGTATTTAATTATTAAATTTATTTGAGAATGCATTTAAAACTAATATATGTGAAGATACTCCTTCACAAGAATGTCTGAAATCAGTATGTTGTGTGACCACCACGCTGAGCGATGAGAACCTGTACACGTCATGGCATTGAATCATACAGGTTCTGGATGTAATCTTGGGGCATGGCATTCCAGATGGCTTCGACTTTACGCTAAAGTTCAATCTTACTGTGCTTTCACTAGTTGTACGAGCGAGTCACCGAGCAATGAAATCCCAGACGTGCATGATGGGCGACATACCTGGGGAATAAGCAAGTCATGGAAGAAGCGAAACCTGTTGTGCACTGAAAGATGCTTGTGCAGTCTGGGAAACATGTGCTGTGCATGGGCATTATCTTGCTGAAATATAGCACCCGGAATGCGCCGAAGAATGAGAAGGACCTCTGGCTCTAAAATTTCCCTTATGTAGTGATCACTGTTGAGGTTACCCGCAATGTACACTAGATGGTATCGACTATTATACCCAATAGCTCTCTATACCATGATGCTAGGTGTTTGTGCAGTATGACGCTGGATAACACACTATGGGAGTAGACGTCCCCCCCTGTAGTGTCTGACGCGTACTCTTCCATCATTGTACTCCAGATTGTAGCGAGATTCATCGGAGAAAACAATTTGTTGTCACTGGACACACTCCGCGCGTTGTTGCTGAGCCCATTGAAGTCGGAGGCGTCTGTGATTCAGCCGGAGAGGAACCCTTGCACGCAGTTCATACTGCAACAAACAGCGACGAGCCGTGGAGCTAAACAACAAAACACCTGTAGCTCCAACGTTATGCTAACACACAAGAGGACACTGTACGGTCCGTCACAGCCATGCGGGTGATGTGTCTGTCGACTCGTGCCGTTGTTCTATTGTGTGCCCTATCAGCGCAGTGTTATTTGCGCTGCAGCGGAATCCGAGGAAAACCAAATGTTTTTTAGCGTGTTCGTGCGTCAGTGATCCGTCGGTATAATGCATGCATGCATCACATGTAACGGTGGAAACTTCGAACGGCTCCTATAATATTTTGACACAGAATCATATTATTACAGCAACCGTATTTACGTGCAATAAAGGTACCTGGGCCTTGTTGGCTTTCATTTCTCGTTCATATCTTACCACATTTTACTGATTTATTGGTAATGAGAAGTTATGCAAAACTTTTGATGTGCGCTACCGTCCCTTAAAATTTGCATTTCTATTTAGTTCAAATAAAAAGGTACAAATTTTAAAGGGATGTAGATAACATCTGAAGGAATGAAAAATACTTAGCAATCCATGACCACAAGCATCATATTAATCCTTTAAAAAGTAGATGCATTCTGGTGTTTTTTAACACTTACTATGTGTATGAGTATTACCGACTGCTCATGTGTATTCTAGTTTTTTAGTTATTTGTAACTCCGCATACCTTGTAAATTTTTAAATTCTTGTATGAGCCATAATTTAACAAAATCATGTTAATACAATATTTATATTAATACATTAACATATAATATTCATATTAATACAATCAGTGATTTAAATACATCGATTACAAACAGAATTGTCACTGTGTATATCTTTTTATTTAGTCATTAAAAAAAAAAAAAAAAAAAAAAAAAAAAAAAGAACTTTAACATTTAAAAGCCCTTACCACATTTGTTAAAAATAACCAAAACATCCGTTTCATAAATCGTTAAGTTAAACATTTGTGTTCATGGGTTCTACAGTTCATACAGTTCTTAATCAATGTGGGAGTGCCCTATCTCCCTTTAAAATTTGTCGCTGTAGTTATGGGAGGCCTTGCATGTACGTAAAGATTTACAAGCGAATGATAAACTCACATAAACTCTTATCAATATGTCAATATGTATATATATTTTTAATTATAATAATGCTAACTTTATCCGATACATAAGCAAATTTAATTTTTGATAAATTTTTATTGTTCACGGGTAAATGTGTTTCTTTTTATGTTGAAAAAATGTAAATGTTTCTTTTACACATTTATGTAAAAATAAACGCGTAAACTTTAGACATTAACTTAATAGGCTTTAAAACTAATTTTTAACTGAACATAAGGATTTTATTTTCATAGTATTATTAATTAATATAAACTAGTGAAAAATTCTAAAATCGGGCTTCGAGGTGCACTCGAACACATTGGGGAACATAGCACCTAAACCCGTGACTGTCCGACTTGCAGCCTTTGCGCAATGCTGTCCTCATACACACCGACATTTCTTTATGTTCATATAAAGACACATTCACATATATCGGTATATATATATATGTGTGTGTGTGTGTATCTTTCTATATATATATATATATATAAAGACAGAGAGAGAGAAATAAATAGATTTCTTAAATGATGAGTACTAATATTATCTTTCCAAGGCATACTCTCTCTATATACACTTTCTTTAGTAAAAGAATCGTTTAAATTACTGTATTTACAATTGAACTATTATATTTCCATTTATCAAACCGCCAATATTCGGATAGTGTATATACTAAAATCGGAATATTTTGTTCAAAGTATGATGATGGTTACCATACGAATTTCATTTGGATATATTTCAGATAATTAAACATCTATTATCTTCGCAATAATATGTAGTATATATAGTACACGCAACCGAATTTGATTTGTCGAAAGTTGTTAACGACTATGTAAATTTTACAATTTTTACGCCGCTACTCATGTAAATTATTACTCTAAACTATGATAGTATATTTAATTTCGCAGGCACTCATATTAAATTAAAAATTTTCAGAATATCAATTTGAAAAATACATTTATAATTGAAATAAATAAAAAGCAATTTATTCCAATGGGAAACTAAAGAAAATCAATTATTTTTAACAATTTATACTGTAAACAATTTATGCAGAAAAATATTAAAAACTAGATGTAATTAGACAACTATATACATAAGGAGAATAAATAAAATTCGATAAAAAAAAAAAAAAAAAACTTTCTTAATATATAATGTGATAGCGTGAAAATGAAAAATTATGAATCATAAAAATAAGCTTTAAGAACAAGAAAATATTTTCTCTATCGTTAGAATTGTTAAATTTACTGTTACTTAAATTCTGTCCTTTTAGCTCACTATACTTTAACCAGACAAGCATAAACCCAATACCTAGTTTCTGATTTCTCATTTGGATTCATCCAGGCATCCAAACGTGACTTTAGATATTCCCGTAGCTCTTTCATATAGCTCATCGGTCGGGTTTGTTTTCATGGCTGAGGAAAATTTTGGGTACTTAATACCTCATTGATCTTTCCATATGGAAAATCAGAGGTGCTGAGGAATAGGATTTTAAGGATTGGTTGAAAATATCCAGAAAATGGAGTTGGGTTTAAAGGAAGTGAAACCGGGGAATACAAATGTTCATTCTCTCTTGGGAATGTAAAAAGGATATTTGGGAAAAGGATATTACTTGCTTATGTTACGGGATCAAATATTTTTGAAATGCTGTACCCTATCATAAATAATAGTGCATTTTCGATATGAATATTTCCAAAGCTGGCAGTCTATCTTAAAAAAGTTTTGTTAGCATATAATGCGTTTTCTCTTTTTATGACATTAAAATGTTAAATAATATGTAGTTCTGTCGAAGTGTAAATCGAACATAACTATGTTATATTCAATGAAGCTTATTTTATGTACATATACTTTTCTTTTAGTAAACGTATGTCATAAGTATGTATTAATTTAAAAAAAAAATACTTAGAATGAGATGTAATATTTTTAAACTAAACTACATCTAATAAAGATAATTATAATTCCTTCACTGTTAAAATTTAAATATTTAATATAAATATAAAAATTTCGTAACTTTTTTCATCAATAATTATAGAAAAAAATAGTACAAATTACTTTAAAAAAGAATATTGTATTGTGTTTTTAAAATAATCACGATTTTAAACCATTACATGCTAATATAAAACTAGTTGGCATAGGTGGACTCTGCTCAGTTCCCCGTCACATTTATATTCTCATAAATTTCTAGTGCGAGACATATTATAATCATGTTAAAAAAAAAAAGAATTTGACCAAAGCTTGATAAAGTGACAGAATGAAATCCCCGCCTAATAGGCTATCCACCGTTCACTTCGATATATTTATCTTATTCTAATCTATTAATTTATTTTATCAGGGTCAATTCTGTTTAGTTTTCATGCTACTATTTCCAATCCAATAATCCTCAAAATTCATATTTATATGAAAAATTTACAATTTCACTATGTTGATAAAATCGTAAATTACGAATAATTTACGAAATTTTCCTATTAGAATATTTGTATCCAATCATGTTCAAACAAATATCATAAATGTAATTTTGAAGTTATTTAATGTATTTATGATACTCAAAATGGAAGTTTATGCTCAATTTTCCCTTATTCTGACATGTTAAGTGAATCGTAAATTCCAAATAACTTACGAAATTTTTAAATTGGAAAAATCATAGTCTATGATATTCATGCCAGTATCCCAAATAATATTTTGAAAGTGGTTTGACATCATTACGATGAAAATATCCCGCAAGATTGACGTTTATGTGAAATTTTTCTCTATTCTGCCATGTTAAGACATTCGTAAATTTCCAATAACTTACGAAATTTTTATATTGGAAAATTCATAGTCATTAATATTCATGCCAGTGTTCTAAATAATATTTCAAAAGTAGTCTGACATCTTTACGATGAAAATATCTCTAAAAATTGACGTTTATGTGAAATTTTGCCCTATACTGTCATGTTAAGAAATTCATAAAATTCCAATAACTTACGAAATTTTCAAAGCAGCATATTTATAGTTACTGATGTTCATTCTGGCATCAAAAGTGATATTTTAAAACTGGTCTGACATTTTTACAGTAAAATGTTTCCATTAAATGCACGTTTAAGTGAATTTTTGTCCTATTCTCCCATGTTAAGAAAATCGTAAATTTCTAATAACTTACGAAGTTTTTAAATTCGAATGTTGCAAATGAATAGGGTTCTTGCCACTGTCGCAAGTAATATTTTAAAACTGATCTGACCTCTCTGCGATAATTTGTTCTTGAGATATCGTGTACACAGACTAACAAATCAATGGACTAACGGACTAACACACTAACCCACTAACAGACTAACAGACTAACAGACACCCTACAGACAGACACCCCACAGACAGACACCATACAAATTTTGTCATTTTCGTATTCCTCACACCTGAAAACGTGTAAAAAAGTCAAAAAACCGAGGTCGAAAATTTTCACGATTACCTAAGTTCTCCATACCTATAGTATGATGGGGAATTAAAAATGTTTTAATAATGTTGTATAATTATACCTCATGATTTAAATATTTAAAATTATTATTTGTTTGAGATTTCTAAAATAACTATTTTCACTATATTTTATTCTATAATTCAATGGAGGAAGTCATTGTACTCGAAAAAATTTTCGACTTTCGATTTTCGATTAATTTACACATTTTAAAATGTTTGGAACACAATTTGATTATTTTTAGAAAATGTCTGTCTGTCTGACAGTGTGCTTGTGACAAAATTTTTCCGTGAACTCCAGCTCGAGAACTAATGCACAGAATTTCATATAAAATTATAATTATTTGCAAGTTGACATAATGTGTTACCTATCCGCTTTTGGTGCATATCGCTTATCAAAAAACGCTGTCATCCCATTTTATCATAATTTTTAAACGATCGCATAGGACGAAAATTCAGAGAAATGTACAGAATGCATATTACTTTTAATCAATCATTCTTAAATAATACACACATGTTATATATATAGATAATAGCAACAGTCAGTTAGAAGTTTCTTGTGTATATAATAGCATCGACCAATCCTGGCGTTTTTTCTTTCGAGTGCCCTTTTCTCTCCATATCAAAACACGTCAGGTTTCTCGAAAAACTTCACATTCGTTCGTGAAAGATCACAGATGAGGAGGGGGTTATATGGACTGGCACCAGCATATTTGGACGTATGGACTTGTATATTATATGGAATGATCATTTGATGGGCCAAAGGTACAGTCGGCAGCAAAAGTATCCGAACATTAGCTAGTAATTCCGATATAAAAAAGTACACCTTATACTGTTTTGTTAAATAAATCATTGTCGAATCATAAGCTCCCGTACAAATTTTGCTGTGTTTTGTTTTGATAAATGTATATTCTTTATTTTATTCTAATGCATGGTTGTTTAGCATAGCTTTCCTCACTTCTTTGTTTGCTTCTCTAATTTTTTTCGCAGTGTATTTATTGGATAAACTAATTAAAGTCGGTAACAAAAGTGTCCGAACACTAGCAAAAATTCCTATGTAAAAAAGTACACTTCATACGGTTTTGTTAAATAAATCCTTATCGAATCATGTTCTTACACTGACTAAGAACAGGATTCGACAAGGACTTATTTAACAAAACCGAATGAAATGTACTTTTTTTTACATAGGAATGTTTGCTAGTGTTCGGTCACTTTTGTTACCGATTGTACATATAATGCAGATTCTAATATGTGTTTTGCTAAACTATATGAAATGCTAATGACTAACTAGCTTAAGAAAAGAACTTTTTCATATGAAATAACAAAATTAGGATTGTTACGAAAATTTAGCTATATAAGACTGAATGGGCGCATTCGAAAGTATTTCCCGGTCGCTTCCCGAGTTGAGAAATGACGTCACGCGGGAAGTTCGGGAAATTAGAACTACCATATAGGAGCCTTACGAAAAATGACCGAGATATAACTACTTCCGTACACATCTCATCTTCCCGGGAAACAAATATATAAACAAACATGGCTCCTATATGGTAGTTCTAACTTCCCGAACTTCCCGCGTGACGTCATTTCCCAACTCGGGAAGTGACCGGGAAATACTTTCGAATGCGCCCAATATATGAAACTATTTTTGTAAGACGAATTAAACTTATTCATTGTAAAAAATGAAGTTCTCAAAAATGGGTAAATAGACATTCTTATTTCGAAATAAGTAATTTTGTTTCGAAAAAAAAAAAAAAAAAAAAAAATGTTTTTCTCATTTTCCAAATGTCACATGTTTTCAAATTCATATATGTTCACTTCATAATTTTGTTATAAATATGCTGAACTAAAAGAAGTTCTTTAATAGAATTTCTACAAATTTAAACAGAAAGAGCTCAAACGCAAAATTTAATTCCTCAAATATCCGGAACTATATTTCATGGCGGTTTCATACTGGTTTGCGGACGAATACATCAAGGAGAATCCATGTTTGGAATATTGGGATTCACGATTGTCGATGCCAATTTTTGAACATGTCCTTATACTCAATAATAAGTATGTGGAATTTTCAAATTCGAGCATGTTTGTTTCGGGGCTTTTTTCAGTATGTTATATTCTCAAATTTGACACAATTTTACTTATTTTTGAGTATTTTTACTCCTTTTTTTAAAGTGTTTATTTTATTATTATTTTTTTTATTTTTCATTATAATTGAGTTAAAAGTTATTAGAGTCTTAATCTCTTAAATATTAAAAATCAATATAATACTAATTACTATTAATATTACTTATCGCTAAAGTGATAAAAAAATTATTTGAAGATCCATTCATCTTTGTCACTCAGTCAGATGAATAACAAAAATTTTACAATAAGTTATCATACACTCTTTTATTTCTCAAATCGAGAAAATTTTTTATAGTTCGTGCCTCTTTGTAGAAATCTGCTAATATTAAGAAAAAAGAAAAAAAAATCTATTCAATAATAAGACAGAAGAGAACAAAATGAGTTAAAGTCGATAGTTTTTTGAGCGTATTTTTTTTTAAAAAGCAAGCTTGGTTTACATTTATTTGTAAAGATCAATGTATATTTGAGCATCTCTTTTTTATTCTTTGATGATGTAACAATAGTGTCATTATCCAATAGTCATTGTTGATCTGACGAGATGAAAATGAATTTATTACTGATATGATTGTTTATTTTTAATCTTTGTAAGTGAGCATAAAGTATTGGGTAAAAGATTTTATAACAATTTTTTGAGAAAACTTTAAATTTATTGTCAATGTTTTTAACAGAAATTTTCTTTTATAAAGAAAAAGGAGAGGGTTGTAATATATTGTATTACAAACGATTTATTTGTAAAACTGTTCTCAGGGGTACAGTCGGTAACAAAAGTGTCCGAACACTAGCAAAAATTCCGATGACAAAAAGGTACACTTCATACAGTTTTGTTAAATAAATCCTTGTCGAATCCTGCTCATAGTCAGTATAAGAACATGATTCGATAAGGATTTATTTAACAAAACCGTATGAAGTGTGCTTTTTTTACATAGGAATTTTTGCTAGTGTTCGGACACTTTTGTTATCGACTGTACTATAATTTTAAAATGTTTGCGGAGTATATTTTTAAATAATTTTTTTAAACGTGTATAAATGTGTATTGATATATTATTCACTGCATGTTTTAAAGATTTTTTACGTTTTATTTCCCTGTAAAGGATCATAGGATTAAAAAGCATTTCTAGTCCAAACATTCTAATACTAATTTCTTTTTAACATTTTCCAACTGAGTTGAAGAGTGTTTATGAATTCAGTTCGTCTAGTTTTCTCGTCCCCTATGTGTCTATGTGTATATTTCTAGCATATTTATATTGTCTTATAAACTGATGTGTGTAGTTCACGTGGCATATAGCAAGTTCATATCGAAAAAAGGTATGTATTGTAATGCTGCTTTATGTAAAGGATTTACTAAAGATTTCAGATGCATTACCATTATTTTAAAAACGTATTACACATATTATATATCTTTTAAAAAGATAGTTATACTGCACAAAGTTTATCGAAATTGATATACATTATTCAAATGAGCAAAAGCTCGTTTTTTATAAAATATAACATAATTACCCTTAATGATTTATTTAACGGGCAGCAAAATATTTTTTAGATGTATTAAGGGATAAAAGTGGAAATTGAGAAATTTCCACTTTTCACTTGTATTATGCATTTTCAATATTCTCCAACACAGTTAAAAAGAGTTTATTATTTTGGTTTATATGTCTGTCTGTTTGCCTTGCTTTCTCCATTATCATAAATCTTTTTGGAATACCTTTTTTGTCATTCATACTTGCAATAATTTCATTACATTTTATTGCAAATGTGAATGATAAACCGTACTGGTTTGTTTAAATGGACTCGCACAAGAAATCAGACACATTACGATCGAAGGATTGTGGACAAAATATAAATTACATACCTTAAGAAAATTCTAACATATATATAAACATAAATGTTTCTTAAATACGAGGGTGGATTGAAGAAAAAGCTTACAATGATAATAAAAAATATATTTATTAACACTTAACTGAAAACACAAAAAAGAATTAAAAGACATCTTTTTTTTTCCATTCAGTTTTCCATATAATCAGCAAATATATTTGAATTTAAATATATTTTATAACTCAACGCAGGACTAACTTGTTTAACTCGAGTTAATAGATATCGAGTCCTTGAGCATTCAGCCTGTTTCGACCCGCTGTTTTCACATCACTGTTTGAGAAGGATCATGTTTCACATAAGTATTCCTTAAATTTCGAAAGATGAATTAGTCTCTGGGCACCAAATATGTAAAATATGGGGGTTGCTCTAAACGGCTGTAAGACAACTAACGCATCTATTTCCACTCTGGAGCAAGATATTCCCTTCACAATCATTACTTTTCAAATGTCACTGATTGTACCCAGATAACAAGCACATTTGCAGCAAGTTTATTTTTCTTGATATTATCTTGCCCTGACAAATTTGATGCGATAAATTTGCCGTGAAATTGCCGCAAATTAGACACAACATAAATCTATCTTTCGTTTTAATTAATGGATATATATTTTTTTTCCTTTCACACCATTTCTGTTGCAAACTAAAATTGCTATGTAAGTATTTGAAACTGGACTATTCGAAGACTGATATTGAAGCGGTTTCGCAACGTTTTCTTGCTCGTGTTGTTTACCGGTGGAAGAAGTGTCGTATCGACAAGTCTTATGCGAAATGCAAGCTATATATGCAGATAATGTGACGTGATAAGTATCTGAGTTTGAAATGCATTAGCAGTTGGTATGACATGGCAAGCTTGCTTATTGCAATGAATATGCAGTACTCTTGATAGGACAAAGTTAACTTTTCTACTAGTTTGTAACGAATTTGCAGCAAATTTGATACAGTAAGAGTGCAACTTGCACGACAACTTTGCGGCAAATTTGTCGTATGATGACTTCGGAGTTTGCGTTAACTTGTTTCAATATTGTTATGAACTTACAAGCTTGTCACACTGAACTTGCTGTAAGTTTGTTGGCTTACAAAGCAAGATTGCTACAATTTCGCTGCAAATTGAAATTGCTATGTGGATACCCCTCCCCCTTTTTTTTGGGGGGGGGGAGGTAAAGATGGGTCAACGTTTGTAAAATTTTTATTTCAGATAAACAGCTTTTCTTCATAATTAAAACAATTTATATTTTAAGGTGCCATCACGGATGTAAATATGTATTGAAGATTAAAATATTTCACGTATAAACATGATTACAAAGTGCTTTATGAGTTATTTTAACTGCATGATTTTGTTTTCTTGTTTTGATTTAAAAATATGATTTAAAAGTAAGACCGGAAAAATATTTTCTTATATAGGTATGTTACTTGTAATAATTTCCTTTAAATAAATGAAACAGGATGTCTTGTATTATTGATTTTTTGGGTATTTGTATAACCCGTCAGACATTAAACTGTCACCTGTGTTTTAATCGGAATTTCTAATTAGCGACACAGACATTTATCGATTTTTTTTTTTTTTTTTTTTTTTTTTTTTTAATACTGTTGTTCTGTTCTTTAAAATATAATTCAGTATATAAATTCTTTGAAAGAAATAAAAAAATGAAAAAGTTTCTGGTGCAGGTTTTCTAATTTTTTTTTCTCTCTCAGTAATTATAAACTGTTATAGAACAGAATAAATTATCATAACCAGGTTATTATCGATAAAAGTTAGTTACATATGACATATTGAAACATCAATACGAGGGTTGCCTTTTAAATTTCTAAAAAAAGTAGGAAAAAGATAATTTTTTGGGGGGAACAAACTGTTTTATTTCTTTTCAAAATATTCGCCTTTAAGATTTATACAGTTTTCCATCCATTCAAACCAATTCTTGAAACAGTTTTTTCAATCTGAAGTTGATATCTCAAATACATGGTTTTGAAAGGCATCAACTGCTTCCTAAAGTGATGAAAATCGTTGCCCACGCATTTTTTGTTTGACATAAGGGAACAAGAAAAAGTCGTTAGGTGACAAATCAGGAGAATATGGGCAATGATACATTAGTTCGGTATTTTTATTCTTCGAATAATCAGTTGTTTCACGTGCTGTGTGGGAGATGGCGTTGTCGTGATGAAGAATGATGCGGTGATTTTTGTTGTTTTTCCTGATTTCGTTGATAACTTTTGGCAAACAAATTTCTGTATAACATTTAGCGTTAACAGTTTTTTGATCCTCTAAACGAATGGTTGCGATATGTCCTATAAGGCCGAAGAAACGAGCAATCATTTTCTTGGCAGTGTTTCGTGAACGAACAACTTTCGTAGGATTCGTTTCATCCGCAAACACCCAAACAGTGGATTCTTGTTTAGTTTCCGGCTCATACGAATATATCCAAGTTTCGTAACAATGTGTGTTGTATACGGATTTTGCTGTTCCCAATTTGAATTTTTTTAGCATTTCCTTACACCAATTTACACAGGCCTCTTTTTGAGCTTCTGTCAAATTGTGCGTAATCCGTCTGGAACAAATCTTTTTTACAGCTAAATGTTAGGGAAAAATCGAATGTATTGCAATCTGTGATATGCCTAGGGATGCTTCTATCTTATGATACGTGACATGCCAATCTTCTTCAATCATCTTGCGATCGATGTTGTTTGGAATCACTACCGATTTTGGTAGTCCTTCACGAGATTCATCACTGACGGACGCACAACCACGACGAAATTCTGCAAACCAATTGTAAACAGTCTTTTCTGATAGTGCTTCATTACCAAAAGTTTCACGAAGTGATACTACACATTCTTGTCGAGTGAGGCCTTTCTTAAAATCAAATAATATTATAGTTTTAAAAAATTAAAGAACACGCTTTTATAGAAATGTGAACTAAACAGCACAAAATATCTATCTTAGTATTAAAATGCAGGGTAAGAGAAAATCGTGTGAGTGACACACCATAATATTTACATACATTTAAATCTTTAATTAAAATAATTTAGAATTAAACAAAAACCATTTTTAAAAAATCTCCCCTGACTGGACTCGAACGCTAGACCTTTAGGTTCGTAGCACGGCGCTTTACCTCACAGCCAAGGCGTTCACGTAGGGAAAGTCTTTTTTTTTTTACAATATAGATTTTTTATTTGTTCCCAGAGCGGTTACAAACATACAAACATACATACAGGTGAAGCTAATAAAAGCGTGTTAAAAATCATCCAACGGAAACCTTCAAGATTTACTTTCATTTTTTCACTCACTTGCTTCTTTTAAACACTCACTGTAAACAAAATACGCAGACGATGTCTAAGATGTCATTGATTACAAGATGAAAAAAAGAAATGTAAGTTTTACAAATATCCCGAAGACAAATTTCAGTAGCGCCTTCTATTAGTCGTTTGTAAAAACGTAAAAGGCAACCCTCGTATGTATTATTATATTTCTTAATAAATAATTGTTAAATATAACAAGATAATAATACGTAAGCCGCCTTTGAAGAAATTGTTCACATGTCATTTTACAAACAGCTATACTTAATTTGTGCAGACTGTGCAAGTAAACAATACACTTTTTTTTTTTTTCACATGCCTTTATGTTTTGTCCATCCTTTTTGCTCCGTTTGAAGAGTATGTTCCAAAACTGTGTGTTTGTTTTGATTATCTGTTACAGACAAAAGTAGGCTAATTAACTACTTTTACACTATAAAATTTTATATTTTTCTTTACTTAATCGTAATTATATTTATTGAATGATAAATTTAAATGTTTTTTTTTTTAATTTATAACTATGTTAAGTGTTTAAAATGTTTAATTTTATTATCCTTTACATTAACATTGTATAGTGCTTAATACTCTTAAATTAACACTCCTTAATGTAAATAGATGTAGAGATGAATAATGTTTAGTATTTTTTTTTTCATTTATTTTACACTTCTTAAATGTATTTTAATTCATTATTGAAATCTTTAAGTTCCTGGCAATGATAGCGATTTTATACTATCTGATATATTAGTATTTCAGAACAACACATTTTATGTATTACCCTGCCGCTATAATTGTCTTTGATAAAGATATAGAATTTTTTTTAGAAATTTCAAAGTTATTTTTTTATTTTATTTTTTTTACATTTATCAACTTTTTTAATGTATTTTGTTTTGGATAACGCTTCACTTCTATATCTAATTATTTATTGATTAATTAAAGTCTTAATGCTTCACTTCTATATCTATTTATTGATTGATTAATTCAAGTCTACAATCCTGGTATTTGATTATAACAATAATAAATTACTATTATTATTATTATTATTATTATTATTATTATTATATAATTTGTTTATTGTATTAAATATAAATTTTTTGCGTAAACTAGCATGTGCACCTATTTAACTATCTACCTTCCTCTCTAAATATATATATATATATATATATATATATATATGCCATTAAAACATCTTTTAAAAAATATTTATCTCACAAATACGAATAGTTAAGTCCATCGTATAAATCTCTATTTGCTTAGAACTAAAATTTTTCATGCATGTAAATTGGGACAGATTTTACCTTTGACAGGCGCCATCAGTTCATTTAAGTCTCACTGGAGATGCTTTAAGAGAATGCTCTCCAGTTTGACAGCTAAAATCCTCTTTTTAAAATTGGAGTAAAGATGATAAAATATAACTTTCATGATTAAAGACAGAAGAAAAATACAGAGCTAACAGAAAAGGATTTTCACATCTTTATAGCTAAAATTATGAATTATATGTCAGAAAAACACGCGAAAATTCCAACAAGTCGGATATGATAAAAATAAAATTATATTTTTTACCTTAAATACTTAAAAAGCATAAAAAATTTACCGTAATAGCATTTGTTTACAAAAGGAAAAGTTTCTAACTATATAAAATTCATTCAGCTTAATTAAATTTTATTGAAATTAACTAAAGAAAGAAAAATCGTATTGTTTATAAATATTTTCTAATTGAAGTTAACTGTTATATAGTTTAACATTCAATACATTTTACCTCCTTGATGACAATATAAAATATATGTTTTATTTCTTCTATATACATAAGATGAAAGTATTGTATCGTAAAATTTTTCGATTTTCGGTTTTCAATAAATTTTCATGTTGTGAGATTTTCTGAACGCGAATTGACAAATAAATTAAAATGAAACAACTGAGAAATTAAACTGAAATTATTATTTATTTGGACCTTTACTTAAAATGGTGATAGAATAGCTTTCGGGATATATTACCCAAAAGGTGACGCTGCAACGCAGCAGTTTCTCCTTTTAAAGGCTATATTTCTGCTTCTATAGTGTACAAGTGTAGAAAATATAACATGTAGGAAGACTAAGAAGAGAAAAAAGATTTAATTAGGGTGTATATCAACTGACAGGTGGCGCTGCTATTCTGCAATTTAATCAATATTTTTATCTATTTATTTATTTTTTTTTAAGAGGCAGGCGGTATTTTAATTTTATATCTGACATAATTTTTATCAAAAAATACTTTTGATGATTTGAATTCGATTTTGTATTTCATACACTGTTAAAAAAAAAAAAAAAAAAAAAAAAAAAAAAAAAAAATGTAACTTTGCTGCTAGAAATTCTCTGTAATTGAGAAGTCTTAAATTATGGATGGATGGATGGGTTTAACGTCGCAGTAGTGCTGCGCAGATGGGCAATTGGCGACGGTCTGGGACACACCCCTAGAGGTGGTCCGAAGACATGCCATCACAATTTTGATCCTCCACGGAAGGGATGACTCTCCCGCTTCGGTGACCCCCAGAGGTATAATTTTTGATGGGAACATGGAGGACATTGCAGCCACGATAGATTTTACGTGCACCAGCCACTATTAGCGTACACGACGGTCTTTGGCCGGCGAGTACCGAACCCGCAATCTTCCAATTACGAGACCTGCGCTCTACCGACTGGGCTACCACGGCCCCGTAACTTACGGAAAAATTACATTGTCAAAACGTATTTTTCTGTAATTACAGAGAATTTCTGGGAACAAAGATGCATTTTTTTAACAATGTAACCCGAATAATTTATTTCTATTTACACATGGCACGAATATTTATCCCTAATCTTCAAATCTGTACGAAAAATTCCAGTAATTTTGAATTGGATTTAAAATATTGATTTATCATTTTATTGTCAGTAATTTCATGAAGACTGAAAAGATATTTACTTTAAAAAACTAATGAAGATGCTAATAATAGAAATTCACCCCAACACAGCAATGCACAAATACATTTCTTTTATGTGTATGTCATCAAATTGAACAAAACACAATATACCTTTCATGTGTATATAGTTTGACAAGTTGTAAGACGTCTGACTGGCAATTTAGATTACATGATTTCAATGTGCAAGTGAAATAAAAGTGAATGAATCAACATAAGTTCATCAACCAGACATCTTCTAATCTGAATTAATGTGTAAATATTAATGACCCACCTTACTTTGTGTGTATGGAGTAAGCAAAAATGATTAATTAGTGTTTCCTTTTATCTAAAAATAAATAGATGTGATAGAACTGAAAAACTCTTAACGACAGCATGAAGATATTATCTCCAAGATAGGATGAGAATGGGAATTGTAAGGATATTAATAGAAAGAAATGCCTATTGATACATCAACTGCCACACTGATAATGAAATTTGACTTATATTTCAAAATACTATAGGATGCTTACAAAGAATAAATCATAAAAATGACAGGAATTTAGGGCCTTTTCCTTAATTTAGTGAAATTAGAGTGATTGTTTTTGATTTGACAACTTTAAAGATTCTGTATATCATGTTTTGTATAACATGTTTTCTCGACACGATTTTCCGTACACTTTTAGAGGAAAGTCTTTTCTTAATTTTGTCACATGGATGTGTTATAAACGCATTTTTAAACTATATATTAAGGACAAGAGATTTTTTATTATTATTATTATTTATGTTTGATATACAACTACTTCTAAGAAATAAATATTCGTATGTAAAAAGAAAATAATAATGATTATGATGATTATGATATCTATACAAATGAAATTAATGATTTATGAGCTACAGCATCTCGAATATGAATGTACGATGTACGAGCTGTATACGAATACAAATATGAATATATATATATATGAATCATCTATAAAAATGAAGTACAATGCATTAAAAAAAAATTGAATTTATTTATTTGCAGTTAAATAGCTTTTGTTTTGATTAATTAAAATTGCTGTATTTTAAAATTTAGTTTCAATTTTTAGCCTAATAAAAATTATTAAAGAAATTTATCAGATTAAAATGTATTAAAATAGGGCATATTAAGGATATATATATATATATATATATATATATATATATATATATATATATATATATATATAAGAATAGTTTTGCAGTAATCTAGTTTTGTGTAGAATATTGACAGGACACTTGGCGTTAGATAAATTAACACAACAATGATAAACAACGCCCCGAATTCCAGGGGATGTATAAACTAGTAGACAGCTGTTTCGATAGCATTTAGCGCACCATCAACAGTGCATAAAAGAAACGAAACGAAAATGTTTCCATATATAAGAAAGGAATCGGGTTTTATGACTGTTGAACCAACCAATAAAATTAGGTGGAATGTGGGGAATTAGCTAGTAGTAAATTGAGAAACGATACTCCTGGAAAATATACAAAAAATTTAAAAAGTGCGAACTGAATGTAAACATTTCAATTATCAGACAAAGGGGTACAGTGAAATCACAATTAACTCTATTTTTAAGGTTCTTAAATGTGTAAACAGCCTCAAAGAAATCGAGTTCAAGTGTAGATTTGGGCCTGCTAATTATTTTAGCCGTATCAAATTTAAAATTATATTTTTTCTTCTAGCAATGCTTAGAAATGGCCGATTTGTTGGTTTCTTGTTTCCGGACGTAACTGATATGTTCTTTTAAGAGAACATATCAGTTCTCTAAGGTTGCGTTTAATTTGACCAATATTGGTAAGCCACACTGACAGGAAATACTATAAGTATCCTAAGAGTTATGCATATCTATAAAATCTTTTATCTGAGAAAGGGGGAGTTTATTAGAAGGCGAAAAGGTATTTTAAAATCATGCTGTTTGAGAATTTTAGATATGGCGTAACTTAATTTTTTACATTCAATCCGTCTTTCTTATTTTTTTTCTACATTTTTTTGGACTAACGTTTTTCAATTTTCTATTAGCTAATCCCCACATTCCGTCTTATTCCATTGGTTGGTTAAATATTCGTAAAATCAAATTTCTTTCTTATATATGAGAGCACTTTCGTTTCGTTTCTTTTATGCACTGATGACGGTACGCTGAATGCTACTGAAACAGCTGTCTGCTATTTTATTATTTCCTTTGACGTTCAAGATGTTATTTATTAATGCTGTGTTTAATTATGTATAAGTTTATTATGAGGAATCAGTCGAGATAAGGGTTTTAGAAGCTATCCACAGACACAGCTTTTGAATATGCCTGTAGACAATTTTCTCCGTGGGGAGTGACCGACAAAACAACTAAAGAAAAAAAAAAAAAGAAAATGTATTTTTTATTGAAGCCAAAATTTCCTGCAAAAAAAAAGTTGTCTTACAAATATATACAAAACAGGCTAGTAAATAAATAAATTATGCAACAACTTCCTTTTCTCTTTAATTTTTAAAAATATTTGACAACATAAACACCTGTCCATCATAAACATTTTTCGAAATTATCCTATACAGAGATAGAGACACATTCCACCGAAATTGTCATAAAAAAAATTATAATAAATCAAAAGTCGGTAGAAACGTATAACAGGTTTAAGATATCTTATCTATGGAAACAAAAGGAAGCGAAATAGAAAGAAGACGATAAGGCAAACGGATGCAGAAATACTGTAACCACAAGATTACTACATTTTTTTAGCAGCAAGTCACATGCTTAGGAAATAAAATGCAGAAAACTATATTAATTATACGTTATTTATATAATTTTTCATGGTGTTTTATTATTTGCATTTTTGAAACATTATTATTCATATTTATATTCATATTATTATTTTGTTATTATTTTGAACATAATCATACGTTTCAATCACAATAAATAAATGTTACTCAATTTTAAATACACATATTCCCAGATTTATTTTTTTTAATAACTTTTTTTAATGAAAATAATGGTACTAGTTGGCCTTACTTGACTTAATTTATGTAAGATAAACTTAAAGTAATAATTTTTAATTTATTAATAAACATTTCATCTCAAATTTTATCCGAAACAAGAGGAAAATTATAATGAGATTATCAAATATTTTTTAATATTATGACTATATAAGTAATTTATAAAGATCTAATTTTCAAAAATCTACTATTAAGGAATAGCCACAATTTAGATATATTTATCATAACAAATTTTATTATTCAATTAGACATTTTCATTAATTTTTAAAAATGAGATATAGCTTCAATAATTTCATTTCCCCGTAATCTTTTTCCTAACTTTCTCATATTTTATCGTAAAATACTTAATGTCAAATAAATAAATAAATTGAAATTGAAATAATATAAATAAATAAAAAGTATTAATTTAATAATTCTATAACCTGCTTATGTAATCTCTAATTAAATCAATCATACTCTTGTGTAAATTAAATGTTCATCAAACTTTTGTCTGCTATAAATCAATGGATTATCAAATGGTCCAATGCAATGACTTTTTGAATTATTCGCTTATTTAAATCAGCAGTTAATTGAATCACCTGTCTTATATGCAGCAATTATTAAATGAACAGTGAAAATACGGAACACTTATTAAATTGTTTACGACTAAAACTAATTATATGAAGAATCTTGCAGCGAAATCATATTCCAATCTACTTTAACATTCAAAGCTTATGATTCAAAAGAATTCTCATCTTAAAAAAAAAAAAAAAAAAAAAAAAAAATTCTCTACAAATGCCAGAAATTTGCAAGCTTTTCCATACACATGATAAATAATCTGCTGTGTCACTCACACGACTTTTTCTTACCCTGAAATTCAATACTATAAATACAGGTTGGAGATTAAGAGGTAAGATAACGAGTACTGTTATGTAAACCTATGTTAAACAAATCAAATTAGGCTTAGGAAGACTTTTATATGATAATTAGTTCTGTGAACCCCCCGTTTCATTAATGAACTTACATTTATATAGAATTTAATTCGGTTATTAAAAAATAATTTTGTTTAAAAAAAGAAAATTATTAAAATTATTATTTAAATAAATTATCTTTTATGATAATGCAGACGATTTCCATATTAGAGAAGTAGTATAACACTAAATATCTAAAAAAAAGTTGAATTTATTCTCAATAATACATTAAAAATATTATATTATATATATATATATATAATCTTTTAATTTTTTTTTTTTTTTTTTTTTTTTTTTTTTTGTTAAAAATGAAAAAAAATCGATGACTTTATTTTAAATTATCGCAGATCGATGGTTCAACCATTCGTTTTAAAGGTATAGGCGAGCTCCTTTGAAAGATACCCATCATGAAAATTTACTCCTCTCGAAGGGGACTTCCCCCTCCCCCAGGGCGGGAGGCGAGGCTCTTACATGCACAAAAAAATTTCCCAGTTGACTATCTCTATTACAAAAAATATATATTCGTTTCATTTGCTTTAGTGCAGTCTATAGATGTTAAACTCTACTTACCTGCAATTTCCCCCATAAACGTAATGTATTTGAATACTTTTGAGTGTCCCTGTACACGAACCATTTGCTTCATCTCAACGAAAAGCTTACTGTAGCATCCCTATATGTTAACGTTTAGAATACCGAGTTTGGAATTTCTGCTACTATTTGTTTTTGAGATATGCTGATGGCAGACACACAAACAGACACACAGACCATTCACTAAAAACATGATTTTCGTATTCAGGGGAACTCAGAAAATGTAAATATAACAAAAACTCACGTTCGAAAATTTGACCCTAAAACAATACTTTCTCGGTCCTCTAGATAAGAGAAAATGAAAATCGATAGTCTTCTTTATTTATTAAACACTTAATATTAAAATGAAATTTCTAAAAATCATCTGCATTTGAGCTTCTTGAGCTAAGTTTGATAAAGTTATGGTACAGAAAGATAACGTCTTCGGGATATAATACATTCTTACTCATAATGTAACTTAATTAGTAATAAGTGTAAACTATTTTTCAATTCTCAACCATTTTTACCAGTAATGTCAGTAATCAATGTGCATATTTGTCTAGAATTGATTCTGTAATTAAGTACATCGGAAATTTTCGTTTTGTTGAGAGGAGAAATAATTTTATTTCAAAATACCTATAATAAAATGACATAATATGACAAAGAATGACAAAAATTAGATTGTTTTTTAATTTTAATAAATTTAAAAATGTCTTTTACGATAATATTATGTAAGTACCATAGTACCCAAAATATAGCCAATAATAAGTTTTGGCTATTATAAACCGACAATATATATATATATATATATATTTAACTGTCTTAGAAATTTCCGCTGACAAATAGAATTCATTAATAAGGAATTTTATTATTATTATTATTATTATCCTTTTTTCTTGAGAAATTATTTATTGGCACTTATCCCTAAGAGCACTTCTTTAATTAAGTGCAGAGAAATATACTAATCATCCAAACATTGGTGCCATGATTCTTTTGAATCCAAGCCTTACAAAGGCTTTTAAACATTAGTGTTAAAATGGATACGAAAACACGAACATAAACACAATTCTCTGGCAGCCATTTATTTGCTTCTCTTTAATAGGTCACGTGGGGTGGGTAAACAGGATTTATTTTTCTTAATTATGCCCTAGATGTGTCAAACTGGGAGCATGAGACATGCTCGTATTAGAAAGGATGCTGGGATTTTATCTTATGGTTCTTCTTTCACAGTTGGGTGCTATATTAAGACAATAACTGAAATATATTTAATGCAGTAAATAAGACGGAAATATTAGTTTTCGCAGTGGGGAATTGTAACAAGAAAAGAAATTTTTGCACAAAGTATATGCTAAAGTGCACTATTTAGTTTTGAGAATAAACAATTTAATTTTAACTTAACTATTATATGAAAAGAAAGAAAGAAAGAAAAAAAAAAGAGTTTACGAAATCTGTTTAACTTTGTGAACTTATTCTGTGTTTTTCCAGACTAGTTTTTGTATTATCCGACCTTCGACACTAGTTATTTTTTGAACAAAAATATAGACTGTTTCACTAATATTTAAAATTCTTAATAATAGCATTTTAAACATTTAGCTAGTATTCATGAATATTAACTCATGTGCTTCAAGCAAAATAATTATAATAGACATTTAAATCAATTATTAATGCTATGTAATATAACTAAATTTTACTTTTTTTTATAAACACGCAGTTCTCTTTATGATTTTTTTTCTGTCTTGATAATTTACTATGTGTTAAAGAATGATTAAACTTGCATGGATGACATGAGTGAAATCATAAAGGAAATTCACGCGCATTGCATGTAGCATAATTTTGTTAAAGGAAATTAGAGAGTAATGTACATCCCTATTACATATTTTCAATGTATTAAAATCCAATGATATATTATTTTGACCCTTTATCTACTGCATTATGAAACAAATAAAAAATGCATTTGAAACATATATTTTTAGTTACATAAAAGTACATTTTAAAGATATATGTAGTAAAAAGTATGCTTATCATCTCATCTTAGTAATTAATAAGGAATTTGTGAGGGGGTACCTTAGTATACCATTGGTAAATAGAGGTCAAAAAAGATACTTGGACCTTAAAAAATAAAATGTAAAAAAAAAAAAAAAAGTATTTTTTTTTTAACGTTCCTTATAATTTTTCCAAGATATGGGATATTTTTTCAAGTAATGTAGCAGTTCATTATAACACACGTAAATATCGTGAAAAATGCCAAGTAAAAACAGCGATAGCATTCCCCCCCCCCTCTCTCTCTCTCTCTCTCTCTATATATATATATATATATACATATATATATATATATATATATATATATACACACAGGGTGATTATAGTTAATGTTATGATTTCAAAACGCTATAATTTTAAAATTACCCATCACAGCAATTTGATATTTTACCAGAGCAATCGTGAGGCAATGAAACTTTGTTTGGCCAAAAAAAAAAAAAATTAAAAAAGTGCCTTTAGTTATTCGTGAAGTATTTGTTTCATGAAGCTCCTCACTACGGCTGTTTCCGCTGTAAACACGTATTTTTGTCTTTTTGCTAAAAAAAAATGTAGTAAACCCCTAAAGTCTATTGTTTCCCGCTATTTCATTGTGTTGCTAACAACATTCCTGTGTTTAATGAGTCCATTTAGGCGTTTTCCCCTGACATTACCCTAACAGCGCCATCTATAGGAACATGTTGCAACTACTTTTTTCCTCCCCCAAACAAAATTTCATTGCCTCATGATTGCTCAGGTAAAATTTTAAATCGCTCCGATAATTAGTTTTAAAATTATACCGTTTTGAAATCGTAACTTAATTAAAATCACCATATATATATATATTCCGGGTGTCCCATAAGTCTGTAGACATTTTAAAAATTCCACTTTAGAATGTAGAAAAAGAGGGGAAAAAAGGCTAAAAACCCCATAGGAATAGCATGGGAAGAAAAGCAAAAAAAACTCACAATGTCAAGTGTGTTAAAAAAAAATATATATATTCACACCGGAAGTAATAAGGTGACAAAATTGACTAGAAAAATACATTGAACAGCGGGAACCGGGCGGGCTGGGGCATGGGTCCTATCGTCCAGGATTAATACGACTCGCCTAGTATAACTCTTGGCGGTGGCAACTATTGAAAGATTTGAACGCGGTTTGCGTAAAAGTTATTTCCATAAATAGTTTTTATTTTTTATTTTTTTTTATAAAGAAAAAAAAAATAGTTAAAAGTTTCTCCGACAGGGGACGCTGTACGAGAGAAAATCACAAATTTCCTTTAAAAAGTACATTTATTTCCATGCAAATGTTTACATGCATATAAATCTTATTCTATGTGTTCACCATCACCACAAACTACAGTTTGCAGACGAGTTACAACACCCTTAATTATGCCTTCAATCGGCGGTTCTTAGCTCACGAAAACATCTTAACCAATGACCTGTTATCCATGAAGTCAGCATCGGAATTAAAATTTCATGTATTCCCAAGAATGAAACAAAATAGGAAATTTGATGCGATAATAGTAAAACTGTGCAATTTATAGGACACTGATTTGCATATTTCTCATTATTCATTCCTGCAGCGCCATCTATCAACGAAAAATTTAACTACTTTTTTTTTCTTTACAAAAAAAAAAAAAAAAAAAAAAAAAGAAAAGAAAAGAAAGAAATTCCTCCTTTACGAGAATAACTTTTTTGAAAACCGCATTCAATTCTACTAATTCCTTCAATTTTTTATCAATTTTTAAAAATGTCTACTAACTTATTGGACACCCGATATATTTTTTTTTATTAACAAAAACGGTTACATGTAGCGTCTAGTGCCTTGTAGTGAGACCAAAGTGAGGTGCATACATTCTATTCTTGTAAATATCTTTCACATATCTTCCATAAATTCGACTTTATATGCTTTTTTAAAATAATGGTGCTTTAAAGTACCGTCGGTAGACAAAGGGTAACGATGAAATATATTCCACAGAGATAAATTTTAAACGGAATATAACAAAAAAAAAAAAAAAAAAAAAAAAAAAAACCATCCAAATTAAAAAGAAAGTTGACTTTGGTTAAACCAGCTGATTTAAGAATAAGAACTTTGAAAGCAAACATCATACAGTGCAATAAACTCGTAATAATTGTTTTGGGTTAAAACAATTAATCTCGATCCTTAATCCATGCGGCATCTTTAGGGGAACATCGAAGTGGAAATGTAGGATAATGCATTCATGTCTATTCGCGTTGCACATTTGAACATATAAATATATATATACAGGGTGATCAGTTTAAAAGAGTACCCGTTGGTTTTTCTTATTACCCTTAAATCTGACGGATGTGACAACTATTCTAACACTGAAGTATAATTGTTTGTACTTTGTTTAAGTGTTTTTTAAGACAATTTCCAACACTGTTGGACTGTTACAAATTTATTTGTGAGATAAAACAGAAATGAAGACAGATAGTATTATTTAATCCTGTGATAATTTTATTTTCGAAAAACATAATTTAATTAAAATTTTTTACATTATCATTCCTTACAGAAAATGTTGAAAATGTTCGCCACCATTTTAAAAGCATGAACACGTCGAACCAGGTTTTTTGACAAACTTCGCAGCATTGTTGGTGTTATTGACGAGATTTCTTCAGTTATGATTTGTTTTAATTCGTCGACGTTTGCAGTACTTCTGTAGAAAACCTTATGAAATGATAATGTAAAAATGATAATGATTATGTAAATGTAATGTATTAATGTTAATGTAAAAAATTTGAATTAAATTTTGTTTTACATAAATAAAATTATCACAGGATTAAATAACATTGTGCGTCTCCATTTAAGTTTTACCTCACAATTAAAGTTGTAACAGTCCAACAGTGTTGGAAATTGTCTCTCACACTTAAACAAGGTTCAAACAATTATACTTCAGTGTTAGAAGAGTTGCCACATCCGTCAGATTTAAGGGTAATAAGAAAAAAGCAACGGGCACTCTTTTAAACTGATCACCCTATATATATATATATATATATATATAAGATGACAATGTTATTAAATAATGATGAGTTATTAAATATTGTAATAGACTTTTGTGCTGTTTGTATGTTTTTAATTTAGCCATATTTTTTAAATTGTACAGTTATTTAACTGAAATTTAGTGTATTAGAATAATGCACAAATTATTGAATGTAAGAAATATGAGCGATTTGTAGAACCTTTTAAAAATCAAATTATAATTGACTTAAAAAAAAAAAAAGCTTAAAAGGACAAAAACAGTTGTATTAATATTAAAATAATAATAATAATAATAATAATGTGGGAAAAAGATAAGTAGTCTATTTGCAACATAAAAGGTTAACATTTTAGACTCACTTGAAAAAACAGTTTGCCTTTTTTTAGGACACGAGAGTTACTTCTTACAGATAAAACAGAAGAAATGAAAAAGTATTTTTCTTATTGTGAACGCCGCACCTCTGATTTCGAGAGTATCCCAAAACAAGAACTGAAAAGTTTGGTACGAAAGTGTGGCAACAGTGTGTGCGTATGTGAATCAAGATGGACTAGCGATCCATTCTATATGTTTTTTTAGAAAATACTTTATTTGATGTTAATTTATGTGTTCGTTATGTATTTTATGTTTGTGCCGTATGTAAAAGTAAAATCTTTAAAAGTAAACCAAGCGTGATCAGTGTCTTAATGTGTCTCGAGATGAATTTAGTGGAAGAAAAGAACCAGGTGCGAAAAAGGAGTCGCGAAAAAGGAGGATTAAAATCAAGCTAAAATAAACATTTTCTTACTGATTATAAAAACAGCCAACATACAAATTACTACGGCAGTTTTTTAATAAATTCTTATAACGCGAGAGAATAATTTCATTAAATAAGTAAAAATTATGTTATTTAACAATTTCTTAAAAAAAAAAAAAAAAAAAAAAGAACTTTGTCATTGGATGAGTATTGATACGAAAAAAATTTAGCTATTTATCAACAGAAATTTTTAAATGTTTTGTCTGGCTTTTTGTTAAACATCAAACATAATATATGCAGCACTTAATTAAACTATGAAAAGACAGATTTGTTAGAATGAGAGGACTTCTGCTTCTGATAGCAGAATGTGCCGTCCCTATTTTGAGGTAGAACACCTTAAATAAAGCAAGTTACGCAACGTCAAGTTTTTCTTTTTTTTTTTCTTTTTTTCTTTTTTTTTTTTTTTTTTTTTTTTTTTTTTTTTTTAAGGGTGTGTGTGTCTTTCGAGCAAAATTAAATTTTATTTGGAATAAAATTTTGGTTTTGTTCTCTCTGTCCTTTTGTTCCTTTTTTAATATTATCTTTTCTTTAAAAAATAACCTCTTGTGGAATTCACAGGACTTCTTCTTATTCTGCATTTAAATACTATAAAGACAGATTACATATCAAGGTGTCAGATAACCAATATTGTACATAAATGTATTTTAAAAACAGCTAAAAATGCTTTTCGAATTACTTTTTTTAAAAATTATAATTTATTTTTTACGACTGAGTGAAAGTAATGCCTGGACCTGGAGTCGAACCCCAGATCTTTGACTTACAAGGTCAAGGCTCTACCAATTACCTGCGGCTTATTTCTGTTGAGCTATCTACATGATAGACCAGATGTTTCTGCCTAAAGGTTGTCTGAGTGAGTAATGTCCACCGGTTGTCGGCCTGGATAGCTCAATTGGTAGAGCCTTGACCTTGTAAGTCAAAGATCTGGGGTTCGACTTCCGGTCCAGACATTATTTTAACTCAGTCGTAAAAAATAAATTTCAATAAAAATATGATTTCCAATCAGTTGATTGTGAGATTTTAATATATATTGTATTAATTTTATTTGACATATATTTTAGTACGAGAGGACATACTATCTCCTCTCAACATCCAGCTGGAACATAGTACGAACATTCATAAACCATTTAAAGCTTTTATTAAAGTTGAAAGTTTTCCAAATTATTTAGATAAATTTCAATCCACCCTATTTTGTGAAACTTATCAATACTGGTCAAACTTTTCAAGTGGGAACTTTAAGTGGAATCTCTAACATTCTGTATAAGAATGTCTTATTCTTTGATTGTAAACTTTATTAATGTAATATCTCTATGAACATAGCATTTATTGTAACAATTAATTTAGCATCGTATTTATAATATCAGTTTAATGTAAATATTTTAATGTGTGGTTTCATAAACTTATTGTATTTTCTTAAAACAAATATATAATAATAATAAATAAAAATAAAAAGATAAAAGAAAAGGAAATTAAAGGGGACTAATGTGCAAGTTGTACCTGACGGGACTAAAGTGAAAGTTGTACCTCAAGGGACTAATGTGAAAGTTGTACCTCACGGGATTAATGTGCAAGTTGCACCGAACGAACAAACTATTTCTTTCAACGAAAATGCCTACTAACCCTGGACGATAGGTCTAATATATCGTATCATATTATATATCGTATTTATCGTAATATAACTCAATACTTATTTCACTTCCTTCTTCGACTCGTTTTAATACGCATTTTTTATATGCATGAGCAGCCCCCAAAAAACAAAAACATTAAATCATTAAATTCACTTTTTTACTTATTTTTATTTCATATTATTTCACGCGCACTTTTTATTTCCTAATTCAAAATTATTAAAAAAAACTTTTTCGATATCGCTTGTAACGATACTGATTATTATTAATTTTCTTTTATTTTCCTTTCAATAATAATAATAATAATAATAAAAAAGATTTTGATGAAATTCTGGCAAAAGCATAATCTAGTTTAGGACGGAGGACTATTAGTTTTTTTTTCTTCCCAATTATAACATCGCTTTCAAATTATTCAATTATATTTTCGATAAATTTTAGATTGCGATAAATGTCCAATTACCGAAAAATGATTTCGACAAATGTTCAACTATCGAAAACGACAACGCAAAAATCCCAGATTGAGACTAATAGGCCCTCAGTCCTAAAAAAAAAAAAAAAAAAAAAAGCTAAAAACAAATAAAAATATTTAAAATTTTCTAAGTTTACATTACGTTTTTTAAACATTAATTGTAGTTTACTAATATAGATATTTATTAGGTTGACATTTTAAATTTTATTGATTTTGTTTCTGTCAAACTCTATCATTTGCAGTTAAGAAAGAGAGCGTTTTACAATAATGCACTGCCATTTAACACAAATGCTTTGAAACTCCACCCTTCTATTTATACTTGTTGACTCACTCTTTCGTAAGTAATCATTATCGATTTACTATTTTATGCTGTCACAGCTAGTAATTTACATCAATGATTAAACAAATTACTTCATTCCCTTGTTTTATTTTGTAACACAAAAAGGAGGCATGATTGTAAAATATTTTCAAATATTACTTAAGTGATAATTAACGTTTTTCTAATCTAGTGATTTATTACATTATCTTTACAAACTTTACGGATTTTTGTGTCAAGAATTATCATTAGTATCTAGAAAAGAGAGTATCCATGCTAACGCCATTATTAAATGTTCTTGCAGCTCCACCCAAATGTTTATGCTTGTTGACTTAATCTCCAACAACTATTAATAACAATATAATGTTTCCATGAACAATGCAGTGGCATTTTATATTTTCTCTAAAGAGACAATTTAATTGCTCTATTTCTCTATTGTCTTTTCATAAAGATACATTTTAGAATAATAGTCAAACATTCTACTAATTTATAATTCATTCCTTTCTTAAAATGTGTAAAATTATTTATTTAAATACAAATATATTATATAATATTACTTTGCTTTAAAATGTATAGATGAAACATTTCTATTTTAATTATTTTAGCGCAAAGATGACTACATAATTTGAAAACTGACTGTTGTTTAAGAACAAAATTCTCATTGGTATAAGCCTATTGTATTTTAAAACCGTTTATCATAAAAGTATTTTAAATTGAAAACATTTAGTTTTGTCACAAATCTGTTATGTGTAATGGAAAATACTTTGTTATACAGGTTTTGTTCTAAAAATAAGTTTTTGTCTCTAAATTTCGAAAAATCTTTTGAAATATTGAAAACCTATAATTTTATGTCATAGGTTACAGTGAGTGGGTGTAAAATGATAAAGTGTAACGTTTACAAAATGTTATGAGAATATTATTTAAATATTTAATTAACCTTTTGATTTTCTGGAGAGTTCATTTTATTGGAATTTATTTAAATGTCTGAAAATTAAAATTTTCAGTTAGAATAATAATATTTAGTGAATATTTAGAAATAAATAAATAAATAAGTAATTAAATATTTCTTCTCAAAATTTGGAGATTTAATACGAGCAAAGTATTTTATATTTATAATTTTATTTTAGAAGGATAATAGTTAAAAAATGAATTAAAACTAAATTTATTAGCATCTATGATGCAGTCGTTTAAATCACCCAATTTTCAGAAATAACGGATGTATGTGAGCAGACTTTGCAATGCAATAAATAAATTTAAATGTTTAAAAAAAAAAAAAAAAAAAAAAGTGACAAGTTGAACTAATATTACTCCGACCAATATCTTTAGAAATTTGGTGTTAAATTTTACTATTTTAATTGTACTTACTAAGTTTCAGTGAAAATTAATACCAAGTTTTTAAACGCATTGGTTGCAACTTAATTGAACTAACCGTGTTTTTCGAAAAACATGATTTTTCGTTCTTGTTATATCTTAAATTCAATAATCTGTTTTTATAGATGTGCAGAGTAAGAGAAAGTAGTGTGAGTACTACAACACATTATTTTAGCTTAAAAAGTTATCCTTTTTAGTAGTTTATATATAGAAATTTTCTTCCATTATTGCCTTAGATATTGCGTCACATAAAAGTACTTTAACCTTCATTATAAAAGGTAAAGGGGCATGTAATTTATTTTTATTTTTATACAATCCTCTCTCTCTCTCTCTCTCTCTCTCTCTCTTTTATACACACTATCTAGAGAGAGAGAGAGAGAGAGAATTTAGACCAACACAACAATTGGATGATTATGCTATATCATTCTATAATTCTTTTTTATTAACATTTTCCAGCAAAGTTAAAAAGTGTTAATGACTTCGGTTTGTTTGTCCGTGCTCAAACTCTCGTACAATATTCATGGAATTTATTAAAACTGATATATGTTATTTAATATTCACTATTGGATGTTTCCTATTGAAAATGGAGTGTATATCTATACTGGTTTTTGTATAGGGACATCCGAAATTATTCAGAAGCATTGTATTCCATGCGAGATATTTCTACCATATTTTAATACCTTTACACAAATCTTAATGAAATTGAAATATGTTATTCAAGTGCACTATCGGATGTTTTCTATAGAAAATGAAGTAAATACCACTGTTGATTTGTTTACAGGGACACCTGAAAATATTCCTAAACATTGCGTACCATGAGAGGTAGTTCTATAAACCAAATTTTAATAACTTTATTTTAAACTAATCTTAATGAAATTGAAATATGTTATTCATATGCGGAAAAGAATGCTTCCTATAGAATATACCATTATTAACATTAAGATTTAATCTCGCCACACAAAAGTATTCAATTATTTTAATCGCGATTATTAGAAATTTGCTGGAATAGAATTTTTGTTTACATTGAGCGTTTTTAACACTTTCTAGTAATTTTTTAGTGTGAGTATGATTTCAATTTGTACATCTGCCTGCTCGACTGTCCATCTGTCTCTCTGTCCCTCTGCCTACCTCGAGTGTCCATAAATATTATCAGAAGTTTTAAAAAATGATGTTATTCAAGTTGACCATAGAATGTTCCCTACTTAAAATAGCATTAATAGGTCTTGTACAAGTGGTGTATGTACAGGGACACTAAAAAAATTCAATGCATTCAGTTCTAGGTCAGACATTTTTATAAATCATATTTAGATAGTTTTATTCTGCAAAAATAATAAAGAAAATGAAATTTATTGTTAATATGCTAAGATAATATTTTGTATAGATTATGATATGGTTAACCATGAGATTTACAAAGCTACTCTAAAATATTCAGATACATTAAGGGCTGCGATTAGAACCTCAGGAATGTATCTTCTTTTACTTTAAGCACTTTTAACGCTTGTCAACAATGTTTAACCCCTTCCGCTCCAGGCTATCTGTAGTGTAAATGTCTGAAATGCCAGATTATAATTTTGAAATAGTATCGTATACTTTCTTTGGACGTATGCACGTACGTCCATGGTATTAATGGCCATTAACACTAGGACGTACGCATGTACGTCCCTGGAGTGGAAGGGGTTAAGAGTGATTACGAATTGCATTAGTCTGTCTGTATGCCTTTTAGGCTTTCTATCTGTCCATTGCGTGATAACGTACGCAAAGAACATGGAAAGTTAAACTATGCAACATGTACGTACAGTTGAAAATGTCAATAATCGATGTATACCGCATGATTTTTCATTTCTGTTTTCTTTTTACTCTGATTAAAAAACTAAATCGAATCATGTAAAAACTAGTTCTTTTTAATGCATCCTTATTGAATAGTTGGGCTAATTTTTGCGAATCCTTTTTCAATTTGAAAATTACATTTTTCAAATGTTATTTTCGAAATTGTTATACATTTTTATCTTAGATATTACACCCAGAAAATACACTTTATTTGTCTCAAACAAAAATAAGTGAATATATGCATCTACAAACACACACACAAACACACACACACATATATATACAATTTGAATAATTTAATTCCTTTGCAACACTCAGCAATTGAAAGATAGATGAAAATACCAACGTTATATATATGTATGTGTGTGTGTTTTTTTTCTTTCTAAATAATCTGAATACTGACTTAAAATAAATAAATAAATAAATAAAAGTTAAATTTTTTTTCTTCTGTTACAGGGGTTTTCATTCAGCTTTCTGAGAGATTGATGCTTTTAGGAATTTTCTTTACCTCTTATAAAAATAGTGATTGAAGTGTATTTCTTCAAAAACATTTTAAATACAGTGAAAATTAGGCATTTTTAAGATTGCATTAGAAAGCTCCAAAGTTACTTTAATACTTTTTTTTTCTATTTCTTTCTTTCTTTCTTTTTTTTTTTTAAAGGTTTATATGAGCTAACGGAATTATTGCGGAAACGGTAACAGGACTAAGAATGTTAGAATTTAAGTACAAAATTATTAGTTTGACAACACATTTAATGAAAACTCTACGATTAAAAAAATTACTCTTTTAAAAATCTTTTCAGCTCTTATTTTTGGAATGAAACACGCGTCAAACTAATATTGTAGGAGAAGAATCAATTTGGTTTAATAACTTTTCACAGTCAATCATAGTGACATATTTATAAAATTTTTTAGTACATTAAATATATTTTTCTTTTGTGCGCAGCTTTCATTTGCTCTTACGATGCAGTTTTAGCTTGGATTATAATATTTTTAAAAGCATTTTTAAGTAAAACTTTGTAATTTCCGATGCATTTCTTCTATAAAACAAACTTTGTTGAATATATTCATAAAGGAAAATGTAAATATAAAACATCGAAATTTATGTTTGATTTTCATAAGATTTCACAAAAGAAATAAAAAAATAAATGAAAATATATACAAATATAGCTTTTTGTTTTGTTTATCTAGGTTTTGTATGCTTCATGTATAATGCATAAAAAGATAAAATGTTCTATTTTTTTTATATCTTTTGAATTTCCTCTATAAACACTCTAAAACCATAAAATTTCATTTCGTATTTCAAACTATTTTGTTTTATTGTTATTATCATTGTTTTTATTTTTCATTTCGTTTTTATTATAATATTTTTACCTGTTTCCAATTAGTTAAAACAAGAAGCAAAATTAATTTTTTTTTCACAATTTCTTCTTACTAATTTTTTAACGATTGTTTTCGATCAAAATAATAGAACGGTCTTTTATCATGTGAGAAATCTAGGCACGAGTGCGTCGCTGAAACAGTATTCAATTCTAAGAAGAAAGTTACCTTTCACATATGGCTAACTTTGATGCATCATTTTTTAATTTCTGAGTAGTGCTATTATCTACTAAAAACTGAAGGAACAATAGTTTAAAAATCGATTAAAATAAAGGAAAAATATTGATAAGTTATTGCAAATATAGTAAAATGCTCTGTTTTAGTGCAAAACCAATGAACATGAAAGGGACAAACAACTACAACTACAATTATGGAAAAAAAAAAAAAAAAAGGCCGCTCTTTGATAATTTTATTTTTATTTATTTATTTATTTAATTTTTTTTTTGAACAACGGACAAATTAATCATTGAAATATAGGGATGAAAAGGATAGTGATTTAGCCGTATATCGCTTATCCGTATCGATCACAATAGAGTTTCAGATATTTTATATCCGGCAAAATCACTATGTGTTACATAACTACATTTAAATGTTAAAATTGGTGTTTTTTGAAAAAATAAGTAAATGAATAAATAAATAAAAACTATCCAAATGCGTTTTTTTTTTTTTTTTTTTTTGGTCACTCAATGTACATTAAATGCATAAAGAACAACATTTAAAAATTTAAATTTCTAGAAAAGAAAATCATAATTTGAGATACATTAATTTATGTAATATGCAAACAGATTTCTACGTCGTGAGTGAAAACTTTTTTGAATGTCATCAATGAAAGAATGGCTAGACTTCCTTTATCTAACATATGCATAATCAATTAAGAAATTGAGTAGTAAAAGACGTTGTCAATGCGTAGGGATATTTGAAGAACTTGTTTTGCTAAAAAACGGGTTAATAGAGTAATGAAATATCAAGGTCAGTAGACCGTAATGATTATTAAGTAAAGTCTGTGAAGCAAAAGTATCGGAAAGTTAAAAAAAGAAATATGTTTTGATGTTATGAAATTAAAAAGGATCATCATTCACATATAGTCATCATAACATCTGATGCAATACGTTTTTACTAACTGCAAATTGGTATTCACAGAAATCAAGTCAGACTGATTACAGAATTAATTACATTCGCCTCCGGATGTATTTTGGATAATTGGATGATACTCGTATTAATATCAGATGGCATAGATGGTGATTAATTTACGTTATTGTTATAGGCTACATCAATTAACACAATTTTGCATGGTCGATAATGTTTATATAATTTGATCTTGTTGAATAATTTAACATTACGTTTTAAGATAACCTGTATTACATTATTTTTTTTTTATCACCACATGTCGAAATCTTGTAATGAATATTGTGGCAGAATTACCATAAATATTAACGATAAAAAAGTACGACTATTAAATGATTAGATGCGTTTATAAATACATACTGTAAGCTTTTTATTTTATTTAAACAAAATGCAACCAACTTGAGTCTTATCTATAACAATGTTGAAAAAAGAAGTTAAGTACAAGTTATCATTATAGAAAAAATCAGTATTCTGGTTTATAATGTAAAGTAAAATGTATTTAATAATATACAATTCATATTTTGTAACATTAAATTATAGTCTTTTTATTTATTAATATAGTCGAACCTCATTAACGTGAATCTCAAGGAGAATCGAAATTTTGTTCACGTTGTCAGTAGTTCATGTAATCAGTAACTCATAATCTAGTTCGTTATAAATACTGAGAAAAAAATATATAGATAGCAAATACATCAAACAGTACCCCCTATTTGTTTAAATTACATTATGAGTATATATTTCTGTTCAATCTGGAGGAGAAGAGTGAATTAAAAAAAAAAAAAAAAAAAAACTTTTAAATTAAATTTATTCTTGTTTGATATCATAAAAATAAAAATTTACATATTAATAAAAATCCATTATCTACGATTTTTTTTTTCAAATCTTTTTCCACGTATGATATCTTCAAATTTATCTGCGACATCAAATGATTCTCTATAATTTTCGGTCGGTATCACATTATTATGATTTTTAGAGCATTAAACATCTTATTAGATGTTAGTTTTATTCATTTTTAAATAACTATCCTACTCCTCTCTCTCTGTGTTTCTGATGAACAGTACAAACCACATATCGAACTAGTGTGTTCTTTACATTTAATTTAATTAACCATTTCATCATCTATAACGAAAGTTAATGTTTTTTCGTATTGAAACGCATTCCTCAAAAGCAAAACGTTTTGGAAATATATATGGTTCCTCTTCTGAAGAAGTGAAATTTATTGTCTGTTCTTCTTCAGTTTAAACTTATGAATAAAATTCCACTGGAAAAAATCCAGCTTTATAGAAACTATTTTCAATAGTATTAGCGAATTCTTCTTTCTTTATAGAATGGAGTTTGTTAAGTGTATCAGACAATGATTTAAAATACAGAGTTTGGATTTCCTCCAAGACTTGTGCTTGAATTTTGATGATAAAAATCTCGCATAAAGAAAATCTCTAGAGCCATTTTTAAAACAACGCACTTGCAAGACTTAAAAATAACCAAGGATGTCTCTAAAATTTTTAGAACGAATCTCCTAATATGTATAAAAGGATATCTAAAAGGGTGTTTACATATCAACTTTAAAGAAAATCGTTAGAACCGTTTTTGAGATACAGACTTACGGTCTTACTTCCGGTTTTACATGTTTCACCAAAGTTTGGCAAAATGATCAGTACACTAGACCTATGTTAATTCGGAAGATTTGTCGTTCTATATTCATTTTGGACATGTAATAGTCACACGCATTCATACGCACACACACGCATACTGACGAGTTACCCCAAACCACATTTTGGACTCAGGAGATCTTAAAACATGTAAATCAGATGAAAACATGAAATCGAAATTTTTGACCAAATTCAATACTTTCACTACTTACAGCAGTCAGGTATTGGAAGTAAAGACGTCAGTTTATATTTGACTATTAAAAAATAATTTTAAATACAAATGACAGTTCATGAATTTAAACTGGATTTTGCATCTTTCAGTTTAAAAATCGATAAAAATAATTTTCATCTCCAGATTTCCCCCCCCCCTTTTTTTAATGAAATATTCTATGTTCATGAAAATAGTAATAGTAATAATAATAATAATAATAATAATAATAATAATAGTAAAAATTTAACCTTTGCATACATATATATATATGAAAGAGGTTTCGTGAAACATGACAATATTTTCTTTTTATGTTGTCTTTTTAAATAAAGTAATTTTTGGATAATATTCTAAAAAGGTAAATAATTACAAAATTGGATTTATAATCACAAATGTATTGAATAAATATGAATAAATAATAATAATAATAATAATAATACAAGTTTACACAAAACGATTACCTGTTCAAAAATGGAATATTCTGTAGTGATGTTATTTTTAAATCTGTAATCTTTTCTGTTCCATTATTTTCTATTTTAAATTGTTCTGCAAAAATCTTCGTAAAATTGTAGAACATTTTGCTAAGGAAATATTGACTGAAAAGATTTTTGAGACTTTTGACGTTATTTTAGCTTTCAAATTTTGACTTGAATTACAAACTACTTTCATGTTTACGTATTATATCAATGTAGCGTTGGAAAAGAAAATATATTTTAAAATATGTTTCATATTTTTAAAGAAATCTTTTACATTGTTTTTAAATTTAAATAACATTTATCTATTTTTTATGTTATAATATAACTAATATAAAACATTAAACATAATCAAAGTGTATATTGTGTAAAAAGATGTGCTTTAAGCAGCTTCAAAGTACTAATAAATAAATAGATAAAATAAATAGATAACGACAAATAACGATTTTATAGACAAAAATGTTTATTTGTAAGCATAAAAAATTGCAATAAATTCATGTGTATGTATACATATATAAATACCGAATGAAACATTTTCCCTTCAATTTAAAAGACAAATTTTCTGTTGTTTAATTTATACAAAGAAATTCAAAAGAAAAACTTTAATAGTTTCTAGCAACGTGTTCAGGAATATAAAAAAATTGCAATTAAATATGCTCTTCGTAAACTTTTTGTCTTTAAAAGTAATAAATCTCTTTTAAATTTATTGTAATCTTTTATTTATAATCTGGTGTGTCACTTACACGACTTTCTCTTACGCTGAAATTTAATACTATAAATATAGGTTGCAGATTAAGAGGTAAGATAACGAGTACTGTTATGTAAACCTGTGTTAAGTTAAAAATGAAAAAAATCGATAACTTTATTTTAAATTATCGCAGATCGATGGTTCAACCATTCGTTTTAAAGGTATTGGCGAGCTCTTTTGAAAGATACCCATCATGAAAATTTACTCCTTTCGAGGGAAGGGGAGGCGATGCTCCTACATACACAAAATTTTTTCCCCACTCTATTACAAAAAATATATATTCGTTTCATTTTGTTTAGTGCAGTCTATAGATGTTAAACTCTACTTACCTGCATTTCCCCCTTAGACGTAATGCATTTGAGTACTTTTGAATGTCCCTGTACACGAACCATTTGCTTCATCTCAACGAAAAGCTTACTGTAGCATCCCTATACGATACAAATTAAGAATACCGAGTTTGAATTCCTGCTACTATTTGTTATTGAGATATGTTGATAACAGACACACAGACCATTCGCTAAAAGCATGATTTTTGTATTCAGGGGACCTCAGAACATGTAAATATAAACAACCCTAAAACAATACTTTCTCGACCCTATGGGTAAGAGAAAGTAAAAAATTGTACTATTTGCAAAAATGTTTTAAATGTTGTTTGTGCTTCTAAATTTTGACTGAAAATTTCCCATTAGAAAAAATTTATTACGTAGTGGATAGGCACAGTGAACTTAGAGACACAATGAATCACCTACATTTAAATTGAGTTCTAATTGTTTAAGTCTATATGAAAATTCATAGAATGGATCAGGGTTCTAGTTGTAAAATGCCATAAAGCACACAAAGAAAAGCTAATAGAACATTTTTTTTTTATTTGAACCGTTCTAATTTTTTTTTTTTTTTTTTTTTTTGAAACTTTTATTTTTTAATTTTATCAAGGCATCCGCTGACTAAAAGTACCGAGTAGTTGTTATGACAGTAAGATATTATCGGTTTTCTATACTTAAATTTTATTTTCATATTTTCACTCCATGTTGTACTTTTGATAGTGTTATTTGTTTTGATTTTTACCTTTTTTAATCGACGGTACTTTGAAGTACATTAGTTTAAACAGCACGTAAAATTCAGTTTATGAAAGAAATATCCAAAGTATTTATAAGAATAGAACGTAGATACCTCATTTTAATCTCACTCCATGACGCTAAATGCTACATATAGCCCTTTTTATCTCATAAAGGATTTTTTAGTGTGCTATCGTTGTTCCTGCTCGGCATTTTTCACTATCTTCCCCCGTGTTTTAATTAACTCCTGTATTACCTGAAGAATCAACCATTAATCTTTGCAAAAATATAAGAAACGTAAAAAGTCAACCCTTTTTTTACCCTTTTCCCCAAATTCTTATTTATGATTTTGATATCTCTTTTGACCTCTGTATGCCAATGATGCACTAAAGAAATACTTCATTAATGACTATGATAAGGTGATATAGTTCTTATTAAATATATCTTTAAAACATACTCCTAAGTAACTACAAAAACATGTTTATAATGCATTTTTGTCTGTTTCATAATGCGGTGGATAAAGGGTTAATGAGGTACAATCATGCATTCTCCATGCCTGGAAGCGTTCCGAAAACTATATGTTCATTTTATTTTATTGCCATCATTATTTTAAAGCAATACCTTTTTACTGTCTCTTACCCATAAGGTAGAGAAAGTATTGTTTTTGGGTCAAATTTTCGAACGCGAGGTTTTGTTATATTTACACGTTTACTGAATACGAAAGTCATGTTTTTCGCAAATGGTCTGTGTGTATGTCTGTGTGTCTGTGTGTGTGTTTGTCTGTTATCAGCATATCTCAAAAACAAATTATGGCAGAAAGTTCAAACTTGGTACTCTAAATGTGTATCATATAGGGATGCTACAGTAAGCTTTTCGCAAAAATCAAACAAATGGTTCGTGTACAGGGACAACCAAGAGAATTCTAATACATTACGTCTATGGTGGAAATTGCAGGAAAGTAGAGTTTAACGTCTATAGACTGCACTAAACCAAAAGAAACGAATATATATTTTTTGTAATAGAGATAGTTAACTGGGAAAAAAATTGTGTATATAGGAGCCTCCCCTCCCCCCCTGGGGGTTTGAAGTCCCCCCCTCGAGGGGAGTAAATTTTCATGATGGGTATCTTTCAAAAGAGCTCGCCAATACCTTTAAAACGAATGGTTGAACCATCGATCTGCGATAATTTAAAACAACGTTATCGATTTTTTTTACTTTTAACGAAAAAAACTTTTTTTTTTTTTTTTTTTTTAAATATTGAGAATAAAATGGACTTTTTTTGGATATTTGGTGTTATACTACTTCTCTAATATGGAAATCGTCTGCCTTATCATAAAAGATCATTTTTTTACATAATAATTTTAATAAAATTATTTTTTAAAAAGAGAATTATTTTTTAATAACCGAATTAAATTCTATGTAAATGTAGGTGCATTAATGAAACGGGGGGGTTGAGGGGGCGCAGAACTATTCATCATATAAAACTCTTCCGAAGCCTAATATGAATTGTTTAACATAGGTTTACATAACAGTACTCGTTATCTTACCTATTAATCTGCAACCTGTATTTATAGTATTAAATTTCAGGGTAAGTGAAAGTCGTGTGAGTGACACACCAGATTATTTTACACAAGTTTTATCATTAAAAAGTTCAAGAAACTTTTCTTATTGACGACAGTGGTGACAATTTAATAAAATGCAAGTAAATTTTTAGGAATGCTGCGAGGCCTGACTCTCACTCTAATATGCCGGAAAGTAGAGAATTAATTATTTATTTTAGTTAAATTTATACATAGAAACATAATGTAAAATATCAATGTTCCAAGACTGAAGTTGGAGGATGATAATTAATTTTTTGTATTAAATTTTTAGCGTTAAAATTATAAAAGCTATATTTTCTGTAAATTCATTTTATAATCTTTATAAGTTTACATATATATATATACCGGTTGTCTCATAAGTTTGTTGACATTTTAAAAAATCATAAAAGTTGAAAGTATTAGTAGATTTGAACGCGGTTTGTCAAAATGCTATTCTCGTGAAGGGGGATTCTCCCCACTTTTTTATGGTGGAAGGGGGGGGGGGGGAGTAAAGGAAAAAATAGTTTAAATTTTCGTCTGATAGAGAGTGTTGCGCAGACGCGTAAAGAGATATATGTAAAACAGAATCCTATAAATTGTTCGTTTTTACAATTTTAACATTTCGTTTCTAATTTTGTGCTCCTATTTGTGCATATGTAAAGTTTTAATTACGATTCTGACTTGGTGGCTAAAGCGTTATTGGTTAGGATGTTTACCCTAAGATGAGAACGGCTGATTGAAGTTGAAGTTAGTGGTGTTGTAACTCGTTTTCAAACTGTAATTTGTGATGATGACGGACACATAGAATAGAAGTTATATGATTGTAAAGATTTACATGAAAATACACTGATGGAAAAAAAAAATCCCAACACCAGGAAGGAGCTGTGCTAGATAAACGAAATTTGGTAGGCGTGTTTATACATCTGAAAGATGACGTCGATTCAAATTTCGAGCTACGCGCATAAGTGTGGCGCTAGTAGCGACCCTATGAACATGCAAATGAGGTTTGCTTTAAATTAGCGCTGTGAAGTTCGTGATCGTTATTTACAGTTGAGATTTGACGTAGTGGGTTAATGTTAGTCAAGGATGCCTCTAAGAAGACGAAGAAGCCATTATCAACAGCTCACTGAGTTTGAACGAGGTCGTGTAGTAGGGCTACGAGAAGGTGGGTTTTCTTTCCGCGATATTGCAGAAAGACTTGGCAGGAATGCATCCACTGAGCATGAGTGTTGGCAGCAGTGGTCAAGGGAAGGTACTGCCTCAAGAAGACCACGTTCCGGGCGGCCACGTGGAACTACTGAGAGGGAAGACCGCCGTGTTCGGCGTATGGCTGTGGCTAATCGTACTGCGTCTGCAGCTGAAATTCGAGCTGCAGTTGGCACCACAGTGACACAACGAACTGTTACAAATCGGTTACTTTAAGGACAGCCCCGAGCTAGACGCCCTGTAGCGTGCATTCCACTGACTCCAAACCACTGCCGTTTGCGACGTGAGTGGTGTCAAGCTAGAGCTCATTGGAGGACGGAGTGGAGATGTGTTGTGTTTTCTGATGAAAGCCGGTTCTGCCTTGGTCGCAGTGATAGCTGTGTGTTGGTTAGAAGGAGACCAGGTGAACGCCTGCTAGCGACCTGTCTGCGGCCTAGTCACACAGGGCCTACTCCTGGAGTTATGGTTAGGGGAGCAATTTCGTATGACAACAGGAGCACTCTCGTGGTTATCCCACGCACCCTGACTGCAAATTTGCACGTCAGTCTAGTGATACAACCTGTTGTGCTGCCATTCATGAACAGCATTCAAGGGGGTGTTTTCCAACAGGATAACGCTCGTCCTCATACCGCTGTTGTAACCCAACATGCTCTACAGAGTGTCGATGTTGCCTTGGCCTGTTAGATCACCAGATCTTTCTCCAATCGAGCACGTATGGGACATCATTGGACGACAACTCCAGCGTCATCCACAACCAGCATTAACCGTCCCTGCATTGACCGCCCAAGTGCAACAGGCATGGAACTCCATCCCACAAACTGATATCCGACACCTGTACGACATAATGCATGCACGTTTGCATGCTTGCATTCAAAATTCTGGCAGTTACACCGGTTACTAATGTACCATCATTTCACATTTGAAATGGCTCTTCTCGCCAATGGCTCTACCTGTGATCTTGAAACTTTAATCAATTAAATATGTTACCTAGACAAATGTATTGCTGAAATTTCATTACTGTACAATAATTTTTTCTTGGTGTTGGGATTTTTTTTTCCATCAGTGTAGATATACTTTTTTTATGGAAATGTGTTATTTTTTTCACGTACAGTGACCTCTATCGACGAAAATTTTAACTATTTTTTTTTCTTTACAAAAAAAAAAAAAAAAAAAAAAAAAAAATCCTTTTTTAAGAGAACAATTTTTTCGCAAACCGCGTTCAATTCTATCAGTTCCTTCCATTTTTGAGAATTTTTAAAATATTTATAGACATATGGAACACCCAGTACATCAATATTGTAAAATATTTTCACTTTAAATTAAATTTTAAAACTAGCTTCAAGATTAATTTCTTAAAGATATTGAATATTGCAAAATTTAAATGCCCTCTATTGCCAAAACTTATAAGCACACATACACACACACACATTTAAGTAAAATCCTATAATTAAACAAATTTGCTACATGTTTAGTGTTTGAGTAGATGAGCAGATGATCAATATACTGTAGCAAAACGCCGTTATATTTACGCGTATTAATACTATACCTAAGAATGCTATCATCAGTTGATTATAAAACTACTTATATCAGTTACAGAAGCAGATAATCTTTGGGGAAAGTTGTAGATTGGATTTGTTGTCTTACTAAAGTAATTCCTGCCAGAAATGCTCACTGAGAAAATTTCTGTAACTAACATCTAGAATCTAAATTGTGGCTCTAGAAAAAATAGTTCCATGTCATCCTTATAAATTCTAGTCCCCTTGGAAAGCGATTTCTAGAAGCCTGTATTAGAATTCTAGAGCGTTTGCCTATATTATCGAGGGCAAAGTTATTTAAAAAATCTCTGCAAAATAAATGAGATTACAACAGGTGGGTTTCAGCAACTATAATCTTAGTTTATTACCCAATTCTAGAAAATCAAGCGAGAATTTCTCGCAATACAAAAGATTCAGAATATTCGAAATATTCAGAATATTGTTTCACCATCTAGAAATGTGTAAACTAGAAATTCTCGATAATTTCGTCTATTCAGTTTATTGGCGTACCTTAAGCGCATAGCTCAGAAATCTATATTTTTAGTTAAGGGATTTAGTAAATGGCCACTTATTCGTTCTAGAGGAAGGCGATATATATTTTTTTTCCCAGTGCAGTAAATGCTAAATGAATTAGAATGTTTTTAAGACGGCTATATCCAATACTCAAAATGCCCCAAAAATGTTAAATTAGAGAAAGATCTTTAGACTAAGTTAGCAACTATGAACATTAGTACATCGTAAACATTACTATAAGAATGGATTATTATATGCACAGTTCCCAACCTTAATAATTTATTCTGGAGCATTGTTAGCTCCGCCTTTTTTTCATACCAGTAATTTTACAGAATAATTTTTTTTTTATTTAATCGTTCTCACATGCTGTAGGAAAATATTTTACAAAGATTCTGGTGCGGAAAGAAGGCGAGGCTGAAAATACTCCAAAATAAGTGATAAAAGCTGTCATATGGCCGAGCGTTGGTCTGATCGAAACAGAACTTGACCGATACGAACCCTGCAGGGAAAAAAATGCTAAAATGAAGAAATATCTCTTCAGGGTTCGCCATATCTGCATTGAGCTGAAAGAAAAGCAAATTTCAATCTGAAGCAAGCTATGTTAAGCCAATACTACATAATTAGTTAATAATGAAAAAAAAAAAAAAAGACTTTTTAATGAAAACAAATAGGTTAAAAAAAAAAAAAAAAAAAAAAAAACGGAAATATGAAATTGCGAAATTAGAGCTTGTAAGAATGAATATCCACAAACACAAGTAATAAGATCCCATTCATGCTAAGAGTAGAGATTCTTAGAAAACGACGAAAATCTGTTTAATCATTCAAATTAACAAAAAAAATAACTATTTTTGCGCCTTATATTAATCATTACTTCGCTAAACCGATAATTAAGTAGAAAGCATCTCAGTGCTTGCATATGTATATTTATATACCAATTTCTGTCTTGTATATCTTTGGTCCTCCAATTCCTGTATACACACACACATACACAAATGTACACATCCACTTCTATAACATATTTCTTTCGTTGACCGAAAATATTCTTATCTTGACATTACATTTCAACAAAACTTATAAAAAGGTCTTAAATAGCAATCTTCTTTGTAAAAATAGGGTTTAAGTGAATATATATCCTCATATTTTAGGAAAGTTACAAGCTCTTAGAACATGTCTCACATTTGTTATAGTGTCAGAGGTCCACGTTTTACTGATTCTTCTCAGGATAAAGAAAATAAATATTTATTAAGTGGGATAAAGTTCACGTGGTTTCCGTGTTATCAATGATCTGGACTCGAAATACATCTCCCTATTCACATGTTAAGATGTTAAAAATAACGTTGATCAGATTTATAGGGTACTCCTTTTTCTCTCGTATTTTGATATAACAATGAAGTGAATTTATGTGATAAAAGACGTTCATTTCTATTTCTCTGTAAGACTATATATTTCAGCGCTTGGATGTGATTCCAAGTGAAATCTATGACTGCTGTAGACGTATTTCTGTAAAAGCAAATTTAAGATGTTTTACCTTATTATCAGATTAAACCTTTATTCTAAAAAGCATCTCGTATTGAAAAGTACCAGGTTTTATTTAAAAGTCAACGCTTTGTTTCAGGTCAATTATTAAATACATTTAGAAGAGAAATTCGTAAAAATAGCTACACTCAATTAAACCAGTTACAGGAGGAGAATTACATTATCATGCCTCTTCCATTAAAGGGAATGGTGGACAGTGAAAATCGGTCTGTGAAATTACTGTCTTAGAGTCGTGAAATTCTGAATACATGTGCATTAATATGTAACGATATTAAATATATTAAAATTTTTCGAAAAATAATAAATAAATAAATAAATAAAATAAGATCCAGATTATTATTATTATTATTATTAAATTTTTTTTAAAGCTCCATGCGCCTGAGTTTTTAAATTTCTCACTCGATTTTACTTTATTACAGTTTATCAATCTATTCTAACAGTTCATCTACAATTATTCTACAGTTTATCAATATATTTTTGTGCATAAATTAATGGATTGACTGATAAGTTAATTTTTTTAAAAAATATTTTTATGTTTGAATAGTGAAAATTTTTAACATTCAAACATAAAAATATTTTTTTTTAAATTAACTCATTAATCAATCCACTAATTAATAAACAAAAAATTTAAGAATCTATTAATAATAATAATGTAAAATTTAGTGAAAATTTTAAAAACCCAGTTACACCGAGTATTTAAAGTTTAAAAAAAATAATAAAATTTGTAATTTTTTTTTTTTTTAATATAAATAGTTTTCGAGAAATTTTAATGTTTGTAATATCGATACATTTCAATGAACATGTATGCAAAATTTCATAACGCTAAGACAGTAATTTCAAAGAAAGATTTTTCAACGTCTACATCTCTTTAAAACCTAGAAAATTTTCCCATAAACGTAACATTATAAAGACAGACACATATATTGCTATATATATATATATGTCAACTATTACGGATTATTCTCAGAAATTACAATTTTCAGCTAGAAATAGTAAACTCTGAAAGTTTTTCTTCCATGTGCCTTAACCATTTATTACAAATTCATTAAAACACGTAAGAATAGACACGTATGAATTCGTATTTGCTGCGAGTATCATTAAGCGATACAACTATTCTGTAGAAAAGATATAACATTTATTTTAAATTAGGAACTGTATCAATTTACTTGGTCATTTCTAACAAGATTATGTGATTTTACAGCTCTGTATAATTCTGTAGACTGCATTGTGTCTTTGTAATGCAAAACACTGAGTGTTATATTTGAAAATTATATTCATCTGGTGCTAAAATTTTATTAGAATTTTAATTTTTTTACTTCTATTACCCGACTACCGTAGATTATGGAAGTATTGTATTTGGTCCAAAAGTTCGATTTCGAGTTTTCCACTGATTTACGTGTTTAAAGCAAAACACTAGTTTTTGGCAATTGGTCAGTGTGTGTGTGTGTGTGTGTATGTATATGGAGAACCGTCTGGCTATCATATCTCCGAAATTGTTAAAGACAGAACTACGAAACTTCAGAATTGAGACAGGTCTGGTGTACAGATGAATTTTTCAAATTTCGGTGAAAATTGTAAAACCAGAAATGGAACATCAGAAATCAGAAGTGGGACCGTAAATCCGTATCTCAAAAACGGTTCTAACGATTTTCTTCAAAGTTGCTATATAAACACTCTATTAGCTATATAAACACGCTATCTCCTTTGAAAAAATATTACTGGTTAGTTTATGAAAATTGATCGGGGTCCTGTATAAAAAGCGCAATTTCTGGTTTCGCAAGTGCGTTTCTTCAAAAACGGTTGTACGTTTTTTTTTTTTTTTTTTTTCAAACTCGCCATCTTAACTCCCTTTTAAATATCCTTTTGCATGTATTTTTTTTTTCGGTTAATAATTGTGTAGGCCAAGTTTTGGTTAAAGTTGGTATCTCAAAAACGGCTCTAACGATTTTCTTGAAAATTATTACATAAATCCAATGTGGTTATTACAGGAAAATTAACAGTCATCCTGATTGAGTAATTCAGTTTTAAATCTTGGAAATTGGTGTTTCAAAAAATGACTCTACCATTATTTTATTTCTCTCTCTCTCTCTCTCTCTCTCTCTCTCTCTCTCTCTCTTATGTAAACTCTGTTTTCTAAGTCTTTACACGTGTATCATTCCCGGAACATTTTTAGGTGTCTACTTCGTTAGGTCACTTTTATGCCTTCTGATCACATTATCTCCAAAAAATGCATATAAGATGTGCAATAGTGGGTAATGGAAGATGTGTGGTTGTTTCACAGCAGATTTTTTTCTTTTTATAGAAATCAAACATATATAATGAAGCATATTTTGCTGCTTATTCATCTGTACTATAAATATATAGGCGATTTTTCAAAATATGGTATATGTAAACATTAACTATGAGCCATTTTTAAAATTTTCCAACTTTGAACCATTTTCTTTTCTTTTTACAGTATACTATTATAGGTTTAGAAAATAATGCACAGTTATTAAAAGACATTTATTATTCTCTAAAATTATAAATTAAAGCATTTAATCAGTTGATATGTAGGTTATAGATTTCGAATACTGCCGATGAGTATGTACAAATATCTGTCAACAAATTTCTAAACATTTTCGTACATTAGATCATCAATTATCAGATATCAGATAATCATTATTTGTTGAGTTTCGATCATTAAATGATTCGAATATCACAGTTTCGTGCTTAAAAATCGTGCACCTATAAAAAGAAATTTTACAAAAGCTCGTATGAATTCTTAGAAATTTTTAAAAAGGTTTTAAGGAAAGATAAAAATGTTTAAATTCTGTACTTAATACACTGAGAAAAAATATATATATACCGTCTTTATCTAGAACGAATAAGTGATCATTTTCTATATCCCTAAATTAAAAATATAGATTTCTGAGCTATGCATATAAGGCATACAAACAAGCTGACTAGACGAAATGATCGAGAATTTCTAGTCTATACATGTCTAGATAATGATACAATATTCTGATTATTCTGAATCGTTTGTAGTGAAATTATCGCTTGATTTTCTAGAATTGGGTCACAAACCAAGATTATATAGTTGCTTAAACTCGCCTTTGTTTGTAGAGATTTTATAAATAAGTTTTACCTTGATCATATAGGCAAACTCTCTAGAATTCTAATAGGGTTTTCTGGAACTAGCTTTCAAAGGGGACTAGAATTTATAAGGATGACATGGAATTGTTTTTACTAGAGCCCCAATTTAGATTCTAGATGTCAGTTACAGAATTTTTTTCTCAGTGTATATTTTGTTTCGATCGTTACGTTTCGGCAGAAAAAATACAAAAATATTTCCTCCTATTAAAAAAAAAAAAAAAACAAAAAAAAAAAAACCTTCTATCTTTAAAAGCCATTAAACCAGTACTACCTTTTGTGGATTAAATTATCAAGCATCCAGTATTCATCCGAAATTTTTCGTTAAAAAGACCTATAAATAAGCTTTTTGTTTTGGTACATTGAATCAGTTAACGTAAATAGTCAAGAAATTGCCCTTTATTGTCCAAAGTAATATAAAAAAATTTAAGATATTTACATAAACTTAAAAAAAAGTGGAATAATAATAAGAAGGAATCAATTCTAGTCTTAAGAATTAAAAACTGTGAAAAAATAAATAAGCAAGTCAATAGAAATTAAATTTATTTATTGTTAAGGCCTATGATGAGCGTTCAATACGAACATTTGCTAACAACCCATATGCGAAAATTTTCAAATTTTAATTCAAAAAAGGCAAATAATATTAATCTCAAGCGTTGAAGATTATCAGCATTCAAAAATACCTAGTAAATTTTGGACTAACCCTCTGCATTCAAACCAATATTTTTTCTAAATTATTATTTTGGTAGTATTTCGAGTTGTTAGCTTCCACGATCCCGAGTAAGATGGTTTATAATTTGTTAGCGTTACTTTGAGAAAAATTCTTCATTTTTACCCATGTTAAACCCCGACTTCCAAAAACTCTTATTCCCAGATTTGATAGCATCAAAAGTCACGATTGTGGAAAAAGATAAGTGACAATAACACACCTATTGACATCATTTTATACATGAACGTCTTTGCGTTCGTGACTATTTTTTTATGACTTCCGTAGTTTGGTTCGCAGAGGTGATAATGTACAGGTGCACACTTCATGTGCCGGTTCAGCAGTTATATCAGTTTATAGAAAACTGCGATGACATTCTCAGAATAATGTTTAGGGTCTTCTGGGAAAGAGACATTCATTTACATAAGCAGTATATCTATTAATAACCAAATAAAATGTAGAATAGGATACGAAACTTAAAATGTAATTTTTATGTTTTCTATGAAGATGGCGCATGCTGTGAAAGCTTCTATTTAAATTGTAGACGGAGCTTAGATTAGATAGTGAAGTGCAAAATAATTTCTATGCTTTTTTTTTTTTTTTTTTTTTTTTTTAAATAATAAATAAAAACAATGCAGAATGCATAGATTAGATTGTAAAACGCTTACCAGGATTAAGAGGATGGTGGTGTATTCTAGTTACTTAAATATTTGAGAAAAAGAAAAAAAAAATATTTTTTTTCCCTTACATATAGTTAATGGTTTGAAGACAGGATCCTATTTTTAATTGATTAGTTTATTTTAAACAGAATTTTACATAATTATTTAACATAACTGCAATAATTAAATATACTTGTTATTTTAATGGCTATTACTGACATGGTAGCTGTGAATTATGATTGATGATGACGATATGCTATTATTAAGTTTTACTAGGAATTCTACCTTTTGATTAAATGTCGAATAGGTGTTTATTAATAACATAGTCCTATTTTCGCAGACAAGTTTTAAACTCTGCTATTGCGAGCACTATAATTAAAGAAGTAATGGGTAAAATTACATGAAACTTCATTACATTTGTTAAACTTTGATAATTGGTACTGATTAGGTATTGGTGTATATAGTTCAGTACGTGGTAGTTTTGTACAGTTATGAGTAAAATTACATGAAACATTATTACATTTGCTAAACTTTAATGTAAATTGGTATTTTTTTAGGTCTTGATGTGTATGGCTCAGTCCGTAGTAGTTTTACACTGTACATTTATGATTTGATTTGATAGATATATCTCCTTATCTACGGCATGGAATGAAATAAAGGTACTTATTATGGAAAATTATGCTCATAGAAATTCAGTTGCTATGGAAACAACAGATAGAGTTCAACAAATAAAGCATTTACGTCATTTTATACGCATCTTCCTTAGTGGTAATTTTTAGCGTGACTTTGAACCAAACTAGAACATACTTATAATGGAAAAATATGCTGATTCAAAAATTGTTATTCTTTCTCAAATTAATGGCCAGTGTTTTTCGAAATGAACAACAAGGGTATCTCGGTTTCTAATTGTTAAAAATGTAAAAAAAAAAAAAAAAATCTGTTCAAACTATAATATTTAAATATTACGTTAAAAGCGTGTTATTTATTCCTATACATTTAATGCAGGGTATATTTTTATTTCCGATGTATACATTTCAGTTATAATTTTGATGTATACTTGCAAATTTGAATATATTTTTTCAATGTGATTTATTAGAATATTAATTCTTAATCCTTAAAAACAAAGTAACGTCCACCATAATTTTTTACGTGATTTTTAATGCTTCTTGAAATATTTTTTAAGAAACTAAAACGAATGCTACTTACACATACTGCATGATCTTTGAAAAATGATATGGAACAAAATATTACACAGAAAAAAATATGATAGAAGTAGTAGAATTCTTTCCTCAGCAAATTTTCATATACAAATTTAAAATTAATGAGTGTACATATTTAAGGAATTTTAAAAGAAAAATGCAGTTTCATTGTTTCCTTACAAGTATTTATTTTTTTAAAAATATCCAGACAATGTAAAAGTTACTTAATAGAATTTTAAATGATTTTTGTTTTTATTACTTTGCTACATTTTTTATGGATTAAACTAATGAAAGAATATAAACCTACAAATTTACAAATTGATTATTTCTAAATAATATCAAACATTATTTGAAAATTGATAAGCTTATAGGTTTTAAATGTTGTTTATTAAATATCACTAAAACCTAGAATTATTTCATGATGCAATATCAAATTAAAAATATTTCATTTATTTTTAGAATTAAAACACACGAAATAAAACACATTTCTTCCAATTTCCCTAGAAATAAAATTATAAATTTATTTTACTTAAAATTTAAATTGCGAGGGCTAGACAAACCGTGTGACTAGATCTCGCTAATAGACGATGCCAAAGCTAAAATTTTATTAGATTATGAGATATTCTCATCTGCTAAATTGTAATACTTAAGTAATATCAGTGCCACTTATGGTACGATATATATCCGAATTGAAGTGGTCGGATAAGGTGTTGCTGCAGGCAGTAAAACCCGAACCGCACATAATCTCGGAGGAAGGATAAGAATGGAGACGGCGAGAGCCGGTTTTCAATGGAGAAAGAGTGAAGTAACTGTATCAGATCCCTTTAACTCGTGTTCCTTTAACTGTGCACCCAAAACATTCGCTTAAATTCTATTGCCGTTAGTGTTAAACGTACGAAAAAATGGTATAAATCACGGTTTATCCTTCAAAAATACTGAGACATATTTTTTGTTTAGTGTATCAATCTTTGTTTTTTACTTTCTCTTACCCATAAGCATTGTTTTGGGTCAAAATTTCGAACGCGAGTTTTTGTTATATTTACATGCTCTGAGGTCCCCTGAATACGAAAATCATGTTTTTAGCAAATGGTCTGTGTGTATGTCTGTGTGTGTCTGTGTGTGTGTCTGTCTGTTATCAGCATATCTCAAAAACAAATTATGGCAGAAAGTTCAAACTTGGTATTCTAAATTTGTATCATATAAAGATGCTACACTAAACTTTTCGCTAAGATCAAGCAAATGGTTCGTGTACAGGGACACTCAAAAGTATTCAAATGCATTATGGCTATGGGGGAAATTGCAGGTAAAAAGAGTTTAACATCTATAGACTGCACTAAACCAAATGAAACGAATATATATTTTTTGTAATAGAGATAGTCAACAGGGGAAAAAAATATTGTGTATGCAGGAGCCTCGCCCCCCCCTCCTGGAGGGGAAGTCCCCCCTCGAGGAGAGTAAATTTCATGAGGGGTATCTTTCAAAAGAGCTCGCCAGTACCTTTAAAACGAATGGTTGAACCATTGATCTGCGATAATTTAAAACAAAGTTATCGTTTTTTTTTTTTTTTTTTTTTTTTTTTTTTTAAACAAAAAAAAAAACTTTTTTTTTTTTTTTTTTTAATATTGAGAATAAAATGGATTTTTTTTTTTTTGGATATTTGGTGTTATACTTCTTCTCTAATAAGGAAACGTCTGCATTATCATAAAAGATAATTTTTTTAAATAATAATTTTAATAAATTATTTTTTAAAAGCAGAATTATTTTTTAATAACCAAATTAAATTCTATATAAATGTAGGTGCATTAATGAAACAGCGGGTTGAGGGGGGCGGTAGCCCCCCTCACACAGAACTAATTATCATATAAATCTCTCCCGAAGCATAATTTGAATTGTTTAACATAGGTTTACATAACATCGTTATCTTACCTCTTAATCTCCAACCTGTATTTATAGTATTAAATTTCAGGATAAGAGAAAGTCGTGTGAGTGACACACCAGATTATTGTAAAAATTTTTTATAATGAAATAAAAGCAGAAGCATTTCATCGTTAAATATTTTTTTCCTTTTTCATGCCGTAAAATTACACAACACAGCGGCCTGGAAAAACTTTCTTATTTAAAGTTAAATATCACATTGAAAAAGCTAAAAACTTATCAGAAATATAGTTTTTAAGATTATGTTAAATTGGCGAGAACGTAGGTTACTTTCTATTTGAAACTGTGATAATGATAAAAAATAATGATTTTTATTATTTTCTTCTATTCAGAAGAAGAAAGTATTGAATTCGTGAAAGTTTTTGATGCATTTACACGTTTTGTAAAGCCTTGAAAATGATTTGACCATTTTTAAAAATGCAAGTCTGACAGTGTATTGTGTATGTGTTATTAAAATTTGTGGGTACTGTATCTCATTAAGTAATGGGCAAAATTCCACAAAACTTTATATTTAGTTAAATCTTCATATGAATTGGTACTGATTATATTTCGGAGTAAATCGCCCATCGGGTGGCGCTACTATGCATATATGTATGTGTTATCAAAATTTGCGATTGCTGTATCTCATTAAGTAATGGGCGGAATTTCACAAAACTTTATATTTAGTTAAATATTTATATGAATTGGTACTGATTATATTTCGGAGTAAATCGCCCATCAGGTGGCGCTACTATGCATATTACTCCCATTTAAGATAAAGCTATATTTCATCTTCTGTTGTGTATACTTTCGTAAAATTTTATATTTAATTGGATCTTAATGGGATTTTATCCTGATAACACTTTGTAGTAAATTTCCCAACAGGTAACGCTGCTATGCTGTGAGGTTTATTAAATTTAAGTGTAAAATTTACAATATTGATTTTAATTATCTCAAAATAATCTTAAATGTTTGGGTTTATTAAATAATGCTTTTGTAATTAAATATATTTACATCGTCATTATGAGTGTATTTTCAGCAAGATAACAAAATTAAAAACTAAATTCTGATCCTCATTATCTGAAATTTAATGAAAATTTAATTTAAAATTGTTATGAACAATTTAATTGTTCTTTCCTTAATAAAGCAAAATCTGCTACAAATGTAAGGCGATATTTTCTTTGTCCTATTTTTGGGATTTGAAATTAATTCTTTAATATACATAATCTCAATATTTTATTTGAAAGATGGGCTATTTATTTAAATAATATTACTATTTTTAGAAAATCTTATGTAAATGTCAATAAAATGTTCAATCAATAAATGCTTAAAATGTCAATTTTTAAAATATACTTTTTTTTTATTATTATTAAAAGGTTGGCAAGTATGTAGAAGTTGATAAAACCCTTCTAAAATAGTTTTCTTGATCCCTATTAGTTATAATGATATGAAAAATTTGTTTTATTTCATATCAATTGTTTTAAACCCTTGCACTTGAATGAGTTACTTGTGGCAATTTGTTTTCTTATGCAATAAAAACAAACAATTTTGTTTGAATAATAATAATAATAATAATAATAATAAAAGAATTTACATTGCAAATTTTTGTAAAAAATTAGAAATGAAACTAGGCGCTTTCAATGCAAAAAATAACAACCCTCCCTCCACCTGAGTGCACCAATATGGCTGAACCGGTTACAGTTGGAGCTTCACTTAAACGAGCTCTCGCCCTCTCCATATCTATCCTTCCTCCGAGCACATAATGCGGGTGTAGAGTGCGCTGCCGAAGGTAGCAGGTACCTGAAATGAGGTTCACAGCAATTTCAATAGATTTTTTCTTTAGTTTTTCTTTATAAAGTTATGTATAAAAAATAGTGATTCAATTATTTTAACACTTAATTCAATAAAAGTTTCCTTTTTTTTTTTTTTTTTTTTTTTAAATCTTTTAAGAATTATAACATAATATTATAAAATTATTAATAAAGTATGTATTTGTTACTTTTAGAAATTCATATAATGTTTTTTGGAATAAGTGTTGTTAACATTTAGCCTTTTATAATAACTTTTTTGCTATAAACAATTTTTTGTATCATTTCATATAAAACTTCCTTTAAGTACATACATTTTCGCTTTATTAAAGGAATCTTAAATTTTTGTTTCACAGTCAGTTCTTACAAAAGTATTAGTACACAGAATTTCAGAGAAATGTTTTTATAAATTTCAGAATTAAGTTTCATATTTCGTATGCTGCTATTTGGGTGCACTTTAGTTAAAAATTTTAAATTGAAATACTTTATTTGTTTTATTTTAATAAAAAAAAGTTTTTCATCTACTAAATACCAAATTTTCTTCTGAATATAAATTCTATTAAATATAAATTCATTGTTCGTGTTGCATCTTTTACAACTATTACGTTTTAAAGATTTTTCGTGCATCAGTACTTTTTCATTTTTCAAAAGAATACTCATTCTCTGTTAAGATTTTTCTTACTTTCACTTTTAACAATAAATTCTTTTTTTTTTTTTTTTTTTTTTTTTTTTTACAATAAATATTTTACAAACAATTCACGTGCAATGGTATTCACGATTATCAAAATTTCCTGCTCTCAATTTTCGGATTTAAGTTTCTTATTTTTCCTTTTGTTATTATTATTATTATTATCACTTTACTAAAATGGTTCTGAAGATTCAAATGCAATGATTTTAATGCTTTAAGTTATAAAACACAAAGACTGGAACAAAAGGATTTTGTTTTGTTTATTTATATAAAACTGTACATTATGCATATTTATCTTCCTTGTGGTTCTGATTAGGTCAAAAAGAATATATTACTTTCAAACTTTGAATAAACACCATAAAATGCAATAAAATCGCAACAATTGTTTCGGGTCGAAAAAACACGCGACCCTTCATCAGGCGAATAAAGTAAGCACGAGTGCTGCAATCAAAGCGGCAACGCATGCGATTTTATTGCATTTTATGGTGTTTATTCAAAGTTTGAAAGTAGTATTTTCTACAACGCCAGTTTTGTGGTGATTTTTTTATCAAAAAGAATATAGTTAAATCTTATATATATATTCAATGAACTTCTTATATTTTGAAAATATATATAGTTAGCTGGTCTCGAATTTGAGATTGATAATAAAGTGTACCACAGCTTTTTATTTATTTTTTCTATATTAAAAAAAAAAAAAAAAAAAAAAAAAAAAAAAAGTATATATTCGTAAAATTTTCAAAATCTAGTTTTCAATTCATTTATACATTTTCAGGTGTCTTTAAAACACTTCACTATTTATAGAAAATATTTGTGTGTTGATGAGTCTGTGTGTGCATGACAGAAATGTTGGGGCAGCTCTAGCTCTAGATCAAGAACTAATGGACAGAATTTCGTGAAACTTTATATTTCTTTGCATTTTGACATAAATTGGGTGTATCAACATTTTAATTGTATTTTCGTCATTGTATTTTAATAATTTATAATAATTGTATTTTAATAATTTATTAATAATTGTATTTTCGTAAATTTGAATGTTAAGTATTTTAATGAAATAAAGACATTTTTTTTTTACTTCCTTATACAAATTACTAGCAGGCTTTGCCCGCTTCGCTGGGCATTATATTTAAATGATTTTTTTTTTTTTTTTTTTTAATTGAATAACTGAAACATTTAAATAAATATATTTCGATTGGCGACTATTTTCGTCACAGCTTTAGCATGGGACCTCCTTGCCAATATCAAACATTTTTTGAGCTTGTTGAATCTGTACAACAAAACTATTATTAAAACGAATATTCTCGAAAACAGTCTAATAGTAGTGTTGATTCTTCGAATATTATGGAAACAATTGAAACTGTTACTCGTAAAGCAAAAGTCACTATTCGATGAATGTTCTGAAACAGTCCAAAAAATAGTCACTTTTTCCACAGGAGTAAAGCAAGTAACATCAAAGAGCTTCAAACTTCGGGAACCCTAAACTACCATTTTCCACCAAATTTGGCCATCCACTCGCCAAGGCTGATCCCACTGGAAATGAATGAACTGCCCTTCTATTTTTACTTTTCCTGTAAAAGTACTTTCCTTGCAACAGTACAATTGATGCAGGAAAAAGGCTTAATCCCTGGTAACAATATGCTCTAAACTCTATTTCTGCCGTATTTTTTGGACAACTAATGTTTCTATATTTCTTATTAAACATATTTTTATTTAGTTATTTAAATATTAATTTGAATTAATCAAACATTTCTTCCCGACAGCGTGCAAGTGAAGTCTCACACAGCAGCTCATTTATTTGTATGTTAAATTAGCGTAGTGATTGGTATGTAAAAAAAAAAAAATAAATAAGTAGCAATATCGTGCTATACAATTTTATTATATCTCTCCCTTAGCGGCTTTCGAATTTTTGTCGCTATATTAGCGATGGATATATATATATAATCTATTGTATGAAAAGGGGAAGCCTATTTTGCTAATACTTTTATCATATTTTGTTTATATTTTAAAGTTTTTTTTTTTTTTTTTTTGTTTAAAATACTGCTTGCTGAAATAAATTTTCTATTTTTAAAACCGCATTTTCTTCTATAAAAATATCTACTCAGATAAAAATAGATCATTTGTGTGACTACTATTTCGGTTTAATTTTTTTTTTTTCTTTTCCTAATATTTTATAATTTATTTAAAGTAGTAAAGAAACGCTAGGCAGTCGAATGGGACGTCATGGGCAGATATTTTTAATAACAACTTGACGGTAAATAAAAAAAAAAAAAAAAAAAATTACAACATATATTAGCATCGTAAACTATATTAGCACTTTATCAATGTGTATAAATTTTTAAAGTGATAATGACGTCAATTTTTATGTTATGCATAATTCATTTTCTTATATTTTTTTATTGTTCACGTTTAAGTAAATGTATTTATTTTCCTGTCAAAAAATAAAATAAAATAAAATAAATAAATAAACTCGTAAATGTTTTTGGCAACAATTTAAATGTCTAATTTTACAGCTATTATGAGGCTATTATTTTCATATTTTAAATAATTAAAAGAAAACTAATCAAAAATTCGAAAGTCGGGCATCGATGTGTACAGTGACCCCTTGGGGACACATTTGTGTCGAATCACGTGATTGTTTTAGCTACCGTTTTCGAAAACAGTGAAATATACATATATATATATATATATATATATATATATATATATATATATATATACACAAATCTTGCTCGCTTAATAGTATAAGATAAGGAAGTATAATAATCCCGATTTGCGAAATGGATATTGTATTTCACATAGCTCAAAAATAAATGGTCATAGAATGTTGCAAATTTATATTTGTGACTGGCATAATGTTTAGTTGCACACCTCCAATTTTGGTTTTATTACGAACTACCGTTTCAGAGATATCAAAGACTTTACGTGAATAACAACTTTTTGACGTCGTTGTTCACGAACATGACATTAATTAATGGCATTTTAAACATTCGTGACGTCCGTATGTAAGTATGTTAATGTGTGTATCTCACATAACTCAAAAACGGTTGGACGTGGAGCGTTGCAAATTGGTATACAGGTTTGCTATAACATCTAATTGTGCACCTCCCTTTTTGGACTTTCTGTGACTTTACGTTTTGGAGATAGTTAAGGAAATTATATTCATAATGACCAATATACAAAGGTTTTAGCCATTATACATGACCTACCATCACATACGTTTCAAAAGAAGCTAATGATAGAACCAGTAATGATATTGTTATGAAAGTTCTCGACATTTTTACGTACAGAAAGTAATTCTTAAAGGCATAAGTGGGTTCTAGTCGACGAATGGACTTCATTTAATGAATATTCAGCCCGTAGATAGAGTTTGTAATGATAATGATAAAAAAAAAGTTGTTGACATGTTAGTGTGTAGAAAGTAATTCTTAAAGAAATAAGCAGGTTCTAAATCAACGAATGTACTTTATTTAATTAATATTCAGTTAACAGTTGAATAAATCTCTTTTTTGTGCTTAAAAAATCAATAATCAAACAATATTCTTGAAACAATCCAATGAAATGATCATTTTTACTACACAAATAAAGTAAAAATTGTTAAATACACTACAGAGCATAAATTTCGCTAAATCAGGAGCAACCGAATATTCCAAAGTCTGAATGGAATTTGAATTCATCGAGAGTATTGTCAGTGATTTATGGATTTTTCAAGGTAGTGCTGCATGAGAAACTAATGCATCATTACAAAATTTTGAGAACTAGACTCCTATTGAGGTTAGAGTTTCCAAATTTTGTAAATCCCGTACTGCCACTTTTTGACACATTTAAATATCTCATTTGAAGTTCAGTCAAAATCCACCTTCGTGAAAATGAAAAAAAACTTTTATCTGTTTCCACTTTTACTACGTATAGAAAGTAGCAGATAAAGATATAGATAAGTTCTACTCTAAAATCATCAACAATCACTCTTTGTTTTGTTCTGCACTATAAACCAATGAATTTTTCTGGAAAAATCCAGAACTCTGTTCTTATTGAAGTTGGAGCTTCCAAACTTTGGCATACTTAACCTACAAATTTTTGCCAAATTCGGTCGCCAGCTTGCAAAATTAGACGTCAACTCGCCAAATTCGATGTCAAGACCAAGAATTTACTCTGGCTACTAACTTGACGGCTTGGCGAGATTAGCGTTAAAATTTTGCGCCAAAAATTGTTTCAGAATAGCCGGAAATGCTTTCTAAATTTTGCCTGAATTGTTTAACTTAATTGTTTTGGTGAAATTTATCGTTTCTCGCCACTAATTTTTGCCAAAGAGAACAAAAATTCTATACTCGAATGATTTTCACTGAAATGTAAGCTGCACATTTGCCAGTGAGAGATTCTGTAATAAGCCGTGGAATACTATTCCTAAAAAAACTACTGTATTTGTCTCGGCGGTATATATCATCGTATTATCGAGACGTTTTTGGTTAGAGTAGCAGTTTTTTTATTTATTATATATTTTTTTTTCAAGGAATGTTCGTCGACTGGAACATGCCTGTTTTTTTAAGAATCGTTTACCCCACACAAAAAATGTCAATGTTTTCCTATCAATATGTATATTCCTATGGTTGTATAAGGAAGTCATGTCGTGTCCACATCAGATTTTTTTCTTTTTAATTAAAAAAGTTATTATGTCTTCCAATTAAAATGAATCCTCTGATCACATATTTTTCTTTTTAAAACTATATCAATTATTGAATTACGTTACAATATGCTATTCATACTTTTCATAAAAAATGATAATTATTAAAATTAGAAAGTGATTAACATAATTTGTAATTAGTAAAAACTGTTTATGAATTATAATAATTTATTGTCGACGCTAAAGATTCCAGGTTTGAATTCAATGTACGAATTAATAAAACTTAAAACTATATAAATACACTTATATTATTATTTATTTATTAAATAACTATTAAAAATATTAACATAGCAATAATGTTAAGGAATTTATCGTGATAACTGAATAATCGCGACGACAGCTATTCTGTAATAAGAAAAGAACAACAACAATAATAATAATAATAATTTATTTTACTATATATATATTTTTTTATTTTTATTTATCAATTTATTTTGTTCGTTTATTTTAATTCAATTTAATCTTATTATTTCTCTTTTGCCGTAATGTAACGCCACACTTGTTTTTTCTGGAAATTTTGTGTACTGAACTTTTCCAAACATTGACTAATTTCAAATTGGTACCCATAGATTTAATTGTTTTTCCATCACTACATATATGTTTTATAAATAAATATTTTAATTATCTGTTTCATAAACAATTTTAATTTTATTGTTATCATTTACATAATTCAAAAATGCATCAAATATAGGAATATATTTAGGTAATTTTTAATATAAAAAAAAAAAAACTTTTAATAAAATGAAATTAGTACACGTTTAATTAGTACACGGCCGATTATTTTAAACTAAATGTACAAAATTACTTCCAAATTCTGATAATATTTAGAAGAAAATTTTATAACAAGGTTAAAGTAGAATTTATAAACCTCTTTTGCAGTTCAAATTAGTAAAATAGCAATTAAGGTAAAATAATTGTTCTTACCATCTAAACCAGTGGTGGCCAACTGGCGCCCCACGAGGAGGGTAACGATATTTAAAGTTTGACAACGTTGGTAACACACCAAAAATTAATAAATCCGTTCTGAGATTTCGAAATTAAAATAACTTTCAAAGGTTACTGCAGCTAAAGAATCACACTATTTTAAGGAAATATTATTAGATCCATTATTCATTCTTTTTATTATAGTTATTAATGTTTAGTAATAATTTTTTCACGACTCTATTGTTAATTTATGAATGAAAACAATTTAAATTTATGTATTCGGCTTCGAGTCTTCAACCTCACCCGCAAAAACTGTACACATACATGATTCGTGCACTCACAAACACATATATTCATACACATACATGCAGGGAGACCTGCCTGAATAAAATAGATTTCCACCAAGTGTTTTGGGTTGGACAGGCCTGATCTAAGCAACAACATAATACGAAATTTTTCTTCTAATCATTGCAAACAGTTAAAACAAGTGAAATAACTCTATGATAACTTACTACAAATAGTAACATCATCAAAACTCTTGCAAACAAAATTATTGTTATTAAAAAAAAAAAAAAAAGTTATATCTGTGAATGAAAATAAACGTTTTGTCTCTGATACAGGATATAAATATAATCTTGGACATGTGTTAGTACAAAGATAACCTTATTTTATTATGAAGAATTTTTTTTTCCTTTACAATTTTAATATATTATATACATATATATATAACGAAAAAAAAAAAAAAAAAAAAAAAAACAGAAATAGTAGAGAATTTTTTTAAACTTTATATTTAATTTATTTTTTCCAATTTATTTGTTTTACTTAAAATGTATTTTGTCCCTATTCTATACATAAACCTCACAAACTGTCTTTTTTTTTTTTTTTTTTTTTTTTTTTTTAGGAACAGAAATTATTTTTAATTATAATTTAATTTAAATATATTCCCCATTTCAATTTTGTTATTGTATCTTTTTATACAGGTTTCAATTTTTCGCATGTGCTTTTTATTAGTTTGAGATTTTTCTAGAACGGTGTAAAATGACGTTGGATGTACAATGTAACGAAACAATATAATATTTTGCGTAACTGTCATTTCATTTGTTTTTTAACCTATTTTTAAGCCCTATAAAACATCACTGATGTTCAGAGGACTTAATTAACATATCAGCTGCGTTTCGGATCAGCGAAGTTCGTTTTCTTCAGATCCGAAATATTGGTTTCACTTCAAATACCTAACTGAGTTAGAAGTATTAAAAAATGTCTGTTAGAACAAATGTCTGTTAGAAATTGTACTTCTAAAAACAAAATCATGAGTTTCCTAAAATTTAATTTCTAACACAATATACATTGCAGTTTATTTATTTACTACATCCCAAATTATGCATAAGGCTAATATGTAAAATATACTGATACTGTATTCTGTCAAATACAATATTACACAGATATTTTCTCACATAATTTTTTTTATTTATCTAACGTTACTAAATGTTAATAAAATACACTTTACCAAGTACAAAAAAATAAAAGCAAAAGAAGCTATTATGTTAGCCAAGTAAAATAAGTATGACTACTCCAACATGTTATTCAAAAAAATTATGATGTTATAATTTTGTTTATTTAAGAAGAATTTTTAAATTATGCATGTTTGAGGTAAAAAGTACAGTCGGTAACAAAAGTGTCGCGGTGTGTAGTCTTAAATTAGAAAAATTTAGTCTTAAAATTTTTCTAAATTAGTCTTAAAACAAAACTTATTCCGGGAATAGTGTTATTTTATGATAATAATAAATGATAAGCACAATTTATATAATGTTATTTTATGAAAAATCAAAGAAAAAACCCTTTGTATCTATCTTTTTGTCGCGGGGTGTATATATACATATATATATAATGTTACATATATTCCTAAATCAGGACATAAATTGTGATACAAATCTGAATAACCATTAAGTAACTGCTTTTTTTCTGAATTACGAAAAGCTAATGATTATTGATTAATTGAAATAAAAAAGATCAATCATTCAAGGTTTATATACAGCATAATTTACTGCAAAATACTAATTTCAGACCGTTTAGGATTGCCTATTTAAAGTTTATTTAGCAGGCTTTTTTTTTATAAATATTACATGAATACACAGAAAAATTTAAAAGCACATAAAAAACAAATTATAAATATATAACGTTTTAGTTTTGTTCATATAAATTTTCGAGGGAAAGATAAAAGAAATTCATTACGCATCTTAGCTTTGATCATAAAAAACTTTATTTTTCTTTGGTGAAATGCAACAGCCGTTCTTAAGCTACAATCGAAATACTTATGTAAGTATTATGCATTTAGGTTATTTCATATTTGAGTTTTAAGCAGCTGTGTCTGTTGGATCGTTTATATAATCTTATAAAAGAGTATTTCCAGTTTCTTTTTTATTAGACTATGCTTATTCGCTGTATGGGGTTATACAAGTATAACATTAAGAAAAAATATTTTTTTCATTTTTATTAGTTTAGTTTTAGTCAAATCTAAAGCGATTAATACACATGCTAGCATTCTTTGTCCCTCTACTGATCACTATATTTAAATAAAGTTTAAATTTTTTTTTATAGTTTTTTTAATATATATATACTAAAAAAATGCAATGAAATAGCTCAAAACTTTCGTTAAGAGTTAAGAGAGTCGTTAATTTTGGACTATTAGATTTATCTAACCTATCTCACTTCCATTGATTGTATTATATCACCCTAGCCGCTTTACACTGTTGGCACTGCTTTAGGCAAACATCGTTTTAGCAGTATGTTGTGATTATTATCGTCTATTCGCTTAATACGTCTATTCGCTATTATCGTCTATTCGCTTAATTAGTTAATTCAAAAACTAATTGGGACAATTTAATTTAAATGACCAACGCGGAATTCATGGATTATTTTACATCTTTTGGTACCTTCCTCGCGTATTTCTGCTTACGACGATTTGTGATGAAATGTCCGGACCTACATAAAACGGGATTTTAATTTTATGATTTAAAGATATTAACATTTAATGACTGCGAAGGTTTTGCTGATTTCAAGTCTTTATCTGTAATTTGTATCATTTTATCCACGGATTACCTCGAAAAAGATAACTGAGAGACTAAATATTGGATATACTATTGTATTCCTCCCTTTAAAGAAACTAGATACGGCTTACAAACAAAATATATAAGCTCCGCGTGTTGTGACAGAACAAAACAAACTATACTGTGTTTATATGAAATTACATCTTATATAGAGATATTTAGAAACCACATGTCATTGGAAAAAACCACTAATTTGATGAAAATTGCACTTTGAAAGTTGCACTTTTTCTTTTAAAAAGACAAAATAATTTAAAATTACAAAAATTCATAAAACTCCAGGCTGACTTCTTGTCATCTGTCATCTGCCCTGTTGCTGTTAGTATGCCTCTCCAACTCTACCCAATGAAATTTCCATAAAAGCGCCTCAACCGGTAAAGTTTCCAAGTTACTCCATGTTTCCTGTAAAGCTCCAACTAAATACAAGTTCCTTTACCTCAAGACTGTATGTGGATCCATGGTGACCCAGTAAAGCTCAACTAAATTTCCGAACTTACGATTTCAGACTGTTTTATCAAACTTAACTGTAACTGACATATGTTTTTATTGGTATATAATTGAACTGTTGCTGCACTTGTAATCAAGCATGGCTTGAAATTGCCCTGATGATGCCCTGATAAACAGGGCGAAAAGCTTTAACAACATGAATTTTTTGTAATTTTAAATGATTTTAATTAAATTCGTCTTTTTAGATAAAAATTTGTACGTGTTTTAAAATGTAATTTTCATCAAATTAGTGTTTTTTTACAAAATGTGTTTCCAATATCTCTTTTTTAATCAGTTAATAAAACAAATATTTCTTGAAAGAAATTAGAATTGGAGATGAAATATGGGATTGACATAAAAAAAATAATAATTAATTAAAAAGAATGCTGGTAGAGCAGAATTTATTTCAAAGACTCAGTTGCATCCAATGAAACTGTATTAAAGGTATTTAAAAGGGAAAATATGGAGTTATCAAGTGTCTCACAGTTCTTTAAATGGCAAAAAAGAGAATTATTAATATGTTATCTCTCAGAAAGCTTTTCAGTGTTAATCCATTGAGTATAATTAATTAAATCAGGAAAAGTCCTCTATCAAGTCAGAGACGAACTTTAATAATCACCCAATACATACTAAAGTTTCTATTTCATTATCATGTTGAACATTTCTTTATTTCAATAAAATAAAATAGTAGTTCAATATAGTGATTAAATTTGTGAATTTAATACATTTCTGTTTTTCACAATAAGTGATACTATATCAGATAAACGCTAGTTGGCATAGGAGGATTCTGCTCAATTCCCCGTCATATATTAGTTCTTATAAATTTCTATTGCAGGGCATACAATATTCATGTCAAGAGTGATGAATCTGGCTGATCGTTTGACACCGTTGTAGACTGAAAGTGAAAACAAATAGGGTTCTAGTCAGAGTCATGAGATATGTTATAAAATTAATCCGACTTCTCTGTGGTCATTTATTTTTACAATATCATGTACACAATTTTACAAACTAACACATTAAAACACTACAGAGGGATACCATATGGATTTTGTGTTTTTCCGATTCCTCACAAACGAAAACGTGTAAAAACATAAAAAAAAAAAAAACCCAAGCCCAAAAATTTTCCTGACTATCTAAATTTCCTATATCAATTATGATAGGAGATAAAAAATACTAATTTTATATTTACATGTTTTTTAAATCTAAGTGAGTAAATTACTTCTAATGTTACGATTGTTTTTTTGTTTTTTTTTTTCCCCACCATGCAAAACTATATCTAGTCTCTCAGCTCATGAAATTTTTATCCGTATTAGAAATATGGTCTTTAAAGTGAAAATGTTTTCTCACATTATTGGTAAATTTGTTAGTTTGTTACGCAGCACAATTATTTTTAAAACGGTGTTTTCAAAATGTCATAGTTGTTACGGTTTTCTGATTGAAAATGTGAACATATTTAAAATTTATTGCAATACCCGTAAGCGTATCTCCATTATGTTGGCGCGTACAGCACAAATTCACAATTTTTCGCCAAACAGTGCGATTTTCGCCAAATCTGGAAATGCAAAGAGAAACTTCACGCCGCTTAACCTGTGTAAATAAACATCCGGCGTTTCCTTTTTTTTTTTTTTATGATAATTAATGTAGGATTTAAATCGTAAAACGAACCATATCTTGAAATTAAGAAATAGTTTTCCGAATAGAGAAGTAGATAATAATAATGGTAATGCATTGGCATTGAGATTCGATTTCATGCATGAGGCCGAAAAGTTTGTAAAAATTGTTCGACCAATTTACTAATACTTACTAAAATGCATAAAGTCTCATAGGTTCAAATCGGTAGTATGCCATATTGCATTTCAACTATTTTTATTATCATTTTGTATTCAAAATTTTAAAATGTACTATAAAATATTTCTCTTATGATGCAGTGATTGAATTTTCACTAAATATTCACCTTATATTTAACTATTATGTATTTTTAAAGAACATCTTAACCATAATAAAGATCGATATTTTCTTTTAAATTTTATGGTTGAAGTTCATAAAATTTTCTACGTATAATTTCCTCCTCAAACATGTCCATTTCTCATTCTTTAACCCCCTCCCCCCAGCATACAAAGTTAAAAACATTAAACATTTTATTAATCCTATTATATGTGTTCCTCAGTAGTAATAAATAATCTTACTTAATATGTTCTGAAAATCAAAGTAATAATGATGTACCTATTTCCCTTTTCTAAAAGAAATAAGTCGACATAGATGTATTCTGCAAAAAGCGTCCTTTTTGCACTGAAGACAGTACGCTTTAGGCTACCAAAACAGCTGTATGCATTTCCAATATTTTTCTTTAATTATGTTACAAAGCCCAAAATGTGATATAAGAAATAAAAAGTGATTCAATTCTTTTGAAAATCCATTTAAATTTAGTGACCAGCAAAGCGGACGTGGCCTGCTACTGTGTCAAATATCACAAATATTTTTTCCTAGTTCTGACAGAGTTGTAGGCTGCAAATTTCGATTCCTCTCCTTTGCCTTTTTATAGACGAAACGTTTTCGACCGGATTGTGATTAGGACTATTTCCATGTCGGGTAAAGAAGAAATTCTACGATATTCTTTGTGAGATTTAACTTAAAGTGAAAAAAGTTATGATTACTTACAGAATTATAAGTGGTCATGGAAATGGATAAGAAATTTTGACAATTTGAATCGAATAAACTTACCCCACACGCCATACAGCAAGGTACATTATCATCTTGAAATGCTGTTTGCACACAATTATTTGGAAAAATTTGGTAAAAAACGCAAGGCAGTAAAATCATAATTAAAATGAAAGATAGCAGAGTAAAAATTTTACGATATATTATTAAAGAAAATTTTTATACATTTAAGTTATTTTTTATCTGAATGATGCTGACGATAATCACTCAACTATTTCTATTTCTGAACTTTGCTAACAAAGCATATTCAGTTAAATTATTTTATAATAAAATAGCCTGAGATTGTTACATTTTCTCGAGCATTAATTATTATTATTTTTTTTAATAGTTCCATCTTCGCCCTCTGTACTCTCTTTGTTCGTTTAAATGCAATTAGGTAATTATGAATTTGATAAAAAGAGTAATTAACTTTTTTAGAAGAAAAATAATGGAACAGATCATAAATGATGATGAAAATAGATTAAGCTTAAAACAATTTTTCAGAAAAAGAAATCTTACTGCAAAAAGAAAGTTATGAAAAACTTCTAAGTGAAAGATTGCTTTTAATGAATATATATTAAATGGGTTCAACTTAATTATTATAAATTATTCCCATTCTCAGATACATTTTTACAGTCATACAGTCTTTTGCAATAGATTTTGATTGTTTGGTATTACGCTAACAAAAAAAGTATTTTTTCAGAAAAAATAATTACAGTAGATGAATTATAAGAAGTTTTTTTTTTTCCTTTCATTAAAAAAAAAAAAAAAAAAAAAGAAAAAAGGACGAAATGGCTTTGTTATTCGGACACGCATAAAACATTCTAAAGCTATCATTTTCCAATAAACCCGTCGCCAATTGCCCATCTACGCAGCACTAGTGCAACGTAAAACCAAACCATCCATCCACTTTCCGAAAGTAATTTAGTCACGAGTTAAATTAGGAGACAAATCAGAAATTGTACAAAAGCAAAAAATATTTCGGATTACCCTGTATCATAAAAATCTACAAATGGCTTAACATTATTTCTCTTACTATTTACAATATTTCTATGTTTTGTTTGCATGAACACCACAAATATTTATACAAATAGAGTTATTTATTTATTTATTTATTATTGATTTTTTAGCAAGTTTTTTGTATATAATAAGAATGGATTTCAACAAAATTTTACCAAACTTACTAAAGAATTAAAAAATAAAATAAAATAAAGAAACATTATTCTAAAACATTAAACTCAAACATTTCATTATTGCTGAGATATGGCTATATATATTTAAAAAATGCAATCACGCTTTAGTTACAATTAGATACACTCATAACTTTTTATCCAAAGTACGTAGAAACATAAAGGAATGAAAATTTTCAGAATTGTTCATATTTCAACCTATATTTTCTTCAAAATGTCGATTTTTTTTTCTTTTTCTTTTTTTTTTTAAAGTTAAAACTTCCTAGACCCCTTAACGCCCTTAGCATATTTTGTTTTTCTAAGAACTATTATAAATAATATTATGAAGAAATATTTTCTTTCTTATATAATTAAATCAATTAAAAAAACTGAATTTTTTTAAACTAAAAATTTTAATTTACAAACTTTGTTAATAATTATGCATGTCATTATAAAATATATAAATTTTAAGCACATATTTTTTAAAAGCAGCAGTATTTAAGAGGCACTTTAAAAATTTTACAAATATGAAGTACATGTATAGAGTAATATAAAGCATGTAAGTATTTTGTACAGGAAATTTAAAAAGCCGTCGTCTAACTACAAGAGTTGTACAAACCTAATTTTACGTATAAGAGGTTTTTGTACTTAATCTTCGCAAAAATATAAAAAATTAAAGATATTTTTAGACTTTTTATCCTGTATTTTTATTTTACTCTCTTTATATAAAAAAAAAAAAGGGGGGGGGGGATAAAAAATTTTTTCAAAGCCTTCTATTTTTAGATTTTGAAAGCATATTTTTGAAAGCTTTTTTAAAAAAGGTTCTAAGCTCTGACTTACTCTTAAAGATTAAGCTTTTCACGGAGAATTAAACGTCATCTTTGCTTCAGTGTGCTCTTTGACTGGCTTCTTTTTCCTGCGAACATTTCTTTGAGAAAGAGAAAAAAAAATCTCTAATTTGAACGAGATTTACGTAAGAAGCCCTTTAGCATACTTTATGTAAAGATATTTCTTATGTGTCATAATTTTAAAAAATTTCCAGATATAATAAGAATAAAGGAAACGTCTTTTTTCTCTTTTATTGCCAAGAGGCACAGAACGTCATTTGGCTGCTTTTATCTTTTTTTTTTTTTTTTTTTTTTTTTTTTAAATGTATATATAAATTTAGTTATAGAAAAATTCCTCAATGCAATTAGATTAAATGTTAAAAGAGTTTAAAGTGAATTAATATGCAATGGTGTGTTTGGGATTTGATTCCGGAAAGAAATATTGTTAAAAAAAATTTACAATTGATATAATTTATTGTATGTATAGCTGATATGAAAATAAACAAGAATATTTTAGATAGATTGGAATGTGTAAGGCTGGGTTTTTTTTATACCAACTGCGTGAAAAAAGGCCAGAGCCGGGAATCGAGCCTGGACCCTCTGCTTCACGACTGGATTCTCTCCCACTAAGCCACCCTGATTTATAAGCAGCTCGGCATTTCTCACATAATAACCGTTGGTAAGGGGGGCTCAGTGGAAGAGCATCAGTATGTTAAGTGGAGGGCCCAGGTTCGATTCCCGGCTCGGGAATATTATTAAAATATTAATTGGGAATTTCTTGAAACTGATATATGTTATTCAAATTCACTGTCGGATGTTCCCTAATGAAAATGGAGTGAATATCTTTACCGGTTTTTATACAGGGACAACCAAAAGTATTCCGAACCTTTGTGTTCTATGAGAGGTATTTAGATAAACCAAATTTTAATAACTTTACTTTGCACAAATCATAATGAAATTGAAAGATGTTAGTCATATGCACAAAATAATACTTTCTACAGAATGTAGTATGTTTAGTATTAGATTTACAGGGCCACACAAAAATAGTCAATTACATTAAAGTCTTTTTTTGGAAATTTACTGGAATTGCACTTGCGTTTATATTAAATGTTTTTATCACGTTGTAAATGTTTTTAACACTTTCTAACAAGATTGAAATGTGCTAATGGCTTCAGTTTGTCTGTCTGTCCATCTGTCCGCACTCTAACTCCTGTAAATATTCATGGAATTTTGTCGAAACTGATATATGTTATTCAAGTTCACTATTGGATGTTCCCTATTAAAAATGGAGGGAATTCATCTATTTGTTCGTGTACAGAGACATCCAAAAATATTTCAAAGCATTGCGTTCTATGAGAAGTATTTCTATGAACTATGTTTTAATTCCTTTATATTGCACAAATTTTAATGAAATTGAAATATGTTTTTCAAGTTCACTATAGGATGCTTGCTGTAGGAAATTGAGTAACCCCCCCCCGACCCCACACACACACTAGTTTGTATACAGGGACACCCGAAAGTTTTCCTAGCATTGCGTTCTATGGGAGGTATTTCTATAAACCAAATTTTAATAACTTTACTCTGCACATATCTTAATGGATTTGAAATGTGTTAGTCGGATGCCCAAAAGAATGCTTTCTACTGAATGTAGTATGGTTAGCATTAGATTTATACGGCCACACAAAAATATCCAGTTACATTAAGGGCTTTTATTGGAAATTTACTGGAATTGCATTTTCTTTCAGAGTAAGCGATTTAACACCTTTTAAGAATTTTCAATTACTTTAGCAACGTTTCAATAATATTCAGTTACTTTAACAACGATTATTAAAAATTTGCTGGAATAGCATTTTCGTTTGCATTAAGCGTTTTTAACACTTTCTAGTAATTTTCAAGTGTAAAGTGATTTCATTTCGTGTATCTATCTGTCCGACTGTCCATCTATCTATGGGTCAGTCTGCCCCCCTCCCAGCGTCCATAAATATTTTCAGTATTTAAAAAAAATTATATATGTTATTTCAATTCATTATGGAATGTTCCCTATTTAAAATGGCATTTGTAGGTCCTGTGCATCTGGTTTGTATACAGGGACACCCCCCCCAAAAAATGCCAATGCATTGCATTGTAAGAGAGACATTTTTATAAATTATTTTTAAACAACTTTCTACTGTAAAAACTATGAAGATGACATGCATTGTTAATATGCTAAAATAATGGTTTTTTAATATGGAATATGATTTTTTTAACCTTCATATTTACAGGGCTACACTAAAATATTTAGATATATTAAGGGCTGCAATTAGAAACTAAGGGCTAGATTTTCTTTTGTGTTAAGCATTAACACTTTCTAACAATGTTTAAGAATGTTTAGGAATTCAATTAGTCCTTTTTGTATGCCTTTCAAGACAAATGTCTGTCCGTTGTGTGATAACGTTGGCAAAGAAAAGTGAAAGTTATACGAAACAATAATTACGTATTTTTGGAATGTGTTAATAACCAATGCGTACCGCATAATTTTTCGTTTTTGTTTATCAATTATCAGAGAAAACTCAAATTATATTTAACATCCTTATTTTAATAGAAAGAAAAATGATATTATATCATCTATTCGTATAAGATGCCTGCGATTTATTCACTGAAGATTGCATTTCAAACATGAATTGAACGATAAGCATCTTCCTTTAAAAAATAAATAAATAAATAAATAAATAAATCGAGATATCAAAAATTTCACTTCGCTAACGAATTTTGCTATACGGTTTCTTACAAATCAAGTTGCTTAAATGTCTTTTAATAAAAGTTATATAAGAAATAACAGATATAAAAATGCAACATTGTACTTCAAATATAGATGTCTTTTCACTAATTCTGCTATATCAGCAGATTGATGTTTCCTTGATAGGATACTAAAGATTATAAAATTTAATGTTTTATAAAATTAATTCCCACGTTTCATTAGTAATAAACATTACCAGAACATATGGTGTTCGCTACAGACGATTTTGAGAAAACTCGATCGTTTCCATAAATTTTCAACGGTCAGTGTTGATATTATATGATCGCCAGTTAATTTTCAAATTGAAGCATACAAATATACTTAACCCTTTGAGTGTTGAATACTCTCGGCCTATGCGGTCCATAAGGACGGCGCGCGGTTGGCGCGGACGATTCAAGAGGGTTTATAATCGTCTCCTTAAATCAGTAACCAAAGAAACTGTACAAAACGCCATGACGACGACTAGAAGCAATCTTCACAAAATGGGACTTAAAGGTGTATATTCTTCAATTTAAAGTATCAAAAGTGATTAAAAATGTTTGTTTGTCAATTTCATACAAGTAGCATTCATGTAAGTAATATTTTGTTGAAAATAAGTGAGAATCAAGTTGTCTCATTCTTCGCGGACGCGCTTTAATGCGAGTGTTGCATAGTACACTGATCATTTTTGCCGGGCGCGTATTTGCGTCCATAGTCCATACTGGTAACATCTGCTAAGCGCGTATTTGCGTCCATAATCTATATTAATGACTTTCGCTGGACGCATATGTGCGTCCATAGCACTCAAAGGGTTAACGATTGTATAAAAAAAAAAAAAAAAAAAAAAAAAAAAAAAAGATGTTGCTAAATTTTACGACTTTTGTTGAGTGGAGTGATATGTAAAATGTGACTACAATCTTTTTTCTTAAAATATACGCACTTGCTTATTATCTATCCGTCAATAAAGTCCCTGTTTGTGACATTATCACTTCCCTTGTACTTATTCAGAACATATTACACGCTTTCAAAAAATATTAAGTGTCTTTAATAATATAAACATAAAACAAGTTCATTCATATTTTTAAGTGCCTGGTGATTACTTCTGGATATTAATTCTTAGACGCATTTCGCATAAAGAACATATTTCTTTATACGACTCTGCTCTTCAAAGAAAGTCTCAACATAACTTGAATTTATTTTGTGACTCAGCTAAAAATACTACTAACACACTATTTTACCTTATTGTTGTAACTGTTATTGTAATTCTCATACTCTTGTAGTTACGTTAATGAGAATAGAGTAGTTTCAAACCAACACAAAGAAGCGGATTTTATAATAGAAAATTTTGTTGTATAAAACTTAAATACGGTAGTACAACATTTCTTTCCTTTTATTTTCGAAGAGTTAATATGGTCAACAGGATAAAGTTTTTCTAGTCAGAAATAAACTAAAATATTCAAAAATTCAGTGTCGAAATCTGTGCTGGGATTATTCCTTAATAAAAATAAAAATAAAGTACATTTTTATTTCCTAAGATTTCACTTTTAAAAATCAACAGAAAAACTAATTAAAGATCAACAGCTTTAATTTGTAACTTTATTCTGTTACATCAAAAGGCTATCCTCATTTTTCTTAGTTTTATGTTTGAAATTTATTTTTCTAGAATCAATTATTATTATTATTATTATTATTATTATTATTATTTATGAAAAATTGCTAATTTTAATATATTTTAAAAGAATTATTTATATATATATGAAAACTAGCCCAGACATTTTAATCTCAATTTTGTATCCTTAATCATAACACAGGTATGATTAAAGATACTCTTTGCTGCAGGGAATGTATTTTTTTTAATTTACCTACACTCAGAATCTGATCGGAAGTTCAATAGGGCATTTTAAAAAGTTTTAGAATTTAAAGTAAAAATATTGATTACTGAATACGAGGTTTTTGAATAGATATTTGAGTGATATTTTTTACACTCAGCGATAAACATCAAGGAAAGAAATTGAACCATGAATCTTTGTCTTTACAAGTCAAAGCTCTCAACCTTGAAAATATGCCGATCAACTTCCGACCGACATAAACCGCTGTAAGTTACAAAGATACATACGATTTTTGTTTAATTTTAAATTAACTTTTCTAAATGTCCATCTAGAAGACGAAATAAATGTAAATATCAATGGTTGAAAACACGACACAATTTTAAATCTTTAACAATTCTTATCATAACACTCAGCTGAAAACTCAGCCAAAGTAAAAACACATATAGTATTTATAAAGTCTAAATTTGTGCAATAACCTACCTATGAATTATTACTTTTATTTCTTGTTTTGTAAGAAAAATCTCATTTAAAAAATCTGCTATATTTTAGCATTCAACTTATCAGGCATATTTTTATATAATTCATTTAAAGTTTACTGGGTGAACTGATACTTTTCCACAAAATTGTTTTGCAAAAATAAGCATACTTAAAGAAAAATAAAATTTCATTATACTTAAGATAAGTTTCAAAAATCTATTTTTATAAGGATAAGAATATTTAAATTTCATATGAATTTCATCAAAACTTTATTAGAAAACATTCGTCCGTAATACTTTAAAATCGAAACCATTTTATTCAAAGGATAAATTGTATTTTAGGAACATAAAAATTAGAATAACATTTTGTTTATCTTCCATGATGAAAAGTATTTTTCTTGACATAGGAATAAAATAAAAGAATAAGGGGGGGGGAATCTAACATTTCTTTAGCATTTTATTATTCTTTCTGCACAAAATAGAATTCCTTATCTTTTTATAATACCGCATAGTAAATATCCCGAATTTCTTCTTTCATCTAACCAAAATACAATTGAATTAAAGCTATGAAAAATCAAATTTATTTTCTAGACAACATCGAGTTGCAACATATTGATCTTTAAAAACGTCTAAAATCTCATTATTTTTCCCAAATGTTTGAAAGACGTTTCAAAAATTTATTTCTAGTCCTTTTTTTTTTTTTTTTTTTTTTTTTTTTCTTTTCTTTTACGAAAATGAAATATTTAAATGTAAATACTTCAAAGGATAATTTTGAAATAGGGTTAATTAGAAAAATTCATTGCATTTAAAAAAATAATATGTGAGAAAAGTTGTAAAACGAAAATAATACTTTTTTTTTAATGAAACGAACTTCTTTCTTTGTATTTTTCGTTTTCTCTGACATGGTATGAGATTATATGGAAGAGAAAGCATTTAATAAAAAAGCACCACAAAACTGGCGTTGTAAAAAATATTACTTACAAACTTTGAATAAACACCATAAAATGCAATAAACTCGCAACAATTGTTTCGGATCGAAAAAACACACGACCCATCATCAGGCGAATAAAGAAAGCACGAGTGCTGCAGTCAAGACGGCAACGCGAGAAAAGCATTGAAAAGAAAGCATTGTCTTTGGCTTAAACTTTTGAAACTAAGTTTTTGCTATAATTACACCGTTTCAGGTCTTCTGAATTTAAAAGAAAAACAGGGTTTTAGCGGTTTGCGTGCGCATGTGTCTGTCTGTGTGTCCATTTTCAAAATAACTCAAAGTCAGATAAAAGCTGAGTGTCCAAAAAAGTATTTTTAATCTGTAATTTATGAGAATATTACATGAGATATTTATTGAAATCAAATAAAAAGTTCGTGTTCAGGAACATTCAAAAGGATTCAAATACTTTGGTGAATGGGTGAAATTTATTTATGGGTAAATTTATTTATTTATGGGTGAAATTTATTATTAGTGATTTATAACATCTTTAATTTACATTTAACGAAATGAAATGAAAATATATATTTCTTAAAAAGCACAAAAGCATGTTTCGTGTTGAACCATGTTTTTCATGTTTTTCCCATGTTTTAATTCCAGATAATACCTTAACTCTGGGGGGTCGTCGAAAAGGTGTCACTCCCATCCTGGAGGATTAAAATTGTGATCGAATGTCCCTGGATAATCTTTTGGGGTGAGTTCTAGACCTCTGCTAAATTCCACAGCGTAGCACTAGTGTGCCGTTAAACTCAACCACAGGTACAAGTTCTGATCTTTTAGGGGATATATATCTAAAAATTATCAAAATACTTTAAGTTTTGTAATCTGTTTTTATTAGTCTAATTACTGCTACTATGTGATGCAAATGTAATTTATAGGTAATATACAGGAACACCAAAAACTAGTTTAATACGTTTCAGGCAATAAACAAACAATCAAACAAGTCGCACTTCAAACAGTCTGTGCAAAACTCTTTTTATAATTTGAAGTTTTCTTTTTCTTTTTTAAAAAATTTAATAACAATATTAAATATTTTTTAAATGTAGCCACAATATTAAAATCGGAGTTAAAAAGCCCCGTCATACGATAATATATGTCCTATAAACAAACAGAAATTGCTTTTTAAAGTACTTTGGACATTTTCAAGTATATCATGACCATCTCTTATCTTATATCATAAACTGTAATAAACTAGTTTTTTATTTTTATTATATATATATATATATATACTTATTTCAGAAATGCCGGGTAAAGTAATATGGGCGTCTCACCGAATTATTTTCTTTTCCCATCTTTTCACTTGCTGAAAATCTATTTCAATGAGTTAGCATTATTATAAATTTGTACACAATGTGATTATAATACAAATTAGTTATGCTACTCAAAATGCAAATTAGAAAGCTACTCATAGCCTACGGAAACAATTACAGAAAGTAAAAGGTTTTGATCATTTTAAAGAAAAAGTCAAAAATTGGAAATTACATATTTATGTGCATAGAAATCGATCCTATAGGTTATTATTTTCAATGACGTTGACTTTTGTTAGTATAACCCATTCTTCGTACGGAAATGAAAAATAAAACATTAAAAACTCGCCTCATTATTTCAACAAAATGCTTGGATTATCTTATTTAAAAAAAAAAAAAAATTATATTCTTTATTTGAATCCATTTAATTATTTCCCCTCTCCCATAGCTGAGGAGTATTTTTGGTTTGTTATCACTTTGACTACCTGTACTGCAGCTTTCGTATATTTGAATTATTGCAAAACAGATTTATGTTATTAAAAATTACTGCATAATATTCTCTATCGTAATTTATGTGCCTTCACTTATTTTACAGGTATGTGGAGAAGATTTTAGTCTATCAGCCGCAATCTTTTGATTCAACATTTAAGCAGTTCATGCTTTATAACTTTTGAAAAACTGATGCGAGTTACTGAGAATCACTTCAGCACATATTTTAATAAATTTATTCTTCTGATAATAAAAATTTAATTTTTTTTTTTTCTTAATCAATCAGTCAACTTGATGAAATTTATTTATCTTATTAGAGATGAATTTAACAGTTTTTAAAATATTATATGCATTTATTTTTTATTCAGAGTTACTTTATATTTTAAATAAAAGTATGCTAAATGTTATCTTTAGGTTTGATCATACTAAACTAAAAATTTCAAAAGTTTAAACAAGGCATTTTAACATTTGTTTGATGAGTACCTGAGATTTTTTGCCTCTAGGGCCGCTTATATCTCGAAAAATCCACACCACAAGAATTTACAAGTTTTATTACAAGAACAAATACATGTACATAACAACAAGGACAATACATCCATGTCTTCTCCGGGTTTCGAACCCAGGCCCAACCTTGTAGAAGTCAGGGATGCTAACCACTACACCACCTGAGCGGCCATTTTAACAATAAAACACGGAATCACATAACTTGCATAAATAATAAATAAAAATTACCAACTTTGCTACTATAATAGACAAATCGTCGACGTACGAAGTAAGAACTCGAATATGATAAAAATTAGTACATGTGATGCACTGGTGTTTTCAATGAAACACTAACCTTATATGAATTAAGGATTATTATGGTCTTGAATTTTGAGAAAATCAAATTGTTTTTGCCTATTCTAAAAGTTTAGACCAATAGGAATCTCCGATTAAGAAAATGCAAGGAAAACATACCATTTTATGACTTTAGACTACTACGGCTGTCCGATATTTACAATAGCATCACCTGGGTAGATCCTTCAGTGATTTATTTCACAGAAGAAGATACTAAAGGGAGTATATTATACAGTTTTAGTGTATGGCGATCAAATTTTCTAAAAGAATGTTGGGACAAACAGCATAATCCTCTGACTTTCAAAATAAGAAACGGAGACACAATGCATTGAGATAAATATATTGAAGGTTAAATAATGTAAGTGCATTTGGAAAGGTTTTATAATCTATGCAAACCACATGATTTTTGTTTCTTGTTGATAAATAAATAATTTTTATTTTTGCATTTACGAACGATAGCACTTTTCAATTTTACAATTTGAGGGTCAATAAAGTGAGTTACATGTAAGTTTTGAAAGGCAATTCTAGGGTAAAGGTGTTGGTGTATAGGTGCAGGTATTAAGTTCGACTGACTACATGAAAGTATTTTACTTGGGTGGGGTATCCTTCGTGGGGTTCTTTCTAAGCATCCCTAATCCGAATTTTTGCGAGTTTCGGAGAAAACCACGAAAAATCCGAATGTCTACACAAAAAAAAAAAAGTTGTCAGTTGACAATACAGAAATGACCAAACAGATGACTAGAAAACTTGAGTTAAAAAGTGCACTAGATGAACTAGTCTCCAAAACAAAACTTCAGACTAAGAAGGTTAATATTATGAGTTAAGATTTCAATATCTGATAATATTAACTTTCCTAGTCTGGGGTATTGTTTTGGGGACTAGTTCAGCTAGTACACTTTTTAACTGAAGTTTCCTAGTCAGCTGTTTGGGTTAGTCAATTCTGTATTGTCAACTGACAACTTTTTTTTCTGTGTGCATACCAACGAGGACGACCTGGGATCGAATCCGGCGCATCCCGTCTATCAGCTTTGAGAATCGAACTTCTCGGCTACTAGTAGTGCCTGTATGGCAAGAGATATTTCATATCTCACTCATATAAATTCAATTTTTTTCATTACAATAGCATTAGCATTAAAAATTCAATGAAATAACATTGTAATATAACATCAAAATTGTTATTATTTATACGTATCAGATTCATTGAATTTTTTTCATAAATTTTCTATAACTTCAACATGGCAATTCATTTTATTTCTCATATGCATAAATAGCTAGTAAGGAGATAATTCAGAACAATATACAAATATTTTAAGTAAAACACAAAAATTTCTTCAATAATTTTAGATAATATTATAAAATGTCATTAAAATGAACACATTTTTTAAGAATTTTGAAAAAAATGGGAACAATTCGGGACAAATTTTCCAAAATTTTAGTTTCCAATGGGGATTTTTGAATTTGCGAGGAGAAACTTCTGAGATCGTTCACAAGAAATGGGGGCGTTTAATCACTTTAGATAAGATTAAAGTGATTTAAATTAATTGTAGTCTAAGAACTGATAAAGACTACAGACTGAAGTATATGTTTTTTTTTTTTTTTTTTTTTTTTTTTTTAATTTGTGTTACTACCCTAAATCTATTTTTGTCAATGTTTTATATATATTTAATAATCATCAATGTTCATTAATTAGTTAGTTGTCCGGCGCCCTTTGGAAAATATTGAATATAACATTGCTTCATATAATGACAGTTCACAATATTTTCGCAGCTAGGTGGCACTGTAAGCTAATATAATTAAAATCTTAATTTAACTTCATAAAATGATTTTGCTTATTCATGAAATATTGTTTATACATGATAAATTATAAATTCCTATTTTGACCACCAGGAGACACTTTAAAGCACTTTAAAATATTATTAAAATCATTCACAAGATATCCTAATTTCATACAAATCTTTTCATTTCAATACATTTAATAATTTTTTTTCAGTAATATTTATGCCATCTTACAGCATTATTCTAGTCAGTGAGTTTGTGATAAGCTTACACACATACTAGGACTTACTATCAATGATTCCCGTATAGTGATCGCTGTCGTATTAACGATTAGCGTTTATTGTTAAAAAATAAGGACGTTTTGTTAAAAAAAATATTTATTATAAAAAATAAGGTTGTTTTCGCCTGTTTAATTTATTCATTAAATGTCTAGAGAACTGTGTACTGTGATGTACATCACAGGAAAAATTAAAAAAAATTGGTGAATTATTGGAAATAATCATTAAAATAATGTTGCATATAAAAAAACCCCCTCTCAACTACGATATTATGAAGAATAAAATTAAAATAGCAATAACAATATATTTTAAAATGCAAAACACTTATATATTTAGCATATCGCCTTTAGTTATCTCTCTTTTGACATAAATTATTAAATATTCAATTTCATATTGCAGCCTGTAGCATGTATTATTTTACACCAGTAAATATGGAACAAAAAAATTGAGGCAGTTTTTACGATTAAAAAATATTTAATAAGAAATATCTTATTATACGTCTAATTCATGTGCATTAATTTCATTCTAAAATAAATGAATAATTAAATAAGTAAGGGCTTGCAGTAAAACTTTTTCAGATAATAATACGATTATTTTTTATTACTAATTTACATTTATACATATCATTTTTATTTCTTTGGGTATTTTGTAATTAAATTCAGGAAATCTCGGCTTAAATTTTAAATAAATTACCATACATAATAAATGGAAAGATTTTTATTCCGAATTTGAAAATGTTAATGTGTAATTTTTTTTACAGCTGAATAAATAAATAAATAAATAAATAAATAAAATAAACTAATGAAAATCCATTTTTTAGAATTTATTTTAAACTGCTTGCAGGTTAAAAATTTACTCGTGAATAAATTGGAAAATTCTTAAATGATATAGTTTTTGGTTTGAATAATATTTATTTACTTATATTAATAAATGATGTTTTTGAAAACGTTTATAATATGTATTAAAAGAAATAATTTATGGATTGAAATGGCAACGATACTGAAAAGAAAATCCATCTAAACATTGTTGAAATTTCCCCAAAACAAAGAAAGTGCCGGAATATTTCCACCGATTATTGTGAACATACCTACCAACATTTTAATTGATATTCCATAGTATTGTTAGTACCACCTTTTTTTTTTTTTTTTTTTTTTTTTTTTTTTTTTTTTTACCAGTCTGATTTTAGAATGTTTTTCATTTTATTTGAAAGTGATTAAATTTGTAGACAATTACCCTAAAAATAAAGTTGTATAGAAAAAAGGGCGGTGTCAGCAATACTACTGAATATTAATTAGCATGTTGGCAGGTATGATTGTGAATCACGCTAAATAAAGACAAGAAACTTTTAAAAGCACTTGGCGTATTATAGTTGTACAATGTACATGTTCTTTCTAGGCCTTCATTAAATAAATCACAGTTAATTTCGTGTGTAATATAATCTAGTAAATCATTGAATTTAATGAAATTGCTACGTATTACACACAAAACTCTTAAATACGCAGCTGAAGATCAATACGACTTATAGAATTTTGAATTTTTCGGAAACTGCTATCTAGTAAATTTCTGTGAGTAAAAAATACCCCAATTTTCTTCTTTTTTTATATTGCGAAAAATTATGCTGTTTAATAGCTCTAACTTTTGACTGCGCCATTAGAAAAACAAAAATATGTGTGATTTATGCCTGAAAAAGCAGCCTGCCATGTTGTAAAAAATTATGCTATTTTTACAGTAGAAGAGTATGTAAAGAAAGACTCTTTTACTCATTTTTTCTAGCGTGTTCTGCTGTAAAATATATCGTATTCTTTTACGGAGCCAGGATGCCAATAAAATAAATAGTTTTATTTTTTAAAGGGTATCAATTTCAAATAGCATTTATAGAATTTTGCTTAATAAACGAACAGGATGATTAAAAAAAAAAGCCATTTTTTCTTATAAAAGAAATGTATTTTTCTGGTTTCTTAAAAGACAGTTTTTTCAATAAAAAACTGATTTTATTTATTTTATTTTACTTTTATAATCTGCTATTCTAAGATAGAAGATTGTTTTTTTTTTTTTTTTTTTCTTTTTTAATACTCATCTAAATTATTTTCCTCGCCTCTAGTTATTATTTTAAAGACTTTCACGGTTCATTGAAGATATCTTCATATCTCTATCTTTAAAAAAATCAAATACATTGAAGTTTATGCAGGAAGAAAACGCCCAATGCGTATAATCTAAACATTTGAATTTTAACAATCGTAACACTTGATTTAAAAAAAAAAAAACACCCTAAGATTCAAAAGCATGAAACAGTTATGTCAGATTGAAATAATAAGCTTGAACGGCTTTTTATCAGATAGGAAAATATAGGCTTGAAAGGTGCGGGAAAGTAGTGTGGAATGCGTAACTGCTCTGACATTGCCCTCCTGCCTACTTTTTTTGGTCAAGAGTCATGCGTAATTATGTTTCAGAAAGAATTTTTGTGCTTTTTAATACAAACAGATTTTTCATGCAACATTTTTCATTGTTCCGTTTCCAGATCATCATTACTGAAAATTTGAATCAGTTCATTTTCGACCAAATTAAGCAAAAGCTGATCTCACTGAAAAGCTTTTGTGAAACCAACTTCGATAATGATTTGCAATTTTACCTACTCAAATTGAATACCTGCCCTAAAATTGATAAAATGATGCCCCAAAATATTTCTGAATGTGCTTTCTACTTTCTGCTCATGAACAGAGAGATTGGAGTGTAGTTATGCATTCCAAATACGCAGATTTTTTTTTTTTTTTTAATTATCTGTTAATAAACATTTTTTGGATATTTAATTTACATTAAGCAGAACGATTTTTATTTTTAGATGGAAACTTTAGATCTATGTCTAAGCTATATCAGTAATGTAAAGAATTGATGAGATTTTCTGGAGCAAAATCAAAGAAGCTCAATCCATTTTCATTTCATAAAACAGTAAATCATCTTACACGTAAGTAGCACATTTATCAATTAGTATTTGATTTATATTATTATTTTTTCTTTTTCTTATCATTATTAGAGAAAATGCAAAAGATTTAAAACAAAGTGTTTGGTACAAAGAAAAATAAACGCATTTTTTAAATGAAAACTCATAGAAAAATACCAAAATCAGATATAAAAGGATTAAAATCGGTTAAATTAATTAGTAAATTGAATATTATCAAAATTAGAAGATATCAAATAAATGTAGGCATGCTAGATTAATAACGTATTCAAACCTAATCAAGGTAGATAATAAAAGCACGGAGAAAATTAATAGAAGCGGGAACTTATTTTTGTTAATTTTTTCCTTAGAAATATTTAAGTTTATTTTTAAAATCTGATAATACACGAAATTGTTTAGTATTATCATAAAAAAAAAAGAAAAAGTAGACGCTAGAGGCAGCTGCTTTCTTGCTGTAAAAGATATATTGTAAAATCATCTGATGCACCTTTTGTGGAATGAAATCGATCAGGGCAGTGGTATGCATAAATATTAAAGAAACTCGGAAAATGGGAAAAATCTGAATAGTGGAGGCATATTGATATGATATTCCCCAAAATATTATACTATCATGAAATATTCCATCCATGCACTGTTAAAAATAGTTTTTTAAATTGTCTCAAAATAGCTCCGAAACAATTTATTCTTAAATTTGAATACCCATGTACTCATTTTTGAGTATACTGACATGCTCAAAATTGCGGTTGACCAATAAGAATCCCAATATCCCCATGTTTGACATGTCAATATACTCAAAAATGAGTACATGGGTTTTCAAATTTAAGTATATATTGTTTCGGAGCTATTTTGAGACAATTTAACTCATTTTTAAGAAACTATTTTTAACAGTGTGCCTAATAACAAAGACTTAAATAGAATCAATTTGTTGAATGATTCTGAGATAGAAGTAGAAGTTATAAATTTATATTTTAGAAAAGAATGATTCATTTTTATATGATAAATATTACGGGAAGAAGGCCATCTAAATTCTGGAAATATTTTGATTGATTATTAAATTAAAAAGTATTTTTACAAACTTGAAACTGTAACAAAATTTACGATTTTTTTTTAATGCAGCACACACATACATACATACATATATTTTTGTTTGTATCTTCTAAAATAAATAAATATACAAATAAAATAAAATAACGTTTTCCTTGTAAGTTTTCAGAAATAAAATTTCTTTAAAGCAAACAGCGAAAAAAAAAGTGTATAATACATTTTTTTATTTCTACACTAAACCAAGCACAAAACTAGACTACTGCATTGCTACCAGAAAAAGAAAAAGAAGTATATATTGAAATAGAAGACTAAATTTTTGTCTGTAAGTAATCGTTGTATGGTTTTTTTTTTTTTTTTTTTGTCCTCCTCGACAAAATCAAATTGAATTCAACCAACACGAAGTTTTTAGTTTAGAGAGATTTAAGCTTTCAAGGTTTCATTTTGTAATTTACTGATGCTCTCTTGGCTGTACTAAAAGTCACGTTCTTCATTTCGAAAAAGTCTTGGAACTTTATTATTATTATTTTTTATATTAAATTTAATGTTACATAATATAAAATGGGCATTATTATTTTTTGTTTTTAAATGGGATTCCATAATTATAAAAAAATGCCTGTATTTAAAAATGTATGTAATTTAATTAAAATTAAAAAAAGGGAAATTTTTTATGAACTATGGAACATCAACTTGAACATTTTTAGCACGATATTATATATTTTAAAAAAGTAATAAAAATATTCACAGTCACAAAGTAATATATATTTCTTTATATGTGTAAGTACTCAAAAAGATAAATCTCAGTGCCTTAAATGGATAAAAATCGTTCGCGTCGGTTTATGCTTCTCCCTATGTATTTCTCTTTTAAAGTAATAAAAATACAGAGAGTTTATTAACTAACCACTTTTTTTTTTTTTTTTTTTTTTTTTTTTTTTATAAATGAAAACGGATTTGAGTTGAAAATTAAAATCTCTACTGTTTTTACTTCCATTACCCGACTACCATATGTATATATATATATATATATATATATATAAATTTAGTACGACAGGATTTATTTTAATCTATTCTTCCATATAAAGGCATGCAGTAACTGCATTTCCTTCCCTAATATCGGTTACTGTATTCATTTCTTAAAATTATCTTGGTATACCTTTAGCATAGGAGCTTCTTTGCGGTTTTATACTTTTGTTGTCATTTTGGTGATGAAATAAAATGGGTATCGCAATTACTTCAGTAAACATCGTGGCGAAAAACGTCTGAGCTACTTCGGTGCCAAATTTCAAATTTCGAAAAAAGGTCAAGCTGTTTGATTGCGTTTGCACAATTTTTCTCAATTTCCTTTTAAATATTTTTTAACTTAATACGAGAGGGAAAAAAGAAAAACATTTTTAAATTTGTCTAAACATTCAAAGTGCCTCTAGGTAAAATAGTATCTCTCTTCCCTTCTGTTTATAATTAATTAGGCTGTAAGTTCGTATTTCAAAAATGGATCAAACGATTTTCTTTAAAGTTTCTACATTTGCCTAGACCGAATTGAGAATTTCGGCCCAAACCCAGTCCGTGCCCATTTAGACCTCTAGAATATATATAATACGAGAAGACTTGGCGTTGGAATAAACATATACATAGAACACATATACATATAGATAGAATACATATTAGAAATACATGTACTTTTTTCTTTAATTATAATAATTTAACACTTTTAATATGACTCATTGATAAATTAAATTCATCAGAAATTACTCCTCTATTACACTTATAAAGAAGTTCAAAATGTCTATTTCTTCGCATATACACTGAGAAAAAATTCTGTAACTGACATCTAGAATCTAAGTTGTGGCTCTAGAAAAAATAGTTCCATGTCATCCTTATAAATTCTAGTCCCCTAGGAAAGCAAGTTCTGAAAGCTCTTATTAGAAGTCTAGAGCGTTTGCCTATATTCTCGAGGGCAAAGTTATTTAAAAATCTCTGCAAATAAATGAGACTACAAGAGGCGGGTTTCTGCAACTATAATCTTGGTTTATTACCAAATTCTAGAAAAGCAAGCGAGAATTTCTCGCAATACGAATGAGTTATAATATATAGAGTATTCAGAATATTGTAGAAATGTGTACAGTAGAAATTCTCGATCATTTCCTCTATTCAGTTTTATGGCGTACCTTACGCGCATAGCATGGAAATCTATATTTCTAGTTAAGGGATTTAGAAAATGGTCACTTATTCATTCTAGAGGAAGGTGGTATATTTCTTTTCTCAATGTAAGTATATTGCATTTTCAAACTTATTGTAAGATTTTTAGAAAGTCACTCTTGGGGGGAAAAAAAGACTAAATCTATATGCTTTAAAGCAAAACAAAAGAAAAGAATAACTCAAATGATGATTTATTTAAGAAGGTAAAAATATTTTCTCATGTTTGTTATAAAAAGAAATGTTTTGAATTATTACTCTGTGAAAAATCTCGCAAACTATTTTAAACGAATACTTTAGAAAAAAAAAATAATAATTTTTAAAAATTTCTTTTCAACCATATGTTTTCTTTCAGTTTATGATATCAAATTTTTCCAATATTAAATTTTATAAAGTTCTAGCAATAAATTCTTTTATATATCTTTTGCTCGAGAAGATATATCGAAAAATGTTATTGAATTTTTCCTGGATCACCAAAGCAAAAGAAGTATACATTTCTTTGTTTCTTAGTTTATAAGATTTTTAACTGCCAACCGCCTCAATGATATACTTTGTCTGATTTATAATATTGTGACAAATATTAATGCTCATATACCGATATGAAAACAAAAGATATTAATTCCAGAACGCATGTTTTAAAAATATTTCTGCGTAATGTCTAGATGCAAAAAGAAAAAAGAAAGTTTTTTTTTTTTTTTTTTTTTTTTTTTCTTTTAATAAGTTTCATTTTGAATCTGTTACCGAGATATCTAAAAAAAAAACTTGTTTTGTTAAATAAAACCTGATAAATTTGAATTAGAATTTTTGCAAATTTTGAAGAAGTCGGTCAAGCAAAAGTAAAATGTAGAAACGTAATGTTTTTATTTTTCACATGAAAAATTTTAAAATAAAATTTTACACCTCGTTATTTTTAGGTAAAAACTTCCAAAACAAGATTTAAAAGTTAATAAATCTTCATCTCAAAATAAATGACATCAAAGTTAATGAAAGGGGGATGAAAACGTGAAAGTAAATGTTGAAAATAAGAAAAAGAAACGGCAAATCAATAATTCAGTTTCATCGGGAAGGTTTTTCTTTTTCTTTTCTTTTCTTTCTTTCTTTCTTTTTTTTTTTTTTTTTTTTCTTTATTATTATTATACTTGAGTTCTCCACATTAGAAGTGGCAAAAGTTTTAGATATTTTCTTGAAATAAAATTTATTTTGTGTAAAAATTCTCTCATTTTACAAGTGCTGAAGTTTTATTTAAAATTTGTTCTAGGATAAATATTTATTTATACAAAATTTGAAAAATGCTTCACCTTTAAATTATCCATTTTTTTCCTCCTTTCATATTTTCCTTAGCAATTTCTACGTTTGGTTTTGATTATCATACGATTGTTCATAATTAGAATACTATTTTCTTTTTTCTCAAATTTAAAGTAGCATAGTGTCTATCAATAATTTATTCAAATTTTGAGAAGATACGTATACTCCAAGCAACAAAAGTGAGTAACTCAAAAATGCAGTTTTGATTATCATACGATTGTTCATAATTAGAATACTATTTTCTTTTCCCTCAAATTTAAAGTAGCATAGTGTCTATCAATAATTTATTCAAATTTTGAGAAGATACGTATACTCCAAACAACAAAAGTGAGTAACTCAAAAATGCAGTTTTGGATAAAATTCAACTTAAGCATAACGATAAAGCATTGACTATCCTACAGAAAAAACTAGTAATTGCCTTTCAGGCAGATAAATTTCGAATTACAAATGTGACGCTTTTCGTGCAGTTGGAACACTTCATATACATTTTTCAATTATATAAATTCAAAACTGACACTTTTCATTCCGGGATGTGATATATATATATATTATTATTATTATTATTATTATTATTATTATTATTGTTATTTATTTTTTATTTATTTATTTATTTTTGAGAAGAAACATTAGAAGAGTCAAGCAAAAAGGTAGGCTAGATATGCTGAAACCCCCATATAAACGAACCTTTTCAAATGAAGACTTATCATTGATTAAATTAATAATTTTTTTAATTCAGGATTTATAGGCACCTATGTATACTGTAAAATAATAAATATAAAATTTTGAATACTTTTATCTTATTACTAGCTGTCTTTACTCGCTTTGCAGGTCGCTTTATTTAAATGAATTCTCTAAACTCTCTAACATTTAATGATTTAAAATCTCAAAAAAAAAAAAAAAAAAAAAAAAAAAAAAATGAAAGAAAGAAAGAAAGAAAAGAAAAGAAAAAAAAATAAAATCGATCAAATCTTTGATTTGGCTGCACGCTTTTAATTAAAATTTGCAGAGTGGATTTCTAAAAATAACCTGGTATTTAAAATTTTTTGACATTAATTTTATTTAGAAGTTTTGATTTTTAATCACGAGAAATATACAAATCAGAGTCCTATAGATTGCCCGGTTTTGCGATTAACATAGATTATTTTTTATTTTGCCTCCTACTTTTGCCTGAAAACATTTTCATGCAAATAAATATAATTTTCCTCATAAATGTGTTATTTGCTCACATATAGCTCACTCGTTCGACGAAAATTTTAACTATTATTTTTATTTTTACAAAAAAATAAATAAATAAATAAATAAAAATCATACTTCACGTGAATAACTTTTTCGCAAACCACGTTCAATTCTACCAATTCCTTCAATTTTTATAAGTTTGTAAAATGTCTACAGACTAATTGGACACTGGATACAAGTTTAAAAATTTCTAGATATTTTGTAATATTATCCTCCTTAGATAATTTAAAAATGATGTTGTACGCTAACTATTTAAATTTTAATTCTTTTATTTTGATTTTAAAGGGGGAAAAATGAAAAAAAAAAAAAGATAAAATGACTAATAGTTCTTATTTAATACTCTCTTAAAAAAAATTATTTAATTTACCTTTTCAAACATCAGCCCTTTTTATTATTATTATTATTTTTTTAAGATAACAATTCTTTTGTTGAAATAACTGCTTTCTGTTTGACTGAACTAAAAATCTAAGTATTTAACCCACACTTGATTATTATTTCTACTCGAATATGATTTACTGGATGAAAAAGACAGCACAATAAATTGTAAACTCTCTCTTAACGTACTAATTCCAATATTAATGATTGTTTGATCTATTTAACAGATATTCGCACCAGAATTGACCATGTCTTGAATTTCATGAATTATGATTTTGCACTTTATAGACATTTTAGAAATTTCATAATAATAAGAAATCGAAACATAAAGTAACATGAGAAGGGAAGATTTTTATTTAAGGAAGGTCTTGAGCAAAATTTTTGTAAAAATGCTTTTCTGGCAGTAGATTAAAAATTTATTGAAGGTTTTTTATGAAGAGAAAATTTAAATGTCAAAGTTTAAAATATTTAAATACCCCTAGTTTATTATAAAGTTTTTCGAAACATTGGCTAATTAATTCATACTGAAAACTAGTATATTGTGGCCACCACAAGGCTTTCTTCTATATTTTCCTATACAAATTCCCTCTAACAATATTAAAAAAAAATAATAAAAAAATAAAATAAAAAAATAAATAAATAAACACAATTCCCCCCCCCTCTTTTTTTTTTCATTTAAAAAAAAAAAAAAAAAAAAAAAAAAAAAATCGATAACTTTGTTTTAAATTATCACATATTTATAGTTCAACCATTTGTTTTAAAGGTATTGACGAAACCTTTCGAAAGATACCCATCTTGAAAATTTACTCCCCTCGAGGAGGGACTTCCCCCTACCGGGGAGGGGGAGGTACTACACATACAAAAAAAATTTCCCAGTTGACTATCTCTATTATAAATAATTCTTGTAAATTTCATAATGATTACTAAAAAATAATTTTCTTTATGCTGATTTATACAAAATTTTTTCCTATATCCTATATCACCATGTTAAAAATTTAGAAAAAGAGGGATGGCAACGCAACCTGTAAGACAATTTTTACCAAAATTTGATAGGCACTAATTTATGTCAAGGTGTAACTACATACCAATTTGCATGAAATTCTGTGCAGTAGTTCCTGAGATACAGTTGCCACAAAATTTTGTCACACATACACACACACAGACAAACAGACAGACAGACATTTTCTAAAAATGGTCAAATCGTGTTCTACAGCTCTCAAAACGTGTAAATCCATCAAAAACCTGAGGTCGAAAATTTTTACGAATCCAATACTTTCTTCTATTGAATATAGAAGAACGTAAAAATTCATGAAGTAAAAACTGATAAATAAAATATTTATCTCGCTTGAAAATCAGTGAGAGCAGCTTACTACAGATATGAATCCGAGCATAGCGGTATAGTATTCAGGTGTTCTGAAGTTTTAATTCCATAGAAGACAAAATGTGACTGTGTTGTCATGAGTTCTATAATTTTTTCTGAGCTGTAAACTGCTACAACAGATTCTGTTGCTAAAATTTCATGTAAACTATACTCTTTAATTTAAGGATGTTTATGCTATATAAATTACAGTGCATATTTTTTTCACTGCAATATTAGTTTCTACATCATCTCTGTAGTGACATAAATAACTCAAGTTTGAATGTATTATTTTTAATCATTAAACTGACTGAATTCGACACAAGAGGACAAAAGGCAACTAAAGAAATTAATTAAAATCAGAAAAAGTTGAGTTGTTATCGATCTTTTATTTTAAGAGGAATTAATTTTATGAGAGGTTAATTTTTTAATGGATATTCTAGTTGTCAAAACGAAAAATTGAAGAATGAAAAATTCTAATTGCAACTATTTACATTTTTCTAAGAAGTTTCATTAAAATTAAAATAAATTAAAGCATAGAAATACAGACGCAAATTTTAATTTTAATATGCAAGATACTTTAAACAATCATAGTTAGGGATGGTCAGCAAAGGATGAATAGAGTCCCAAAGGGTTATACCTTCATACAGTAGAATTATAAATTTTATCATTTTTCCTTTTATTCGACTATATTAATAAAAAGGTGGAATAGACAAACGAAATATAATTTTAAGATATTAGAGATAACAATAATAGAAATAATTAGTATTTAAATTGTATTTATTTATTAAACAACAAAGCATAAAAATAAAATAAAACTCTCCCGAAAATCATGTGTACCACTAATGGTTCCGTTTTGCCACCAACAGTGTTCCAAAATAGAAAAAAAAATGAAATATTACTGATGCATACTGATTTTAAATTAGCTTTAAAGTATTTATTATCAAAGACAATCTGTTTCATTTTAGGTAATTATTGCCGAGAATTCTATGTGTAATTTTAAGTGAGTTCAATAATCTGATTGTAAAACAATGCTTGTTATTATCTTCCATATGCATAACGAGAAAGTACTGGATTCATAAAAATATTCGATTTCTTGTTTTCGATTAATTTACATGGTTTGAGATGTCCTGAGTACCATTCGATCATCAGATATTCGACTATTTTTAAAAAATGTCTATCTGTGTTTGTGTTAACAAAAACTTTTGGACGCTGTATTTACAAACTAATGTACAGAATTTAGCCAAATTATATATTTGACTAGATATTGATATAAATTGGTGCGCAGTAGCATTTAGCATTATTCATCGAATAAGTGGCGCTGCTATGGTGCAATTTTTTTCTATTTAAGGAAAGAATATATCTCAGTTTCTCTAATGTATAAATGCACCAATTGCTGTATGTGGGACAGATACTATGTAAACCTATGAGCAAACTGACCTAGAGTTGGCGCTGTTATATACTACCATTTAATTTCGTTTATATGAATGCAATATTTCAGTTTCCTATAAATGGATTAAAATTTATTAATGCATTAAAATTTTTATCTGATTCGAATGTTATGTAAAATTATACTGACTCATTTTGGGTTCAAATAGAATTGCAGGTGGCGCTGCTATGTTGCAGTATGGATTTCTAGCAGTATTTTCCATTCAAGGGAAGGCTATATATATCCTTTTACATTACAAAAATGCCGCAAACTTAGTATGTGAGTTATATATTATGAGAAATAGGATATCACATCTCATACAGAGACATTCTATAGGCACGTGTATCATTGTTAAAAACTTATTTGTTAATAATGACACTTTAAAACACGTAGAATTTAAAAAAAAGATATATTTAATTAAAATCACTTAAAATTGCACATATCGTTTCAAAACTTTTCGCCCTGCCTATCAGAGCATTATCAGGAAAATTTTTTTAATAAAACATAGTTTCGTAAAAAAAGTGCAGCATTACTTTCGTTATATATTACAAAAGCAGTCGACAGTTACGGTTAAGCTTGATATAAAAGAAGAAATGAGAAGTTAGTCCGGATCCAGAATTCTGGAGTTTGTTAGTTGGTGCTCTTTTGGGGGTAACATGGAAGCAACTTGAAAACCGTAACTATTAAGGAACTTGCTTGGAGAAGTCTGTGGGTAGGAACTGGAGAGGAATTTATATCCTTGCCATATTAAAAAAACTCCCTCTTTAATTTTATTGATATCTTTAATAAAAAATTCCCTTCCATAAAATTTACTTATGAATGTGAAATCAATTAAACATTACCTTTTTCAGACTTTCCTATACCTCGTAGCAAAAATAATTTGGTTATTTGGTTTGACGTTTTTTATAAAAACTTTTTTGTTCCCCTCCTTACACCTGCTTCATCTGCTTATCCAACGGTTTTTAAAAATTCCTTTTTCAATTCTTACATATTCCGGGCCCTTAATTATACTTCATTCCAATTTAGCGAAAATAAACAATTGAACAAAATTATCTAAATCGGTATTGATGCTAGCTACAAAAAAAAAAAAAAAAAAAAAAAAAAAAACTATAATTAAAATTAACAACAAAATAAAAAATAACCTCGATTCTTCTCCAATTAATAGCACTTCTTCATTAACCTCTGAAATTAAATTCACTAATGGCCTTCATTTTTGTAATAAATTTAATAATTTTAAACATATTTTTCGTAAATTCAATATTCTAATCCCTTTCAGTTCTCTTTTAACTATTGTACATTTAAGTTTAAATGATCGCGATCATACCAGACACACTGGAGGAGTTTATAAAATACCAATAAAGCTAAATAATGACATCATTTTTTATGTCGGTCAAACTAAAAGAACCTTAAGCAAAAGAATTCAAGAGCATATTTGCAATGCTAAGGAAGGGAAAAGTTCAGCTTTAGTCGACTTTATTTACGATAACTCTGGTGCTACACCTTTTTGGGATCAAACAGCAATTATTCCAACTCTACCAATTATATCAGAAATAATAATTTTAGAAGGAATCAATATTATACAATATCGTAATTCAACTAATTCTAAAGATTCAGTTTTTCTACCAAAAATTTGGCATTTCCTTATACAACCACATATTTAATTTGAAATTATCTTTTCAGTGGACTGTATGATTCAATAGGTTGAAACGTCTAAAGTTTTTTGAAAACTGCAAGCTTTTTGACTAGTCTATAGATTTTCCGTCGGTGTTACTGCCAGTGCAGCTCTCGAGTTCCTACCCACAGACTTCTCCAAGCAAATTCTTTAATAGTTCCGGTTTTCAAGTTGCTTCCATGCTACCCCAAAAAAGCACCAGTTAACAAACTCCAGAATTTTGGATCCGGACTAACTTCTTATTTCTTCCTTTATATCAAGCTAAACCGTAACTGTCGACTGCTTTTGTAATATATAATGAACATAATGCTGCACTTTTTTACGAAACTGTGTCTTATTAAAAAATTTTTCGTGGTGATGCCTTGATTGGCAGGGCGAAAAGCTTTGAAACGATGTGTGCAATTTTAAGTGGCTTTAATTAAATATATCTTTTTTTTTTTTTAATTCTACGTGTTTTAAAGTGTCATTATTAACAAATATTATGAGAAATGCTGGTTCAATTTGGGTATATGTCGTCTGACTATTCTATTGTTTTTGCGATTTTCCAGATGGCTGTTTCTCAATATCTGTTAGTAAAAATGCACCAAATTACACATACAAAATGTTAATCGTAAGAATCGAAGTTTATTACATTTTTGTGTAGGTTAACTATTACATAGAATGATGTAAAAGAAAGTTTTGTGATGATTACACATACTATGTTTTACATATATGTTCAAAACATTAGCAAAATCAACAAGTGGAAGATATTTATTTCTATTTTCTAGAAAATTGTATAGTTTAAAGACATTTTCTCATTAATTACCATTTTTTTCTTTTATACGCTCATGATAATGATACAAGAGTAATTAAAAATATTTCTGCAAAAGCCCTTACAAAGATTAAATATCGTTACAAAACATTACTCTTGATTTTTAATTTATCAGTGCACCAGCTGCGTATTTTAATCTCTTAAAATAAAAGATTTTTAAACAAAATCACAATAAGCTTATTCTGTTAATTATTTTCTGTGAAAGAACATAGAGAATTTTCTAAGAAGTAAACATATAATTAAATAATGCTTAGAGTGTTTTTTCCCCTTATATTTTAATGTTTCATTATTTTCTTATTTATGTTCTAAAGTTATTAAGAAAATATTAGAATTTCTTGGATATTAAAAGATTTATTTATGTCGCGAGAATTTATAATGAGTTGTTTGCTGCATTTTCAGTCTTGTATAATTAGTTACGTTGTTTAAAATTTATAAGAATACTTTGGAGAGATTAAAATGAAACTTTAACTGTAAAAGAAAATACATTTCATATATTTTCTATACTTTTAGTTATTTATCTTTCAAATAATAAATTACATTTTTTGCAATGATCATATAAATAGATGGAAAAGGTGTAGTTTTCTGTTTAATATTGAAATAAAACATGTTTTAACAATAAACCTATACCTAAGAGAAACCTATATTGGTTCTCTCAAAGCTACACTATAAGAAAAAATAAATAAATAAATAAAAGCTAGATTTTAAGCATTGCAGCTTTTGCAGCATTAATTTTAGGTTTTTTTTTTAACCGTTAAATAGCTAGAGTCAACGGTCTAAAATGCTTGAGAATCATTTAAAATAGCTCACTGAAATAATGAATGGACATTCTAAGGGTTAAAAAAAAAATAAATAAAAGTTTTTTTTTTTTTTAATTTATTTTAAAATATTTAACTTGTGGAATAAATAAATAAATAAATAAAGTAGCATCGCTTGTGCTCGCATAACAATTCTCTATAGTTTTAACATAAGAAATTATTCCTACGGTAGATATTACTTCTGTAAAATTCAAAAATTCAATCTAAATAACAAAATGCAACCAACATCCTTACTTTCTTTATTCTATTCTATTTCTATTCTATTTCACGCGATCATGTTTTATATAAGAATAATATCATTAAATTCACTTTTTTTACTTATTTTTATTTCAATTTGCACGCGCACTTTTTATTTCCTAATTCAAAATTATAAAAAAAAAAAAAAAAAAAAAAAAAAAAAAAAAAAAATTCGATAGTGTTTGTTCCGATAGTGTTTGTTTCGATAGTGATTATTATTAATTTTCTTTTCTTTTTTCTTTCAAAAAGAAAAAAAAAAAATGATTTTGATGAAATTCTGGCAAAAGCAGAATTTAATTTAGGACGGAGGTCTATTAGTTTTTTTTTTCTTTTTCTTTTTTTTTTTTTTCAAATTATAACATCCTTTTTTAAATTATTCAATTATATTTTTGATAAATTTTAGATTTCGATAATGTCCAACTATCGAAAAATGATACCGCAAAAATCCCATATTGAGACGAACAGTCAGTCCTCAGTTCTAAAAAAAAAGTTTTTGTTTGAAAGCTTTCTATTTTAAAAGTATTATTTTATTTATGTTGAATGTTTATTTTATTTTTTATATATTATTTATTTATTTTTACCGTGAATACATTAAAAAATTTTTCGATTTGGCATACAGGTTGAGCCAGAAATTTCTGACACATTTTAAATTTTAATATAAAATTAAATAGTTGGCGTACGAGAGTGCAATTTGTACAACAACGCTTCTTACGGTGAAAAGTTTTGTTTATGTAAATAATAAAATTGGTTCAATTTTTTTTTTCTCAAAGATGGCCCTTTAACCTTGAAAACAGCGAGAAAAAGAACGAAAAACACAAAACAAGCATTTTAATAAGCATTAATTTTGTGATAAAATTCATTAAACATAACATTATTTGCGCCATTGATAGCTCGAAATCCGATCCAAATAGTAATCAAATTCAAAGTACGCAATCGCTAGCATTGATTGTGGGCAGTGGGAGATATAAAGATATGAAGCCTCATACTCTCAGATGCTCAAAATTGCGCAGAGATGTCAAGCATTGGAAGCCCGTAGAAGGATCTTTTCAAGTGGCGATGGTTTCGGTGAATAGAGGAAAGTATTAAGTGGAAAGGCTGTGAAAGTTGAGAAGTTTGGATGTCTCAGTTGGATGTGAGAACTTTTGCAAAGATGGCTTAAAGTGAATGTTGCGAAGTGATTCTCTAGTCCAAACTATTTAAGTTATTTAAATAGACACTTTCAATGCCTCGGTGTACTTATGAGATTCTAGTGTGCTTTTGGGAAATTCTAATACGTATCGTAAATGTTTACTTGAAGGTTTATCGAGTAGAGTTACTATATAGTATCGTGAGTTTCTACACTTAAAACAACACTACTTTTATACAGAACATGAATACAATTTAATTCATTACAAGTAGTAGCTCTAGTGGGTAGCCAAATCTCCACTTTGAAAGAGTTCAAAGGAAAGACTGAGTTTAATATTTCTTGTTTTTTCAATTGCATTTCTTACATTTATAGCTGTAAGAATAGTAATGAGTTGTCAAGAGGGTGCTGAAATATAAAACCCCACAAAAACACAATTACTTACATTATTAGCCTCTGCAATACTTTAATGACAGCTACAGGAGAAGCTTTATGTTAGGTAGCCGTAACAAAACTATAGGAAATGATATATATATATATATATATATATATATTGATTAAAAAAAAAAAAAAAACTTAATTGCAAATAGCGTGATATAAATAAAAAATCAATTTCAAAAAAGTGTGCACAAAATGACTATACACTAATTTTTAAACCATATATATATATTGATTTTTAAAAAAAATCTTAATTACAAATAGCGTGATCTAAATAAAAAATCAATTTAAAAAAATGTACACAAAATGACTATACACTAATTTTTAAACCATAACAAAAATTCCTTCTCAAACCGAATTTCATTTAGTGCCCGAGTCCTATTTTTGACTCAGATGACATTCGCTCTTTACGTACTTATAACCGGTTAGATACTGTATTTTTTACTATGAAACATTAAATGTGGTCTACTGGAAATGGTAATGACACTTTTTGCCCATCTGAAAGAAATAACATCCCCTTCCCCTCTAAAGAAAAAAAAAACAATTGATTTTTACATTTCAGTAGCGAAAAATTTGTTATTTGTAATCATTATTATAAAATCAGAAGTTAATTTTGGAAAGCTTGTTCTAATTTTATTATTCATATGTAAATAAATCCATCTTGTTATGCTAAAAAATGGTTATATAAGCCTCTTTTTGGCTTTAATATCAAACACTTAATAGTTTTACGGTATAATGATATCAATTCTATCGTGCAAGTTTAACTTTTGACAAAGTGTTATTTTTCACATGTAGATATATTTTTTTCCATGTAAAAAAAAAAAAAAAAAGAATAATAATAATAATAAAATATTTATATATATATATATATATATATATATATATATATATATATATATATATATATACATGAACAAATAAAAAATAAAATAAAATAAAAATAAATAAAAAAAAATACTACGTAAGAATTCCTTTTTTATTGGCATCAATTTGTTTTTTAATGTTTAATTATCTCATAACTTTTATAAGGTTTCTAGTTAAAATATTAAAATTTTGAACCATTATTTCTCTTTTAAATCAAAATTAAATATAGACTATAGCATTCAAGGATATAGCTTTTGATTAGTATTTTTTTTTTTTTTTTTTTACTCGGTTTAGTAGTTTTAGAATACCCCCTACATACAAACTTATCGTCTTTATATGTAGTTATATATTAAAGTTTAATATGTGTCAAGGATATTTGATCCACTCTGTATATATAGTTTATAATGATATTAATGTAATTGGTTACGACAACTATTATATCCATTCATCTAATATTTCAGTCATCCAGTCTTACGGAAACTCTTTTTCTTCCTTTTAAGAGATATATATAAAAAGTCATTTTATTTTCCATTGTACTTTTTTGAGTATACATTAACTGTCAACTTCGAAGTTTCACTTGAAAGAACTTTCTCCTATACAGACAAATATTTTAAAGTGTATGAGTTAAATAAATCTCTGTCTTAAAGTGGGCTTTCAAAATTACTATTGATTTTCGTTTTTCATAGAATCTTTTATATAGAGAGCGATCAATAAATATTCCCGGTATAAAAGAAAAATTTTTAGTAATCGAAAATTGTTTTATCAGCATTCATCTCCTATAAATTTATTATTTGTTGAAGTTTTCCGTTTTCTGTTCTGTCTTTTTGCTTTTTTTTTTTCAATACTATAAGAGTAAATTTGATGATTAATTTCTAGGAAAAGAAATATTTAAAATGATTTATTTGTGATTTACTAAGCGCATTTAATTTTTCATGATTTTTACTCATGAGTACGCAGGTAAGTTTTCATCAGAATAGGATTTTGAAATCGTAAATAGTCGTCCGTGATACGCAAAATCAAACGGTCAAGCGGAAAGCGGTGTAAAAATTGCTAAAAATATGTTGAAAAAGTGTTATGAGTCTAATCAGGATATTAAAAGTGCGCTCCTAGAATATAGAAATACGCCCAAAAAAGGGTTAAATGTTTCTCCTACTCAAGCCTTAATGAGTAGACGAACAGGAACTAAATTACCAATAAATAGAGAATTATTAAAGCCAGAACTCCAAACGAACATAAAAAATAAAATTGTAAATAAACAAAACTTAAGTAAATTCTATTATGATAGAACGCCTCTAGACCCTTATCGGAAATTTCAAATAATCAAAATGTTTTGATTCGTTCTGGAAATCAGTGGGAAAGAGGCATAGTTTTTAAAAGAGATAAAAACCCTAGAAGCTATTGGGTAAGAAATGAGAAAAATAACATTTTAGGAAAAAATAGAATTGATTTAAAACCTTCTTATAATGAGACAATTTTTGAACAGGATTTTGAAGTGACTGGTTCTACTAACAAAGGCTCTGTAAATATTAATTTGAATGATAATGGTTCTAATAATGATAATTCAAAAAAGAAATCGGACTCTAAACAATACATTACCAAATATGGTCGTATTATTAAGCCCCCTAACAGGTATGGGGTAGTTAATAAGTAATTGTTTTTGTGCTAGTTTTCTGTAACAAAGTAATTGTTCTTGTATGTTAGTTGGTTTATATTTGTATCTTCGTTCTTTCATGCATATTGCAAATATTTTGATAAAAATTTGTGTGTGTCATTCTTTGCAAAAGGGGAGATGTTAGATATGTAACCATAACTGTATATCTATATGTAACTGTCATTATAACTGTGTCAAGCATGCTTAACTGTAACTTAACTTTAAGATAATAAGATGTAACCACCACTGTGTGGCAACAGTCAGACTGCAGCTACTCTTCAATAAAGAGGTAATATATAACACAGTCAGCAGCAAAATTATTCGAGATCTACCAAAAATTTCTATATAAAAAAAGTACATTTAACTCGTTAGCGTCCAGTGTCCTCATTTGAGGACAGCTAATAAAATGGCACGTGTACTTTTTTTTTTTTTTTCTTGGAATGATTTCTACCTTTTAGTGTCAGTTTATAGCGTCCCTCTAAAGGATCCCTGAAAGTTTTATATGCCTACTATTAGTTATAATTTCATAATTTGGATAGTCATTTTATGAGTTTTCATTCGTCGTACATATGTTTGCTTTTTGCGCAGGTATACAACATAAATCAAGTTGAAAAGTTGAATAATAATATATATTAAAATTCTTTACTTTCGAGATTTTTGACAACATATAATAAGAAAATAATCTGTTATCTCAAAATTTTTTTATCTCGAAGTTTTCTCGCTAGAACACTAACCGCCAATAAATGAGGATAGGCTTTAAATTTAAAACTATCAGAAGAATTGTTTAAGTTAATATATTTTACTGTCATTTGTCTATATTAATTTAAAAAACTGACTAAGAACATGATTTGTCAAGGATTTATTTATCAAAACAGTATTACGTGTAATTTTTTTTTTATAAAGGAATTATTGGTAGCGCTCAAAAAATTTTGCTGCCGACTGTAATTATATAAAAAACAAGTTTTGGGAAAGTGTAAATTAATAAATACTAGTTTACCCGTCGCACGTTGCTGCGATCTCAGAAGAAAGGAAATTAAAGGAAACTTGTTATGATAACATCCAATTTAGTAATTTTTATTGATTGTTATTCATTTTCATGTGGAAAACATTTTAAAGTGTCGTTTTAATTCTATTTATTTATTCGAATGCTTGTGGAAACACGATATTTTTTTGTTTTTTTGTCTGGTGCGTACATGAATAAATCAGATGGTTTACTGACGCGTGAGCTGACCACATACAGTTGTCCATGTGAGAAGCACGGATTCTCCAAATATAGCCCACACACTTGCAGCGATTGTCTTTGTGCTTTGTTGTTAGTCATTGCAAAAGCGAGTCGCATCAAAAACTGTAAACGTATATCTGTTGTTATCATTGGAATACGTGGCAATAGTACATCTTCCCTCTTGAATTTCCCATTCAAAATTGTAGTTTCGATGACATTGTTCATCATCTTTTTACCGAATGTTCTGTACCGTTGCAAAGTAGCGGTGGATTGATGTTTCGGAGAAGAGAAAGATAGACACGCCAATTTTCAATGTTCAAATGTGTGGTGGCATACTTGGCAAATACAGTGAATTTAAGAATTCCGTTGTGTAATTGACAACTTTGTCTTGATTCATCCCAGTATCGATGTACTTACACGTTGTCCCTTCGCCGGTATTCCGTTTTGAATGATTAAATTGATGGCATTGACATCGTTGTTCGTAGCTGTTAATACAGCACGTGCACTGAGCCACTGATGATTTTTGTAATTCCGTGCGATATTTCAGAAAGCCTTTTGAATCAATTCGTCCTTGATTGATGTCATCTTACAAAAGTTTGTTGGCAATGTGATACATTGTGTAGATCTGTCAATTGCCATCTTCACATTCCCAATATCCAGCAATTATTTTGGTAAACGTTCGACGGATACATCAATTTGGAGGTGAACACGCATATTGGTTTTCAAAGGCAATTGCTTTACATGTCGCCATAGAACGTATAATCTGAGACATTTATTAAGTTCATCAGCGGGTGTTGAACTTGGTATAACTGGCTGAGTTTTTCGAAAATCACCAGTCAATAAAATGAGTACTCTACCGAAGGGCTATCCATTTCCTATGAAATTTTGCAGTGTACAATCAAGCGCTTCCAACGCATTTTTGTGAGCTATTGTGCATTCGTTCCATATGATAAGTTCACATGTTTGGAGAACTTTGCTCATTTCGGAATTTTGCATGTTGGCATCTCAGTGATTTGCAAATTCAGTGGCAATTTCAGTGCTGAATGCGTTGTTTGACCACCCTTCAAAAGTGTTGCCACAATTCCAGATAATGCAATTGCTAGTGCAATTTTATTCCGTGATTGTATAGTTACCAAAATGATTGAAATGAGAAAAGTTTTGCCTGCACCTCCAGGTGTATCTATGAAGTACAATCCGCCGCTTTGATTTGTAATTGCTTGCATGATTGTGTCGTATACAAAGCGTTGTTCTGGGACCAATTTCGGAAAACTTTTTTCAACAAATGTACCCAAGTCATCGACACAGAAGTGTGTTTCACGTTGCAAATAACGATCATAAGCGTCATTTGCGGATCAATTCGGTGCACACATTCCAAACTGCACCAATCCTTCGTTAGCGATTGCCAAACATATTTTCTCGATCGAAACCAAATCATCATTATATACGTTTGGTGTGAATTTCATGTCCGTATTCATTGCTCGCAAACGACGTAGGATGTCTTTACTCATTTAATCTATTGTATTTTTTCCAAAGATCATTCGAATTCAATAGAAAATACGTTGTTAATATTATGGTAAATAACGAGTGTATTTGTTGTAGTTGAGCAGTATTCGATGCATCAGCGAGTGTTGTGTCTCAATAGGCATCGTTTTCAAAAAGATTTAGTTCTTGGCAATCTTCTCGATAGGTTGCACATACTTCACCATTTACTGTTCTCAGTTCTTGGAATGATTTCGGTCCGCGCATGTTAACTAATAGTAATTGTATGTAAAAACATTCTTGGTTGTTTGGATGAACTATATACAGACGGCCTAATATAGTCAGATGTTCTTCAACTGGTTTGCCTAGTTTACGACATTGAAACTTTTTCGCTGATGCATTCTATGTATAGTATTTTCACACTTCTGAGTAAAGTAGCGTTCTTGAGAACAAATCATCCGTTCACAATGTGAAGGACACAGTTAACGTTGTTTGCGTTGTGGTGACGCAAATGCTCTTGTATGTACATTTCCGTTGTAAAATACACGTGCTGTTCATTATCCAGATGCACTGCCAAATGAACAACTGTTGAATGACGCTCATGAATTGGAAATGTGAAAATACGCCAAACAGCTTCAGTGCGATTAATGTAGCATCCCAATTGATATCATTTGATTTTATCCAATGGCGTAGATGCAATTCCCACTCCCTTTGTTGACATATTTTGGGGTGGGAGATGAAATTAAAATAAAAATATGCCAGAAAGCTTCGCAGAAGTGTACTCAACAACTTCCAAAAATTTCACGGTGATTGGATGAATGTTTTAGTAATGTATAAAATGGAGGTAAATATAAAAAAATATTTTTTGCTCCCCTTTCCCCTACCGTTGAGGGCGAATTTTGTTTTTAGATATTCATGTTTGTAATATCTTGAAGTTAGAACCTATTTATTTTTTTAATTGAAAAATAAAGGAAATGTGAAAAATATGTTTTAATCCTGTTTTTGCCACTTTGCCCCCCAATAAGGGGCCGTTATTAAAAAGAAATTATGCCAGAAACCTTCGCGGAAGTGTTCTCAACAACTTCCCAAAGTTACATGGCAGTCGGATGAATGGTGTAGTAATGCATAAAGCATAAATAGGTAGACATACATTCGTTTATATATATATATATATATATATATTTAAAATGTACAGGGCGATTCAAAATCCAATGTAGAAACTTTTAGGGTAGGTAGGGTATATAATAAGGATTGAATATTGCATAAAAACCTATGACCGTAAAAGTTATTTCAGCCCTTTATGAACAGGATGCTTTGATTAGTTTTTAACAGACAAACCCACATAAAGGCTTTTTTTTTTTTTTTTTGTATGTTGAATTTTTAACTAAACGCTTTTACATGTTAATGTTTATATAAAAAAAGGGTAATTAAAAAATTGAACTTACAAATCTTTAGAGTAAGTAGAAAACACAAAAGCAAGACCGAATAACATAGGAATGAATGTCTAAAAACACCAACCTAATGAGCTAGGCGATAAACAATTCATAAATAATAAGTCAATAATAAGGAAAAACACTTTATTTATTGAAATCTTAAATTACAACAGTACATGTACACGATGTCTCACAACAAATATTCAAATACATTTTTGTCTTCAAATAGGCACGCTTTAAGGCTCTAATATCTGCTAGAGGGTGCTGTTTGAATTATAGTCATTTAAATTTCTCATTTCGTATGAAGAACATGCAACATTTTACGAATGCAGTAATGGTGGGATATGTACCTTGTGTGTGATACAGTCGATGGCAACGGAAGAGCTGCTCTACGATTATACGCCTAATGGTTAAACGTTTAGTTATAATGCAATATACAAAATCCATGCCCATATGTGTGTTTTACTGCAAAAATGTGTAACCAAAGGCATCCAATTCTTAAAGGGTTGAGATGATGCTTGCTGCCATGTATTCTTATGATACTTTCAATCCTTATGAACTTCCTCTCCTAAAAGTTTGTACATTGGGTCTTGAATCACCCTGTACGTACCTAGATATGTTATTTAGCGTAAAAGGAAATAGTTATAACTAGCAAAACCATGCGAAATTTTCGCAGTTTCATTCATTCTTTTTTTTTTTTTTTTTTTACCTTTAAAAGTTTGAATTTATAAGTCTTATACCAACTATCATTCAATTAAAATTTTAATTCACCAGACGCCAAATTATTTTTAGTTTTTGTGGGATGAAACGCTAATGATAGTTAAACCAAATCAGGTAGGATAGCTTTAATAAAGGACCCTATGGCAACATTTTAATTTTGGCCGCCATGTTGACGAGATCCCTTTTATTTTATTTTATTTATTTTATTAATTATTCATTTTGGCATAATTTTTTATTAAAAATATTTAGTACCTATTTTGAGTATACTTTTTAGTATTGCATTTTTCAGTCAATAGGTTCATCTTTTGTTTATATCTTTAAAACATTACTCTGCTTAAAATGACACTTGCAAGGATTGTAAAGATTAAAAAGAAATTTTTCTATAAAATGATCTAATGAAACAAATGTCGTCGTCATTTTTTTTTTCTATTATTATATCACTGAACTGAGTCCGCACGGTTAAATATTACTTGTACAGTCGGTAACAAAAGTATCCGAACACTAACAAAAAATACCTATATAAAAAAAGTGGAGTTAATACTGTTTTGTTAAATAAATCCTTGTCGAATCATGTTCTTAAGACTCACTAATAACATGATTCGACAAGGATTTATTTAACAAAACAGTATTAACGCTACTTTTTTTATATAGGAATTTTTGCTAGTGTTCGGATACTTTTGTTACCGACTGTATATAATTTTTTATCCTCGCGTATTTTATTGTCACTGTCGTATCGTTTCTACAAAATATAATCGTAACTGGTCCACGTTAGAGAAATATTATATAGATTTTTATATTTACTTTTTTTTTTTTTTACGTACACCTTTATTTTTGTATTGTAATAAAAATTATTCAGCATTAACCCTTTGCCAGCCCTATTTAATTCCACTCCTCTGATCAGTTTTGCCAAATTTAGAGACTTTTTTATTCACTATCCACCACTAAATTTTAAGTGTAGTGGTTGCCTAACCACTTCGAAGGTTATTCGTCAATTATGTATATCAAATATCATTCCTCAAAATTATAGGCAGGGCCGCCGCATTGAAGAAAATTTTTACTCAATATCCACCACTAATATTTAACTACAACGGTTGCCTAATCATTTGAAGACTTTCTTTTGCAAGATGTCTTCGAAACCATTAGGCAACCGTTACAATTCAGATTTAGTGGTGGATATTGAATAAAAAATTCCCTCAATCTGGCAGCACTGATTATAGGTGATAGTTGAATAAAAAAGTGGATAAATTTTTCAACACTGTTTAGAGCGCTTTAGAGCGCTAGGGCATGCAAAGGGTTAAACTATACAACTTTCTGTATATATTTTTTAAATATTTTTTTTTTCTAATTTACAGTTATTGAAGATTGTGTCTGAAAGGATTTATGTGTGATTTACTGAGCACATTTCAGTTTTCCTGATTTATACTTATGAGATACGAGTAGTGATTAAATATATAAGTTTTCTGATTTTTTTTTTTTTTCCCTGGCAGAGGTCCAGGAAAGGACAAACTACGCCAAACAAAGTAAAAAAAAGAAAGTTTTCGATGTGTGTAAAATATTAAATATATACATATATATATATATATATATATCTGTAATGTTATTTAATATAAAATGAAATTATTATTATTTATTTATTTATTTCTTAAAAACTTTCACTTTTATTTTTGTATTGAATCTAAAATTATTGAGTTGTGTTATTAAACTGTACAACTTTCTGAATAAATTTTATTTGAAAATATTTTTTCTAAGTTATAGCTATTAAAGATTGTGGACTAAATTTTATTGATTCTGCTACAAATTATCTTGCAAAAATGTATTATTGTCAACCCATTAAAAATAACCAAAAAAAAAAAAAAAAAATCTTCTTAATTATACTTGGTATAAACTTTTAAATTACGCTTATGTGTTTAAATTCTTTCCAAAGAATAAAATAATTGTTAATCGTAACTATACGTTTGAATTTTGAGACGAGGAAAGTTTTTATAGAACTGGATAATCAAGTATTTTTATGTAACTAAAATTCAATCAGAATTATCGTTTAAATGGTCATTTTTGAATGCAAATAAATGGGTCAAAATCAATGGCTGCAATTTGAAACTATGATACAAATAGTAGTAATAAGTTATGAAAAGGATGATTGATTTTTAAAATCGTTGAAATAATTTTTTATACATGAACAAACATATAATGAGTCAAATGAGCTATATTTCCATTTCTTTGTTTAGAAAATAATAATCATTCTTGTAATTTTCTTTTTAATGCGATGAACTTGCTCTGCCGGAAACTACGGATGTTTCACATTTATAAATGGAATGTAAAGCATCTCGCTTTTATCTGTATTTCTGATGACAGTTGAAAGGATCGCTATTCATCTGTAGCAAAATCCGCCCATGACACAAAGAAGAACCGATGATGACCCAAGACAAAATGTGACCTTTCTAAGAAATCTATTGTTCTGCAGTTGTTTATTTGACATGCCATTAAGACCACAGACTGATGTAAAGGTTATTTAAACTTATTACAAGAAAAATGGGGTGAGCCTGCTTTTTAATAGGAGTAATGATCTTGAAATCTTTATTAATTTGCATAATAAAAACATTCTTTCTGAGTTCAAGTATTAAAAATCCTTTTATATCTATCCTTTTATATCTATTAATACTATCAACATTAAAGGGTTCCGAATTTAAACGGAAATTATTGTTAAAAAATATATATTTATGTATCGTATTCTGTTTGTTGTATTCTTGTAACGAACAATTTTCTGTATGTCAACAATACAGGGTGTAAAAGAATAACGTTCCTAAGATAAAAACTTATATTTTGCTATTCGTAACAGGAAAGTCACAAAATTTCAAAGGCAAACTAAGAATATTTCGTAATTTTATAGATGCAAGCGATAAGAATAATGACAAAGGAATACTATGATCTTCCGATGTGGTTATTATACTAAATTACGGAAATGTATACAGTGTGCAGAAAAATGTATAGTACCATTAATTGGCCTCCTTACTCACCGTAGCTCCATTTTTCTAGAGGGTTATATAAACTAAGCACGCTTCGAATTTAACATAAATTATTGTTAAAAAATATACATTTATGTATCGTATTCTAATTTGTGTTTTTTGCATTCTTGTAACGAATAATTTTTCGCGTATGTGAACACATGATGTAAAAAAAAAAAAAAAAAAAAACGATCTTAAGTTTAAAATTCGTTATTCGTAACAGGTAAAACGACAAAATTTCAAGGGCAAATTGAGAAAGCTTCGTAATTTTGTATATGCAGACGATAAGAATAGTCACAAAGGAATAGTATGATTTTTGGATGTGGTTATTACACTAGATTACCGAAATGTGTACAGTGTACAGTAGCATGTACAGAACTATTAATTAGCCCACCTAATCACCGTATTTATATTCTTCATTAGAGTTTTTTTAGGACAGAGTGTTCGCGAAAAAATTAGCGCTCTCCCTATTTTATTTCAGCCATAGAAACAGAAACGACAAAGCTTCGATGTCCATACATGTGCTCGAATTAACGGCTGTTAGTTGTCAACGAAGATATTCAATTTTGTCATGTTTTAAATAATTAAAGATTGCACATCGAACATGTTATATTGTAAATTCTATGTAATGCTGTTTGCAAAGCTTTTTTAGCCCTCACAATATCTATGATAAATGGGGAATGGTGAACATTTATTTTTGGGTAGTCGTTTCTTACACCCTGTATGTTGTAAAAAGTCCCCAAACGGTCATTCCATTTTTAAAGTAGTAAAACAAAATTGTTACTGCATGTTTGGTAACAAAATGCACAAACACTTTGTTTTAATACTTTTTTGCTGCACTCGATTCTACATTTTTTGACCTTGGTTCTTTTTTTAGATTTTACACGTTTTGAAGTGTGAGGAATTCGAAAATCGCCCTGTTGGTTGTCCGTATGGAAGTTTTTTAGGTTGTACGTCTGTTAGTGTGTTAGTTTGTAGTCTGTGTACGCGATAACTCAAAAACAAATGATAACAGAGAAGTCGGGCCAGTTTTAAAATATCATTTATGACACTGCAAGAATTCTATTGATTTATAATATTCTAATTTAAAAACATCGTATGTTATAAAAAATTTAAAGTCTTCTTAACATGGAAGAATGGGGCAAAATTTCGCTTAAACGTGCATTAAAAAGATTTTCTTTCACTAAAAAAATGTAACGAGCTTTAAAATATCAGTTATGATGCTTGCATGAACATAATTAACTACAAATTTTCTAATTTAAAAAATTTGCAAGTTATTCGAAATATACGATTTTTTTAGCATGGTAAAATAATGCAAAATGTCCATTTTGAGGGATATTTTGATCGTAAAGGTGTCAGACCACTTACAAATTATCATTTATGATACTAGCTTGATCATTATTAACTACGAATATTCTAATTTGAAAATTTCGTCAGTTATTCGAAATTTAACCCTTAAATGCCTGTTTATATTAAAATCAATTTAAAAATGTTTTTCTTCTCTCTTATTTTAAATAAATCACGGGAAAAATATTTTAAAAAATCATAATTTATTATTTAACTGTGGTTTGCAGCTAAAAAGCAATCTGTTGTCAATCGGCGAACATGAGGCATTAGAGCTTCAATATTATTGTAATAATACTTTAGAAGACAAAATAGGGCATGTTGCCGAAAGACAACACACGATTAAGGTTAAGATATCCTAAACATAGCAGAATAGAGAAATTCTCCACATTCACCTCCATTTGGAAACAGTATAGAATTACATGAAAACTAATATATGAAATATATTACTAAAACATGAAACATACATATATATATTTATAACGATCAATTATATTGGGCTTAGTAGAAACCCAATATAATTTATTAACGAATAGAATAAGGTAAACGTATCGAACTGAATAAGGGGTAGCCTCTTAGGTGGGGGCATTTCAGTCTGTCAGTTTGTCGAGGGATCGGTCATATTGATTTATTTTAACATAAATACAGTATGTCCTGTAGTAGAAATTTATGAGAACAAATATATGATGGGAAACTGTGTAGAGTCCACTTATGTCAGCTAGATTTGCCTGATAAATACAAATCCTTTATATTTACAGACTTAACAGATATATTTTTTAATCATGAAACATTTGCAATTATACTTATCAATTACATTAAATGTGTAATAAAATCATGAAAATTCGACAAGAATTAAAAATAAAGCATTGATCAATCGCTGTAAAATTTTAGAAGCTGTATATTTAATTAAATCAACAAATATGTATAGTCTATTTATGAAACATTATAACAGAAACGTTGAAAGATTCTTTCAAAATGTTGTTTTGAAACATTCTAGAAATCTTTTTAAATCTCATTTGTAATGTCTCAAACATATTACAATTCAATATTTCACTTTAGTTTGCAGTTTTTTCAAAATATAGGGTTCTAAATGAATTTGTGATCTATTTAGTTTTATATGTACTAATAGACTTTGCTAGTTATTATGTTTTAATAAATTAAAAAATAAAACTTATTTTAAAAAATAAATAAATAAAATGCCCTTTTATAATGAACTACAAAGAACAAAATAGTTTCTTCAGCTCAGTACCGCCGATCTGAATACATACTTCCATTTTACTACTATTCCAATAAAATTGTAGCTCAAATGAAGAAAAGGGCGGCTAAAACCATTTTATACCAAAATTTCTAATCTGCCTAATTTCATCTCATATTTTCATAAATCCATAATAATTTAAAATTTTCACGTAATTTTCTTATAAAATGGTTTGAGCCGCCCTTTTCTTCATTTGAGGTGCAATTTTATTGGAATAGTAGTAAAACATAGCCTCCTTAAGTAGATGCCTGTCGCGTGGCTCTTAGGCTTGACAACAGTTCAAGCGGCACACAGAGCCACCTGGTACAGATTGCGCGACTTTTTTATTCAACTTTCACCAACAGTTTTTAAAAGTGGAATTTGAAATAGAAATAATCTGGTGTGTCACTCACACGACTTTCTCTTACCCTGAAATTTAATACAATAAATACAGGTTGCAGATTAATAGGTAAGATAACGAGTACTGTTATGTAAACCTATGTTAAACAATTCATATTAGGCTTCTGAAGAGTTTTATATGATAATTAGTTCTGTGTGCAGGGGGGCTACCGCCCCCCTCACACAGAACTTGGGGTTGAGGGGGGCTAGCCCCCCTCAACCCCCCGTTTCATTAATGCACCTACATTTATATAGAATTTAATTCGGTTATTAGAAAATAAGTCTGTTTTTAAAAAATAATTTATTAAAATTATTATTTAAAAAAATTATCTTTCATGATAATGCAGACGATTTCCATATTAGAGAAGTAGTATAACACCAAATATCCAAAAAAAAGTCCATTTTATTTTCAAAATTAAAAAAAAAAAAAAAAAAAAAAAAAAGAGTACGATTTTTTTTCTAAGTTTTCTTTTCCGTTAAAAGTAAAAAAAAAACGATAACTTTGTTTTAAATTATTGCAGATCGATGGTTCAACCATTCGTTTTAAAGGTATTGGCGAGCTCTTTTGAAAGATACCCATCATGAAAATTTACTCCCCTCGAGGGGGGACTTCCCCCCCAGGGGGGAGGCGAGGCTCCTACATACACAAAAAATTTTTCCCAGTTAACTATCTCTATTACAAAATATATATATTCGTTTCATTTGGTTTAGTGCAGTCTATAGACGTCAAACTCTACTTTCCTGCAATTTCCCCCATAGACGTAATGTATTAGAATTCTCTTGATTGTCCCTGTACACAAACCATTAGCTTGATCTTAACGAAAAGCTTACTGTAGCATCCTTATATGATACACATTTAGAATACCAAGTTTGAACTTTCTGCCATAATTTGTTTTTGCGATATGCTAATAACAGACAGACACACAGACATACACACAGACCATTTGCTAAAAACATGATTTTCGTATTCAGGGGACCTCAAAACGTGTAAATATAACAAAATCTCGCGTTCGAAAATTTGACCCAAAAATAATACTTTCTCTACCTTATGGGTAAGAGAAAGTAAAAAGGCGAATGGAATCGAAGAAATGTCGATTATATATATCACATATCACTTCTTAAAATTATTGGAGACAGTTGAATAAAAAAGTCGCGCAATCTGTACAGTGGCGCTGCTTACAGTTCGACCTGTTGCCAAGTTTAAGAACCACGCGACAGGCATCTAGTTAAGGAGGCTATGAGTAAAATGCAAGTATTCAGATCGGCGATACAGAACTGAAAAAGTTATTTTGTTCTTTTTAGTGCATTAAGAAATGGCTTTTTTTTTTATTTTTTTTTTTTTATTATTATTATCATAATATTTTATGATTTTTACATTTTTGATGCGCTACCTAGATTAGAATCGCTGTTGCTAAATTAAACTTCTTGGCGGAAAATGTTCGGTGTACCTCAACGCAAAAATTTAAAAAATCGACCAGGAGGATCTATAAATAAAACTGATTTTAGTACAACATATATTAGCATCGTAAACTATATTAGCATTTTGTCAATGTGCAAAAAAATTCTTAAAGTGATAATGACGTCAATTTTTATGAGATTCACAATTTATTTATTTATTTATTTTTTATTGTTCACATTTAGATAAATGTATTTATTTTTCCTGTCGGAAAGAAAAAAAAATGAACTCGTAAATTGTTTTGGCAACAATTAAATTATGGATAAAATTTAAATGGCTAATTTTTTGCTATTATTAGCTTATTAATTTCATATTTTTATTAATTAAAAGAAAACTAATCAGAAATTCGAAAATCTCACTGTGTTAAATTGTAATGTCAGACAGGACTAATATTTTAGTGAAAACCCGAAGCCTTTAGGTGGTCTGATTGCTGAGGTATAAGCAAAAAGATGTGACACATTCGGACAAACACCGGTGACAGACAGAGCGTGTATAAGAAAATATCTTTAAAAAATCTGGAGTGACTCCACTCGACTTTCCGAACATTGAGTAACTAACAGTTTTGTAGATAAAATAAAGAAAGAGGAGTTGCTAAAACAAAAGAGAGAAAACCATAATAGAGTGTTTGAGTATTTTTCTCCATATATCACACGAGGTTTTATTTAACGCTACTGAACTTTGAGACCTTAGATCATAATGATAAAGAATTTTCCGTTGTGTCCCTGTAAAAATCTATAAATGCTAGATTCACCAAAATGCTTATAGTTAGTGCAACAATGATTTATAATATTCATACAAATTTTCAGTTTAATTGAATAAGGCATTTTGATGCTATCGCACTTTTAAAAATTTGGTCTCATAGCCCATAATGATAAAGAATTTTTCTTTGTGTCCCTGTAAAAAAACTAAGTGCTAGATTCACCAAAATCTATAAAGTTGGTGCAAATGTGACCAATAATATGTGTACAATTTTTTTGCTCAGATTAATAAGGCATTTAGACGCTATCACACTTTTAAAAATTTGGCCCCATAGGCCATAATGATAAAGAATTTTTCTTTGTGTCCCTGTAAAAAACCTATAAGTGCTAGATTCTCCAAAATCTATACAGATTGAGTATCTGTGACCTATTATATGTGTATAAAGTTTTTGCTCAATTGAATAAGGCGTTTAGATGCTATCGAGCTTTTAAGATTTTCGTCCCATAGGCCATAATGATAAAAAAATTTTCTTTGTGTCCCTGTAAAAAAACTATAAGTGCTAGATTCACCAAAATCTATAGGGTTCGTACTATGGTGACTTACAATATACGTACCAACTTTCAGCTTATTCGAACAAAGCGTTTAGACGCTAGCGTGTTCACTCACAGACATACACACATACATACACACATACACACATACACACACACATACATACATCACCTCAAAAATAGTGGAAACGGACTCAGGGGACCTCGAAACGTATAGAAACATCAAAATCTCCAATTCGGATTTTTGACACGATTACAATACTTTCCTCACTATAGTGTTCGGAAAGTAAAAAAAATAAAAGAATGAAGAAGAAGGAGAATCGAAACATTTAAATAAATATATTTCAATGGGCGACTGTGTTCGCCAAATTAAAACCATGGTGATAGAGCCATTAATGAAATGTAAGAGACATTTATTTATTTGAGTTTCATTATAGTGATTAGAAACACGGTTAATTTTAAATAAGTAAAATATACTTACATTAGTTTGCAGGGTTTGAAGATGATAAATTCAAGAGAAAAATATATGAGTATCCGATAACTGAAATTATAACTACTGAGGGGGCAATTTAAGTGTAACGTAGAAACTAACATTGTGTATAAGGAAAAAAAATATTGAAAACTTTTTGATATAAAATAACCTTATACTTGAAGTTCCATACTTTTGTTAAAGCTCTTGTAAATGAATCTAAACTGTTGTAGCTAGAAGAACAGACTTTCTCCAATATACCACACAGTGAATAATCTGAATGATTGAGATCAGTTCTGTAGGGAGGCCATTCGTTTGCCTTAAGAACATTTTTATCCAAACACACTTGGGTAGTACGTGCTTTATGCCAGGGTGCAAAGTTCTTCTGAAAGGTGAAATTAATTTTTCTAAAATGAGATTGTGCCCATGACGTCAACCTTCCAAAATTAATTATTGGTGCTTTTGAGCATCAGTTTTTATACCTTGAGGAACAAAAACAAGAGGGATACGATCAGTGGCAGGTTACTCCGACACAAACTATAATATAAGCAGTTTTTTCTCTTATGTTGACTCTTAACATGGTTGGATCCACGGAAGATTTTTTCCTTGACCAAACTCTATCGTTTTGTTTGTCGAGATGTTGTTCAACTAGTAATAATTTCTCTTATGAGAACACATTGTTTTTCAATTTGCCATGCGCAAACCTCTGCTTAGGTACTCTTATTCTTGTGACTTTAAATTTCGTTTGCTGAATATTTAGAAAATGAGCTGTATATTTTTTATATGATAGTGTATTCAACTTATTTTTAGTAACTCTTCTCGGTGAAATGTCCAGCTCAGCAGCCATTTTCTTTGCACTCCAGCAATGTTTTCAATTTTTCTCGCACTCTTTTTGCATTCACTGCAGTCACAGCTATAGGTATGCGATCACCACTATACATTTTCCTTAGAAATCAAGGCTCTGTTTATCTTTTTCTTGTTCTATACATCAAAGTTCTGTTGATGTTTTCGTATTTTAACTTTTTTAGTAACTTGCATGGTCTTTTCCCCCAAATAATAAAGCATTATTATCTTCTGTCTTTTTACATTCATCTTTCAAATGTGTTGTTACACTGCAAATGGTTTTCTTTCAAAGAATTTTTCTTGTTGTAGAAGAGTGCAGCTTTAATATAAATTAAGATGATTCTATTAAAAGCAAAATATAAATTAGATTTTATTAAAAATAATAGTGTTACACTTCAATTGCATCACCTTCTAAATCAAAATAACATATTTAAAAAAGGAAATTATATCTATCTGTATATATATACGTATAACCATCAACTAGTACATTTGATAATTTTAAAGCTATTATGATGTCAGATTTATCAGAAATTTTTTATTATACAAATTAAACATTTCTTTTTTTTTTTTTTTTTTTTTTTTAACTTATGTATAAATAAATGTTCTATTTTATGTTAAAAAATGAATAAAATAAAAAGTTGTAAGCATTTTATTTTTATTGGCGTCTGCTTGAAATTACATCTCAAAGAAAAATGTCGAGAAAAAAAATAGCATGAAACATAACATTTTAAAAATCTAATGGGAATATCGAAATTCTATAGGTATATGTCGCAAAACTATACAAATTCCTTTATCTAGAAAATTTTTTCTCTACGTGTCATAGTTTTTTCTTCTGTTCATTGGACACAGATAGACAAACACTTTCATTTATTAGTATAGATATATATTGCATGTATGCATACAAATATATTTATATTTATAGATATACTACAAATGCCTGTCCTTATGAAAAGCTGTTATAGAAACATTTGCTTATTTATACGAGATAAATTTCTCATTTAATCGAAAGGATTCTATACACACACTTGTTTTTATAAATCGTTTTACATTATCTTAATATTTTCAGTAAGTAGTTAGTTTCATGAAACAGTATTATCGGCCTAATTTAAAATGCATGTTTTTTGCTGTATTAAGAATTTAGTATTGTATTAGGAATTTTTCCTATATCAAGAATTTATTTTAAAATCTTTAACGGAATGTGTTGAAACGTATAATTGCAATATTTCTGTTGCAATAAATAAAATAATAATAATAATAAAAAATTGTGTCATATATAACATATTAGATCATATTCATTGAGATTTTGCTTATCCATAACATTAGGTAAACAGCAATACTATATTTACAAATATCAATAAAAGAGCTTAATTTTCAAATGATTATTTTAATTTAGTTTGAAATAATCTAATATAAAATTCTGTTCAGTATACAGGTTTTTTTTTAGAGGGGGTGTGGGTACGGGGTAAGAAACTTTTCTTAAGTATTGATAAGTAGTAATTTAAAAAGAAAAAATATCTATATTTAAAAAAAGTATTCTATACTATCAACTGAAAAATCAATCTGAATTACATATATGTTACGGCGTAAATGCATATAAATTCTGTGCAATAATACAAATGCTAAAATTTTTTTGTGACACATAGACAAACAGACATTTTCTAAAAATGGTTAAATCGTGTTCTGCACCTCTCGAAACATATAAATCCATCGATAAGCGAAAATCAAAATTTTTTACGAATCCAGTACTTTTTTCTATTTAATATAGAAGAAAGTAATAACCTATTAATTATTTTCCATGAAGAATCTAGACGTTTTTCTTCTCATAGGAGAGTATAACACTGAATGCCAAAATAAAATCAGTTTTATGCTCTACAAATAACATTTTTAAAAGCATTTTGTTTAGCCATAAATTTTATGCAGAAAAGAAAAATGTCCTAATAGCTATATTCTTATTGCAGATACATTGAACGCTAGTATATTGTGCCATCATAGAATTTTTTCCGGTATTTTCCTATACAAATTCAGGCAGCGCAGCTCTTTAATTATTATTTTTTCCATTATGAATGCAGATCATTTTCATCTCAGAGAGGTACTATTAAACGAAATGTCCAACGGAAATTATGTTTTACCGTGCGAATGACATCCTTACTGTTCTCGGGAAAATTTGCAACACAACAGTGACGCCTATCCTCCGATAGGCAACCAAATTGAATAAACATAATGTCTTCTAATGGCCCTTTTAAATGTCAAGTTTTGTTCGATTATACAAAACAGAAGTATCTGAGGTATAGCCTTCCCAGAACTTTCGGAAATCGCTATATAGCAGAGCCACCTATTGAGCTTTGGGCACAAAACCTTGATTAGCCTTAATATATGTCAAGGTGCAACTACATAAAAATTTATATGTAATTATGAGCAGTAGTTCCTGAGATATAAGCCTTCTCTTAAATTGCAGATTACGCTGTATAGCAGTGCCACCTGCTGAGCGATTAGCACCAAAAACTGATAGGCATTAATTTATGTCAAAGGATAACTATATATAAAATTATGTGTAATTATGAGTAGTCGTTCCTGAAATACAGTTGGGAAAAAAATTTCACACACAGACACACAGACAGACATTTTCTAAAAATGATCAAATCGTATTCTGTACTCTCAAAACGAGTAAATCCATCAAAAACCGGAAGTCGAAAATTTTTACAAATCCAATACTTTCTTTGATTGAATATAGAAAAAGTAATAAATATGTGCTTAAATGCAAGCATGAGTGCGTATGTAAAATTATCCAAGCCATCAAAAATAAATGAATACAGTAATTGTAGATAAGCTTTAACACCTTGTCACTAATTATTAGCGATAAAATCTCAAGCAACAAAACGCCTTCTCATCGTAACTTAACCAAATCAGTTCAAGGTCTTTCCGATATGTTATATGACACCCTCTGCTTTTAGTAAGTAGAGGTATGAAAAAGTAAGCTTAGATTCTAAACCCATTCAGATGAAATGGAAAAGACAAGAAAAATCCTAACTAATAGTATTAAGCCAGCCAAGCTGAAAACAAACCGAATTTCCGAAATTCCACTCACAAGGACGATCTCTAAACTCAATCCGTGTATTCTTCCCACAACTTCTTCGATTTCTTGAATATCTTTCGCGTTGTTTTATTGTAAATATATATCATGTTGTGGATGCGAACATCCTGTGTGATGAGCATTAAAAAAGTTTGTGTTTATGTATTTATGTCGTATTATGTGAAAAAGTTAGTTTTATACACTAGGAAAGATTATAACAAAAAAGGAAAACTGTCTTTTAAAATATAAACTGAAATTAAAAATTTTAACCAACTATTGGAGAGAGATATGATTTTGTAAGATTAAGTAGCAGCATTTACGCAGCAATTTTAATGCAATACTGTAAACCGTATTACATATTTCATGAAGACCCCCCCCCCCCCAAAAAAAAAAAAAAAAAAAAAAAAAAAAAACCTCAATATGAAGAGTATAATAAAATGTTGACAAAAGTATTAATATATAAGTAAGTATTACGTATTTTTTCCATAATTATAAAATGATTTTTAATTCCCATACTTAAGGTAGCTATATTCCTATACTTACACTCTACTTATCGTCTCCGAAAGCCAATGTTATCCTTTGGGGAATTTCGCCCCCTTTTAACTTATTACCCAATACATATTTTTTAATTCTGTCTTCACATTCAGAAAATTCCCAACTATTAAACAGGTTATCGCTTTCTAAAAATTATTTTTTTAATTTTCAATATTTCATTTTTAAGCTAAAAAATGCAAAATTTTACATTGTAAAAATTCGTATTTTACAACTTCAAAATAAAATATTAAAAATTAAAATAAAATATTTTTTAGAAAGCTATAACCTGTTTAACAGTTGTGAATTTTCTGAATGGGAAAACAGAATTTAAAAATATGTATTAGGTAATGAGTTATAAGGGGACGAAATTCCCCAAAGGATAACACTGGCTTTGGGTTCCCGCAAAGGTAAGTAGAGAGTCCTCTTAACACAGATTTTAGTTATTAAAAATGTTGTTAAACTGGAACTTATACTAGGTTCAAAATTAAGGCATCGTACAACAAAAAGTATTGCCTTAAAATAATATTTCAAAAAAAAAAAAAAAAAAAGTAATTTTTTGTTTTAATTAGAATTGAAGTATATTTTCTGGTATACATATTAAAAGAGAAAAATTTCGTTGGGATATACTTGGAAAAAAGAATGTATCATATTTCAAAAATTCCAAGTTCAAATGACATTAGAGTAGAGATATTTATAACTAAGGTAAAGACACCGGTGCTCGTCACCCCTAAAATCTGCACCAGTAGTCGTCACCCTCTTAAAAAAGGTGTTAAAATAAGCGTTTTATAACCTGTATGGATTTGAATCTACCCGTACAAGATTCTCCAAACCCTTCTGCTTCTTATAACATAAAAAGTTTGATTTCAGGTATTGGGGAAGAGTAGGGAGAAGCAAAATAATGGAAGTATACGCTAAATTACAATTGGATTGAATCAACGTAAAGCAAATGCCTAAGGAAAGAGATATGCATTTCTTGATATATTTTGTTGTTTGCTGCTTTCGACATTGCTCATAAAGCATTGTATATAATGTTTATGAAATGCAGAATATGATTTATGTGCAACTTTTTAAAATTTGACATTATATAAAGGTTTTTAAGGTTATGACGACTACTGGTGCATATTTTGCACGTTTTACCAGTGCTCGTCACCCCTGACGAACACTGGTGTTTTAACATTTTTAATAACTGGGTAACTTTTTTGATGAAAAATACTATGTTTTCGTTTAGAATTATGATGGTATAATTTTTACTTTAATTGGACTATCGGCACGAGTAGTCGTCAGGGGTATTCGTAAATGTAAACAAATGTATTTTAACCTCAAGAACGTGAACTTTATTGCATTTGTAACTTTTGTATAGCTTGTTTATATAAAGTCAGTCATGGTACCTTTAATTCACTATGACTGACTTTAAACCACCTAAAATTTTCCATTTTATTTTGCTGGAAAAATTAAACAATGGCACATAAATATATTTAGTTATAAAGAGATTTTTCTAGTTTTTTGTTACATATTTTAGAAAAACAGACATGATTACTCCATACATCTGTCTAATGTATTTTAAATTTTTATGATGTCATGCTTTTGCGAAGATGTATTTAAGTGATGTTTTAAAATTGCTTCATACTAATTAGTTACATACTATAAGTACCATCTAAGCACTTTTTTATGCATTTTATATAAGTTTTTTATTGACCGTGATAATTTAATTTTAATTCATATGTATTTCGAAAATAATAAAATACAAAGGCTTAATTTCATAGTTAGCATGACTGTGAGTCGGTTCAAAATTACGTTAAGGCATTTTTGTTATGTTAGATGCAGGAGAATAAAAATTTATATAGAAAATATTAAACATTAAAAACATTTCTTAAGCAAGTTTTCTGTTTATACATTATATTAATTATGTAAGATAAATAAATAGTTAAAATGTTGATCAAAATTACCCTGTTGACTGTTGTTCGTAAATAATTAAAATTGTAAGATACAGATCCATAATATTTGATAACATTAACTTGATGTGTAGAATAATACTAGCAAGCTTTGTCACCTTTGCTAGTCCCTATATTTAAATAAAATAGTAAAAAGTCCACATCATTATCCAAAAAAAAAAAAAAAAAAAAACCACTTTGAAATCAGTCGAAACCGCAGTTAATGTTTCCGCTGGCTTCTGTAATATCTTTCCGTCCCGCAATATGACGATTGGCTTTTGCTGCCTTCGGCATAGACTTAACCGCTTTTTATCTCCCCCCCCCCACCTCTCCCACGGTAAATTTAGAATTTTAACGAAATATTATCAAATTACATATTGCATACTTTTAACCAATACCCATACATCAAAACTCGCCTTTCTGAGTCAATTTGGAGTAGAGGTAAGGTTAAAAACGTGTTTTTTGTCCGCCCGCCCGAGGGAAGAGGGGCGGGGTAATTTTGCAAAATCGCCTTATAATGCGTGTTGTACACACAACCAACCAACGCATTAAAAAAAATCTCCTTCCGAAAATAATTTGCAGCAGAGTTAAGCTTGAATATATATATATATATATATATGTATTTGCCACCCTTACATAGACGAAAGATCTCCGCAAAATCTCTTTATACTAGGTTTTGGATGCATATGACCAACTCACACATCAGAAATTGCCTTTGTAAAATTATTTTGAGCAGAGTTATGCGTAGAAATATGTTTTTGCCCCCCTTTCTCAAAATTTGGTAAGAAAGAATTACGCAAAATCCCTTTACAGTATTTTTGGGTACGCATAACCAATCAACGCATCAAAAAATTGCTTTTCTGATATAATTTGTCCTGATATAATTTGGAGAATAATTACTCTTGAAAACGTGTTTTTGCATTCACCCCACACTTAATGAGGAAGGAGAAACGAAGGATTTCTCAAAATTCCTTTATAGTGTGTGTTAGGTACGCATAATCAACCTATACGTTAAAAAAAAAATGACTGCACTATAAAAAGAAGTTTTTATATACCGTGTTTTAAAATTTTCTGTCGAATCATATAAATGCTATTGAAGGCAGCGAGAACCCGAAACATTTGGGTAAAAGTAATTTAAAAATGCATTGTCATTGTGTTCTGAGCTATTCTGAAAATTTCAAAAGTGTAGGTAGTCGGGAAGATTGATGATCGGGATAAGTATATGATTGCTGAATCATATAAACGCTACCGAAGGCAGCGAGGACCTGAAACAATTGGTTAAAAGTATTAAAAAATGCATTGTTATCGTGTTTTGAGCTATTCTAAAAGTTTCAAATGTGTAGCTAGTCGAAAAGTTAGATAAATAAATTTTCTGTTGAATCATATGAACACTACCGAAGGCAGCGGGGACCCGAAACAGTTTGCTAAAAATGTTTAAAAAATCCATTGTTACCGTCTTCTGAGCTTTTCTAAAAGTTTCAAATGTCTAGGTAGTCGGGAAATTAGTTAAAAATCAATTGTAAGATTTGTACTGGACAAACAAACAAGAATACGAGTTAATAAAAAGCATGGTAAAATCAATCTTACTGAGATAATTTGGAACAAAATCACTCTTAAAAACAAGATTATTACCCCCTCCCCTGCTACTTACCCTCTGCTTTAAGTAAAGATATTTTTGAGAACGGATAAAATTTTGAGAACTTTTCTTAAAAGCAAAGAATTTTCAAATTATTTCACATATGAATTTGTTTTATTCGCAATATTTTCAATTTTACCATTTACTGTTTTGTGTTTTAAACCCTAGGAATGGATTTAGTTTCTAAGTATGATCCAAAGATGTTTTGTTTCATTAATATTTGTAAAATCGCAATTAAAATCAAACTAGTCAGCAAATTGTTGCGTTTTATTTACATGAAGACCACTGGTGCAAACACCTGACGACTACTGGTGAAACTCATTTTACAAGTGACGAGCACTGGTGCATTTTTATAGATTCAATTTTTATTTTATGTTTTAAATTTGGCTTAATGTATTGAAAAATTGAAAGTGTCTAACAACAACTGGAAGAATCAGTGTATAAAATAGACCAAAGTATGATATTGATACATGAATACCACACGAATACCAAGCGAAAAAAACAAACATTTAAAAAAAAAGGCCTTAAGAGTGACGAGCACTGGTGTCATTACCTTATATAGAAGTGAGGAAAATAATTATTACGTGTGTATTCTTTTATTATATTTTTAGTACGAAAGGGCGTACTTAAAAGTGGATTGAAGAGAGATTAAAATGTGATTTTGTATATTAAGTAGCAGCATTTGATATATAATTTCAGAAGCGTGAAATTAATGTAATACTATGCAAACCATATTACATATCCCCTGACAAAAGGAAAAAATATATATATTAAGAGAGCAGTGAAATATTAAGAAAGGTAATAATGTATCAGTACTTATTATATATTTTTCTTCATAACTACAAAATGAATTTCATTTATCATACTTAACACATATTTAAGTTATTATATTGTTGAAATGGAACTTTTTCTGGGTAAGAAATTAAGGCATGGTTATAAGAAAATAAATTATAATAACATTTCAATAATATTTGTTTTAATTAGAATTAAATTATTTTCCAGTATATGTGTTACAAGAGAAAAGCTTTTTAATTATCAGAAAAAATGGGTTAAAAGAATGTATGATTTTAAAAATCTCAAGTTCAAAGATATTAGTAACTAGATGGAAATGAGAGGAAAATAATTATTATGTATATTCTTCCACTATATTTTTAATTATCCAATAAGTAACTTTTTATACTGTAAAATGTTTCACAAGTAGCATGAAATAAATAAAAAGTGTAAAATAATGTTTCTCACAAATTGAATAAATTGTATATTTTTTTTAATATCGTCTAATAAAAAAAAAGTAACTTTATACTAAAACATCTGACATGCTGTTTAATAAATCACAATTAGTAAAATCAGTAATTAAATAATAATAATAAGCAGTTATGTCTACAATTAAAAATCATATTGGTATTTAGACTTTAATTAATCTAAATGTCCAATTCCATTTGTTAGATTTCACCAGTCCTCTCCCCCATCAAATCTTTCTGCTGGACTTTTTGTGAATTTTAGGCTGCAATTAAAATTTCTTGTTGGATTGTCTGATACAGTTACTCCGTGAATATTTCTTCGATTTTCAGACCAGTATGTGAGTACAGGATCAGTATATAGGGAGTACTCAAAGGAAGGTTGCATTCGGGCATCAGGATCAAAACCAGGAACACTGAAATGATCGTGAGCTGTACTTAGATATGATGGTGGTGAGCGAGGAGCAAATCTTTCTCTAGCGATTTCCTCACTTATTTTCTCAAATAGATAACGCTCCATTAATTGTTGGCGTTTACCGCGCTCAGGAGGTTTAGGCATTTCAGGTTCCTGAAAGAGAATGAAAAAGAAATCGATAAAGTTTTCAGAGAATTCTTTATAATACGTATAATATAAATGTGAGTTTTGTGGTAAAATTTCCTTGCCATACAATAAAATATGCTTTATACTTCTAATGGGATCATTTAATCTACATTAGTTTTAGATAATAATTAATGTAAGAAAATATAAGTCACGTAAAATGTTCTGTCACAGACTGTGTAATCGAACGATTGAAAAGAGAGTTAAACATCAACCGAATAAAAAAAAAAAAAATTATCATCTAAACTTTGTAAAATTAATGTATTCCCCCCCCCCAATCCAATAATTTCTATTATTTTTGCATTTCGTAAATATTTTGTTATGTAACATATAACTTTTTTTCTTTTTTTTTTTTTTTTCCACAAGAAATTTCCAAATTTTTATTTAAAAATTATCGGAGGTCGGTTTAATGTAGCAAAATATTGGATTATATGTTTATTTATAGAATAAGAGTAAATAAAAATTTCGTTATACAAATTTCATAAAATACGCACACACACACAAAAAAAAAAAAAAAAAATGCGAAGTACCTAAACTCCGCGATATATAAATTCGTCACTCAAGAAATAGAACGAATTTAAATCAGTTTAAAGTGACAAAACATCAGATTGCATTAGTTTAAAGCAAATAAATATCTTTATATATATATATATATATATATATATATATAAGGCAATGCTTGTGTGTGTGTGTCTGTGCCCCCCAAGAGGTCCTAGTGCACATTGAAGCCGATTTTGGATTTTTGGATTAGTTTTCATTTAATTAAATAAAGTGTGAAAATAATATCTTCATAATAGCTTTAACGTTAGCCATTTAAATACTAGCTACAATTTAATTGTTGCCAAAAAAGTCTACGAGTTCTCATTTTTTATTTCGACATAAAAATAAATAAATTTAATTAAACGTGAACAATACAAAAAAAAAAAAAAAAAAAAAAAAAAATGTATCTCACAAAATTGACGTCTTTATAACTTTTTAAATTTTACACATACTGATAAAATGCTAATAAAGTTAATGACATGTGTAAAAGGATTATTTATTACTAGTATATAACCCGTCAAGAATGACGGAATGTGAAATCAATCGCTGGTCACTATATTTAAAGGAAACTCTTTTCTTTTCAGCTTTATAGGCAAAAAAAAAAAAAATCATGAAATTGCTCAAAAGCTCGCTTCAGGTCCCCGCTGTCTTCGGCAACGACCCACTCATTCACAAACTCTTGGGTGCCTGTGACAATAGTTTACCAGTGGACTTCCATTTGGGTGCTTATCAGATGAAAGTTTCGAAACGGGCAGTATTGAAAAAATTGAATTAGCAATTTTATATTTAAATCCCAGTTACATATAAACAACACTATACGTAGCGTACATAATATTTTCCTTCATGTTATTTTCTATATTTATTTGATTTATTCAATCAACTATAAAATGACAAAGATTTCATGCCAAATATAATATTACAATACTAGTATATAACCCCGTCAAAAATGACGGAATGTGAACAATAAATCTTGAAAACAATGTTTAGAACATGAAGATTACCACGTGATCATTTAAATGTAGTTTCAATTTTTGTTTATAAATCATATGGGTTTCCATATTTTATAATTTTCGTTCTGAAATTAAAAAAATTCTACCCGATCAATAAATATGAATGACAATAAAAAAACTGCTCGCTGACAAAAAATATAGGCCCGACAACCACAACAGCAACAACACATCCCAGTGTTCCGTTAAGTGCTCTATTTAAAGTCCTCATATAAGAATAATCTGGTGTGTCACTCACACGGCTTTCTCTTACCCTGAAATTTAATACTATAAATACAGCTTGGAGATTAAAAGGTAAGATAACGAGTACTGTTATGTAAACCTATGTTGAACAATTCAAATTAGGCTTCGGAAGAGTTTTATATGATAATTAGTTCTGGCCCTCCTCAACCCCTCGTTTCATTAATGCACCTACATTTATACAGAATTTAATTCGGTTATTAAAAAATAATTCTGTTTTTTAAAAATTATTTATTAAAGTTATTATTTAAAAAACGTATCTTGTATAAAATTATACAGACGATTTCCATATTAGAGAAGTAGTATAACACTAAATATCCAAAAAAAAAAAAAAAAAAAAAAAAAATGAATTTATTCTCAATATTAAAGTAAAAAAAAAAAAAAAAAAAAAAAAAAAATTTTTTTTTTTTTTTTTTTTTTTTTTGTTAAAATTGAAAAGAATCAATAACTTTATTTTGAATTATCGCAGATCGATGGTTCAACCATTCGTTTTAAACGTATTGTCGAGCTCTTTTGAAAGATACCCATCATGAAAATTTACTCCCCTCGAGGGGGGGCGGCGAGGCTCCTGCATACACAAAAAAAAATTCTTAGTTGAATATCTCTATTACAAAAAATATATATTCGTTTTATTTGGTCTAGCGCAGTCTATAGATGTTAAATTCTACTTACCTGCATTTTCCCCCATAGACGTAATGTATTTAAATACTTTTGAATGTCCCTGTACACGAACCATTTGCTTCATCTCAACGAAATCTTACTGTAGCATCCCTATATGATACACATTTAGAATACCGAGTTTGGAATTTCTGCTACTATTTGTTCTTGAGATATGCTGATAACAGACACACAGACATCCAGACACACAGACAGACAGACACACACACACAGAGACCATTCGCTAAAAACATGATTTTCGTATTCAGGGGACCCCAGAACATGTAAGTATAACAAAAACCCACGGTTGAAAATTTGACCCTAAAACAATACTTTCTCGACCCTATGGGTAAGAGAAAGAAAAAACTATTCACTTCATTTTACCAAAGACTATCGAAGATCCTGTTTTCAAATACGCAAGCGAAGTGTGACGTCACTGACCTTCCGTGGATGCAAGAAAAAGATTCCCTATGTTAATCGTCCAATGGATTTTTTGTAAAAAATTATTAAAAATCGAGAAAAATTACTTCCCGATTTTAATACCTGTATTTGGGTATAGATATGCTATCGTATCCATGTGTTAGATTGAGTTATATTGCTGTCAAATTGACAAAATTTTAAGTTTCAAAACTGTGTCATCTTTGGCATTTTTTGTGTTTGGCGATTAAAAACATAATACGAAAATATACATGACAGATGTTTATTTTCGTAATATGTATTGTACGAAATATTGTTTCATATAATTCATCGCTCTCTTAATATAAGTTGTTAAAATAACCATGATTTTTGAAAGGAATTAAATATGTTCGCCAAAATAATTTGGCGATATTTTTATTCCCGCCAAGGATGACAGATATATTAAATCTATTCCGCTGCAACATATGAGTATCTTATATCAGACACTTTATTTAGACATTTGAAAACAAATTTGACTTCAAATTATGATAGAATATTTATCATTTTCCTTTTAATTAGTATATTAGTTGGATATTTATTGTGTAAATATCACCCTTTGAGATGAAATGTTTATGCTTTGAATCGAATATGGAAGTTTGCCATTTTTTTTCTAGAGTTTTGAAATTTAAAATTTAAATTTTATCAATTTTACAGCAAAAACAACTTAATCTAACGCATGCAGACGATAACTAATACATATCTATACCGAAATATGGGGATTAAAATCGGGAAATAATTTGCCTCAATTTTTAATAATTTTTTACAAAAAATCCAATGGGCGATTAACATAGGAAATCTTTTTTTTTTTTTTGCATCCACTGACGGCCAGTGTCGTCATCACTTTGCTTACGTATTTTCTAATTAACTATCCAATAATTACAGACATTCCATGCTAACCCAAATTCAACTCTACTCGATATTTCCAACCAGCTATCTCACCCGCAACATCGCCAAAATATCCGGGATCCAGCTAGGGACTTTCTCATTCTCAACCGAACATTTTATCTTGACTCGACATTATCACCTTAGACTACTCTACTTTCAATACTCATTTCAACTGGTGACCTTTACTTGCCCAACCAAACATTCTATCCCAACTATAAATTTACACTAATTTCAAAACCAAAATAAACTGGCTTCATTTACGTACTGAACTCGACGCCAATCATACCTTACAATGTAAACAAACAATGAAGCTTGATAAAAATATTTAAAGACTTTAATATGCTTTTACAAATATTTTAAGAGTTTTAAGGCTTTAATATGTTTTAGAAATACTTTAAGCGTTTTTTTTTTTTTTTTTTTTTTTTTTCGTAGAAACAGTCAAAGAGTCGTTCATTCGGAAAATCCATTTGGAATTTGTATTTTCTGAATGGCAACAGTTTTGGTTTATTTCTATTTGGTATTCCGTTGCTTACAATCATGAAGTTACATAATTCTATTTATAGATTCATATTTATAATAGCCAGTGATCCATTATATTTAGTTTAGATCTTTAAACATTACAATTAAATAGTTTTTCAAGGTTTTAGTGAAAATAAATAAGAATGCGTGCGATACAAAACATATATATGTATGTTTCCGTAAGTTGAACCAGCTCAGTGAGTTGAACAAACGGGAAAAAAAAATGGCTGCCAAAAGTTTCTGTTTTGAAGCGGTACTAACCGGATTCGTTCATGACAGATGAGGATCATTATATATATTAATGCTACGATCGACTACATCTATCGCATGAGAAAATTAAATTTTTGTGGTTATAATAGTAGTTAAGTTAGTTAATAGTAGCTGGTATATAGAAAAATAAATAAATATGTAAATAAATATGCATATCTGATCATAGTACAGCCTTAATATAGCTCCCCTTGTCGACATTTGAATTTTAATCGCCATTTTAGACAAAAATACATAATTTATGCGATTACTTTTTCTGTTTCTTTCTGTTTTTTTCTTTTACCTTTCTTTTTCTTCCTTTTCTGCTTTTGAATATTTATAATTTATTTGTATTTTTGAAGCGCTAACTTGGCTTAAAGTGGCTTTCACAAAAGTAGAGTTCTTGGCGAAAAATGTCCGATCTTTTTCAGCATCAAAATTTTAAAACCAATATTACCCAGCATTATCAGCAAATTAGCTTTCATGCCAAGCGCGATTCATCCGTGCCAAAAACATACTATTAAACAAAAGAAAAAAGAAAAAAATATATATAATTGAAGTATATTAAAAAATGTTATGGTGGTTTTTTTACTCCATTTTCATATTGTCATTTTTTCATATGCATGAACAAAGTTAACATTTTATAATTTTTATTTTTCGCGTAAAAGCATAGTTTATTTTATGCTAAAAATCTTTATATATATAAATGGCTAAGAGATTTCCTTTGACTCTGGTTTGTCTGTGTGTTCATTCAAGTTGCCACCAGATTTTCACACTTTAGTTAATTTAAAACAATCTAATTGTCCGATCGATAGGTTATTTAATTCGACGGATACAGAAAAGTTGTCCCTTTTATTTGGTACCTTATTTGTAACGAAATTTTGATCAGATTTTTTTTAATTAATTAAAATAGGAAAATAATAACCTGGTAAAAGCTTTAAAAATGGACACATAAATTTTTAATTGTTGCCAAATAATTAAATAAATAATTAAATAAAAATAAAAATAAATAAATAAAATAAAATAAAATTATGATTTTTTTTTTTACTTTTTCTTACCCATAGGGTCGAGAAAGTATTGTTTTAGAGTCAAATTTTCGAACGTGAGTTTTGTTATATTTGCATGTTCTGAGGTCCCCTGAATACGAAAATCATGTTTTTAAAGAATGGTCTGTGTGTCTGTCTGTGTGGATGGATGTCTGTGTGCCTGTTATCAGCATATCTAAAGAACAAATAGTAGCAGAAATTCTAAACTCGGTATTCTAAATGTGCATCATATAGGAATGCTACAGTAAGCTTTTCGTTGAGATTATGCAAATGGTTTGTGTACAGGGACACTCAAAAGTATTCAAATACATTACGTCTATGGGGGAAATTGCAGGTAAGTAGAGTTTAGACTGCACTAAACCAAGTGAAAGGAATATATTTTTTGTAATAGAGATAGTCAACTGGGAAAATTCTTTTGTGTATGTAGGAGCTCCACCTCCTCCCTGAGGGGAAGTCTCCCCTTCCCCCCTCGAGGGGAGTCAATTTTCGTGATGGATATCTTTCAAAAGAGCTCCCCAATACCTTTAAAACGGATGGTTGAACGCATCAGGCATTTTGTTGCCTTAGGGTTACCACATGCATCCAGCGCATTTCTCTAATAAACAAACGATAAACATTTTTTTTTAATCGTCTTACGTTACTTTTGAGTAACTTGTTTTATTAGTGCTAGAGGCCTATTTCAGTCGGTACAGTTGTCGAATTTTTATAATACACTCTTAATTAGTGCTAGAGGCCTATTTCAGTCGGTTTATTGAATGGGGATTTATTGAATGAAGTCCCTCCAAGGCCCAACTTTGACATGAGTCCCCCGCAGGCCCAACTTTGACATGAGTCCCCCCAAGGCCCAGCGTTGTCGAATTTTTATACGTCACTCTTAATTAGTGCTAGAGGCCTATTTCAATCGGTTTATTGAATGGGGATATATTGAGTGAAGTCCCCCTAAGGCACAACTTTGACATGAGTCCCCCCCCCATGCCCAACTTTGACATGAGTCCCCCCCAACGTACAACTTTGACATGAGTCCCCCAAGGCCCAGCGTTGTCGAATTTTTATACGTCACTCTTAATAGTGCTAAGGGCCTATTTCAGTCGGTTTATTGAATGGGGATTTATTGAATGAAGTCCCCCCAAGGCACAACTTTAACATGAGTCCCCCCCAAGGTACCCCTATTTCAGTCGGTACAGCGTTGTCGAATTTTTATAATACACTCTTAATAGTGCTAAGGGCCTATTTCAGTCGGTTTATTGAATGAAGTCCCCCCAAGGCACAACTTTGACATGAGTCCCCCCCAAGGTACCCCTATTTCAGTCGGTACAGCGTTGTCGAATTTTTATAATACACTCTTAATTAGTGCTAGAGGCCTATTTCAGTCGGTTTATTGAATGGGGATTTATTGAATGAAGTCCCCCCAAGGCCCAACTTTGACATGAGTCCCCCCCCAGGCCCAACTTTGACATGAGTCCCCCCCAAGTTACCCCTATTTCAGTCGGTACAGCGTTGTCGAATTTTTATAATACACTCTTAATAGTGCTAAGGGCCTATTTCAGTCGGTTTATTGAATGGGGTTTATTGAATGAAGTCCCCCCAAGGCACAACTTTGACATGAGTCCCCCCAAGGTACAACTTTGACATGAGTCCCCCCAAGGCCCAACTTTGACATGAGTCCCCCAAGGCCCAACTTTGATATGAGTCCCCCCAAGGCCCAACTTTGACTGAGTCCCCCCCAAGGTACAACTTTGACATGAGTCCCCCCCCAAGGCACACCTCTCCCTCATTGGGAAAAAGAGAAAAAACGTTGTTCCTACGCATACAAAATTTTTTTCCCAGTTGACTATCTCTATTTTAAATAATTCTTGTAAATTTCATAATGATTACTAAAAAATAATTCTATTTATGCACATTTATACAAAATTTTGTCCTATATCACCATGTTAAAAATTTAGAAAAAGCGGGATGGCAACGCAACCTGTAAGACAATTTTTACCAAAAGTTGATAGGCACTAATTTATGTCAATGTACAACTACATACCAATTTGTATGAAATTCTGTGCAGTAGTTCTTGAGATACAGTTGCCACAAAATTTTGTCACACACACACATACACACACACAGACAGACAGACAGACAGACAGACATTTTCTAAAAATGGTCAAATCGTGTTCTACAGCTCTCAAAACGTGTAAATTCATCAAAAACCCGAGGTCGAAAATTTTTACGAATCCAATACTTTCTCTATATTACATATAGAAGAAAGTAAAAATTAAGCTTGTATTTAAAAATAATTGAATACAGTATTAGAAAAGAATAAATTAAAAACTCCCCTTTTATACTTTGCTGAAGAAGATGGTATTTATTATAACTCAGTCTTCAATAAATTTTCCAAGTTTCATTTAAGAAATTTCTCTTACTTTGCTGTAAGTTTCCTTTTTATACTCAGATGTTTGATATAGGAAATTAACTATTCTTCAATGCCATAAAATATTTATTAAAGAAAATCATCGCATCAAGTTTTTGTATTTCTTATAGGATTGACTTATCCAACCTACAATAATTCACGCAAAAAAAGAGAGAGAGAGGGGATAAACGAATTCAACAGTGAATTTTACTTTAAACGACAGTGACATTTATTTCTTCTGAAAAACTATGAGAAAAAAAAATGTATAACTCAATTGGAATAAACTTTTTTCGATATTTTAGGCAAATGAAATTTGTGTTTGCCGTTATCGAATAGAAAAGGAAATATTATAATGAGTTATAGGCTGATAGTTTAAATTAAACTTTTAAAAGTTGAATAATACAGGTATGCATGAGTTCGATAGATTACTTTATTAGATGGATTCTTATATATTAAATTACGTATGTTAAGCAATAAAAATGTTTAAGTTAAAATTAAAATATTTTATTTTCACAATACAGTCATATCTTTTTTCTGTAAAATCGTTTATTTATTCACGAAACACTGCCGATGTTTTATTGCATTCAAAATTATGAAATTCATTTATGTATTTTCAATAAGAAAGTTAAAATCCGAATGATGATTGGCAAGACTTTTATGTCTTTGGTAAAATTTTAATAATAAAAGAAAGTTTTGTCTGTCTGTTTGAGACGTGTTGAAAAAATGATAACATCTACAGTTCTGAAAACTTTTTTCTAGATAAAGGAATGCGTGTGTATTTTTGCAACCTACCTTTAGATTTTTGATAGTCTTATTAGATTTTTAAAAATTTCATGTTTTATGCGATTTTTTGCGATTTTCTCCGACATTTTTATTTGAGATGCAATTTAAAGCTAATACCAATAAAATAAAATGCTTACATATTTGTACTTTTTCTATTTATTTTAACTATTTATTTATTTATTTAATATAAAGTGAAAATATTTATTTACACGCAAATAAAATAAAATCAAAAACTTAAACCTGTATAATAAAAAGATTTTGATAAAGTTAACGTCATAATAGTTTCAAAATTATTAAATACATTTGTGGGTTGTAATATGCAGGGTGATACAAAAGTCACAGAAAAAATCTTATTATATTATTAAAAAAGTATTGACCGTAGCACTATGGGGTTTACCCTGATATGCCCAGGAAGACATGAGATTTTCTTTAAATAACCAAAGAATTTTTTCCAAATTAGGCAATTGTTTTTCGTTAGGTGGCGCTTTAATTGTAATCTTTCTTTTTTACAGTGACGTTGTATATTTAACATCGGAACTAGAATTATAAATATTCAATGTGACGGCCTTCATCAATGAGAATGGCCGGCAATAGTTTAGCATCGGGAATTCTCATAATGAAGCTTAAGGGGACTCTCTACCTATCGTCTCCGAAAGCCGAAGCCAATGTTATTCTATGGGAAATTCGCCCCATTATAATTCATTAACTAATACATATTTTTAAATTCCGTTTTCACTTTCCGGAAATTTACAACTATTAAACAATTTATCGCTTTCTAAGAATTGATTTTTTTTTTTTTTTTTTTTTTTTTAAGATTTTGTTTTTAAGCTCAAAAATTCAAAATTTCACATTGTGAAAATTCGCATTTTACAGCCTCAAAATAAAATATTAAAAATTTAAAAAAAAAATTTTTAGAAAGCGATAAATTGTTTAAAAGTTGTGAAGTTTCTGAATGTGAAAACGGAATTTAAAAATATATATTAGTTAATAAGTTATAACGGGGCGGAATTCTCCATAGAATAACATTGGCTCTGACTTCTGGAGACGATAAGTGGAGAGGCCTCTTAACGAACAAATTTTAATACTTTAACAGCATCTTAATTTTCTTTTTAGAACGATTAACAGCAATAATCTATCTGTTCTATACATATAATAAAATAAGATGTTTGTGCGTGTGTGCGTGTGTCATTGTGTATGTATATCCAGAGCTTTTTAGGAAAACGGCTGATCGCAGAGCTACACACATTTGCATGAAGGTTCGTAATGACCTCCTCTGATGCACCTCGAAGCCCGATTTTCGAATTTTTGATTAGTTTTTTTTTTAATTAATTAAAATGTGAAAATAATAACCTTCTAGTTTCTGATAAATTAGCCATTTTAATTTTATCCATAATTCAATTGTTGCCAATTTTTTTCGACAGAATAAAAAAAAAAAAAAAAAAAAAAAAAAAAGAAAAATGTACATTTACTTAAAATGAGGAAAATAATTAGAAAAATTAGAAAATAAATTAGAACTATCAGTCGTATCGTTACAAATAAGGTACCAACTAAAAGAGGAAATTTTTGTAAATCCGACTGATTAAACAGCCTATCGATCCGACAATTAGATTTTTAAAAATTAACTAAAGTATAAATTTTAGGTGGCGACAGCAGAAGATTGTATGGAAACCGTTTTCGGTTTTAAATAGATTATTTACCATAGAATAATAATAAGGAAGAAGGAGCGTATATGTTTTGGTTTCGGTTTGTAAAATCCAGGAATGCCGGGAATAGGGCTGTAACAATGCTTCAATCTGACTGGTTGGTGACTTGTTGGCGAGATTTTTGAATCGTCTCATCTCTCTGTCAATCAGTCAGCCAGACAGCACCCACAACAAACCGCGATAAATGTGCCGAGCATGTGTGCCCTACTTTACGGTTTTGAGTAGCAAAAATAGCTTTCGCTGGCAATTCACTAGAAGTGGTTTGTAAGCATTAGAGTATTGACGTGCTCCTTCTTCCTTTATTATTATTCTATGATACTTACACTCTATGAACCATATTTTTATTCCATCAGTTTCATTAATAGATCCTCCTGGGCGATTTTTTAACTTTTGGTGTTGAAGTACAGTACATCGAATGTTTTTCGATAAAAAGTTTAATATAGGAACAGCCTTTTTAATCGAAGCAGCGTATCAAAAATATAAAAAAATTATGAAGTATTAGGAAAAGAAAAAATATATTAAACCTAAATAGCAGTCACATAAATGATTTATTTTTATAGAAAGTTTAAAGAAAAAATGCAGTTTTAAATATAGCAAATTTATTTCAGCAAACACTATTTTAAATCTAAAAACCATTAAAAATGTAAACAGAATAGGAATGACTCTTATATATAAACAAAAAGGTGTCTGATAAAATTATTAGCTAAGTAGTCTTCCCCTTTTCATAAAAAAAAAAAAAAAAAAAAAAAAAAAAAAAAAATATCCATCTCTGATATGGCGACAAAAATTCAAAAACCGCCAATGGAGCAACATAAAAAAAAATTGTGTAGCACAATAATGATTACCTAGTTATTTATTTTTTTATATACTAATCGAAACTATATTCTATGCTAATTTATCAGGCAAATAAATGAGCCTCTCTGTGTGACTGCACTTGCACTCTGTCGAACAGAAATATTTGATTAATACAAATTAGTATTTAAACTAGTTGGCATAGGTGGACTCTGCTCAGTTCCCCATCCTATTTCTGTTCTCATAAATTTCTAGTACGAGACATGTTATAATCATGTTAAAAGAAATGAATTTGACCAAAGCTTGATACAGTGACAGAATGAAATCCCCGCCAATAGGCTATCCACCGTTCACTTCGATATATTTATCTTATTCTAATCTATTAATTTATTTTATCAAGTTTAATTCCGTTGTTTAGTTTTCATGCTACTATTTCCTATACAATAATTCTCAAAATTCATATTTATATGAAAAATTTACAATTTTGCAATGTTGATAAAACCGTAAATTAAGAATAACTCACGAAATTTTCCTATTAGACCATTTGCTCAATTTTGCCTTATTCTGACATGTTAAGCAAACCGTAAATTCCAAATAACTTACAAATTTTTTAAATTGGAAAAATTATAGTCTATGATATCCATGCCAGTATCCTAAATATTATTTCGAAAGTGGTTTAACATCTTTACGATGAAAATATCTCTGAAAGTTGCCATTTATGTGAAATTTTGCCTTATACTGCCATGTTAAGAAATTCGTAAATTTCCAATAACTTGCAAAATTTTCAAAGTAGCATATTTATAGTTACTGATGTTCATTCCGGCAAGAAAACTGATATTTTAAAACTGGTCTGACATTTTTACTGTAAAATGTTTCTATTTAATGCACGTTTAAGTGAATTTTTATCCTATTCTCCCATGTTAAGAAAATCGTAAATTTCTAATAACTTACGAAGTTTTTTAATTCGAATGTTGCAAATGAAAAGGGTTCTTGCCAGTGTCGAAAGTAATATTTTAAAACTCATCTGACCTCTCTGCGATCATTTGTTCGTGAGATATCGTGTACACAGACTAACAAACTAACGGACTAACACACTAACACACTAACAGACACCCTACAGACAGACACCACACAAATTTTGTCATTTTTGGATTTCTCACACCTGAAAACGTGTAAAAAAGTCAAAAAACCGAGGTCGAAAAATTTCACGATTACTTAAGTTCCCCATACCTATAGTATGATGGGGAACTAATAAATAAATAAAAATAAAAATATAATTAATAGGAAATATATAAAACCATAAAAAGATTAGTTGTCTAAAATACGACAGAAAGAGCACTCATAGCATATTGTTACAAGGGATTAGTTCTAGAATGGTGACAAAATTTCAAAAGTGGTCGAAGAGAACTGTATTAATGCTGTACTATGATCAGGTTTACAAACCATGAATTACATATAACCACAAAAATTAATCATCTCATGCGACAGACGTAGCCGCTCATAGCATATTGTAATACTTGGCGAGAAATTGCTGTCATTTTATGGTTGATCGGATAAACAAAATAAACGTAGGAAATAACGTAAAAGCAAATATTATGTGCACCACGTATAGTGTTGTTCATATGTAACCGGAATTCAAATATAAAAGGGATACTTCAATTTTTTATACTATCGATTTCGAATCTGTTATCTAATAATTACCTAAATGGAAGCCCATTGGTAAACCAATGTCGCAGGTAATAGGGACAGGCGCCCGAGTTTTAGCAGATGACCAAATTGATGCCGATGGCAGCAGGGACCTAGAGCGAACTTTTGAGTAGTTCTAATATTTTGTTTTATTTTATTCTTATAAAGCTATAAGAGTTTCCTTTAAATTTAATGACTAGCATAGCGGGCAATGCCTGCTAGTAAGCAATAAATGTTTAAATTAAATATTCGCTAACATATGAAATAATATGCAACACTCCAAATCAATCAGAATTCACAATATGGCGTTGTTTGAGAAGGCGAATCTTTTTAAAATGTGTGAGGCTACTGCAAATACAGAGCCATCTATTTGTAAAAAATTATAACTAATAATTTTCTTATATATGAGAAAATTTCGCATGCTTTTCTGTATTTCAGAGAAAACCACATAGTGATACGGTCAATACTTTTTGAATGATATATTTTTTATTTTTTCTGTGACTTCTGGATCACCTGGAATATGGGTGGTATCGCAGCTTGGATAGTTGGGCGAGATGTTGATATTAAATAATTATAATAATAATAATAAATATTGTCGATATAATACAACTAAACTTTACTTTATCCCTCTAAATCATTATTAATTCTAGTTATTGTAGGTGCGAAGTATAGTCCAACATTAAAATAAAGCAATTTATCTTAATTATAAAAGATTAAAGTTTTTCATTTTAAATCGCACTAATAGCTTCTGTGTAAAATCTACTTATTACCATAATATGATATATATATAATTATAATTTTGTTAATTTATCTTTTCAGGGGTGCTGGGATCTATTATATATATTACCTAATTTTAATTCCCAATTGAAAAAAAAAAATAATAATTAAAAAAAATATATCCACTCTTTTTTTTTTCAGAGAACTTTAATAACATTCAGTCAAAACTTCATTTATTTCTTTATTTTAGACTTGTTTGTAAATTCTTGTGATAGTTTATTTAAAATCAGAGAAATTTCCTTGACCCTGAAAGACTTAAGCAAAAATTCATAAATTTCGTATTTAGTTACTTTTTTTTTTTTTTAATATTCGGTCCAAAAATTCAATATCTTGTTTTCACCTGATTTACACGTTTTAAGGTCTCGTGAGTCCAAAAAAGGTAGTTTTCGGCAATTGGTCAGTGTGTGTGTGTACGTATGTGGGGAATTTTCTGGGTATCATACCTCCAAAACTAATAAAGGTAGAACTACGAAACTTCAGAATTGAGACAGGTCTGATGCACAAATGCATTATTCAAATTTTAGTGAAAACTGAAAAATCGGAAGCGGGACATCTGAAACCGGAAGTGGGACCGTAAGCCCGTAACTCAAAAACGGCTAACGATTTTCTTCAAAGTTGCTATATAAACACTCTATTAGATGTCCATTCGAATCATATGTTGATAAGCTCAGAAAAAGTTAAAAGCGTCCCGTATAATTAGCTCAATTTCAGGTCTTGCAAGTGCATTCCTTTAAAAACAGCTGTACGGATTTGTTTCAAACTCGCCATATCAAGTCCCTTTTAAATATCTTTTTGTGTGTTATTATTGTTTTCCGGTCAATAATTGAGTATGTCAAGTTTTGGCAAAAGTCGGTATCTCAAAAACGGCTCTAACTATTTTCTTGAAAATTCTTACATAAATACATTTTAGATATCTTTTCTCATGTATTACGTGGTTATTACAAGAAAATTTATAGTTCATTCTGATGATGTAGGTTAGTTTTAAATCTCGGAAATTGGTGTTTAAAAAATAACGCTACCATTTTTTTCTTGTTTTTTAACTTGCTATGTAAACTGTATTTCATATGCCTTTATACGTGTATCAAGTTTCTCTTACCGGAAAACTGTTAGGTGGCAACTTCGTTAGTTGAATTTTATGTCTTCTGATCACATTATCCCCAAAAAATGCATAGGTGTATATAGTACGTAATGGAAGTCTAGTTGTTGTTTTACACCAGATTGTTTAATAACGTAATTGCTAGAAGTTCTAACTGTGATAAAGAAATTTTCTGAAGAACAGAATTCTGAGAATGGAAAAAAAAAAAAAAAAAAAAAAAAAAAAAACTTTAGTGTAGGACTCCTTTGGAGAAATTTGAAATTTGGCACCGAAGTAAACTCGGACGTTTCTCGCAAAGGTCTTTACTAGCGCCATTATGATATCCGCATTTTAATTTATAAAAAACAATTTACAACAAAAAAGTTGCTATATCAATGGCATCCTTAAATTACCAACTCAAATTCAAACTTAATTATCTTGTTTGTTTTTTACTTTCTCTTACCCATAAGGTAGAGAAAGTATTGTGTTTAGGTCAAATTTTCAAAATGAAATTTTTGTTTTATGTACACGTTTTGAGGTCCCCTGAATCCAAAAATCATGCTTTTAGCGGTTGGTCTGTGTGTCTGTGTGTGTGTTTGTGTGTCTGTGTGTGCGTCTGTCTGTTATCAGCATATCTCAAAAAAAAAAAATAATAATAATATATATATATATATATATATATATATATATATATATATAGCAGAAAGTTCAAACTTGGTATTCTAAATATGTATCATATAGGTATGCTACACTTAACTTTTCGTTGAGATCAAGAAAATCGTTCGTGGACAGGGACGCCCAAGAGAATTCAAATACATTACGTCTATAATGAAAAATGCAGGTAAGTAGAGTTTAATAACTACAGACATCACTAAACAAAATGAAACGAATATATATATATATATATTTACATACGTAAAAACATGTTTCGTGTAGAATATGGTGTAGAAATCATTCACTGTTCATTTACAGGGCTACACAAAAGAACTAGATTATAGAACGACAATACTTGAAAATGGATGGAAGTGTACTTCAGGTTGTTCTGTGTTTTATTAATGTAGGATTATATTTATGGCTTCCACGTGATGTGTACATAGCTTTTAGAAAATATACAGGGCTGCCAATATTTAAGCCATAACATTCTTTTTTATTGTTAGTGGAATGCTTTACTGCAATATTTTACCATGTCCAGGACAGCTGCTCAGGAATTAAAATTAATTTCTCATAGCCATATGGCAAATAATGTATTTTTTTTAAGCTAAATATTCATCGCTTGGTTTTTTGTATATTTAGACGTTTTGAGGCTTCCTGAATAACGAAATCAAGTTTTTAACGTTTAAACTTTTTCTGTGTCTGTTAGAATAAATTAAAAACAAATAATTTCAGGCGATCCAAATGTTGTGTTTTGAAATTAATGTGTTTGTTACTAGAAAAGTTTGATCTAGATTGATAAGTTTCAAGGAATGTTTGTGTGAAAGTTGTCTCAATAATTTTAAATGGACTTTTGAATTTAATAACATATTCGACTTCTATATAAATGTAGGTACAGTAGTGAAACGGGGGTTGAGGAAGGCGGTAGCCCCCTCAAACAGAATTACTTGTCAAATAAAGCTGCTCAGAAGCCTAATTTGAATTGTTTTAACATAGGTTTTCATAACAGTACTCGTTATCTTACCCCTTAATCTCCAATCTGTATTAACTAGTATATGACCCCGTCAAAAATGACGGAATGTGAACGATAAATCTTGAAAACAATGTTTAGATCATGATGGTTACCACGTGATCATTTAAATGTATTTTCAATTTTTGTTTATAAATCAAATGTGTTTCGATATTTTGTAATTTGCGTTCTTTGTGAGGTCTAACTGCAATAGAGACAGTGTCCGGAGATGAAAGAAGTCGTGTAGAGCCACACCAGATTGTAAAAACGTGAAAAAAATTGCAACTTTGGCCTTTATCATGGTTTTGTGAGGTCTAACTGGAACGTTTCCGGCTGCAATCTTTAAGAGACAGTGTCCGGAGATGAGAGAAGTCGTGTAGAGCCGCACCAGATGGTAAAATCGTGAGAAAAATGGAGGCTTTGGCCTTTATCACGGTTCTGTGAGGTCTAATTGCAACGTTTCCGGCTGCAATCTTTAAGAGACAGTGTCCGGAGATGAGAGAAGCAGAGCTGCCAACCTAATCCGGTAAATTGTTAGTACCGCCTCTTTTTCTAGGCCACTTAATTTTTAGAGAAATTCTCTTCAAATGTATCTACGATGAATTAAGAAGAAAAATACTCTAAAAATTAAGTGGTGTAGAAAAAGGGGCGGTACTAACAATTTGCCGGATTAGGTTGGAAGCTCTGGAGAAGTCGTGTAGAACCGCACCAGATTTTAAAAACGTGAGAAAAATGGCGGCTTTGGTCTTTCTCGTGGTTCTGTGAAGTCTAACTGCAACGATTCCGGATGCAATCGTTAAGAGACAGTGTCCGGAGTTAAGTGAAGTCGTGTTGAGCCGCACCAGATTGTAAAAACGTGAGAAAAATGGCGGCTTTGGCCTTTCTCACGGTTTTGTGAGGTCTAACTGCAATAGAGACAGTGCCTGAGATGAGAGAAGTCGTGTAACGCCGCACCAGATTTTAAAACAATATACAGTATATAATTATTAACACATCACATTAGCAAGTTAATTGTATGATACATTATTTGTATCATACAAGGATGGAAAGCGTTTGCTGACGATGACGCCAATTCAGTGATTTTTCTTCACCCAAAAGTTTTCACTTCAAATGGAAAGCGTTAGCTGACGATGACGGGAGTTCAATGATTTTTGTTCACCCAAAAGTGCTCAACGCGCCTAAAGAAGTTTTCACTTCAAAAATTTTACCCGATCAATAAATATGAATGACAATAAAAAAACTGCTGGTTGACAAAAAATATAGGCCCGACAACACAACAGCAACAACACATCCCAGTGTTCCATTAAGTGCTCTATACGCAAGCGAAGTGTGACGTCACTGACCGTCCGTGTATGTAAGAAAATGATTTCCTATGTTAATCGCCCATTGGAATTTTTGTAAAAAATTATTAAAAATCGAGGAAAATTATTTCCCGATTTTAATCCCCATATTTGAGTATATATATGTATTAGTTATCATGTGCATATGTTAGATTGAGTTATTTTGCTGTCAAATTGACAAAATTTTAATTTTAAATTTCAAAACTCTGTTGTCCTTGGCGTTTTTGTATTTGGCGATCAAACACGTACTACGAAAATATACATGCCAGATGTATACTTTCGTAATACGTGTTGTGCGAAATATTGTTTCATATTATTCCTTACTCTCTTAATATAAATTTTTAAAATAACCATGATTTTTGAAAGGAATTAAATTATATTCGCCAGATAATTTGGCGATATATATATATATATATTTTTTTTTTCTGCCAAGGATGACCGATATCAAATCTATTCTGCTGCAACATATTAGTATTTTATATCAGATACTTTATTTAGACATTTGAAAACAAATTTCACTTCAAATTATGATAGAATATTTATCATTTTCCTTTTAATTAGTATATTAGTTGGATATTTATTGTGTAATATCATCCTTTGAAATGAAATGTTTATGTTTTCAATGGAATATGGAAGTTTTTTTTTTTTTTTTTTTTTTTTTTTTTTTTTTTAATCTAGAGTTTTGAAATTTAAAATTCAAATTTTATCAATTTTAGAACAAAAACAACTTAATCTAACGCATGCACATGATAACTATTACATATCTAAACCTAAATATGGGGATTAAAATCGGGAAATAATTTCCCTCGATTTTTAATAATTTTTTACGAAAAATCCATTGAGCGTTTAATATAGGAAATATTTTTCTTGTATCCACGAACCTGCCAGTGACGTCATCACTTCGCTTGCCTATTTTAAGCATAGATATAGTAATATATATATAGATCTATCATCCCATTGTTAACGTGCAAAGATTTTTGATGCCGAAAAAGTTTTTGGCATCAGCCATGATGAGAGAGTATAAAACTCATAAAACTCGAAAACAATAATGGACTAGAATGTTGATATCATAGATATAGTAATAAGACATGGTTGATATATAATGAAAATGCCGAAGTACTGCGCGGCTTTTAATTGTAGAAATAAATTTATGAAAGGCAGTGGAATAAGTTTTCATAAGTAAGTTAAATTTAACTAATTTATGAAAAATATGATTCTTTATAATCAGTTGCTTTGTTATTATGGTTTAAATACTGTTTTGATTTTTAATGGAATACTTTTTTTAAAATTTTAATATTTTTTAAGTTTTTATATTAGTAAGTAATATCGAATTTTCAAAATTCTTTTAAATGTAGTTAGCAGTGGCAGAGGTAAAACCCGCTTGTTTTAATATATTATAACTAGTATTACCACAAGACTTTTTCTCTATATAATCTTATACAAATTTACGCAACACAAATTATTTATTAAGTTATAATTTACTAAAGATATTTTCCATGATGAATGCAGACGATTTTTTCTTAAAGTAGTATAATAATAAATGCTGAAAAAAAATCATTTTTGTGCAGACATGAAAAGATATACAGTCGAATCTTGTTGACGTGAATGTCAAGGGGGATGAAAAATCTGTTCATGCTATCAGTAACTGATCGTCATATAACTAAAGTAATCTTCATTTTGACGGGGATTGTGGTAACAGTTCATGTTAAAAGTAATTCACGTTAACGAGGTTCGACTGTATATATATATATATATATATATGTCTATACTATATATATATATAGGGGGCCGTCCATAAATGATGTCACGCTTGGAGGGGAGGAGGAGGTTCATGAAATTGTGACAGTTTGTGACAAGGGAGGGGGGTAACAAAAAGTGCGACATCACATATTTCAGTTAAAATACAAACATTTATATTCAGCAGATGAAATTTTGAAGTTATTTTAAAATTATCAAAGATTAAAGATATTTTTTTAATTCGGGTAAAAGTAACTTTATCCCAAACTTTTATAAAAATCGTTATATCCATTTCCAAGTAAACCTAATTTTTATTATATGTTGCGACTGGCCGTTAAAGGGTTAACGCAAATTTTTCTGAAGATGAGGATATGTCCAAACGTTTTAGTTCTTAAAAAAAAAAATAAATAAATAAATAAAAAAGACACTTAACTCCAAACTTTAAACGAAATCGTTATATCCATTTCTGATTAAACTCAATCTCTACTACATGTTGCAATTGGCAGTTAAAGGGTTAACACTAATTTTCTTGATGCTAAGGATGTTCCAATTGTTTTAGGTCTCTAAAAAGCACTTATCCCAAACTTTGATTAATATCTTAAAACCATTTCCGAGTAAACATAAATTTCTACTCTATACAGTCGGTAACAAAAGTGTCCGACTGCATTGCGATTGGCAATTAAAGGGTTAACTCTATTATCTCAAAAGATGAGGATAAGTGCAATAGTTTTTTCGACCATAAAAACTTCTAACCAGACAGAAACGATAAATTTCTTTAAATGTCGTTATTCCATACAAAAAAAAAAAAAAAAAAAAAAAAAAAAAAGGAAGAAGAAAAGAAAGAAAGAATAACAAGTATCTGGAGTTTTTTCATTCATCTTTAGTACATAAATTATTCATAAATTTTATTTGCTAAATTATCTGTGTGTATTCCCATGTATATTCAGTCGGGGAAAGACATCCACAAGAGAGTAAAATGGCCGTCTTTTCCCGAAAAAAAAAGGCATCACTTTTTCGGCCTCGCTGATCAATCTATGTCTTATTACTATATCTATGATTTTAAGTCCTCGTAATAAGAAAAAACGATTCACTTCATTTTACCAAAATACTTTTTTTTAAGACTATCGTAGATCCTGTTTTCAAATTTTCTAACTAACTATCCAATAACTACAGACACTCCATGCTAACCCAAATTCACCTCTACTCGATACCTCCAACCAGCTATCTCACCCTCAACATCGCCAAAATATCCAGGATCCAGCTAGGAACTTTCTCATTCTCAACCGAACATTTTACCTTGACTCGACATTATCACATTAGACTACTCTAATTTCAATACTCATTTCAACTGGTGACTTTTACTTGCCCAACCAAACATTCTATCCCAACTATCATTTTACACTAATTTCAAAACTAAAATCAACTGGCGGCATTTACGTACTAAACTCGGCGCCAATCATACCTTACAATGTAAACAAACAATAAAGTTTGGTAAAAAATATTTAAAGGCTTTAATGCATTTTTACAAATATTTTAAGATTTTTAAGGCTTTCATATGTTTTAGAAATATTTTAAGCGTTTTTTTAATGAAACAGTCAAAGAGTCGTTCATTCGGAATTAAAAAGTTGTCCATTTGGAATTTGTATTTTCTGAATGGCAACAGTTTTGGTTTGTTTTTATTTGGTCTTGCTTTGTTTATAATCATGAAGTTACATAATTCCATTTATAGGTTCATGTTTATAATAGCCAGTGATCCGTTATACTTAATTTAGAGATTTAAATATTACAATTGAATAGTTTTTCAAGGTTTTATAGGAAATAAGAATATGTGCGATACAAAACATGTATGAAAATGATATGTATGTTTCCTAAGTTGAATTAAATAAACGGAAAAAAAAAATGGCTGCCAAAAGTTTCTGTTTTGAAGCGGTACTAACCGGATTCGTTCATGACAGATGAGGATCATTATATACAGTCGCTAACAAAAGTGTCCGAACACTAGCAAAAATTCCTATGTAAAAAAAGTACACTTAATACTGTTTTGTTAAATAAATCCTTGTCGAATCCTGTTCTTAGTCAGTCTAAGAACAGGTCTCGACAAGGATTTATTTAACAAAACTGTATTAAGCGTACTTTTTTTACATAGGAATTTTTGCTAGTGTTCGGACACTTTTGTTACCGACTGTATATTAATAGTATTAAATTCAGGGTAAGAGAAAGTCGTGTGAGTGACACACTAGATTATTCTATTTCATTTTGCACGTGTGCTTTTTATTTCCTAATTCAAAATTATTAAAAAAAAGAAAGAAAAAACTTTTTCCATAGTGTTTGTTTCAATCCACGATTGTAATGAAATGCTCTCCCTCTGGTGGCCTAAGGTGATATTACAATACGCGGGTAGCTTTCGTCAAAACGCCATTGCGTTCTGTATATTAAATGATTAGTTTCACTTATTTATTGAATAAAAATGAATAAATCCGGCAAAAAAAATTACACATACTGTTGTGTACCACAATGTAATTCCAAAGGATCCAGAAACCCAGAATTAAGCTTTCATTTATTTCCAAATGACAAATATAAAATTTGTGTTCCTTCGGCTAATGGAAGTAAAGCTTTAATTAGTAGAAAATCTGAATGGGTTAGACTTTTACGAATTGGAAAATAAGTATCACCGAGAATGATTGTTCGTTCAAAACATTTCACACCTCAGGATTTCACAAGTAATAATATGCTTAATAATTGCTTTAATTATAAAATCTTTCAGATAAAGCTGATCGTTTCCTTCGTTAACGACCAAAGCAAAACGATCACATTTCATGGATGTCATGGAACAACTATAGTGTTGGTCTACAAGTGCATTTGGCGATTTTTCTTTGGTGATTATGGCGAAATGCTTTTGTACTACATTGTATATACATTGTATTGCAAAGAATCCAGAAAGGCATCTTTATCGTTCAAAACGGTGCCAAAGAAAAATTGCCAAATCCAGTTATAGACCAAGTCTATAGTTGTGCTTTTTTTTATTTATTTATTTATTTTACCATGTTTTTATTAACTTCGATTCTTGTGTGTTTGTGGGTTTGTGGGTTTGTGTGTTTGTCAGGGACAAATCTTGCAATCGATTTTTAACTAACTTCCCGACTAGCTAGATATTTCAAATTTTCAGGACAGCTCACAACACGGTGACAATACATTTTTCTAATAATTTTAGTCAACTATTTCAAGTCCCGCTGCCTTCGGCAGCGCTTATATGATTCGACAGAAAATTTATTTAACTAACTTCCCGACTAGCTAGACATTTGAAACTTTCAGAATAGTTCAGAACACGGTGAAAATGCTTTTTTTTAAATACCTTTAGCCAACTGTTTCGGGTTCCTGCTGCCTTCGGCAGCGTTACTAGTACAAAGCTTGCAATCGATTTTTCACTAACTTCCCGACTAGCTAGATATTTGAAACTTTCAGGATAGCTCAGAACACGGTGGCAATATATTTTTTTTAATACTTTTAGTCAACTGTTTCAGGTCGCTACTGCCTTCGGCAGCGTTCATATGATTCAACAGAAAATTCATTTAACTAACTTCCCGAGTAGCTAGACATTTGAAACTTTCGGAACAGTTCAGAATACGGTGAAAATGCTTTTTAAAAATATTTTTATCCAATTGCTTCGGGACCCTGCTGCCTTCGGCAGCGTTTCCAATACAAAGCTTGCAATCAACTTTTAACTAACTTCCCGGCTAGATAGCCATTTGAAACTTTTATAATAGCTCAAAGGACGATAGCAAGGAATTTTTTTAATACTTTTATCCAATTGCTGGGGTTCCGGCTGCCTTCAGTAGCGTTTATATGATTCAACAGAAAATTAAAAAACATGGTTTATAAAATTTTTTTTTATCTTATAATTATTTTTTTTTATGTACCATTGTTGTAAGATAACATATGGATGCAGTTAAAATACAGTGGAATTATCTTATATATATTATAAATGTGAATGTCCTGTGAATGTCCGTTTATTTGACTGAGTTTCACGCTAAAACTGCTCGATGGATTTCGATAAAATTTGTTATGGAGATAGCTTATACCCTAACTTAAAAAGTTGGCTACCTTTTATTCCGAAAAAAAATTTGTTTTTGCGATTTTTATGCATAAAATAGCAATTTTGTAAGCTAATAATAGCAAAAAATTAGCCATTTAAATTTATCTATAATTTAATTGTTGCCCCCCCCCCCCCCCCCAAAAAAAAAAAAAAAAAAAAAACGAATTTATTTATTTTTTTTTAACAGGAAAATAAATACATTTATCTAAACTTGAACGATAAAAAATTATAAAAAAAAAATTATGCATCTCACAAAAACTGACGTCATTTTTAATTAAAAATTTCTTTTACACATTGATAAAGTGCTAATACGCAAGCGAAGTGATGCCGTCACTGGCCGTTCATGGATGCAAGAAAAATATTTCCTATGTTAAATGTCCATTGGATTTTTTTGTAAAATATTATTAAAAATCGAGGAAAATTATTTCCCGATTTTAATCCCCATATTTAGGTATAGGTATGTATTAATTATTATGTCCATGCGTTAGATTAAGTTATTTTTGTTGTAAAATTGACAAAATTTTAATTTTTAATTTCAAAACTCTAGGAAAAAAAAAAAAATGGCAAATTTCCATATTCGATTGAAAACACAAACATTTCATTTCAAAAGATGATATTTACACAATAAATATCCAACTAATATACTAATTAAAAGAAAATGATAAATATTCTATCATAATTTGAAGTAAAATTTGTTTTCAAATGTCTAAATAAAGTATCTGATATAAGATACTAATATGTTGCAGCGGAATAGATTTGATATCGGTCATCCTTGGCAGAAAAAAAAAATATCGACGAATTATTTGGCGAACATAATTTAATTCCTTTCAAAAATCATGGTTATTTTTAACAACTTATATTAAGAGAGTAATGAATAATATGAAACTATATTTCGTACAATGCATATTACGAAAATATACATCTGGCATGCATATTTTCGTATTACGTTTTTGATCACTAAATACAATAAGCGCCAAGAACGACAGAGTTTTGAAATTTAAAATTTAAATTTTGTCAATTTGACAGCAAAATAACTCAATCTAACACATGCACATGATAACTAATCTATACTAATATTAAAAATGCGAAAGTTTGGATGGATGTTTGTTACTCAATCACGCCACAACGGCTAAACAGATCTGGATGAAATTTTGTACAGAGATAGATAATAGTATGGAATAAGACATAGGCTTCTATTTATACCGGAAAAAATGTAAATTTTTAATTAATCTTCTATATAATATAAATATTTCTTCTATAATAAAACGTTAAAATAATTTATTTTAATTTTTAATTGTTGCCAAAGAATATTTCACGCGAATAATAATAAAAAAAATTAATAAATATTAAATTTACTTAGGCAAATGACAACATAACGTCATTATCAAAATTAAATAATAAGAAAATGAAAGCTAATTCAGATCTGTATTAAAGAGTTTTATTAGTTGATAATCCTGGGTATATTTTTAATTTTAATACTGAAGTAGATAGGACATTTTTCGCCAAGGACTCTATTTTTGTGACAGCAACCTTAAGCCAAGTAGTCCATAAAAAATATAAACAAATCTGTACATATAAAAGAGTAAACTCAATGATTCGCTGACTCAACACTGCCATGACGATTCTGTGGGAAAGAAGGTCACAAATTTTAGTGACCAGGTTGGTTTTCGGAGCCTGACCCCCAACTAAGACTGAATTTTGCAAAATACCCCCCCCCCCTGTCTCCCTTGGGGGGCAGAAGGCTTAACTCGGCTCCAAATTACTTAACGGTGAAGAAATTGCAGATGGAAAGACCAGACTTGAGTACAAAAAAATTACTTTCTGCGATTTTGGAATTTTGGATTTTTAAGGGGGGGGGGGGGAGGGAAGGGAAAAGGTTTTGGAAGAAGGGTACTCAACACACGGAGAAATCGAACTGAACACACACTACAAAGGGATTTTACGAAATTCCACCCTACCGCCCTTTGGAGAATGGGGGGCAAAAACATGTATTCATGCGCTGCACTAAATTATCTAAGGTTGTACATTTTTTATGTAAGGGACGATTACATGTATCTAACTCATAGTATTAAGAGATTTTGCGAAATTCCCTCCTTTAAGAACGGGGGGAGCGATTAAAAATAAAAAGTTTTAAAGCATAACTCAGCTTTAAATAATTTCATAATCTCAATTTTTTGATGTGTCGGTTATGTATGTGTATGCCACATGCAATATAAAGTAATTTTGGAAATTTACCCCCCCCCCTTCCTCTTGGGGCGGGCGGGGCAAAAACCACATTTTGAAGCTTAAATCCGTCCAAATTACCTAAGAAAGGCTAATTTTGGTGTGTGGGTGTTAATTAGGTGTGCGAAATATGCACTTTGATGAGATTTTGTAAAACTTTCAACTGTAACCGCGAGGGAGGGGGGAGTAAGAGGCAGGTAAGAGACTGCCGAAGGCATTGGGCAACTTAAAATTAGATTTTGACGGATTCCAATGTTTTTTTTTTTTTTTTTTTTTTTTTTTTTAAAGATATTTTATTATTATTAATGATATGCTGTTTTGGGGATTCATTTCAATATAATGACCAGCGAAGCGGGCAAAGCCTGCTAGTTAAATAATAAAACGCAATAATTTTCATTGCATCCTATTATTATGTTTTATTTCATACATATTCTCTTTAGTAATTATTTTTATTGCATTAAAATAAAATGGAACGACGATGTATTAAGAAAATAACAAACTAATTACCTATTACAGTACAATAAAACTGCAACGTAATGTTTACAGGTATTGTTTTTACCCGCTTTGCAGGAACATTCAGCATCTTTAATGTCCCACACATTTTCATTGTTTATTAAAGAACAATTAATTGTGTGTGGGGATTTTCCTTCACAGCAGTGGATCTGAGGCAAACTGCTTCTATAACAGTATCATCATCTTTCGATTTCACGCCGCACAAAAAAAGATGATTAGAAACTAGTATTTGTTCAGCTTCGGTTTAGACATCTACTTCAGATCGCACTTTGAATAAATTGAAATATTTTTTACAAATTCAATCGATATTTCATGATGTGATGGCAGAAAATTTATAGAACAGATAGCAAGTCGCAACACAAACACAACAATAATAAATACACGTGGCTATTATATTTTCTAACATCAACAGTTGCAAAAGCGCCATCTATCGATCATTACAAACGCGGATACTGATTATTACTAATTTTCTTTTCTTTTTCTTAAAAAAAAAAAAAAAAAAAAAAAAAAAGATTTTGATGAAATTCTGGCAAAAGCAGAATTTAGTTAAGGACGGATTTTTTTTTTTATTTTTTTTCAAATTACATAATTGTTTTTAAATTATTCAATTATATTTTCGATAAATTTCAGATTTCGATAATTGTCCAACTATTGTAAAACTGGTATCGCAAAAAATCCGCAGATTGAGACTAATAGTCCTCAGTCCTAATAAATAAATTCGGGAATTTCTAAGAGCTAAATTGTCGATTTATTAGCAGTATAGTGCAGCAAAGTTTCCTACGCCTAGCAGTGAGGGCAAGTCCAATATCTTGGAGGGGTGCCAAGATGACTCACAGGTTGGGATTTAGTAAACATTCAGTCATTCGATGTTCCCTTATCGCTTATTTTCTCTCAACGAAAAGGTTATCTCATCCATTTTAACAGCAAAACCACAGATGATGGCCAACACGAGGCCAAGTGCTGGTTGCCAACAGTAGCTGCAGCTGGCCCGCCGGTGGCAAAAATTAACGGTGCCGTGCCGTAGGGAATATGTTACGCCGGCCGTCAGTTGGCCATATTCGATCGATCCGCTGTTGGCAGCCTGCAGTAAGTTAAAAATAAGTTAGTGGGGCAGTGAATGGATCGTTGCTGGCAGCTAGTAGTATGATAAAAATAGGTAATGGGCCACTGTTGGCAACCGGCATTTGGTTGGAAATTATTAGTGGGCCAGTGTTGGGCCACCTGGGGGCAAACATAATTTTTCTATGTTATTGCTGGCAGCCTGAAGTGGGCCAGCTGTGGCAAACATAAAAAATTATATTACTGCCGGCAGTTTTTGTTGGCCCTTTATATTTTCCCATCAGTGATGGCTAGCAGTGATTTGGTTGTAGCTAGTATATTTTGTTTTATTGGTTTTATTGGTTTCCCTTAATTTTATTAGTCCTTTTTTTTTTTTTCTACCTTTTTTTCTCTTTTTTTTCTTTTTTCTGATGAGGCAGCAGCCAGTTTTTTTTATGTATCCAATATTTAATTTGATTTTCTACATTCATTTTTCAATACTATTTACAAGTATTTGATTCAAAAACTATACTTACACATTCAGGATTTCTAGTACAGCATATATAGGAAATATTCAGTTGATCCATTTTCCTTAAATGCAACTCTATGATAGGTTTAATTATTTTGTTTTCAGTGCAAATATTTCTTTACATTACATTTTTACTTTCTCCTATCTTCAATAGAAGAAAGTCTTGGATTCGTAAAAATTTTCGAATTCCGGTTTTCGACGGATTTACACGTTTTGAGAGGTCTAGAACATGATTTTACCATTTTTAGGAAATGTCTGTCTGTCTGTGTGTGTGTGTGAGACAAAAATTTTGTGGCGAATGTATCTCCGGAACTACTGTTCAGAATTGCATACAATTTTATATGTGGATGTACCTTGATCTAAATTAGTGCCTATCAACTTTTGGTGTCAACCGCTCAACAGGTTGCGCTGCTGTACAACGATTTCCGCAATTTAAGGGAAGGCTATATCTCAGGTTCTATTGCATATAATCAAACAAAACGTGATATGTAAGAAGGTCATTATGAGACATTACGCTGGTTCAATTTAAATGCTCATCGGCCAAGCTGCTATACAGCGATTTCTGCAATTTAAGGGAAGGCTATATCTCAGGAACTACTACACATAATTGCATATAACTGTATATGTAGATGCATCTTGACATAAGTTAATACCTTTCAACTTTTGGTGTCAACCGCTCAACAGGTAACGCTGCTACACAGCAATTTCTGAAATTTAGTGAATTTGTTTAGGAAAATATAGAATAAAGTCTTGTGGTGGCCACAACATACTAGCTTTGGAATGAAGAGGTTTATGTTTTCTTTTAACGTGTTCAAATTTCAAAAGGTTTAACTTTGTTAAGTTATTTGATATAAATACAGGTAACTTTACATGTGAACATAAAAATAAATATTGAAACAAAAATTGTTATGTTCATGTATATAATAAAGAGAACATTATAAAAAATACCATTAACTAAAAAAGAAAAAAAAGTAGCAGCAATTGTTTCTGGTCGACATAGCACAAAGGCCCTTCATCAGGCGAAACAAAATGGGCATGAGTGCAGCAAAAATGATTTGCTGCATTTGTGCTTATTGTTAAATTGACGAAGGGATATGGTATTGTTTTAGCCTGAAAGAACTGATGCATTTTTTTTTTTTTTCAGTTTTTACTTTTATTTACAAAGTTTTATTTTTATTACTATCAGGCTTTGCCCGCTTTGCTGTCCCTACAGTTAAACGAATTAGAAAAAAAAAAAAAAAACAGAAAGAAAGAAAGAAAAGAAAGTGAATAAATAAATAAATATATAGTTTTGATATTACTTTAAAATTAACAACTAAAGTAAAGTCACTGAAATCACACAATACGAAGTTCCGATTCTCCGCTGTATTTGACAACGTCTCCGTCTTTTGCGCAATGTTCGACCCGGGCTCCCACTGCCTTTGATAACGCCTTTTTCGAGAGGTTCAATTGGTGTGTTTATCGGCAGACAAATTGTGCTACCATTATTCAAGAACTACAGTTTTACTATATTTCAGCATCTATTAAACATTTTTGTTTTGGTACCATGTATCAGGGAATTTATTTAAACGAAATAGTTTTCCTAACGTTCGCTCTGCTATACTAAATTTATATTTAAAATAAATTTATAATATGATTAATATAATTAAAATATATAACAATATCAATATATTTTAATAAAATTAAACATAATTTATACGTCTCATTAATATACTTCAACCAATGTAACATTTAAAATGAGATAAAAAATACAAAAATTTAAAACTTTAAAAATACATTTTAATTAAAAACATTAAAACACAAGACAGACGTTTCGGCTAGAACACTAGCCCTCCTCAGTGTCAAACATACAAGCACAAACAACATTTACAAAAATTCATAATACATCATAGCAAAATTAAATATTCAGGAGGAATAGCTTTAGCCTCGTTCAAGGCAGAATATTGCATTTTGGTAAAAGCGCCCTCTAGAAAAATACGGGATTCATAGATATTTATATTAGAAGCTAAAATTTTAAAGTTTTCAAAATCTGGAATATGATCACTATTGAGAGAATGGATTACGAGTTTTAATTTTAAATCTCCTGTTTTAAATGAGCGTTTATGTTCCTTTAATCTAATTTCACCTGTTCTGCCAGTTTCACCAATATATGTAGAATCACAATTTTTACAAGTGACGTCAAACGTCTGTCTTGTGTTTTAATGTTTTTAATTAAAATGTAATTTTAAAGTTTTAAATTTTTGTATTTTTTATCTCATTTTCAATGTTACATTGGTTTTAATATCAATATAATATAATTATTCCAAATTTATGTATTCATATCTCAAAAATTCTGTCAGCATTTTCGCGTCAAATATAATATTAAGATATGCTATTAACGCTATTTCAATCCTATGGGTCAATTATATTTTGTAGCGTTTAAATATTACTTCCAAATTTAAATATTTTATTTTGATATGTTTATTTTAGTAATAAATAGTTAGTCATATTTCCAAATATATGACAGAGCTATAATTCGCTATTTATAACTATTTCACTCGTGCCTACCTTATTTATTTAATGAATGGTCATGGAATCATTTGGACCTGAAACATTTATTATTATTATTATTATTATTATTATTAATGTTTTTTACAGCTTTTTTACAAAGTTCTTTATTTACTTTTTTCAACACCAGTTCTTCATTACATTTTTTTTGCTGTAGTAAGTATATGTTTTAAAATCAATCTCTTTCTCTGTCTTGTTTTAGATAAGTTTTTCTTCAATTTATATTAAAATAATAAATTATGCTAGAAAGGTTTTAGAGAATATTTAGTAAAATGACAGGAAAATTAGTATTTAAGGATGAAGAAAGTAAGTAAACTTTATATATAATTATGAAAAACAGTCGTTTCCACTCAAAATAATTAAGCACGATATATCATCAGGAAAAGATATGTTGACTACGAGTTCGGCATAATATCATCGACGAAATGTAGTAGCGTGACAACAGCTTGCCTGCAAAATCTTGAAGTCGACAACTGAGTTAAAAACTATGTTGGTCGTACAGCGAAGAATAGAGATAGAACTTTATTTGAAATTCAAAAATTTCAATTTTTAAAAAGTGTCGTTTTTTTTATCATTTTATTAATATCAAAATTCCTATGTTCGTATCTATTTTTTAATGTATAAAAAGTAAAAAATGGATGCATAAGAATGTTTTAGGCTACAAAATTTCTTCCCAATAGTGGGATTTCGCAATTATTAAGAAAATTATTAGAAAAAAAAAAATGAATAATTCTGACAACAGTAAAATAAGTTCAGACAAATCGACCACTTACTCATTTCCAATATTTGTAATTGCTTCCACCTAATAAGGACTCTTGTGAATTTCCCTATAACTAGCAAGTATTACATGGTAAAGAGCGAGAAAAAGTGATTTGTAGCGAATTTGAAGAAAGTTAGAGACGTTTATGAGATATCTTCTGTCGGTCCCATAGGGCCTACCAGCGGCCGAGAGGTTCTGCGCTCAAAGCTGGTAGATGGGAGGTGTCGGGTTCCTAGGTCGAGCTCATCAACTTAGCCGTTCGGAGTTTTCCATGGTTTCCTCCGAAACTCGCGTAAATACGGGCTAGGACCCCTTAGAAAGACCCTCATGGAGTGCATTTCCCCTATAAGCCTAGGAACTTACGGAGTCAATCGGCCTTAATTCCTACAACCAACCAACCAACTGTCGGTCCCACTGACAATTTTCAACAAAACTTAGTAAACACATCTGTTCACCGTAAGATAACAATTACATACGAAAGGATATCTAAAAAATGAATTAATATAGGGAGTTTGAAGAAAATCTGTAAAACTGTTTTTAAAAGAAAGCACTCGTGAGGCTTAAAATTGACGTATATTTATAGAACGTTTATCAATTTCCCTGAACTAACACATACAAAAGGACAATCAAAACAAAGTTTATATAACTTTGAAGAAATTCGCCAGCTTTTGAGATATAGCCAATTCAAATGTCCAGTTTTCAACAAATGTTGGAAAAATATCTTTATACTATACCTGTCTTAATTCAGAAGTTCGTCGTTCTTTATTAGTTTTGTATATATGATAGTCAGAAAAATTCCAGAAACATACTGACATATATGCAGTACAGACACACAAACACACAGACCACTTGCCAAAAACCACTTTTTTGACTCAGGAGACCTTAAAATATGTAAATTAGGTGAAAACTCGATGTCGAAATTTTTGACCGAATACAATGCTTCCATTATCTACAGTACTCTGATTATGGTTACTACTACTACTAATAATAATAATAACTAGTAGGCTACGCCCACTTTGCTGGTCACTATGTTTAAATGAATTTTCAAAGTAATTGGACCAGTATTTATGTTTTACATCACATTATTAAAAGAAAAAAAAAAGAGAGAGAGAGAAAACTAAAATTATTTTATTGAAATTGCTCTAAACCTCGCTTCGGGTACTCGCTACCTACGGCAACTCTTTTTCCATCCGCATAGTAGTGTGAGCACCAGAGCACAGACAGACACATAGATACTTCTCTTTATTTATATAGATTAGTTGACACAAATCCTGGCATAATTTCAGATAGAAATTGTTATTTTATTGAAGAATTTGTACTTCAAATAATTTAATTTATACGCTGTTAATAAATAAATATCCTCCTTTACAGCTCCTTAAAAAATAGAGGTCCCATATTCCCGCTCTTCGATGTCATTTCTAGTCAATTTTGTCCTTTTATTACTTCCGGTGTGAAACTTTTTTTTTTTTTTTTTTTTTGACACTTAACATTGCGAGTACTTTTCGTTTTCACCCCATGCTAAATCTATGGATTTTTAGCATTTCCCACCCTGTATTTATACATTATAAGTACGAAAGGTCCCAAAATAGAGGTCACTTCATGAATCTTTATACTATTCATGCAATGATGACATATATTACACCTACAAACTTTTAGCTGTATACTTACAATAATTTTCATTTGAAAATAATTGATGAATTGACTTTTCTTCTACTTTTTTTCTCTTTTATTTTGTGAACACTGTTGCTCGTCATCTTGATAAACAAATCTCCTTCCTGCCTAATAGAGCAACAAAAATAACGCTGATGCGACAACTATTAGTTACATTTTGTTGTTTTTAAGTACAGCTTGTTTTCTGATTTAATGAGTAGTCAGAGATATAAGTGTGCGAGTGTGTGAAGGATTTCCTCTGCATGCAATAATTCAAGAAAAAGAATTTCACTTGTTAATATAATGTATAATTTTACTTCAAATATATTTTTGAGTGTGCTTATTTACATTTTTCAACAAAATATGAAATTGCTTAGACTTCTGTCCATCTATTCGCTAATTTCCTTCTTTAAAAATGTTTTTAGAATTCCATTATATGTCATTACAGAATCTCCAGATTTATTGTAGGAAGCTTGTCAAAAAAATTTGTAGAGGTAGCACAAATGGTTTGTGTATAAAAATTCATAAAATAATTTTGATACATTACAGTCTAAGAGCAGTTTCTTATCAGCGCACGTAAAAATTTTTGTACAAAGTTAAAAATATAGATCAACATAGGTTTTAAAGATGCAATAAAAAAATGTTTCCAATCAAAAATAACAAAATAAATATTTGCGATTCATTTATTAGCGATGCACAAAAACATTCTTATCCTTTACGGAAAATTGATGGGGGAACTATTTCAGTTTCGTAAAAGTGAAATTATTTTTCTTACTTGCATTAAAAAAATAGCTATTATTATTATAAATAAAATAAAATAAAATAGTTTGTTATGGTTACCACTTATTTATTTATTTATTTATTTTTAAATAATAGTGTATAGAAATTACATATTAAAATTATTATTTATTAAATTTATTTTCTGCGATGAAGGCAGGCGATTTGATTTTCATTTCAAAGAAGCATAACATATTAAATTTCGAAAAAAAAATCAACTTTTTACCAAAATCCGAGATTTTTTTTTTTTTTTTTAAGTATTTTACTTTCTTATATGTATATATGTGTGTGTGTGTATATATATATATGTAAGAAGAAAATTTCGACTTCTGGTTTTCGATGTATTTCCATGTTTTGAGATTCCTGAACACGATTTGACCATTTTTAGAAAGTTTCTCTCTGTGAGTGTGCATAAAAAATTTTGTAGACGCTGTATCTCACGAACCAATGGACGAAATTTAACAAAATTTGATACGGTCAGACCATGATTAAAATCGTTCCCGATTACATTTGCTGATCATTCACTCAACACATAGCTTTACATTTCTACTTTTTCGTAATTTTTAGTATGACAAGTGAAGGAAGAAATTTTATATAAATGTACTAATGATAATATATTTTTATATTTTTTAAATGAATTAAAAAAATAAATATTTAAATAACTAACAACCAAACAGATTTTTTTTTTTATAAGTTGAGAAATCGCTCGCCCATCCCCGTGAGGAAGTAAATTTTCAGTGCTGGTATTTTTCAAAAGAACTCGTCAGTACTTTTAAATAAACAACTGAATAAAATTTGTGGTAAATTAAAACAAGTTATAAATTGTTTTCAATTAAAAAAAAAGCATTTTTTAAGATGTTGGCACAAAATTGAAATTTTTTTTTATTATTATTATTGAGAAGCACTTTTCTACGATGAAAATCGTTTGCATGCATTCGGGAAAATAATCTTAACAAATTATCTGCACTATGCGAATTTGCATAATAAAGCATACAGAAGAAAGTTTTGTGGTGCTACAACATACTAGTTTTTGTCAAAAATTAAAAAAAAACCAATAAATTTGCCTTAAAGTATCACATATATATAATTCAACCTTTCGTTTTAAAAATATTGGCGAATTCCTTTCAAGGATACTCATATTGGAAATTTACTTTATCTGGTATATTTCTCCCTCAGGGGTGGGGAAGCAACGTTTGTACATTTACAAAAAAAAAAAAAAAAAAAAAAAAAAAAAAAAGTAGAAGTAAAGTTTTTGGATTACTATCACTTAAAAAAATTTTTGAGCTCACACCGAGGGACAGACAGACAATTTCTCAAATTAAGTTCATCAAAACAACCCAAAACGTGCAAAATCTGTCGAAAACCGGATGCCGAAAATTTTCCCGAACCTAATGCTTTCTTCTTAAATACACTGAAGGAAGAAAAAATAAAAATAAAACATTAAATATTTAAAATTATTCTAATAATATTCTCCCGACCATATAATATAAATATATAAATTAAGATCCATAATTTTTATTTTATGAAATTTATTAAATCTATATATATAAAAGAGCAGAGTCTGTGTGTCTGTGTGTCTGTGTGTCTGTGTGTCCGCTATAGAATCCTAGGCCGTTTCACCGAGCGGGACCAAATTTGGCACGGTTAATGTTTACGACCCGAGAAAGACAACGCCGCAAGCGATTTTACAAAATTCGCCCCCCAAGGGGGGGAGGGGGGGCAAAACGTAATTTCACAAAATCCTTCCTATCTCAAACAAAAAAACAGATATCCGTAAAATTTTTGCTTTAAAATATAGCTAATACAAATGTCTAAAAATCGGTTTCTGGAATTTTTTAAATTCGGTCCCCAAGGGGGGCGGGAGGGGGCAAAACGTGATTTCACATGCGTAAGGGGGGGCTATGGGGCAAAAACAAATAGAAATACAGTTAGGCCGTTCAAAATTGGTACAGATAGGTTTAAGAAGTCTGCAAGTCGAATGGGGATATTTTCGATTGTGTAAAGTTATTAGGAGGGGCGAGTAGGGGGGAGGGGAGGGGGGGGCAAAAAAATAAAAATAGTGTCAGATCGTTCAAAATTGGCATATAGAGGTTTTCGATACTTACAAATCGATTGCGGATATATTCGAATTTGTAAAATTATTAGGGCGCTCATATATATGCATTCGCGCGTGCGCATCGCGCACGGGTCTACGCTGCCGAAGGCAGTGGGGACCCGGTGCGACATTTTTCCTGATCAGAGTTTTTTTTTTCATTTTTTTTTTTTTTTTCACATGATAAAAATTAACGCAATTTTGAGAATTCATTAATTATAATGATTCATTTTAAAAATAGTGACCAGCGAAGCGGGCGTAGCCTGCTAGTTAATAATAAAAATAACAAATGTAACTAGAACGTTAACGACTATCATATCTTACTTAAAACGGATCAACTGAATATTCGCTTTCTAGAAATCCTTTTATTATAATAATGACTTTAGATTCAAACACCTTTAAAAAATAGTATTTAAAAAATAATAGAAAATCAAATTAATAATTAAATTACTTACTCATATAATATATTCTTTTTTCGTGATTTAACATCTTTTAGTCTGGAAGCTACACCCTCAGACTACAATAACGAACAAACTTCGTATGAAATGGCAGATGGAGAGCGAATTTCAAATCAACAGAAAATAAATCACAGCGCCCTCTAGGCATACGAATTGGTTATGGCCTAATAATTTGTGGCCACAACATGAAAAATATTATGTTGGCCTTGTGTTGATAGCCTGCATAAGGCCAGCTGTGTTTGTGCCACTTCTGGACAACCGACCATTTTTCTTTAGGCCTCCAATACTGCTGGCAGCCATAAACGGCCCACTGGTGGAGTTATGTGGGGCAACCGGCAACTGATGGCAAGTGCAGGATGCCGGCTGTAGGCCATAATGAGCCCATCAATATAAGTTTTGCTGGGAGACTCGTTCAGTCCACACTTCCGCAGAGGCTTCCATGGTCGCGAGAAATGTGGTTAAAGATTATACTGCATTATGTTCTAGAACGTAAAAATAACTTGCAGACATTTTATGGTATCTTCTTAACGGCATGTAAATCTCCAAGACTATACAGAAACTGTTATAAATTGGTGGTGTATTAGAAAAACACAAAACAGTACCATCAACTACATTTTTACCTCAAAATGAATAAATAAATGAATACACCAACTTTAGTATAGGACCACTAACGACTTTTAAATTTTGTCGCTGAAGTAGCTCGGACGGGCATAAATTTTATATCAGTCATCCTTTAGGCGGTCAAAAATGCAATACGAAAATATACATGCCAGATGTATATTTTCGTAATATATTTTTGTAATATATATTGTTCGAAATATTGTTTTATATTAATAGGTTGCTTTCTTAATATACGTTATTAAAATAACCATGATTTTTGAAAGGAATTAAGCATGTCCGCTAGATACCTTGGAGAATTTTTTTCTTTTTCGACAAGGCGAAAGATTTTCCACTTTTTAAATTAAAACACGTAGGGTATTAGATCCAGTGCAAAGCCATTTTTAGGAAATATGGCATCCTAAATTAGACACAGCATACAGCAATCAAAATGCAAAAATGTTAATTATCTTAAGAAATACGAGCACTTTTACTAAGTAATTTTTAACTATGCATGCGCAAGCTTTATAAAAAATTCCTTTACATATTTAATAGCCAAAGGTATTGAGCAACTTATATGAAAACCCCAAACAAATATCATGTAAATTCAAAACTTTACGAGAGATATAATGAACAGAATTTAAGTTCTTCTCGAAAAAAAGAAAAATGTTGGGGAATTTTATCAATATTTACTTACAATCAGTGAAAACACTGTATTACCATTGAGCATTGATTGAATCAAAAAAAAAAAAAAAAAAAAAAATGTGAGTAAAACCCAACGAGATATATAAAGTAGAGTGATAAATGGTAACCATTGAGAAGGTCCAAGATGAGTCCTGTGACATGCTCTCCTTGCACCTGCGTATTCGGTGGCTCCCTGGGTAACAGCTTATTTTCAGTAAATTTCTATGGACACGGTTTGGAGATTGTTCTTCGCATGTCATAAACGCCAATGTTTTTGTTTATTTACGTAGTTTAATATTCTTTCGTTCTAAATCATTTTGATTTTGATTTTACTTCTCTTTTATTTCGTGTAGTTGAACTTTAACCGACAAAATGCTTAAAAATAGTTGAAAATTTATTATTTGTTGTTGAATTTAGCTCTTTAAAAGTTTAAACTTTCTTTTATAAACACTTTTAAACTTTGTTGGGAAACGATGAAAAAAAAGGAATTTTATTATTTATTAAAATGATTGATGAAAATGTGAAATATGCGTAAAATTATTTTAAAAACAATTTATTTCGGTCATAGGACTGTCATGTTACCTAATAATAATGATAATTTTTCGAACCGATATTTTAAATGCCAAAATAGCGATAAAGGGCCAAACACAGCAACCTATTCGAGCATGTCACGTGATTCATCTTGAACTGCGGAAAATAAATCCTTCATCCATTGAATCAGCACTCTTAATTTATATATCTCGTTGGTAAAACCCCTTATAGTTTAGCTTTTATTTTGAGAGAACTGAAACTCTGTTCATTCCATCTCTCGTAACGGTTTTAATTTACCTGATTTTTTGGGGGGATTTTCATATAAGTTGCATAATACCTTTGGATATTAAATTATGCAAATGAAATTTTTATAAAGCATACGCATGCGCAATTAAAAGTTATTTTGTGAAAGTGCTCGTATTTCGTAAGATATTTAAAATTTTTGCATTCTGATTACAGTATGCTGTGTCTAATTTAGTGTGCCATATTTCCTAAAAATGGTTTTGCACTAGGTCTAATACCCTACGTGTTATAATTTAAAAAGTGGAAAATCTTTTTGCAATTTTTAAAAGAAACCATTATATCTCCATGAATATATATGGTAGCTTCATAAAATGTTATACAGATATTGAGGAAAATCCTCTTAATCAAATGATACAGCCAAAACTCATTTAAAACATTACTTTTTACAGGGTGATCCAAAACATTTTGATTTTTGTTTAATTTTTTTACTCATCCTCTTTTACTTTTCAGGACACAACTTTTGCTGAAAAAAATGATGTATAACATGTTCTTTACACTACGAAAGATTCAAGATGATTCCAAAAGTACTTTTCTAGATATTTGACAAAAGGACTATATTCGAAAGTGTCCAAATACTTATTGGTAGATAATGTATAGGTAGTTCATTACTAAAGGTGGTTTTTTACTAAACACAAACTAAGCAACTTTTGAAATGTGACACCGAAGTAGATCATACGTTTTATGCCATTGATTTGACTTTCGCAACAGCGAAAGCCATTTTTACTCAACTGGGCGTTAAAAATATAAATAAATTATTAATAAGTTAAAAATATAAATAAATTATATAAAATACTGCAAAAGATAATAAAATAAGAGATACAGCTTTATTATAGAATCCACTTAGCGAACTTTAGCCGCAATTTTGGTGTTGACCTTTTTCATAGATAATTTCTCGTTAAAAGTAATTTAGGATCTATTTTGATAATGCATTTTATTATTGTAATTTTTTGTTAATACACGAGAAACAGCTTTAGTATAGAACCTTTATGGCGACATTTAAATTTTTGTCTCTATTAATTCCCCATCATACTACTTTAGGTATGGGGAACTTAGGTAATAATAAAAAATTTCGACTTCGATTTTTTGACTTTTTTACACGTTTTCAGGTGTGAGGAATCCAAAAATGACAAAATTTGTATGGTGTCCGTTTGTAGGGTGTCTGTTAGTTTGTTAGTCCGTTAGTAAGTCCTTTAGTAAGTTTGTTAGTCTGTGTACATGATATATCAAGAACAAATAGTCGCAGAGAAGTCAGATCAGTTTTGAAATATTTCTTTCGACACTGGCAAGAACCCTATTCATTAGAACATTCGATATAAAAACTTCGCAAGTTACTATATATTTACGATTTACTTAACATGGCAGAATAGGGCAAAATTAAGCATAAACGTCCATTTTGAGGATCATAAATATATCAGACAACTTCAAAATAACATTTATGATAGACTTGTTTAAACATGATTGACTACAAATATTCTAATAGGAAAATTTCGTAAGTTATTCGTAATTTAAGATTATATCAACATAATGAAATTAAAAATTTTTAATATAAATAGGAATTTTGAAGATTATTGCATTGGAAATAGTAGCATGAAAACTAAACAATTTAATTGACCCTGCTAAAATAAATAGATTAGAATAAGATAAATATTTCGAAGTTAACCGTGGATAGCCTATTAGGCGAGGATTTCATTCTGTCACTGTGTCAATCTTTGGTCAAATTCATTTCTCTTAACATAATTATAATATGCCTCACACTAGAAATTTATGAGAATTGAGGTCTCCTGAATCCAAAAATCATGTTTTTAGCGATTGGTGTCTGTGTGTGTGTGCTTGTCTCTTATCAGCATATCTCAAGAACAAATAACAGCAGAGATTCCAAACTTGGTATTTTAAATGCGTATCATATACGGATGCTACACCAAACTTTTTGTTGAGATTAAACAAACGGTTCGTATACACGGACACCCAAGAGATCTCAAATAATTTATGTCTAATGGGGAAATTGCAGCCTAACATCTATAGACTGAACTAAACCAAATGAAACAAAAATGTATTTTTTATATGCGTAAAAATATGTTTCATGTAGAATATGGTATGGAAATCATTCACCGTTCGTTTACAAGGCTACACAAAAGAACTAAATTATAGGGCGGCAATACTTGAAAATTGATGGAAGTGTATTTCAGGTTGTGTTATTAATATATGATTATATTTATTTGTACCATGTGGTGTGTACATAACCTTCAGGAGATATACAGAGCTGCCAATATTTAAGTAATAACTTTCTTTTTTTATTGTAAGTGGAAGTACTTTGCTGTAATATTTTACCATGTCCAGGAAAGCTGCTTAGAAATTAAAATAAATTCCTCATAGCCATAAGGTGAATAATGTATTTTTTTAAATCAAAATATTCATCACGGGGTTTTTTGTATATTTGCACATTTTGAGATTTCCTGAATACCGATGTTACATATAGAATTATTTTTTCAATAAAGCTGTTCCAAAGCCTAATTTTTATAACATATGTTTTCATAACCGTATTTGCTATCTTATCCCTTAATCTCCAATCTGTATTTGGGGCTTTAAATTTTAGGGTAAGTGAAAGTCGTGTGAGTGACACGCCCGATTATTTTTTATATTTTCTGGTTTTAAAAAATCTATTGTATGTTTTTTTTAGTACCTATTCTTTTTTACTATTGCATTTTTCAGTTATTTTTTACAATGTATTCCATTTTGTATATATTTCTAATGTGTGGTTAGGTTTGGGTGCAATTTTTAAGGTATCTGCCTAGGTACGGAGCACTTTTTTCTAAAAAAGCACACTATGCATTAAGTAATTATATTTTTAGTTATAAACGGACATAGAATTATGAAAAATAGTACATTTTAAGCAAATATATCTTTATTTTGCAGAAAAATAGGTGATTTTGTGTAAAAAATGAGCAAAATTTCATGTTTACGCCAAACCTCATATACTCGATAAAAATTAATATAATTCAGTATGCATTGAAATACATAATGATATGACCCTTATCTGTGCATTGAACTAAAATTTAAGAGATATTCTTAAAATTGACTGAAATATGGTAACTAACAGAGAAAAAACCAGAATTTTCCGAAAAAAAAATCTGTTTATTAGAAAATAAACACATGTAAAATCTTTAAAATAGTACATAGAACATATCTTTTAGTTCATTGCGTGACTGGAAATCTGTTATATACTGTGAAAAAATTTCATAGAAATAACTTGAAATTTTTGGAGAAATCAGGTTTATCGCATACACAAAAATCGAAAAACATAGTTTTTCAGAAAACGCATTTAAAGATTTTTACTATCTTCTATATTCAATAGAAGAAAGTATTGGATTCGTAAAAATTTTCGACCTCGGGTTTTTGATGGATTTACACGTTTTGAGAGCTGTAGAACACGATTTGACCGTTTTTAGAAAATGTCTGTCTGTCTGTCTGTCTGTCAGTCTGTCTGTGTGTGTGACAAAATATTGTGGCAACTGTATCTCAGGAACTACTGCACAGAATTTCATACAAGTTGGTATGTAGTTGCACCTTGACATAAATTAGTGCCTATCAACTTTTGGTAAAAATTGTCCTACAGGTTGCGTTGCCATCCCGCTTTTTCTAAATTTTTAACATGGTGATATAGGACAAAATTTTGTATAAATGTATATAAAGAGAATTATTTTTTAGTAATCATTATGAAATTTACAAGAATTATTTATAATAGAGATAGTCAACTGGAAAATTTTTTTTGTATGTGTAGGACCCTCGCCACACCCCCTTGGGGGGAGTAAATTTTCACGATGGGTATCTTTCGAAAGGTCTCGTCAATACCTTTAAAACGAATGGTTGAACTATAAATCTGTGATAATTTAAAACAAAGTTATCGATTTTTTTTACTCTTAACGAAAATAAACTTAGAAAAAAAATCGTATTTTTTTTTTTTTTTTTTTTTTTTTTAACGAAATTTAATCAAACTTGGTATTTAGTTGGCCCCTGACATAAACTTGTGCTGATTAGATTTGGGGATCAATCGCTCAACAGGTGGCGCTGTGATCGTATTTTTTCTAAATTTTTAACATGGCAGTATAGGAAAAAATTCCGTATAAATGTACATAATGAGAGTTATTCTTAAATTGTGATTGTAAAATTAATATGAATTATTGATAATAGTAGTAGTTAATTAGTAAAAAAATTTTGTGCATGTGGGGGCATCGCTTCCCCCCACCTAGGGGGAAGTACACCCGGGGGGGGGGGGTTAAATTTTAAAGATGGGTATCTTTCGAAAGGTCTCGTCAATACCTTTAAAACGAATGGTTGAACTATAAATATGTAATAATTTAAAACAAAGTTATCGATTTTTTTGCTTTTAACGAAAAAAAACTTGGAAAAATATTGTATTTCTTTTTTTTATTGTTATTGAGTGAATTTGTATAGGACAATATAGAACAAAGTCTTGTGGTGGCCACAACATACTAGTACTTAATGTGTAATTATTTGTTAGGAAAAATAAATAAATACATGGGGTATTAAAAAAAAAAAAAAAAAAAAAAAATGAATGATTTAAATTGAAAATAAATGTGAAATCAGGCATTGACAGCTTTTTAAACTGGCGAGATCGAGCACTTCCTGTCTTAAAGAATCTCACTTCCGGTTTACTTTATTGGCTATAACTTCGGTTCTAATTAGCGTACAAACAAAAGTAAAGGTGTTTTAAAAAGCTAAAAGTCTATTCTTTAAAACCAAATAAAAAACAGAAAATCGATTTTTTTTGTCAAAAATGGTCATTCTAACCTAGGCAGATACCTTAAAGTGGCATTTTCGTTTATAATTTAACGGGGCCTAGTTAGTGTGAGCGACGGTCGTCAAATACGCGATAAGTGCACTAAATTTGGTGATCTCTTTCTCGCCAAATCGCACACGGGGAAAACAACGCGACGTCCTATTGGCATCGGTAAATTTTGAAATTGCACCAAGGCCGTCGCTCACTCTTAATTTGTCTCAATAAAACTCTAGATTTTCCGAAACTTAGGTCACTGTACAAAAATGTATTCAAATTAAGAAAATAAATTTGTATCCTTGGTTTGGAGAAATGAATAAAATAATAGAAGAAGGGTGATTTAACTGGGAAAAAATTTATGCATTCTTTTAAATTATCGTTTACTATGTAAGGACTGACACTTGGAGATTTGGCGAATTTTACTCGACTTTTCTTAAAACCAGCTAAATTTATTGTCATACATTACACAAATCCCATTATTTTGATTAAAAAATACAAAGAAAACACACAGTTAAATTTTAAATAATCTTATTATTATTATTATTACTGGCTATTTATAACGATATTTGACCACTGTTTTTTATTTGGCATATATGGTTTTTCGGAATATCAGACAAGCACTGAATTAAAAAAATAGGTTAGTTTGAAAATATCGACCGCTAAGTCGGGCGAAGGTGGAACGGATTTGATATCTCTTGAAACTTGGCGGGGGAAAAAAAAAGTTTGCCTATTTATCTGGCAAACATGTTTAATTCCTTTCAAAAATCGTGGTTATTTGGTAAAAATATATTTGAGGGTGCCCCCTTGGCGAAATTATTTGGCGCATTTTTGTTAATAACCTATAACACTATATACATATAACTATATACATATAACCTATACATATACACAATATACATATAACCTATACATATACACTATATACATGTAACTATATACATATAACCTATACATATACACGATACAGATAACTATATACATATAACCTATACATATAAATAGGCTAACCTTAATATATTTACCGCGATCACAACTTGGCGAGAATCAAGGGGCACCCTCAAATGTAGTCTAACCGGTTATTTTAATAACATTTATTAAGAGAACAATCAATAATATGAAACAATATTTCGTACAATATATATTACGAAAATTACACATCTGGCATCTATATCTTCCTATTACGTTGTCGATCGCCAAATAAAAAATTTGCCAAGAACGACAGATATAAAATATATGCCACATACTTTTAAAATAATTTTATCGTAGTATCTATTAATTGCTGGCGTGCAGTTATTATATATGTATACAAAAACAAAGTAAAAAGTTATATTGAATTATTAAAAATCAAAAGTTTGGAGTTTCCTCTTTCCAATCAAGAAAATTGCCGTTAAATTTCGAGTTTAAGAAGTATAAAGTATGTGCCAATTTTTTTTTTTTTTTTCTCATTTAGAATTTGAATAATACCTTAGAATTTGAATAATTACCTTAAAATCCACTTGATGTGTTGACATTAAAGTACCGTCTAAGAATTCCCTTTCTTTAACACCAGGTTCACACAACAGGTCTGGCTGTCCTCTGCGTAATTTATATGCAATATTCGAAGATGATATCTTTCTAGCCATAATGACGGGATAGAAAATTTAGGCAAGCTTCTATAGAAAAAATTTCAATGCATTTTGAAAGTCAAAGTATATATTTTCGTCAAAGAAAGCTATGAATTTAAAAGAGCGTTTTAGAGATCACGAATTTCGTTGATGGACTCATCTTACGTGAAGATATAAATATAACTTTTGTTGTCATAGAAACTCAAACATTGATTCTCCTTGGTTACGCTGAAAAATCCCAGGCTGCTCTTAAATGCCTTTCTTTTTTGTTCTGATTATATTCTAAAATATTAAAATAAGTTTTATATTTGGAAAAGAAAATTGTAAATTAGAGTAAAAATTTGCAAACTTGTTAAAAATACATTTTACATGAAATGCGTTAATTATTAGCGACGGAAGGAAAATTGTTACACATTTAAAGCTTTTATACAAGTTCTACATTTTGAGGATTAATTTTAGAATCGCAGAGCCGTTATTTTTTATGGTATTTGTTATTTTAGCTTAGATTTTTAAAAATAATGTTAATTGTTTCTTTATTAACAGTCTATTTGAAAATATATATAGTCGAACCTCGTTAACGTGAACACGATTGTTTCTACAATCCCCGTCGAAAAGAAGATTAGCTTCTGAGCTACTGATAACATAAACGACTGATAACAGGAACAAATTTTCTATCCCTCTTGAGATTCATGTTAACGAATTTCGGTTGTATTGGGCTATCTTTAAAGACATTACTAAACTAGTATGTTGTGACCACCACATGACTTTCTTCTATATTTTTCTATACAAATTCACTCAGTAAAAATAATTTATTAAAATTATTATTTAAAAAAATTATCTTCCAAGACAATGCAGACGATTTTCATATTAGAGAAATAGTATAACACTAAATATCCAAAAAAAGTCAATTTTATTCTTAATATTACATTCTTTTTTTTTTTTTGTTAAAAATGAAAAAAAAAAAAAAAAAAAAAAAATCAATAACTTTATTTACATTATCGCATATCGATGGCTCAACCATTCGTTTTAAATGTACTGGCGAGCTCTTTTGAAAGATATCCATCATGAAAATTTACTCCCCACCAGGGGCGGAAGCGAGACTCCTACATACACATTTTTTTTTCCCCAGTTGGCTATCTTTTTACAAATAATTCTTTTAAATTTCATAATGGTTATTAAAAAGTATTTCTCTTTATGCACATTTATACAAAACTTTGTCCTATATCACCATGTTAAAAATTTAGAAAAAGTGGGATAGTTGCAAGCTGTTGGACAATTTTTACCAAAAGTTGATAGGCATTATTTATGTCATTGTGTAACTACATACTAATTTGTATGAAATTCTGTGCAGTAGTACCTGAGATACAGTCGCCACAAAATTTTGTCAAACACACACACAGAGAGACGGACAGACAGACATTTTCTAAAAATGGTCAAATCGTGTTCTATAGTTCTCAAAACGTGTAAATCCATCAAAAACCCGAGGTTGAAAATTTTTACGAATCCAATACTTTCTTCTATTGAATATAGAAGAAAGTAAAAAACGCAATTAAAAGTTATAAAATGTATTATAAAGTAATAATTAACAACTAGTATTAAACATATGCATTATTTTATGAAACGTAAATTTTGACTGCAGTTAGTGCTCTAGGTATGGTGAGAACTTAGCGTTTCTAGCCTTTTTAAAAAAACAAATAAGCCTTTTTTTGTTTTCTAAGTAATAATATAAAATTTTGTACAAAGCGGAATTTAATTTAGTATCTACTTCTTTCTCCTACATGTATAAGAAGAAAGTATTGAATTCGTGAGTACTTTCGATCGCCGGTTTTCGATAGATTTGCACGTTTTGAGAAGTCTTGAACACAATTTAATCTTTAAAGAAATGTCTGTCTGTATGTGTCTTTTGTGGACGGTCATTTATTTGCAGGTTTTATCTCAATCTTAATTTTCTCTTGTTGATAAAGCAAATTATGACGAAACGAAATTATAGATTAAGAGTCTTCTCTTACTAGTTATGTGAATATTATACAAATCATTAAACTATAGAAAATCTACGAATACATTTCCTTGACTGGTAATAAAAATTGTTTCTAAATTTTTAGTGAATAATTTATTAAATTATGAACGACATCATCTATGGAACTAGGTACTAATATTTGCAATCTCCTTATAAAACCATAAGCTGTAAAGCATAGAATATAAAGCATCTACTTCTTGTTTTTCTTCTTCTTCTTCTTTTTTTTTTTTTTTTTTTAAAAAAAAAAAAGCTCGTTGGCATGTTTGATGTTAAATATAGTATGTACATCATTAATAATCCGTTTACAAAACTACGCTAAACAAATACTATTTAACATGTAAAAGAAACGGTTTAGAGATATAAATTGATAAAAGTATAACAGCTCAGATATATGCATTGATACAAGAATTTTATGAATGCTTTTTTAATGTTTATGTACTTTTTTTTACAGCGGATTAAATCATCTCCCTGAACCGATTATCCTGTTACAGTGAAAGTAGTTGTAGTTTTACATGAAAAGTGAAAGTAAATATCAATTCTATTCGCTTCCAGTAAATCGGTTGTGGCGATAAAATTGGCTACATGATGGCCAAATTTAGTGAAAAATGGTAGTTAATGGTTCCCGAAGTTTCGAGTCTCTACAATGAACAGGGGCCGAGATCTAGAACTTTCCATGGGATCCAAGGCAGAACTATCGCCAAAAAATATAAATGTAAGTAAGTTGACTTCTGCCAGAGAGTGTAGTCAATGCATCAGTGTTGTTTAAAGAAAAATCCTGAAACTCTTCTCTAAGCGATTCAACTTTGTTCGTGAACTACTGAAATTCCTGCTCTATGTAGTTTTTGACGCTGTTTGCTATACTCCTGTAAAACAAGTAACTTCTTTTTTTTTTTTTTTTTTTGCTTTGTTTCCAGAACATTCGACGATTAGGGACTTATGCGATACGAGCTTTATTGGACTTCGAGAATATTCGCTGAATTGACAATACAATAATATTGTTTAGAGAGTATTTTTTGGAATCAAAATATTGCTTTACTGATTCAAGAAGTTACGCTAAAAACGTGCATTCATCGACTAACGTGTCTGAAAACTGTCTAAAGCTTCAAAAGAAAGATGTCCCGTTTTTCCGCAATATTATCATCTATGACTTAAATCTATAGAAGATAATACTTATAAAATTTTTTAGAACAATTTAGTAAACTATAAACTAGTATATTGTGGCAAAACAAAACTTTCTTTTTATATTGTTCTATACACAATCATTCAGTGCAAATTATTTTTCATGATGAATGTCTACGGTTTTCCTTCTAAAGAAATTTGAAATTAAATGTGGAAAGAAAATCAATTTTGTGCCTTACAGACGACATCTTAAATTAGTATGTTGTGGTTAACACGAAACTTTCTTCATATTTTCATACACAAATTCACGCATTAAAGATTATTTATGAAAATTACTATTCATTAAAATATTTATTTAAAAAAAAATATTTTTTATGATAAAAGCAGACGATTTGCATCTCAAAGAAGTATCAGTCAATTTTCAAAGAAAGTCAGTTTTGTGCCGACATCTGAAGATTCATAATTTTATTTTAAATTATCATAGTTATACGGTTCAATCGTTTGTTTTAAATATATTAAAAGTTATTTTGAATGATAACCATATTGAAAAAGTCTACCAAAAAATGATAGAACTTGAAAATTTTATTCACGTGTCTAAACAATTATTTAAGGATGGATTTTCTTAAAATTTGATAAACTACCGTGTTAAGATTGTAATCAAATTCATTAATCAACTTGATCCGCCATTTTGCTTCAATATGGCGGCCGTTGAAATCAGGTGACAACTTGAAAATTTGTCTTTACGGTAACTTTCGAAATAGTGAATTAATTCGGACCAAATTTAGAGAGTAAATTTATTTTAGAAATACCTTTGATAAGTTCGTTGGCCAACTTGATTCGCTATCTTTTTTCACAGTGACGAAAATTTTAAATTGATAACTACGTATTTACACAATCTAAAGCCAGCTTTCAAACAAGTGTATTATTAGACTTGATTCGTCATTTCATTTCAAATGGTGACCATTTGCTAAGAAAGAAAGAAATTAACTTACTCTTCCGGTTGAGCCGTAAGGACTTGTTAGTTCCCCATCATACTATAGGTATGGGGAACTTAGGTAATCGTGAAAATTTTCGACCTCGGTTTTTTGACTTTTTTATACGTTTTCAGGTGTGAGGAATGACAAAATTTTTATGGTGTCTGTCTGTAGGGTGTCTGTTAGTCTGTTAGTCTGTTAGTCCATTAGTTTGTTAGTCTGTGTACACGATATCTCAAGAACAAATTGTCGTAGAGAGGTCAGATCAGTTTTAAAATATTACTTTCGACACTGGCAAGAACCCTATTCATTTGCAACATTCGACTTAAAAACTTCAGCAGTTATTCGAAATTTACGATTTTCTTAACATGGGAGAATAGGACAAAAATTCACTTAAACGTGCATTAAATGGAAACTTTTTACTATAAAAATGTCAGACCAGTTTTAAAATATCCGTTTTGAAGCCGGAATGAACATAAGTAATTATAAACATGCTACTTTGAAAATTTCGCAAGTTATTGGATATTTATGAATTTCTTAACATGGCAGTATAGGGCAAAATTTCACATAAACATCAATTTTGAGAGATATTTTCATCGTAAAGATGTCAGACTACTTTTGAAATATTATTTAGGACACTGGCATGAGCATTAATGACTATGAATTTTCCAATATAAAAATTTCGTAAGTTATTGGAAATTTACGAATTTCTTAACATGGCAGATTAGAGCAAAATTTCACATAAACGTCAATCGTGAGGGATATTTTCCTCGTAAAGATGTCAAACCACTTTCGAAATATTATTTAGGATACTGACATGAATACCATAGAGTATGATTTTTCCAATTTAAAAAATTCGTAAGTTATTTGGAATTTACGATTTACTTAAAGTGGCTGAATAAGGCAAAATCGAGCATAAACGTCCATTTTAAGGATCATAAATATATCAGACAATTTCAAAATAGCATTTATGATACTTGTATGAACATGATTGACTACAAATATTTTAATAGGAAAATTTCGTAAGTTATTCGAAATTTAAGATTTTATCAACATAGCAAAATGGGGAGATAATTCATAAAAGTACGCAATTTTAGGAAAGTTGCATTGGAAATAGTATCATGAAAATAAACTACGAAATTGATCCCAATAAAATAAATTAATAGATTAGAATAAGATATCGAACTGAATGGTGGGTAGCCTATTAGGCGAGGATTTCGTTCTGTCACTGTGTCAAGCGTTTGGTCAAATTCATTTCTCTTAACATGAATATAATAAGTCCTGTACAAGAAATTTATGAGAACATACATATGATGGGGAACTGAGCAGAGTCCACCTATGCCAACTAGTTTTCTTTTACAGTTTATTTATTTACTTTTTAATGTATGCAACATACCAAGAAAAGTAACTCCCTTTTTAGATACAATTTAGCTTTCATTAAAAAAAAACGGTCGTATGTTATTTTAACACTTTACAACAGTTTAAAAGTGTAATTATCACCGGTTTATTTGTCTGGCCGAGTTTTCACTTCAACCTACATTTTTAGAATTTCATAAAACCCTTTCTAAACGTAGTTACCATCATATTTTATATTCTAATCATATTGACAATCCTATGATATATACTAATAATAATCAAACAAGTCATAAGTATTTTTGAGCATCAATGGAAAATGCAGAAGGCGAAAAATACCACAGAAAGCCAATCACTAGAAATTTCTCATAAAGAATACGATTATTTTTAGATAGTTTGGAAATGAATGATTAACATTATTAAAATAATTTCTTACATTAAATGTCCTTTTTTTTTCTGAAATATATGTTGATTTTATCTGATTGGCGTAGTAGAAAGACTTTTAAATGTACCCATAAGGAATACGTCTTTTAGACTGTATTGTATCCGAATTATTTTATGTACACAAGACAATCGTGATACATATACATATTTTAATATAAAATACTCCACAGTAAATGTGAACAATATACATAATACATCAGTTTTATGAAATTCTATAAATTTTAATGGAAATAAAAACGTGTAAAGAAAATAGAACCAAAATCAGAAACACAAAATCAGTTTAAAAGATTCTAAAAATACCCTCCAAACTAACCGTATGGAATTAAAAATCGATAATACCATCAACGAAAAATATTACTTTCTTTTACATTTGAAAGAAGAAATTAAAGCGGTTGCGTAAAATATTTCGACTTTAGGTTTTCGATGGATTTACAAGTTTTTAGAGTTCTTGAACATGATTTGATTATTTTTAGAAAATGTCTATCTGTCTGTGTCGTCAGTCGCAGTGTCAGACTCTCTGTCTGTTTGTGTGACGAAAACTTTCTGACAGTTTTAGCTCAAAAACTAATGAACACACAATTTCATCTAAATTTTTAATTACTGCACATTAACATAAATTATTGCACATTATTTTCTCGTTTTATCATAATTTTTACTATGGCAGTATAAGACTAAATTTCGGACAAAAAGGCACAATGAAGATTACTTTAACGAATAAAATTATAAAGATTTATAGATAGCAGTAACAGTCAATTAGCAAAAATGTTTTGAATGAACAGGAACATCATCCCACCCCTCGGAGAAAAGTACTCCACTGGTGGGTGTAAATTTTCAATATCTTCGTCTATACCTTCAAGCAAATGGTTGAATCATAAATCTGAGATATTTTAAATCAAAGTTATCAAATTTTTACTTTCCGAACATACATATCTAAGAGAAGCATTGTAATCATGACAAAATTCCGACTATGAGATTTTGGTGTTTCTATACGTTTTGTGGTTCATTGAGTTCATTTTTTTTATTTTTATTTTTTTTTAAAGTATTTTTACGGTGATGTATGTATGTACGTATGTGTATATCAGTGGCGTACTGTGAATGACATTTTTGGTATGTTCCACTTGGGTAGTTAGAAACAGTATATTAAAATGCATATTTAATCATCTTATTGGTTAATTCGCTTATTTCGAGAAACAACGTAGATATGACGACATTTCAACAGTCAATCAGAAGAATGAGCTTTTCATGATCACGAGCTGCTTCTAGCCACCTATATAGAGCATACCCAAAACGTCATTCACGGTACGCCACTGCTACATATGTATGTGTGTATGTATGTGAGTAAACATGAGAGTGCCGAAACCTTTTGTTTTAATGCTGTAAATTTGTACGTACGTTATAGGTCACTGTAGCACGAATCCAATTTATTTTAGAGAGCCTAGTACTCATAGCTTTTTTTACAAGAACACAAAGAAAAATTCTTTATCATTATGGTTATGGGCCCAAGTTCTTTAAAGTGCGATAGCGTCTAAACGCCATATTTGATTAAGATGAAAATTTATACACATATTATAGGTCACCATCGCATGAACTGAATGAATTTTGATGAAACTAGCTCATATATATATATATATATATATATATATATTGTGATTTATTTGACTGTCTATTCTTCGTTCTCATTCTTTTCATTTTAATGAAATAAGTTATATATATATATACTTGCAAGAATGCAATAAAAATCACATTAACATTATGGCCTATGGGCTGAAAAAATTAAAAAAAGTGATAGCATCTAAAGTCGTTATTCGATTGATCTTTAAATTTATATACATGTTACAGGTCAGCTCGCACGAACTGTATGGATTTTGTGAATCTAGCATTTATTATAACGCATGGGCTCAAAATATTTGAAATGAAATAGCGTTAAATTAAACAATAAACTAAATGGAGAAAAATACTTAAACACCCTATTATAATTTTCTCTTTTGTTTATTTAACGTTTTCTCTTGCTTAAATTTCGTTAAACAATCGTTAATTATTTAAAGTTTGGAAATTCGAGGGAGTCACTCCAGATTTTTTTTTTCATTCTAAACGAAAAAATAAAACTGCTTTTTTCGCAACCCTCCCTCCTCATTTTTACTCATTTTGCAGTGGTGACTATTTTTATATAAATTACGTGAATAAGTATTAGAAAATATAGAAGAAAGCTTTGTAATGGGTATAACATTCTAGTTATACTTGAATAACCAAATGCCTTAAAAAATCATAATAAAACGAAATATTAAAAATTTACAATTCATCGAATACTTTTCACGCATCTGTACTTTTAAATAAACATCTTCATACAAACAGTAGATTTAACCCTCACACGTAATGTTTTCATTTATTATGAAATTTCATAACATTCATTTAAACATTTATCACATTTTTTGCGCTTTCCATTTTTTATTCCCTCGATTAAAGCCAGATCACGTTCGTCCACTGTCCGTTGCTCACCGAACAATGAATGACCGAAGTCGCAGTACCTTCCTGTTTAGATGTCCTGATCGTGAAAACAAGGACTGGCCATTAAAACCTGATGATAGATGACCACAATGCGTGATCTTCAGATGTTAGAACTTGCGTGTTTCGTTGACATCTGGATGAAATGATATTTTAAGAGGAATTCTTCTCTCAGAGTGAAATGTAGCTGTCATTAGATGGGTTCATTTGTTTTCCTGTTTGTACATTTATACCAAAATTTATTATCAAATTATATATAGGTATATGTATACGTACACGTGTATACAAAAATATACACGTGTAAAATAATGTATACATTTATGGAAAAATTTGTGTAATCATATTTTTAGAGTATAATCATATAATTTAGAGAATACTCCAAACACTCTTCTCCATACATAAATAGATAATAAGTTGTTAAAATAAATTTAAATCCATAAAATCAGTAAATAAAATAAAAAAAAAGTAAAATTGAATTAAAGTGTTTGATTATGTCTCTCTAAGTTGTATATATAAGAATGGGCTGTCATGAATTAGACTTTTTTTATGATTCCCAATAGAAGAACTATAAATAGTAAGTTCACAATACTAGACATTTTTCAATTTCTTTTACGTTTTAAATAATATTACCAAAGCGAAATTTAAATAGTTTGAATCCACAAACTGCAATGTACAAAAATTCGACTTTGCATTCCCATGAAAAGTAAAATAAAACAAAAGTGAGTCATGTAACTGAGTGAGTGAGGAGGGGGGGGGGGAATGCATTTTAAGTCGAACTACGACTGCGCTATAGACAGTTGACGACGGTCTGGGACATATCCTTATGGGTGTTCTGGAGACCTGCTGTCACAATATGATCCTCCACGATGGTGAAGACTCCATCGCTTTGGACGGATTCATGTAAATCTATATAATTCTTTCGATGATGAACTATTACCTGCTTACTAATTTATATCTTAATCTAATGTACAGTTCAAACGCTAGCGCACAAGATTATATACTATACTATAATAATTATACTATATTAATAGCTATTACTATACTATAATTTCAGTCTACATGTTGTAATAACAAAGAATTATTTTTGGTCATATACTTATGAAAATGTATACAGTTCAGGCAACGCAGTGACCTATAACACAACTACAAATACTCAGATCAATCTAACATGTATTTTCGACTCTATTGTGTTCACACATATTTATACGCACGCACACTCTTACATTCGCGTAAAAATAGCAAAAATTAACTCAGGAGACCTCAAAAGTATAAATGCACCAAAATCTCGTTGAATTTTTCTTTGATAACAATACTTACGTTACATAGTAAACGCTCAAAAAAAATAAAAATAAAAAAGAATAAAGAGATAAAATAAATAAATAATTTAACATACAGGAAAAGAAAACCTATAAATATTAACAATGAAAACGAAAGAAAAATGCAATTATTTATAAGCATGTTTAAAATTTTTTTAGTAGATACACCATCAAACTTTATTCATTTAAAAATACCTTTTATTTTAAAAATCTTACTTTATGCTTGGTTATTTTATGAACAGTTGAATGAAAATTACGAATAGTTGCTTATTATTATTATTGTTATTTTTATTATTATTATTATTTTGCCAGCCTTAATTTTATACAGATTACGAAAAATTTAACATAGGTTAGTTTTTCTCTTTCATAGCTTTAATTTTTGAGTTTACAATTTTCGAAAGAAACTTTATTTTGTACAGTATTTACATTCACAAGCATGTATGATTGTATTTTCTGCAAATCATCCATGAATATGAAAATATCTGACAGTTTTTCAAAAGTTTTCGTTACAATAATTATTACAAATATAATTTATTATATTATATTAAATTATTTGAGTTTTATTAATTATATTTTCTGTTTGTTTGTTTATTTATGTTACTTATTGAAAACATTTAATTTTATTTGTACATTTTCAACTAAATTTTAACACACTATCGATAATCTTTATTGACATATCAAAATCAACGTTACACAGCAAAGATTATAAATTAAACAAAATGTCACTCTTTAATTTTCTCGTAGTATTTTTGATCACATTTGAAGACACAATAAAAAAATCTCTTTTGCATGTTTACTGAAACCTTCAAAATACATTTTGTTATTATTTATTTTATTATTGTTACGTTTTTGGACCATTTGATCCCAATAAAGCTGATATAAAAATTCTTCTGAAATACAATAATGCTTTGTCTAGTGTAAGAAACATAATTTTTTTCACCTGATATATTTACTAAAAGGTGCACTCTATCTATCTGAATTCTCTTGCATCATTTATTTTACTTCCTTAACAAATATTTAATTGTGCTTCAAGATAAAGGAACTCAGGCATTAAATTCACTTATCCGTCTCCTTGGCAACGCTTCTAGTTGAAAGATTCAGGCTTGTTAATTAACAAAAAAATCTGGTTTAAGGCTGAAATTAAATATTTTAGTGGATGATTAATGGTTAAAAATGCATTCTGTGTAAATAAAGCTTCCCTGCTTGGTTTATTTTATTTTTTGTTTATTTTTTAATTAAAAGTAATGAAATATTCTCGGGAATAAAATACATGTTTTCGCAATTTTTATTATTTTTTTTTTCTCTATTTTTATTTATGAGTCTTCGTTTATTATATCTTCTGAGATACGTATTAAAATGATACGTATAGAAATGCGCATATATAAATGTATATATAATATAAATACACTCCTGATAACATTTAAAAACAAAATTTTAAACTAAATAAAAGTAGAACATTCATATGAATTCTCTATATACTGAAAACGAAAATGATATTCAACCCTAGATAACTGAACATTCGTCTAATAATACTGACCCCTGCTAGTTTTGCGAATTCGAGATGTTCCCCAGTTGCGCTTACATCATCTCACTCATAGTACCTTCATAATTTTTAAAATGAGCTGTCCGAAGGTGATAAGCACGGCTGTACACTAGTTATTTTTCGAGATTTGTGGTAATCTTCCTCTAACAGTCGAATGTTTAGTGATCATCAAAATAAATGTTGAAGATATTTTGAATATTGAAAAGCCCAGTGAAGACACGACTAAAAGTGCGGCGAATAAACGTAGAATTTGTACTTTCTGTCCATCTAAGAAACTCAGAATGACAAAATAAGTATGCAACTACTGCAACAAGGCTATTTGTGGCACACTTTTAACATCTGTCAAGAGTGCAAATTTTACCCCTCTTCTATTTTTAACACGTTTTTATTAGCTTCACCTGTATATATGTTTGTATGTATGTTTGTAACCGCTCTGGGAGCAAACAAAAAATCTTTATTGTAAAAAAAGTCTTTCCCTACGTGAACGCTGTGGCTGTGAGGTAAAGCTCCGGGCTACGAACCTAAAGATCTAACGTTCGAGCCCAGTCAGGGGAGATTTTTTTAAAATGGTTTTTGTTTAATTCTAAATTATTTAACATGCTTTCATTAACGTGACATGATGTAAGTATTAATGTATGAAATGGAATCTTGCAATTCAATTTTTAGCCACATCTGTTCGTTCGACTGACCTGAAATTTTGCACACGACTTCATCATCGATGACAATACTGTATACAATTGTTTTCGGGCTCCTATCCCCTCAGGGGTAGGTTCTAGGAGCAGAAAAAAAAATATATGTATAGAACTCTATTTTATGTGGCACAGGATTTAGCCGTATTTGCATAACGTCGAGTGGCAAAAATTAATCAGTTGTTATTTTCTTTTATTAAAGATTTAAAAGTATGTAAATATTATGGTGTGTCACACACACCACTTTCTCCTACCCTACATTGTAATGCTATGAAGATATTTTTGTGCGTGTGTGTTTTTACTTCATTTTACTTTATTAAAGCGTGTTCTTTAATTTTTTAAAAGTATAATTTTATTTAATTTAAATGGTATAATACATTTTTTAAGTTATGCTAATTTGTTTGAAATAAATAAAGGAAATATAAAAATTTACTTGTTTTTAATTCGTACTCTATGAGTCGAATGATTAGTTATAGTGTAACACTGATTTAACTTTATTTATCTAGGGTTAAAATGAAAAATAGCTCTAGTTGAATTTTTACAAGTGTTGATTGTAGAGAAGCTTAATGCAGTGCATGTTGCGAAATAAAATATTTAAATATTAATTCACGCCCAGCAAAAACTAAAAAAGAAAGAATTCAGTAGATATAACCCTAACAGCACATCTTCCCCATATGACGTCCTTTAGATATTCTCTGGATGAAAAGACATCCCTGTGGCATCTTCAGGATGTATTATGGATAAGTGTGTTGTTAGGAAGGTTACAATTGTTGCTTGATTCAATTTTATGAATGAATATTTACATTTAATCACTCATTATGATTTATTTCTGGAATAGTGGTACAATTTTACTTTAAATTGATAAGTTGAAACGAAATGTGCTGTATAAATTTTAAATGTTACATAATTTTTCATCTGCGTTTTGTTACATTCTTTCAGTCACAAACCTGGAGAAAATGCTTTTTTTATGTTGATTTCTTTACAAATCGATTGGAAAAAAGACTTATCTAAATAATAACTTGTATGAGTAAGTTAAACAATCTAAATCATAATCTTGTGTGAAAAAACTTCTATTTAAAAATTTCAAACTCATATTAAAAAAAAAAAAAAAAGTAGGAATCTATTTGCGTGATACTCAGTTTATAGTCCATAGCCCATATCAAGGTCTAAACCAGGTTTATTAATCCACTTGATCTACCATGTCCACTTGATCTGTCCAAAATGAAACCCATTTAAAAATTTTAGACTCACATAAAAGTGTTCTTATGGCCCGAATGGCAGAAATTTTAGTATTTATGAGGACTTATCAAATTTCAATTAAGTTTGTTAATCAATTTGATCGACTTATTGTTTTAAAATGGCGACCACTTGGAATTTTGAAACTTATACATAAAATACGTATTTATGAGAAGATTTGCTTAAAACTCGGTATGTACATAACCCATATCGGGACCTCCATGAATTTTATTAATCAACTCCACTTGCCTCTTTCTTTCGAAATAGAGGTCACTTAAAAGAATAAAGAAATCTAACGGATTTTCTCATTGAGCCGCAAGAACTTGTTTAAGTTTATTCCATCTTAAATTTTTATTATTTATTCCCAAATTATTTCTTTATTTCCTTTTTAATGCTTTACATCACACAGCAATTCGTCTGAATTAAACAATTAAGAAGTTTTAAATAAATAAACAATTTGAAAGTACAAACAAACTTCTATTGGTCTCTTAAGTAATTTGTTTACATAGATATAAAATGAAACTACCATTATGATTTTAGTAAAATTATATTTAATAAACCCTTCTTCTGTTACAAAATAAAAAATATTAATATGATCCTATTTATGTAAATAAAAGTTGATTAAAAACGGTAATAAAAGCCTTTAAATGTAAAATATGAGACAATCCAGAAATCCAATTTGGAGGATGCTATGTTTTTATAGCTTTGGGAAAAAATTCCTATTTAACAAAGGTTTTAGCTTTATGACAATGGATGGCCTCTCTAGTTTCACGATTTAAAATTTTATGTGATTTTTTCTTTCCGAGACAAAAAGGGACAGAAAATGTCATTAAAACTGTTTTTATTAGGCTTATTTCCATAAAAGTCTGTTTTTAAAAACAGTAAATGTTGAATAAGGTTGTTTTTAATTTTTCAGTATACGAGTTTTATTAAATTAGTAGTCATACACTGCATTGTCTGAGTTTTACATGATAAAATTCATAAAAGGTTAATGTCTTTTGCATGAATATATATTTAAAAAGTTAATTTTTTAAAAGAGTTTAATTATTTTTATGTTTATGTATGTTTTATATCGTATTCTTTAACAATGCACTGAATACTAATGATTTATAATTTAGCCGTAATATCGGAATATAAAAACACTTTAAATTACTAACGTTTTTATTATTACTTTAATTACAATTTTTAAATTTATCTAGTTTAAGAATTTTTATTTGCATTTGAGATAGTGATTATTAAAAAATTATCGACTTGTTTCTGTATATTTTCTTTCTAAATTCCTTTGATTCGAGATCATTCACATAAATTTAACAGTTCTTTCCATTTCATGGGTCAATTCAAATTTTATAAACATATCATCCTGCAGTGAGAAAAAAATATATACCGCCATTATCTAGAACGAATAAGTGGTCATTTTCTGAATCCCTAAACTAGAAATATAGATTCCTGAGTTATGCGTATAAAGTAAACAAATAAACTGGATATACTGAATCCTTTCCATTGCAAGAAATTCTCGATGATTTCCCAGAATTGGGTCATAAACCACAATTACAGTTACTAAAACACGCCTCTTTTGTTCGCATTTATTTTCTAACATTTTTAAATAAATTTTTCCCGATAATAAGGGAAAACGCTCTAGAATTCTAATAGGGGTTTGTAAAACTCGCTAGCAAATGGAACTAGAATTTAACAGGATGACATATTTTCGGTGTTTTAAAAATAAGACCGATAAACTTCACTGAGGGGGAGTGCGTCCATGGGGGTCTTTCCAAGGGAGCCTAGCTAATATTTACGCAAGTTTCGGAGAAAACCACGGAAAACTCCGAACGGCTAGGCCAATGAATACGATCTGGGATCGAACGCGGCACCTCACGTCTATCAGTTTTGAACTCAGAACTGCTTGGCCACTCGTGGGCATCAGGATGACATGAAACTATTTTTTAAAGTTCTGTACATCATCGTCAATAGGATGTTTTGAAATGTTTGCTTGAGGTCGTGACTAATGCTTACTTCCTATGAAAATTACACTCATGTCCATAAATTAAGGATAATTCAGTTTCACGCTGAAATCGAACTTTAATGCAAAAATTTCCCCTGTAGAAATTCCACACACATGTTTAAGAATAATATGCAAATTATAGGAAGCCATTAGATGACGCCGATATGATGTTACAATGACGAAAGTGTAAGAAGGGGGTAGATAAGGAATGGGGGCAAAGAAGGAAAATTGTTCGCAAGCGTTCTGTGTGCCGCTCAGTGCCACAACTGAATGGTTATGACACAGAGGACGCGTGCAGATAATTTTTTACGTGGTAGATTTATCGGCCTACCAGAATGTGGGCGTACACAGATAGAAGTATCGGGGGAACTTAGAATCGCCCAAAGTGTCATCACTAGGCTTTGGCAATGATTCCAAAACCATGGAAATGTCAGTCGACGTTACAGTACTGGTCGGCCCCGAGTTACAATGCAGAATGACCATCGGAATTTGGCAGTAACTGCCAAAATAAGCAGATAAAGCACAGCATCAGACCTGTCTCGTCAGCTGTCTGCAGCCACGACTGCCATAGTTTCAAGACAAACCGTGTATAGATGTTTGGGAGATACTGGTCTATATGCTCGAAGGCCTGTTAGATGCATTCCACTCACAGCAATGCATTGTGCCAGCGGTTAACTTGGAGTAGAGAACATGCAATGTGGATAGCGGCACAGTGAGCTTGTGTGATGTTTTCGACGAGTCCAGGTTTAGCTTGCAGTATGATTCCCGCCAGACTTTCATATATAGAAAGTCAGGTACCCGTTACCACCAAAACAACATCATTGAACGACACCGTTACATTGGGGCAGGAGTGCTCGTTTGGGGGGGGGGGGACATATTGGGCCCCGGAACAGATCTGCATATTCAAATCGGAAAAATGATAGGCCAAATTTATCGGGACATCATTCGGGAACAACTTGTATGTTTGTTTAGGGGTGCCATGAGCCCAGAATTTTTGTTTATGGATGAGAGTGAGTGTCCTCAACGTGCAAAACGGATGCCTACAATCTGAAGCTATCACCCGCATGGAATGGCCAGCATTCTCACCTGACTAGAATCCGATAGAGCATGTGTAGGACATGATTTTCCGACGAGTTATAGTCCGTCAACCCCCTCCTATATGTGTACCGGAACTTCGGAGAGTATTGCTTACTGAGTAGAGTAATCTTCCCCAAGATCAGATCAATAATTTAATACTCAGCATTCCTAGGCGTTGTAAGGACTGTATTTCATCATCTGAGAGACATACATTGTATTAACCATCATACCAACCATGTAATGTTAAGTTTTTGTAAGGGAGATATTTTTTGTTATTGCTTCAGGGAGCAAAAATCGTAGTTTTTATAAATGGTATCCTACATAAACCACCTTCTTTTTGTTCTTGATCTTTTGTTTAATAAATGAATTTTATGAAAAAGTCATGTTTGTTTTGCTTCTGAAACTTTATTTGCCTCAGCTAGCATTATTCTTAATTTATGGACATGAGTGTAAAATCATGACGAAAATCCCCATAAAAGGAAATGTTAGAAAAGTAATAATTTAGTATTTTGACTGTAAAAGAAAAAACTCCATCAAAGCATTATTCTATCAAACTGAAATACCGAAAGGAAGATTATTAAATGTATAATTATTAACTAAAATCCTAAATGCAAAAAAATCGTTTGAAAAATCCTGAATGCGACAGTCTTCCTAAAATGCATGTGTTTTACAAATCAGAGAGCGAAGAAATTATAAACGTAAATTAATTTTATTATTTTCCAAATTAATTTTATTAATTCCAAATTACACTGAAAAGTAGACTGAGCTGCCCACTGAGATATCCTTAGAAAACTAATTCCTATCTACAAAATCAAAGCAGAAATTTAAGGTACCCCACTCTCCCATGATAATACTTTGGTTTATCATTTTCTTTTAATTAAAGAAAGTATTTTCTAACATTTTGCAACAAAATTGTAAAAGTGATTATGACTTATGACTTCGGTTTGTCTGTCTGTTCGTCTGTCCGCGCTCTAACTTCTGTAAATGTTTATGGTTCTTGAAACTGATATACTTATGCTATTCAAGTTCACTATGGCATGTTACCTAGTGAAAATGGTGTAAATACCACTACTGGATGGATACATAAAATAATTCTAAAGCATTGCGTTCTACGAGATCTATTTCTATAAACCATATTTTAATTACTTTATTTGGAACAAATCATAATGAAATTGACATTTATTATTCATACACACAAATATATATATAAATATAATATAGTATGATTAACATTAAGATTTACAAGGCCATAAAAAATTGAGATAGATTGAGGACTATAATTGGAAATTGGTACAATAGCATTTTGGTTCTTATTAAACTTTTTCAACTCTTTCTAACAATGTTAAAGAGTGATTATCATTTGAATTAGTCTATTGTTTGTTTTTTATCCATCTGTTTCTCTGTCTTCCACTAACGTCCAAAACTATTTTCAGAATTTCTTTACGCACAGGGACACAGACAAAAAATGCCAATGTACTGTGTTCTACGAGAGACATTTTTATAAGTAATATTTAAATAAATCTGTACTGCACAAATCATAGTGAAATTGACATTGATTATTCACAGTGAAAAAAAAAATGTTTTTTATCGTAAGTGGTATGTTTTATGTTAAGATTTGCAGGGATGCACTAAAATATTTAGATACATCTTAGGCTACAATTGGAAATTGCTGGAATTGCAGTCCCATTTGTATTATGCATTTTTTTATACATTCCAACAACGTTAAATTGTATTTATGAATTCATTCAAGCTATTTACCTGGGTGTCTGACATTTTACCTGCCCGTTGTGTTATTACGTAAGCAAAGTGCATTAATGTTAAGCGATGAAAGGAGTAAGCACAGCTGAAAAGTGTTAATGATCATGCGAATCTCACGACTTTTTGTTCTTGTTCGAAATGAAAACATGTTTCATAACATTGAAAAACTTATTATATATCAGTAAAATCCATCATGATAAAATGAAGAATAAAAATCATTTATATTTAGCATACAAAATTACCTTAAAAATATCCTTAAACATGGAAACAGCATGGAAACAACATGCTGTTTCCATGTTTAAGGATATTTTTAAGGTAATTTTGTATGCTAAATATATATTTAGTCCTTAAATTTAAATAATTTAATAATTTAAAAATCATTTAATTTAAAAATAGAATAAGAAACCTATGCCTATCTAAAAAATATTTCGTGTTAATTAATGTTGTTCTCGCTGTATATAATTCTATACCCGCCTTCTGTTATACATTAAAAAGCACCCCTTTAATGAAGTTTCAGAATTGAATGGAATTTAAGGTTACATTGGCTAACTGAATTTTTCTTTATATTAATAGATGATTCTCTGCAAATAACCCACAATAATGAAACTACAGGATATTTTAAATTTTTAAACAGAAAAATTTAAAATTATATATTCAACACACAGACTAATCATTTCTTAATTATATTAGTTCCTAAATTTGCAGCTGAAAATGCTGCTTTTAAAAAATTAAACTTATATAAAAAAAAAAAAAAATTCTTTCTTTTACTTCATATCAGTAGGCAGTCTCGGTTAGTGATTTAGTAGGCAGTAGTATTATTACTTAATTAAATATAATGAGTAAACAGTTTATTTTTTAGAACATTTCTCATGTTACAAGGATGAATAGGGGATGATGAAAGGACTTAAATTTAGATCTTTTTCAAAACACCGGAATGTTGGGCGAATACGTGAAAATTATTTCAGGAGATTTGCATAAAATTTTGTTTGTAAATTCGAAAAAATGAAAAACACAAAAAAAATGTCATCCATGAACAAATTTATTTTAACAATATGTATAATCCAGTTAATATGCTAATTTTTTTAAACGCAATATTTATTCTTCTGCACGTTCAACACTCATCAAATGTAACAAAAGAGAAAAAGTAAAAGGCAAAAAAATTTTTTTTTTTAAAGCTGATTATTAAAGAGGCTAAAGTAACAATCGCCATTTTTTCCCTTTTCCGGTCTTTTTAATGAACGACCTAATATTGCGTAATGCTACAAAAGCTTTTTTTTTCGTTTGCATGTCATACATTGATGACCCTAGTTTTTGCTATGCAAGTACAAGGCTTCGATTCGCAATAGCGGGTTATGTTGCAGATGTCACTTTTCAAACTATTTGCCCTTAAAAAGATCGAATGTGCTTCCGAAAAACCGCTAATCACGCAGTGAAAAAGAAAATCTTGTGCTCTTGTGTATTGACTGTTATCGTTATCACGCTAAAAGCTGACTTTTATTATATGAAATGAGTTGAACACGCAATGGTCACTTTCACTGGGCGAGGTTTCATAAGAGCCATTAGAGATGCACCACTGATTGTTCTTGTAATCAGAAACGCTTCAATTACCGATTTCAATTAATCGCCATAAAAACCTTTAAAGGAAGACATTAATTGTAATGAAATGATTTTACTGAGTCTTTAAATTAATGTGAAAAAAATGTGGATTTGGAAGCCGGTAAATTTTTTTTAAACAAAAGGAAGAGTTTATTAATTTTGAAAAGTTGCTAGTTTAGAGTAAAATAACTTATTTCAATTATGCACTAAAATTTTTTTAAAGGGAAACATTATTGAGGATAAAATAAATGTACTGGATGCTCAGAATAATATGAAAAAAAAACTAAGATTTGGAATCTGTTAAGTTTTTGGAAAACAAGATACGATTATTTGTGTTTGAAAAGATGAAAGTTTAAAATAAAATTACCGATTTAAATTTAGTGCCATAAAAACTTTTAAAGGGAGAAATTAACCATTTTACCGGAACATCAGTCTCTGAGACCGTCGAAGGAAAAGCATATTCTGGGGACTGGCTGAGGCATATTCCTAGAACAGAGGTACCGGGCACTTTGTTTACGTTTGGCGATAAATGTCGAATCCGCCAAGACGTCAAGGTGCCATACTCAAACATAAGTGAGACGTAAAAGCCACTCAACCCTCAATCCTCAACCCGCAGAGGATGGCATGTCTCAGAACAAAGCTTAGGACAGGGTGACCAGATGTCCTCGAATACGGAGGACAGTCCTCGAAAACTACCTTCGTCCCCCAAAAAATCGAATACATTTGGGGACGCCGGTTTTAAAGTTATTAATGTTTTATTATAATAATTTATTATGGGTATAATAAATAAACTGAAATGAGTTCTTTAAAGTAAGTCTTACATAAAATTTACCAGAATTCTACAATTTACAATCGGCAGAAAAATTATTCAAGCGCTAGCAATAATTTGTATTTAAAATATATGACTTAATACTGTTTTGTTAAGTAAATGTTTGTCGAGTCATGATCTTAGTCTTATGTTGTTTATAAAAAAAATATGTTGATGATAAAAATTAGCGATCAAACTAAAAAAAAAATAATAATAATATGAAATTTGTGTATGTCTGCTTCAATAATTTTGCTGCCGATTGTAAGATGATTCATTTGTTTTGTCCTCGAAACTCGAGGGCGCTGCCATATTTGTCCTCAAATTCAATTAAAAAAATTTAGTCACCCTACTTTGAAAGGAGTCCCAGACCGTCTCCAATTGTCCATAGAGTAGCACTAATGCAAAGTAAAACCCGCTCAAATATCAACCACAAATGCTGTGTAAAACTTTATTAAAATTTAATAAAGTTTACTAGATTTAAGAGCAACTAATTTTCCCAATTATTGAAAATGAAATTATTGGCATATTTTACTGATATTTTCAGCGTTGAAAGTGAATGAGGGAATGCGATTTTACGTAACACTAGTGCTACACTTTGGGCAATTGCCAACGGTCTGGGATCTACCCCTAGAGCGGTCCAGAGGAGACATGCCATAAAAGTTCTGGTTTTGATCCTCTATGGAGATAATGGTTCCCCCTATTTGATGGCCCATATTCCCACCTAGAGGTATTAATTTCACCCATGGAAAGTATCTATACGGTATGCGCATTCAACTGAAGTTAAACACGAACCTTCTTTTATAAAATGTCAAACAGGGTTTAACCTGGCAAAAAAATTACTTTAGCATTTTAGCGAAAATAGGCAAGCACTATTTTAGCTTTTTCGAAAGTTAATTCTTTGGATACCATTGATTTCTTTTACTTAGCTTTGTTATCCTCAGTTTTGTTTTCTATTCCTTTTGTTCATTGATGATTTTAACCAAGCATCCATATTTGTGACTTTAAAAATATGAATCAGGGAAACTATGTTTTGATTTTATCAATAGAAAAAGAGGTATTCATATCATATGTGTAAAATGAAAAAGCAATTTAAAAATCAAGTAAAGTGTAGTGGTAGATAATCGTGAAATACTAGTGCTAAAAATGCTTCTATGAAGCAAATTTTGAATTCTAACATACTTTTAAATATTTTTGCATTTAAATTCAATCATTGAAAATTAAAAATAAATCCAAATTACTATATAAATAAGGATTCCCAATAATTTCAGTCCTTTCGTAGTTTTTGCCTGCAAATATTACAAAAAAATAAAAATAAAATAAAATAAAATTCTGAATTATTATATAGAGATATTTTATACAGTTATCCAGTTTTAGCATTTTAGCGAAATTCTGACAGACTTGTTTTAGCAAAATATGATACCTTTTAGCAAAATGCTAAAAAAACGAATGACAGTTTAAACCCTGATGTCAAATATATGAAAATATAAACACATTAAAAACATCTATGCTTTTTTTTCTGTACAGCAGTAATCGAAAAATAAATCAAAATCAAGACAATGAAAAAAAGCATGGATAAATACAATTACATTGCAACATACAAATCACAAATTATAGAAAAATCCTGAGCGCAGCAAATGCCATTTTATTTATTGATTCTTTTATTGCCATTTATTGATAATGCATATACACCCGATTTGTAGCAATCACTAAGACCCACGAATGTACGCTTCGCGCACATAAAAATAAAAAATAAAAATAAATATAAAATAAAATAAAAATCACTGGATACCGCTATATGTCGGTGTGCTTGAATCTCAAAGTGCACGAAATTCTGTGCCGCAGTAATCACTAACACGCACGGAATTCTGTCACTAAAAAAAGGGTTGGTTGGTTTGATGGATGGGTTTTACATCCCACAAAAGCTGCACAATGGGCAATTGGCGACGGTCTGGGACTCACCCCTAGAGGTGGTCCGGAGACATGCCATCACAATTTTGATCTTCCACTGAAGGGATGGCTCTCCCGCTTCGGTGACCCCCAGAGGTATAATTTTTTATGAGAACATGGAGGACACTGCGGCCATGACAGATTTTACGTGCACCAGCCACCATTAGTATACACGAAGGTCTTTGGCCAGCTCAAGTACTGAACCCTCAATCTTCCAATTACGAGCTGGTAGCCCAGTCGGTAGAGCGCCGACATATCTATTTATTGATATATATATATATATTATACTTATATATTTATTGACAAATATATATATGGGATAGAGAAAAACTGGTTTCATTTTCAGTTTCAGCACATGAAAAAACATATGTATCAGGTAAAATTATCAAATAAAATTTCGCCAACATTATTTTGATAGACATGTGGTATTAATACTTATCATATCATATTCTTCGTGAAACATTTTTTTTTTTTTTTCTGCACTTAAATAACATATGTTAAATTCTATATGTTTTGCGTAGTATAAAGATATTCAATAAGCTTTAAACGAATACTCTTGTTAGATCTAAATGTTATACATATGAACGTCGACATGAATAACAAAAAGATTTTTGCCTATTAAGTTTCTCTTTTTAAACTCTTTCCGTCATTATAATTTGCTTGAAAATTGAAATTTGTTCAATTGTTATTGAAAAAGAGAGCTCGGAAGAAAATCTTTTTGAATGAAATTCTTGAATTATAGATAAAATGATTCGCAAGGAAACTGGAAAGTAAAAATTTCAATTACGTTTTCAATTATGAACAAAATGATTATAGTTTCTTCCAGTCTTTGAATCTCTTTGAATCTCTTCAGTATTTTTCACAAAGACAGTAAAAGACGCATATCTGACACGAGAAAAGGAAAAGAATAGTATTTTTTTAGTTTTGGAAAAAAAAAAAAAAAAAAAAAAAGAAAAAGAAAGAAAGAAAGAAAGAAAGAAAGAAAATAATGTGGAAAATATCAAATTTCTAGATATACTTTTTGCATACTTGAATATAAATTAAAACCTAATAAATTACTGTTGTAAATTGGGCATTAAAATAATCTTGGCATTCTATTCTATTTTATCTGCAGTATAAAAAAATTTCTCTAAAAAATCTTAAATTTCTAAAACTTTCCTGCAGATATTTTCTGTTATTTAAACTAATGAAATTATTTCTCAATCTGTTAAGAAGAAACATTTTTTCTGCAACCAAATAAATATGGTAACCATTGATAAGTATTTCATTTGGCGGTTACAGATTTTTTTTTCTTTTTTTAAATACGAATAACTGTATGGACAAAAGTATTCAGGCACGTACAAATTTTAACTATTTCATAAAATATTTTTTTAAAAATCTGATGGGTTCTTTCGGAATTTCAGAGAGGTGAACAGCATGTTATACACAAGTCCAGATCAAGCCCATTAGAGGCCCAAGTACTGATGATATCTAGTGTGTACTTATAATTTCAGAGATCTAAGACCCTAGGCCCAATCGAGTTAATTTGAAGCCTAAGTCTTGTGATGTTTGGTGTGCACCTGGAATCTTTAAGCCGCTATCAGAAAATGTGCGATGAGAGTCATTAGGACATACTACCTCATAATCAGGTTTTTCATGAGGGGAACGGCAGAAAAATCTCTATTTGATACGTGTCTCTATTTGTTTCGTGTACATTCTTCAGTCACGAACATTTGATTGTTTGCATCTCATACAGTAGTTTTCAGCATGAACTCCTCCAATCAGAGAATCGTGATTCTAGAATCTCTATCCTCTCTATCCTATCGTTATTCCTTTCAACCAAACCCCTTTGGGGTGAATTATCGCCAAATATTACATCTGTTGTTTACATTTGTGGATTTCGTTTATTCTTAAAAATAACCATAGATTTAGCTCAACAAGGTCGTTTAGTAGCAATATCTTATACTTCAGAATATACGTTCTTCCGTCTGATAGCAGCTTTAGAGATATAAAGAGTAGGTTAATCGATCCAATTTGACGCCCATTCTGATGATGTTTGTTGTGCCGCTATAATTCACAGATGTAAAGCGCATGTTATACCCAGGGTCCAATCGAGCCAATTTGAGACCTAAGTCCTGATGATGCTTAGTGTGTCCTTGGAACTTCAGTGATGTATAAAATATATTATTCAGAGAACTCAATCGAGCCACTTTGAAGCCCAAGACCTAATGATGTTTGGTCTGTTTCTCTCCTCATAGCCCACCCGTAAACTAACAAAAGAGTTTTGCAGAATTTGAAATCTACAATATTTTTGACATGTAAAACAATAGAGTGAAAACTTACACATTGTTGTGTTGATTCTGGTGTAGTTTGGAAACACTTCCTTTGGAACTCATAGTAAAAATTTACACAAGTATATGTAACCCAAACAACAAAATTTAATCGGCCTTTGAATGGAAGTTCCCGGAAATCTGCTAAATTAATGAACGATCGATTACTGGAATCTCATCGACAAGGATGAATCTTACCGGAAATTAATTCAAAATGTCTGATCGAAGATAGTTGAATCAGATGATCGGAATCTGAGGACTTTTAGAAACTTATTCGATGAAAATCCGATGGAAATCCGATGGAAAGGCAGGATTTTCAACCAAATTTCACCATGTAATTTATTATCAGTTCGATATTTGATTCGAATAAAATTTTCCTAATTGAAAATTAATTTTAGATATTACTCGAAACTACATGCCCCTGCTAGTACTCGAGCAAATTTTGAGGAGTCGATGAAAGACCGAGCAAAGTGCGATCGATGAATGGTACTATAGAATCATTTTATAATATACGAAATTTTGTGTTTCTAAAATTCTGGTATAGTGGTCTTCGGATCCCTCAAAAAATTTTGGTTATATTATGTATACTATAATGAAGATTTTGTCGCAATGGTGAAAACAGAACCAACTACTTTTCACTCAATGACAATATACTTCAAATTAGTATTAAATATTTTGAGATGCATTTAGGAAATCCTGATTTCGTGAATGTAGTCAAATCGCGGTGAAAGAACTCGAATGTATATTAGTCTTTCTCTTGTATATACAAAAGAAAGTATAAGAATTTATTTGAGAAAGAAAAATATAAAGGTTTAAATTTTAGTTTTCTAAGTTGAAATTTTGCCTGCATTTAGTCTATCCCCCTTTTTTCAGGCAAAACGTTTGGAACGAATAATAAAAACCTGTCAATGAATTATAAATTGTCATCTTTTTTCACCTTTCAAAAAAAAAAAAAAAAAAAAAAAATTACAACTCTTGTAAGATACTAAATGATACATTTATAATAGAAGTACAGTGATAATTGTTTACTTGTCCAAACAAAATACATAAATTAAATAATAATGAAAAAATGTATGTTGTAGCCATCAAAAAACTTTTTTCTGTATTTTCCAATACAATTAACTTTCTAGTCAATTTCCTGCTTTGCATTCCCAATATTTTTTTTTACTCGTATACAATGCGTCAAATTATTAGACATACATAGTCCAACAAATTATTTTAAAGGTCAAGGTAAACAAGTTCTTTTGAAATATACTCACAATAAAAATTTAAATCCCCTTAAGGGGAAAATAATGCTTCGTATATACAAAAATTTTATACTGACTAACCATTATTCTTATACAGTTTTCAATATACTGTGCAAAGAGTTGCCACAACAGTTTTGTAAAGCACACAGACAGACATCATTTAAAAAAAATCACTAAACATTCAAAAACTCTTAAAGCGTATAAAACCGTTAAAAACTGGAAGTTGAAAATTTTTCGAATCCAACTTTCTTCTATTGCATATAGAAGAAAGTAATAATTAGGAAATACAAAATTTCTAATTATATTCACTTGCAGGTTATACAGCCGAAAAAAATCTAAATAATACAGCAAAGTAAACCTGATTGTGATAATGTAATATATCCTATCCCTTTAATAGCTTAAAAAAAAAAAAAAAAAAAAAAAAAAAGGAGGGGAGGAGTCAAGAATAAAGTAATTGAGGAGCACATATTCAAACCACGTTTTCTCTTTCGGATACAATTTTTCAGAAAACAGAAAAAAACTATTAAATTAAAAAATAACTGAACTTAAACCTTAATTACTATTTGTTTAGATGTATTACTAGTTACTAGGGGGACATGTCGACATATCTAGGAAGATATGTAGCCATACTACGATATGTTAGGTTAAAAAAAAATAATCACAAACTTTTTTTTTTTTTTTTTTTTTAAGAGAAAACACTGTTTAAATGTTTGCTCCTCAATTATTACAAAAATATAAAATGTAAGGCAATTGAAAAAATAGAAAGCTTCCTTTTAGGATTAATGAAACTACCGTAGTTCCTTTCTGTATTCTTAATTCAATTGGAAAGTTGGCGGGGACATCAAAAGATATATTTTTAAAGAATTAGGAAATGACTTTTCTTGTATGAAAGAAAAAAAAAAAAAAAAAAAAAAAAAAAGATAAAAATTAGAAACTTAAAAGAATTAGTAGGAGATACCGATTACGCATTTATTTTCACACATCATTATGCTTTTCCCAGGAAGAAAAAAAAATCGTTTTGTTTAAAATTATTCATGAATCTAATAATGTATTTAGTTAAGGCACATTAGTTTGTATAACGTACAACTTTTATGTTACTTTACTTTTCTATTATTATTATTATTATTACTATTTTTCTTTCTTGGCATTAGAATTTTGGAAATTTAATGCTATATAGCTTTTAATTCAAGAAAATTATGATTTCTATAAATATTTTAAGAGAATAATTTTATACAACATTAAAACTTTTTTTTTTTTCAATGTACACAAGATTTACACAAATTAATTCGTTACTGAAATATATTTTGTATCTTTACAAAAATGCGTATTTTGTATTACACAATTGATGTTACGAAAATAAAAATATAATAGTATTTTAATTATATTTTATTTATTTATTTATTTTTTCGAAACTGATATTTTGTCGTGAAAGTGACTCAAAGAGGTATTTAAATTATCGGGAAAGGTTTTGTTTCTAGAATTCTTGAATATAAGATTAATGAAACTGCTACACTTTTAATAATCCTAGTTTCATTAGATTCATTTTCAGCAACAATAATCCACATGAAATAAGCAAGGGCCATAAATTAACCTTTTAACTTTAGAATTTAATACCTTAGATATTTATTAATAAGAATAAAATAAAAATATTTTTTTCGTACATAACCCCCACCTCCCACTCCCCCACCTCTAAAAGACAATAAATAAGAGAAAAAATCAGATACAGAGATAGATAGATAGAGAGAGAGAGAGAGAGAGAGAGAGAGAGAGAGAGAGAGAGAGAAAGAGAGAGAAAGAGAGAGAGAAAGAGAAAGAGATGTACTAAATACAGTGAAATTACGTTCAAAATACTACAAAAGGTACAACGAAATCAAAATACGCACGTTAAATTTTTTTTAGTAACTGATATATTTTTATTATGTATATAGAAGAAAGCGCAAAGAGTTAACTGAAATTAAATTCTTAAGTAAATTAAACTTTTTAATTACGTTAACTAATACAGTGTGAAAGATTTTGCTTCTAGAATTCTTATTTCTGAGATAAATGAAACTGCCATGCTTCCATTAATCCTAGTTTCATTAGATTGCTGTCAGCATCAGTAATCCACTTGAAATAAGAAAGGACCATAAATTAACCTTATATAACTTTAACACTTAACACCTTAGCTATTTACCAATAAAAATGAAATAAAAATCTTTTTTTTTCGTACATAAATTTCTTTTTCATTGTTTCTTCATCGTTGTTCTTCAGCATTAAGTTGTGGTATAGAAATTAAACATTGTTCCACTTTTGCTTTTTTACGAAAATGTGAAAAACGACTTCTAAAATTCTATGAATAAGGAACAAAAACAAGGAATGACAGAAATGTTCTAAATGCAGTCAAATCAAATTCAAAATATTCGAAAAGGTGTGCCAGCATCAAAATGCACAAGTAGAAATTTTTCAAGTAACCGTTATTTTACCATGTTTTTATTAACTTCTATTCTTGTTTGTTTGTGTGTTTGTTTGTCCGGTACAAATCTTGCAATCTATTTTTAACTAACTTCCCTACTAGCTAGACATTTGAAACTTTTACAGTAGCTCAGAACCCGGTGACAACACAATACTTCGAAGTTAGATTTTCGAATTTTCGAATAGTTTTCTTTTAATTAATTAAAATATGAAAATAATAAGTTCATAGCAATAAATATACCCATTAAATTTAATTGCCCTAATTTAATTGTTGCCAAAAAAAAATTTACGAGTTCATTTTCTTTCGTCATAAAAATAAATTGACGTCATTATCACTTTAAGGATTTTCTACACATTGATAAAGTGCTAATGTAGTTCATGATGCTAATATATGTTGTTCTAAAAGGAAGCTGTACGATTGATACGAGTATTTACGAATCCTTGACCTTACAAGTACATTTTGATATTATAAGTAAATAACGTTAAAAAAGAAAAAAAAAATGCTTAATAAAAACTAAGATATGACCGTTTAGAGGCCCATAAAATCAATTTATCAGTATTAGTTGAGTGAAATTGTGAAAATTTACTCAACATTCTGCATGTTTGGATTGAGGTAAAAGAACGAATTCTGAACCTATGCAGACAACAAAATCTTCAGAAAGAAGAAATGATGCAAGCGCCAGATGTAATTTGAAGACCCAATTTTTCGTTCCTTGAATTTGCACTTTTAAGAAATTGGAGGGAGGACACGTTTCTTGTCAGGGAGAACGACGGCAGGATGGTATGCAGTCGTCAAATTCAGAGAGGACATCCATGATTACAATGTGCACAAGGTCTTTTGAGGTTGATGCTGGTTCAGATGAGGGCATGGAAAGGGTTTGAGAAGCTGGTGAATTGATTGTTGTGGCTAGAGCTCCTCCAATACAGGCTGGCTCATCAGGCATTTTGTTTCCCACTCGGCGATTGCTGCCCACGCGGTCCGAATTTCAAGTGTTATCAAATCACATAAAATGGAGGCTTTGCAGCCGAAAATTGCTCAAATCGTACCAGAACTGCTTTTAGAACGTTTAGATTTCCAACAGATGAAGAAAGGCGACAGAAATGGGCTATTAATTGTCCAAAAGAAAATTGTACGCTTAGCTTTCAATCACAAATATGAAGTGTAATTATGATATGTTTTCTTGCATTTTTTGTATCCATTATTTGTTTTTATTGCTGTTTGATTATCTAAATGTTGTATTTTACAACCTACACTACTTTTCAACGTGTATAAATATTTAAAATTAACTAATTTAACAACAACAGTGATGGCTCCTTTTTACAAGGGTTATAAGAAAATTTCGCCAAATATTACCGACAAACTTATCAAGTACAAACAATAATTCGCTCTTCTGTTTAGGCAAACTCGCCATTTTAGGCGATAAAGACGCTGAGTAATACGTCTGCAACTAAACGTCGTCAAGCTATGTTTCCGCTGGGCAACAATGGTCAGCTGTGAGTCAGCTCGTATTATAGGAGACTTAGTTGTGGCATTGACGGCATTAAATCAATTCCCAATTTGGTCTTTAATAGCTGCCTGCTGCTACAGAACATTCTGTAAAAAAAAAGTAGTCTCCTTTTACTGGAGATGAGATTTTGGGAGCTACAAGGCTGCTCCAGAAAAGCCCTCCTAACAAGGGCCTGCTGCTTGATAATATTAGCACTAAGGTCGTTTGTTTTGTTGTTTGAGGATACCATCTCTTCTATTAATTTACAAATTCGTTCGTCGAACTTGGTGTAATCATCTAAGGCGGAGACTGGGCGATCCACCAAAAGTTCCTGCTCTTCTAGGTGCTTCGAAAGAAATTTTATTTTACTTTTATACTTTTTAGTACTGGCTTCTTTAATCATTTTAAGACCGTAATGAGCCAGTTAGGTAATTGATTGTTGATATGTGACTCGCTTATTTTCTCCTATGATTTGTGGATAGATGATAATTTAGATTTTATTCTAGATGCTATATTGGAATGGGCAGTTATGAGTGATTGGAGACACACCAGTGGCTGAGACATTCTGCTCTCGAAATTAGTACGTGTGAGGTGCCGAGTTCGATCCCAGGTCGCGTCCGTTGGCCTAGTTGTTCGGAATTTTCCATCATTTTCACCGAAACTTGCGTAAATACGGACTAGAATACCTTATAAAGATATCCCCGGAGGGTAATTTCCCTCACCCTGTTCCAGGACCCTAGCGCAGTCAATTGGCTTTAACCCAAACACCAACGCCATTTGAGTGACTGCATTGAACATTCGTGAATAAAATTTCACTGAAACTTATATAACAATTAAATAAGAAACATAAGAATATTTTTTAAGAGTTAATATGTTTTCTACATACGGATTACTTTCATCAGGTTTTAGAAAATATAAACTTTTATATATACATTCTATTAGATTTTAATAATAACGTTTTGAATTAAATATAAATTTTTCGCTTGTAATAAGTAAACATAAATTTCCAATACTATTTTTTAAAGAAGAATTAATTATACTGCACGAAAGTTTCTTAAGTTTTCTGAATTCTTTGACACTCTTTACAAGACACCAAAAGATATATTTCTAAAGAAAGAAAAGGAACTATATCTATTTCATATTGAAGGAACTGCAAAAACTAAGCAGGAATGAGAAAAGCAGAAGAGAGTATTGATTTTCTATTTGTTTTCACATCCCAGAATACAAACTGAAACCGAATAAACTTATTATTTTCTGTTTCAAATTACATCCGAAAATATTTTGTGATTTATTAGTATTTGTTAAAAAAAAAAAAAAAAAAAAAAAAAAAAAAAAAAAAAACTCTATTTCTATTTTTTAAAAGAACCGAATTTTATTTATTATTATTATTTTTTTTTTTTAAGTTTCCCTTTCAAAGAAATTTATTCACGTGAAATTTTCACTTGTTATTCGATAGGTGCAATAAATAACATTTGATAATTTATGCCCTAAAATAATAGTATAAATTTGCCACAAATCGTAAAGATTATTTATGTCTTATTTTTCGATAGATAGCTAAAATTAGTCATCTCTACATATATTTAAAAAAAAAGAGTGTGTGTGTGTGTGTGCAGTTTTTAAGCGCTAACTTAAACACTCACATGTACGAAACTAAGATTAATTGCTTATGCTCTTAGCTCGATTTTATTCATATCCATTTTTAAATTTTAAACATTTTTTCTCAATAAATAAAGATGTTATTTTTAAGTTCATTATTGAACTACCACTTAATAAATGAGATCGTTTACCTAAATTTTTATCATTCATAATACTACTTTGGAAGAAAATGTATGAAAAATATCGTATGTCCTAATACCTTATGTAAATTTGGCGATTGTTCCAATACATTATTACTACATCTTACTGCAAATTTAAATTAGGTCATTAATAGCAAAGGTACCTATTAACTTTTTTAAAAATAATTCTTTTTTCTTTTCCATATTCCTTTAAAGTTTCTTTGAAGAAAATTCCTCTAAACCAAATAGTGTATATTATTACTATTACTACTACTACTACTACTACTACAACTATTTTTTTAGGATTAGAAAAGCATTGCGAGCATAAAAATGTTTTGTGCGTCTATATGTTTAATGATACTAAATATTCAGTTTTGAGATTTTTTTTAGCGGTTATATGTGTGTGTGTATATGTGTTCCCTCACAGGAAATTTGGTTCTAAATGCATCGCGGATACATCGCATTGTCTTATTCATGTACAGTTTCTTTGTGCTGTGAAAAAATACGTTCCTTTGATGTCATATTTTGTGATATTTCTACAACTTAGATTTGAGATGTGAAATGTGAAATGTGTGTCCCTGAGATAGCGATACAAATGCAATATTCCAAACCTATACCAATACAATATCTTACGATGTCGCATTTCATACCACAAATTGAGGACATTTCCACGTTTGTACAACATTTCTGGGCCCCACCCATGTGGGGCCATTCTGTAGTGATTTGGTTATAACACGTGGTTGGTACTTTTTTTTTTTTTTTGCCTTGCCTTGCCTTGCCCTTTCTTTTACTTTGAAGATATTTATTTTTATTCGGAGAGTTAAGGTAATTAAAATTCTACATTAATTTTTTACTGAATGATTAAAAAAAAATTGGCAAAACAACCAATTTTTATCTTAAATAAATCCTAAGATATTTAAAAAGAATTTTTTAATTATCTTAACTAAATCTTTGTATAAATTAAAATCTCTGAACTTCAAATGTGTCTCGATTTGGATCAATTGAGTAATAAAGATGAGTCACTGAAAACGTGCCTGTTTTTCTCATGTCTGTTACACTACATTTTTACCTTATTAAATATAAATGATTATTATTATTATAATTATTATTTTAGATTAAAAGATTTGTATTATTTATATGAGGTATATATAAGACGTACCGATATATCGGCAGACCAAAATACATTAAGGTAAATAAATATTTATTATTTAAAATCGGACAAGAAAGCAACCTGATGTCTAGACCCTCACAAATGAAATTAACCATGTATAAAATCTCATCAAGTATTTTATTTTATTTTTATGTAATCTTACGAACTTTAATCATGAAAACCTTATAGAAATATAAAACGTTTTATATATAATAAAAAATATATATTCTTTTTATTTTTATTTTATTTTATTTATTCATTTATTTTTATTAATATAAATCAATTTATCCTTCAAAATGCTCCCCCTACCCCCTCCAAATACAGCAAGAAATATATTTCTGAAAAATAATAGAAACAGATAAATATTGGGAACTACAAAAACTGGATTATAAAAAGAAATATGAACGTTGACTATATCGATTTTTTCCTTGTTAGTTTCGAAAAATTCAAATGGAAGATGAATAAATTTGTTATTTCGTGCTTCAAATTACTCTCGATTCAAAAACATTTTACGTTATATTAAAACATGAAAAACGGAAAGAATATATTAAAAAATATATTTGTCCACGTGACGCATACTTTTATTTCTGCTTTTTAAGTTTAATAGCTTTTCTTTTAAAAGCTCTTTTAAATTTAAAAAAGTTACGTGCTGTTTGCACCATGAAATGGAATCAAAATAATAATTTATGCGCTAGAGCAACGTTGCCTCATTAAAAGAAGTGTAGATTTTATATGCGTGCATTAAAAAAAAAGTCTGTGCTATTATGAATATTTAATATGAAAAGAAAAAAAGGGAAAGAAGCAAGGGGAGTGTGTGTATTAAAACTTTTATGTAGCTTGCAGAAACATTGAATTATGAGTATGTTTAAAGACAAAAGTATATGTATATAAGTGTGTGTGTAAATGTATAAAAATCATTGTTTTGCGGAGCTTGTGAGACAAATAATCTGTGAAGCGCAAGATTGCGATTCAGTTGTTCATTGCCGACTGTCAAACGTAGTATAATGCTGATTATCGATATTATCCCGATTTCAAACTATATATGTGTTAAAAATATAGTAATAGAGTTACTTAAAACTTCTCTAGAACTTTTTTTTCTTTTCTTTGATTTTCTTTAATACAAAGTCAAAAATAATAACAAAACATGACAAATAAAAGTAAATATAAAGTTCACCTGACAGCCATATTGATGGGTATCATTGCTAAATATACCGAATATATCTTTCACATCCTTATAAAATCTGAATAATTAATACAGTTTTTATTCTATATTTTAAAAAAGAACTTTTAATTAATTTGTCCCAAAACCTTTTTTTAATGAAGATGTGAGAGCTGCCTCTTCATAACACCCTCATTATATTCCATTGTATCTGCTGAAAACGTCTTAAACCAAGAAGAACCATAAAGATAAAGTAGTATTTTATTAAAAATTTTTGAAAAAAAATAGGAGAGGGGGGACTATCTGTTTAGAAAAACTAAATTACTTTTGCGCAAATTGTGACTTTATCCTCATCTAATATGGTGAATCTAGTGTGTTGTATGTGAACTCATCAGCACTTCAAAGATTTAAATAAGTTTCTAACATAATCTTTATGCACTTAATTAACTCTCTTAAAAGCACACGCTACTCCTCTCAAACGTACACAGAAATATTAACAGATGTTTACTTGAATAGTGTTGACTCGACAGTCACTTCACTATTTTTACCTTGAAACATCTTAATTAAGAATACTGACATACAGTCGACAGCAAAATTATTGAATCGCTAGCAAGAGTTCCTATTTAAAAGATGTGCATCTAATACTGTTTTGTTAACCCTTTCCGACCCAGGCCGTGTGATCGTCACTGAGCTCCATTGTTACAATGGAGCTCAGTGGTGATCGTGCGGGTTAGACTTCTACGACATCCAATTACATTTTTGCATCTGGAACAGTAAATGTAATAAAATCAGGGAATGAACGATCGAGCTAATTAGCAGAAAGTGTAAAGTACAATTTTTAATCAACAAACATCGGTTATAGTCTACACCCCGCGACAAAAAGGTAGGTACAAAGGGTTTTTCCTTTGATTTTTCATAAAATAACATTATCTAAATTGTCCTTATCATTTATTATTATCATAAAATAACACTATTCCCGGACTAATTTTTGTTTTAAGACTAATTTAGAAAAGTTTTAAGACTAAAATTTTTCTAATTTAAGACTGTACTCCGCGACAAAAAGATAGGAACAAAGGGCTTTTTTTAAATTTTTCATAAAATAACATTATCTAAATTGTACTGATCATTTATTATCATAACAAAGTATTATCATATCAAAAACATATTAAATATTTGAATTATATTCAAAATAATCATATTAAAAAAAAAAAAAAAGACTTTGTTCCTATCTTTTTGACGCGATGTGTAGTCTTAAATTAGAGAAAAATTTTAGTCTTAAAATTTTTCTTAATTAGTCTTAAAACGAAAATTAGTCCGGAAATAGTGTTATTTTATGATAATAATAAATGATAAGCACAATTTAGATAATGTTATTTTATGAAAAATCAAAGAAAAAACCTTTTTGTCGAGGGGTGTATATTTTTCTTTTAGTTTGCAAAAACAGAAGAATGTAATGTTTTAAGGTAAAAATGTTTCGAATCGGAAAGGGTTATATAAATTTTTGTCGAGTCATGATCTTTGTCTTATGCTTTCTATAAAAAAGTAAGTTAATTATAAAAATTAGCGATGAAAGTAGAAAAAAATATTTGAAAAAGGGGGATATGTACTTCAATAATTTAGCTGCCGATTGTACATCTAAGACTCTAAAACTTCTCAATTTGCCCAACCTTCCTCCAAGAACTTTATACAATTCGTCAAAACCATCACTACAGAACGAAACCTCCATGGACTACTAACATTTGCAATATCTGTGTGATTTCAGGGGAGTGAGGCTTCACTACCTTCCAAAGTTCAAATGAGGTTTGGTACTTGACAGAGCATTACAGTGTTCAATATATCTACAGTTCACAGTCTATTATTTGATGTTTTTATATATTCTGCAACGATGATGAAATGTTGAAATTTACTTCCTCTGAAAAATAATGTAAAGGGAAATCATATACTTGTTTATGGCCTCAGATTATATAGTGGTGGTCAAGATTATAGAGACAAAGAAAAAATCTCTAAACCTTAGGGATAGATGGCCAGAAAATTATGCAAATTTTATAGCTGGAAACCAATTATAAATAAAGCACTTTTTTTAATAGTTTTATGGATACATATGGGAAATTCATATTCATAAAATGCATTAGCATATATATATATATATATATATATATATATACATATATATATATGTATGTATCATTCACTGAATAAATTCCGTTTCAAATTAATTTTAGCTGCAAAATCTTTATTTAAAAAAAAAAAAAAAAGTAAAGTAAAGAAAAAAAAAAGAAAAAAAAGAAAAAAAATCACCAAACATTTTTTATTACTTAAACGGGAATTTTCACTGAATATAACTCGAAAAAAAACATTTGAAGGGGATAAAAATCAATTTCAATTCATTTTCTGACTAACTTCAAAACAGTCCGAAACTTTAAATGTTAATCAAGTTGTCACATTAAAAAATAAAATAATAATAGATAAATAATAATAATAATAAAATATTCGGTGAAATTCTTTAAAAATATTAAATTTTATAATAAAAATTAGCATTATACTTATATATTTTACTCCATTTCAAAAAAGTTTTATGTATTAATTCTTTAAATAAATAATAACACTAAAAAAATTAAGGCTAAAATATAAATTTAAGCAGAATAAAACGTCAAAGAAAGATTTTAAAGGACTTAGGATCAACGAAAATTGCTTTTTTTTTTTTTCCAACTTCCTCCAAAAAAGCTCTAAACATTATTAAAGATGTCACTTTAAAAAAATGCCCAGTAAAATTAATTTTACCCATTATTACTTTATTTTATTTTATTTAAGTATTAATAACGTAAAACAATTTCTTAACTCTTAAACATAAATTTAACAGAATAGAACTCTAAAGAAAGCTTTTGAAAAATATAAGGATCAATACCAATAAATTTTCAAACTAACTTCAAAGCAATTCGAAATGATAAGTATTATCAAAGGTGTCACTTTGAAAATATATTTAAAAAAATTCCTTAAAAATGTATTTTAATATCTCCATTTAAACAAAAATAAATTATTTTTCATTCTCCAAATCAAATTCATGGCCATAAAATTAAAGAACAGTAATAAAAACTGGGAGAGGGGGTGGTGTCCCGAGAAAACGGTGGGGGACTGTGCAAAATGGTAGTCATATTCGGATTCAGGAGGTCATTTTACATAAGAATGAGCAAAAATGGTATCAGGGATCGATTTTTTTTTTTTTTTTTTTTTTTTTTTTTTTTTGCAGCGCAGTGTTATAACAGTCTTATATGTATGTTTGTGTATATATATAAATAATAACAGAAAACAATTTCTTAATACATAAATGTAAATTTAGACATAACAGAACTAAAATAATAATAAAAAAAACCTTTGAAGGGCTAAAGGATCAATACCAATTAATTTTTAAACTTATTTCAAAGGAGTTCGAAATGATAAATATTATTAAAGGTGTAACTTTAATAAAATATTTAGTAAAATTCATTTAAAATATTTCTTTAAATTTCATTTTTTGGGAAAAAAAAAAAAAAAAAAAAAACCTAAATGTAAAAGTAAATTTCTTATATAAATTTTTAAATAGTAATACTAAAAGTTCCCGCAATACTTAAACATAAATTTATCAGGATAGAACACGACAAAATGCATCTGAAGGACGTACAATCAATAACCACTATTTTTTCAACTAACTTCAAAGCAGTTCGAACTGATAAATATTATGAAAGATGTCACTTTCAAATAATATTTATCAAATTTCATTGAAAATATTTCTTTTTAGCTTCATTTTCTTAAAAAAGAATTTTAAAGTAGTTTTAGCTATATTTATATATATATATATATATATTTAAATAACAATATTAAAAATTTTCTCAACACTTAAACATAAATTTAAACAGAATAGAACTCAAAAGAAAGCCTTCTGAAGGACACAAGGATCAATGGCAATTATTTTCCATCTTACTTCAAAGCAGTCCGAAATGTTAGATTCTTTCAATTCTGTTACAGTTGAACAGGAATTCATTTCTGTCTTCCTTTAGTAATCTCGTTTCTTCTTCAAGAAGATTGTGACGAACAGGAAAGGGAATTCAATAGAAACAAGAAAACACTGAAGTATAGATTTACTATTTCAAAATTTTTTACGTTCTAGAAATAGAATCTGAAATCACGCATTCCTTTATCGGATGCATGCATGATTTGAGAAAAAATTTTAAGATTTTTCTGTGAAATGCATCCTGGGGGCACACCTGCTGTCATTTGTAGCTCTTTTATTTTCACATACCTTAACTTTAAAGATTTCTTATATATATGTTTCAAAATAATGCATTTCAAAAAACATAATAGGAATGTTTGGATAGAAATACCTTTCTCTTTATATATATACCAATACCATAATTATGAAGTCCGTTTCTCTGCCAGCAACATTAACAGTGCAAAATGAAAATAAATAAACAAATAAATAAGTGTGTGATGGACACAACACTGCTAATGTGAAAATGTCTTGAGTAACACATACAAAACAACTTAAGAAGTATTTTAAAGATTACATTAAATAATAATGCGCTCTACTCATTTTAAGTATCCCTGTATATACGTAACAGTTAGAACCGTTGTTGAAAAGCGAAAAATAAACAAAATTGTATATTTATGATATTTAATCCCGTATGTTGTCTGTATATTGTAAATGCAATATGTAGTGTCATAAAATTTAGTAAATTGAAAAAGTAATAGCGCATCATGAATGAAAATATATTTTCAATCATCCCAGTCGACAGCCTGTGATGTATCCTAATTCTTTTGTGTGCCTTTGCACTCAAAAGTATAAATATTTTCTAGATCTGAACGACCTTCTTTAGAACTTCAGTTAGAAATTTTTGTGCTTTGAAAAGAAACCGTTCGCTAAAACGCGTAAAATTATTTTGGCAAAATTTCAAATGAATTTTAATAAGAGTAAGACTTGAAAAATATCTCGCAGACGATAATTATATATATAGGTTATATGTAGGATATAGATAGGTTTGAAAGAAAAATAGATCACATTCAAGTTAAAATATCTTACATATGATAACTGATCAACAATGAAATAAATTATAATAAGATAATAAATTATCTTAATGACAGATGCAAATGAAATTAAAAGCTGGTAATACAAAAAGTGGTACATGACTATAATAAAAAATAAAAAAAAAATTATCGCTCTCTCATTTTCTTTTTTGTCAAGTAATTTAACACTTTGTTAAAATGTTACTACAAGAATGCCATTAAATCATTACTAAAATAAATGGAAAATACTGTTTTTAACAATATACGATAAATATTTCGAGAAATTTATTTGTCTAGATAGATGATAGGTTAATCGCCTTTTAGTTGTTTTACAACAATAGAGAAATCACAATACCTCCATTGTACTTAAAGAAAAAACTATATATTTCTCTTATTTAAAAAAGAAAAAGCACTAAATCATTTCTGTTAATAATCTAGAAAAAAAAAAAAAAAAAAAGATAAATAATAATAAGTAAATAAAATTAAATAAAATAAATAAATATATAATAAAATATATGTATTAGTTTCATCCGTAGAAGATGAAACTAAGTATCACATGAAGAACTAGAAAGAACATGAATAAAGATTAAGCATCCTTTAATGAATACATACAATATCAATACTTTTTCAAGGGCATGGATTGAATGTTGCATGCAAATTATGTGTTGTTTCTGTCATACTGCATGTAAGTTGCAAACATTTACAGTATGCTATGCTCAATAACACCCAAAGGACGTGTAAAAAAGACAAAAAGTGTAAAATACTCAATAAGAAAATGTAAAAAATAAAAGACAAACATACATTTAAAAACTTCACACAAATATTATTGTACGTAAAAAATAATAAGAATAAATAATCCTAAAAATAAATAATAAAACTAAAATTATTACTTACTATGCGGTTGCAAAAGTCGCTGATATCGCATTAAGCATACCAGCATAGCCACGAGGCTAGAGTTAAATTCGCAGTGAGATGTAGAGTCGCAGTTAACTTCTATATTATTAAATTGAAAATAAAATTTAAAATTTAAAATAAAATATATTTGAAAATAAAATTTAAAATTTAAAATAAAATATATGTGCTGATGATATTAACAAAAAAAAAAACAATAAAAATTAAATTTGATTAAATTTTAATTTAATTTTTCTCAGCCATAGAAAATTATGAGATTCGTAAATTCGTGATACAGTAGTAACATTCGGATGTGACCTTTTTTTGTTTTTTAATTCAAAAAGAATGAAAGATGGATGAATAATGGCACCCTCTATTAGAAAGAAAAAAATAATAATAACACACATTTTTTTTTTTTTTTTTTTTTAATGTATTGCTTATGTAAACCTAAACAAATGGTTGCTTTTTTAAATATTCTATAAGAAAAATCGGACACATAAAAAAAAAAAAAAACCACCATGCAAAAAGTAATTAAAAATTATTAAATAAAATACATTAGAAGGTGTAATAATTGTTTTGCAACTGAATTCTTCTACAAATGGAAGCTTATAAAAAAAATTCTTTATAAAGCCGGAACAATTAAAAACCCCATACTAAAAGTAATTTTAAAAACATTAAAATATAGTGCGTAAATTTTTAATCTTTATTATTATTATTATTATTATTATTATTATTAAAACAAAAGGAAATAAAGATTGACAGGAATTTGATAATTAATTATGAAATATTAAAAATTATTAGTTAAAATTTGTTAAAGTTTAACTTTTAGAATTTTAATTTACTAAGCAATATATATATTAACTGTGTGAGTGTGTAATATGTAAACTGATATATATATTACTTACATATATATATACTTATATTATATAAACCTTTTATAGTATATATATAAAATTCTAAGAATTTTGATGTTAATAATCAACTGATATATTTAATTTGTAAATAGAATGGTTTTTAATGTTTTGCTATTTCTTAATAATAATAAGAATAAAAATATGTAGAAATAAAGGAAGAAGAATTTAAGGACAAGTAAAAATAAATAAATAAATAACAGTCAAAAATCTGTAAAAATTATATTATAAACACGATTGAAGTTTTTAACTGTAATTTTGACGTTACATCAAAAATTAAACATATAATTTCTTTCATAAATGAAAATAAAATAACGCTAAAAAATATTTTACAAACACAACAATAGTTTTTTTTTTTTTTTTTTTTTTTTTACAAAAATTAGGATTTTGGTTGCTTCTATTTCAGTTTTACGTGTAATTTGCTAATTAATTTTGAAATGTTCTTGTACTAGTCTACATCTTATTCCTAAAGAAAAAAAAAAAAAATTAAATATTTTTTTTTTTCTTTAAGTAACTAATCAATAAAATAATTTCTTTTAGAATTAAGAATAAATTACGTAATTTCTTTTGTAAATAAAAATAAAAGGATACTTTAAAATATTTTACAGATTCGACTATAGTTATTACCATGTTTTTATTAACTTCGATTCTTGTTTGTTTGTGTGTTTGTGTGTTTGTTTGCCAGGGACAAATCTTGCAATCGATTTTTAACTAACTTCCCGACTAGCTAGATATTTGAAATTTTCAGGACAGCTCACAACATGGTGACAATACATTTTTCTAATAATTTTAGTCAACTATTTCAAGTCCCGCTGCCTTCGGTAGCGCTTATATGATTCGACAGAAAATTCATTTAACTAACTTCCCGACTAGCTAGACATTTGAAACTTTCAGAATAGTTCAGAACACGGTGAAAATGCATTTTCTTAATACCTTTAGTCAACTGTTTCGGGTTCCTGCTGCCTTCGGCAGCATTATCAGTACAAAGATTGCAATCGATTTTTCACTAACTTTCCGACTAGCTAGACATTTGAAACTTTCAGGACAGCTCACAACACGGTGACAATACATTTTTCTAATAATTTTAGTCAACTATTTCAGGTCCCGATGCCTTCGGCAGCGCTTATATTATTCGACAGAACATTTATTTAACTAACTTCCCGACTAGCTAGACATTTGAAATTTTCAGAATAGTTCAGAACACGGTGAAAATGCATTTTTTAAATACCTTTAGCCAACTGTTTCGGGTTCCTGCTGCCATCGGCAGCGTTATCAGTACTAAGCTTGCAATCGATTTTTCACTAACTTTCCGACTATCTGGACATTTGAAACTTTTAGGACAGCTCATAACACGGTGACAATACATTTTTCTAATACTTTTAGTCAACTATTTCAGGTCCCACTGCCTTCGGCAGCGCTTATATTATTCGACAGAAAATTTATTTAACTAACTTCCCGACTAGCTAGACATTTGAAACTTTCAGAATATTTCAGAACACGGTGAAAATGCATTTTTAAAAATACCTTTAGCCAACTGTTTCGGGTTCCTGCTGCCTTCGGCAGCGTTACCAGTACAAAGCTTGCAATCGATTTTTCACTAACTTCCCGACTAGCTAGATATTTGAAACTTTCAGGATAGCTCAGAACACGGTGGCATTACATTTTTTTAAATACTTTTAGTCAACTGTTTCAGGTCCCTACTGCCTTCGGCAGCGGTCATATGATTCAACAGAAAATTTATTTAACTAACTTCCCGAGTAGCTAGACATTTGAAACTTTCGGAATAGTTCAGAATACGGTGAAAATGGTTTTTAAAAATATTTTTATCCAATTGCTTCGGGACAATGCTGTCTTCGGCAGCGTTTCCAGTATAAAGCTTGCAATCAACTTTTAACTAACTTCCTGGCTAGATAGCCATTTGAAACTTTTATAATAGCTCAAAAGACGATAGCAAGGGATTTTTTTAATACTTTTATCCAATTGCTGGGGTTCCGGCTGCCTTCAGTAGCGTTTATATTATTCAACAGAAAATTTAAAAACATGGTTTATAAATTTTTTTTTTTATCTTATAATTATTTTTAAACTAAAATTAGAATTTTTTTTGCCTTTATTTCATTTTTATGTGTAACCTTTAACTGAATTTTGAAAAATTCTTGTTCGCGGCTACATCTAATTAATAACTTAAAAATAAATAAATAAAAGAATAAATTAAAAAAAAAAATGTTTCTTAAAATACTTTTTTTTTTTCTTTAAGCAACTGAGCCGAAAAATAATTATTTAACAACAATTAAATAATATCTTTTAGAATTAATAGTAAATTTCATAATCTCTTTTACGAATAAAACTAAAATGATATTTAAAATATTTTACAGATTCGACTATAGTTTTTTTTTTTTTTTTTTTTTTACTGAAATTAGAACTTTACTTCATTTTTCCTTTTATTTTATTTTATTTTTTCTTAATTTTGAAATGTTCTTATTCAAGTCTACATCTAAGTGACTACTTCCTTTTTAGAAAATGTTTCTTAAAATATTTAGTTTATTTTCTTTTAGTACCTAACTAAACAGAAATACATTTATTTTAAAACATCTATAAATTACATTGTTACGTTACAAAGACAAAAGTAAATATAAATATACTAATAAATCTATAATAAACGAAATTTTTTTTAAAAGCTTGTACATTTCTAAAAGATATTAATTCATCTACAGTATGATTTTTCAATATGATTTAACAAACATACACACAAGAAAAAAAATCTTTTTTAAAAAATGTATGCAGATTTTATATGAATTGTTATTACAGCATTTTTCGCTAATTAAACTTTCAAATTTTGAATCATAAGTATTTATTTTTCAAACTTCATCAAGCGAAAAACTTGAACAATATGACAAATAAAGATATTGTATTTTTAGGAATATAAACTATTTTATAACCTTTTTGTTACATATTGTCAAACTTTATATAATGTAGGTTTTTACATAGAAGTTACAATATGTAACACTTATGCAAAACAAAATGTACCCATCTATGAACACAGAAAATTTTCTATCGGTAAATTATCTGTTTGAAACGCATTGTAATTTTGCATCAGAATGACAATGTCGAAAAATATCATTGTCTGCTGAATATTCTTTCTACAAAAAAATCTTTTCTAATGTAGAAATAGCTGAATCAGAAAAAAAGTGAAAGCTATAAAATTCACATTTGTCTTTCAAGATTCATTTCAACTGAAGTCTTCTGCATTTATCTTACTGTCAGGTAAAACTGCATGTATTCTCAGTATTTGAAAACTACTTTTCCAGTCTACAGAAAATATATCCTTAAATTCACGTGACTTGCGAGCAATGTTTCCTTTTTGCCTGATTTAAATCAAAGTTTTGCTGTTATTTTTAAAATATATATACATGTTTTCATGTGCAGTTGAATAAATAAAAACTTAATGTTAATATGTTTTTATATGTGTAGACTACTTTGTTAAAGAGTGCGAATATTTCTTAAGGGGATGATAAAGATAAGTTTTTCAAAAGCAAAAAATTGTTCTAAATAATATGTCTTTTAAAATCTTAAATAAATAAATAAATAAATAGTGAGAATTAAACATATATTAAGTTTTCCTTCGTTAAACAATGTCTTTATACTCGGTCAAAACTTATTTTTTTTATAGTTAAGATACATCGCAAAAATTAAGTTGGTAAAATATTGGGTCATAACTTTAAACGAGTCATTTTATCGAAGAATGGTAAGGTATTTAACTATTTTCAGAATGCAACATTTAAATTTATTTCAACATTTTTTTAACAATAAATTCAAAAAAAAAAAAAAAAAAGATTGAATAATTTTACACCTAGCGGAAAATGCCTTGGACAGGAATCGAACTAGGCTCCTATGACTTAACGTGTCAATGTTCTATCATTGAATTACGCCGACAGTCCTTGCAGATATATTTCGTTCAAAGTCGTAGTGTATATCGCATTCTTCATTTTAACAGGCTTTACCTTAAACAAATACGCACCATGAAGCGTACCAATTCATTCCATGACATCACTATATACTGGGAAACATAAATAAAAAGAGTAATTTGGTAATATATAAAACATCGCACCAAAAGTAAAGACAAGTTCTTACCTATAGTATTAATAATAATAATAATAATAATAATAATAATAATAATAAGGACAGAAATAGGAAGTAATTAGTTTAGAAAATGGGCCTAGGAAAATTGTCGATCAAGAATGGAGGTGCTGATTTATTAATAAGAATAAACACTGTAAGCGGATATAGTGAAATAACTAATAGTAAATAGATATCTCAGAGATGCAGAGGTGCGTGTTAGAAGAAGGACAAAATGTAGTGCTCTGACAATTTTGTCCCTTGGAGACCCTTACAGTGGTGCCTTAATACCACTAATAATTGACGTAATAATTTAATATTCGTCCCTTAGAGTGGTGCTTAAATCCGGCAACTTCTTTAAGTGAATTAGTCAGAGGCTGCATAGAAATTTCCATTTATTTATTTATTTTTAATGAACCCAACTCAGGCTGAGTGTAGAAAGGAAAAGGATTAACGGTATTGATGCTTGAGATTAAGGCCGATTGACTACACGGGGTTATAGGCCTGGAGTGGTGTGCCCTTCGTGAGGGTCTTTTTAAGAGGTCCTTGCTTCTATTTACGCAAGTTTCGGAGAAAACTACGGAAAACTATGAACGGGTAGACTGACGAGCAGTTTCGAACGGCTAGTCTACCAGCTTTGAGTGCAGAACACTGGTGGAGCACCTAAAAAACATAATGAAACTAATTGTTTCCAGTGTTTTGAAAGAAATCTAACGACAGTGTTCCTAAGTATCATTAAATGCATGTATCGTTGATCCAGTCAGCGGAAAAATAAAATGGTATTTATTCTAAGACGCATTGTATTCATTTACTATTTGACAGAAACCTGATAAAATAGGGTGATAAAATAAAAGTAAAATAAAAATAAAAATATAATATCAAATTCAACATATCAAAACAGAGACCTATCAATTGTTGCGGCTTAGCCCTATAAACTTTTGCTGTAACATTTTGAAACTTAGCTGCAACTTTTTGCGATTTCCCCATAAGCTCTATTTCCCAATTTATTTTCATAATTTAAATATGAGATAATGTTAATATGTTAAAAATACATTTGAAAAATAGTGTATTTTAATCTCCAAAATAACCCCAAAATCCAAAAATTTCCGAAAATAACTGAAAAATGGTAAAATATCTCAAGATTTACACTGTATATGCGAGATAAAAATATTGGGTGACAAGGGAAAAAAGTTATATTTGATTTTATTATTATTATTATTATTATTATTATTATTATTATTATAGTAAAACTGCCCTAAATTTAATTTGTCATAAAAATTGCGCAAAATAATAATAATAATGATAAATGAATGATAAATAAATACAAAATAAATGAAAAAAAAATTGCGAAATAATTGCAGATATTTTAAAATTTAGGCAAATTTTCAATGTTTAAATTCACCCTTTAGTAATAGATTTTATATATATGTGTATATATATATATATGTTACTGCTAAAGTGCAGAAATCAGTTAATATGCATATTAGCTAGGTAACATGCACATTAACTAGGGTGATCCGTTAAAGTGAGGAAAATTGTTTCATTTCTCAAATTACCTAGGTAATCTGCGAATTACCCAGGTAATCTGCACATTACCTACTAGGCACTACTTTAAGTGAAAATAAGATATCTGGTGTTGTAATGTTACAGCACGCTGTGTTGTATTTGTTTTTTTCATTCGGAAAAAAAAAATCTTTTCTTTTTCATTTCTTTCTTTACTTATTTTAATCTCCATGTGTTTCAATTGTTATATCTTTTAAAGTTATATTTGTTTTACATTTTTTTATTCATTTCATCTTTTTTATTCTGTCAATATAAGTTTGAATATTAATTATACACTTTTAATATGAAATATAATATCTTTAATAGTTTTCAATAAATTCTATTTCATAAATGAATGTTAGAATTGTAATACAGTAACGATTTCTTTTCAAAATAAAAATATTTAACCTTTTAAATTTTTAAAAAATGTTTTATTAACAACTTATATTGCTATTCCTATTTTTTTTTTTTTTTTAATTATGCACCAATTTTTAATTCGCTAAAGAAATATTAAATTAGACAAATCAGAAGCATTATTTGAGAAGTATGTCAAATAATTAAACTTGCTTTAATATTTTTTAGAACGCATGAAAATTAAAATGACAGTTTTCCAATGCTTTACTAAACTATATTTTGCAGCATACATATAGTACAAGTTTAGCAAATATATTAATTTTACGAAAAAAAAAAAAAAAAAAAAAACTTTTTTTAACACTTCTCAAGCGATAAACTGCAACGAAATTATCTGAAAAAGCGAACAAAATTAAAAAAATATATATAATAAATAAAAATATAATCATGATATATAAAATATATAAAGGAAACTTGAAACTGAAAGAAACATATTAAAAAAAAAAAAAAAAATGTAATGAAATGCTAAAAAATGCACAAAAAATTTCATATTAAGTATAAATGCCATAATATTTTTCAAAGTTAAAAATTAATACATTTTTTTTTTCAGTAAGTAATAGTAATTTAAAATCAATTTTAAAATAAATTAGTTTTAAAAAGTTATGGTTTAGTAGTTTTAGTTCGGAGGAAAATAATTACTGTAATGCAAATTTAATATTTATAATTCAAAATGGAGTTTCACGAGAGACAGCTTTTAATTAAGATTAGATTTCATTAATAAAATGCAGACCCTTATCAAACTTATATTGACAGAATTAAAAAAGATAGAAATAAAATCAAAATTAAAACAATTATAACTTACTTGTTACTTTAAATTTTGTGTTAGTCATAATAATAAACCTAATCATGGCTTCCATCCTCCACATTTTGCGTTTGCCGTTTATCATCATAGCCACAGTGTGATCATAGCGTAGCGGAAGGGGTAAAAGATTCAGTTTATGTTTGAAGGTCATTCGCGTATCTGTATCAAATGGCTGTTTCACGTCATAGTGAATGTAAAAAAAACTAAGGCTCCAAACAAACATTTGAACTTTAACGACACAGAAGCCGCTAATGTGCAGATTACCTGGTTAAAATGCGGAAAACTCTTGATTCCACAGTTTAACGGGTTATTTTAGCTAATCTGCAGATTAGCTAGGTAATCTGCACATTAACGAATTTTGAGCTTTAACGGTAATATATATATATATATATATATATATATATATATATATATATATATATCTTCCTACAAAATTGCATTTTTGTAACTTAGTGGGGAAAATGAATTTATTTCGTTTCTTTAAACCTTATTCTCGAAATTTAGTGGCTTTTGACATCAAATATACGTAATTTCCTTGTCCTTCAATATGTTAAAAAATAATTTGATATCATTTTACGACCTTCATAAAATAGTCCACAGCATTAGAGCAGTACAGCATTAGTACGTTAAGCTATACATTCTTGGTTCGATTGCTAATGTAGATTTCTGAGTTATTCTCCTAAGGTAAACAAATAACCTGGTTAGATGAAAAGATCGAAAATTTCTAGTCTACACTTTTCTAGATGGTGAAACAATATTACGAATATTATGAATCCTTAGTATTGCGAAAAATTCTCACTTGATTTCCTAGAATTGGGCATGAAATAAAATTATAGTTAATAAATCTTGTCGCCTGTGTTCGTTTTTATTTTCAGGGTTTTTTTCAATGAGATTGACCACGATAAAATATAAAAATGCTCTAGAATTATAATAGTGGCTTTTAGAATCCGCTAGCAATGGGTATTAACTAGAATTTATAAAGATGACATGGAACTATCTTTACTAGAGCCACAACTTAGTTTCTAGATGTCATAGACGTTTAGATTCTATTTCAAACATTCTAACTAATATTATTGAAGCAATCCTTTTTTTTTTTTTTTTTTTTTTAAGTTCTCAATGATTGCTATTTTAATTGTTCTAATAAAAAATAATAATGTGAAATTCCTTTTTTAAGTATTATTTGGAGATATACCTAATTTTGATATTCAAATAAATTGTACTTTTTCACTAATATTTGTTATACTTTCTGAATTGCCTTATTTTCTTACTATAAAAATCTATTTCATTACTTTCAATAATTTTTAAATTGCACAACTTCAAACCTTTAAAGTAATTCTTACCTTAAAATTTATCAAATTCCGAAGATAACTGTCATATTCTCAATATTGCATCTAAAAATATATTCCGTTTCGTTTAATTATTTTACACACACTCTCTCTCTCTCTGTATATATATATATATATATATATATAATTCACCTTTTCCAGAAGTTTTCGCAAAATTTTAAATGTTTTTAAATGTACAAAACAGGGAATTCCACAAGATATTTATTATTAAAAAAAAAAATAATAATAATATATATATATATATATTCTCGTTATTATGTTTTTGTTAGTCTTAGAAAATGAAACGACAACAAATTAGAATACACGTTTATGCATCGACTTCTCAAAAGTTATAAGTGTCTTACAGATAAGAAAAAAATAGGAAAAAGATAGATAAACCGCCTGACTAAAATAAGAAAGAAGTACAAAAGACAGGAAGTATAAGGAGGTATAATCCTCCGAATTAAATAAATATGAAGTATCCGTTAATGCTTGAATGGAGATTTATATGTTTGTTTCTCTGTAAAAATATTTCCGCTTATTTTATTTATTTACTTTTTTATTTATTTGAATCATGGTATATTTTAATGCCCCATTATACTATAGCATGGGGAACTCAGGTATTCTTAAAAATTTTAGGCTGAATAATTGTATGGTAGATTAAAAATTAAATATACCAAAATAAGTATATAGATATAGCTTAGTCTCAGATACATAGAATTGGATGCAGTAAAAAAAGATTTATATAAATTGCGATAGAGATCGCCGTAACGTTTTTAATTTTCCAAAGTATTTGGCATTCGTTAAATTTCCAAACTCCACTTTTTGATCTTTTACACATTTTTGCGCGTGAGGAATCCGAAAATTAATATACTGTTTCATCTGTACGTTAGTGAGTTTGTTAGTCTATGTAGGCAACAACATAAGAACAATTAATTGTAAATTGCTTGGACCAAAGTATGATTCTGTCAAGAACCCTATTAATTTTGAACATTAAATTTCTAATTAAATACATATATATATATATATATATATATATATTCGAAATTTACGAATATATATATATATATATATATACAAGGTAGGTGCTCCAGTGATTGGCATGCTCCAGTAATTGACCCGAAATAATCAATAAATAAGAAAAATAATAAAATCATATATTTTACATATAAGAATTTTAACATTTTATGTCAAACACTGAAGAATAGGGTGCTAATAACTGGTAAAATGAATAACTAGCAGTGTCAAACACTGGAAAATAGGGGGGGGGCAATTACTGATAAAAGGAAAAGCTGGCAGTGTCAATTACTGAAACATTGAGTGGGTGTCAAAAAAAAAAATGTTAACACATATGTGGTTCTGAATGTCTTTCATACCGTATGTACTAACTTAAGATTTCTAAAAATATTTTCTGATGACTAGAACATTAAAAACATCAGAGATTGCTCTAAAAGTGTCAATCACTGGTGCACTTACCCTATATATAACAAAATTTACAAAATAAATGTTATTCGAAATTTACGATTTTCATCAGAGAACAAGACAACATTTCTGATTATTATGAAAATTATTTTCAACATAAAGATGTTAGGTAAGTTTCAAAACGTTAATAATGATATCATGAATATTGCTGAGTATGCACATTTTACTTTGAAAATTTCGTAAGTTATTCGAAAAATTTGTAATTTCCTTAACATGAAATATTAGGTCTTTTTCTTTGTAAATGAGACTGATCAATTTTTTAAATATAATTTATGATATTACTATGAACATTACTGAATATAAAAATTCTGATTAGAAAGCTTCTTTACTTATTTAAAATTAAAGATTTTCATAGTATCACAGAATAGAATAATATTTTACATAAATTCGCATTATAGGCATTATTCCCTTTAAAAAAGTATGAAATCTCACAAAAAATAAAAAATAAAATTTATCCGAATATATTATGTCCTGTAGTGAATATTTATAAGAACAAATGTATGATGTGGAACTGTGCAAAGTTCCCCAATATCAACTAGGTTTTTCTTTTTTACTTTATCACAGCACAATTTTGATATATTTTATCTAACAACAAATGCCAAGAATTTTCTAAATATATATATATATATATATTCTATAATTATATCTTATTTTGTATCTTAATTAAAATATATAGCTTTTGAAACATATAATATTAGTTCTGCCCGAGGTAATTTCGTTGCTTCAAACGTATGCCTCTGAAATGTGCACTATTTTTTACTTCTTAAAAAGCAAAAATTTCTCCTATTCAACAAAATGCATTTGTGACAGATAGTAAATTTAGCATTTCGTTGCTAGATAATGACAATCTCCGAGGGCATCAATGTCTGCTGAATGCTACACTTCTGCAAGAAAGAAAATTACGATGCAAAGAAAGGAAGCAATTTCGCAGCTCATTTGAGAAAAGTTAGAATCGTATGAAATATACATTCGTTCCTCTAGAAGCAATTCATCTCAAGTCTGCTGCATTTATCATGCTGCCCTGCAAAACTGCATGCGCTTCCAAGCAATTCAAATTCTTTCGATGTAAAAATGTTATCCTGACGTACGTATGACTTTATAGTGACATTTTTTTTATTCGAAACGGAACGGATATTACGCTATTGTTAGTCAAACACTTTTTTAATGTATGAAACTGTCTCAAAGAGCCCCTTTTTATTATATATTTTTTTAAATAGGATGGGAAGATAGAGGTGTCCTTTTTTTTTCTGCATAACTATGAATATTTTTTCCTTTACAATAGAAAAAACTTTCAAAATTAAGTTGTATAAAAGATATTATTTAATATTTTTACATAGATTAATAAATTATTATTTTAATATCGTCAATAAAAGAGAAACAGAAATGTTAGAAATTGTTACTTTTATCGAAAAAAGAATCGACAAGCAAAAAATCTTTCAATAACTTTAATTTTTAATTAGAAATGTTACTACATATAAGTAAGAACTACATACCAGTGTCGCTAAAATATTTTATATTGTTTTTGGTATGAACTTATGTAAAACTTTCAACAATATCTTTATGAAAAATGGTATTATTAGCCTTAAATCAATAAATGACAACTTAGCCTTAAATCAACAAACTTAAAAAATGTTTTCTCTTAGAACCTCTAAATTTCCTTTCCTTAAAACCCGTAGTTAAAATATATAAAATTATCTGATAGATATTAATTTGTTATAAATGTATATAGATAGTTCTACAGAATATTTGTCCTTTTAAGTTACAGAACAATAGTATTTAAACTATCGTTTAAATAAGGGATTCAAAAAATTTGTCAAAATATTAGGTGCCAAGCAAAAAAACATAGGAGCTATAAAAATATATACATGGCATATATGAAAGCATTTAATAAAAAATATTAAATAAAACTATAGTGTACACATTATTTTACACATTACTTTTATGGTAAATCATGGAAACTCGTGACAACCGTTTTCAACCGGTCTTTCAAGTTTGAAATTTGTCAAGACTAATTTTATTATAAGTAAATTTTCTAAACTCTTGATTTGTAATCGGCTTCTTAATTTATTTTTTATTATTTTCATACAATTAGGAAAAAATAATTACTAATCAATGATTCTGTTTTTAATGCTGATGCCCGAAACAGGCGAATATTTTACAGAAAAATCAATAAAACGTTTTATTTTTTCGTGTTGATTACCGAAATGCGAGATCTTTTTACTATTCTTCAACAAACTTTAAATGCATTCCCCGCGAATTACTCAAACACGCGAATGATCTTTTCAACGACGGTTGATGAAATAGGATATTATTTCGCTATTAATCTATAAATTTCGTCCTTTTTTTACAAACTGATTTCCGAAATTCGCTATATTTTTGCAACAGGTTACCGAAGTACTAAGTTATTTCATCGTTAATTATACAGTTTAAGTTTTATCGCAGCTATCTGCTTAAATACATGATTTTTTTTTTCTTTCATTTACGAAAGCTGATATAAGCAACTATTTTGCTTGTAGAGGAATGGTGGTGAATATATGGAATAGTCAGGTAAAAACGGAATACCGTTATATGGTACTGCAACCTATCGGAAGCATGTCAGTCTTCTTCACTGAGTCTCAAATATGAACAGTAGTTCACCTTGTGTGAGTGAGAAAAGCAGTTTTTGTGTCACACGACTTCTTTGATTTATCAAAATTCAGACTTTTTTGGAGGTAAGTACTACGAATTCTGTAATTTATACACGAAGCAGTAAAATGAATGAAAACCTTGTGTCATTTCTAGTAGGGGAGATTAGTTAGCAGTTTGGTTCCTTATTTCTACCAAAAAGTCACTGTGGTTGATTTATTCTCCAAGATAGCAATTCGAATAACATGGAATACCAACTATTCCATATTATTTGCAACTTCTAATAAAATTTGAATGCTGATAATTTTTTCTTTCCAATATAGTTTAGTTTCAATAATAATTTCAAAACAAAATGTTTATATTGCAATTATTCATCATTTTTGGTAAAAATACTAGCCTATTCCGTATTATCCTTTAAGGAAATGGGTTGAGGAGAAGGTGTAAAAATGGACATCCTCCAAAAGGAGGGCGTGGGAGGTGCTGAGGGCTATTGGCAAGGTTTGTAAATGGTGCCACTTATTAATTTAAGATAATAGGGAGCAGTTGGAACCATTCTTTTAAGCAGTGTGTATGCAGTGTGAGTTATTGAACGAATAGATATTTATTATGGATTGCAAACTTTTCACAGATATCTGAAAGAGTTTCTTTTATGTGCTTATGGTTTGTTTAAAATAATTTCACAGTGATATCCGGAAAGCGGAGATCCTAAGCTACTTTTAGAAGCACACTTTTAGTCACGCACGCCTTTAGTTTACGTATGATAGAGGCCATATTTTTTTAGGTTCAGTTGGTGTAAATATGGGCAAGCTTTCTTGGTGTAAATTTGGACACCCTTTATTGGTGTAAATGGGAGCCCCGGGAACTTGAAATGCAGTTCCTCTGTTCTATATATCTTACCAACATTGAAAAGAGAATCACTACTCCTGGACGCAAGTCAGCCTCATCATTTGATGATATACAAAGAACAATTGACAAAAAGGCTCACAAGAAGAGACCCTTGAGTTTTTCAAGGGTAAGACACCAGCCAGGGTACGGTAAAATAAAAGGCTGGCGAAGGATGCGAGGGTCAAAAGCTTTCAGAAAAATAAAATTCGATTCATGAAACGATATGATTCACCATCGGACTTACCAGACTACTGTGACCCTCATCTTACTGACAGCGATGTTGGTATTAACTTGGATATCAATGACGAGGATAAATTAAATTCGAGCGATGCATATTGCACCTTTTGTGATTTAGTGTTCTCTGAACACACTTACGGAAGAGATTGGTATAAATTGTTAAGAGGGGACTATAGCTAATCCCGCGGACAGCCGTTGCTAATGTTATTCTATGGAAAAATCTGTTCCCACAATTACTCATTACCTAATGTATTTTTTTTTCGTCCGTTTTCATAGTCAGAAAATTCATAAGCGTTAAATTAGTACTCATTTTCGAAAAAAAGATTTTTTTTTAATTTTTGCATTTTAATTTTGAGTTCAAAAATGCGATTTTTCACATAGTGCATTTTTCTCATTTTTTAGTAGCAAAATCAAATTCTAAAAATTTTAAAAATCAATTTTTGAAAAATAAGTACTAATTTAAAGCTTATGAATTTTCTGAATGTGAAAACAGAATTGAAAAATATTCATTAGATAATGAGTATTTATGGAAACAAATTGAAGAGCTTGTTTCCAAAAGGAGTTAAGTCAAAATTTTCAAAAATTGACTTTTCGATGCAAAAGATAGCAAGAGCACATGTCTAACAATGTATTTTCAATAAATAGAAGTTCCAAACAGAGTTAAATCGTATTAAAAACAGAGGCTGAAATTCGTGTTTTTTTCCGAAAAGAATTAAGTCACAAGTAAGTTTTGTGCCAAAAGGGATTAAGTCAAATTTAACCAATTATAGCGTGCCTTTTTTTTTTTTTTTTTTTGTAATAAAGTTAAGCTGGGAAGATTCGAATGAAGAAGCTGTGGTATTATCTCCACATTCGTAAAAGTGTAAACTTGATCCTAGTCTATGAAAAAAATAAAATAAATGATGTTATCGAAGGAGCATTTAAGGCAATGTACAGCGAAACTGATAAGCGTCGACAAGATAATTTTTTGGGTTCTCATATGAAAATTACACCTTAAGAAAGCATATCGCCCACGGAAAAATTAACCAAAACTAAGTCAGATAAGTAATATAAAGTACTTTATTCCTAATAATGATACAGATGTCCCCGTATGTGCTATCACATTTCGATTCATCTTCTGTGTGGGAGTAAAAAGAATTAGAAATATTGCTAATTATTTCTTCGAGAATAAAACTAAGAGACCGAAACGTAGAGGTGGAAAACGCATTAAATTTAATGTTGAAGATAAGAAGAAATTGATACGTGAGCACACACTAAGTTTTCTTTGTCGTTCTAGTCATTATGGGAGAAATAAAACGCCTCACAGAAAATACCTTACCGCAAAGCTTCACGTTAAAAAATGTAAAAAATGTTCATAAAAAATATAAAAAGGAGTGTACTTATAACCTTTGTTATAATGTGTTTGTAAAAGTGTTAATCTTGGTTTTGGAACCCCGAAAAAAGGCATTTGTTCCTTCTGTATAAGGGGAAAAAAATTACAAATGAATTCGGGAAAATGGGCAAAAAAAAAAAAAAAAGGACCCAGTTAACCGAACTTTAGATTCATAAGCACCGAAGCAAAAATTTCATTTATTTTTAGTGGAAAAGCTTATAGGAGAAGATGAAATTACAGTGTGTTTTGACCTGATACAAAATGAGGAATTACCACCCACGCCTATTTCAGAAGCCTATTATTCACGTCAGCAATGGCAATACTTTTTTGATGCAATTATCCATCGGTGTAAAAGTAAAAACAATACGCAAGCAAAGAAGGATGTATTTTTTTTTCCGGAGTGAGCATGAGGAAGGATGTGGTCCCAAAGAAATTGCGAGTGCTTTATATATTGTTTGATGAATCGTATACCTCCAGAAGTGAAAAGTGTTCGATTGTTCAGTAACTCGTGCGGAAGACAAAATAAAAATTATACCGTGTTAGGAATGGTTTCATCAGTGACTGCTGAAAAGGGCTTTACTTTCACATACTACTTCCCAGTGCAGGGTCACTCATATACTTGCCAGCAGATAGAGCATTCAGAGGAGTGAAGACTAGCTTAAAGAAAGTGGATACAATTTTACTCCTTAATGAATGTTTTGAACATTTCTCTAAGGTATGAAATCTTTTCGGGTATAAGGAGCAGTGGACTATTTTAGATTGGAAAAATTTTGTGCATAGTCGTCTGAAAATCAAACAAGATTTCTTGATTTCCACGGCAAAAGTACTGTAAATTACGAAGCGAAATGTGGGAATCAAGACAACATACTGTGGTTCATTTTGACGTCACTAGATTCTGAAACGAGGATAAAAATTCTTCCCTGCGACCTTTCTGAAATAAAAATAAAAAGAAGTATGAAACAAGCATGAAAATCAGACGCTTTGAAATTACTTGAGATTTTAGGAATTAACAATTTGCATGAATGTTTTTAGTTTTATGAACAATCTTGCAACGATACGCCTAGCGCTAAGATAAGAGAAAAAAAAATGATAGCAAAGAAGAAATAGAATTTGTAAATGGAGATTTGTGGTAACTAACTATTTTTAGAATTGTGTATCTAAAATTTTATTTAAAAAAAAAATACTTGGATTACTTTCAAATGGAAGTAAGTCGTTTCATTTCGTTATTTGTTTGTGCCAAAAGGCCGTAAGTCGTAGTTTTGTTCCAAAAGGGGTTAAGTCATTTTTTCTTTTTTTAATTCTAAATAACTATACTGTCAGGATTTTTTAAACCACATAATTTAGTGTTATTATCATCCGTAGATTACTGGAAAAAATTATCTTTTCCTTAAATTCAATAATAAATCTTACATAACAAAATCGCGTTTTTTCAAGAATGGAAAAAATTGACTTAACGCCATTTGGAAACAAGCTCTTCAATTTTTCCATAGAATAACATGGGCAACGGCTGTTGGTGAGATTAGGTACTGTCCGCTCTTAAGTGATAATTTGTGGGCACAATTAGATTCAGCCGGGTTTGGAAGAGCCAATTACTTCAATGATTCCTGTGAGTATTCTTTTCCCGTAATAAATAAATGTTCTACATTTTTGTATTGTTTTATCATGATTTAAAAATTTTAAACTATTTTTGTGATTTTTTAGGAAAGGGCCCATATTTGCACCCCATTTTTCTGGTGCATTTTCAAAAGCTTTTTGTAATTCTTTGTTTTCGAATTGAAATAATTTATATTAATCATTATTTTGCTTCCTCTCCCTTAGTAAACTTGTTATAGTTGCTAATGAAAGTCAAAAACGTAGAATTTTTCAAAATTAAATAATTTTATGTCAAAAACAAAAGAAGGTGCCCATATTTACACCTTTTCCTCTATCCCATATTTCCCTTCATAATTACTCCGTATAATTAGTTTGGTACACATTACTCAAAAATACTTTATATATTTATTTTATTTATTTATTATTATTTTTTTTAACTAAAAATTTTTATGTAATCTATATATAATTTTTGTAAAGTAAAACCATCAAAACGCATAATTAAAAATTCGCAGTAGTTGAATCCACAATAATTCAAAATACTTCCTATTATTATGGTGAGTTCAAATACAAATGGTATTCCATATTCACCTATTTTCACTAATTCACAAAATTTGCGGATTTTTTTTCAAAGCTAATTCTCGAAATTCATAATTATTTAGTAACAAATCCGCAAAGTTTCTTTTTTATCTGTGTATGCCTGGGTGTGACCTCTGAAAGATTTTATATCTTTGCGACGGATTAACCGAGATACGCAATATACCAGTCCATAGTTTTCAAGAAACTTTGTAAAACTGACCGTTTTTACACACCGGTCCTACACCGGGCATCGTGGTTCGGGATGGCATAATGTTTGATCACAGGATGATTGCTTGATATTGGTTTCTGTTTTTAATTACGTTGTATCTATTGTATTTATGGCTGTTAATTTGTTCTTTTGTCTGGTCATTTTGTTTATTTCTATGTAAGCAGCTTTTTACTATTATTTTTCAACTCTGCTTTAAAGTAGCTTTTGTAGCTAATTATTTTGTATGTTCTTGTAATATGTTTGATTTTATCTGGTTTTATTGTCTTCTTCCATGTGACTCTGTCCTTTGTTTTCTTTGAATAAAGTTCCGCTGGTTTTTCTGGGTTCGTTGTCTTAGGTGTGTTTTCGCTGGATGGTAGATGGTTATTTTTCTTGCCGACCTTGCGCCTTCTGCTGACCATAAACCTTCGGGTTGGTCGGTGGCTCGGGGGGTACATAATGTTTGATCACAGGACGCCCCTGGTACCCACTGACGGCAGTTAGACAGCGGACTGCTACGTTGCACAAGTTGTGGAGCCGGTTGTTCTGCCCTTGTTGCAGGGAGCACCCAACACGGTATTACAACAAGACAAAGCCAGGTCGCATGTCGCACGGCGAACTCTTAACAGCCTAACCGGATTCGACATCCTTCTCTGCCAGGCAGCCTCTCTAGATCTGAATCCCATTGAACACCTGTGGGTTCACATTGGACGTGACATGAACCGAGATTCACTGGCGCAAACAATGGATGGTCAACGCACAGCAGTGGATGTGGCATGGCCAAAGGTTACCTCAGGCAACCATCAATAAACTCATTGATAGCATGCCTCGCCGTATTGAAGCCTGTAAATCTGCCCGGGATGGGTACATTAGATACTGAATAAATTGGTTTATGAAGATTTTATTTTTCTGCTTTTTAATCATTTGCAATATTTAATTACTTTCATTTATTTATTTATTTATTTATTTATTTATTATTATTTATTTTTTATACGAAATAACTGTATTTAAATCTTGATCTTTGAAATACTTTTTAATCTGTAACTTTTGAATTATATGCTAAAAATTACACGGTAAAAGTCATATGCTAAAGTATAAACTTAACTTACTGCTTACTGCTAAAAGTATCAATTTAATCTTAACACTGTAATGTTTATATGAGTTTGAGTTTGGATTGTCTCACTACAGTGTTTTGCAGAATTTGACTCATTATACCAAGACCAGCGGCTTGAAGGAGATTCCAAACCACTATGGACATGCCTAAACCGGATTTGAATCCTGCAACTTTGCAACTGAAGGCCAGCATATGTAGGATAACAATTGGACATTTTTGCAGAGTAAATCAAGAAAATTATTAGCTTATTCCCATCATACTATAGGTATGGGGAACTTAGATAATCGTGATAATTTTCGACCTCGGTTTTTTTTTACTTTTTTACGCGTTTTCAGGTGTGAGGAATCTGAAAATATTAAAATGGGTATGGTGTCCGTTTGTTAGTGTGTTAGTCCGTTAGTGTGTTAGTGTTTTAGTATGTTAGTTTGTTAGTCTGTGTACACGATATCTCTCGAACAAATGACCGCAGAGAGGTAGGACCAGTTTTAAAATATTATTTATGACACTGCCAAGAAAACTTTTGTTTTGTAACATTCTAATTAAAAACTTCGGAAGTAATTAGAAATTTACGATTTTCTTAACGTGGGAGAATAGGGCAAATTTTCACTTAAACGTGCATGAAAAGAAATATTTTTATCGTAGAGATGTAAGAACAGATTTTAAATATGAGTTTTGATTCTCGAATGATCATCATGAATTATAAGCATGCTACTTTGAAAATTTCGCAAATTATTGAAAATTTACCTATTTATTAACAGGGCAGAATAAGGCAAAATTTTGCATAAATGTCCATTTTGAGATCATATGTCCATTTTGAGATCATAAAGATATCAGACTATTTTCAAAACATCATTTAAGATACTAGCCTAAGCATCATTAACTATGAAAATTCTATTATGAAAACTTTGTAAGTTATTCGAAATTTATGAATTTCTGCTTTGATAAATCTTTGATAGCTTTTAACAATAATTAAAATCAGTGGAAGCAAATGTGTGGTGGGAAACTGCGCAGAGTTCCCCTATGCCAACTAGTTTTTAAATTTTCTGTCGAATGCGAACAATTATGTACATTTAAATGTTTTGTGCATTGCAATGAATCTTATAAACTTACTGAACGCGATATAGATTTTTTTACAACAATTAAAGAGTTAAAACATATATTTACAGACCATAGGGTTATTTCCTTGTTTAAATGTTATGCCTAAAAATTCGTGCAATATTTTCAACATTTTTTTTTTTCTTTTTTTTAAGAAGAACATTCCTTATCTTATAAAATACGTTTGAAACTGACAGTATATTTAGAATTTCTTTGCAGAATGACGGCAATCTCGGAGGGTACTATTTTCTTCTCAATGCTATTTTTGTAAGAAAGCAGTTCCACTGTAAAGAAAAGAAGCAATTTTGCAGTTCATTTATGAAAAGTTAGAAGTATGATACATACTTTTGTTCCCTTAGATGCCTTATAGTTCAACTCTCTTGTGTTTATCGAATTGTCTTATAAAGTTGCATACATTTTCAAAGTATTTGGAATGTATTTTATTACAGGTTGAAAGAGTTATATTGAAAAATGCATGATTTTTTGAAGCTATTTCTTTAATCATGTCTACCTTTATAATAATACAGTAGTTCGAGCGTTAAGTTATGTCAAGGAGATTGTAGTAAAAATTAATAAATCGTAATAAAATTGAAATTGCCTAAAGTAGATGCAATAATTGAACAAATGATTTTTGTTGTTACATTTTCATTATTTTATAGCTACATACATAGGCCAACTCATATTAAAAAAAAAAAAATCTTGTCAAATATCGTGAAAATTCAGGATGTTAAACGCAAAAGATTGAGTTGTTTTCTAATTATTCTTCAAAACTGATTTTGTAATAAAGATATATTTGGATGTGTAAAATAAAATTTATTAGAATATTTCTAGCATATTTCTCTTTACTTATAAATATGGTACCCCATCAAAATAGTCCAAGACAAAATAGCCCCGACAAAACAGCCCCAGGACAAAATAGACCCGACAAAACAGCCCCGACAAAATAGCCCCAACAAAATAACGCCAACAAAACAGCGCCAACAAAATAACCCGGAAGCATTTATATGATTTAACAGAAAATTTATTTTATTAACTTCTCGACTAGCTAGACATTTAAAACTTTTAGAATAGCTCAAAATACGATGACAATGCATTTTTTAAAATATTTTTAGCCAATTTTTTCAGGTCCTCGCTGCCTTCGGTAGCGTTTTTATGATTCAATAATCATATAACTTCCCGACTTAAAGATCTGCACGGGCCGGGTTCGGGCTGAATTTTTCAATTTTTGTCTCGGGCCAGGCTCGGGCTCAGTTATTTTGTTTATACTCGGGCCGGGCCGGGCCTGGGTGATATTTATTCCTGGCCATGTCGGCCCGAATCTTTTTTTAGTTTCCTAGTTAATCAAGAAGAAAGGAAAATGATAAAATATTTCTTCAGTCATTTAGTTTACATAATTTCACAGGCTTGCATATCACATAAAATTTTATTTTGTTAAAAAATGTCTGTAACTTCAATTAAAATGAATGTCAGTATGCCTGTTTGAGATTTGATTTTCCGCAAATATTTTTAGCATGTCTCGAAATTAATATATTTTGTTTAATGTAATATTAGATGGTTTCTTATTCAAAATAGTATGCATGTCATTACTAGTTTGCACATATGAACAAACAAAAGAAATTAGATACGTTACTGTGTATAAGGCTTTGTGTCCTATGGTCTGAAGAGCTTAAGTGGTATAAAGGCAATAAAAATCATTCCACTGTAACTTTTTCGCGAAAGCTCCTTTTTCTTTTCTCCTGTGCACTGGATGAAAGTAGCATCATTTCTAGCATGTGCAAAAGCATCTTTTCTATTGAATATGGTTGGATTAGCATTAAAGTTTTGTTTATCGGATCACATGAAAGATTCAGATACATTACGGTATATAAGAGGAAATGGTTGAAAGTACATTTTTAGTTGTATTAATTATTTTAAATACCTTCCTATATTGTTTGATGAATGCTTATATTTTCGATTTGATTTTCTGTCGTTCTTTGTGCCTTTTGTACGTCTGTAATAGCGAATTTCTATTTATATATAATTATCTTGTAAAAGTTCAGCAGCTTTGTTAAAGGACATTCTGTTACTTGGCTATTTAAAATCTCTACAAAAGACATACTAAAAAACTTTTCCATAGAAAGGCATGCATTTTTTTGTTATTTTACATATTTTTGAAACCGACCGGGAGGGGCTTGGGCCTCAAAATTTCGGCCCGTGCAGACCTCTATCCCGACTCGCTAGAAATTTGAAACTTTTAGAAAAGCTCAGAACACGATGACAATGCATTTTTTATTACTTTCAGCCAATTATTATGGGTCCCCGCTGCCTCCGGTAGCGTTTATACATACCTGGTAACTTTTATAATTTATTCCGGAGTACTGTTAGCTACGCTAATTTTTCACACCAGTATGATTTTTGAGAATTTTTCTCCAATATGTAATTATGATGAAATAAAAAGAAAAGTGCTTTTAAAATATACTGGTGTGAATAAAGGGCGAGGCTAACAGTACTCCGAAATGAATTATAAAAGTTACCAGGTATGTTTATATGATTCAACAGAGAAGTTTAAAAATATGGTGCATAAAAAGTTCTTTTTATCTAGCAATTATTTAATGTAAAACATAATGTATTTTCGTAAATTGTAAATGACTATTTTTTTAAATGCGGATTTGTTATTTTCTTTTATATACCTAAATAGGGAATAAAATATTCCTGAAAATTTTTTATTAAAGTTCTCTATGAATTTATACATTTTGAGCTATCTGTCTGTGTATGTCAACAAAAGTTCTGGTCGCTGTAAACCAATTAGCAGAATTTTACAATACTTGATTTTTTTTTTCATCTTGAGTTAAATTTGTTCTGGTTAACTTTTGTGATACATCGCCAAACGGTTGAGCTTTCATGCAGCGATTAAACTCATTTATTCTAAGGCCGTGGCAGAACTCCCACTTGGGGCCTACTGTCCTTAATCTATCTTCCAAATAACTTTACACTTTGATAATTAAAAAAAAAAAATTAAACTTGCATAATTTTATTTTAAGATAAAAATGATTTAATCAGTAACCACTTCAACTTTATGTGTACATCGACGGCAGACGGCAGTGTTATGCTCCGCTGAAATAATTTAATCTTGTGTAATTTTAAGCAACAACAACAACGATAACAACAACAACAAAAACAGAAACTTTTGAAATTTTGTGTGTATAAAATAAATTATCTTGATTGTATTTTGGTGTCTATCATCCGGAAGGTGGCGCTACTCTTCTGCTTATTTCACCATTTAGACTGAGACTATATCTCAGCTTCTATTGAACATTATATACTTTAAAAAAAGTATCCGACGCTTAATTTTCTTTCTCACGTTAAAATTTGCGTGAATACCGGCCGAAAGTTGGTTCTGCTATTTTATAATTTTCCTTGTTTTTAAAAAAGCCATGACGCAAAATCTAATATGTAAAACAACACCATTGTTTTCCTTACTGGATTTTAAAATTGTGTGTATATGGACTGAAAGGTGGTGTAGTCACGTTGTAAATTTTGTTGAAATTTGTGTTTATATTGGCCAGAAGGTAGCGCTGATGCTGATATGCTGTCATTTTCTTTGTTTATGAAAAAGTTCATTTTAAAATCTAATGGGCATAACTGTATCATTTTTTAAATTCTACACGAAATGTTGTTTGTTATCGGTAGGAAGGTGGTGTTTTTAGGTTATAAATTTCTCTGCATTTTCCTTGCTTATGAAATACTACACATCAAAATCTATTGTGTATAAGTGCAACATTTTTTCCCTACTGATGTTTAAATTTTTGTGTGTATAGGCCGATAGGTAGCGCTAGTACGCTGTATTTTTCATTGATTCTCAAACAAAAACTATATGACACACTTCCAGTTATCAATTTTCACCAAAAGTTCGAAAAATCATACGTACACCAAACCTGCCTTAATTCTGAAGTTTCGTAGTTCTATCTTTTTTTTTTTTTTTTTTTTTTGGAGATATGATAGCCAGAAGATTTTCCATGTACAAAGAAAGATACATACAAATTTTGTCGAGGACTATTTTGTCGGGGGTCATTTTTGGGGGCTTTTTTGTCGGGGCTCTTTTGTCTTGGGGCTATTTTGTCTGGGGCTATTTTGTCGGGGCTGTTTTGTCGGAGCTCTTTTGTCGGGGCTGTTTTGTCTTGGACTTATTTGATGGGTCACGTATACATATATATGTTTATTTAAAACACTGATAGGTTTTAGCTATTTAATTTCAATTATCCATCTTTACGTTTCAAAACAAGTACATTTAATGTAATTCTGAATTTACAAATAGGAAAATTCAGCAGGTTATACGGAAAAGTTTAAGCTCTTTTCTAGTTATTCAGAAAAACTGATTCTGATTTAACAAAAAAAAAAAAAAAAAGTGATATACACTAACTTAGAAACACAAATTTTCATTTCTCCTCAAAAAAAAAAAAAAAGATGATGATAGGGGGTTTATATTTAATTACAGGGGGTTTATGGGGGTTTATATTTAATTATAGGGGGTTTATATTTAATTATATTTAATTACAATCAATGAAAACACTATATTACCATTGAGCGTTGATTGAATCAAAATAAAAATGTGAGTAAAATCCCTTATAGTTTAGCTTTTATTTTGAGAACAGAAATACTGTTCATTCTATCTCTCATAACTTTTTGAGTTTACACGATATGTGTTTGGAGTTTTCATATAAGTTGTTCAATACTTTTGGCTATAACATTATGCAAATGAAATTTTTTAAAAGCTACCGCATTAGTAGTTAATAATTATTTGGCATAACTGCTCATATTTTGTAAGATATTCAACATTTTTGCATTCTGATTGCAGTATGCTGTGTCTATTATAGTTTGCCAAATTTTCTAAAAATGTCTTTGCATTGGGTTTAATACCCTACGTGTTATATTTATAAAAGTGGAACATTTTTTTTACGTTAAAAAAAAAAAAAAAAAAAAAAAAAAAAACTTGTATCTTTATTAATATATTTGGTAGCCTCATAAAAAATTATAGATAATGAGCAAAGTCCTTTTATTCACACGCTACAGCCAAGACGCATTTAAAGCATTACTTTTTTACAGTGTGATCCAAAACATTTTGACTTTTGTTTAATTTTTTACTCATCCATTTTTACTCTTTAGAACACAACTTTTGTTGAAATTCCTGAGCTGAAGAACAACTGGAGCAAATGCTTCCAATACCTTTACCAGTTTTTCTGCAACCATTTGCCATACAGTGTCAAACCTTGCACGGCATGCAACATTTGTCGGGTCGTCTATTACTATTATACTCTTTGAAGAATTAAAATTTAAAATTGTAATAACATGTTTATATGGTTACTCGAACTGACAACCTTTACACAATTTTACTTTGAAATATAAAGATATCAAATGCTTCCTGCCGTGCAACGGTCGGAAGACAAACCTTCCAAAACCGGCACGCAAAAGCCGGTCTAGCATTTCCTCCAGTTGTTCTTCAGCTCAGTGGTTGAAATATATGAGGTATAACATTTTCATTGCGCTACCAAAGTTTCAAGATGATTTCTAAAGAAATTTTCTAGATATTTGATAAAATGTCTAAATTCAAAAGTGTCCAAATACTTATTGGTAGATAGTGTACTATATTAAAGGACAAAACTGGTGATTATTTATTTAAAAAATCTCGCTTTTTTTTTTTATGTTTGAATGTATAAAATAAAATTCATTACAATATTTGTGACGTATTTTTCTTTGTTTATAAATATTTATGTAAGTATGATGCATTGATAGGTCTTCGATTATTTAACTGCAATTTTCCATCTTTATGTTTCTAAAACAGAAAAACATTTCATGAAATTCGGAATTTACAGATAGGTTGGTTAGTTGGTTGGGTTTAATATCGCACTAATACTGCGACATGGGTAATTGGTGATGGTCTGGGACGTATCCTTAAGGATGGTCCGGAGGCATGCCATCACAATTTTGATCCTCCGCGGAAGGGATAGCTCCCCCGCTTTGTTGAATTTACCAATACGAAAAAACACTGTTTTATAAATCTTGCTGAACTTTAGAGATTATATTTTTTTCCTTTTAGTTTAAAACTATATAATTTTAACTATTTACATTAGTTTTTACAGTTATGAAAATGTACATTACTTAAAATGTCATAATTTTTATAAATACATCTTATAAACGAAATAAATAAAAAAAAAAAAAGAAAAGAAAAGAAGAAAGAAAAGCGATGAATTTTTTGAAAGGTGCTTTTAATAATTCTATAATTACAAAGTGTAGGATTGAATATATAACTAATTATCCATGTAATTTAATCACTTTAAAATTATACGCCTGAAATTATATTAAAATTTTCAGTTCTTTGCTAAATATAAAAAAATCCATTCACAAAATACATTGGAAACGAACTGTGAGTTTAGAATATTTTGGCAAGCTAATGATAGTCTTGGAGGAAAAATCACTACATAAAGAAAGGAAGGAATTTCACTATTTAGTAGTTTAAATATATTTGAATAAAATTCTCGTTTATTTTACCTGAAAATTTACAACACAAGTCTACATTTATCATGCTCTCATGCTCTAATGTAAAACCACTTGCACTTCAAAGTACTTCAAAGCTGGTTTTACAAACTCCAGGAAAAAAAAAAATAAATAAAATAAAAAAAAAAATAAATAAATAAATAAATATATATATATATATATATATATATATAAACGTATACAATTTAATCAAGACTTGTGTTATTTATATCTATGTTTTATATTTATACTAGCAATTGCCAACCTCACTAGTCACCATACTTAAAAAAATTTTCAAAATAAATTTAATTACTATTTTTTTGTAATTCTTTATAAATATATAAATGATAACACTAAAGAAATTCCCTTAAAATCTCGTTTCTGATCAACGATGTCTTCGGCATCGTCTTACTCTGCTACACAATGTCCAAACAAGGTCCCAACTGCCAGTGACAGTGTCTTACCAGAACGTTCTATTTGGAAGTTTATCGGACAACTCTTGACTGCTTTTAGAGGGACCTACTTTTTCTTGGCCTTTCTCTGTAATGATAAAATTATAAATAAAATAAATTTATAATTATTTCACTATAAATTATTAATTCTATTATTCTAAAATTACGTAATTCATAATTCTAGCATGGTCAAATCCTGTTCGAGACCTTTTTAAAACGTGTGAATCCATTGATAACGCAATGTCCTTTTTTTTTTTTTTTTTTTTTTTTTTTTTTACGAAACCAATACTTTGAAATAATAATATATTGTTTTAGTAAAGTGCCTAACGATGGTGTTCGTATTTTCATAAGACTACAATTCCCGTTTCCCGTCAACAATGCGTTAATAACATTAGCACATTATATAGTTAATTTCTTAATATTTTTCTGGGTTATCGATTATGGTCCATGAACAATCTTCTAATTACTATAAATAACAATCCTAGTCCGGGTACTTAAAATTACGTTCACAAGCGATTGTATGTATTTCCATTTTCTTATAATAACTAGTCGAGAAAAGAAAGGAGTACATCTAGTGTTAAGCAACATACAGGATATTTCGGCGTTCATTATCGTGTAAAGGTCAAGGAAACTTCTATTTTCATTTCGAAATCTAGTGTTCTCTCTATATCTTCTTCTAGGAAATAATGTAACATATCATAACTTGATTTTGTGAGGTGTCTATCACTTCTTCTTTCAGCAAATTTCCTCACATCGTAACAATTTTGATTTGAGGAAGAAGCCCATCGAGCCAATTAGTAATTGTAAATGATTTTAGTCTCTATCTGGTAAGAACATTTATTTTTAGATTTTATAATGCACTATAAGTAATGTTTATATTTTTCAAACTTAAGCAAAGTAAATAATTTCTGTATTCTAAAACTTTTGTTAGTTTCATTTTATTTATATTTTCTTAACATAAATAATTAGATTAATCTTTCAGGGTACTTGGAGGCCCAAACTAATTTATTAAAAACTTAGTTGAGAAATATTACATTCTTATTATATTAAAAAAACTTTAAAAACACGTAAAATTAAATTTTATTTAAAATATTTTTTAAAAATTATCCGAAAATATAGCTCTTTTTTAGAGATAATTTATAAATTCTTATTAATTTTTTTTTTTTTTTTTTTTTTTTTTTTTACATTTATGAACTTGTTTTTATTTTACTTTATTTCTTCCTAAAAATTATTATTCTTCGATATGCATTTTTTTCTTTACAAAATGTCTCTAAAAATTACTTATTTTTTTTAAATTGACTTTTGGTTTTTGACGGATTTACACGTTTTGAGATTTCTTGAGCCCGGATTTAACATATAATAACAGGAGACTTGGCGTTGGAATATTAAAAACCCTGATAAACTACTACGTCAGAAACACCAAAGAAAAATATTTGAGATGCATACAGCTGTTTCGGTAGCCTTAAGCGTACCGTCTTCAGTGTAAAAAAAAAAAAAAAAAAAAAAAGAACCAAAACAGCTGTATGTATCTCAAATATTTTTCTTTGGCGTTTCTGACGTAGTAATTTATCCGGGTTTTTAATATTCCAACAACAAGTCTCCTGTTATTATTTGTTCACTAGTGCGCAGATTGTCACCAAAATTTATTATAAGTTGCAATTTGATATAAGTTGGTGAATATCAACTTTTTTTGCATATCGTTTGAAAGGGGGCGCTGTTATGCTGCAATTTTTTCCGATTATGGGAATTCTATGTCTCCTCTTTTATCGTGTATAACAAAACAAAACTTAATATGTGAAAGAACTATTATGAAAAACTAATATTAATTGAATTTTGTGCATATAGGATAACAAGTGTCACTGTTATATCTCAGCTTCTATGGCAGGGAATATAACAACATACACTTTTAGTACTATTATTCTTATTATTATTTATATATATATTTATTTATTTATTTACAATAAATGTTGCTTTGATTAATCACTGAATTTCTACGACTAAATAAAGAAAAGGTATTATAAAAAAATAGTGGTATTCAAAAAGTAAGACGCTATAATTCCTGATATAGCATTTAATTGCATAAGACACATGTAAGATAGCCATTATGAAAAAGAATGCTGGCTTAATTTGGGTATATATCGGCCAACAGATGGAGCTGCTATTACCAACTCTTTGCAATTTTTCGTATGGCTGCATCTCAGCATCTCAAGAACGAAGTAAACTTTTTTTTTTTTTTTTAAATAGTCAAGTCTAGTAGGTACAACTTACTGTTAAGTTTTATGCCACGTTTCGTTCAAGTTTCACGAAAGGAAATGTTGTATATCTGGTTATTTTCAGGTTTTATTTACTTATTTATTTATTTACAGCTTTAAGACTTATAGTTACAATGACTTTGTCTCGAATAATCTATGTTACATAAGTTCACAATTACAATTTCTTTATTATTATTGTGTTATTTTAAGTTAAAGTTTAATTCATTAACGTTTCTATATCCCTCAATTTTAGTGTTTTAAACGATCACTTGTAGGATTCTTTTATCTCTTTCCTTTACATGTTTGATAGCTTTGAAACTTTTAATTGCAATGTCTCTTGTCGAGAATGAACTATGTTACATAAATTCGAGATAACAGTATTTTTTCAAAGTATTTCGTTTAAATTAACCTAGCAAGTTAAAGATAAACTCGCTTTATTTATAATAATATTCGAATCATCAGTCAAAAGGAGATAATAATAATAATAATAATAACAATAATGATGATAATAATTAAAAATAACATATTAATAGTTAAATTTGATTAAAAAAATGAATTATCAAGCTGATGATTACCTGAAATACATACAGTCGGTAACAAAAGTGTCCGAACACTAGCAAAAATCCCTATGTAAAAAAAGTACACATCATACGGTTTTGTTAAATAAATCCTTATCGAATCATGTTCTTAGCCAGTTTAAAAACAGGATTCGACAAGGATTTATTTAACAAAACTGTATGAAATGTACTTTTTTTACATAGGAATTTTTGCTAGTGTTCGGACACTTTTGTTTCCGATTGTATGTACAGAGTGATTCACTACTGGTGCGACAAACTTACAGAAGATGTAGGGGGCACAAAGACGATTCCAGGGTCGTAAATGAAATCTTTACGAGATAGGAGGGGAGAGAGAGGGTTGTTAGGGCATATAATAATTAGGAAACTCATAACTTATTTTAAGCTTTCGGCCTTTAAATGTTATTTTGCGATTTCCATGCATTCATAGTTTTCATCTTAACAATTCTGCGAGTGGATGGATGGATGGATGGGTTTTACGCCACACTAGTGCTGCGCAGATGGGCAATTGGCGACGGTCTGGGACACAACCCTAGAGGTGATCCGGATACATGCCATCACAATTTTGATCGTCCACGGAAGGGATGGCTCTCCCGCTTCGGATGCGAGTGGCTGTTGACAGTTTTCCTATGATAGTCTTTAACCCCCGAACTCTCGTGTCCGTAAAATCCACGGGATTTGACCACGCCTCCTGTTTCTTCTTTTCTAGATATTTTAGAAAAGTAGAAATCATCAATCACCAATATACCATTTAAAATATATTAAAAAATATCAGATGAATGAAAATGCCTATCATCATATGCTTATATTTTAACAGAATTGTTTTAAATTCAATGAAAATTGGAACCATTTGGGTGTGCTTTAAAACAATAATAAAAGGATAAAAAAAAATTCCCTATTTCGTTAACATTGCATTTCCGACCCTGTGATTCCGAATCACCTTTGTGTCCCTTACATCTCCTGAATATTTGTCGCACCGGTAGCGAAACACCCTGTATATATAATAAATATATTTTCTAAATGATGCAATATATCATGAATTTTTTTAGTTTCATTTGCTTATTATTATTCACATATCTTTGCACGCAAATTTTTATTTTGGACACGGAAGCATTTAATATTTTATTTATTGTAGTTCGAAGACTAATGTTCTTATACAAGTTATTGCAATAATTATTTGTAAAATAAAGTAAATATGTATTTATTTTACTTAAAATATTTGAAAATAACAGTAAAAGAGAGAAGGAAACATAAATAAGTTACGGAAAGAAGCAAACAGAAAATTTTCTGCACGTTTCATAAATTAATTTAATTTATTGAAATGGAAAAGCAAAAAATAGTTTTTTTTTTTTTCTATAAAAGTTTTCTTTTGTTTTCTTTCTTTTTTTATAACTACCTTAAGGGGGTAAAGCTTTGATTTTCAGAGCAGAAGGGCTCTTTTTCTATTAATCCCAATTTATATATTTATTTATTTGAGATACTCTCTGTATTTCTATCTCTAGTCCAATAATATTTTATTGTATTAAAAATATCCATAATTATTTAATATTATTACTGCTAAATAGATTTATTATATCGATAAACAATTAATGTAAAAACTTTTAACCTCATTATTGAAAATAAACAATACCGATTCTAAAGAACAACTTTTTAACTTTTTTCAGGGAGCTATAATATATATTTTTCTTTCTACCTAATAACATACCGTAGTTCAGATTTTTGTCGCTACATCAAACATTATATACTACATATAAATAAAACAGGAACTATAAATAGAATAACAAAACCATATTAAAATTCTGTTTCCGTACCCACACTAAATATCTTCCACTAAATACCATTCTCTTTTTCTGTCATAATCACTGTATATTTATTTGAATAAGAAACTGCCCCTATTACGATTCTGAAAGCGTCTTTATGTAATACATAAATGGCTTAACGCATTGATCTTTTCTACATTCGGCTAGATTTAAATGTCATTCACCTGAATTTCGCTTTTAAATCCGGATTAGAACCCATGAGAAGGTTTCGACTTGGCATCGGGCAAAGTAGTGGACCATGTTTCCTAACGTACTTTTTTCCGATTTCGGTTATTTTTTCAGAAAAAAAAATCCCTGTTTACTATTGATAGTTTTCGTACACGTGACAGAAGTAACAATAGGAAATCCCTCTGAGCAGAGAATGTGAAATCTCGCGTTATTTGTTATGAATATGAATAGGTTATGTCAGTGAAAGCTTTATGTAAAGCCTTGTTGAAGGTGTGAGATGCGTTTTTACTACATCAAAGCTTTCCATTTCGTTTTTCGTTTTCATAAAAAGAAAAAAAAATAGAAAGAAAGAAAAATGAAGCATTTCTGTATACTTCGAAGATATAAGCTTGTGAAATAAAATGCAAAAGTTGCATGTTTTAATACACGTTGTGTTTTATAACAAGAATTACCGTAATTTTCTGCATATAATCCGCAGGTCAAGTAAGTCAGTTCTACACCAGAAATTTTAATTAGCAAACGAGGTTCTATTTGTACGAGCTATCTCTTCAAAATAATATAGATTTTCGTGTTCAGCAAAATTTCTGGTGGAGGAAGGACATACTTTATCTGCGGATTATACGCAGAAAATTACGGTAATTAAATCTTAAGTGTAATTATAGTTTTAATTAAAATGCTAAATATTTTGTAATAGAAAATTATCTTAATAAGATCTAAGGTAAAGCTAGGAGAGATTGCGCACATAGGGTATCGATGGGAAAGAGTAGAATGAGGGAATTGCGATTTTAGGTGGTTGCTCAATATCAATAGTGGAATGTTAACTTAAATATGCATGTCGATAGCTTCAAGAGTCTAAGATAAAACGTGGTTATTTTCTCTCGTTTTCAAAAATAAATGCTTGAAATTTCATAACCCTTCCTGGGAATTTCAATACAATGGTATTAGTACAAAATATTTTTAATTTAAACAATTTTTCGTAAGCTACTAGCTTAGACTAACGGTACGAACACCACGATTTTCTCTAAAATCGAATAATTATTTAATAAAAGACTGCGCAACCTCTCCTACCAAAATAGGAAAAATACCAAAATAGGTATTTTATTTTTTTTTATTTTTTTCGCTTTTGTTGTTTAGGAGAGATTGCGCATTAATTTTTATAAAATTCTATACTAATACAGATTTTAGAGCTTATTGATAATGACAAGACAGTGAGGATGAGTTGAATGCCTGGAACTGTACCAAGAAATAACTTCGACAAGTGACTGGACTAGTTCAACCCATTCGAGACGGCGCATCTTTTAAGAGACTGTCCCCAGAATCTGAAATTGAACATTATTCAGGAGTGGCACGATCGCCAAAAGACACACCTCTGGTGGGATTTACCTCTCGAATGCTAATGTTAGCCTATGAGAAATTTATCGCAAAGTATTTAAATGTTATTGTATATCTATTTTTAGTACTTTTAAGTGATGCTCAAGCTTTGTGCGGCTGTCGACTGCTTAGAATAAAAGCGATAAAACTAAATGCAAGCAAAAATTATTAACCTATTCAAACGTCTTTTTGAGGATTGTAATTGTCATTATTTCAATAAAATAAAATAAATAAATAAATTAAATAAATTGACTAAATAAACTAAATAAGGAATTTTAAAGGTGAAACGAGAAGATTTCAAACCAAGGGAAATTTGGGTTTTGTGTTTTGAACATTTTTGTGCGGAAGATTTTGAGGTAAAAAAATAATAAATAGCAAACGGGGGGCCTGGGCCTAAAAATGGGCGTGTCTGGCAATTTACCATTGTACACACGTTGTGCTACCCATTTTATTTTTATTTATTTATTTATTTATTGGCTTGGAAATGAATTGCACACATGGTGTGCAATTCGTCTCGAACAAGTTCACTTGTGGCAGGTGATTGATAACTTCACTATTTACATCAATAAGTGCAACGCATTGTGGACAACGAGAGATTCGATCAGCAAATAAGAAACCATTCAAGCTGAAAAGAAAATGTACTAATTTTAAGTTGAACGTGTTATCTAGTAACGTAATAAAAAATTTTGCAACCTTTATCTACTTTTGTTCTCTTTCCGGTTTCTTTAATAACTTTTCTTTAAATAAAATTATATGATTATCCTATTTTTTAGCACTTGCCAACAATTTTTTTTTTTTTTTTGTCTGCCTGTACATCTGGCTTCCACGCTCTAATTTCCTTAAAACATTTTTTGGATACCCTCAAACTGATATATATGAAGGTTTAATGTAGGACGTAGCCTACTGAAAAGAGCGTTATTACTGTGAGTATAAGGGTTCACAAAAGTATTCCAATACGTTGCCTTCTATAATAAATATTTTTTCAAAGCCCGTTTTATTACATTTTTACTGCGCAATTTATAACGAAATTAACATGCACTAAACATAACATGCACTGTGTATATAACATGTACAGATAACACTGTACATAATCATTACCGTAGAATTTTGGGTATATTTGAATTAAAGATTGTTTTACAGAAACACTCAAAATAGTGATATTGTGAGCTATTTGGGATAATAATTTAAAATGCATTTTAATTTTTTTTTTCAGTTTTTAACATTTTCTAACAAAACTGAAAAATGTTCGTGGATTTGGTTTGTTGTCTGCCTATTCGTCCATCTGTGTTTCCGTCTGTCTGCTCGAGGATCTAATTTTCGTAAATATATATGGAATACCTATAAACTTCCACTTATTCAGCCTCATTGGGATGTGTTCCGTATTGAAAATAATATCAATAGCCCTAATTGTTCTTTTACAGGGGCTCACAAATATATTCCCGTATATTGCAGTCTATGAAAGGTATTTGTATATGAACAGTATATGAAAGGTACAATACTTTAATAAGTTTGTAACTGCATAAAACATTACAAAATTTTGTTTTGTTATTATACTAAATTTTAGTACACAATATCGAGTATATTTTATTTTTAGACAATATACGGGACAAGGCTATACAAAGCAATTTATGTTATGCTTTTTCTTGAAAAATAAAACTTTAAATATAGTTTTTGTGCTTATTTTTTCCTTAATTCAAAAAATTATTTAAATAGTGCAACTTCTTTGTGCACAGAAACGTCAGAAAAAAACGATCTATGAGAGATCTTTAACGCTTGATTAATATCTTTAAACTGGACAAAACATAACGAATTTAATATATGATATTCAAATGCAGAAAAAAGGTGTTTTATAAAGAATAGGGTACGGTCAGCATTAGTGAATATCTTACATATGCATTACTGATTTCTTACATATGCATTACTAATTTCTTACATATTTCAGTATGTTAGAAATCATTATGAATTGCTCGAAATGCATTTTCAATTGTACACTCTATAACAGAAAAAAAAAAAAAAAAAAAAAAAAAACGACGCACCAAGAAGAAGTGGGGATAAAAATTGGTAGATGGGGTGGAATGGGTGGTCCGAATGAGACAAAAATTGGTAGATGTGATGTACATGTGGAGAAAAACAATTAATTACAGTCTCAGAAAATTTGAATGATTTAATCAAGAGAAAGGGCCTCACAAAGTAAACAAGTCAATAACGCATTGGTCCACTTCTGGCCCTTATTCAGCTTGGTATTAATTGATAGAGTTGGCAGATGGGTTCCTGTGAAGTATCGTGCTAAATTCTGTCCAATTGTTGCGTTAGATTGGTAAAATCCCGAGCTAGTTGTAGGACCATTTTTATGATGCTCCAAACGTCCTGAGTGGAAGAGAGATCCGGGGACTGAGCTCAACCCTATTTCACTGAGCCGCCTATTACGGGTATCTGAAGTCACTAAAGTACCAGTTGCACGTAGGATCGACGGTAATGATGAATTGGTGCTTGATTCCATCAAAACCTGTATGTATGTCAATTTGTGTCCAGTTTGCACTACTCCTTCTTGGTGCGTCACTTTTTTGTTATAGAGTATATTTTGCGCTTCTAATCTTTGAAATAAAATTCAAAATTTGAAGGTTAAGCCATGTAACGGACAAGTACAGTAGGAAGGTCTATTCTAATCCATATGATTTGCATGAATTTTCTTTTTTGTTTTTTCTCATCTCATAGCTGAATGATTAATGCCCTGACCATAAGTTCCCAGGTCTAAGGTTCAGACATGTATGTTCACAGAGGTTAGGAATTTACTTTAAGCAGTATGGTTATATATATATATATATATATATATATATACATATAAAGCAAAAAGCAAAACTTAGATCAATTCGGGGAAAAAAAAAAATGAAAGAAAGAAAGAAAGAAAATGAAAAAGATAATGAAAAAGAAAAAATGTCAGAGACAAGATTTAATTAGCAAGACAGGGCGATTTTGTATATTACAAACTTACTTTTTGTCTATTCTTCCATTTACATAAAGTGATAACTGTACACACAGGTATAATCCTCCGTTTGCATACTTTTATTAGAAAAGATTACGTCTATTGTGGCACGGTCTTTCGTCGTAAGTGTTTTCGTAAATCAAGGTCCGTAATTTTTAATCCTTCGATGAATTCTTTCCAGCTTTCTGAATTAAAATCTACATTAAAATATCTCACCAACAAATAAACATAACTAATTAAATTGAAATGTATTTATTTATTTATTTATTTTTATTTGTTTAATTGTAAGAACGTGCAAAAATTAGTTTTACTCCATGGTATTTAATCTAAATTTCAACAAAATGCTTCAGTTAAGGAAAATGGCTTATTACTAATGAAAAGTTTGTACATTTAAACTTATTTTATCTTTTCTAATTTTTATATCGTCATTAATAATTTTTTTCATAATTGCTTTTCTCCGAAGTTTCTGTTTGATTTATCATTCTTCTTATTTATAATAAAAATAATTTTTTAATGGGCTTTTCCCACCTGACGTCAGAGGTCACATGATATATGAGAAACAAATAGCAGACGAAGTCTTCTATATCTATAGCGATTGCTGAAATAACATATTTTCTAATACTTATTTTTGAACAATCGTATTTAATCTGTGTTATTTTTTATACATCATCAATTTTAATCCATTTTATATCATTATTCACCATCTTTTGTTTGTTTTATATATTTACAATCATCATTTAGTTTATATTTGTTATTGATGTTCATGAAGAACATGTTAAATACTCTGATTTTTGGTACTTAAATCAGTGACAGTGGAACATCGTACGGCGTAAGTTACTAAGTTAATTAACTTGTTGTAACACCTTTATGCAATTAAATTAAATGAAAACACTTCAAAATTTCAAATTATAATCCATAAACATTCCACAAGAAGAAGTTATATTTATTGCTAGATCAGTTAATGTAACAGTTACACTAGAACATACAAAAATCGATTCTTACAGTTGAAAATAAATAAACACATAAAGTGTTTTTTAAAAATTATTAAATTTACAAATACAACTATTATGCTGTATACAAATGTACAATATTACTTTTATTTTATATTAAATATTAACACTTTTGTCCTTAAGAACAATATTTAATTGAATTCGATTATTCATTTTCCTCAACCAAATGATTGAGCAGACGACGCTGGGGAAAATCCTTCTTGTTAAAAAAAAAAAAAAAAAAAAAAATTGTTTATATGAAACAGAGAAATTAACCCGTTAGTAGTCGCTAGTTGGTCGATTTGTCGCCCATCTTTCAGTTTTTCCAGATTTTTTTATTCAATAGCCACCAAAAAATTTTAGAATTGGCATTTGATATATATAAAACGCGAATAAAATCGATTTAACGTTGATCACATCACTTCTTAAAATTATTGGTGACAGTTAAATAAAAAGTTCGCAATCTGTAACAGGGGGCGCTGTTGATAGCGACTACTAACGGGTTAAATAAAAATATCTCTAGCTTAGGGAAAAAAAAAAAAAACCCAGAATTACAACAAACGGAAAATAAATTTTCTGCATTCCTAAATTCGTGCGAGAAGATGTCATACACCCGCTTATAAATAATTGAGATATTAGGACCAATATGACAACTGTTGATATTCCAAGTGGAACCATCGTATTTCCTTTTATGTTGGTGTTTTCTAGATGTATCGTGAATCCTGCTTAAGGTAATAATTTATACAGCGAACATTAAGAAATGCAGAGGTAGCATTCCGCTGTAATTTATAAGAAAGAACAAAACTGGAAGACGAATGAAGGTTAGTTTTGCTGTTATATGTACGAGGACATGAAAAAAAAGCGAATACAGAAAAAAATGGTGATTCATAAATTTTAGCTTATCTGACTCAAAATTCCACTCATTTTTGTATAAAAATGAAAAGTTCTTTACATTTATTTTTAAGCCAGTCTGCGATAAATGCTATAGAATGGAAAATAATTTTCAGTATGAAAACGTATAATGGAACATCTTTTTCATATTACCTGATGCAGTTATATTTGCATATACATGCAAGCATGCAAGTGTTCACTTGCAAGCACTTTCTATTTTTAGGGTTAAGAAAGGACCTCTAATATCGAAACTAATAAAAATCTCTACGTATTTCAAGTAAGTTTCTAATTGTTTTATTTATCTATTTATTTTATTTTATTTTATTTTAATTAATTTATTTATTTATGTTTTTGTTTGTTTGAACCTGAAATCTGCTTTTAGAGAAAATTAGAAACTACTTTTCCCCTCTTCAGCCTTAAATATAAATAAAATATAGAAGTATGAGTTTAAATAAAAACAGCAATATGTTTAACATCTTTTTTTTTTTTTTTCTTCTGTACTTACAGAATTTTCAAGCAAGAATAAAACATTAAAGGGAACGAAACAAAAATTCGCAGATAAATTACAGTCATTATTTTTTTTTATTTCAGTTTTAAAATGTACATGGGAGGAGTGTATAGCATAGCAACAAACCATTATCTGCAATTTTAATATTTATTCAACAACCAACAAAAATAAAGTAAAAGGCTGTAAAGGGATTTTTTCTCACATTTAAAAAAAATCCTAATAAAAAATTCAAGACGAAACAAAAAGCTTTGAAAAATAAATAACTATCATTAAACACACCTGTCTGCCTCTCCGCAATCGCCAAAGCACGTTCTGGAAGAATAAAAATTCTTTGACGATAAAAAATATTTTTTAGGGAGTCGAGAAACAGGTATTACGTTTTGAAATAAAAATGGTGAGCAGTCTGGCATTAAATCAAAAAGCTCCATCGATCACTAATAGATGCCCTCCCCCTTCAAGTTAAATCATTTATTAAGTTCTTCCTTCTGTCTTATGTTGCCAACTCACTTGTTTCTAATTCTACCGTGGAAAATTATTTTATTTCAGTAAGAATAATGGATTATTTTTTATTTCTTCTGACAGAATCATAGATTCAATTTAGATCAGTAAATCGTGTATGGATTTTTAGATGGAGGTTTCTCTTAAAAATTAAAGACTGAAAAATTATGTGAATTTCCTATATGAATAGTTTATATTTTTATTTTCGTGCAAGTAGAATTTAAAGAACATTTATAATTAAATTGTCAATAAATTTATGATATTAAAAAAAAAAAAAAAAAAAATTCTAATAAATAAATAAAATACAAGGAAATAATTTCTTATTTTCAAAGTAAACTTTGTTATTTTATTTAGTATGTTAATTATATTTTCATTGATTGAATTGTGTTTAAATATATATATATACGTATGCATGTATATTTTACGATTCAAAACATTGTGTTCTACATCGTTCAAAAATATGTTTAAATTTTTGATTAAAAAATATTTAATTATGTAAAATAAAAATAAAAATAAATAAATAAAACACTTTGTTAATAATTAAACGCATACACACTTGATTTTATCGTCCTTCAGAAGTTGAAAGAAATTGTGTGAAGTGCAAAATTGATATATTTCATAAAGATCAGCTGAAATCAATTTCAGAAATGTAATTTTACAAAAGTAAATATGTAAACAAAAATTTACTTTAATCCATTGTAAATCAATTTTGTAAATCCCAATTTGCTTTTTAATACTCTTAGATCCTTATAAAATAAATAAATAAATGAAATAAAATATAAAAATATTTTTAAATAATTTTTAAATAATGCATCATTTTTCAAAAACTTTTTGCATTATTTTTGTTTATTGCATTTTACATAAATACATATGGATTTTATTTACGTAATTTGTATAACACGAGTTTCATCTAATCTGTTTTAACAGCAAGCTTAAAAGATGAAATTATTTCCGCTGTATAAGCGAAAATAATTGCGCGGAATAATGCTTAAGCGGAAGGCCCGGGCTTCGATTCCCGGCTCTGGTATTTTTCACATAGTTGGTAAAAATCAGCCTTCTACTCCATTCTATCAAAAATTAATTTCCAGGTTGATGAATTAAATTTCTGAATTGAAATTTCGTGGCCGTTTGGAGTTATGCCATATTCAAATTTGTCACTTGATATAGCTGCTTTATTGAAGATTCGGTGACCTTGCCAACGTAAATTATGTGAGAAGTGCCGAGGTGGTTATCAGCCAGGGTAGCTCAGTGGTTAGAGCATCCGCGCGATAAGCAGAAGGTCCGGGGTTCGATTCCGGCTCTGGTATTTTTCACATAATTGGTAAAAATCAGCCTTCTACTCCCTTCTATCAAAAATTAATTTCCAGGTTGATGAATTAAATTTCTGAATTGATATTTCCGCTGTATTTTGTTATGACATTCTGCATTTTCAAAAAAATATTTCAACGTTGAAAAGTATTAATTACTCAAACAATCTCGACATCTCATCGTCTTTCCCCTGAACCGATGTTTAGAAATAAATTTTCCACCTCAATCTACAATTCCTTCAAGATTTTATTTTAGAAATTATTAGAAACAAGCAAATATGCTCATGATGGAAATGATAAAATTTATTATCATCACCTTTACTATTATTGTTAATATTGGGTGCAGTAATAAGTCGTCAAGCGTGTTTCAGGAAAATGAATATGTAATTGAGAGCTTAGACGAATATCTTTATTCGTCAAAATATTATTCATGAGTATCTGATACCTTCCACAATCGATCGGGAATACACGGATGCTAGAAGTGTAGAATAATTCGTGTTCTAACGCGATGAATTCGTCTACCCATTTTCGTACTTCGTCCAATGTCCAGAAGAGTACAGTCGGTAACAAAAGTCTTCGAACACTAAGAAAAATTCCTATGTAAAAAAAGGTAAACTTAATACAGTTTTGTTAAATAAATCCTTGTCGAATCCTGTTCTCAGTCAGTCTAAAAACAGGATTCGACAAGGATTTATTTAACAAAACTGTATTAAGTGTACTTTTTTTGTATAGGAATTTTTGCTAGTGTTCGGAGACTTTTGTTACCGACTGTTCAGAAGACGATGTGCACTGCTTATCGACTGAAACAAATAGTAACGTTGCTAAAGTGTCTTTGACATAATTTGAAACATGAGACCTGGCATTATCAAAGGGCAATTTCAGACAGTGCAAATCTTTGCCAATAAATACATATTTTCGTTGGATTTCCTGGTTTAGTCTGATAGATTTTTTCTTATAGTGTTCAGCAGTTACAATTACATCAGGTGTCGACAGCTTGTAATAGAACACGCCTATCATATCCCGCCCCATGCATGGTAAAATTTGGCAATGAATTGCAAGTTTCGGTGTTGATATTGTTTCTTCACTGTGATTCATCTAACGTTTTTGGCATTTAAGATGGCTATAACATACTCTTCTCCAATCTTCAATTGAGATTTTCTATAAGAAAAATTTTCCATGTTGCCTATTTTGCAGATTCATGTGCCTCAAGACAGGCTCTTTGTTGATACTTTGGCTCAATTCATGTGGCACCCATTTTCCTGTTTTCTGAGTTTTTTTTTTTTTTCCCTGCTGCATGTAAACGATTAAATGTAATTATTTGGGATACTTCCAATTGTTCTACAAGTTCTTTTTGTGTCTGTGATGCATCTTCATCGAAAAGTGTTTGAAAATCATCATGCTTAATGTTTAGTTAAGTGCCACTACGTTCTCGATCGGTAACATAAATATTCCCACTTTTAAAACATAAAAACCGAAATGTGCGTGTCTATTTCTATACGTTATTTTCCTCGAGTGCAGGATAGATTAATTAGCTTGCTTTTACAGAACTTTTTTTTTTTTTTTTTTTTTTCGTAATGAATGCGGGGACCAATAAAATTAATAATCATTAATTTTATTTGTTTTAATTTTTAAGTATGAATTTAAACTTAATACAAACGGTAACTCTTGACTGCAATATTAACTGTCTTAAATTTCAAGATTTTTACCTCTTTTTACGGATTTTAGTTTTATTATTTAAGCTTTATTTTATCTTGCAATAAATTTTTATTTTAAATCTTGCATCTTAAACCATTTGTAACGCCATATTTGGTGTTAATTCACTTATCGTATATTCGTAAAGATTCTTTACGATTGTAGATTTTTATTCTGTAAGTTTTATTTCATTTTATTCTGTAAATTTTGTTTAATTTTTCTTAGGAAATTCATTTGAAATGTACTTTTCGGTGTAATTGGGCTTTGTATGTGATACATTTTTGGCAAAAGCATACAGTACAACAGAAATTACACTTCATGCTATAAACATCATACACCTTTACATACAATATTCAATCAAAGCACCTGACGATATATTAATGTTATATATTTTTATCACAAAATTCTCGTTTGTTTCTTTTCTTTTTTTTTTTTTTTTTTTTGCTGTTATTCTTGTGATATATAATTTTTTCCTATACAATATTTTAAAGGGTTTTCATAATATATATTTCATGAGGCACAACTGAAATGTACGTATTACAGCACTACACTGAGAAAAAATTCTGTAACTGACATCTAGAATCTAATTTGTGTTCTAGAAAAAATAGTTCCATTTCATCCTTATAAACTCTAGTTCCCTTGGAAAGCAAGTTCTAGAAGCCCCTATTAGAATTCTAGAGCGTTTGCCTATATTCTCGAGGGCAAAGTTATCTAAAAATCTCTGCAAATAAATGAGACTACAAGAGGCAGGTTTCTGCAACTATAATCTTGGTTTATTACCAAATTCTAGAAAATCAAGCGAGAATTTCTCGCAACACAAATGATTCAGAATATTTAGAGTATTTAGAATATTGTTTCACCATCTAGAAATGTGTACACTAGAAATTCTCGATAATTTCGTCTATTCAGTTTATTGGCGTGCTTTACGCGCATAGCTCAGAAATCTATATTTCTAGTTAAAGAATTTAGAAAATGGTCACTTATTCATTCTAGAGGAAGGCGGTATACTTTTTTTCTCAATGTATAAATAACAATAACATTGATTATTACAATCAAATAACTTTTAAAATACAATAAGAAAGATTTATTACAATGTTTTTAAAAATAACATATCCAAATCTCCCTAACTTATTCTCATTATGGAAGATCTATTAAATGCATCATTATAATTGCTTCATTAATTTTCTTTTATTCGCTGTACATTAAAAATAATCAAGATAAAACAAAAAATACCTGCATACAATATGTAAAAGTTTTGATTAATTGATTATTCTACAAAATGGCACAATAAACTACCATCATAACTATTAATATAAATTACCTATAAAAATACACATAGGTTCTTTTTTTTTTTTCACAGAATAAAAAAAAAAAAAAAAAGAATCCCCTAAACAACAAGCATCAAAAATTTTCCGAAACCTTAGTTTTCCTTTGAAAACTATTGGAGCATCGCCAGTTATCGCACTAAAACCTGCCACTAAATTATTTATTGATGATCACAAGGATTTTTTTCTCCCCTTTTCAAGCATCATTACCGAATTTATTTTTTATGAGATCCCTACTTGCTTTTTATTGAAATGGTTAATTCAAAAGATGTATAACAATGCAATTTTTTTTCTTCGCACGTATTTTCTATTAATTCTTTCTTTCACACGTTATATTAATCATTATGAAAAAGGTTAAGTAAAGAAGTTCAGTTTTGTGTAATTACAGCTGAACAATGTTAAAAGATTATCGAGCGAAGGCTATAAAAAATTTTACAGCCATGTTAGTTAAAGGTTCTTTTCAATTTTTAAAAGCTTTTGATTTTTCAGAGCATAAAAAAGGATTTTTTCATTTTTATTTTTAATCAAGTGGGTTTTTAGATAGATGACTAATTAACACATTAATTTTCTTAAAAGAGAACATGACCTTATGTTTCACAAAAAGTGAAATGAAGCAAAGATTAACATAATTTTGGGTGGAGTAATAGCTTTTTTTTAAATACAGATTTTTTTTTTTTTTTTTTTTTTTAAGGGACAAATATCAGAGTAAATATTTAAAGGAAGTATCGATCCTTTAAATAAGATGCTTCTATCTTCACTAAAGACTATAAAAAATAAATAAATAAATAAGAAATATGATAATAAATATGTATATATAAATATGTATGTATGTATACATGTACATATGTATGAAAAATATACCGGGTGTCCCATAAATCTGTAGACATTTCAAAAGTTTATAAAGAATGAAGGTACTGGTAGAATTGAATGCGGTTTGCATTTTTTTTTTTTTTTTTTTTTTTTTTTTTTTTTTTTTGCGGGGGGGGGGGTAGTTAAGGAAAAAACAATAGTTAAAATTTTCGAGGGGGCTGGGCGTGACCAAGTCACGCATTTTCATGAAAAACTATATTTATTTGTCCACAAATGTTTATAGGCATATAAATTCTACTCCATGTGTCGCCATCACCAAAAACTACAACTTGCAAAGGAGTTAAGACATCGCTAACAGCAGCTCAGTTGGCGATTCTTACTTGAGGGAAAATATCTTCACCAGTACCTTCACTTTATCCACCAAGTCAGCATCGCATTTAAAACATCATGTATACACAAGTAGGAGGCAAAATAAGGAATAAACTGCGTTAATCTTAAAATCGTGCTATTTACAGGTCTCTGAATTTCATATTTTTCGTTACGCATTCGTGCATCGCCCTCTGTTGACGAAAAATTTAACTATTTTTTTTTTCTTTACTCCAAGAAAATCCCCGTTTACGAGCGTAACTTTTTCACAAACTGCATTCAATTTCACCAATTTCTTCAATTTTTAGAAAATTTTAAAATGGCTAGAGACTTATGGGACACCTGATATATATATATATATATATATATATATATATAGAGAGAGAGAGAGAGAGAGAGAGAAATAGATAGATATAGATAGATAGATAATAAAAAGGAATAGTATGTATGCTTGTGTGCTTTATCGTGAGCAAGCCAGTCTTCTATGAAAATGAACTTGGAAATTATAACTCTTGGTATTTCTTATCATGCGGTATAAGTATCAAAATTCGACTTTTGAGTTCTTTTATTGGACTTTAAAAATTTTATATTTAAGTTTATATTTTTATATAACTAAATAAACCAATCTTTACTTAAAATACTATTGCTATCATTCCGACCAGCAAGATAATAACAATATTTTACATATACTGGGTGGGCGGAAAGTAACTCCCTACTGGAAATAATTTTTTTTCTCCTAAACGAATGTAGATATGAAGGCAACTTTTTGTACATATTTAGTTTGTTGCGTGGCATGATAATTACAAAAATTACAATTCAATGTGTGCCCCAGTATTTTCTATACACTGTCTTAAACGAACAGATACGTTTGCTACGACCTTCCGCAAGAAATAAATTAGAAATGTCAGTCTTGTCGTTACAAATTCAGTACCAAATGAAAGGGGCGATTTTTCTGAATCCAGGGGTGCAAAAAGATTTTCGACACGTCCATTAAATTTTTAAAAATTAACTAAAGTATAAAATCAGTTAAATGAAACTCAATTGGAACACCACTTATGATCTCATGGATTTTGTTTTCAAGATCACCAACAGTTTGAGGTTTGCTGCGGTACACTTCTTCCTTAGCCCATCCCCATAAAAAGTAATCGCATGGGGTGAAGTCTGGACTACACGCAGGCCATTCTGTAGAGCCTTGGCGGCTTGTCCAGCGTCCAGTGAATCACTCTCAAGCCACTGCCATATATTAGACATATGAAAAGGGGGAAATATTACAAATACTGCCACACTACAGTCTACAAAACAAGGTAAATTTCATTGCAATCTACACAAAACATCAAGAGCTATTACAAATTCAAAATAGGGAGTTACTTTCCGCCCACCCTTTATAATGAACTGAGTTATTGATCATTCTATAATATCTCCAAATCTTATTGTATTCATGCTAATACTTGATTATAAGTATAATATATCATAATTACAAGTTGCTTCAAATGTTACTGCTATCCCTTCATATCTCCCCTCGAAAGCGAGGTCGCTCTAGCTTACTTGCAAGTCTGTAGAAGTTCACTTGAATGTAGATGATATTTCAAGTGTCAAGGCATTTTTTTTTTTTTTTTTTTTTTTTTTTTTTTAAGATTTTTTTTTAATAAGCTTTTTTTTTTTTTTTTAATAACTATTCATTATTTATTGATCTGATACTCGTAGATTCAGTCTTTGTAAATAGATATCCTTAACGGAGAGTTCGCTCATAGTCTTGTAAAACTTCTCGTAAATGTAATTTGAAATATATAAATAAATATTTGCCACATGCCGTCAATTATTAAGCAAATGAAAAAATTTTGTTTCATTCATTAACAACGACCGTTCTACCCAATTAATTGGACCGTAAATCTGGTATTGCCATTTTTTCAGAAGTTAAAACAAATTTTCTTTTTAATAAATATAACTATAGCACTAGAATATTTAAATAAAACGGGAAAATACAAACTATACATAGTACATATTCTAATGTCCCATTTTTTTTTAAACTCTCCTTTTCAGCTTTTATATTTATATATATTATGCATATAGCTATTGTATAGTGTATTACAATTATATAGGTAGAATACACGTATTATAATTGTATAGATAGAAGTGATATACACATGTTGTTACAAATTTGAGGAAAAAAAAACGTAATAAGTTCTAAACTTATTAATTCGACCTTATTATTAATTTTAAAATTATAATTTCGATAATTTAGTTGATAATTAATTTCCATAAGTGCAAAACGCTATTATCCGATAACTTCAATAAAAATTTATATACGCTTACAGAGTACATTGGTAAGATTTCACCAGGCATATATATTTCTGCAAATATAGACAAAATTTAGTATAATTATGCTGAGAGAAAACTGTACGTCTGAAGATTTAGAAAAATTACATTAAAAAAATAATAATAAGGTTAATCCATAAACAATACAAATAAATGAAATCAGGAAAGTCAAATGTTATTAGCAGTTGCTGATTATGTTTTTATGAGATCAGAAAGCAGGCGAAAAATCTTCAGCATTTAGAAAATGTTAGTAGATGATTCCATACAAATGGCTCACTGTCATGCATGGTATTTCGTTATGATCATGAACGAAATAAGAATCTTGAGAAAAAAATGAGAATCTCAGCCTGACATTGTTTTTTCTGATACTGAACATGTAAGGCTTTATAACAAAGAAAAAAAAAAAAGCAAGAAAAATCGAAGGATTATTATGTGATAAAACATCATCTGGGGGATTATTCTTCAGACAAAATAGTTTTTTTGTTTCTCTATTTATGCAATTCTGAGGATATAGCCATAAGTTTCTTAAGTTTTCTATTCGATAAGATGCTTCCTTAAGAAACATCTTAGAAGAAAAACATTATATCAAACCATTATACGTGTCCTATCTTCAATTACTTAATTGTTACCAGTCAATCTGCAAAGAATTACGCTAATTTTTACAGCATGATGTGCTATAAAAAATGAGTGCCTACACATTCTGCTGTTAAATACAATAATTTATTATTGAAAAATCTGTAAAGGAGACTTTTTTTACAATTATTTCTGCTGTAAATTTGTTTGTTCAACAGCAGAATGTGCTGTATCACATTTTTGCTAGCACATTCTGCTGTAAAAAAATAACGTAATTTTTTTCAATGAATCATCAGATGTGTCGTATATTACAAAGCACTTAAAACTTTTTCTTATATAGGAAGTGTTGAAATATTTGCCCTAGATAAAAATGTTGAAACTCAAAATCGTGCAACTTTGAAATTTTGAAATAAGGTAGGTGAGCAAAAGGTCACCAGTGTTCCTAAAGTAGCCCACTCCCCTAAAATAGGTGTAATTTAATTTTCAATCACAAAATGGCGCTACTGTATTGTAAATCATGTCTCTCCAGGTTGTATGACTGAATTTGAATCGATTATATTGATTGACCACTGTTGTATTCAGGGATTTTACTTTAGGGGAGTAAACATTTCGAAGTAAGAAGATACCTTAATCTACATGTGTTTAAATTATAGAAACTTTAAGTTATGATACTTTTTCTGAAAGCTTTTTTCTTTCTCTTTAACCCCATTAACTTCCTTTCTAATAAATTTATCAGATTAATAGTTTAATATCGTGCAAATGGCAACCATATGCATGTTCTGAAGGTGGACCAGATGTCGGGTTGCCTTGAGTACAACCAAAACCAAGCTATTTTTGCCCTTTATGTACGAAGGACAAAATAATGCAATTGTGCAGTAACGTTTGCGATATGTGCGTGACGAGTGTCAGGTATTTACTAAAAAGAAATTAAAATTTAATCTGCACTTTTTGAATTGAATCCGATTAAAAAGATATTACACAGCAAACTTTATTGTGATTTTTTCCCCTTGTAATTTCCTTTCGATTCAATATATCTGGATGCAAAAATAGCTTGCAGTGTGTTTTCTTTTCATATTTCAAAACTGTTTTTAATATATGGGCCATTTTTGGAACACTATGTTCCAAAGATGCTACAATTTTAAAATTCTATTATAAAAGTAATTAAATTACATTTTACAAAGAAAATTATAGTTGATATGTGTAATAGATAAGTGTAGCATTTTACAAAACAAAATACAGCCGCATACACTTAACCAGAAAATTATAAAAAAAATCACAAAGCTTAACTATGGCCACCTTTGGTTCATTACCTTGTATAATAAAGATTTAATGCCTAATTCGAGTCATGGCGCAAAATTCTTCATTGTTTTATGATTACTATTTCTCCAAACAAATTTTGGTTTCACCGGGCATGAAACTTTTAATATTGAACAAACTAATACAACTGAACGCGGTTTGTTGGAATTTTAGTTGAAAGAAGATAATTATTATTTTTTTTTTTTTTCATCAAGATAGCGTAAATGAAACATTTACATATTAATGGACTGAATAAATAAATACTGAGATAAACAACATATATTTAGATAGACATAATATAGGTGAAATTTTCATTTTAGAAATCTGTTATGTCATCAGTACATTTAATAGACCGTCTTCTGTACATAAAGTGAATACAAGATATATCGCTATTGCATTTATTCATATAACTATCGAACGTATATACTTAATATTATATCGGCACAGTCTTTGGAAAATAAAATAAAATTTAAATCATACTTATCTGCAAAAAAAGGACGAAGAAAGGAGAGAAAATACTTTATACTTATATATTAAAGTAGAGTCCTGCATCGGGTCGAGTACGAGTCATTTTTCCATTAAATTTTGGCTCACTGGTAAGAGTGTCGAACCAAGTATTTACATAATATGGAAAATGTACGAAATATATACAGAAAATGTTGATGGAACCCGCAATTAAAAACTTACGAGCTCGAAGCTCTACCGACAGGCTAGGTTTCTGACCTACAGGAGTAGGTTTGAAGCTCTAAGCCACTTAAAAAATGTTAAATGCTCAGGATATCTCAATTATTAGTTTCCTTTATTCTTATAATTATTACATTAAATGAAACAAAATATTCAAATTAAGAATCTGAACTAAATGGTTTTAATTATTTTAATAATATGGAGTCTAATTAATAATTAAATTTGAAATATGAAATCCCTATTAACCTTTTTATATTTTCACAATCATATTTTTTTTCTCTATTGAGCAGAACATCGTATTTTTAACACGCTTTTATTAGCTTCACCTGTATGTATGTTTGTAACCACTCTGGGAGCAAACAAAAAATCTATATTGTAAAAAAAGACTTTTCCTACGTGAACGCTGTGGCTGTGAGGTAAATCTCCGGGCTACAAACCTAAAGGTCTAACGTTAGAGATTTTTAAAAAATGGTTTTTGCTTAATTCTAATTTATTTATTAATTCACATTTCAATAAAAGCGTGTTCTTTAATTTTTTAAAAGTATAATTTTATTAGTTCATTTTATTCATTATGTCAAAATGTATGGTTGAGATAAAATTTAAGCTCATATCTCAAATACTTTTTGAAATATCATGCGCTCAGTGAGAAAACACCCTTTAACTTTTAAAAAAAAAAGTCTTTTATAAAATAATTTTCTAATTTAAAGTAAACCAAAATAATATTTTTAATCAATATAGTAGTGTGATACTAGTTAACACAAAAATAATTTTGTTTCTTTTCTTTCATTCATTCTGTTTTTAAAAACTCTGAAAGCTGATCGGAAATGTCTTCATTTTCCCATTCTTAAAAGTAGTTTGTCACACTTAAATTAATATAATTTGAAGTATATTTTTAATTATAGTAAATCAAATGTTTTAAAGTATATTTGAGTTGGATTGTATAATTTTATTTTATTTTTTTATAGTAATATTAAAATTTATTTTACATATTCTGCTATTGAAATTTCTCTTCGTGCAATACAGATTTGATAAAAATTCACAGATTTTCGCAACATAATCATATAGCTTAGTTCCAATAAGATTAAACTGAAAAAACTGTCAGAACTTTATTATTCTTATGCAATATTAATACAAAACTTCAGTTTAATGATTGAAAACATAATTTTATAGAATGCATTATGTTTATACCCAACCCCAATAAAATTTTTATGCACAAATACATTGTCATAAAAAAACACTAATTAAAAATTTTTACAAGTAAAAGAACATATTTCCGTTTAGGTGTGTTGTTTTTTAGGCTACGATTCTTCATTTTAATTTTTGTTTCGAGTTTGAAATTTTGTAGAATTCTCCCAATACAAAATACAGGAAAAAGTACATGAAAACAGTATTGACCCTCATGGTATAATTAAATTTTCACTGACGGAATTATTTTGTAGTACTTTATAATATAAACCTGACAAGCAAAGCTTGGTGAACTGTATCGTATGATAATTAATAGTACAGCTAAAAAGATAATATTTCGCTAAAGTAAATTATTCCACTTTATAGCGAGAATTTATCAGGAATTCGCTAATGTATAAAAGCAATCTGTAAACACGAAACTATGAAATACTTTTCAAACTATCTTTTGTCTACAGTTAGCTAGCATGGAATAAAACATTTGAATCATTTATTGTTATAGTTCGAGACCGAACAAAGATTCCTTCTGTCTCTTTTCATTGCACATATAAGAAAGACTTCGTACTAACAATTCCAAACCTTGCTACATTACAGTAAAATATTTATTTATATTTGTGTTTTATATGAATAAGTTCGACAGTAGAATACATCAAACAGTCCTCTAAGGGATTTAAATAAGCATATAGGAATAATTGTTTAATAAATTGTACCTTATTTTAGCTTAATTATAAACTGCAATATAAATCGAAAACTTAATTCGAGTAAATTAATTTTGGGGTACTTAAATAAAAGTAAAAAATCATAAAAAAAATTTAATATTAATAGCAAAATGTCAAAGGTTAAATAATATAAAACAAATTTCCACTTTCTTGGCTAAGAAAAGGGCAATTTGATTTACATAACGCACTTGAACTTCAAATGATTTGGTTCCAGAGGTGATAAACATAAAGATAAAGAATGTTTCATTTTGTCCCTGTAAAAATGTACTTGTGTTAGATTTACCGAAATCTACACTGTTCATGCGACAGTAACCTATAACATGTGTATAAATTTTCAGCTCCATCGAATAAAGCGTTTATACACTGTCGCAATTGAAATAATTTGAGTCCATAGGCCGTAATAATAAATAATATATATATATATATATATATTGTGTGTGTGTGTGTGTAGTGTGTATCCTTGTTAAAAGGCTATAAGTGCTAGATTCACCAAAATCCGTACTGTTAATGCGATGGTGATCTATAACATGTAAAATTGTTTTCAGTTTATTCGAATAAGAAGTTTATACGCTATTACAGTTTAAGTAATTTGAGTAGGTCATAAACGATAAAGTTAATAAGAAAACACTACAGAACTCGCGTTTTAAATTATTACTTACAAGACTTTGAATAAACACCATAAAATGCAATAAACTCGCAACAATTGCTGCAGTCAAAGCGGCAACGCATCATGCAGTGCGTTGACGCTTTGACTACAGCACTTGTGCCTACATTGTTCGCCTGATGAAGGGTCGTGTGCTATTTTGACCCGAAACAATTGTTGCGAGTTTATTGCATTTTATGGTGTTTATTCAAAGTTTTGTAAGTAATAAGTCGTAATGATAAAGAATTTTTTTTTTTTTGTGTGTGTGTGTGTGTGTGTGTGTGTGTGTCCCTGTAAAAAATCTATAAGTGCTAGATTCACCAAAATCAATAGGGTTCGTGCTACGGTTATCTATAATATATGCACAAACTTTGAGATCATTTGAACAAAGCGTGTATACACTATCGTGTTCACCGATACCCCTACATACATACACATGCATCTGTTAAGTTTATTTGGTAGGTAGTATCAATTCCTTCTTCGTAACAGCCGTGAAGATAAGCAGAAGAAGCGTATGTCGCAAATAACACAGGAAAGCGAAATCTTTAATGTAATCATTTAATAGAGTTCAAAGTCATCATATCTTGCAATTTCAATAACACATAAATTTTGAACAAATTGACAGTACAAATATTCACTCGAAACATCCAGATTAAAGTTTTTATGTAGAATATATGGAAGGATGAATATGAATGTACTTTACTTTGACGGAATGGACACGGGGTGACGGGGAGAGAAGCAAGCAAAAACAGTCCTTATCGGACGATAGCAGAAGCAGAAGTGATAAAATTGTTGGCTGGATACATTACACAAAACCACAGAATTATGATGCCAAGGACAACACTCTCCCTTTTTCAGTTACGTATTACTTAGTACATTTTTTTAAAATGTATTGCCGATTGATTTCTTAGCCAAAAATCCGTTATCAATTCGTGAGAATCTGGCAAACTAACCTTAACTCTTGACCACAAGAATTTTATCGTTGAATTTTTAATCATAGACTTTAGTCGAAAAAGTATACGTTATTTCTATTTTTAAGCAGTAGATGTGCAATCTGTTCAATGTTCAAAAATGACATCAGGAAACATTTTATTCTGTTTTATTTAATTGAGATGAAACGAATTGTTCTCCTCAGAATTAAGCGATTGAAACCTCATCTCTTGCTTTTATTTTTTTTTATTAAAAGAAATAATGGCTTGCTCTTTTGGAAAAAAGAATGAAACCGCATATATTAACTCGCTTTTTATAAAGATAGAAAATGAATTGGGAAAGAAATAAATTTATCAGAAATGTAGTACATAATTTAGAATATGTGATTTTCGATATCACAGCATCACCGTAAAAATAGCAAAAAGGAACTCGTTGGACCTCAAAATGATTCGCCAAAATCTCAAAGTCGAATTTTTGTTCTGATTCCAATACATTCCCACATACGTATGTTTGGAAAGTGTATGCATATATATATAAAGGTTATTGCATTCAATTATTATGGTATAAACTCATTAATTAAAAAATAAATTAAAAAAGATAAAATGTTCTTTTAAAAGTAGACACGACGCCGATGGCCTTTAAGGGATTAAAACTAGTGATAAAATATTTTTGGAAATTAGTTGTAAAGTTTTAGAAAAATAACTAAAGGTGGAATTCAACCTTTTTTTTTTTTTTTTTTTTTGCATGTATGTGTCTCTGTGTGAAAAATATCTTATAAATGGGATTTCGGTCGGTAAAGTGTTAAAGAATAACAAAATTTAATTTGCTTGCTATGATAAAACATATTAAACATTGTAATAACATTCAAATAACTTTGCTAGAAAGAATTTTACTTCTATGGAAGTATTTGTAATTGATTTTTTTTTTTTTTTTTAACATAATAAATGCATTCTATATAAAGATTTGATGCTCATAGATTGGAATAACTCACATAACTCATGCCTGTGATATAATTTATATGGCATTGGGAAAAATAAAATTATAGTTTGAAATTATTAAATTAAGCTTATATTTTTTCAAAAAAAACAATATCATGTATAATCATGAATTAGAATTTTAGCTTTAATGCAAGAAAGAATATTTTAAAAATGTACATAATTTTTCAAATTTTGAGTCCCAACATGTAGATAAGTTTATTCTACAACATATAAAATAGTATGTATAAAAATATATCTAGATAACGAAATAAATGAAACTCAAATTTACCGACAAGAAGAAAAATATTTTCAAAATAACTAACCAATGGACTGAATAACATGCCTCTCTAACGTCGTTCGATGTCATGTCATGATGACGGCAAGTTTCTTTTTTTTTAACCTATAGGAGTCTTAATTTAACCCATAAACAGTTGAATATAGTTAATCATAGCACAGATTTCCCCTACAAACATTGAAAGCTTCATCTTGTTCTAGTCGTCGATTAACTATGAGTGATAATAGCTAGAGTTAATTTTGAATCAGTTTTGATTATAGGTAACGTGGTATATGTTTAAAATACAGAATGCCCAAATCAAATGTTTCTAATTTGGAGAAGCCGCTATACCTAGCGGAAAGTTTAAAAGCATAAAAAAAAAAAAAAAAAAAAAAAAAAAAAAAAAATGGAAAAAAAGGATAACAGGACTCATAAGTTTTTAGAAAAAAATCAGGAAATTTCCACATGAACTCCAGGGGGACATCTAGCCCGTAGTCTAGTTTCAGCCATGTTTGCTATAGCATTTTCGTAATTACAGTGGCAACATATCGGTTATTGAGGCAGAATAATCTTCAATATATGTTGGAAAATATCAGAGGATTGTAAACGCTGCATTTTAGATGTTGTATAAATTTACAATATGTCCAGTTAAATATTTACCGTCACATAGGTCTCATCAAAGAAAAATGATCCTGAGGCTGTATCATATGAAACAGCACATCACAGACTGAATTTTGGATTGTTTTTTTCCGCTTCCTGTATTGCATAGAGAATTTTTTTTACCCCCAAATTCTGCAACTGTGTTTATTCACAATATTTCTCACACGAAATGTTACTTCATCTAGGAAAAAAAAAAGATACTGTTCAAAAAGTGATGCTTATTTTGATGCGAAAAAGCATCTCCGCAGCAAAATCAGCCGACCATTGATTTGTAGTTGACGCGTGCAATGGCACGTGCGTCGTACGCGCAAAATAAAATTGGCGTCAAAATCTGAGAATGAAACAAACAATTTTACCTAATACCGACAATGTATCGCTCATTGTTTTTTTTTTTTTTTTTTTGATCGACTGTTTAAACAATGGGATTTGTTTCAAATATTATGCATTATAAATAAACTAAATTAATGTGTGGATTTATTTTAAATTATTGGTTTATGAATGACAGTTCATTCTTTAAAGAATAAAATTAATAGTTTTTTTTTTTTTTTTTTTTTTAATGAAAAAATAGATTTTTTTTTTTTTTTTTTTTTTTTAAGTTTAAATTTTAAGGAAGTAAAGAAGGATAATAGCCAAAATGAAATAAAGATTCACAGTGCTTTGTTTCGTTTAAAATTCATGCAGGGTTGCCAGCCCTCCGGAATTTTTTTTATTGATTATCGAAAATTCTGTTATTAAATAAGATGAAGATAACTTTCCATAAATAATAGTATGATAAAATCTGGATGGTTGGTGACTGTCCCCAAAAAACAGCCTGATGTCAAAGTGCGAATTCCTTATAATATATATATATATACACTACTGGCCATTAAAATTGCTACACCAAGAAGGAATAATAATAACGGAATGAAATTTTTTGGACAGATACATTATAGTAGGAAGAACAATTGATTAAAATTTCAGGAAATTTGGAGTAATATGTACTGAGAAAACAGTACATAAAGCAGTGATCTCTGTGAGCAATAACAGCACTTATCTGCCTAGGCATAGAATCGAACAGCGATTGGATGACATGTACGGGTAGAGCACTTCATGAAGTGCTTCATCGATGAATTGTGGCATCGTGTTAAAACTTCATGAAGTGCTCTACCCGTACATGACATCCAATCGCTGTTCGATTCAATGCCTAGGCAGATATGTGCTGTTATTTATCACAGAGGTCGCTGCTTTATGTACTGTTTTATCAGTACATATTACTCCAAATTTTCTGAAATTTTAATCAATTGTTCTTCCTACTATAATGTATGTGTCCAACCAATTTCATTCCGTTATTATTATTCCTTCTTGGTGTAGCAATTTTAATGGCCAGTAGTAATATAATTAAATGAAATATTTCTAGCTAGAGAAGAGTATATTACAGCCTTTTATACACAGTCAATATAAAGAAAAAATATTTTTTCGAAAACGATATTTTTAGCCTTATGACATAAGATTATTCATTTATTAAGTGAGCAACATAGCTATTAAATTATTGAAAAATAAAGTATATTAGTGAGTTGAAAAATTGCTTGCGTGCTTTGCATGACATTTTTGACATTTGTCGGTGCATCAGTCATGCTTTTCATGCCTAACGCGTATCAACAAAAAGATTTGTATTGGATAAATGAGTAAAATAAAATACACACAGATTATACACATGCACACATATATCTACATAAGTGTGTTAAGAAATATATGATAGTTTTAAATATAATTTTTCATCATTTGTATTTATAGTAACTCTGACAGAAAAATAAGTACGTAATTAAATAAGTAAGTAAAATCTTTAATTAGAAATATGATTTATTTCTTTTAAGTTTATCATTGGAATATAAAGTTATATTATATAACTCATTTAGTTGGATTGATTTAAATGTTTAAAATAAGACATTCAGTCAAAAAAAGAGAAACTATTTTAAAAATATATATATAAACAATAATTGGTAATTCTTTTCTTTCTTTTTTGTAATGTATTTTTGACAAGCAAAGCTAATAAATGGAAAAATGACGGGTTCGAACCCAAATAACTCTCTGACTAAGCCATTCTTCGCTTGTCGTGGTTTTCTAGAACATTCGTGTGTATACGAGCTAGGATCCCTTAGAACAACCCTGATATAGTTGGGCATACCACCCAGAAATACCATACCACATATCTTCAGCAGACATAATTTAAGCATTTTTTTTTCTTCATGTTATTTAAGCATTTTTTTTTTCTTCATGTTATGTCTCATAATTTTGAAAACCTTTTATTGTCTGGGAATGAAGCAAAATTTTATTCATTTATTAATTTATTGTTGTATTATTACTTTTCTTTATTATTATTATATTATTTAATAACAATCTCAATCATTCTCTTTTTCGCTTTCTCATTTATGCTAAATATATTTTCTAAGGAGATAAAGTGTTTGAATCATGAAAGATACATAATTTTTTTTTTGAAAACCTTTTAACAAATTTTTATAAAGTGCAGCAATGCAGAGGGAAAGCTTTGATGTAGAGAACAGCTTGAAAGCAGCATCCTATACAGAATCGACAAAATGCATGGATTTCGTTTTCTATAAAGTTATTTACTTATTTATTCATTTATTTATCATGTAAATGATATTTTATTATTATTAAAATATACTTCTCTCTATATTTGACATTAAATATATATATATATATATATATCGAACGACAAATTTGTTTTCTATAAATATGATTTTAGCGAAAATTCTTCATGATTTGTCGATAATCGTCGCCATATCGCCATGCTTGCGTGAAACCTAGATATGATTGTCATAAAAAATAAATTCACTTGTGATTACTAGCGCAATAAACTTTCGATTGAACGACTTAAAGAGAGAAGCGAAAATAAACCTATGTCACGAGAACATGAAGTAACCATAGATGATGAGCCATTGCTATTTCAATGAATTTTTGCACCTGTCGGCATTTCCAAAGAAAACAATTTCTTTTCTGGAGTTTCATCACGATTTACTATCTCATCGATTGGAAAAAAAGAAAAAGACTGGAATATATTTCTAGAGTGGATGCAAAATAAAAATCATAACATAAAAGATTTTTTTTTCTTTCTTTCTTTTCTTTTTTTTTTCAATATTATCTAAGAAATTTCTTTTTAATGGTTACGTAAGAAATTATTCATTTTATATAGCAAAAAACAGACAAGAAAGAAAAATCATGTGTTTCACATAGATTATAAAATATTATCTAACCGTACCTTGCTTATATTTGCTTTTATTCGACAAACTATATGGAACAACAATAACACATTAATGTATAACATAAATGAAAATGTTCTCTTTGATACTGACATTAACATTAAAATTAGCCTTTTCCCTCAGAAATTGCTACACGCTGAATAATGAATTTTAGTGAAAATGCCATGTTTTCATAAAAAATATTCTTTTAAAAGCAATAAAAATCTTCTGAAGTTTTTTTTTTTTTTTTTTTTTTTTTGTTAATAAATCAATAACAAATGAAATCAATCCCAAAACACATGGTGGTCTTTTTCAGAGGAGCTCCTCATACTGAGAATGGAAAATGAGAATTTTCTGAGGGGACGAGTGCTTATATATATACATACAGTCGAACAACATTAACGTAAATCTCAAAGAGGATAAGAAATTTGTTCATATTATCAGTAGTTCATGCTATCAGTAACTCAGAAAGTAATCTTCTTTTTTTGACGAGGATTGTGGAAACAGTTCATGTTAAAAGTAATTCACGTTAACAATGTTTTCGTTAACGAGGTTCGGCTGTATAAGGACATACTATATCTTCTTATATATATATATATATAGATATATATATATATTTACTTACTTATTTATATATATATACACATATATAATATAGGCACACGCATATATATATATATGTACAAGAGTCAGTCCGAAATTTTTTAGATATTTCTCAATGTCAAAAATTCAATTTACCAAATCTTAGGAATGATCAAAATACTCGCTTCACCTGTCAAAGAACTTTTGTAAGTGAATTTTTTAAAAAGTAAATACTTCAAGCCATCTATTTCCTGGAATGTATGAGATATATACTTGTATAGTCTCAAACCATTTTTATTTATTTATTTTTGGTAATGAAAACGATGACAAAATATCTTACATTAAAAAATAGTCAAAAGTCACACATAGAAAGATCGGGAAATAGGGTGGATAATCTATTTGATGTATTTTTGTTTAAGAAATTCGACTGTCAATCTTGCCATGTGAGAAGATGCATTATCATGATGATGCTTGAGTCCCGTTAGATTCACTTGTTGAAGAATTTATGGGAGACACTTTGAGGTGTACAAGTTCCAGTTAGAATTATATATTTTTTCTGCGTTCAATTTCACGGCATTCACGAGTAATGTACTTCTGGAGAAAATATTATGTATCACTTTTTTCATTGTTTGTTGTATTTTCCTCATTATTGGTTTGGGGTTATTATCAAAGGCCCATGCCTTCCTTGCTTGATATTTTGTAACGCCAATAAACGGTATGTACGTTCTATTATCAGTTATGATTTTATTAATTTAGGCGGTTAATACAAGAGCGTAGCCGGGTAATGGCCTGCAAGGAGCAAAGGGTGTTTGTAAGGGATTTTCACTGCTTTCCTAGTTTGTTTCATTATTCAAAAATGAAACTTAAATTAGTTTCGAAGTATTTTGGGGATGGACTTGAGAAAGAGAGACCCTAGAGCCCCTCCTTCCTTGGCTTCTTTCTTGGGTGTATTTCATTATTAAGTAATTTTAGGGTTTCTTTACAGATTCTAATATACAGATTTCTATTTCTATACAGATTCTGAGGTTCTGTCAAATTATGTGCGACCCAAAGACAAACTATTTTTTTTTTCGTTTGTTGTTCTTCTTGAATAACTTTATGCATAGCTCTGGATTCAATGTTTTCTGTGTTATTTAGTAAGTTCAGAGATTATCATGATTAATATTTTTCGAATGACCGAAACATTTTATATAACTATATTTTACAAAGTTTTACAAAGGCTATTCTGTGTGTTCTTCATCCAGAAGAGAGTTTTCCCCTCTAGAATTCTGTAAGTCATACATTACTATAAGATGTAGCTTTGTTAGATTGTTAGAATTCATTTTGTTTAACACTGTTTTAAAATCATAAAAAATCATAGCAGGATAATACTCTCCCGTTAACTTTATTTTTCTTTCTTTCAAAACTTATTCTACGTCAGATAATTGTAATTTTTACCACAAATTATCGTCTACGGCCATGAATCAGTTCAAATATACATATAGAACTAATAATTTTTTAAACGCTTATCGTCTGCTATGCTACAAAAATTTCAGAATTACACCCTCCCCCCTCCCTCTGTGTATATACATAAAATAATTCAACCATATAAAGATCAAAAACCAGAATAGGAAAACTTAAATTAGGAAGGTACAATAATTATTACTTACGGAAATTAAGCATTTTACAACGCGAAATATATATATATATATATATATATATATATATGTGTGTGTGTTTTATACATAATATTTTATCAATATAATTCTTCACGCAAATGTTTTTTTTTTTTTATGAATTATTATCATTTAAAATCTCCTTAAAAAATTGCGGCTACTGTTAACCTTTTATTTATTTATTAAATGTGGTAATAATATATATGTGCGACAATTAATCATCTGCATCAAAGAAGGAAATATTGAAAAAGCTCTATAAAGACAAGAACATTTAATTTAGGAAATTAGTAGTTTTTTCCTTTCTTATACCAACATAAAATCATATCATATAGTGTCAAATAGATATATTTCAAGGAATTCTTGACCTTGAGTTATTTTGACTAAAGATTCTGAGAACACATACGTTTATCCCTCGATTTATTTTTTATTTTTTTTCCTTCCGTAATTAAGTATTTCATTTGGTCGATGTCACCTCATTAAGATGACGGAATGCTGAAAAAAAAAAATGACAGTACATTAACCTTTATTAATCAGACCTTTTTGTGAAAAGAAAAATACTTCAATGATGTTTTGATGTAGTTAAAATAAATTTCTTGCATTATTATTATTATTATTTAATATCTGGAAGACAAACATTCGCTCGTAATTGTTGTTATTTCAATATGTATATGTATAATAAAATGTAAAAATATAATTTATAGTAGTAAGTGCAATGACATTCTGTATAGATAAACAATTGTTATATAAAGTGAGTCAGATCATTAATGATTTTAAAATCACTAAATATACCATGCTAATGTCATCCATATATTTATTTAATTTGTTTTTTCATAAAATAAGTATATTTATCTGTTCGTGAATAATGAATGTAAAACTTTATTAAAAATATAAACTTGCAAATACGAAAAATGGTAAAACTAACTGAATATTTTCATAAAAAAAAATAAATAAATAAATAAATAAACTGATCACTTTTTTTTATCTCTACTTGGTAAACGTCCTCTGGGCATTTGGATATGTTGTTAAAAATAGTTAAATAAAATATAATTTATAATAATATGTGAAATAACATTGTGTATTAATATGTAATTGTTTTATAAAATGAACTACATCATTAATGATTTTAAAATTACTAAATATATCATGCTAATGTCATTTATTTATTTATTTTTTTTTTATATAAAAAGAAGTATGTTTATTTACTTATGAATAATGAAAACAAAGTAAAACTTTATTAAAAAATTAAACTTTCAAACGCAGAAAAATTCTGGTAAAACTGACATGAATACACAGTCATCAAAATTAAATATTCACGAGAAACTTTTTGAGCGTCTGTGTAAATGAGCTGGAAGCGCTATATACTTCAACATGCTGGTGTGTACCTCCAAAAAAGGCATAAATTTAACAGTTTTTCAATCATATTTATAGCAGCATCAAAAAGACAGATGGACATGCATCTGAATGATTAAGACTATTTTTGCAAAAGTCGGGATTTAGCTATGCTATTCTCTTTCACAGAAACTGCATATGAGACAAGCTTTGTGAACATTATTAAAATGTCAGTACAATCAAATATCACTTCAAGAAAAAAAGAATATTTCATAATTTTTTATTAACACTAAGGATTACATTTACTTGTAAATAAGTAAAATTATAGTATTGACTTTTAAATAAATAAATATTTATTTATTTACAAGTCAAAGAAAAACATTGTGACTTAAACTACATGTAAAAATATGTTCGATTCGTTCTTCTTATATATGCTACCATTCACATTTTAGCTTTCATTTCAATATAAATTTAATACTGAATATGCATATTTTTTTATTTAATCAGATCAAAGACTTTTTAATTTTCGCGCTGAAAAAGTTTAAGATATATATGGTATTCATCTAGGTAAATCACTGCTAAATTATGCATATGATCAGACATTTAAAAAAAAAAGGAGTGTTTTTAAATTTAAACTTTTGGTCATGATTATGTTGTTAAATAGAAACAAAAAAATTCAAAAACCATGAAATATTGAAGTATTTTATGATAAAAACAGCAATTACAAAAATAATAATAACCTATATAATATTTCTGTAGCGTGGACCAGTTAGTACGATTAAATTTTGTCGAAATGATACGATAGTGACATGAAGTGCTATCTGACTGGTCAAACCAGATTAGCAACCAAATTAGCAACAAAAATTTTATCTAATACAATTAAAATACACATTTTCTTTTTGTTCTGAAACATGTGTTAAAATCTCATGTTTTGAAGTATATTTGAAGAAACTTAAAGCCATTTAAGCCTGTCATTCATGGTTAGTAGTTCGGCAGAGCGGTGGCGGTGCCAACTATTCATCTAGATCGAAACCATATTAAGATACAAATTTTTAAAACACCAAATTATACATACATATTTTTGATTTTTCCTTTATTATAAATAGAATAAAGGTTAATTTTTTTAGATACATTTATTGAGTATAGAATTTGTGTTATGTATGGTAATATGGTAATTTAATGTAATTATGGTAATTTAAGAAGAAAGAAAAAAGAAAATGGACCAAAAGAAAGAAAAGAGAAATAGACCAAAACAGCTACCACCACTATAAAAACCTTAACTGAAATGTTTCAACATTATATTGGTTAATTGGCAGAGTGCATTTGCTAACTTTGTTTTAAAAGAACTTTAAATAATGCAGGAATGAAGGAAATAATGCAGGTTTTAATATGCTATATTTTGGTATACTATTTTCCAATCGGCACACTTATTCTTATTATTATCATTATTTTAAAGACGACTACTTCAAAATTGCATCAAATGTTCTATATTTTTACGAAAAATTTCTGTAGTAAAAATTCTGTGACTGGAAAAGGATATTAAATAAAAAACTATCGCACACTATCTTTATTGTTAATATTTAAAGAAAATCATAAAATTTTGCTCAGGTGTCTATGGGAGAAAACTAATTTTTTTCTTAACAATTAATCTAAATAATTACTGTAATAAAAAAAAATATATTATGGTCTCTATTTTTAACAATTTCCAACAAAGTTGAAAAGTTGTAATGACTTCTTTTTGTCCATCTGTCTATCTGTCCGTGCTCTAACATACTTAAATATCCATAGATTTCCTTAAAACTGTTATATGTTATTCAAATTTACTATATTATGTTACTTATTAAAAATGACGTAAATAGCACCAATGATTTGTGCACAGGGATAAAAAAATTACAATGCATTTTGTTCTATGAGAATATTTCTTTATAGCATTTTTTAATACTTTTATAGTGCACAATACATAATAAAATAGACATTTATTATTAATCTGCTCGAAAACATGCTTTTTATAAATTGTGGTATGACTTTCATCAAGCTTTTCGAGGCCACTCAAAAATATTCTAGAATTGCATTTTTAGATGTGTTGAGCCTTTTTGAAACTTTCCAACAATATTTAAAAATAATTATAAGATAAAAAAACCTTTTATAAACCATGTTTTTAAATTTTCTGTTGAATCATAGCTATAGAACTAACTACATTTGCACTTTATCAATGCGTATTGTTACGAAAATGTAAATAATTGTATTTATTTTTGTAGAAATTCTTTCAAAGAGGCTTAGTTAGTTCATAAAATGTGAATTTTCTGCATTTCCAACTCTTTTTCGCGTTTAAATAGCGTAATTTTTCCTTTAAAATGCATTGAAAAGCTCCAGTAGGCAAGTAATGGATTTGGCGCCAAATTTGGCGATTTTTCGCCTTTGACGACATTTTTGGTGACTTTTGGCGAGAAAATTCTTATTATCGATTCTAAAGATGGACGTTCTAATGTGATTGATTAAAGCGTTTTGGGAAATTTGAATAAAAAAAGTTGGTTTTAAAAATAAAATATTAATCCTTTCAGAACAACATATATTTGCATCATATCATAAACTACATTAGCACTTTATCAATGCGTAGAAAATCTTTAAAGTGATAAGGACGTCAATTTTTGCCAGATGCATAATTTAACTTTTTACAACTTTTTAACGCTCACGTTTAATTAAATGTATTTATTTTTATGTCGAAAGAAAATGAACTCGTAAATTTTTTTTGGCAGCAATTAAATTATAGCTAATATTTTAATGATTATGTTTATTCATATTAGGAGCTTATTATTTTCATATTTTAATTAATTAAAAGAAAACTATGTGTCTGTCCGTTTGCCCTTTAATGTCCGTTAATATATATAGAATGCCCTGAAATTAATATATATGTAAATTCGCTATGGCATATTCTCTACTGAAAATAATATAAGCAGCACAGTTGGTTTGTGTACATAGATTCAGGAAATACTTTTAATGCATTTAGTCTATGAGAAGGATTTGTTTCATGCGTATTTCAATATATCTGCATAACGGAATTAATATACATTATTCAGTCAGATGCATAAAACTTTCTTTCTCGTAGAATAAAATATTATTGGCGTAATTCATTGGTTTTGAGGACCACATAAATTAATTCATAATACATTAAGAGGTATTATAGAAAATTCTTAATGTAAATTTTAGTTTTGTTACTATTTTTATTTACTTATTTATTTTAAGCAGACTACATATAATATATAAAGATGCTTTAGGCGGTACACAGGGCTACGAAATGCTTTCTCTATAGAAATGTACATATCTGTAAAGATGCCTTTGTGAGTTTCCTCCGCATCATAATTAATTACAAATAAAATATATTTTCGTGGCTTGCTATTTTTAAAATATTCAAAATTATATAAAATAAATACAATGTATAGTTTTTCGTTAAAGTCACAAACATATTTTTTGAAAATATTTTTCTCTCTATAATAAAGAAATGAAAGTGTATTTTAAGGCGTCATTACGGTGTCAAAATACATATAAATGTTAAATATATTTAAAACACTTTAAACACACGTAAATATAATATTGGACATATATATATAAAACTTATCTTATTAAATAAAAATTTTTAAAATTTATTTTAATATATTATAAAATTTATTATATTATATAATTAAGATTACTTATTTTTTAAATTATATTTACGTGTGTTTAAAGTGTTTTAAATATATTTAATACAAATGACACGTGTTTAATTTAACTCTTTATTTTTTAGAGATTATTTATATAAATGTTAAATGACGTAGAGTTGGAAAGTGTTTATAATATAGGCGAAACGCAATAATTCTTTATTTTCTTCTTTTTCATTACATACATACACAATTATTAAGTAAACACCTCTGCTTACTCTAAGTTCTATCATCAAACCTGCATTTTTTTTTAAATCAAAAATTTTGAATCTGAGTAAAGAATTTTAAATTATATCATCACAAATAATGGATTTTTTTTTTTTTTTTTTTTCACACACTGATTTTTTCACACACTGAATTCGTAAAATTTTTATAAAATGCAATTAAATTATTTATTTTTGCATTTCACCACTTTTTGCTGTACATTACGATTACTGTTTATCTAGTTGCACCTTGATATAAATTATTGCCTATCAACTTTTGGGGAAAATCGTCTAAAAGTTGGCGTTGCCATACCACTTTATCTAAATTTTAACTTGGCAGAATAAGACAAAATTTCATATACATGTGCATAAAGAAAATTATTTTTTGATACTGATTAAGAAATTAAAAAGAATTATATATAACTGTGATAGTCAACTGGTTTATATATATATATATATATATATATATATATATATATATAAAGGATTATCGCTTACCCACGGGGGAGGGGAGGTCCCCTCTCGAGGAAAGCAATTTTTCATTACGGATGTCTTTCAAAAGTGTTCGTAAAGTACCTTTAAAATAAAATATTGAATCATCAATTTAAGGTAATTTAAAATAAAGTGCTATATATATTTTTTTTTTTTTCATTTTTAATAAATAAATAAATGTAAACAACAGAAAAAAGATACGCAATTCTTTTTTAAGATGTCATATGCAGAATAAAATTGACTTTCTTGCGGTATTTGAGTGTTATAGTTCTCTAGAATGAAAATCGTCTGCATTCTTCATGGACCCTAACAACACACTTGTCCACATAAAATCCCGAGGATGTCCATAGGATTTCCCTTTTGTCCACAGGACATCCTGAGGATACCTTTCGGAGAAGAAGTGTTGTTAGGGGAAGAAAATTTTAATAATAATAATTTTAATAAATTATTTGTACTGAATGAATTTGTATAGAAAATATATAAGAAAGTCATGTGGTGGCCACAGCATTGGTGATCCCAACATTAAATTTTTCTTTAATTTGATCTCCTTTTGTTTTTGGAACGAAACTGTTGATGGAATACATGTAGCATAACATGAACGTATACTTTACTCCCCTGAAGTTTCAACAGAACCCAACAAGTATATCTTTAGGAAGTTAACACAACGTACGTCAAAATTCGAAAGAGGTTCTCATTTATGTTTATAACAGTGTACACTCTATTTCTAGTTAATAAAAAAAAAAAAGAAAAGAAAAAAGAAAAAATATGTCTTTAACTATTTATCTTAAAATACTAATTTTACAAAACTAAAAATTCTGTTTTGATTTTTAATTATTTATTGAATTAATCAATCATTTATATATATATAATTCTATTTATAAATTTAAACCGTTTGATGAATTTATTTCAATTTCAGGCGTTTCTTTATTCTCTGAAAGACACTAACATACAAAAAAAGTGAAAAGATAAACGGATATCTGCTAAGAAAAAATATTTCCAAAATATGTGTTCTAATAATTCTCTATTACATATTTAAATGAAAATAAATATCCTAGGGTTTACAGAATAAGCTGGCTTTCATTTAAAAAAATGACCATATTTTTATCATATTTCACAAATGATAAATTGTTCGATGAATGCAAGAAACTTTTCCCTAGAATTTAAAGCAATTTATCACACTGGTCTAGTAATATATTATCAGAAATAAAATAGAAGACTCTAGAATACATATGTAAAGTATTGTGTGCTCGAAACATATTTTATCGTCTCAGGCTCCTAATTTAAGCATTCAGCACTCTATTTTCAGTTACAAAGTTTCTTAAATTTTCAAAGTCATTAGAGTTTACAAAAGACTATGATAGAAACGGGATAAAGTTCAGCCATTAAATAAATTTATGCGCATAAAAATCTACTTTAGAGTAGTATTTTAAAATAAATCATGCATTTAACAAATTTTGTAATGCATACAGCTAGGCATGGTTTTAGCAAGAAAAGAAAACTGCACAAAATAGAACATTCTGCTCTTCGTTTAACAAAATTTAAAATGGAAAAGTATGCAATGCAATGTTTAAATATATGTTTATTTTAATGTGTTTTACAAGCTAATTATTCCAGTTCATCAGTATTATAATGAATGAAAATTTAATGAAACTCGAAAATATATATATATATAATCTTTTTTATTTATTTATTTACTTTGTTTTATTTGTATAAGAAAGTATTGTTTTGGGGTCAATTTATTGAAACCGACATTTTGATATATTTACACGTTTTTAAGTTCTATGAGTCGCAAAACCAGGTTTTTAGCGGCTCTGTCTCATATGAGTGTTGTTTTAGGTATTATGCAGCTCTTCTATTTTCACGCTATCTTTACGATTTTCATGAAACACCTATACTCACAACATTAGTTTTTATCAAAGAGAGAGAAGGTATGTGCTTCGTTGCCAACTTTTATAATTTATTCTGGAACATTGTTAAACCCACTTTTTTTTTTTTTTTTTTTTTTTTTTTTTTTTTTTTTTGGGGGGGGGGGGGGTCATTCCATTGTAAATCAACAAATGTGGTGCGCACTATAATGTGAAATATATATCCTATTTGCTGCCAGAAATTCTCTGTAATTTGAGAAAATAAGTTCTGACAACGTAATTTTTTCATAAATTATGCGTGTTTCCTTAAATTACAGAGAATTTCTGGCAGCAAATATGACTTTTTTTTTTATTTTTTTTACAGTGACATATTTTAATTTTGATGACAATTCGCATGTGTCCTAGACCTCAAAAATGTACATATTTTATTTAAATATATATATATATATATATATATATATATATATATATATTATGTGATATATATATATAGGCTATTTTTATTGTTGGCAACAGCAAAATTATGTATTTTAATGCTTTGACTTATGAACTGTAACTTTTTTTCTATGAAAACTATAGAGCTCATTCATAGTTCATTTGAAAGCTAACATAGAGGTAATTTTCTATATGGTATTAATAAATTTTAGATTTAAAAATGAAGTTCATGGTTTCAAAGTGTGCAGTGCAAAATTAATTTTTTACCGCTTTTGAAAATTTAAAATTTCATAAAGGGCTTAGAATAACAAGCCCTTTTTTTTTTTTTTTTTTCTTACACGCATATGTATGGTTACTTATTGTATGAAAAAAATCGCTTGTTACTCTGTCCTCTTCACAAAATATGACTCCTCGAATTTGCACATTTTCTAAAAAATCCAGTTTTCAATGCTATTAAAAAAAAAAAAAAAAAAAAAAAAAAAGTGAGGGCAAGGTAATTTTTATTTGTTTATTTTATTTTATTTTATTTTAATTTTAATTTTTTACTTGTTTGATTTTAATTAATTTTTACCAGCTTTCAAGCAAAAAAAAAAAAAGATTGCTTTGTTATTCAAAGGCATTTGGCAGCTTTAGGGGGCCTGAAATTTCAAATAATTGCTTTGAAAAAACATAATTATGTTCATACTTCTTAATAATAGTTTTTATTGAAAGGTAATTTTATACTTAATTGCTAATTTTAAATGGTAAAAACATCTAAAAACAAAACAAAGAAGAGTTACAAAAAACATATTTAAACTTTAATAAATTGATTTAAGATTTTTAACACCTGGGGATGTAGAATAATTAACTGAACTCTCAAAGAATGCAAAATTATTTTGTTCAGTGATTTGTTGCCTCACGAAGAACAGTTAACAAATGTTCACTCTTATTACCTGTGTGATATTATGGCCACTTCCCTGTGAAGATCATAATTCAGACGGATTTAGGATTTTCAAAATATCTTGAAATCTAACCCAAGTTTGGTTTTCATGACGTGATTTTTTAAATGATGTTCCAGGTTCTTTAGGATAATAAAAGTGGAACCTATATTTTTCTTCGACATCATATACTTTTATTTCCAACATAGAGCATTTAGGGTTCTTATAGAGCATTTAGGGTTATTCATAATTTATTTACTCTTTATATGCAGAAAGACAAAGTTATATTTAAGAATTTTTAAAAATAATTTCTTGTTTTCCTTTAACAAGAAAAGTGATTCACCAAAATATTCTGTAAATATGTGCATCTTGACCTTGAAATGGAAAAAAAAAACTATATCAAACGCTAAACTTTGCAAGATTTTACAGCAGAAACACTGGCCTAGCAATCTACTCCTTTCAGTGTTAAAGAAACAACTGAGCTATTAAGCAATTGTATGTGATATCTTTATGCAGATCTTTTGTCTTACCCTATATTGGTCGAAATTGTATCCAACAAAATACAGCTGTGCTGAGCACCTTGCGAGAAGAAAGAATGATAGATGGACCACCAAAGTCCTATTTTGGTGAGAGAGAGGAGAAAACCAAGAGATAAGAAAAGACCGAGGAAGAGACCACTGTGTTGTTGGAAAGATGAAATTGTGAAGTTTGGACGAGCAGAATGGAGAAGAATTGCAGAAAACAGGGCAGTTTGGAATCAGCTAGGAGAGGCCTTCATCCTGCAGTGGATTGATAAAGGCTTAAATTGTTGTTGTTGTTGATGATGAATATGCAAGAAGCATTGTCATTGGCGCAGAGCGAACCACTACTAGGCACTGTTTGCCTAAAAACAACTCTCATGTGTGTTACCCATTCCTGTTGTAGCTGGCAAGTACATGCTCAAAAATGAGGAAATAGAAATTTTCCCTATGTTTTTTAATAAACTAACAATACAATATACGTGTTACTAAGTTTAATACAATTTTATCTAGGAATATATTGCTGTAATTAAATCTTTCGTTTGAGTTTTTGCATAATATGAGAGCAATATATGTGGTGCTCGCGTTCTTTCTCTACAATTGTTTTATTGTAAAATCAAAAACCTTTAAGCATCGTTCTTCGGATTATATAAAATCTTTAGTTTTATTTATTTATGTCTTTTAAATAATATATATATATTATTAAATATGTTTATTTAATTTTTAAAAAAATTGGCATTCTCTGGTAGTTGTTAGAGAACTATATTAACATTTCTTAATCAGTCATGTTAGTGGTCCAGTGGATTTTAAATTAGTAATTTAGTGGTCCACTGGATTTTAAATTGTTAATTTAGTGGTCCATGAAGTCGAAAATGTTAGCCGCCGCTGCTCTAGATGTATTTGTATTTAATGAAGTTAAGTAAACGTACAATAATTCAAAGCTTAGTAAAACTGTTAACATTTTGATGACGGTGCGCACTGTTGTTTAATAAATTAAATGGAAATTCAGTATATCTATTTACTCATCATATACTTTGGCTTTCTCGTTTCCGTTTTGTTTGCTGCACTCGTACCCACTTTGTTCCCCTGACGTAAGGACAAGGTATTATTTCCAACAGAAACAACTGTTGAAAGATTTTGCAATTTATAATGTTTATACAAACTTTTTAATTTATTTCTAAGCATTCTTTATCTATGAAAATAGCTTTTAACTCATTCTATAGAAATAGGTTATTAGATTGTAAATATATTAGTATAATTTTCATGCACGTTTACTTACCTGCCAACATCCCAATTAGTATTTTGTAGCACTATTAGCTCTATCTATTTTTCACACCAGTATTTTTTTTTTCCCTCTCATTCAATCGTAATTGCATTTGCAGAATATTACTCTACAAATTTACTGGTGTGAAAAAAAGGCAGAACTGTAAACATTTACGGAATATTAATTAAGATGTTGGCAAGTATGCGTTTATAGGTGTTATTTATGAAGTGCCTAAAAAAGTCGTCATTACAGGGGTAGGGGGAAGCCTAGTAGGTTTATCTGGTGGTGCTCGGATTGAAGAAAAGCTTATAAATTAAAGTAAAGAAAGTATTGGATGAACTAAAATAAAGTTAAAATAAAACATCTATGATATTGAAAATGAAAGCTTCTAATTAGTGGATTTTCAATTTACCACGCGAGGTCAATAAAATATATTGACGATTCTATAGAACTTCTGTGTAAACATTAATCTTAGTCTTTCTTAAAGGAATCTTTAGTAAATAGTTACTAAACGTAGGTTTTAGTTATGTATATGACAATTAAGTTTGAGTATCGAAATTATTTAACTATTGTAATTTAGAAAGAAAAAATATGGAATTAAAAAAAAAAGCGGTAAAATGATTCAGTAAACGCGTAGACTCTCAGCAAAATTCAGATTATAATAATGTGAAATCAGTGTGAGAATTTAAAAGAACAAATATTAGATAAAAAATTGATCACATGAAAAAAAAAAAAATGTTTACATGTTTTTTTTTTTTTTTTTGACATAAAAATAAATATAGTTACTCACACGTAAATAATCAAACTGAAAAAAAAAAAAAAAAAAATCAAACTTTGCCATTTAAGTTTTAATAAATATATTTATGTCAGTAAAAATGAACGTGTACTTATATATATACATATATATATATATATATATATATATACACTAACATTAACATTAACTTGTTTTCTTTTTTTAATAATTTTAAAGCGAAAATGGAGTTTTCATTAAAAGTCATTTGAAACAATTATCCGCTTGAATTAAAAATACAGCGTTAGCTAGATTTTATCTTGATTAATAAATGCACCAATTTTCGTAGCGAATGGTGTAACGGCGTAGCTTTGTGCAGCAAACCAAAAATTCACTGACAAAATTTATATAAATAGAACACGACCAATAAACAAAGGCATATTAATGCCTAAACATTTTAAATGAGCATTTTTATTGATCTTTAAAATTACTGATCTTTACAATTGTACTAAAAGAAAAATGCAATAAAATACATGACATGACATGGCATTAAAATATCCCCTCATATTTCTCCTCGTGCTTTCAACCTGTCACATTCAACGGAAGTAAGTCATTTCTCAATCATAATCCAAAAAACAGAACAAACAAATCTTTCGTCAACGTCTTGTCATAAAGCAGTACCAGATGTGACAGTGCTCAAAATATGATGAAACTTAAATGAAGAGATTACTTTTTTACCTCCATTTCGTGACATAAGCATATATATAAAAAAATGTTTTAGTGCAGTGGGTACTTAGTACAGTTGAAATATAGCTATTGTTATCTTTCGTTGATCTTGTTCAACATGTTTTGATCAATACTTTATTAGACTGAAAGTATTGCTTTCTGCCTTGTCTCGTATACAAAAGATGAAAAAAATAGGTTTTTTTCTATGTTGAGGAATAAAATGTAATTTGTTATAGGCAGTCAAATAGTACGGTAGAGATCAATACATTATAGATATAATTGGTATAGGAGATTTATTGTGCATGCATTTTATTACAAACTTATTGCAAACAGAAATTACATGTGTCATTAAAATATTGTATTAAATTTTGTTTTATAAAGTTACTACTTATTCATCTATTCAGCATAACATGAACAAAATGACACCAATTTTTAAATTGACTTTTTTTTTACAAAGTTCAATTTAAGTTACAAAGTTCGATTTTAAAGTCCGATATTTAGTTCGATTTAATCGATCGTTTGACAAATTTTAGCGATTTGGGATCTATTAAATGTGAGATTTGACTATAAGGATTAAATTCTTGCCTCTATATCACAGTATTACATAACTTTTGTGAACTCGGTAGTTTAACACGAAATATCATAAGATTTTATATTTAGCTGGACCTTGCTTTTAATTAAAACTGGAATAAATTTTGATTTGTATCAATTAAAAGAGGAGCTTATTATGCTGGAATTTTCACAATCTGTAAGATAATTGAATTCAAAGTGTTTTGTCATTGAATGGAGCCAAATTTTGATAAGTGTAATGCTTATTATTCTAATATTTATTATGCTAATATTATTATGCTGTATAATTTTTTTTTCATAATCAGTAGAAAAAAGTATTAGATTCATAACAATTTTCGACTTCTGGTTTTCAAGAGATTTGCACATGTCCTGAATAGAATTTGACCATTTTCAGAACATTGTCTGTCTGTCTAACTGTATGTCTCAGAGTCTGTTTATTTGTGACAAACATTTTGTGGTACCTCTAGATCAAGAACTAATGCACAGAATTTCATGAAATCTTATATTTAATTGCATTTTGATTTAATTGATATCTACCACATTTTTGTACATATCGCCCACAAAATGCGCGTTCATACCACTTTTTTTTTTCATAACTTTTAATATGGCAGTATACGAAGAAATTTCGTATAAATGTACACAGCTTCACTCTGATTGGTCTCTCCCCACGCGGAGATTTACTCAGAGATCAAAATTCTAAATTCATCCTTTTGGCTTTCAATTATTTTATGGAAAATTATTTTTTATGTTTTTCTCATTTTTCGTTGGAGGTAAGCATTGGTTGCGACCAAATGCAGGTACTCCGAAGCACATCGTTGACTTGACTTGACAATTATTACTATTTTAAAGCAAGCATCGTGAAATTAAAAAATTTTATTGATATTTTTTGTGTTTGATGGAGCTTCGCTTCTCCCTCCCCAATAAATTGTCAATATACGTATTTTTCAAATGTATGCATTATTTATTCTTTTAAAACGAATGATTAAACCATAACTTTTGATACTATGAAAGATATTTTTTTTTTTTTTTTTTTTTTTAACTAAGAAATTCCCCCTTTTTATTTCTTTTTTTTTTTTTTCTTAAACTAAAATGTAGTAGTGAACGTTTTGGTCTAAATTACACAAGAAAATTTTTTTAAGGCGACATCAAACTAGTTTTATTTACATTTCTATCGTTTGACATCGCATTAAACTGTTTATGACATATAAGGTGTTTATTACTAAAATTTGTGTGCTTTCTATTATTTTCGAGTGGCTCAATAAGAAAGCTCAAAAATTTTTTGTGTTTTGAATAGTACAGTTGTTTATCTTTAGGATTTTATAGAACAAATTTCGGCAAGTAATGATCACATCAATTCTATTTTTCTCCGCTATACATATTTTGAAATAGTGTGATCAGAAGAAATAAAACTGACCCAGCTAACTAGGATTCCTACTATTTGTCTTGGAATGTAGAAATGCTCAAATAGACACACATTGTTGGCGTGTTTATTCACCCGCATGTACCAAAAGAAATTTGTTTAGGTATTATATACAAAAGAACGTATGTTTGTTTAAAAAAAAATCAGTAAAGCAATTTTTTGAATCATCCTCTACTGAGATCTTATAAATAGACTTATATATAGACTCTTAAAATTTTTTCTGAACTAACCAACTAATACAGACAAAATGACATCTAAAAAGTGATTTATATTATACAGCAAGTTTGAAGAGAAAATCGTTATAGCCATTTTTTAGACTCTATCAGTTTCACCAAATTACGACTTTCTATCTCTCATTTCTAGTTTTTCGATGCCCGTCAATACTCAGCAAAGTCAACTGTACTTCAGACCTGTTTTAATTATAGAGTTTCATTGTTTTTTTTTTTTTTTTTTTTTTTCGCTCGTTTGGTTGTACGCCTCTACATGTACACACGCCCTGTCACTGACCGAATTAATTGTTTTAAAAATCCCAAGTCTATTTTTGTTTAAATAATGGATATAAAATTCCGTTGAAAACATAATTTAATTTGGTACGACAAGACATTTTTTGGTGTATTTTTTCATATAAAGGCATGTGGTAACTGCATTCTGTTCCTTAGCAACGAATTCTATATTCTTTTGTTAAATTATTTTAGTTACAGCTAATATAGGATCACCCTCGCGGATTTTTAATTTCTTATGTTATTTTTGCGATGGATTAAACTATTTATCGCAAATGCGCATGTCATGATTTCGAGGAGAAACATCTGAGCTTCTTCGGTGCCAGATTTCAAATTTTACCAAGAAGTCCAAGTTCTCCATTGCTTTAGCACGATTTTTCTTAATTTTATTTTAAATATTTTTTAACTAAATTCGAAAGGGAAAAAGGGAAAAACATTTTTTAATTGGTCTAAATACACAAAACGTTTCCAGGCAAAATATTATCCGTTTTCCGTTCTGTTTATTACTAGGAAGAAAATGGCTAAAGTAGTTTTTAATATATTATTGACATCTTTAAAAATTAAATTATCCACTACCATTATATTTCATTTTCTATGCATCCTTTTTATTTTATAAATTAAATATTGCTTAATCTTAAAAAATAAATAAATAAATAAAAAGTAAATAAATAAATAAATAAAATAAAGGTGTAATACAATAAATGGCGTCAACGCAAAATCACTGACTGAATGAAATAGTCATGTTGTACTAAAAATCACTGTCTGGAAGAAACAGTAAAAAAGAAAAAAAAAAAAAAAAAAAGGGGGGGGGGACTTTGGAGTGAAAGGCATAATAATGTGTTTGAGTACTTTTCTCAAAGTTCCTGTATTTGTAGAATAAATCGTACAGTATCCAAATTGTTTTTGACTGAACCTTTAAAAGAATATTAAATCGTGAGCACGCAATTTCTAGTTAGGAGCATGCATCAGATTTTTTTTTTTTTATTCTTGTGTCAATTTCGATCTATTTTAAATAATTTAATGCTCTTCAAATATTTATGTTCTACAGAACATGAAGCGTGCAAATAATATCATGTTTACCTGCAAAAGGACTCTGAGTGTTACACACACAATTTCTCATAATAAACAAAACTTATGAAAACAATATAACATGCATCACTTTTGTTCTGTTTTGAATCGTGTAAATATTTTAAAACGTAAGGTAACGACACCAGTGCTCGTCACTCTTAAGGCCTTTTTTTTTAAATGTTTTGCTCGTCACTCTTAAGGCCTTATTTTTAAAATGTTTGTTTTTTTCGCGTGGTATTCGTGTGGTATTCACGTATCAATATTATACTTTGGTCTATTTTATACACTGATTCTTCTAGTTGTTATTAGACACTTTCAATTTTTCAATACGTTAAGCCAATTTTTTTTTTAATAAAAATTAAACCTATAAAAATGCACCAGTGCTCGTCATTTAAAAATTCGTTTCACCAGTAGTCGTCAGGTGTTTGCACCAGTGGTCGTCATGTAAATAAAACGCAATAATTTACTGAATAGTTTGATTTTAATTGCGCTTTTACAAAATTTAATGAAACAAAATATCTTTGGTACATATTTAGAACCTAAATCCATTCTTAGGGTTTAAAGCACAAAACATTAAACGGTAAAACTCAAAATATTGCGAATAAAACATATTCATCTGTGAAATAATTTGAAAATTGTTTGCTTTTAAGAAAAGTTCTCAAAATTTTATTTGTTCTCAAAAATATCTTTACTTAAAGCAGAGGATAAGTAGCAGGGGAGAAGGTAATAATCTGGTTTTTAAGAGTGGCTTTGTTCCAAATTATTGCAGTAAGATTGATTTTACCATGTTTTTATTAACTCGTATTCTTGTTTGTTTGTCCAGTACAAATTTTGCAATTGATTTTTAACTAACTTCCCGACTACCTAGACATTTGAATCTTTCAGAATAGCCCAGTACACGGTGACAATACATTTTTTAAATACTTTTAGCCAACTGTTTCGAATCCCCGCTGCCTTCGGTAGCGTTTATATGATTCAATAGAAAATTTATTTAACTTCCCGACTAGCTAGACATTTGAAACTTTTAGAATAGCTCAAAACACGATTACAATGCATGTTTAATACTTTTAGCCAATTGTTTCGGGTCATCACTGCCTTCGGTAGCGTTTATATGATTCAGCAATCATATACTCATCACGATCATCAATCTTCGCGACTAGCTAGACTTTCAAATTTTTCAGAATAGCTCAGAACACAGTAACAATGCATTTTTAAAATACTTTTAGCCAATTGTTTCGGGTTCTCCCTGCCTTCGATAGCATTTATATTATTCAGGAGAAAATTTAAAAACATGGTATATAAAAAGTTCTTTTTAACTTGCAATTATTTCTTTTTTAACATATGGGTTTATTATGCGTACCTGACGCACACTATAAAGGAATTTTGCGAAATATTTCGTTTCTCCTTCCTCATTAAGTGTGGGGTGGGTGTAAAAACACGTTTTCAAGAGTAATTCTGCTCCAAAATTCATCTCCCTCTCTCTGGCGAGTTATCGGTTTCGTGTTTTTACGTCAGTCCTGGAATTTAATAAACACACCTTGTATATTTAAAACAAATAAATTTTATAATTCTTTGATATAATTTAATTTATGAAAGCAATTGTAAATGTATGAACTGCATTTTTAAATGATTACAAATATTTGAATGCAAAATTTATTTTTTCTATAACTAAAAACTATTTCAAAAGGAAAGTTTAATGCTACAACTGAAGATCACATAAAATCAATAATACATGCTGATTAAAATTATTATTAAACAACTGTTTTAGTAACTTAAATATGAATATAAACACATAGACTATCATTAAGAAACGATTTCGAATGAAATAAAATTAGGCTTAGTAAAGCGTGCGTAACTTATAATAGCTATACATCTTATATTAAAATTCATTTGTACGAACAACAGAGGAATATTTAACTTTATTTAACATGTTAATCTTTATTTTAACAGAATAATATATAAATAAACATACCTGGGATATACAAAGTTAAAAAAAGGCATTTGTGAGTTTTTCATAGCGGCGTGTAAATGATATTCCAAAACAAAACAACAACTGACGATGCTATCAGACAGTTTTCAAACGAACTCCAAAACTGGTGTTCCGAGACACGAGCGTGCCTGTAAGCACAAAATTTCTGGTGTATGGAAACACTGATAATGGTGTTTGACGCAAAATATTTTACGTTTACAACATTTTAATTGTATTTGAACTCTTGATATGGTGTCAACATGAAATTCAGTGCTTGTTTACCCAATTTTGGGGTATTTGAACACCAATTTTGGGGTGATATTACCCCACATTTTTTACAGTGTACAGACCGTCGGATATTATCTATAATAAATGGTCTACGAAAATAGAGTTCAAGCAAACGTATTGTTTAGATTCTGTCATGTTCCACCACATATATAGCTATATATTTAGTTTATATTTAGTTTTAGTATTACTTATTTTATTAATTTTTCGATTTTAACCTTTCATAATATTTTTGCTCTTAAATAAATGCATATATGTGTGTATAATATATATACATGTATATATGTATATGCTTATGTAGATATATACATGAATTTCTTATGTCATTGATTCTGTAAGATCCATTTATCAAATCAGACTTCGTTATTGTTTTTAACTTCAGGCATTATTCGGTGTTGAAATGTGGGAATGCTTCAAATATGTACACATTGTTGGCATATTTACCTTCCCGCATGTACCTAAGACAAATTTGTTTAAGCAGTCCGTTTCTGATTCTAAATAAATCAGTTTAACTAATTAAATAAATGTAGGAGGACATTTTAAATGATATTGAATACATTGACGGTAAACTGTAAATTCTTATGTTATAAAATAACAAAATCATTTAGAATTGTTTGTTTAGTAAATTTCCTCAGTACTGATTTTCATGTAAATTATAAATTATTGTTAATGACAGAAGTTTTGATAATTCAAAAGGGCATGTCATTTATATTCGGAAGATTTGTTAAAATACTGGTTACGTGGAAACAATTACTTGCTTTGTAGAGTGCAACTATTCATTACCATTGAATTATGTACAGTTGTGAAATGCCACATTAAACATTTGACTGATTATTCCGCTAATTTCGCATCCAAAGTAAATTTTATAATTGCATCTAAAATTGATTTTCCTAACCATATGTTTTTATGATCTAAATTTATAGTTTAACTAGTATGCTGTGGTCATCACAAGAGTTTCTTCTATACCTTCGTTTAAAAATTCACATGCAAATTATTTAAAGTTATTTTCCATAATGAATGCAGATAATTTTTATCTCAGAGAAGTATGATACTAAATATCGTACGAAAGTCAATTTTACGACCAACAGGAATTTTTTTTTAAATTATATATACATATATATATATATATATATATATATATATATATATATATATATGTATATATAATCGCTAATATTGTTTCAAATTATCATACGGCGTTCAACCATTTGTTTTAAAATTATTTACGATTAATTTTAGAAAATACTCATAATGAAAAATTACACCTATGGTGAGGGAGGGGGGATAGCGATGCTCCTTCATATACAAATATTTTCCATGATTGACTATTCTTTATTTTATATGCGTATCTATACATTTAAAGTTATGAAGGGAAAAAAAAAACAGGATTGTAGCGTCATCTGTTGAAGGATTTACACCAAAAGTTTATAGGCAATAATTTATGTCAAGGTGCAACAATATATAAATTTACATTGGATTCTGTAATCTAATTCTTGAATTAATTTTTAAAATAATATTCTTTAGCAAATTTTTAAAATAATATTCTTTAGCAAATTTTTAAAATTCTATTGCAAATATTATAACAAAAGGTTTCCTAATTTATTTTAGCAAAATATTATTTTTATGCATGATTGTGTGTTTTTCAATATATATATATATATATATATATATATATATATATATATTAATAGTATAACTCTTAATTAACTAAAAAGAAAAAACAAATTTAACTTAGAAGTGGTATTTTCTACATAGGAGAGAGAGAAAAAGAAATGATATTCATGCAGAAAAGGCTTTCTCGTTCAGTTCGCGCTCTTTCATACAGATTATATCTGTGTATTTCAAAAGTGTTACATTCACGAAATTACAAATATATTATGTCTGAAAATTTTCAAATAATAAAATTCTCATAGGTACAAATAAACATAAATGTAGACAAGTGGACAAACAGAAACCGGTGAACTACTAGATGAAACCTTTAAAAATTCAAATTTGAAATAAACTTATTTTATTCTTTTTGTATAAATTAAATTTGGTACTATAATTCGTAATTAAATAATTAAATACATTTAACATAGAAAGGTAGTATTTCATACATAGCTTAGAAAAACAAACAATATAGTAGCTTTCTAGGCTTTCTAGTTCAGTTTCTATTACTTTCGATAGTTGAAATTCGTGTATTTCAAACAAGTTATATTAGCAGTCTTACAAACATACCAATTTATCTAAAATAAGTTTTTAAATAAGAAAATTCTTCTGTGTAGAAATTAGCATGCGTATACAAATGTATGAACAGAAATCGATGAACTACTATGAATTATTTAGAAATTCAACTTTAAAATCGATCTTTAATATACTTTATACAAACTCGATTTGGTAATATGACTGCTTATTAAAGATAAAAACAAATTTCTTTTATACGGATTGTATTTTCTGCTTGAGTTAAAGTAAAATATGCAGCAATAACAAAAAGTTTTGTAGTTAATTTCGTAATCATAGAAAATTCACCGGAAGACTAACGTTAAAAAGTTGTAAATAAAAAACTTTATGAAGTTTACACAAATTTTTTTTTATTTATTAGGTCAGTTCATGTTTTTTTCAAATACATGAAATTCATGTCTTTCGAAAAAATTACATTAACGATTTTACAACTATACGAATAGTCTATTCGTAATAATATCTAAGTAAAGATTAGCATCCATATACACATTAGCATACATACTAATGGACGAACAAAAGCTCGGTACAGATAAGTATAAAGGATTTAAGTCCAAAAATGTCGATTTTCAGTTAAGAACATAGTCAGACCTAGAAAAAAAATTTTCTATCTATTGGTATAAAAGATTTAAGTGCATTTCATTTAGTCTTTGAGAAAATCCACTGGAAAAAAGGATCACGTCACAAATTTAGCATTCAAGTTTGTATATATTATATACGTGTAATATATTATATACGTAAATCTGTTAAAAATAAACAATCTTCAAAATGTATGTAGTTTCTTCACAAAATTGTATATTGTGATAATATCCTGGTTAAAACTGTATTGAACAGAAGTTTTTATGCAGAATTTTTTTAACTCCTGAAAAATAAAGAATATGAACTTAAATCCTTTATACTTATCAGTACAGAACTGATAAATTATTAAATCAAACATTCAGAAACTTAATTTTAAAATCGATCGATAATATACTTTATGCAATCTATTTTTATTTTATTTTTATTTTTATTTTTTTTAAGTAAACAATCGTCTATATAAAACTGAATATTTTAGAGAAGTATATCTTTTGTTAATATCCTTTATTAATAAAAATATTTTAACATTTTTCTATTGCCGTTATTTTTTTCTTTATTATATATATATATATATAAACTAGTATTATATTCATAAATATTATGCATAGATTTATTCTCTTTTGTCTTAATGAATCGCAAGATACAAAAGGGCTTTCTATGTGGAGGCAGATATTTTGAGCGAAATACATCATAAAGTCAACAATGTGATGTAAACAAATAGAAGTTTGGCCAAACATAACAGATAAAGCTTTATGTAAAACATACAAAGACAAACTGAATACAGATGTTTAGGAAATTGGAGAATATCGTACATATTTGCATTGAATATTATTATGTGAAATATATAAATGTTATATTTTGTATCTCTTCTTATCCAAAGACAATGATAAAATACCTTTTATTTTTTTTTTCTTAAAATATTATTGTAGTGTGTTTTATATTTTATATGTAAAAAGAAACTTTTGTAATCATTTAAATATTAAAACATGTTTTTTTATTTTTGTTGTGTAAAGAAAAATTATATAACAACATTGTTCAGGTGTTTAAAAAATGAATTTTGAAAATTCTTTATCAAATATTAATTATTACTTAACTAAGTAGTTTTTTTTTTTTTTTTTTTTTTTTTTTTTTTTTAATGACTGTGTTGACTAAGGTCAAATGTAAACGCGAGGGTCCTAGACTTAGTAAAATTTTCTTTCAGTGGGGCCTTTCTATGAATTACTAGCCCCTATTTACGCGACAGCATTGACTTGAAATCTAAAAATCTATTTTTAAAAATCTCCATTAGTATTCAATTATTTTAATATGCAGTCTTTTAAAATCGTAGAAACTTTGTTAAATTCATAAAAACTTTCTACACCATCACTATTAGCATTGCTGAATTAATGGAAAAAGTATTAAATTACCCTATGTACATAAGCAATTTTTATATTCTATTGAAGTTTTTAATAAATTTTTAAATAATAGCGACTTACAAGTATTGTTTTCAATTCTTTTTTAAGTTGACTCTTTATCTCAATAAATTTCTTTTTTAAACATATTGTATTTTTCTACAAATTTTATTCTGTAATTTCGGTATTTAAATACGGAAAGATTATATTATATAGGGACACCAGAAAGTAATGTCTTTTTTTTTTTGTAGGGGGGGGGGGAATAAATTCAAACTGATACTTATTAAGCAAGTTTTTATTTTTAAGCAATTATATTATTAGTATTGTTATCAACAACCTTTCAGCATTTAGTGTGCAAGTTTCAATGGCGGATCTATAAAAATAAATTGGTTTCTGTGCAAAATTTCTGGAATTGGCATTTTGGATATGATCTGAATATTGAAATTTTCTGCCACTTACAAAATCGTATAACAGTCGAAATGAATGGAAATCCTATGGCACAATATTTGGCGAGTGTGGTATGTATGTTAATACCTCCCATCCCAATTCATATATAAATATATATATATATATTTTTTTTTTTTTCCCCTCCTGAATCGTCATGAACAGTGCGGTCTTGCATTATCGTTTCGCAGAATAACGTCATTTCTGTTGACAATCACTGCGAAACTCTGAATTAAAAATTGATTTACTCGACCAAATTGTTTACAGCAAAGGTCTGCATCCATAGTTTGTCCAGGTTTAAGCGCTTTAAAATAAACTACCACGCGAATACTCAACCAAACACCCAAAAGCGTCTGCAAACCTGGCTTAGCTGTAATTTGTGGCGATTCATTCAAAGAAAGCTACTGCTTTTTGCATTTTAGATTATCATAAAGGACCCATTTTTCACTTGCAGTGCTGAAGAATGAAAAAACACTTCGGTATTGTGCCGCTGAAGAAATAATTGCATGTGCTCGATCGGTTACATAAGTTTTCTTCGGACAAATTATGCGAGACATTAACACCTGCTCTGTTTACTTTACCAATCTGCCGCAAATGTTATTTGATGTTAGAACAAGTTTGTTTAAGAGTTTTTAACATTTTCTTCATTGTTTGACACGGATTTGCTTCCATTTCCTCTCTTAATATGTGATAATACAAAGTTGTTTACCTTCCTGATAAATACGAGTTAGAAAGTTCCAAATTACCGAATTGGAACTTAAATAACCACTTTTAGCATTTACGAATGTTTAATTCACTTGAATAAACATCTCAAGTGATTTTTGTTGCAACTGTTGCGTTACTACATTTTCGAAACTCAAAACGCATACAATGCCGGATATGTACCCCTTCTGGTATTTGGTATTTGGCCATTTTACTATGAATTGCAAAATAATAATAATAATAATAATAATAATAACCTTTAACCACTTATGAGTAAACTAATCACTCTAACCTTGAAATGTCTTTGGCACAAGTTCAACCACACATTAAGCTAGTATATAACAATCGAATATCGGCATGCGCAAATGCGACATTACTCTCTGGTCCCCCTATTATTTATATTTTGATATTTTTGAATAACCATTTAATCTAATTAACAATGTGATATACTATCACAGGCTTAATAATAATAATATTTAAAATAAATAAATTGGTTAATTAAATTAATCAAACATCTAATATTATATGTAACAAAATTTTTTAGATTGTAAAGTGCTGAAAAAAATTAAAAAAAAAAAAAAAAAAAATCAATAACATATGAAACTTTTTCCTGTTTTGATAATATCTCATTTGTATATCCATACTATATAACTACTTGTGATTTGTCTTTTAACTAGATACTTATGTATAATAAAGGGGTTTCCACCTTTTTTCATTCATTAAGTTTCAAAACTGAAGTACTATGATTTATCTAATTACTTCATATCAAATGCGTAGAAAACCTGGTTCAAGATATTCATGGCTATTACTAAAATTCTTTTGCTAATAAACAATAATTAAAATCTTAATTAAAGTTTATCGTTAGTGCTGATAATCTATATTTTTTTTATACATTTATGTATTTTCTAAGATTTCGATCTAAATGCTTTGTATGTTTTATTTGTGTGTGTGATAGTGTATGTGTTTTGTATACTAATTCAAATTTAGACAGAACATTTTTATTAATATTAAAACATTTTTGTAAGGTGCAAAAGATTTTTTTTTTTTTTTTTTTCAAAAGCGTAAATTGCAGCAGTGATTTTTTTTTTTTTCCCAACAAGAAAAGGAAGTATCTAAAATTCTACAGATTACTATTTGTAATAATACGAAAATATCAAGTTTTGCTAAATCTAAGATTTAAGATATCAGTTATAAAAATAAACGGGGGACGATTTACCTCTTTTTCTTAGAGACTGGAGTTTTCAAACTTCAGAGGGAAATTTTATAACTGTGTATATTTTTTAAGCTCTTTGACAGACGATATGTGTTTTCATACTTTCCTTACGTTTGTTAAACGGAATATAGCTTTCGAAATCCTTGTAGGTGTCTCATTTAACGCTTTATTTTCCAAAACTTTTTAATCTAATTTTCTCTTAATTATTCAAATTTATAAGTTTTAGTAAAGTATATTAAAGCATTGCAACAAATTTCAAGCAATTAAGTGAACTAATACCCCTTACCCCCCCCCCTTTCCTAAAAAAAGGGACAAAAAGAAAGAGAAAATATAGTGGTAAATAATGTATTAAAGAAGTCATATATTTAAGACATTCAGTTGATATACAGAGTGAACTACTCTAATCTGTTAAACGAAAAGGGTTGATAGGTTGATAAGATAGCCCACAGACTAAGAAATCAATCATTGATTCCTTAGTCTGTGGAATAGCCCTTGTAAAGCATAAAACGACGGAACAAACCATAACTCCAATTATTTCTGAGAAATAACAAATTTTTAAAAATGGCACATTTACTTCCTTTTCTTCTTCTTCTTCTTACTTTTTATTTACTTATTTATTTTTTTTCATAGATCTACATTCAGATGAAAATAATTATACAGAGCAGTAAAAAATTTATTTAGGTGATATCATTTACATAAGGATATCTAAAATTCATAACGAGTTACAAACAATGAAACATTGGAGAGTGTGTTTAAATATGTTTAAGTTCTTATGTCCATTTTATGAAATTAAGAAAAAATTAATAGAAATATTAAATTTCTCTCTTGCAATATTTATGTTCAATTGAAATAGTTACTTTTGATTCTTTAAGCCCAATTCAAATGATTAAAACTATGCAAAATATGTTTTTTTTTTTAATATTTTAACAATTATCATAAGCTCTCATAAATATTTAAATTCATAATTTATTTATGAAAGAAGCAGCTTGGATAAAAATTTATATTGAAAGTTTCATCAACTATTTACGGTAGGTAAAAGATAATCTATATATATTTGATTTTTCAAAAAAAAAAAAAAAAAAAAATCATTTCTGTGTACCTTTTTCCGCTTTTAAATTTCATTTAATTTCCCATTCAGTGTTCCCATAACTAAATCTAATTATAAATGTTTTTCATAAAATAATTTGAGCTTTCATAGTAACTATCCGAAAAATTTTCACTAAGAAATATATTATCTATCTTTTAAAAAGTTTCCAGATAATATATATATTATTTTATTTAAAACTTGTTTAAAGATTTCGAATTCAGTAAATTTAACATATATATGTATGCACACACATATATAGATTTTACTTGATTAAGACTATAAGTTTGTTGTAAAGAGAAAAAAACATTCATATATATAGCTTATTTACATGAAGGTAGAGATTATATTTTAAAATTTATAATTTTTCACAATTTCTTTATTAAAACGCAATTGCATCTAATGTTTATCAGTCATGAACACAGTTCTTATAAATATGTAACTAGTATGCAAAATTGAATAGCAATGTAATACTTAGCATTATAAATATCTGTCCGTCCAGAAATGTTTTTTTCAGCCACGTTGATGACACATAATTTCTTTAAATATTCCGAATTTATATAAAATACCTGAAAAATTTGTTTAAATTTCTTTAGATGATATAACAATAAAAAACCTAATAGTTACAGAGCATAAATTTAAATGAATTTATTAATAATTTTTGCACTAGGATTTTTAATAATAAATTTTAGAAAAGATATCTCATCATTAAAAATCTGACAAATTTTGCATAAATATATTTTTATATATACGGAACCGGACAAACTAAAAACAAAAATTACACTTTTAAAATGCAAGCTTCTGCTTAAAATATCAGATTTTTTAAGCAGACTCACTGTTTTAAATGTTACATTTCATCTCTGAAAATAACACTTCAAAATAACACATTACTATAAAGCTATTTGAAGGAAAATAGGTAGATTTTTATACATTGCTTAAGTTAAACCTATTTTAAAACATATAATTTACGTTAATGATAGAATAATTTAATATTAATTTCATAATTGATATTTGGGGTCGTGATAACTTCTTCTGCAGAGGGGCCAGCTTATACTTGGCATGACACATTGAGCGTTCAGTGCTCAAGCCCGCCAAAGACCGTCGTGTACATCAATGGTGGCTAAAGGAAGTAAAATCCATTGCGGCCGAAATGTCATCTATGTTTCCATCATAAAATATAATTCTGGGGGTCCTAAAAGCATAAAAAGCATGCCCTTTGTGGAGGATCATAATTCCGATGGCATGTCTTCGGATCATCCTTAAGAATTAATCTCAGACCGCCACCAGTTACCAATAGTAAAACACTAGTGGCATTAAAGGTCAGCATGGGCCTAGCCTTGGGGCCCGAGCGCAAGTTTAATATGATTTTTATTTCTTTTTTTGGTATCCTCGGTTCGAATCATTGGTTCGAGCCACGATTTGAGCCCTTACATTGCAAAAATATAAATTGGCGAGCCCGGGCAGAATTTTTAGATATCACATTGGTCCGGGTCTAAAAATATCGTACCGTGCAGATCTCTAATTTGCATCAAGATTAGAATGATTATTAGTGTCTCTTTCTCTGGATTTTGAATGCATTTATATGAGAAACAATGTTTTGAAAAAAAAAATTATTTCTTACAATCATAAAATTCATACGACAGTTAATAATATGTTAACATATACTAGCAGATCTTGAATTTTTTTATTCTCAAAAATATGTCCTTATTATTTTAACTAATTTGTAAAATATTTAAAGTACTCTTTGTCTATTGAATTTTCTTTAATTAAAACTTTTGTTCTTTATTAGATGGAATCAGTGAAGGAATATACAGACTTACATTAGCGAAAAAGGATAGCGAAAAAAAATGACATTTAATTTTTCAATTTCCGAATTAGTGAATAATTTCCATTTTATGGAATAGAAAATTCTTTGTATAGGTAAGAAACACACTTTACTTTTTTCTTTTGTAAATATTCCTTTTTTTCTTTGGACAGATTTCTTTAATTATTAAAATTAAAGCTAAATAAATATGCTAATTGTTATTTGTTTGTTATATCTTTTGGAAGATTTTTTTTTTTTTTTTGTGCATGTTCTCTAGAAAACAGGCTAACCTCACTAATTGGGAAATCCCGTGTCTACCTAGGTCATATGTCTAAAAGATCAATAATGTCACTGCGGTACCCAGTAGCTTCTCTTCTGATATCAAATTACTAAAAGAAAATTGGCTTAAACTCTTGACATATTTTTGACATATTTTAACATTAAGTTAGATAATTGTAGATTATTCCTATTAGAAACAAAAATATAAATAAAGCTGTAACAAAAGTTTAATATTAATTCAATAAATAATTAGGATTTATTGTTAGTGCTTCAATAATTTTGCTTCCAAATATGTAGTTCTATTGGAGAAAAAGAAAAACATTGACATTTATGTTTTCGGTTTTAAGTTACAATAATGTGGAAATATTACGTCCGGGTATGTAATAGAAAGTAGATAACCAATGGATCTGCAGATCAGGAGCCTCTATGTCTTATTTGCACCGCTAATTACTCAGCAGTTCATTTTTGTTTATTCCATATTATTTAAAATAAATAGGGGCTCTGCGCACTGCTCGCTGCGCTCACCAACTCCCGACTCGCTTCGGTTAGTAACTTTGGTGGAGCTAATTGCGCCTAATCGCTGCTCTGCCATTCACTGAACAGGAATGTTGATAGTGCATAACACAAGACAAAAGCAGAACAATATTATAATATACGATGCCAAACTGAAATACATAATATTTAATACCACATTTTTAAAACCAAATTGTATGCTATAATCTAGTAATTCTTGTCTAATAGAAAGAAATTCGTAATATTTAGACCATTTTACGTTACAACTTTAATATATACCCCCTTGGTGACATTTAAATTTTTGTCACTATTTGACGATGAATTTTTTGGTTTAATTTCTTGTTAAAAAAAAAAAAAAAAAAAAAAAAAAAAATTAGGACCTACTTTTTACTTAATTTAAGGCAACATTCAATATATTTCTAATATACATGCAGTTAGATTTTAAATGGCGTTTGCAGCAGTAAAGATGCAATTTTTAAAAGAACTTTTTCTTTTTTTTCTACAAAATGATCTAATGAGACATATTGAAAATAAATAATTTATGTAAATATTGTAAATATTTCATTATTATTATTATTATTATTATTATTATTATTATTATTGTCATCATCATTTGCAGTATTTTGTAATTTAGTTACATTTTCAATGGAGAGCTAAAGTTTAAATGACTAGCGTGGTCACGGAAATGAAAACTTTATCGACTGCTGCACCGCTAACTCTTAAATTTCGCCAAATTAGTACTGTTCCCATTTAGCCAACCGTTTATATGCTTTGAGTTAAAAATTAAATCTTTTTTTAAATTGGTCTACATTAATTATTTTAAATTTCAGTTTCAAAATTTCTGGGTTTAGCTTAAAACGCTTATAGTAATAGTTGTTTAACTTAGTTGTAATGCCCATTACTATTTTTTTTTTTTTTTTTTTACTTGACACTCAAATAACATAAAATATAAACTAATACACATTTCATCTGGATCAAATTTCGGCATAATATTTTTAAAATTTCGGTTAAGTTTAGATATTTTTACTATCCTAATCATTCCAATAAAAACTTGATATAATACAAAAAAAAAAAAAAAAAAAAATCGAAAACATCATCAAATGTAACACTACCTGCAAACAATACTTGATTATTTAAGGGAAATATATATATATATATATATATATATATAAATAGAATGAAAAAGAAAAACATCAACATATGTAACTGAAGAGGAGCGAAAGAAAAAATGGAGACAAAAGTATCTAAATGGCAGGGGGGAGTTGTGACCACCCCACTCCGGTTAAACATGTTTTACGACCGGTCAACACTCCCGGATACCAGATACTTTGTCAAAACATAGAATAAACATACATGAAAATGGCAAAATAAGGAATAAATCCCAAATAAAAACTTTTAAAACAATTTATAAGAAAAACCAAATCACAATTTAAAACGACATACAAGAAAAATCATGAAGCAATATGCCACCCATTCAACACAATTCAAACATAGAAACAAACAGTTAATGCAAGTTACAGTTAATGAAAGGAAGAAACCTTAAAATCGAATTGATAAACGATTCAAAAAACGTGATTTACAAGTAATATGATCTAATTGGTAATATTGTTTAAGAATATTTAACAGAAAATAAAGAGGATAATTATTATCTATGCCAATTTGTATAAAATTAACTACAAAAGAGTCACTGTCATAACTATAAGTAAAAATTTGACTGCATCGAATAAGTTGGTTAATTATAATATTTCTGAATATATTTTTATGTAAACAAGAAGACCAAGGAGAAATTCGGTTAATTTTAAATTTAAAAGCATCACGTTTATCATAGATTTTAATTACGATTGTTTCATTATTAATACAAATATTAAGGTCAAACACCCCATACACAAAAAAAGTTAAACGATATCGCAGGGGTGGTCGTAGAAATAAATGTTCTTTAGATTTTACAAAAACCACTTTAACAAACTTAGTTAACAAGTTAAAACAATTTCAATTGATAAAAACAAATTGGATTAAAAACTTCGTTTATAGTATAAGAATTAAACTTATTAAACATATGTGGCATTACTGCCAAGATGTTATTGAAACCAATACAGATTTGAGTACTACAGTTTATGCTATAGTATTAGAACACCTTAAGGTTAGAGCTATTCAATACAATATCGATTTAAAATATAATGACAATCAAATTCATTATTCTAAAGAATTCTGTATCTTTAATTTTTACAATAAATCTTTTAATTATATTCCATTTGCAAACATTTTTAGAAATATTAAAAAATCTTTTCCGTTAAATAATATAAATATAAGTGCAGCTTTTAAATATAAAACCCCTCTTGGTAGATCAATTTTTAACTATAATGAAATCTCACGCAATTTAAATTGTAATTCTCCACTGCAATGTTGTTGTAAACCGGATTCTATAGGTTTTGACAATAATCATAATCATATTGTAACTAATAATTTAGATATTGTAAAGAATTCTACTTTAAAAAAATTTATGAAATTGGGCACAAATTTTAAAATTGAAAAAAACCGAAATATTAAAACTTCTATTAAAACTAATCTGGACTGTTTCATATATAAAATGGCTGTAAAATATAGTTTACCATTATGTTCATTTGATGAATGGAAAGATAAATTTATATTGCATTTTCTTAGTTATTATCCACATCAATATACAGGCCAACATTTAAATATGCGTTTATTAAAATGTGCTATTAATGATCTACAAAATAATTATGTAATTTCCTATTTAGATAAAGTTGCATCTAATTATGCTTTTACTTGTAAAAAATACTATTATGATTTATTAATTCAGTCTTATAATGACATCAATTTATATAAACCTTTAAATGTCAGTGAACGTGAAATTAAAAATCGAATTACTGCTTTATATAAAAAAACTGGTCTTACAATCAAGAATTTTAAATTTCCCTACTTAGCTCTCATTCCCAAATTACATAAAAACCCTATCAAGTTTCGTCCTGTCACAATAGCATGTAATACATATCTTACTCTAGCTAACGACAAACTGTTAAAAATTTTAAATAAACTAATTGACAAATTTAGGATCGATGGCTGTTTTTTTGTTAAAAATAGTTATAATGTAGTTAAATTAATTTCAAATAGCACACTTAAAAAAGTTGTAAGTTTTGATTTTGCTGATTTATTTAATACTATAGACATTCACATTTTATTTCAGGTTTTATTAAATTACTTTGAACAATATGATTTACAAGAATTCATTACATTTCCAAAATTTAAAGCCCTTTTGACTATCATCTTAAATGAAAACATTTTATATAATGGGATTGGATATTACCAACAAATTTACGGTATCCCTATGGGGGGAGGATGTTCCTCTGCCCTTGCAGATATCTATTTACATCATTATGAATTTGGTACTCATGTTTTAAATGAAATTTTGTATATAAGATATGTAGATGATATTCTAATTGGATATGAACAAGAAGAATTTAAACTAAATTTTAATTTTTACCCCAATAATTTAAATTTAATTGAAACTGAACCTAACAATGATTATAGTGTTGATTTCTTAGACCTTAATATTTGTATTAATAATGAAACAATCGTAATTAAAATCTATGATAAACGTGATGCTTTTAAATTTAAAATTAACCGAATTTCTCCTTGGTCTTCTTGTTTACATAAAAATATATTCAGAAATATTATAATTAACCAACTTATTCGATGCAGTCGAATTTTTACTTATAGTTATGACAGTGACTCTTTTGTAGTTAATTTTATACAAATTACCATAGATAATAATTATCCTCTTTATTTTCTGTTAAATATTCTTAAACAATATTACCAATTAGATCATATTACTTGTAAATCACGTTTTTTGAATCGTTTATCAATTCGATTTTAAGGTTTCTTCCTTTCATTAACTGTAACTTGCATTAACTGTTTGTTTCTATGTTTGAATTGTGTTGAATGGGTGGCATATTGCTTCATGATTTTTCTTGTATGTCGTTTTAAATTGTGATTTGGTTTTTCTTATAAATTGTTTTAAAGGTTTTTATTTGGGATTTATTCCTTATTTTGCCATTTTCATGTATGTTTATTCTAAGTTTTGACAAAGTATCTGGTATCCGGGAGTGTTGACCGGTCGTAAAACATGTTTAACCGGAGTGGGGTGGTCACAACTCCCCCCTGCCATTTAGATACTTTTGTCTCCATTTTTTCTTTCGCTCCTCTTCAGTTACATATGTTGATGTTTTTCTTTTTCATTCTATTTAGATTTATATTGTACATTAGCAAGGAGCAGCATTGCGCTCATCTGATGTTACTTTTTTGTATTTATAATTAAAGTTTCCACATTCCTACATTTGTACAATATATATATATATATATATATATATATATCAGAAATTGCCAGTGAAAATTTATTTTTTATAGAAGTAGAATAAAATTATCTTCAGACGATTTACTACAATCTCAAATTCATTTTTTCATTAAAAATACTTATTTATTTATTTTTATTACCAATAGCAACATTGGCATTTACTTTTTTTTTTTTTTTTTTTTTTTTTTAATCACTCATTACATTTTAAATATTTTGCAAGAAGGCAAATTAGTAAATTTATTAACTTGATGGTTTTAATTAATAACTTCGTCAATTAAAATGAGAGAAATCTTTAACCAACTGAAATGTCTTTCTTGTAGTATTCGGAAAACACTGATAACTCTAATGATGCAAAAGACACTGTCCTCCGCGAGCAGATGAAGTCACAGACAAAAAAATTTGACGACAGTGACAAAAACTTTTTTTTTTTTTTTTTTTTTTTTTTAGAGATTGTGTCATAGTTGCATCCTTTTACGTCTTTTGCCTACCAGAAATATTTAACAGAAATTTTTATTTTATTTAATCAGTGAAAACTACTGCAGAAATGTACAAATAAAATGTTGTTAAATTTTTCCACTTGCGAAAAATTGTAAAAGTTGACATCTATTTTATGTGTGTGCATACACACTATCTACCAATAAGTATTTGGACACTTTCGAATTTAGATCTTTTGTCAAATATCTCGACAAGTTCTTTAAGAATCACCTTGAAACTTTTGAAGTGTAAAGAATATGTTATACCTATGTCATATATTTCAGCAAAAGTTGTGTCTTGAAGAGGAATAGAAGACCAATAAAAAATTAAACAAAAGTCAAAATATTTTGAATCACCCTGTAAAAAGTAATGCTTTAAATGCGTTTTGGCTGCATCATGTGATTATCAGGGTACTTTTCATTATATCTATAAATTTTTGTGAGGCTACCACATATATTCATGGAGATATATGTAACTTTTTCTTTTTTCAAATTGTAAAAAAATATTTCCTCATTTTTAATTATAATACGCCGGCGTTGCATTCAGTGCAAAGACATTATTAGAAAAGTTACCATACTGCATTAGACACAGTATACTGCAATAAGAATGCAAAAATATTAAATACCTTACAAAATATAAGCCTTTTTACAAAATAATAATTCTTAACTACCCATCCGTTAGCTTTTAAAAGCTTTCATTTGCATAATTTAATAGCCAAAAGTATTGAGCAACTTATATGAAAACCACAAACAAATATCGTGTAAATTCAAAAAGTTATGAGCTGTAGAAAGAACAGAATTTCAGTTTCTCTCAAAATAATAGCTAAACTACAAGGGGGTTTACTTATATTTTTATTTTCATTCAATCAGTGCTCAATGGTAATACAGTGTTAGCTGTATGCAAATAAATATTGATAAAAACCCCTATCATCTTTCTTTTCCACACGACCCTTTGTCAGGCGAACAAAGTAAGCATGAGTGCTGCAAACAAAGCGGTAACCAGTGTTGTGCAAGTTCACGAAAAAAACGAACTAGTTCAAACTCAAGTTCATCGTGCAAAAAACGAGTTAGTTCGCGTTCAAACTCATGTCTGAAAAAATGAACGCGCTCAACTCAAGTTCATTTTTAAAAAGGAGCGAAACTCATTAGAAGTTCATTTTTAGGTGCTTTTTTTTTTTTTTTGTCTTTTCTTTTCTAAATAGATCTCCTTCTGTGAACACTTTCATAGGTAATTTACATTTTTTTTTATTACCAATTACCATGAAAATTATTTTTAATTTAATGCTTAATTAAATTTATAAACTTATAGTTCTTAATTATAAATTATTAATTTAAGTGTAGTAAAAATTATTTAGCGGACACTTCTGAATAGTGAACCCACTGTTTTGCGTGGTTTTTATTCTCAAATTTCCAATACGTTTCATTATTCACATGAGAAAATTTATTAATAGGAGACAAATTCCATCATTTGCAGGTCAGGTTCCGTTGTTTTGAAGTATTACACTATTTTAAAAATAGTGTAATACTTCAAATTACACTATTTTAAAAATAGTGTAATGGTTTGATTTAATTAATCTTTGTTTGATTGCGCCACAGTCAATGTCGGTTTTGAGTTCTTTGATAAATCATTAGAAAGTTTCGCTTGCTATTTAGCTTACTATGCAGGAATAAGCATGTGTGTCAACTCGTTAGTTTGCGTACAAATTGTCTCAAGAACAAATTATCTCAGAGGTCAATCCAGTTTTAAAAAATATCATTTATACATTTATGACTTAAAACTTGAAAAGGTAGTGAAATCTTATTTTCGAAAATTCAGCAAATAGCAATACTTTCTTTAGTATATAAGTTTAATGAAATTAAAAATAGAAATCTGAATTCGTATAAATTGTTTTATATATATTATATTTCTGAGTGACGGGATTTCCCCTCTTCCCCCCAATGCCCCATTCAATTATTTACATATTCATAAAAAAAAAAAAAAACTTAAAGTTGTAAGGAAATTTTAAAATATGCATTTCAAGTTCTTCAGAGAACTTGTATCAGTAACTTACTGATTACTTACTAGACAAAAATTTCAAGTAACATTTCCAGATAATCTTTAGCATTCTAAATTTAAATTTCTTCCATTTATTTCTTTTCATTTATTGCGATAATAGAACCATACAGGAGCTGTTAAAAGTTTTATTTCTATATTCAAGGCAACTCAAAATGCGAAATTATCCTATAAAGGCAACGTGAAGTATAGAACTCTAAACAAAGTTTTGTGTAACATAAAAGTAAGCGAAAATAATTATCATTCTCAAGCAATTTCCTTTCACAAGGTAAATTTTGGCAATTTCCTCAATTATATCCAATAAATAAATAAATAAATAAATAAAAGTGAGATCTTAACTGACTTCCATAGAATAATTTTTCGACAGAATAAATATATATATATTTTTTGGCAAAATACTTATTTTAAAATTTCAAATATTATGATTACAGCTAGTGATAAACACAGAGCATTTTTAAAGTTTTTTTTTTTTTTTTTTTTTTTGGGGGGGGGGGGGGAGATTACGACATAGCTTTATTTATTATCTTCTAAATTTACATACATCATCATTACATTAAATCAATCAATGTCTTAGCGTGAGTTATTATTTTGCTCAGTTTTTAATTTTAAGGGGATGCTTTACCAATCGTCGCTGATAGCCAAACTCGTAATATCATTAAACTGATTTTTGTTTTCCGAAAACGGATTTTTTAAATTTTTAACATTTTGTTTTGAAGCTGTAAAGGGCGAAAAATACTTTTAGTTAATTATGCGCATTTTAAACCTTTAAAACAAAACATTAAAAAAAAAAAATCAATGTGTTGAAAGGATGAATTATTTTAACGATTGTGAAATATCTAAACATTATTTTAAAAAATACATTAGGTGATGGGTAACTTACATTACAGGTTTCCCCATATAATATCACGGGGTTTCGCTATCAGCGACAACAGTTGAAGAGCCCCTCTTCCCTTTATTAGTATTGCTTAGAAAAAAAGAACATTTTTCTGTCCAATTCTTCTAAAATCTCGCTGTTCAAACTGTGAATGGTTCCTATCTTAATCTTCAGTAATTTTTATATAACGTTGTTTAACAAGATTTTGAATAATTTTTTTTACGATTAAATAGGGAAAAAATTCTATGTTCGGAAAAAGCCGTAAGACAGAGAATCATTGCCAACGTTGGATGAACATATTCTTGATTGAGAAATAAGTTTAATTTTCTAAATACAGATTTTTGGTATTCTGTAAGCTAAATCTGTACGGGACATATTAATCCGAATACGAATTAATTTTTCTCTTAACTACTACTTATTTGAATTACAGAATTAGATAATTTTTTAATACTATATTCATCAAAAATAATCAACTTTTTCCCTCTTAAAAATTAATGATAAACAACTTAATATTTTTTAATAAATATGCATTTTCTTATAATATTATAAGGGCCCACAAGCGGCTGAATGGTTCTGCGCTCAATGCTAGTAGATGGAAGGTGACGGGTTCGATTCCAGGTCGCGCTCATCGGCCTAGCCGTTCGGAATTTTCCGTGGTTTCCTCCGAAACTCGCATAAATATGGGCTAGGACCCCTTAGAAAGACTCTCACGGAGGGCATTTCCTCTATAGGCCTAGGACACATGCGGAGTCAATCGGCCTTAAATCTTACAACTAAACTATATTATAAGTTAACAAGAAATCAAATCAGACTAAGAAAAATTCTTAAATGAAAATGAATAAGCTAAAAAAAAACAAGTGTTGAAGTGTATTTATATTGAAAAACAATTTTGAAAAAATCATTCTCAATTTTCCTTTTTGCTGGACATTTTTAGATTAGCTAGAATCACAAAATCATGAACACAATATTTCTATTCGGAAGTTTGGATTTTAAACTTTGTAAGTATAATAACAGCAATAATGATATTAATGTAAGTATATATATATGTTTATGGTTATCACGCACAAAATTTATTTTTTATTATTACGATTATTTCAGATAGTTTTGAAATTTATATATTAGGTTGGTTGTATAGCATAAGACCGATTGACTATACCAGGTCCTAGCTTATAGCTGGAATGCCCTCAACGGGCGTCTTTCTAAGGGTTTTAGTCCGTATTTACGCGAGTTTTGGAGAAAACCACAAAAAGCTCCGAACAGTTAGGTCGACGAGCGCGACCTGAGTTCGAACCCAACACTTCTGTTTATCAGCTTTGATAATTTATATTTGAAATATTAAATATATATATTTTTTTTTTAATTTTTAGAAATTTAACTAAAGGGACAGTCATTTTCTATTGCACCTTAATGAAAGCATTAAAATGACAGGACATTTGATTTCAAGCATATATTCTGAAGTTAAATCTCGGGTGCAAAGACAAATAAAAGTGATAGAATTCGCATTAATTCTCCGAATATATTGAATATGCAAATATTTATCATTACAATAATTAAAAAAAATTAAAAATCTTTTCAAACATGAGTGAGTTTTAAAACAAGGCAATAATAATAATGTATAATATAATTCAAATATAAAATTAGTATTTACCTCTTAGTCTTGTTAATGTGTACATCAATATTTGAATTTCAGAAAATGAGATGTGGTGCGTCTTTCGCATGCAGTGAAACTGATTATAAATAATATAATGATTTCATCGTGTTTTGTGTGTGTGTGTGTGTTTTTTTTCTCATTAATTCTGGAAAGACTTGGTGCCTGGTTGTCCAAATCTAAAAGCTTCTTTTTTTCCAAGGCCGCCTTAAAAGGATGCAATGTACACACAACAAGGGGGTGGTGCAGCCTAAGGGCAGCAGATTGCAGAGATTTTGTTACCGAAACCGTTTTCTACAAATATAGGAGAACAACAACAAAAAAAATAAAAACTTATACACCCGCGACGAATTGAACCACCATCATAAAACTAATTTCCGAGCATTTCCTTTCATTGATAAAAGGATGAAGTGAGAAAACTGAAAGCCCCACTGAAACTGCCCATAGTCCATCTTTTTCTTTAAAAGAATGGTACTTCCGCTATTCCCAAAAGCCATTTGCTTCGCTTGTAGGGTGGGCTGGGAGATGTGTGTGTGAGCCCTAAGGGGATAAGAGTAATTGTACAAAATTCTATCTGTGGATGTAGATGAAAGATCAAATATTTTAAATCAATTTATTTCAATCAATTTATTTTATTTGTTATTCACAGTAAGAATTTCAAAGATTTATATAATTATTTATATATAGTATATAAATATTATAAATATTTTTAACGATATTTTCTTCATTTAGGACTAAAATTTTTACCAAGTTAGCCGGTTCTGGGGTGGGCTTCAGCCCGTCAAGACCCCCCCCCTCCCCCCCCGTGGGTGCGTCTCTGACTTATTTCTTTATTTGTCTTAAGAAATAACTATTGAAATGTATGAAAGCTGGAAATTTTTATCACCCTTTTCATCATGGAAAACTCCTAAAACTAAAATTAGAATTTTACAAAAATGATGATTATTCCACTAAACGCTGCCTTAAATATTTCAAAATTTATTTATATTATATAGTTATCGTTTCTCGTAACTAAAAGTTTACTGAATCTATATAAAACATTTTTAAAATCGTAAATATTTATTAAAAAAAAAAAAAAGTATCCTGTAAAATACAGACAATTTATGAATATTTCGTAAAATATACAATTAACGAGACTTTGCCATTCTTTGATAACATAATTTCCATAAAAACTTTTAATCTAATTAAATATCACTGTAATATTACATTCAAATTGCAAATTAATATATGCACAAATACCTTCAAAGCTGCTAGGCAGGAAGTGCTGGGGTGCTGGGTTCGATCTCAGATCTATGTTATTAAAAAAATTTCCTCCACCCCCCCCCCCCCCCCGCCTTCAGTCCCCGAAGTATGTGTGACGCTGTAATTTTCTTTTTTTTTTCATAAAGAGCAAGTGAATATTAGACACAGTTTCATTAAAATCAAAAAGAAAGTGATATAAAAACAATTATTGTCTTTCAATCTGCTCCTAGACTCCCCATCCTCCAGGTATATAGTAAGAGAAAGTGGTACCAATTTAATTGATTTAAATTTCAAAAAATGTATTAAGAAAAATCATTCTTTAAATTCATTATTTGATGTTTATTGTATTTGAAAATTGCAAATTTCAAAAATGCCCTTTTTTCTCGGGTGCCCTTTTTTTTTGGTGCCCTTTTTACCAGTGCCTTTTTTCCCAAGTGCCCTTTTCTTCCAAGCTCCCTTTTTTTCCGGGATCCATTTTGCGCAATTATTCTCTTTTCTGTTCTTTTCTTCTTCCACTTTCCTTTTCCTATTTCAGACAGAAATATTTAAAATGAGTTTGAGCTTGAATTGTTTTTTCACGCTCAAGTTCGTGTAAAAAACGAACTACGCTCAACTCAAGTTCATAATTTAAAAAACGAGCGAAGTTCAACTCAAAACTCAAAATTTTTGAGCTACGCTCATGAACGCGTTCAAATAAACGCGTTCGTGCACAACACTGGCGGTAACGCACATGCATTTTATAGTGTTTATTCGAATTTTGGTACTTATTACATTTAAACGCCAGTTCTGTGGTGCTTTTTTATAATCTAAGACAAATGCTTTAATTATTCCTTAAAACTGTATGTAAGTGCTTGTTTAAATTAAAAATAACGCATAAAAAGTAAAAACCAACATATTGGACAAATTATGTAAGATTTGAAATGTTGCATTAGTTAAATTTTACTTGGATGAAAAATGTATAATACTCCACTAAAATTTCTAAAATATTCTAAATGCTGTAATAACCGTACGCTTAATGAAAGCTAATTAAGCTTTTAAATGTATATTTTGAATTATGTTGTATATTTCTTTTAAAAATTATATATATATATATATATATATATTACTACTCTTATTATTATTTTATTTTATTTTATTGCACATTAAGTATATAATTTTTATAAAAATTGTATTTTTATCATAAGTATCTTTTTAGAAATATATTTCATTTTTAAACACATTATAAACACTACACTGAAAACTTCACGTTATTCATTATTTTTCAAGTTTTTAAATTACTCATTACTTTAATTAATTTAATTAATAACGAATATTGTAATGAAAAATACTAGGCATTAAGCTTTTTTCAGCATTTAAATATATTTCCATTCAATACTTTTGTAACTATTTTTCCAACGTAATTGAATAGAACAAAATTATATGTCATTATCTAACAGAAGTTATTTTTTACCTTAAAGACAAAGGAGCGTGTTAGATAAATGGAAGTTTAATTATCTTTTGGAACTTCTTTGACTCATTATCAAGTCAGGGAGATAGTGGAAATAACAGTATTTTTCTCAAACTAAGAGAGTCTCAAGATTATTAGTTCGAACTCTAAATGTTTCACTGAAAAAAGTGATTACATGTTTTAAAACTTTGAAGATGTAATTAAAATGCAGCCCTAAAACTTTTTATGAATATTTTTCGCTAAAATATTAAATATTTATAAAAAAATAAATCATTATTCATAGGTACATTTCTTTTTAAACTAAAATTTTTGTGCCTTTAGAAACGTTTTACATACTTTTATTATTATTATTATAAATGATAAATATTATAACTCTGTGTCTAAACAAATTATTATTACCATTCAATTAAATACCTTTTAAGATATTTTAATTAACCTAACTTGCCAAAAATGATCGGATACTTTCGATTTTAGACGTTTTGTCAAATATCGAAAGAAGTTGATAAATTCTCTTAGGATTTTAGGGGTGTAAAGAACATATTATATTAAAACATATATGTTTCAGTGAAAGTTTTGCCCCAAACACATTTAAAAAAAAACAAGTTTAAAAAAAAACAAGTTTAAAAAAAAAAAAAAAAAAAAAAAAAAAAAAAAAAAAAAAACGCAGAACGTTTCGGATTACTTTGTAAAAAGTAATAGTTCAATTACTTTGTAGCTGTAGCGTATGATTATGAGTCTTTTTTTTAAATCTGGATTCATTTGTATCTAAATAGTAAGTATACACAAATATAGAAGTATATTTAAAAAAAAAAAAAAAAAATGAAAAATGAAACTATTATTATTATTATAACATGCACGGTATTCAACAAAATGCAATGACATTTATAGGAAATTTAATATGCTTCCTTAAATATAAATACAGCAATCAGGATTTTAGAATATTAAATATTTGATGAAATATGCTCATTTTTACGAATTTTAACTGTACATGCGGAAGCGTTAACAAAATGTCTTTTCCCATAATCTATTAGTCAAATGTATTGACCTATTTACGTGGAAACCTCAAGCAAATACTCTGAAAATAAAACAAGTTGTCACCGACAGAAAGATATGTTAATCTCCATAAAAATCTAAACTATGAGAGATTTTACATAAATTTCTATTTTAATTCAACCAATGATAAGGCAGCATACGTTGATTCTATATGAATAAGGACGAAACCACTATTTTGGGATGGGAGTATAGGAAAGAAACAAAAATTCAATTTACTGTCGGTGATGTGGTGACACTTTAAATTTTCAGGATATTTCTTTAGAGTTTTCATATAAGTAGCTAAATTCATTTGACTAATAAGATAAGCAAAAGAAAATTGGTTAAAGCTTTCGCGCACGCAGGTAAAAATTATCTAATAAACAAAATGCAATTTCATTAGATATTTAACATTTTTGTATTCTCAATTATTTTTCTAGATATTTGAGAAAATGTCTCAAATCAAATGGGTCCAGTCATTTCTGGCAAGGTAGTGTATCATAAACAATGGTGTTTTTTAAGTTTGTTCTAAAATTTGCTGTTAATATTTAAAATAATAATAATAATAATTATTATTATTATTATTATTCAAATTTTAGTGAACAAAAAAGGTGAGTGATAAGAAATCAATCGGAAGAATACAGAAAATCATTTGAATTTATGGAAACGATTTTGAAAATTAATTTTTACGTATGAATGGCCTGTATCTCACAAAGATTTTCTTCTGTTTTTAGTATTGATTTTTAAGTATTTTACTTGTACATTTTGAATTAGAAAATGCGTACCGATACTTAAAGGTATTTTAATATCTTATTTTAAAAAATCAACAAAAATGTGTCACATTTTATTAGTTAAGAATATCTTTCAGTATTTTTTTTTAATATGATATTTTCTTTTGATGTTATCATAAATTTGATTTGTAGATTTTTTTAAAGCTGTAAGTTGAGAAAATATAATTATTTATATAAATTTAATTAATATTTTATGTTTTTAACTATATTTTGCTCATATAAAAATTTTACTATTTTAGCATTAATTAATTTATTATTATTTATTTATTTATTTAATAGAGATTTTTATTTTTTGAAGAATAAAATTTAACGTTTAATTAATCAGAACTAGTCAAGTAAAGCTAATTTAATCTAAATATTCCTACTCAAGATAAGGTTCTCTATTTCCAACAAAGATCATGATGCGAAAATTAGATTAACGTGTATTTAATTATCTTTCAAAACTATGTATATTTAGAGCTTCACTCAACGTGTATTGAAAATAACAAGGCTTATCTTTTAGCACTTGAGATTATATGATATTTTACCAACTGTCTGTCTAAGATGAAGTTGTATAACTTATTTGTTAAATAATTTAATTTAACTACTTATCTTTTATAAGTGCACGTAAATAAGATTAAAAAAGTCTTAAATTACCATAACTAAACTCAATATACACACGCTTATAAAAAAAAAAAAAAAAAAAAAAAAAAAAAAAAAAAAAAACCTCATTTACTTAAACATTTCAAAATAAATAACGTCTCATTTTTAATTACAAAATGCAGCTACATTTAAAAATATAATTTGTTAAAACTTAACTTTCAAGTTTTAACGAAGGGCATAAATTTTATTTTCAGTTGCAAGTATATTTTTAAGAGTGTAGTTTTCCTGCATTGAACGATGTCAAAGAAACAACTTATCATGTATCTATATTTAACATACATATATATTTTTTAAGTGAAATATTTTATATTTAATATCGGAATATCTAATGATAAGTGAGTTATTTTCAACATTATTTATTTTACAGATTAGATTGTAGTAACAGATTTTTTTTAATGAAAAATATTATTGGAAAAATCAGGGCTATATAAAAGAAATTAATTTAGTCACATTATAGTTGAATCTTTACAGATTTAAATGTAAGAGAAAAGGTAATTATATTTAATATATATTTTGAACTGGTGATCCTTAATCTGCAAAAGACTGTCCTAGAGTGACAAGCCAATACAAGCCTAATTATCTTACTATACACAATGTACACGTGTTACGTTGATTTGAATTTATTTATCAACCAAAAACGAGACAAAACACATAGAAATTAACAGGAAATTATCCAATATATAAAAATTCCCAAATGTAATTGCAAGCATTATAAGAAAAACTATACGTATTATTACTTAATTAGGAGAGGAGAATACACTAGTACAATTTTTCTATTTGTCGATGAATACATTTTATAGCTATGTATTTTTACATAGTGAAAATTAATTAAGTTATTTTAATTGAATGTAAATAATTCCACGAAGACAAATCCAGTTTCCCATACCACAAATCATGATATGAGAATTGGGTTTAATTATATTTCATTGATTTGTATATCTCCCAGAAGTACAAAGGTTTGGATATTACAAAATAATTATCTAGTGTTTAACACTTTCTGTTACATGAAGTATATTTTCAGAATAGTTATTTTACTGATTGTTTAATTTCGAGAAATGGTTTCTATTTATTTTTATGGCAATGTAGTAGTTGAATATTAAGAGAAATTGAATTCTGTTACGCCATTCAGTTTATGTATTCTTTGATGTGTGATCTAAATGAATTCCTCGAAGTATAGATAGTTATCTAAGAATTAGATTAGTTTTTATTGATTAGCCTTTATATTTGTAATAAAATTCAAAGCTTATCAAAATTAACAAGGAAGTCACCTAATTTTCTAACATTTTCCATTCATCATAAAAAATTTTATGGAAAATTATTTTCGCAATGCATTTTTTCATTAAATACATAACTATATGAAATATAATATTTTAGTTAAACAGACTGTAGATAATTCTAGTGCAAAAGGGAATTTTATAAGAATAATTTTTCATTTAAAGTTCAGACTTCTTCAATTCAATTTTTTTAATTTTATAGAATGATCCAGAAGACTCTTATCCTTGCGTTGCGTTTTCTCTTTACCAATCCCGTATTTCTCAATTTTCAGGCAGAAAAAGTTTTCTCTTTTTCAACCGAGATTTTACTTCAATGATTTTTTTTTTCTTTTAATCACTGAAGGTATGCGAACACTTTTACAAGGTTAAAAAGGCACCGTAAAAGTAAATGTTAGAGGGATTGTGTACCATCTTCTAAGCATGTCTAAACTTTTATAATTCTGCAGTAAACTTTATTTTTATACACAAAACGATTACAATTTTGTAATTATTTTTATGTTCTTAGTTATTTATTTATTATTTCGAGATTTTACCGTTTGTTTACATCAAAAGCGAGTTAAGTTTAATTTAATTATCTCATCTACAAATCATTTTTTGACCACTCCTAAACAGTGCATGTTCCAGGAATAATTGTTCTTTTGTTTTAATCTTTCATATTACGGATTTGTAAAACATTCTGACAGTTTGATTCTTATTTTTTATGTTATTTTCTGAAAATATATACAACTCTCGACTTTTACATTTTTTTTTTCTTAACAAATTGATTAATGATAGAAAAAGTAAACCAGCAATATGTTTTCGAAAAAATCTAACAAGTTAATCAAGTTTGTGTCATGATTTGAAGGTTAACAGTGAACGCTAATTTTCTTGAAGCTGAGTATAAGTCAGATAGGTAGTTCTTCTGGAAAAACCACTAGCCCCAAGCTTTATAAAAAATTGTTAGAACCATTTTCATGTATGCCAAAATTTCTGCCATATTTTGCTATCCTTAGAGTAAAATTTAACTGTGAACACCAATTTTCATAAAAAGGAGAAAAAATCAGATGTACTTGACTACTCAAAACTTTATATCTCATTTTTTTTTTAAAATCCATTTCCGTGCAAATGCAATTTCTGCCTTTGCAACCGGCGGAGTAACGGTTAAGATAGAACGCGGATTTTCCTGAAGATGAGAATAAGTCAATGGGTTTTTCTTAGAGCTTTTTCCGAGAAACCCACGATATTTCTAACAAGGCACGTGATTAATTCGTTTAATACATAGCGAATATAGAAGCACAGGCATGACATCAGAATTATTTATTGTTCGTAACACTAAACAAAACCAGTTTTAAACGAAATAAGCAAAATAATTCGTACGTAATTTCTTACTCTCATTTCTTATGTTTTAAAGTCTCTAAAATATTAAGCTTACATAGAGTTAAATTACAATGATTTTTTAAGAATTTTGAAATAAATATTCGACAAGTAATGCATTTTTTATGTCTGCTGTTATTCTTATTCTTCTTCTTATTTTTTTTAATAATAGATTATAGAACTTTTAAAAAAGAAACTAACGTAAATATGAATTTCTTTAGAAAAACATGATGTTTAATGAATAGATCCCATTTAATTCTTTTAGATAAAACTTTTAATTCTGTTTTGAAAATAAAGAAACTGTATGCGAAAAGAATGAAGCATTTAAAATTAAATTGAAGCGAAGTATTCATTATTTGTTTGGAGAAAATTATAACTGTGATTTTTGCCTTCCAATTTAATTTCTGCTTGTAAGTATTTTTTATTTTATGTTAAACTGCAAGTTTGTAACGTTTTATTTAAGAAAAGCTTATTTTCAAAAAAAAAAAAAAAAAAATCTTTTGTGGGTTTTATTAAATCTACTTTCCAAACATATATATTATGAAAAGAAAGTATTATAATCAATAAAATGCTATACTATTAGATTTTCGTGTATCTATATGTTTTGAGGACTACTGAATTCATGTTTTCTATTTACAATGGTGTATGTATCTGTGTGTGCATGTTGTGAGAATGTGTGTGTCTGTTGGTTAAGACGATAAACTTCTAAACGTCTTATCAGATAGAGTTAAAAGTTCGTGGAAACATTAGATCCCCATCACATGGCATGTACAGATTTTTATTAATATAGGACTTATAAATCTTTTACAGGGAGAGAAAAAAATTCTTTATGGTTATTCCCTATCGGCTCAAATTATTTGAAGTGCGATAGCGCTTCTTTTGTCTTCTTGTAACTTACTTCTTGTAAGATTGAATTAAAACTTGGTAGGTATATTACTTATAGTCTAAGTTACCGTCAAACAACCTATGCTATAATATATCGTATGGATACTATACTATACTATAATATAATATATTGCATTATGTATTTTAATGTGTGTAGGATTTATAATTATTTTACAAAGATATACAAAGAAAAATCTGTATCAATATAGCCAATGCATTGAAATACATTAATGTATAAGCTCTGCATTCGGTTAAGATAAGATTGTTATGGATGTTATAAATCATCATCGAAAAAGTATATCAGTTTTAGGTGTGTAAGAATTATATATATATATATATATATATATATATATATATATATATGTATTTTTATATAGTTACAAAATAAAATTCTTATACATTGAGGTCTATCAACTCATATTATTTAAAATTCATTTTATTCATGTTAAATTGTTTAAAACATATGTTTTTTTTTTTTTTTTTTTTTTTTTTTTTTTTTTAATAAACTGATATACGTTACATTGCTTTGTTAATGTATGATAATTATGGAAAATGATTTGGGTATTACTTATCGTTCTTTCATATTGAAATATGAACTGATATACACATATCACATCCTGTTGGAATTATTTATATAAAGTTCACTAAATGATTTTAAAAAGCTACAATTTATATTCGTTTTAGAATTTTTCTTTAAAATGGCTAGAAATTGTTTGCTTGAAATTTATACTCATTTAAAGTGATTCACAAAAGTATTACGATACATTTTAGTCCATTGTATAAATATTCGAACTTGAGCAGAAATATTTAATCACGCACATTATTACTTTTCACTTTTGATTATTTACTGAATTATTTAATTATTCTTATTTATATAAACTGCTGATAACTACTAAATGTTCGGAAAATCGAGTAAATCTGCTTCAGACATTTTATTTTATTTATATATATACTTATTTGTGTACGACTGCGATTAAGATACATTTTTCATATCATCAAAATTAAATATAATTTTGAATGTGCGTTTCAACTTTATATTAGGGTCAAGCTAGGAAAGTTTGCGCACAATTCCACAAAACGATATAAAAAATCCAAATATTAATATTTTGCTAAACTATGGCTGAATAGTTTTGAATTAATTCATCTTCTATGCGTTTCAGTTGCTATTCTGTTATGCTATGATTTAAAGAAACAGCTGTAATAAAACCAAAAGGGTTATTTTGTTATATTATAACTACAATTGCATAATAAATAATAATTGCATTTAAATTATTTTCTTTTTTAAGGATATGTAAACAAATAGTTTTGTATTCGGAGTGAATTATTCACCTAATGAATAAAGGATAAGAAATAAATGGAAGAATTATAGAATTTTATTTAAAGAAAAAAAAATAAAGAGAGAATCCGAAAAATCAATTCTAGATGATAATTTTAATTTTTATACTTTCAATATTTTCGACGTTGTTTTTGTTCCCAATCGACGCATTTAGTGCTGTAAAGTCGAAAAATTTTACGAATGCAATACTTTATTATATTAATAAAGAAAAGAAAATTAAAATTATTTATTAGCAAAATTTATCTTTAATTAACAGAACTAACTTATTATTTGATAAACAATATATATATAAATGCTTTGTTAAAAATATTAAAACGAAGATATATCTGCTAAATAGCAATCGAATTTATCGTTAAATAGATTTAGTTTAAAAAGTTATGTATATTTCATTTTTTTTTTCTTTTCAAAATTAATTCGCACATTTGTTTTAAATGTAAATATTAAAATTAAAATACCTTGATAAGCACTTACCTGTAGTAGATAAAGTCACTAGCAATCTGTCACTGACTTTGACTTTAAATGTGCGTTTTGTTAAATACTATCACTGGAAAGTTAATTTCCGTAACTTAATCATTTTAATATTTACGAAATCCTTTCCCATCCATCAGTTTCGAAAAACCTCGCAGACAATGAAATCCTCAAACTAACTTAATTTTCAAAACAAGACTATACTTTCAATAATCCGAATTTCTTTTCAATACTTATCTCCAAATTTCTAAAACTCTAACTTATTGGATCCAATGATGTAATAGAATTTAAACACCAAACCTTGAAAAAATCTAAAAATTCGCATGAAACTTTTAAGTTGCTTTGCTCAGTATGCTCTATGCGAATAACGTGCGATCTCTCCTAAGTAGCAGAAGTACAAATTCTGCTATTTTGGTAGGAGAGGTTGTGCGGCTCTTAATTTAAATATAGCTGTTTTTAAAAAGAAATGTTGGTGTTTGCACAGTTAGGATATGTTAGTATCTTATGAGAAACAATTTAGTTTTAAAATATTTTGTAATATTGCCTTTGAATAGAAATTTTGTGAAAGAGCTGTGAAAATTTAACCACTTACTTTGGAAAACAAAACAAAATAACAATTCTTAATTTTAGACGATTTAAAAAATCAACTTGAACATTTAATTACATATTCTCCTATTGATGTTGTACAATTACTTGGAGTCGCTCTTCCCGCACTCTATTCCTTCCCTCCGAACTTCTATATGTGCAATCTGACCGCCCGCGTATTCTCTCCTAGCTTTAACTTTAATTTTTTTCAAAGAACTCATATGGTTTAAAAATATAAATCAAGATATTATTTTTTAAATTTAATAACCTTACAGCATTTCAATAAAATAATATACGTATTTTCTTCAATGTAACTATTTTTTTTTTTTTTTCCTTTTCTTTTCTTTTTTTTTTTTCCATGAAATAATCGACAGGAATATATATTTCTACTAATTACTACAATATAAAATTATAGTTTTAATTTGTAACAGCGCACATTATAGCTATGCGAGAAAAGATATATTTAACTATCTCTTATTTGATCGATTGTGTTATAATGTAATGCAGGTTTTCGATTTGCCAGTATATATTATCATACGTATATCTTTATAGCTGTCCTTAATTAAATTACCGTAATTGAATTTCGACGCTTCAACATATGCCGAAATTAACTCTTAATAATATGGTAGACCAGGTTTCTGGAAATTGATTAATATCTAATTAACTAACCTATCGGTAATGCCAATCTCACAGAAATAATTTAAAGTTTTTGAAAGAGCAAGCATACTTTTATATTGAAATAGCTAGGGAAAATATAAGTAATATGAGTATTGCATTAAAATTCTTTAACTTCAAATGAAAAATCTTTGTTATAAGAAATTTATAACGACATTAAAAAAAAAAAATCAAAATAAATAAATAATTCGTGCCAAGTGTAAAACGCAGAATGAAAGATTAATTTATCAAAATAATAATAATAATAATAATAATAATAAAATAGTTTTCTCAATTTTTAAGCTATTATTACTTTTGAACACGCGTAAAGATAACTTCATATAAAACATCTGACCTTGAATTTAATTAAATGCTATTGTTCTATAAAATCTGTAATTTACTGTCGGGAAAATGCTAGCTCACAAATTATGAACTGTGAAAGCAGAGTTGGCCTTACATTTAATTAAATATTATTACTCTAAAAAATCACTAATTTTCAATCGAATTCTTTGATTTTTTGACTGTTAACTCATAATCACTAATTTTAGCCAATTTTTTATTTTTGTAAAAATCGGTTAAAATTAGCGATTACACTTAAAATATTACACATATAAATAATAATAATAGTAATAATAAGATAACATTTAAGATGAGTTGAAAGTTGGGGTTCCGAAAGCTCGTAAATTTTCAAAATATCAATACAAAGTGAAATGAAAAAGGTCGCATTTTAATTAATTAAAACTTTTTTTTAATATAAAATTGTCAATTGTTAATCGAATTTAGAGATTTTTGGACTGTAATTTAATAATCATTATTGATAGCCAGTTTTTAATTTTCATTAAAATATATTTAAAATCAGATATTTTTAAAGAAATATTCTTTATACTGTAATGTAAAAATTCTCACACTCTACCATCATTTGAAAGTTCGAAGGTTGCCAGCTTGCAAAAATCAAACTGAAATGAAGAAACACATTTTAACGGAAAAAAAAAAAAAAAAAAAATGTATCAAAGAAATTTTCAGTTAAAGAGCGAAGAATTATCCTGATTAAATCAGCGTATTAATTAAAATGAAAATAAAATCGGTTTATTTCTTTTGGCTTCAGATAGACAAACTGATTTACACGGGCTGAAAGAAGAAGGCTTCAGACTTATAGCATCCCTTTTGTTTGTCGGAAGTTAAAAATATATAATTTTGTTTTTTCTATAATGAAATAAAAAATCTTATCATACATTTTAATAATTTCTTAAATTAACTACAACATTAAATGCTTTAAAATTTTCTTAATTAGTATCTAATATCTCTGTCATATAACAATATTTATATAAAGACATGTATTTGTCACGAATTATTAACACAAAATTGATTTGTAATTCTGTCAATATTATTGCAATTATAGCTTCATACTTTTTTAACGATTGATGTGGAAAATTGAGATAAAGCTTAACTTTTATTCCCAAGTGTATATTGCTAGATGCATCAAGCTACATAACTGATGATGCAAATTAAATTATCTTAGTTAAATGGAATCTTTCGACGAACATTAAAATTGCTTTTTTTTATATAATGCAGATTATGCATCGAGCAGTATTTGATTAATGTATAATAATTTCCTGTGGGTAATTTATTGTTACATGAAAATATTAATAATCATGCATTTGCATAATATTTTATTGTTTCAGTTAAAAAAAGTATTTTATAAAAAAAAAAAAAAGGGGGGGGGATTTTTTTTTTTTTTTTTTTTTTTTTTTTTTTGTTATTGATTTTGCGTTTTAGCAATTTTTTTTTTTTTTTTTTTTTTTTTTTAAGGATAAAATACTTGATGCGCAAAATCTAACTTTAAGTAAAACTTAAATAGCCAAATATTTGGAGGTTGGAACTTTTTAAAGACTTTATAATAACAAGCCTCTAAAATACAAACGAATAAAAGTCAAGGTAGGCAAAATGTATTACTAGTTTTTTTTTTTTTTTTTTTCATCTTTTACAGAATCTGTCTCTTTTATGAAAACTAGAAACAAATTAATGCCAAATTTATTCAGAGTGTTTGTGTTTTGGTCATAATTTTCATTATGCAAATTTTTACATTACGTATTCAATAAATTTACTCTATGTCAAAAACTACAAAATTATTATTTTTTAAAGATAATAATGATTCAAAAACATTTTAAAATGAAAACCTTAAAATCGCCACTTTGTTCATAAATTAGTTAAATAAAAATGATAAGAGGTGAGAGATGAAGAATAAAACTTTAAGACATTTTATTTATTTTAGCATAATTTTTATTAAAAGAAAAACAAATATTTTGATTATAATTTTTATGATTGCGTTTTTTATTCAATTTATGATAATGTTTTATATTCTGTATATATCTTTAAAATGATGTTAGGTTAAAAGTGACGCTTGCAAAGGTTCTGAAAAAGCAGCTATTAAAAATACATTTTCCCATAAAATAATGTCAAACAAATTTCGTCATTTTTCTTATTAGTTCATTGAGCTGAGTCCGCGTGCTTAAATATTGTTCATTTTTAAATATTATTTTTTATCCTCACGTATTTTATTAATTTCACCACTATCGTATCATTTCGACAAAATTAAATCGTAATTGGTCCACGTTAGAGAAATATTATATAGATTAGCAGAAGAATAATATTTTAGACATTATTTGAACATATATACATACGTATATATATAAGTGTGTATACGGTTCCATAATGGTCTGTGCCTTCACGTGGTTCAGCTGTTAGTAATGCCTAGCATTACGAACCAATACGGATGAGCTCGCGCCAAGACGCATTGGCCAGTGTGGTGTGACTTGGCCAACTCCTCCTTCTTATTTCAAAATGCTTGTTTCATAAGTAAATTATTGAAAGAAGTAATGAGTATGAACTCCCACTGTGTGTAGTTTTTGTAGACTATGAAAAAGCTTTTGACTCTGTATGATCACTAGCAGTTATGGATGCCTTAGCTAATACTAATTCGGAATATATTTACTTTATTGGAAACATTTATAAAGAAACAACAGCCAAATTAAAACTCCCCAAAACGAGTAACGCATTCATAATCAGAAATTGTACATTCATAATACAAAGGCACACAATTTCCTCTAAACTTATCAATGCATTACTTTAAGAAGTTTTTAAAAAAATAAATAGGAAAGAAAGGCATAAAAATTGATGGAAAGTTTATAAAGCATTTGAGATTTGCGGATGATATTGTACTGCTTGCCTCCTCATTTGAGGATTTGGAAGAAATGCTTCAGGAATTAAACAAATTAAGCACGCTCGTTGGATTGAAAATAAACCTCAGTAAGACAAAAATTATGTCAAATTTCTTTGTTTCTCTACTAAAAATCACTGTTGATACGGATGAATTAGAAACGGTTTCCAATTATATTTATCTGAGACAAATCCTTACGATGAATTGGAACATCATGAAAAAAATTAACAAATGAGATAAACTTTCACGGATGGCATTCAGAAGAAATAGCTCTATATTCAAAACTAATCTTCCAATCTGTTTGAAAAGAAAAGTTTTTGATCAGTGCATTTTGACTGTATTAAATTATGCTTCAAAAACTTTGATATTAGCGAAGTAAAACTAAATGAAAACTGCAAGCAATCCAAAAAAGCCTGAAGAGATGCATGTTAGGATTCACCCGAAGAGACAGAAAGCGAAACACTTGGATTAGGGAGCAAACCAATGTTACTAAAGTTATTTCTAGAGTTAAGAAGTTAAAGTGGAAATGGACTGGGCCCACTGAGAGATAAGAAAAAACCAAAGAAGGGAACCACTATGTTGTTGGAGAGATGAAATTGTGAAGTAGGAAAAGCAGAATGGAGAAGAATTGCAGATAACTGGGAACATTGGAATCATCTAGGAGAGGCCTTCATCCTGCATTGAATTTATAAATGCTAAAATTGAAGAGGGTATATATATATATATACATATATGCATATATATATATATATATATATATATATATATATATATATATATATATATATATATATATATATTTGTATATACGCGCGCGTGTGTGTGTGTGTGTGTGTGTGTTTTAATTCGTTTAAATCTGTAATAAGGTAAATTTAATTTGACATGGCTTAGTGTTAAAATTTTAGATGCAAGGGTATTTAAGTATGTATTACATACTTAAATACCCTAACATGAATGAAAGTTCTCTTTTGTGCATTATTTTTTACTTTATTTTTTAACATTTTATTTTTCATTAATAATTCACATAAAAATAACGCAGACTTTAATAACTTGTCTCATAAATAATTTTTCTGTACAGACAATTTATATTAATACACGTTATGTAAAATTCATTCGTTTTCAGTATAGCTTATTTTATAGATGATGTTACATTAAAAGGAAACATTTTCTTCCTCGTTTACATTGTTACAAAATGTATCTACAGAAATGCAATTAATTAAATCAGAAATATTAATCTTGAAAATTCCGACAGGCAAAAAAATCGACCTTTAACAATATAGTTAATTAAACAATTAAGAGAGACATGGTTAGAATATATCTGTGAATAAGATGTGTGATTAAAGAATTAGAAGATTTGTCATTCAAAGATATGTAAATAAAATTTTATGTTGTTTCCGAAACTATTAATAAAAATTGACTTTAAATTAGTTTCGTTTTCATTTGTATTTAAGACATTTATTCAATGCCTTACCATTATTCCAAACATTTTTTTTTTTCTAAGAATTATTAAAAATAAATTTCTTTTGTAAAACATTCTACATTTCACATTCAAGAGATGAAAGTAATATGCTTTTATTATTATTATTATTATTATTATTATAAATTAATACTATTCTCCTGTAATATGTTATTTTTATACTTGTTATGCAATTAAATCCCTTTTTATTATTTATTATTTTATAGATAAGAGTACACTAAGAATTAATATTTGGCCCCTTTTTTTTTATATTCTTATAAATATAATGCGTAAAAAATGCAATTAATTAAAACGATAAAATTAATAGTGAAAAATATGATGGGTAAAAAAAAGATCAACGTTTAACAAAATAAAAAAAAAATTCATTTTTGCATGATTAATTAATCTCTATGAGCTCTCTCTGAATTAGTATTTACTGAGAATTTCAGAATAAAAATAGTTATTTCGGAGGCTTTTATGTTTTTTTTTACTTCGTATTTAATTCTAATTGATAATATCGATATTATAAATGCTGAAGTAAAATGTTGTAATTACGAATGATTTTAGGAAAATAAAAAAATACAGAAGTGTTATTGCTTAATAACATTTGACATGCCTCATAAGTAAGAAACATGCAGATTTTTATTTATGAAATTAAGCCATAATAGGTTAGCTTCTTAAAAAATAAGCATTTAAAACTAAACTAGGTATAAAACATTATTATATTAGGCAAAATATAATCATATTAGTGATTGATTTTTAGTGTGTAGTTATAATTTTCCCAGATCATTTATTAAATTCTATAAACTCAATGGCTTTGTAAAATATATATTAAAATCTTTTAATTCTATTTTCAATTACACACTGAATTTCAATTTAAAAAATATATCAGGGGTCTTGTTCCTGCGCCCCCCCCCCATCCCCTTTTTTTAGGACAGCCTCATAGATAAAAAAAAAAATTTAATTTATTGTCATCACTATCTTCATAAAGTAATCTCTACTCTTTATAAACAGGGCACATTAACGTAAATATATCCGAATTATTTCTGCATGAAATTAGTGGTGGCAAAAGAGGCGGAAATTTCTTATCTCTGAAAGTGTCCTGGAAAAAGGGCGAAGTGTATGACCCCTGAATATATATTTTTTTTAACTCTGTTAATTTTAAATAAAATAATATTTCATCTTTATAATAAATAAAAATTTTAATATTCATTATAAGAAAATAATATACGTATATATTTATATAACATATTATTTTCCTGTTGTAACATATTGATTTATTATAATAATTTTATTCGTTTTAGACATAACTTAATTATCAAACGTTACTGAGATTTGATAATTAAGTGCATATTTCCTTTGTATATTATTATGCATATTTTCTGTTCCCTAGTGTGGAATTGTTATACCTGACCACAAAAGTATAATTATCACCTTAATTCAATATTTCCAAACTGTGTTATACTCAAACTTTGTACTAACAATTTCCATGAAAGGATTTTATTATTGCATAATAAATTATTAACTGGGAATATCTATATAATATATAGTCGTTAATAATTCATTTTGAATAAATAAAAATAGTTTCATAGCCTTTTCTATGTTATGGGAGAAATAGTATATTTATAAATATATTTATCCTATAACTTATCTCATAAGTACACACGAATTTACTATTTGGAAAAAGAGAAAGTCTTTTCATCAGCTGGCGTCTTTTTATTGCAAAACTCTAGATAAGGATGTAGAACTTCATGGAAATAATTTACATTTTTTTTTTTTTTTTTTTTTTAAGTATGGTACTTTTACCGATATTTTTCTTAAAAAGAAATAAATAAATACAAAATTTCAGTTATACAACTAACCTACTGCCAACATTTTACATTATATGGGATTCAAATTTTATTTTGAAGAATACTGATTTGTATTAATTTGATTATAATTATGATGAAGAAACTTATTTAAAACTCATCTATGAAAAGGCAAATGAAAATTTTCTTATAAAGAGAGATGTTTTTTTCTTTCTATGGGTTTTCTTTCTTTCTTTTTCTTTATTTTTTTTCCCCTTTGCATAAACTTTTATAAAATAAAACAATAAGTCAGATTATTCTACTCTTTTTTTTTTTTTTTGCGTTTGTAGCGATCAAATTACTGCATTATGAATGTATTTATGTATTTTCAGTACAACTTAATTTAGATACCAGACTGTACTAGTACATACTTTTATTCCCTATAGTGAATTGTTATATATATCCCCCTATATATAACAGCAACTGATTAAATTACGTTAACTAGATTTGAATATTTCCACGGATGGTAAATTGATATGTGATCTAATATGGATAATGAAGCGAGAATTTCATTAATATGTAATTAATTAACTCTCAGTGGGGCCTATCTCTTAGATATTTGGAATCGAGGTGCACAAAAGTACTTTTTTTGTTGTTGTTGTTGTTACGGCACGCAAAAACATAAATATTAAACGTATTATCATAAGAATATTGCAATATGCAAATCAAATTATTTTGTTAAACAAAGAAAAGAGTTTTAACTGATGAATCACAAATAAATGATTTATTGATTTCATATCAATGAAAGATAAAAGGTGAATATTCTCACATTTATTTCAAAAAGATATTTAAAGAGGTAATATTTTTGAAGGTTTCATTTTGATAGACATTTATTCATGTATCACGTAAGCGGTTTCTGCAAAAATTTTGAAAAACCTGTAACTAAACTACTTTAAATCATAAATGATTTTGATAGATTTTATGTTAACTGCAGAAGATTACTACTTTATGATATACGAGGTTTTTACCGATAGCTATCGATAAACAGCTTCTGACGATTTCATCGAAATTGACAGCTCTTCTCTGATTTAATTCATGTTCATTTCTACTCATAGGACAAGCTGTCAATGAAATCTAATTTTCTTTATCATTTCAACCTGTAAGGTTTTTTATAAGCATAAAAATATCAGATGTTTGATTATAATCAAAACTGCTCTATTTTTCCTATTTTTCCTAGAGTTTAACAAATAAAAAAATGGTTACTAACCATAACTTATTTTCGGAAATTGCAATATGTCAGATCGATTTATAATTATCCAACATCCTATACATTCTTGATTTTCATAAAAATTGTTATATTGCTTACTTTCTCTAAAGGTCTTATCACTAGTGAAGGGCAAATTACAAATAGTTTTCCCCCAGCGATGAAATCAATCTTCCTATGTACAAAAAAAAAAAAAAAATCAAACAATTTCTGTGGGTACCGTGAATTTCCTCGAATTGTGAAACATCCGACCATTTCAGTACAACCCAATCAGTTTCTATCAAAGTTTTTCAGTCAAAAAAATTTTCTCTTTTTCATGTATTTTATCTACTTTTCTGATGTTCCGGTGATGTCTGGTATATAAAAAATAATAACTCTGTTAGAAATAGGCTCAGAATACAATAAATTCTAAAACTTAAAAAATGTAACAAACAAACAAACCTACTATAAATAAACCATACATGTTAATTATTTGTGATAACACTGTTGATATATCTACGTAATACCTCTTAAAAAAACATACAAACGTTTTCTGATATTTTGTTATTTGCTGTTTTAGTTAATGTTAAAAGTTTAAGTTAAATTTAATAAACTTTTCCAAGTAATTATCATTAATACCGGGTACGTCAAAATATATATATATATATATACACACTTTGAACCGTCATAGAAAATTTATGTTCCGTTCTACAAGGTTCAGGTGCTGGAAATAGAAAGCTTAAAGTCCAATTTGAAACATAAATGCACTTTCTGATGCAAATGTGATTACTGTTCAAAATGGCGGCCTTCAGCATCAATACATTGCTGAATACGAGTCGCCACTGATTCCGTAGATCGTACCAACATGTCCAATGGGATTGCTGCGCATACCGCTTGAATCTCATTCCAAAGTGTGTCTAGGTTATGTGGTTTACGTTTGTACACCTCATCTTTTACTGTGCCCCATAAGAAGAAATCCAGCGGCGTAAAATCTGGAGAGCTTGGAGGAAACTCGATTGGACCCCTGCGTCCTATCCAATGTGTTGAGTAGCTAGAGCGACAATTCTGCTGCCACCTGTTGAAGAAAGATAACATTACTTTCTCCCAGAAATTGAACCTTGTAGCACGGAAATACAGTTTCTATGACAGTTCAAAATGTGTATACATTTTTTGACGCACCCGGTATATGCATGTGTGGAAAATTTTTAAATAACTGAATTTTAATTTTTTTTTTTCCTTTCTTTCTTTTATGTAAGCGATAATTAAAGAAGAAATATTTCACTTGTTAATGTTTCATTCTCTTAGAAAAGTTTGGGGGATATTTTTAATACTTTCCCCAAAAGTTTAAAAGTGGTTAGGAGCTCGTTTTCTGTATCAGTCTGTTCACATTTTATTTCTTATTTACTGAGCAGGCTGCATAATATACATTTTCTACTCCATGGGCTGCATTGTTGCAATCCTAACTGCATAACTCCACTTAATTAAATTCCTTAATTTAGTTTGAAGATTTCGTCTTCAAACAGAGAACACTTTCTATATATGCATATAATATACAGCCTGTGTGAGAATTTGATTAATAAGTAAATAATTAACCCTTTGTAAATGTCTAACTCCTTTTAATTGTTAAAGGTTTAGGAATGAACAAAAGGATCTGCGAATTCCCATTTTGTGTATTATCTCTTGAAAACATAAATATTATGGTAATTGCTTATAAAATGCGTGTTTTTTTGATGAAATAATTTGCAAAAGAAAAAAAATAGTAAGTAAATAAATAAAATACGATTTAATGAAACTTTGTAATAAAGTCCAGTCTATTTTCAAATTTAAGAAAGGAAGGGGTTGGGGGGGGGGAGATAAAGTTTTGTTGGTGGACATTGTACATAGATCATTTACACTAAACTACTGTTTTAAAATTATAAAAAGTTACATACACATGTATTTAAATGAAACAATATATAATATAATAAAAATTTTCAAAAACTATTTAAATTAAAAAATAAATAAATAAAGTACAATTTTTAAAAATCTTTTTTGCTGATTAATTAAAACAAATTTCCCTTTTTTTTCGTATTGTAGATTAACAATTTATTTTAAATAAATTTGTATATTACTTTTTGGATTTATTCATAAGTTGATCTTTTTTTTTTTATATATATATATAATTTTTAAGTTTGAACTATGAAAATTAAAGAATATTTCAACATTTACACATAAAACTATTTTTAAATAATTATATTATCAATGAATTCTAAAATTAGTACCTAAATATGTTTAATATGAATATTTAATCTGAAATAATAGGGAAAAAAAGGACATTTTTAAAATTAAATAGATAAAATATTTAAAGTATTGCTTTAAATATTCTACGCATTTTAAAAATGTTTAAAATTTTAAAAACTTTGAGTTTTTTTTTTTTTAAGACAGCAATTTACAAAAAATAATTATAACGTTCACCATCTTCTTAATTTAAGATAATATTTTAGACGTTAGCTGAAAAAAAGACATTGCAATCTAATTAACGTTGTTATCAAATTTCAGAAAATGTTTCGTGTCTAAGTGCTTCAAATGTTATAAATACATTATTAAACAATATTTTAAAAAATATTTCAGTTGATTTTTCATAAAAAGTACAATGCGTATATCTAAGCATTGTGTTAATTTAGTTTTAAAATCATGATAAAAATTATAATCGAGTTTGAAAAAAAAAAAAAGATTTTTTCATATTATTTTTTCATCTGTATTTATTTATTAAATAGTTGTAAATAGTTGTAATGTATAGAATACATTTTTGAGGTAATTTTTAATTAAATTTAAAATTGTACACACTGTACAAAAAAAAAAAAAAAAAAAAAAAAAAAATCTGTTACATTACGGGACAATTCCTGGCAACAAATAAGTCAACTGAAAATTTCTTTATCCTATGTAAAAAGTACATTGAAAAACTTTTCTGTAAATACAGAAAATATTCGTATAGAGCAGTTTTTTTTTAATTTACTTCTTTGTTTGTTGATTCTTCTTCTTCTTCTTATTTTTTATTATTATTCTTATTTATTTATTCTTATTTTTTTTTTTCGTAGGACACACAAAAAAATCTCGCATTTAATAAAATTCTCTACTTTTACGAGGCAAGATCGAACCAGAGTCCATAAAATAACAGGAAAATTGTGTAGCCACCTGACGAAATCTGTATCAATGTACAGATTGTATCAGGTTATACAAAAAATATGTTTCTCTGGCAGATTAGGGTTGATTTTAAACTAAATTTCTATAGTTTTATAAAACATTAATTTTTCGTATTGTAAATCATAAAATTTTCAGATTTCTTATTAGCCATGACATTAAAAAGTAGTTTGAGACAAACAGATTTTTTTTTTCTTGATTAATCTCTAGAACCTTTTATAATATATTTCTAAACGTTTGTACATCATCTTATTAGTTCATTAGGCACAGTTCACGCATCGAAAATATTTTGTATGTGAGTCATAAAAAAATTAATTTGATAATTCTCTAAACTTTTAATTAATCTCCTAAATTTTGTACCTTTTTTATGTACTTTAGTATTAGGACGTTGTTTTCAAACGTTTCAAATGCTTTCAAACTTCCTAATTCTTTCAACCTTTCGAAACTGGTGTGTTATTTCCTCGTAATTATTTTGTATTTTCAGATAGCATCTGATACGGGTTTTCTTTAAATAACTCCTTTAATTCTTCGTCGTCAAACTTTTTCTGTGCGCCAGAATGATCTCTATCTCCAAAATCAAAATCATTATTTTCAAAGCATCGAAACTAGTCTCAGCCTGTCGTTTCAGATAGAGAATGCTGAAAGTAAGTCTCAACAAGAATGCTGTGTGTTTCAGTTGCAGATTATTTTTTTTTTTTTACTAAAATAGTGTTATAAAATTTCCCTCAAATGGTCTTTACTTGGCACAAAATTTGACATTTTTAGAACTAAGAGGAAAAAAAAGCTTTGTTTACACTGTGGCGAAATAACATAGACTGGGGTTTGAACTTACCAACAGTACTTCCTTATAGATGCGTTACCATCTGAAGTTACATGCACGTAGTCCAAGCAGTGCCCTCTCTTAGGAATCAGCGATAACTTATTCAAGGTTCTAATCATTTATAGTTACGCTTAAGTTTTAGATAATTAAAGCCAAAATCAAAGTTTTTATGAACTTGCGGTATAGTAGTTTCATACTGTTATACATTACGCTTTAGTTTTATTAATTATGGCGCAGGATTAATCACTGTATTGTAATAAAATAAAATAAACTGTAAAACATTTTTTTTAAAATACATTAAATCTAATTTTTTAAATAATTTATAAAGAAAACCTTATTAAAATTTTAATTAAGGCTAAACGAGTGATGACGATATGACAGTACTAAAGTATTGTTTTAACATGGGATTGATAAAATGTAAATAAATGGTAGATAAAAATAAGAGAGAGAGAGAAATACTAAGAAGTTCGAAAACCAATACTTACAGTTACATTGATGAAATTATAAAATATAACATTTCTTTATATAATTTATTATAGAATTAATTTTAAGTTTCAGTCATTCGATACAATCATATATAGGAATTTTTCAATATCGATTTGAAACACATGGATAAAATATTCTGGAGAGGGAAAAAAAAAAATGTACTTTCTTTCCTGCCATAAAGTGTTGAAGATAGTATCTTTAAAAATAAGTTTTTATTTATTTGGTTGTATCTTTTGTACTATTAAAATGTAATATTATTAAATACTTTTCTGATATAAAATTTAATAAAATTTAACAATACTTATAATTAAATCACAAACTATACTTTATCGAACTAATTAAAAAGTATTTCAGAAAGTATTCTTTTTAATAAGCCTAAATTCTGCGCTTTTACTTCATCCGTTAAAGTACATAATAGTACTCTGTAGGAAACAAAAAAGTTTCCTACAGAGGTTTCTTTTCCATCATGAAGTGTTGAAAGGTATTATCTTACTGAATAGGTTTTTATCCTATTTTATTATGAGGCTTAAGTGCGTGATATCCCCTATTCGAGATATCACCTAATAGAGTTCTAGATTTCATACAAAGTCTTGCAAGGCCATTTGTATTCATTTCCAAAGCCGTGTAAGTGATATCACCTATAGAAATTGAAAATATTAAGCAGAAGAAGAAAAGCTGAGATGAATCCTGATATATTCATTGTATTATTATATTCTAATTAGTTTTAAATGCTCTATTAGTTAGATGAAAGGATCTTTGTAAACTATAATAGTTACCTATTGTAACGAATATTTGTACGGACTCATAATTTGTTTCGTAAAAAGAAAAAGTTGATAAAAATGAAAAGGAGAATGGTACATTCTTTTTTTTTATTTATTTATTAAGGCAATTAAAATTTATGTTTTTTTTCTTTATTATTTATATAAGCAATACTACTTTTTTAAACATTAATTATTGGTAGAGGCTCAAATTTATTCTTTAACCATAATCTTTTATTATTTACATTTTTATTAATATTAACCCTACAAGGCTCAATTTTTTTTTTTTTTTTTTTTTTTTTTAGTGCGCGACAAAAATATGTAGGTTGTAATTAGTGATCAGAAGATAGGGAAAACTTATAAAAATAAAAATAAAACCATATTTTACGGAAAAATTCATTTTTTAGACATAAAAATATGATTTACTAATACGTTTACTATTGTAATATTAAAAAAAAACTTACCTCTGCAAAATATACACTCCGTTATAACACACAGTATTTTTTTCGAGTCAAAACTGTTCAATAACTATTCTTTTTTTTTTTTTTTTTTTTTTCGGACAAACGACTAACGTATCACTTTCATTCAAATTTCACACTGAGCGCACTATAACAAAAACACGAACGACATCTTTAGGTAAAGATTCGTATTACTACATTGCTAAATGTTAGTAGCTTCTGTCAAGATGTCAAGAGATGTCGCTACTAATAGTTTTATAGCTGTAGGAACGATTAACGTGTTCCACTTACGGAACTGGGTACCTTGTAGGGTTAAATTCGTGATAACTATTACTTTTAACCTTTTAAATCTTTCATAGAATGGATGGAGAAAGACGAAACTCATCCTATCAAAAGTAGATACCAATATTTGTGTCGTGGTTGTATCAACATATTTTTTCCAAAACATTATTATTATTATTATTATTATCATTATTATTACATGGTCTTCAGCCTGTGCAAGAGGACTAAATTTTGAAATATCTGCAGACTTTTCAGATTTTTCAGTATTTTGTCCCCTAAATTATATTCTCAAACTGAATTTATAGTAATGTTAATGTATTAAAAAAAAATACATTTGAAAAATAATAAACCTATTTCTGAAAAAAGCTCAAATATCTAAAATTTTAGAAAATAATTTTAAAATGACAAAAAGTCTCAAAATTTATTTTATTTTATTGTATTTTTTTTTATTATTATTATTATATCTGTACCCGGAGGTAAAAGACACCATGTCACAAATACGAATATTTTTTAGGAATGATGTTATAATGAAATTAATTAATGACATTTATCATAAATAAAGAAAATAGACATGGTTTTATGTTCTACTGTTGTTCTTTCTCTTTTGTTATCGAGTTATCGATTTTTTTCATTTTTAACAAAAAAAAAAAAAAAGTGTTGTACTCCTTCTCTAATATGGAAATCAACTGCATTATCATGGAAGATAATTTTTTTTTAATATTAATTTTAATAAATTAATTTTACTGAGTGAATTTGCATAAGAAAATATAGAAGAAAATCATGTGGTAGCCACAACATACTAGTTTTAAATTAACGAACAATCTTGGACATAAATAAAGGAACATGTTGCCCTTTCTCAAAACATGGTGAAAATACTTGCAAACCATTAATTTTACTGAAACGATTTGTTTATATAATCTTTAGTATCTGATGTATCGTTAATAATATTGACTACCATACGTTTTATTCCACTGATATTACAATTACTGAGCTTTTACTTTTGACTTTCTGTTTATTTTTAAGTATATTAATTTGAATATTAAATAATTATTTCGTAGCTATCATTATATTAATAGAAAGATTATATAAACATTATTTTTTAGCACAAATGATGCTTATAAATATTTCCCGTTTTTTATTTGAGAAAATCCAAAGTGTGCCTTCACTTATGTCCATAGCTGTTTGTCTTTTGAAAATGAAAATGTGATTAAAACTCCTTAACGTTTTACATCTTTCTGAAAGTACTTACTTGAAAGTAAACTTTTCTATCAACGATATTTTTCTGAGTTTTAACGACATTTTGTTGGGAATTTTTTTAAGTTAGTCTATACATTTGTCTAATTAATTACGGAAAAAAAAAAAAAAAAAAAAAAATACGCTAAAGCTTGCTGCGCATGCGCAGTTTAAAATAATTTAGTAAAAATTCTTATATTTTACTAGATATTTATTATTTTTAAAATCTGATTGGAATATATTGTGCCTATTGTAATATGTCAAATTTTCAAGAAGTGGCATTGCTTTGGTTTTAAAATTCTGCACGTTATAAATAAAAAACGTTCGAAAAAATATAGACGTAATTAGAGAATTTGTTATATCTCCGTTAATATAACTACAATTCTCATATAAATTTATGTCTATGATTATATAAAAGCTCATAATCGTATACTATAGCTACAACTCATTTCAAGCATTATTTTTTACAGGGTGATATCAAAGATTATATTTTTTGCTTAATTTATGACTGATCACTTTTTAACATTAGGGACAAACTTTTACTGTTGTATATGTGGTATAACATATACACCAGCATGATCTTTTCAGCCCTAAATTGTGAAGAAGATACATGAAATATTTCTTTAGATATTTGACAAAAGCTTCTAGATTCGAAAGTGTGCCTTCACTTATGTCATATATTATATATTATATGCGTGATAGTTCGAAACGACAGCATTTTTTTCTTTATGAAGTAATTCTAATATATTCCATATATAGTCTTTGCTTACATATTAATACATAAATAAAAATAAACTCGAAAGGCTCAAATTTCGAATGCTTTATTTGACATTGTTGTTAAAATTAACCCTTTTAGGACCATAAGATTTCCAAGACTAAATATGCCAATACAACACAATATTTTAGCTATTGTGGGTGTAAAGTAAGAGAATATCACCAAAAAAACATAGCAGGGTGTATAGGTTTCCTATAATTTCATGGGAAATATTTTCCCTATGGACCATAAAAGTAAATAAACGAAGAGTTAGGTTGATTATATCGGTATTTTATTTATTGTTTTGTAATACAAATTTATTGCTTTGTAATATAAAAATTATCAGAAAAATAAAAGAAATAGCTAGTTATGGTATTCTACGAAACAATTTCGTTTACTTGTAAAGCACAAGAGGACACTGCACATAACACATTTATTATGTGTCCTATTTTCTATACTTTTTTTTTTAATTCGTTCAGAAACACATTTGCTGCCTTGGACATACGTTTTATTTTGACATTCAGTAAAAAAAATATCGATTCAATAATAATTGAACAATCGATAACGATTTTTGTAGAAGGGAAAAATATTTCCCTTGAGCGTGAAAGGGTTAATAACCAACTGACTACAAGGGACCTAGGCCCGAATAGAATGCCTTCCGTTAAGGGAAGGGGGTTCTTTCTACTGAATCGTATTTACGCTAGTTTCGCAAACAGAAAACCACGTAAAACTTTAAATTTCTAGGTCGACGAGTGGAACCTGGGTTCAAGCCTGACAAGCTCATGTCTACCAGCTTCGAGGGCTAAACCTTTTAACCACTTTTCGAAAGCTTTAAATCCGTTCGTGTGTTTAATATTTATACAATTTTTTGAAGTAGGATGTAAACAATGTACATGATTTAGCCCTATACTTTCTCATTAATATTTTTCTATATTTATACAATATGGCACTTTTAAATTTGTTTAAAAATTTATGAACCTAACTTAACAGAAACTTGTTTTAAAATAGATTTCTTACTTTTAAAATAAAAATACAGTGAAACTTGGTAAATTCGAACTTGTTTAATTCGAAATTCTGGATAATTTGAATTTTTTACTCGTTCCCTTGAATTTTGTATTGAAATAATGTTAAAAAATCATGGATAATTCGAATTCTGTTTTGGATAATTCGAATTTTTCATACGATTACCATTAAAATACAGTCGAACCTCGTTAACGTGAACCTCAAAGGGGATAAAAAATTTGTTCATGTTACCAGTAGTTCATGCTGTCAGTAACTAATTTTCATATAACTAAACTAATAATAATTTTGACGGTGGAAGCAGCTCATGTTAAAAGTAATTCACGTTAACAGTGTTCACATTAAAGAGATTCGACTGTGTTACAGTAAAATTTGTTCCCGAGATTTTTTTCAGCTAAAGTGCATTATTATTTTTAACAGTCTTTCAAAAGAAGGATAAAGAAATACAAGAGTATTTCCTACCTGGATGCATCAGAAGATATGGTCCATATACATGAACTATGAGGTTTTTTTTTTTTTTTAAATTGAAAGTCATGTCTGTAGAAGATTCTATTTTTGTATCAGTTGATAAGTTGTAGTCATATGCTATAACACAAAGATTGTACTTAAAGAAACAATAAAAAATATCTGACTATTTTATAAAAAAGTGTTGAATAAATTAAGCTCGGGGGAAAAAAAAAAAAAAAAAAAAAAAAAAAAAAAGATTTAATATGGGGCGGGGATGTAGCAGTATTCATAGATATAAAGTTTATGTGTTAAATCTTTGATCGTAGAGTTTTATTTATTTTTATTTATTTATTTATCTCTTCTTTTGACAAAATAGTATATGTAATTCGAATTTTTGGATATTTCGAAATTTTCTCTGGTCCCTTCAACCTCGAATTATCCAAGTTCTACTGTACATTAAATTAAACAAAAGAATCTTATTAGAAGTTTGTAAATGCAACAAAGACATTCCTTCAACTGATATCATTAAAAGTCTTAAGTCAGATAATCTTTCTACATACTAAAAGGATAAAGTGACATATTTCATTATAACAGCGTTTTGCACTTTTGCTAAAACTTACGAACGCTTGTCATTATCTTTGTAACGTCGTTATAACTATAGGGTAACTAAAAGTCTGACCTCCACTTTGCAAAGAAACTTGTTAAATGACGAACCCTCAGCCATTTTAATGGGATATCTAAAAGTTTTACTGAGAATTTCCTTGGAAACATATTTTAGGCTAATTTATTTTTCTTCTTATTGTTGACAGAAGTTTTTAATGATGGGAATTTCCAGAAAAATAGTTCAATGCTTTTTTCTGCCATTCATATAATCATTTTAAATAGGCCGATTCACTTTTCATACTTTCAGAATATACAAATCATTAAGTATAGGTTTAAGAACTTTAACTTAAAAGTTCGCATTTAAGATGTACTTAAAGGTATAAAAAATAATTCATTTCCTAAAAAGAAAAAAAAAAGTGATTTTTACTTTTTTTTTTTAAATATATATTATGTTTAATAAACAAACTTTAAGTATTGGTAAAATACATAAAAAGAAGTATTTTTTGTATGGCAATGTGGGGTCGGAAATAAAAGGTGTATACGGAAAAACAAGAAATGCTAAAGAAAGGAAAGATAGCTCTTTACTTACAAAATATTGCAGAAAGTGCTCAAATGTACAAAATTCGTATTAATACAACCCGTCTTTTAAAACCACTGATTTGAAAACAGAATTAGTACTATGTATATCTTTTAATGTAATAATTTGCAGAAAAAAAGGTGTTTGTTGAAAATTCAACATTTAAAAGCGACTCCCACATCTGTTAAAAAATAAAAAATAAAACGTTTTGATGTTCCCTGGATCCAAAATTCACGTTTTTAACGATTGGTCTCTGTGCGGTTCAGTATATTAAATCCATTATCACCGTAACTCAAGAACAAGTATTAGCAGGAATTTCAAACTCGGTCTTTTAAATGTGTATGATACGGGGAAGTTACTTAAAACATTTTATGGATGATCCAATAAATGGCCCATTTATAAGGCCGTATAAAAGAACTCTAATATATTAGTGCTGTATTTGGAAATAATTCAAAGTGCATTTTATGTTGTGCCATCCATTTTTAATTTCCGAACATACTATGTAAAGAAAATATTGTAATTAAGATTTATGAGAGGGATTTTGTGTCTCACATAGCTCAGAAACTAATGATCGTAAAATGTTACAAATTTATATTTGTGACTGTCATGACGTCTAGTTATACATCTCTAATTTTGGTCTGAATAAGAGATATTATTTAGAGATATATGCGATTTTACACGATTTTTCATGATATATGTCTGAATATGTGTAAGTGTGTGTATGAGTGACACGATAGCGTCTAAACGCTTTCTTCGAATGAGCTGAAAGTTTGTACCTATGTCACCATAGCACGAACTGTATAGATTTTTATGATAGTTCTTTTTTTTTTTTTTCTTTTTTATTAAGAGGAACAACAACAACAACAAAAAAAAAAAAATCTTTATCATTTTTGCCTATGGGCTGAAGTTATTTAAAGGATAGCGTCTAAACATATTATACAACACAACTGAAAATTTATATGTATGTTATAGTTATACAAATTATACAAAATATATAGATTTTGGTGAATTTAGCACATAAAGATTTGTACAGGAATACAACAAAAAATTCTTTTACATTATGAACTATGGGCTCAAATTATTTGAGGTGCAGTAGCGTTAAATGCCTTATTCGATTTAGCTGATTGATTGCAAAATTCTCTTACTTTATTTTATTTAAATAACCGTTAATCATATTATGTTAGGTAAGTCGAGTGGTGTCACTTTTGATTTTTTTCCGTGCTTTAAATTTGAGAACAAACAATGTTTGTTATAAATTTGAGTACATTGGTTGCTATTAAACTTCATGCGTGTAATTAATAGATACAGTAAAAGCATCGATAATAAGAAAATCTATAATCCGGAAGCATCTGTAAACCAGCTTTGATAACTTTTATTTTTTCCCTTCACTTTTTTTCTTCGCCCATAATTTGTAATAGTCAACGAGTTACTTGCAAATGACCTTGGAACGGTATACTTGCAAACTTTTATGGTTTGTCAATAAAGTTCATGGATTTTCATTTAATTTTACTGATTTACTGATGGTCTTGAATTTATTACGGATGGATCAAGATGACGGGAAAAATTCCGAAAGAAAACAGAGAATTTTTTGTCTCGCAATCGCTAATCCAATAGATATTTTTAAAAAAGTGATCATTCTGTCTCGATATCGAAAGACAGAACAAAGATGGGCGCCAGAAATGTGTTTCTCTCTGTGATAACTGCGGACTCTGAACCTGAATTTCCTCCGACAATAAAATAAAATAAGAAATAAAATAAAATAAAATAAATACCAATCTACGATTGCTTTAATCTCGGTCAAGAGTTTTTCGAAGGACTTGAAAAAAGTTGATTTCATCAGCAATAATTAACTTATGAACGTGCATTTCTTAATCAGTCAGTTGCAAACTCAAAAAACAAAAAAGGATAAATCAAATGAAATTGACTGACATATTCAATAGAATGCAGCACTTTGAGAATTCCTAATCTTATTTGTTGTTAAACCAGATTTAATTTGATTTTTTTATTATTATTATAATTATTATTTGACTAAATATTAACCATCCGTATTGCTATTTTATAACTGTTAATTTAAAATTTTAACTTATTTCAAACGTTGTTTTATTTATTTACGTTTTTTTATAGGGGTTTGCATACGTTTTACAAAGCTGTATTTTAAGCAATATTTCTTTGGATGCTGTAACTAATCGACGATTTCGATGCATTTTTGGAGGATCTATAATCCGATAAAATCAGTTTTCCGGCAACATCTATTTTCCGTGGATGCCGAATTATCAATGCTTCACTATAATTTGAAATATAGTTTAAAATTTCATGAGAGCCCTTTTTTAACGTTTTTGAATGTATTATAAATACAATATTTAAACAAGGATTTGACAGGGTGGTAGCTTCTTTCGCACAGAAATGCATAGAAATAAAAAATTTTCTAAATCTATTTTGAAGTGTTTTTAACTCCTTACCTACCGAGGAAATTTACGCGATTCTTTTCAAAATGTCACCGTTCCCTTTCAACTCTGAAATGAGTAAATCTTGCAAAAACACTATAAAGGTTACTTTCAAGTTTATTTTATTGCACTATCAAACCGTGTCAGTAGTTTCACTGGTATCAGTACAGCACAAAGAATCGCTCTTCGGAAAAGCGTATATATACGTTAACCGGCCAGTTAACCGGTTAACATACGTTAGAAATGCTTATATACTTAAACATTTTATACTTAAACACCTATGTTTTATGCACCTTAACCTTTTACATGCCGCATTCAGATCCGAGTATAATTTAAATTAGTTTTTTACATATTTTGCCGTTAATGCTTTAGTTTAATGAGCTCTATCATTAAAATGTGCAAAAAAAAAATTTAATATAATTTAAGATTATTATATTTAATATTATTAAGTTTAATATTAATGTTAATTTAATATTATTATATTAATATTATTGTATTACATTTTATTTTAATAATGTAAGCCATTTTAAACATTCCAGCCCATTTTTAGAAGCATCTTTTTATTTTCCTAAATTATGTGAATTTTTTAACTTTGGGGTAAAAGGGAAAATGGTAAAATAGGTCATTTTTATAATTTTTCTGTACATTTCCCATTTTATGATTGAACTGTAATTTCTATTTCAAAAAATCAAGTCATCTTTCTATTATATCTGATAATTTTTTTAAGTCAGTATTCATGATACTTAATTTTTAAAGGAATTTTTAGTTCCATGTTCCATTTATGGAACACTGGCGTGTAAAAGGTTAAACGGTAAAGATATATTTTTATAGCAATGTACAGATTTGTAATACGTGCGTCACATCAAATCATTTTATAGGTATTCCTAACCATTTTACATTTCGACCGTATTTTTAGAGAAAAAATGTTTTCTGTTTAATTATATAGTATTGTTTGTATTTATTAAAATTTACACATATATAATAATACGTTTCTTATAGAAAAGTTCAAAGTATTATATCCAAAACTATTACCATGATAATACCTAAACACATTGTTGTTTCCAATCTATTTTAAGATGAAAACGAAGACCACCTTTGTTACCATGGTCACGGCTGTTTTAATAACTACTTCCTACCCGCATTAAATCCTCAAAGACGATAAAGAAAATTATGTTGTCACATAATAAGAAAATTTTAAATTATCTTTTGTTAGTATTGACCCATTATGTAGCTGTAAGCATTATTTTAAAGAAATTACTTTTTTTTTTCAGAGATAACTTCTCATACTCTTCATATTTTTTAATGAGTTGCTGCTCTCAATGTCAAATATAATAACATATAAGTATAGTATAGCACGTTAAAACATTATTTTAAGTCCACTTTAACAAACTTGTTTTATGATAAAAATTGACAAAAGCGAGTTATGTCAAACCTAGTATCTAGTAAGTACATCTAGCCCTGTTATGAAATATTTAAAATATGCTTGTTATGAAAAATCGGTGTAGTAAAAGGCGTATTACTTTTCGTGACTTTATGTTATTCAAATCGTGCTCATAAATATCATAATTAGTTTATTTGTATATGATAGTGGATGTGAAGAATCTGTAACAAGTGAGGTATAAACTAATTCTGATTTTTTTTTTTTTTTTTTTTTTTTTTGGGGGGGGGGGGGGGGGGGGTTCTCAAAAAATTATGTTTTATGACAAAAATTGTGAAAAGCGAGTTATATTAAACCTAGTACTTAATAAGTGCATCTAGCCATGTTATGAACTATTCAAAATATGCTTGTTACCATAAATCGGCGTAGTCTTCAAAACCATGTTAATTTTCGTAACTTTATGTTATTCATATTGTGTACATAAACATCGTAATTAGTTATTATATGTATTCAAAGGTGGATGTGAGGAATCGATAATATCTGAAACAAGTGAGGTATAACTAATTCTGATATCTTTAGTTTTGCAAAGAAATAAAAATTTTGGAAATCTAAAAGAAGAATAGTAAATAATAGTATTTTTTTAATGTTCCAAAGACAGATTATGTTTAAAGTTCTTCATTTTACTTTTTTCGTGGCATACTTTTTGTTTAAAAAAAGATGGTAATTCAAGAATAATTTGACTTGCACGTGTACAATTATAATTCTCTCTTCATCCACTTTATAATAATGAGACTTTTTTGGAGAAATTTAAATGATGACTCATTATTTTATGATGAACTTCCTTTTAATAAAAAAAAAATGTTTATTATTAGTATAGTAAAAATACTTCAGGAAAATTTGAGTATAAATTAAGTTTTTTAAAATAACAAAAATATGTCCCATATCAAAAAAAAAAAAAAAAAAAAAAAAAAATTACAAAAATTTAAGGTAACAATTTAATAACTAATAATACTGGTAAGTTTATCATTTTTTTAGAATATTTTATGATGAGAATCATAGGTTTCCGCAATGAGTAGAAGTTGCTTTTACTTGTTTATGGATAGAAAATAGACTCACTCAGTTCAATAAAATTTCCGTAACGGTAGGAAACCTTTTCTTTTCTTTCTTTTCTTTTTATGTGTGTGTGGTATATGTGAAGTTTCCTACAGGTTCTTTTTCAAATAATTTCTTTCAAAAAGAAAGAGGTTTTTAAAATCATTAGCAAAACTAGGTTGTACTGATTTTTAGTAAATTCACCTCTGTTTCAAGAAACATTTCGAAAAAGAATTTTATGGCAAATTTCGCAATGATATTATTTAATGTTAAAAAAGCGGATTTGATTTAAAAAAAAGATATTTTCCTAGCAGAAGACTGTTTTTGATAAGAATTTATTATTTTACACGTACTGAAATCACAAATTTCTACATCCATCCTTAATATATTTTTATGGCAGTTAACGTGAGAAATTTGCAGCATATCTTAGCTTTATTACTTTCGCAGAATCATGTTCATGTGAATTCTCAACTGTCTTATCTGTACATAAAAGATTGCAGCAGCATTTTTAAGTACACTTTATAGCGCATAAAAACTAATGAGACTCTTATGACGCTTTTTATTTGCAATATCATTACATGTACACGAAATTGAACAAAAAAAAAAAATAATAATAATATTATTATTATATTGCGCTTTACTAATTTTGTACATTACCAAAATATGACCCAAATGTGACCAAAATGTAATTTAGATTTATCTATTGTAATTTTTTGACAAATAAGTATGCAATATTAAAAAACAATTTAGATTTTTTCCATTTTTTCTATGAATAGCTAAATTAGTTAATTTAATTAAAACTTTTTTTTTCACTTAGAAATAGCAAATAAAAAGATTCATAATGTTGAAAATTGTGTGTAATCGAATGGTGAATTGCAAAGTGGCAACATACTTTTATTCATTCATTCGTTTCATTAAGTATATTCTGAGTTATTTTTGTATGTAAAGGAATGATTAACGGCAAAGAGGCAACACACTTTTATTCATTCATTCGTTTCATTAAGTAATATTCTGAGTTGTTTTTGTGTGTAAAGGAATAGTCAACGGCAAAGATGCAACATACTTTTATTCATTCATTCGTTTCATTAAGTAATATTCTGAGTTGTTTTTGTGTGTAAAGGAATGATTAACGGCAAAGAAGCAACATACTTTTAATCATATATTCGTTTCATTAAGTAGTATTCTGAGTTGTTTTTGTGTGTAAAGGAATAGTCAACGGAAAAGATGCAACATATTTTTAATCATACATTCGTTTCTTTAAGCAATATTCTGAGTTATTTTTGTGTGTAAAGTAATGGTCAGCGGCAAAGAGGCAACATAGTTTTATTCATTCATTCGTTTCATTGAGTAATATTCGGAGTTATTATTATTTTTTTTTTTTTTGTGTGTGTGTAAAGGAATAGTCAACGGCAAAGATGCAACATACACTTTTATTCATTCATTCGTTTCATTAAGTAATATTCTGAGTTATTTTTGTGCGTAAAGAAATGGTCAACGGCAAAGAGGCAACATACTTTTATACATTTATTCATTTCATTAAGTAATATTTTGAATTACTTTTCTGTCTGCTTTATTCACCTTTTCATACTTTAACAAAATAATATAAAATGAATTACAAGAAAAACTAAGAACTGTATTCTCATTAAACTTTACGGGGACATATTCCGTGAAAGTATTCACAGTTAACATCGATTTTGAAACTTTAAATTGTTTTTATTATATATTATGAAACATATATTAATTTTTATTACACATATATTCATTTTTTAAGTCATTTAATTATCACTTTCTTAATACTTTTTTTCCCTTTACTCTCCGAAATTTTCCATATATTCTGATTCTTTGTCTAACAATAAACTTTAGAAATATCTTTTTAAAAATGCAGCATTTTTCCATTTCGACGGTTCTTTCTTCTTCTTTTTTTTTTTTCCTAATTATGAATATTCAGTTCCTTTCAATCATATTTACCTGGAAGTAAAATACATTTAACAAGCCTTCAGGATTTTGCTTTTTTGAAAAGCAGAATATAATTAGAAATATAATAAAGGCTTGAAATATTTTCGTAGAACATTTTCTAACAGTATTTGTTGCTCTACACAGAAAAACTCAACGATAACAATAGAAGCAATTTTCTAAATAACATTTTTTTTCTTTAGGCTATTATTACTTGATCTCATTTTTTTAAAATATTGATAAAGGAAGATATTACTTCCAATTTCTTTTTTCTTTCTCTTTTTTTCTTTTTTTATGATATTTCAATCATTTAAAGTGCGATTTTTAATAACTGTTTCTGTTGCACATAAAAAGATGTGTAACATAAGAAAAAGCATATATAAATGTAAAATAAAAACAGCATTTAATAAAGTAACAAAAATATTTCTTTCTTTAAATTTATTGATAGTAAAATTTAATCTCAATATATCTAAAAATGTAATTTTCTGAAAGTTAGTGTGCATGAGGTTAGAAATGTATTAATATTAAGTATATTTAAATTTTTCGAAAAGTATTTAAATTTAAAAAACTTTAAATTCATATTTTTTTTTATTATTATTTGTTTATTTATTTTTAATATTTTAAAGTGCTTCATGCGATTTAGTTTTCAAAATTTCTCCTGGATTTTACATTATTATAGTTTACCAATGTATTTTAAACATATTTGGGTATAACTTTGGAGATTAATTCAAAATCTTTTAAATGTTTTATTTCTTTCTTTTCTCTTTTTTTTCTAATGTTTGAATGCTGAAGTTTGATACGAATTTCTAACATTTAAGTAGAGAGACAAAAATTCATTTAAAAAAATTAATCAGTCCAGAAAGTAATCCACAAATATGTTTAGAATATATTGATAAAATATAATAACATAAAATCGAAGGGAAAAAAAAAACTAGTTTTCACAGAGCATTTATTTATTTATCTTTAAATCTTGATTTTATTTACTTTATTTACTTTTAATAGTTTTCGAGAAATTTTAATACATTTAGTATTGATACAGTTCAATATTTATGCAAACTTAATAATAATTTTCTGACAGCAATTTAAAAGTACGATTTTCAATGTTCACCCTTCACTTGAACTGATTACAATTTTAAATTTCATCAATATTGTATTAAGAAGAAATTATTTTAAAATATTTAAATTACTGTATTATGTAATTTAAATTTATTGCAATTATTTACTGATGTATCATTCTGAAATTCCTTCCAACAGTGAGTTAACAATATCAAATTCCGCATGCGTATTTATTAACAAATAATTACTTAAAATGTTCATAATATAAAATTTTAAATGAATTCCATTTTTAAAATAAATTAATAAATAAATAAACCAATACTATCTCCTACTCAATTTTAACAACCGTGTAAAAAGGTTGATTTTAATGGACTGAAAATTCAAATGCAATATAATAAGTTTATAATATTAAAAATGTAGATTATAAATATATGTAAAATTAAAGGAATTCGTATTGAAATTTCCTGAATATGACTATTTATTTATTCGATGTATGCTACTTCTAATTAAATACATATTACAGTTAAGCCATCTTTACATTTTCAAATATACATACATATATAACCGATATAAAAAAAAAAAAAAAAAAAAATCTCGTTATTTTTAGATATAATATTTTATTAATGAATAAATTCAATTTCAGCTACAATTAACGCAAATAAGAGTTCGTTATTATTCAAAAAAGAGCATTCATTACACTTCCAATTTTCGTAAACTATCCTAAGTTTTCGAAAAAATTTCTTTTATTCCATGTATGTATATATATATATATATATTTATTTATTTATTTACTTTCTCTTACCCATAACGCCGAGAAAGTATTGTTTTTGGGTCAAATTTTTGAAAGCGAGTTTTTGTTATATTTACATGTTTTAAGGTCTCCTGAATCCGAAAACCGTGTTTTTAGCGGTTGATCTGTGTGTCTGTCTGTGTGTGTGTGTCTGACTGTTATCAGCATATCTCAAGAACAAATGCTAGCAGATCGTACAAACTTGGTGTTCTAAATATGTATGATATAGGGATTCTACACTAACCTTTTCGTTGAGATGAAACAAATGATTCGTGTACAGGGATCCCCAAGAGAATTCAAATACATTACGTCTATGGGGGAAATTGCCGGTAAATAGAGTTTAAACAACTATAGAATGCACTAAACTAAATGAAACGAATATATATTTTTCATATGCGTAAAAACATGTCTCATGTAAAAGATGATTGGGAAATGATCCACAGTTCATTTACAGGGCTATGCAAAACAACTAGATTTAAATGCGACAATAGCTGAAAATTGATGGAAGTTTATTTCAGGTTGTGCCGTGTGTTATTACTGTACGATCATATTTAGGTGCACCATGTGTTCTGTACATAATCTTCAAAAGGTATATACATGGCTTCAAATACTTAAGCGATAACATTCTTTTTATTGTCAGTGGAAGTGCTTTACTATAATATTTTATCATTTCCTGGAAAGCTCCTCAGGAATTAAAAGAAATTCCTCATAAACATACGTATGTTTAGCATAAACATATATATGTTTTAGTGCTAAATATTTATCGCTTGTTTTTGCTATATTTACACGTTTTGAGGCTTCTTGATTACCGAAGTCAAATTTTTAACATTTGATGTAATTTTTAACATTTGACTATATTAACATGTAGTCTGTGTCTCCATAGAGTAACTTAAAAACGAATAATTTCAGGAGATCCAAAAGTTGTATTTTCAAATTAATATAAATTTATTACTGGAAAAGTTTGATCAAGACTGATAAGTTTCAATAAATGTTGCGAGTAAAAGTTGTTTGAATAATTTAAAGTGAACTTTTAATTTTAAAAACAGATTTAAATTCTATATATGTGTAGGTGCAATAATAAGACGGGGAGTTGAGGGGGGCGGTAGCCCCTCACACAGAACTAATTATCATACAAAACTCTTATGAAGCCTAATTTGAATTGTTTTAACATAGGTTTACATATCAGTTCTCGTTATCTTACCTCTTAATCTACAACCAATATTTATAGTATTAAATTTCAGGGTAAGAGAAAGTCGTGTTAGTGACACACCAGATTATTATTATTTATTTTATTTTTTTTCCGATGGGGGTAAACATTGGTTGCGATCACATGTAGGTACTACGAAGCATTCAAGTTGACATTGACAAGACCTCAAATTTATCTAACCAATCAGATTGGCTATTATTTTAACTATAGTAATCAACTAAATCATATTAAAAGACACCTAAAAGGAAGTATATTTTGCAAATTTGAATAAAATCATCCTAGCAATTTTTGAGATACTAAATTTCGTCTCACTTTTCATTTTCATCAAAATCAGGAACCTGTGCATCGACAACCAAATAATACATATTAAAGGACATTTAAAAGGAACTTAATATTGCTAGTTTGCGTAAAATCTCAGGCTTTTACACTTGCTATTTTTAATCTTCACTGCACTGTTTTTATAGGAAATTATGTTACTAAACACTTTTTTTTTTTTTTGAATCTCGTATAAGTTCTGAACATAAATCAAATCGTTTTTTAAACATTATTACTTTCTGAACATACATATGTAAAGAAGTATTGCAATCATGTAAAAATCCGACATTGAGATTTTGGTGTTAGTACACGTTTTGAGGTTCGTTAAGCTCATTTTTGCTATTTTTAAGGTGGTGTATGTATGTGTATAGACGCTTTGTTCTAATGAGCTGAAATTTGGAACGAATGTTATAGGCCACCGTAGCACGAGCCCTATTGATTTTGGTGAATCTAGCATTTATAGGTATTTTTACAGGGACACAATGAAAAATTCTTTAGGTCTATAGGCCCACATTTTTGAAAGTGTGATGGTGTTTAAGCGCCTCATTCGAACTGAAATTTTATATACATGTTATAAATTACTGTCACATAAACTGTATGAATTTTGAAAAATCTAGCGCTTATTTATCTAGCGCGTTTTACAGGGACACAAAGAAAAATTATTTATTATTGTGGCTTATGGGCACAAATTATTTAAAGTCTGATAGCGTCCGAACACGTCCTCCGATTGAGCTGAAAATTTATATACATGTTATATGTCATTGTCGCACGAAGCTTATAGATTTTGGTGAGTTTAGCACTTATAGATTTTTACAGAAAAACAACGAAGTATTCTTTACCATTATGCTCTATAGACTCAAATTGTTTAAAGTGTGATAGTATCAAATTCCTTTATTCAATTAAGCTTAAATTTTGTATACATGTTATAAATCACAGTCACATGAACTGTATGAATTTTGAAAAATCTAGCACTTATAGTTTTTTACAGGGACACAAAGGAAAATTATTTATTATTGTGGCTTAGGGGCACAAATTATTTAAAGTCTGATAGCGTCCAAAACGCTGCCTCCGATTGAGCTGAAAATTTATGTACATGTTATAGGTCACCGTCACATGAAGTGTATAGTATTTGGTGAGTTTAGCACTTACAGAATTTTACAGAAACACAACAAATTTTTCTTTATCATTATGATCTATAGGCTTAAATTATTTGAAGGACAATAGCATTAATTTAGACAATACAATACAGAGAAAAATACTCAAATACCCTATTATAATTTTCTTTTTTGTTTATTTAGCGACTTCTCTTTCTTTAATTTATTTATACAAACGTTAATTACTTAATGTTTGGAATTTCGGATGGAGTCACTCCAGATTTTCTTTTTAAATTTATGGTTACTTCGCGTGGAAGATCAACGTTTCCTCCTAGAGCCAAATTTTCCAGTTTAAACAGCCAAAATTTTTGTATCTTGCTAAAAACTATCTCACCAATGACTCGTTAATACTTAATTATTTCGCATATCGCGGGTTAAAATAATTTGTTTGCTTTTTATACTAAAATTAGCAGTTTTTGTGTAACCGTTAATTGCGTTGTTCTTGTCATTTTTTAAATACTTTTCAAAATTACGATTTTTCTGACAACTGTTTTTTGTTTTGAATACTTGGCTCAATCATAAATTTTATGTAAAAGATGACGTAATAAACCTGTTCGAAAATTTGCTTTTTAAATGATAAAATTGACGGTTGCCGAGACAAAAACTAAAATATCGAAGTGCAGCTTTTTTTTTTTTTTTCTTTAAATATCCCTTAGTGTATTTAACTCTTTAGGAATATAAATAGAATAGCTATATATTTTTTATTCATTTATTTATTTATAATACAGGCTATTTGAAGAATTTTATTTTTGATTCACTGTGAAGGTAAGAAAAAATCATTAATATTTTAAAAAGAGACTAGTTTTTGTTGACCTTTTATTCTTTATTAAAGGATATTATATAACATAACCGAAATAATTTGTTGCGTTTGTTTGCTTCGCACAAAGATGAAATTTAAAAGCAATTATTATCTTAACAGAAAAACCGGTTATAGGAATTAAAATGCTCATTTTGGTTTGTATAGGAAAGAAAAATCTGATGATAATAAGAATTTTTTATTTTATTTTATTTATTTATTTATTTATTGGAGGGGGGGGGGTCATATTTTTAAAACTTGTACTTTATTCTTACGTTTGACCTTTCTGATACATATTTATACAAAATTAATTTAAATTCCTCTAGAATTACACTGAATGTTTCTCTAATATTTCGTCGGTGACAGCACTGTTAAATGCTGTAATGTTTTTTCATGCAGTCAGTCATATTTAAAAAATACCATTACTGTTATTTAAAAACAAAGTTTTCTCTTTTATTAAAAAGTTGAGATTGAACATTCTTTTTGTGTCGAATTTTTATTATTATTATTTTTTTATTATTATTATTGGTACGTTTTATAATCCTGTGTACTTTTTTAATCTTGATTCAAATCAAATATGACTCGTAAGATACAATATAAAACGTTCTACACTGAGAAAAATTTATATTACTGAAATCCAAAATCTAAATTGCGGCTCGAGTAAAAATAGTTCCATGCCATCCTTATAAATTCTACTTCCCTATAGTAACGAGTTTTAAAAGCCCCTGTTAGAACTCTAGAACATTTTCCTATATTATCATGGTTAATCTCATTCAAAAATGTCTGTAAATAAATGCGAACACAAGAGACAAGTTTTAGTAACTATAATTTGGTTTTTATAACGCAGTTCTAGAAAATTAAGCGAAATTTTCTCGCAATACAAAGGACTTATAATATTCATAATGTTGTTTCACCATCTAGAAAAGTACAGACTAGAAATTCTTGATCATATTTCGTCTATACATGATATTTGTTTACCTTATATGCATAAATAGGAAATCTATATTGCTTGTTTAGGGATTCAGAAAATGTGTACTTATTCATTCTAGATGAAAGTGGTATATTTTTTTTCCTCAGCGTAAATATATTTACGGAAAACAATGCGTGGTGGCTTCACCTCATTTAATAAAGTTATTTCACATTTCTCAAAATAAATAAATAAAATAAAATGACGTGCAAAATGTAAATTTTGAAGAAAATTTGATTTTAGGAAACAAAGAAAGAATAAATATAATTTTTAAAATATTTTGTTAATAAAACTTTCCTTGATAGCGGATCATTGCAAAGATTTGTATTGCTTGAATGGTTTTGATTAATAGCGGCTGATGGATTGACTGGTGAAGGTGGAATAAATCTTTGTGATAACTTAACCCATTTATTTAGTACCAAATATAATCTAAGTGTCTGTATGAAACTGCCCCTTCCTTTTAGAGTTTAAATAATAGATGAAGTATTCTACGCAACCATAAATTTTCCTTGCAGATTTCTGTCAGTTTCTTATGATAATTCACGAGTACAGAAGAAAAATATCGCCAAAATTGTCTACATATTTCGGAAGTTTACATTACTCTAACAGAACGGTTCTTTACATATCTTTTTTTTTGGTCAATTTGTCAATTTTTATGTCTTTACAACTTTTAAATCGATGTATAAATTTTAATAGCGGTAGACACTTTTAGACACCTGTGTTATAAAATTATGTATAAATTTCAAAAGTTAGACTTTTTTTACGTATGCTAACAAGAAGTCTCGATATGTATTTAAAAAGTCTGGAGTAACTCTACTCGACATTCCGAACATTAAGTAATTAACGGTTGTATAAATAAATCAATGTAAGACAAATCATTAAATAAACAAAAGAGAAAATTAAATTAGGATATTTTAGTATTTTTCTCCATATAATATGATGTTTAATTTAAAGCTATTGCACTTCAAATGATGTGAGCCCATAGATCTTAATGATACAGAATTTTTCGTTGTGTCACTCTAAAAATCTATAAGGTATTGATTCACCAAAATCTAAACAACTCGTGCGATTGTGACCTATAACGTATATAAATTTTTAGTTGAATCTGAGAAAGCATTCAGACGCTATCGCAATAACAGTTTAAGCCCGTAAACCATAAAGATAAAGAATTTTTCATCGTGTCCCTGTAAAATACCTGTAAGTGCTAGATTCACCAAACTCAATAGGATTCGTGCTACGGTGGCCTATAGCATAGGTACCAACATTCAGTTCATTCGAACAAAGCGGTTAGATGCTATCGTGTTCCCTCACACACATACAGAAAGACACACATACACATGCACATACATGCATCACCGCAAAAATAGAAAAAATAGCAAAAATAAACGCAGGGAACCTCAGAATGTATAGATAAACCAAAACCTCAAAGTCAAATTTTGTCATGATTATAATGATTTACAGGGGTGAAAGTTTTCCGTCTTTAGATGAAATTCTTCCACCAGTATTTTTTTAAACTAATCTTAGACCTATTTAATCACAAAGAATTGATGTAAAAATGCAATTAATATTTCAAAATAAAAATATTGGTGCCAATAACGCGAAATACGTTTACCTCTGATACTTTCCTTACTTACTATGCTCATAACTGATAGTTTAGAAATAGTTTATAAGCAGATAGAAATAATTTTAGCAACTGATAAATACAAGTGAAACATAACAACTATTTACTTCGTCAAATAAAAGAATTAAAATAGTTCCTTTATTATCCGAAATATCTTTTTTTTTTTTTTTTTTTTTTTTTTTTTTTTTTCACTTTTCGAACATACTTTTGTAAGAAAAGTATTGTAATTATGTCAAAAATCCAACTTTGAGATTTTGGTGTTTCTATACGTTTTGAGGTCCCCTCATTTTTACTATTTGTACGTTGATGTATGTATGTGCGTGTATGTGCATGAGAAACACGATAGCATCTAACCATTTTGTTCGAATGAATGTTGGTACTTATGTTATATGTGTTTATATATTCACCGTAGCACGAACCCTAAGATTTAAAAGATCTAGCACTTATAGTTATTTTACAGAGTTACAACGAAAGATTCTTTATCTGTATGGTCTATGGGCTCAAATTATTCAAAATACAATACCGTCTATACGTCTTATTCTTCTGAGCTGAAAATTTATGCACGTATTATAAGTCACCGTCTGACGAATGGTATAGATTTTGGTGAATCTAGCACTTATGCCTTTTTTACAAGAACACAAAGAAATATCCTTTATCGTTATGGTCTATGGGCTCAAATATTTTAAAGTGCGATAGCGTCTAAATGTCTCATTCGATTAAGTTTAAACTTTGTATGTTGTAGTTCACAGTCGCACGAACTGTATACATTTTGTTGAATCTAGCCCTTATAGACTTTTACAGGGATACAATGAAAAATTCTTTATCATTATGATCTACGGGCTCAAATTCTTTAAAGTGCAATCCTGTAAAATTAAAAAATGAACAAAAGTACTCAAACACCCTATTTTAATTTTCACTTTTGTTTATTTAACGTCTTACTTTAACTTATTTATACAACTGTTAATTACTTAATGTAAATCGAGTGTTGAATATTGAATAGTGGGGGATATTGAATTTAGTAGTAGATATTGAATAAAAAAGAGTCTCCAAATCTGGCAACACTGAGTAACTGTTTAAAAAAGAAAATCCTATTTTTTTTAATTGTGTTATAAAAGGATTTTTTTTTTTTTTTTGTACGTGTGTGTGTCTAAAGTGGCAGTTTTCTACCGCGAATTTACCAAGCTCTGTTTTACAGTATAATTATTATGATTTTACCGTCCTTATATATATATATATGCTTAGTATTATAATGTGTATTATATGCGCATTAAAAATATGCGTAGTATTATAACTTATATTATAATTATATTAAACTAGCAGGCTACGCCCGCTTCGCTGGTCACTATATTTAAATGAATTTTCAAACGAATTGGATCAGTATTTATTTTTTACATCACATTATAAATAAAAACTTAATGAAAAAAAAAATAATAATCATTTATACGTAAATAAATAAATAAACATTGAAATTGCTCTAGACCTTGCTTCGAGTACCCGCTGCCTACAGCAGTTCTTTTTTCCGCCCGTGCTGCATCGGGGGGTCCAGGTTCCCACTGTCTGCAAAAAGGTCTTTCCCGGGCACTTCAATCTGGGTATTTATCGACGACATGTGGATCTTCTGTTATTTAAGAACTACGATTTCAAAGATGACTGCATCTCAGCATCTATTATATGTTTTTATTTTTGAACCATGTGTCCATGTGTCTCGCCCCCGTTATTTACACTGTATTACGATTTGGTTCTGACCAGTATAACAAAATAAAAAAAAAGTAGATTTTCTTGTAAAAGGAATTAAATACGTGAAAAACAAATAAATTTTAATCAGTTTAATCCTTTTCCACTATATACTACCATTTCCCCCCCTTAATAAATATTATAAATTAAAAAAAAAAAAAAAAAAAAAAGACTTTTATTTTTAAGGGATTAATTTAAAATGAAAAATAATAAAAAAAATGTTATACAATAAAAAATATACATAAACATAACAATTTATTTATATTGCATTACCATTTAATTTTCAATAAATATAATAAATAAGAAAAAAAAAAAAAAAAAAAAAAAAAAATTTCGCCTTCAAATGAATGTATTAAATAGAAAATAAATAGTGAAATAGCCGTTGCTATGATACACAGAAGATTACAATCAAATAATTAAATTTATGAAAAATAAAGCATTAAATCAATTATTTAAAATCGAAAAAACATTAATTTAAAAAATTCAAATTCGAAATTTGAAAAAATCTCGATGAGGTGCACACCTGCAGGGTCCCAGGTACCTATATGCCAAATTTGGAAGCTCTGCGATCAATAGTGTGAGCACTAGAGCGCAGACAAACGCACACACACACAGACACTTCTCTTTATTTATATAGATAATACTCAATTATATTATAATATAAATTATTAAATTATAAATTAATTACTCTAATGAGCTAAATTGGTAGATAATTCTGAATAACACTTTTTTATGTGTGTAGCCCTGTGAAATATCTCTAAACATTAAACGCAATATTTTAATTACATTGTATTGAAATTCAGCAATATACACAGGGGTCGTGGTGTTCTTATACTTTTACATGCGTTTTATTACTTTAACACTAGTATTTTAAAAAATAAATTTTTATCGAAAGATTCAATGTTATAACACCATCTAAAATTTACTGCTCTGAAATAGGGTTACAAAATGATAAAATAACATGTAACGCAAAAATATAGAAACGCTGTGACCCTTATATACATCACACATTAATATCACTCAATATTAAATTATTTACAATAATTGAACTGCATTAAAAAATAAATACGTCTTACCATATTGAAACATTTACATTGTATTTAAGCTGTATAATAACATACACAGGGATCACGGAGTTCTTATATTTTTCGTGCGTTTTGCTGCTTTATCACTAATATTTTTAAAAAGAAATTCTTCTCAAAGTTTACATGTTATAACATTATCTAAAAATTACTGTTCTGAAATAGAGTTACAGAATGATAAAATAACATAAAAATACAGGAAGATTGTGACCCATATATACATCAAACATCAGTATCACTCAATTTTAAATTGTTTGCAATATTTCAACTGCATTAGAAAATAATTATGACTTTCCATATTGGAATATATTCTAGATACACTGTAAAAAATATGTCCTATTTGCTGCCAGAAATTCTCTGTAATTTGAGAAAATACGCGTAATTTATGGAAAAAATTACGTTGTCAGAACGTATTTTTTGTAATTACAGAAAATTTCTGGCATCAAATAGGACATATTTTTTACAGTGTACCTTTGGGGACCATGGAAAGGGAGGCGAGCCATCCTATCTGTTAAGGATCAAAACGGTAATGGCATATCACCGGAAACCCTTAAAGTTGAGTTCGACGCCGTCGCGAATTACCCATAGCGTACACTGTTAAAAAAATCTGGAGTGACTCCACTCGACTTTCCGAACATTGAGTAACTAACAGTTTTGTAGATAAAATAAAGAAAGAGGAATTGCTAAACAAACAAAAGAGAGAAAACCATAATAGAGTGTTTTTTTCTCCATATATCACACGAGGTTTTATTTAACGCTACTGAACTTTGAGCCCTTAGATCATAATGATAAAGAATTTTTCGTTTTGTCCCTGTAAAAATCTATAGATGCTAGATTCACCAAAATGCTTATAGTTAGTGCAACAGTGATTTATAATATTCATACAAATTTTCAGCTCAATTGAATAAGGCGTTTATGATGCTATCGCACTTTTAAAAATTTGGTCTCATAGGCCATAATGATAAAGAATTTTTCTTTGTGTCCCTGTAAAAAAACTGTAGTGCTAGATTCACCAAAATCTATACAGTTGGTGCAAATGCGACCTATAACATGTGTACAATTTTTTTGCTCAGATTAATAAGGCGTTTAGACGCTATCACACTTTTAAAAATTTGGCCCCATTGGCCTTAATGATACAGAATTTTTCTTTGTGTCCCTGTAAAAAAACTATAAGTGCTAGATTCTCCAAAATCTATACAGATTGAGTATCTGTGACCTATAATATGGGTATAAAATTTTTGCTCAATTGAATAAGGCGTTTAGATGCTATCGCACTTTTAAGATTTTGGTCCCATAGGCCATAATGATAAGGAATTTTTCTTTGTGTCCCTGTAAAAAAACTATAAGTGCTAGATTCACCAAAATCTATAGGGTTCGTACTATGGTGACTTACAATATACGTACCAACTTTCAGGTTAATCGAACAAAGCCTTTAGACGCTAGCGTGTTCACAAACATACACACATACACACATACACACATACACACATACACACACACATACATACATCATCGTAAAAATAGTGAAAACGGACTCGGGGGACCTCAAAACGTATAGAAACTTCAAAATCTCGAATTCGGATTTTTGACATGATTACAATACTTTCCTCACTATAGTGTTCGGAAAGTAAAAATGCAACTTTGCTGCCAGAAATTCTCTGTAATTTGAGAAAATGTCGTAAATTACGGGAAAATTACGTTGTCAGAACGTATTTTTTGTAATTACAGAAAATTTCTGGCAGCAAACAGGACATATTTTTTACATTGTACCTTTGGGGACCATGGAAGGGGAGACGAGCCATCATATCTGTTAAGGATCAAAACTGTAATGGCATGTCACCGGAAACCCTTAATGTTGAGTTCCACGCCATCTCGAATTGCTCATAATATATCACTGTTAAAAAATTGCAACTTTGCTGCCAGAAATTCTCTGTAATTACAGAAAAATACGTTTTGCCAACGTAATTTTTCCGTAAATTTCGATTTCTTTCTCAAATTACAGAGATTTTCTGGCAGCAAAGTTACATTTTTTTTAACAGTGTAGCCTAAAACCCATTCAACCATTCTAATATATTTTAATTATTCTTTGTGTCCCTGCAACAAAACTATTTTTGTTACGCAAACTATTTTCGAAATAAAATATTCTGTAATCAACATCTGTATCTATTAAATCCTGTTTCAAGCAATTTATCAGGATTAAAGTGCATATCAATGATCAGATTATTGATTATGATAAAAGTTTGTGTGTCACTCTAAAAGAGGTATAATCGCGAAACATTTTATTTAAACTACAATAAATGAATGCTATCATTTTCAATACATGCTGTAAAAACACTTGATAGCATATACGAATTTCGTGTTAAAATAAGCGCATTTACACTAATCTCTGTTCTACTGGAGAAACAGGTAAAAAATTGAATATTTTCACACCTGAGCACTTTCAACTATATTGAAAAATTGTTGAAAAACAATTGGAATGACAATCCAAAACAATAAAAGTTTTTTACAAAATCACCGCTCTGTTTGCTTAATTTACATCACTTTCCAGTTCTTTTCGAATTCAAAAATAAAACAATTTTACGCTGAAATGCTCAAACTAATTTACTGTCCTTCAAAAGACGAGTCAAAATCGTCTTTAGTAGAATCCGTAAATGCTCGAGCGTTCTTAGAATTCACACTAGTGACTCCTATAATTGGGTTAAGCTGCAAATTAATCCAATCCGTCACGTCTTCCCGATGCTCTTTAGTTATCAGTTAAGTTGAACGAAGCATGATCCGTTTTCAAATTGGGATTTAGGAGTTGGTGTAGATTTGCTGTAAGACTAAATTATTAGTGACTGACAAGTATGATCTAGCGAAACAAGAAACAGTAAGTGAAGGCTTAACATTAGGAATAGTTATTTCTCAAATCTTCGAATAAATAAGGGTGGAAATAAATAGCTTTAATTTAATGAAAAGTTAAAAAAAATTTTCAAAGTCGTACATTGAAAAAATGCTGATTATTTAGCAAATATAAGTTGCAGCGCATTCTGAAGACGAGGTTTTAAGAAGAAACAATACCTATTTATACCGACAGGCAAAACCATGTTATTCTATGGGGATATTTATATAATTATTCATTAAGTAATGTATTTTTTTTTATTCCATTTTCCCATTCAGAAATCTCACAACAGTTAAATTACTTCTTGTTTATTTTTATAATTATTACTATTTGTATTTTAGAGAGAAAATCTGCGAAAAATAAAGTACATGTTTCGCAGTTTTTTTAGCTTCAAAATGTAACATTAAAAATGTAACGAGAACGTAAAGAATTTTTATTTTACTACTGAGAATTCCCCGAATGTGAAAAACGAATTAAAAAAAATACATTAGATAATGAGTAATTTTATTAACAAATTTCCCCAATAGAATAACGGGGGATTTGGCTGTAGGGGAAGATAGGTATGGCGTCACATTAACTTGGTTGAATGCTTCATTTGTTGTCAGATGAAATGTTTCAGACGAAATGTTCCTTTATTTTTGAATAAAATTCTTCACCAGTACATGGTTCGAATCCCAACTTAAGGATTCGAATTCTATTCATACAAACGCATTCGTAGGATTAATAGTATTTCAGAATATATTTTAAGGCGTAGGTCCTGGTCTAATTAACCATAAAGTATAAAAATTGAACGTTAAGAGAGAAACCAAACCAAACCAAATAAAAATTTTACATGCAATTTTTTATCGAGGCATTACCTACAGCTGCTTGACATTAATTGTTAGAATATTTCTTTAAAAGATCAATAACGATCATGAACTTCTTCAAATCTTCGCTATAAATTTAAGCGAAGATTAATTAAGCTGACTTAACTAAGATAAATTTTTAATAATTAAATTGCAATTCTTTCATAAATGCATTTACGAAAGCAAATATTGTTAAGTTCTGAAACGTGTTTTTTTTTTTTTTTTTTTTTTTTTTTTTTTTGAGTCTGAACTAAAATTGCACCTGGTTGTGTTTGAATAGCAGTATGCGCCCTCTATGTTTTTACATTCTTATAAAGGTTATTTATTATTTATTTTGATTTAATCACATTCAACCAGCTTGATTTAATAGACAATTTGCACGTTTTCTGATTTTATTCTTATATAATAGAAAATGAAAAGATAAGAAAATAAATACTTACATTTTCTTTATTTGAAATCTAATGACTGATTTATAACAATTTTAACATCGCACTATTTACTCTATCGAGAAAACGCAGTATAATATGGGAAAGACTTCGATAAGTGCAATATACATTATTTAGAAAATCATGGCCTTATTATTTGGGAATTTTTAATGATTAATTTTTGACAAAAATATCCCTTTCGAGGATAATAATTAATTTTCTGACCATTAGGATTAAAGTAAAAGACATAGTTATTATATATATATATATATATATATATATATATTTGTTGATGTTATTTTTTCATTCTATTTAGAATTATATATATATAACATTATCATTTAATATTTACTGTGTATTTTATCTTTAATGAAAATGTTCTGAAGTCCATTCGATTAATCGATTTTTGTAGAGCTTTTATTTTTGATTTCAATTTCTGTTTTGGCAGCATCCTTTTCTCCAGTTTGTGTTAACTGTTTGACATGTGGTTGCAATGATTCTTTCGTGTTTTCTTTTGGTTTCCTTGAGGATTTTATTTAATCTTTGTTTTAATTTAATATTTCACTTATTTCTCATTCTATTTGGTTCTACTGCTTCGATCGGGGTGTGAAATGATATAAATTGCTATAATTAGCAATATCGTTTTACGAAATCGATGCAGCTTTCACAGCTTTATGAAGTACTCGCCCCTTGATAAGTATACTTCTAATTATAAGCATTTATATCCAATTAATTCTGCGGTTAATTATTTGTTTTCTTTGTCATTAGTTTAATGGTCCTTTTTTATTATCATTCAGGTCGGCGTATGTATTTTAAGTTATTATTGTAACTCATTCGTTCTTAATCTATATCGCAACTTTTGTGTCAGTCTTTCCTCTATGTTAAATTCAGTTCTATATTTTTGTGTGTTGTTATTGTTTTAGTTCTATTAACTGCTAAATTTTAAGATTAAATTTTATTACGTCTATTATTTCTGTACTGATAAGTATAAAGGATTTAAGTTCATATTCTTGATTTTTCAGGAAACGAAAAATAAAGTTAAACGAAGTAAAAACTAATCAGAAGAATAGATTAGGAAAAAGGGATTATGTTGGTTTGTACACTTTATACCATTCAGTGATTGTCAATCTTCATTTATTAAAGGGAAAAAATTGAATTAAATATTTTATACCAAAGATTAATACTAATTTCTGCCTTGAATCATTTTTTACCAATGGATTTTCTCAAAGGCTAAATGACATGGATTTAAATCCTTTATACCAATCGATAGAGAATTTTTTTTCTGAATCTGACTATGTACTTAACTCAAAATCGACATTTCTGGACTTAAATCCTTTATACTTATCAGTACAGATTTATATATATATATATATATATATATATTTCTTTTACTACAGAAACTAATATAGATTTTATTATTATTATTATTATTTATTTATTTATAAATACGTGTATGTTCATTTAAATTGTCGCATTAAAGGCACTCTTCATTAATAAGTTCCAAAAAATTATTTCATTTTGTTTTCTTGTTAATTTAAAAAAAATTATTTTATTTACTTAAGAATAAAAAAATAAAATGTAATTTTAAAAATAAAATGTTATTATGTTTAAAATATATTTAAGCAACTTCCATGTATTACTAAAGATGTCAATCTGATGGTAAGTAACTTTGTGTTGAAAAATTAATAAATGTGTCTGTCGAAGCAAAATGTCTGTCAGTAATCTGTCACATTTTGTTATTAATACACTCGCCTGAACGGCTGATGAAACTTTTATAAGACAAATATGGATCAAAGATTGTGTGGACTTTCGTTTTTTACCCGTTCTGCGTCGATTGAGCTATTCTTGTATGTATAGTCCTCCGTAAATATGTATTGATTACATGTTGCGTGCATGGATTGTGGGCGTTGGCTGTGTCCCATAGGGGCGTTGTAAAGAAAAGGCATAAATGCGGCATTTTAGGTGGTTTGAATAAAGCCCTATTTGTTTAATCTTTTTGTGTGTGTGTGTGTGTGCAGAAAGTAATATTATAAGTGTGAAGGTGACAGAATCATTAATTTGTTTCGTGAAATGTTTTAAAATTTTCGTCTTATTTGCAAACGGCTCTTAATTTATTAAATATTTTTTTAAGATATATGAGTTTTATTTTGATCTTCGTTTTTTCTTGTTTTATTTACAATGGGTGTTTCGGGCCTGAGAACAAAGAAATCCTTAGCTTTTGCTTTCTTTGTGACAGAAAAACATCCATTTTTTAGCATATTTGCACTCTCTACCAGTTCTATCCCTTGATAATGTTAGAATGCAAATAATGCTTTTTTTTCTCATTCCAATTTATTATAATTCATTTAGATTATTTACTTTATTTCTTTTTTGGTTTGTTTTGGGTGGTCTTCGTTTTTGATCAGAATAATTGTTTGAATACAGAAATTAAATCATCTTTAAATTTCAAATGTTTGCACTGATAATATTATATTACTACTGAACGTTCTGTTTCTCTCTCTATATATATAAATGTACTTTAGGTTACTAATATTAATAAGCGAATAATACATCCGTGTAATTGGGAAAAGACAAAAAAAAAAAAAAAACAAGCATCTTATCATTTAAGATGTTCATGATGAAGTGAAAATTCATGGCTGGAATCTTAAAAATTGTTTTCACTATATTACTCATACTCGCCACATTTACAATTCTAGAGACATGGTTTCTGTTCTGTTATGCATATACATGTACAATTTTTTGAAAAGGCTTCAAGAAAATGTTTATTCTAACGCTTATTAATAAATGGTATACTTTTGCCAAGTCAGATTGCACTGTTAAAAATTTCAGTTCAAGGTTGAACCAAATGTTGGTACTACAGTAGCTTCAGTTTGCTAGGTTGAACCAAAACTTGGTACAACTATAGCTGCAACCATGCGATGGTGAAACCTTCTACTGTGATTTGGCGTTCCTTCTTTTTAAAAAACACTAAATTATGGTAAAAAATTTCTCCATCTTATGGATGTAGCTATTGTAAGTACCAAGCCTTGATTTAGTAAAGCACCAAATAATGGTAAAAGGTTTCACCATCGCATGGTTGCAGCAAAAATGTACCATGTTTTGGTTCAACCTAGGGCAAAATTTTTAACAGTGTGCATGAGTCTGCAAATTAAGCAGATTTTTGAGTAATTCTTTGAGGAGTAGGATGTGACGAATGGGCACTGAAAGTTACTCTTTTATTTGAGGTAAAAAACATTCTTTATTCACAAAACAAAAGAAAGCAAAGAGTTATAAAATGTTGTTCACGAACAATTGGCCTTAGATAATGTATGATAGCTGGTTAAAAATTTCCTATCTTTTCTACTGGAAACAGATACCTCTATGAGGAAAAGGAAAACATAAAACTTTAGGAAAAAATCTGGAGTGACTCCACTCGACTTTCCGAACATTGAGTAATTAACAGTTTTGTAGATAAAGTAAAGAAAGAGGAGTTGTTAAACAAACAAAAGAGAGAAAACCATAATAGAGTGTTTGAGTATTTTTCTCCATCTATTATACGATGTTTTATTTAACGCTACTGAACTTTGAGCCCATAGATCACAATGATAAAGAATTTTTCGTTGTGTCCCTGTAAAAACCTATAAATGCTAGATTCACCAAAATGCTTATAGTTAGTGCAACAGTGATTTATAATACTCATATAAATTTTCAGCTCAATTCAATAAGGCGTTTAGATGCTATCGTACTTTTAAAAATTTAGTCCCATAGGCCATAATGATAAAGAATTTTTCTTTGTGTCCCTGTAAAAAAACTGTAAGTGCTAGATTCACCAAAATCTATACAGTTAGTTCAACTGTGATCTATAACATGTGTACAAATTTTTTGCTCAGATTAATAAGGCGTTTCGACGCTATCACACTTTTAAAAATTTGGCCCCATAGGCATAATGATAAAGAATTTTTCTTTGTGTCCCTGTAAAAAAACTATAAGTGCTAGATTCTCCAAAATCTATACAGATTGAGTATTTGTGACCTATAATATGTGTATAAATTTTTTGCTCAATTGAATAAGACGTTTAGATGCTATCGCACTTTTAAGATTTTGCTCCCATAGGCCATAATGATAAAGAATTTTTCTTTGTGTCCCTGTACAAAAACTATAAGTGCTAGATTCACCAAAATCTATAGGGTTCGTACTATGGGGACTTACAATATGCGTACCAACTTTCAGGTTAATCGAACAAAGCGTTTAGACGCTAGCGTGTTCACTCACAGACATACACACATACACACATACATACACACATACACACACACATACATACATCATCGTAAAAATAGTGAAAACGGACTCAGGGGACCTCAAAACGTATAGAAACATCAAAATCTCGAATTCGGATTTTTGACATGATTACAATACTTTCCTCACTATAGTGTTCGGAAAGTAAAAACACACGAAGGAATGCATATAAATTTGAGCTATGGTTCACAGATCAAAATAGTCATTCCGTTATACATTAAAAACGATATTTTAAGATTGTACAGTTTAATTTATAAAATATTTTTTTGATTTAGAATAGTTACTTATCTTTTGAGATAAAATTAATTTTTATACTGTGTGCTAATTTACGTCACAATTAAAACTTCACTTACATATATGATATCGCATTTCGTTCATGCTTGACACCAAACCACCTTTGATCAGTACAACTTCTATAACAATCGTTTAAATTATGACGAAATGGTTACGCATTTACTTTATTTTATTTATTTTAACACTTTCTAAACCTTTATGTAATAATAAGTAAAAATTAGCTTGTGTTCATTTATTTTAAAATGTATTCATACTACTATATATATATATAAGTAATTGAGTTTTACGAGATAAAAAACAGTTTCACAAAAGTTTTAAATTGAGTTGGTATACATTTTATTCTTCTCATTTCACAAATAAAATATATTTAAAGTAACGGCTTAATATGTAGACACTTCACAGACGTAATAAATATATTTCTTTATTAATTTGGTGCGCGAAGCTTTATAAAGAATTTCTCCTAAACATCCATCTAATTTTTATTTTAGAAACTTTCAAGAATTAGGTTTTCTAATTATTGGATATTATTAAAGTTTCTTTTTCAGGTGTAGAAGGGGCTTCAAAAAATGTTTGGACACAATTTTTATAAAACTTCAGGATGATATCAGGACATACGCACTAAAAATTGCCCATTTTCAGAATATCTCAGCTAAGATTTTACTGAAATTTAATTATATAAATTACATAATGCGGAAAAAATACATAATAAGTTAAAAATATAATTGATAAAGTACATAAAGTACAATCACACTAAATACTTATTAAAATAATATATATAGAGAGAGAGAGAGTAATTTATAAATCGATTCAGTACAGCAGTTTTTATTTCCATGTCTAGTGAGAATTTTGAACTGCTTTCATTACTTTCTTCTAAATATGTAAGGACAAAGTATCGAATATGTAAAAAAATTTTAATTCCAGTTTTTGACGCATTTACATGTTTTGAGATGTTCTGAACACAATTAGACTTTTTTTTTTTTTTTTTTTTTTTTTTTGGAAAATCTGTCTATATACGCATCAAAAATTTTGTGAACGCAGTATCCCTCAAATCAATAAACGAAATTCATTCAAAAACTTGGTATTTTGTTGACCTTGATCTAAACTGGTGCTGATTACATTTGGGGATCAATCGTTCAGCAGGTGGTGCTCTCATCCCAACTTCTCATAATATTTAATATGGCATAGTAGGACAAAATTTCGTATAAATGTACAAAATGAGAGATATTTTTAGCGAATTATTGCAAAATTAATATACATTATTGATAAAAGTAGAGTAAACAAACGAAAATGTTGTGTGGATGTAGGGGCATCCTCCTTTCCTCCTGGGCGGGAGTATCCACTCCAGCGGTGTGTAAATTTTTGATAAAGGTGTCTTTCAAAAGAACTCACCAAAACCTTTAAAACGAATAGTTGAACCATAGATATTGGATAATTTAAAAGAAAGTCACCGATTTTTTACATTTTTAATAGATAAAAATCGTCTGCATTCATCAATTCATCATCGAAAATAACTGAAGACAATTAAAGTTGACTTTAACCTTAATAATGAAAGTCTTGTGGTGGCCACAACGTACTATTTATAACATTGAAATACCTCAGGAATATTTAAAAATCAGAATGCATTCATATGGCAAATCCTTTTTCTATGGACTTGAATACATAATAATAAAGTGATGTAACAGACTTACTACTTTTTACAGCAAAATTTTATATTTAACTATATTAAGTATGTAAACAAAGGATATAGTTTAAATATATGTATGTATAAAAGTTTTGATAAAAATATATATAATTATTGAATAAAAATACTTAAGCAAAATAAGGCGGGGATTCAAAAGCTATGTACACGAATGTTTTTAAAAATTTCTAATAAAATTATCACTCTCTCTCTCTCTCTCTCTCTTTTTTTTTTTTTTTTTTTTTTTTTTTTTTAACTTCAAATTTTTTTTTTATAACAAATAATTTTCCCTGTGTTCCTAACTGTGGCATTTGCGGTTTTTATCATCGTCTATCCAACTTTAACAGTTTGTATATCACTGTTTTTTTATACTGCAACTTTTCTGTTGCTTCATTAGACAAAGCATGAGCAGCTTTTCCTTCCCTCTTCAAATCAGCTTCTTCTAAAATTAATTGTTTAAATTTGTCTTGTAGATTTCAGGACTGTTTTCTCAAATGACCCCTGCAAAAGTGTAAAAAGTAGGTTTCGATTTCCGATATTCTGCTTGTGAATTTTCTGACATTATAAAAAATCATCTCTCAGTCACTATATTACTATAAGATAGAGTCAAACAAATAATAAAACTGACTAAATGGTAAACTTTGAAATTACTGTTTTGAGATTACCTTTTTCGTAGAAAAGATGAAGAGTTTTGTAATTGTACTGAAATTTCAGGAAATTCAGGACATTAAGTGAAAATTCGAGAAATTTCAGCATTTTTTTTTTTTTTTTTTTTTTTTTAAAGAAATTTCAGGACAACTACAACCCCTGTCGCTTTTTTTTTTCTTCTTGCTATTTGAAACCGAAGCAAGAACATGTAGAAAACATAAAATGCAAGTTTTAATAAATCTAGTTTTATTCTATATTGATTAATTTTCTTACATTAGGGTAGGAAAACTTTATTTATGCAGTTCATATAAAAGATTATCATCATTGAAAGTATGGCTAGTTTGGGGTTTAATAATTAAACCACTCTCTTCTTTATAATTAATATCTGGTGGGTTGCCAAATCGAAATATTTCTATAAATAATTATTAAACTAGCTGGCTTCGCCCGCTTCGCTGGGCACAATATTTAAAGGTTTTCTTTTTAATTGAATAATTGAAACGTTTAAATAAGTATATTTCGATTGGCGACTATTTTCTTCACAGTTTAAGTATCGGATATCCTTGACAATATCAAACATTTTTTGAACTTGAATCTGTGCAACAAAACTATTATTAAAACGAATATTCTCGAAAACAGTCAAATAGAAATGTCAGTTCTTCGAATATTCTGGAAAAGGTTAAAGCTGTTACTCGTACAGTAAAAGTCACTATTCAATGAATGGTCGAATCAGAGAACGCACGTAAGTCGTTTTCGCAGCAATCACTATAACGCACGTATGTACGCTTCACGCTCATTAAAAAAAAAAAAAAAGTCACTGGACAGCCCTACACTGCTTGGCATGAATCTGAGATCTCGGAACACACGAAACTCGATTCCGCGGCAATCACTATCACGCAAGTTAAAACTAAAAATCATCACTGGACACCCCTACCCGCTGTGCATGATCTCAGAATAGTAAAAGTCTCGCACATTAAAAGTTACTATTCGATGAATGGTCGAATCAGAGAACGCACGTAAGTCGTTTTCGCAGCAATTACTATGACGCACGTATGTACGCTTCACGCTCATGGAGGAAAAAAAAATCTCTGGACAGCCCTACACAGCTGAGCATGAATCTCAGATCTCAGAACACACGAAACTCGGTTCCGCGGCAATCATTATCACGCATGTTAAAACCAAAAATCCTCACTGGACACCCCTACCTCACTGTGCATGAATCTCAGAACACACGAAATTCGATTCCGCGGCAATCACTATTACGCATGTTAAAACTAAAAAAACATCACTGGACACCCCTAACACGCTATGCATGAATCTGAAAATGCACGAAACTCGGTTCCGTGGCAATCACTATCACGCATGTATAAAAAAAAAAAAAAAAAAAAAAAAAAACACCCCTACCTCAAATCAATGAAAATTAAATAAACCAATCAAATCTCTCGTAATTCCTCAAAGCGTAGCTCTAGTTCAACTTAAAATACACACAAATCAATGAAAATCAAATAAAGCAATCAAATCTCACGTAATTCCTCAAAGCGTAGCTCTAGTTCAACGTAAAATACACTCAAATCAATGATGGATGGATGGTTGGGTTTTACGTCGCACTAGTGCTGCACAGATGGGCAATTGGCGACGGTCTAGGACACACCCCTACAGGTGGTCTGGAGCCATGCCATCATAATTTTGATCCTCCACGGAAGGGATGGCTCTCCCGTTTCGGTGACCCCCCCAGAGGTATAATTTTTTATTCAAATCAATGAAAAATTAAATAAACCAATTAAATCTCTCGTAATTCCTCAAAATGTAGCTTTAGTTCAATGCGAAATGCACTCAAATCAATGAAAATCAAATAAACCAATCAAATCTCTCCTAAGATTCTCCATACTGCGTCATTATAGAAATAGGAAGTTTTATTTTCATATTTTTATTAATTAAAAGGAAACTAATCAAAAATTCGAAAATCTGACTTCGATGTGCACAATGACTCTTCGGAGGGCACCTTTGTGTTAAATCACGTGACTGTCCGAGCTACCGTTTTCGAGAACAGTGAAATATACATATATATATATATACAAATATTGCTCACTTAATAGTATAAGATATGAATTTTAATGTATAATTGAAGGAAGTTTGTTAAACATAACTTAGTTTAGTTTAGTTTTAACATAACTCAGTTTCCTATAATCAGAATGCTCATACTTACTTATAAACAAGCATTTATCAAATTAACAAGTGCGCATTAAAATACTTTCGGAAACTCTTTAACACTTCTTAGCGTAATTCAATTAAAGGAAATTTAAACAGATTTACACCAGTATATTTAATCTTACTTTATTCACGAATCCTTAAGAGTTTCTCTTAAATGAAAACGTTTAAAGTTCATGGAATTCTAATTTTCATATTTGAGCAAGTTTTAATTATAAATGAATGGAACTTTATGTTTTATTTGTTAATATACCAAGACTGTTTTACTAAATACATTTTTTTAAATGTAAAAATGATTTTTTTTTCATTAATGTTTTTATTTATTAAAAATTAGTTTTAATATATCTTCGTATGAATCACCTCATTTTAAACATCTTGTAATTGGAAATAATACTACAACTAATAGTTTCATTGGTTTAAAATACGCTTGCAGAATCAACGATGTCAATTGGAAACATGACATTTAGGATTTTTCTTTTTTTCCACCTCTCACAAATTCTAAATTAATACTATAATCCACATACATTTTTCAACGATACACACACACAGACACACATACATTTATATATAATCGTTTGTCCTAGTGAGTGAGTTAGTGACTGATTCATCATCACCCAGCCCTAACCCCTGAACTTAGTGAAAACATTCCGTCTGCGACGTAAACACCCACTAAGAAGTGATTTTAGAGAATTCGCCCTCCAAGGAGAGGAGGGGGCAAAACGTGATATCACAAATAACTTTGTATCTCAAAGGAAAAAAAAAAAAAAAAAAAAAAGATATCTGTTAAAAGTTTGCTTTAAAATATAGCTAACACAAATACCTAAAAAAAAAACTCTGAAATTTTAGAAATTCGGCCTCCAAAAGGTGGGAAGGGGCTAAACGTGATTTTGCATGTACAAATCGTGATTTCACACAATCGTTTCTCAAATAATAATTAAAAAGAAAAAAAAAAAACAAATATATGTGAGATTTTTGCTTTAAAATATAGATAACAGCAATACCTAAAAACCAATTGATGGAATTTTAGAAATTCGATCCCCAAGGAGGAAAGGGGGGCAAAACGTGATTTAACATGCACAATACATGATTGTAAATAATCTTTTAAAAAAAATCAGATATCTGTACAGTTTTTTACTTTAAAATATAAGAAACACAAATAACAAAAAACAGTTTTTGGAATTTCAGATATTCAGCTCCTTTTGACGGCGAAGGGTTAAAACATGGTTTAACCCCCTGAGTATTTACTAATACGGATACCCTCTAATTTTTTCCTATTTGACTCTTTTATATAAAACACTTTTTAGTAAAATATCAGCTCTCTGGGATAATGTTAACACGTGCCGAATTGAAGGGAAAATTCTAATATCTCCTTATATTATTAAAATCTGTGCGCATCTGTCTTTCTGTCTGTCTGTCTGTGAGAAATGCCTTGTGCGCGCTAAGCTCCGGCGCTAATGGTCGCATCGCCTCGAAACCGGTGTCGACAGACGCAGTATTTCTTCATCTCGACATCGTAATAATTCGTTAAGCGATGCGACCCTAATTAGCGGAGATATTAATTAAAATGTTGAGCTATATCGATCGAAAAATGACTGAGAATTCACGGCTATTTGCTTAAAAAGAGACATTCTTACGGAAAAAGTGGAAAATGAATTAGAAATATCAGTCGTATCGTTATAAATATGGTATCAAATGAAAGGGCCGATTTTTCTCAATCCGATGGTTTAAACGCTTATCCATCGGACAATTAGATTTTTTATATTAACTGAACTGAAAACAAATGGTGGCAACAAATCAAAAGAATTTTAATATCGCAGACTATCGTCTACAGTCTTGAACGGAAAGAAACACATCTGGTATTTAATGAGGTCACGTGTTTCGGTACTGCGATTAAAAATTGCAATTTTGAAAAGGCTTCAGTTTTTCAATGTCGCACACTAAACTTGGTATACAGACCTAACATCACAAGACAGCCTTGCAGTTCAAATTTCATCGATTTTGGAAAAAAATTACATTTTAATTGGAAATTAAATTTTATTCTAATACGCGTATTTTAAATTCTAATTATGATTAAATTATTTTTAATACATCATTAGAAAGATATTTTAAAGTACTTTTATATTATCGAAAGTGTTCACCAGATTTACACGTTTTGAGGTGTACTGATTACGTTTTCTTTTGTATCTCAGCCAATTGAGTTAGATCGTTCAAAATTGGTATACGTAGGTTAATTAAGAGTGCCTGAAAGGGTGGAGAAGAAATAGGCGTGCACCGCGTGCGTATTCCCTAACTTGTGCGCGCGCAGCGCTCACGGGGCTGCGCTGAATAAGGCAGTGGGGATCCGTCCCGTCTTTGTACCCGATGAGAAATGAATTTATAAATTTTCTTTTCCTAAGAATAAAAATTTGACTTGAGAAGGAATGTGTGCGCGCAGCGCACGCATACCCTCTTACGTGCGCGCGCAGCGCTCAAGGGTCTGCGCTGCTGAAGGCTGTGGGAACCGGTGTGAGTTTTTACCCGATAAGAATTTTTTTTTTTTTTTTTTTTTTTTTTTAGGGAGCACGAAGGGTCAGGGAAGGAATACGCGCGCGCAGCGCGTGTATCCCGTAAGCGCTGCCCCGGACTGCGCTGCCGAAGGGACCCGGGCCGACTTTTTACCCCTGCTACACTATGTTAGGATTTTCCGTCACTCCGGCACATGTTTCTGTTATCCCTGAGAGCTGATATTTTCCTAAAAAGTGTTTAGAGTCAAATAGCAAAAAATTGGAGGGTATGCGTACTTGATTAAAAAAATTAATTAATTAATTAAATTAAAATAAAATAAATTTCCCCCTTATTTAAAGGACACCCTAGTATATATTCTTATTATATGACAATGTGGTACCTTAAAATAAATGCTAAGTTTGTTTTGAAAACCTCATTTTTTGTTTTACGAAACATTATGAAACATATTTCATTCTTTATCAGAGACTCGTACAATATAAACTTTCAACGCAAACTCAATTGCTTTTTAAACTTCTTAAAATTATATTATATAAGTTCCATTTGATTAACGACTCTTTTGCGATAAATTTCCATTATTAAAGTACTTACATAACTTTAATAATAAAAATGCATTGTGAATAAATTTCATAATTAATGATAAAACTATTTCAAAACTGCTTGTTTTTCTAAACCAAAACAACAATAATTTATCAGATAAATATAATTATTTAGATTTGCTATTAGATACTTCGAATATTAATCACAATTTCTTGACATTTCAGTCGCCTTGGTTCCTAATATAACGTTGAAAATAGGTCATATTTTAAAACAAAGCAAAGTTCTCATCAACTTTAAAGTAATCAGAAACTTATTTTCTCCACTTAAGTTTAAATCTGATAAAGTGCGCTGACTGCGTGGGGGTAAATTCAGCAATGCTCTTCGTATCTTTTCAGAATTGTAGCGGGTTGAAATTTGTTAATTGACAATTTTTAAAGGAACAGTTTTACGTTGAAGGTAAGAAAAGTTTACTTTTGTGAGTGATGACATTTTCATGAGTGAATCATTTTTACAAATTTGCTTATTTTTGAAAGTGTAGAGTTGTGTTTAAGGGTGGGTATTATAAATCACTTTTACTGTGCTAAAGTAACGAAAATTTACATATACATGCGGTGAAATACAGTAATATGAAACCTGTGAAATTTATGAAAAAATATTTAAATTAAACAAAGATAAAATTCAAAATTCAAAATTTTAGATATTATTATTATTATTATTATTATTATTTTATTTTTTAAAGATTCTCTGCTAATTAATTTTTAATTTTGCCTTTGATTTTACGTTATTATATAGTTTAGTAATATATTCTCCATACATGATTTTATTTTATATCTTATAATTTTCATTTATTTTATTTATTTATTTATTATTATTATTATTATTATTTTATTATTTATTTATTTATCTTTTAAATTCCTTGATAAGTCATTATTATTGTTATTTAGAATATTTTGAATTCTGAATTCTGAAACGCAAAGCAAATGTTCACTATTCAATTATAAAAATATTTTAAAAAAATAATTAATCCACAAAGCAATACCTAAATACGTTTGGAATATGCTGTTAAAATGTAATCCTGTTAAATCGTGAGGATTTTTTTTTTTTTTTTTTTTTTTAATTATTTAGCAGAAAACTTTTTAAATATTTTCAAAAAAATTGTTTCTTCATTTAAAACTTTGAATATTATTTTTATTTTATGTACATGTTTAAATATTTTATCCACATAATATTTTTATATTTTAATGACAAATTTCAAATTTCTCTCTAAGATAATAATTTATTAAATATATATACGCACACACATATATATATATAACGTATACACTATTCTAGTTAGTTTTGTTTGTTTGTTTGTTTGTTTGTTTGTTTAACATTGTCTAGGACAGTGGTCGTCAACCGGTGGTCTGCGAGAAATTTTTGGTGTCCTGCAAAAGAATTTTAACATTATTTGCATTTTTTAATGCTTTATTCGAAATTACACACATCTTATTTCTAACTTTATGATTTTCTGAGTCACCCATGTTCAAAATATTAGACATCAGAATTTTCTGGATGAGATCAGAGGGTAAATGGGATAATCTTTTATCTCAAATATTTGAATTGTAAGTGTTCGGCATAGTTATCGCTTTAAATTTCTGATCTGCATTTAGATAGTCATTGTTCTATTTTTTTTTTTTTTCTTTTAATTAATATTCGAATTCTTCAAAAGTTTAAAATATGATTTTCCATTTGATTTTTATAATTTTATAATTTAACAATGTAATATGCATGCTACTAAATTAAGTAAATACAGTTTTATGCAGGGAAGCAGCAATTTATCATTTTAGTTAAATCTTTCTTCTGTGTTTCCTACAATATACAAGTTATAAAAAAGTATTCACGTTCTTCCCCCATAGTTGTTTTATTGAAATCAAACAAACTTTAAACCTCGTTCCACGAATGGAAAACTGGCGCATACCGTTATTTCTGAAACAAAGTTTTCTTCTTCTTAAACTAACGATTTTATAAATAAGAGAAAAATTTTTAATAAATACCGGCATGAGGTCAGCGCTAAATTTCGACCGTCGCTCGTTTTTATTATTTACGTTTCTTTTTCCATGTTTTATAATATATAGGTTTATTTCATATTTATAAAAGGGGCTCTGAATTTTACCTTTGAAATATATTCACGTTTCTCAATAATATTCGTAGTCTGTGGAACTTTAAATTATGAATTTGGTGGGCAGTAGAATTTTAAATTGTGAATTGTGGTCCGTGAAGTGAAAAAGGTTGGCGACCGCTGGTCTAAGATATATACGTGATGTAATTACGACGATGGACACAACAATGTGCCTTTAGTAATCCAATCAAAGCTTATTTATTCAGTTACATCCAACGAGATATATAAATTAGAGTGCTGATTCAATGGATGAAGGATTAACCTTCCGTGGTTCAAGATGAATCACGTGACATGCTCGAATAGGTTGCTGTGTTTGGCCCATTATCGCTATTTTGGCACTTAAAATTTCAGTTCGACAAATTATCATTATTATTAGGTAACATGACAGTCCTATGACCGAAATAAATTGTTTTTAAAATAATTTTACACATATTTCACATTTTAATAAATAATAAAATACCTTTTATTTCATCGTTTCCCAACAAAGTTTAAAAGTTTTTATAAAAGAAAATTTAAACTTTTAAAGAGCTAAATTTAACAACAAATAATAATTTTTCAACTATTTTTAAGCATTTTGTCGGTTAAAGTTCAACTACACGAAATAAAAGAGAAGTAAAATCAAAATCAAAATGCTTTAGAACAAAAGAATATTAAACTACGCAAGTAAACAAAAAAATTGGCGTTTATGACTTATTCGAAGAACAATCTCCAAACCGTTGCCATAGAAATTTACAGAAAATAAGCTGTTACCAAGGGAACCACCGAATACGCAGGTGCAAGGAGAGCATGTCACATGACTCATCTTGGACCTTCTCAAGGGTTACCATTTATCACTCTACTTTATATATCTCGTTGGTTACATCCACGGTCGGCCAAGGTAACAGCGACATCCGACGATTCCGACGAATTCACGATCTTAGACCAAGTTCGGCCGGAATTTATGTTAAATATAGAATTGCGTGCAAAATTTATTATATAGTTTATGTTTTCCTACATTCCTTTAAGATGACTTGGCACCTTTGTCGGCACAATTGAAGAAGGTTTCATATAAAAACTTATATTTCTATTCCATACTTATAAAATGAACTGCAATAGATTTTTTAAATAAAATATATGTTCAGGTAATAATTCTTATGTTTTTTTTATATAATTTTTGTACAAGTTTGAAATTTTTTAATTGCGTTTTCTCAGTTTGCATTTTTTCTCATGAATTCATGATTGTCAAATTGCTAAAACTTCTACAGATATTATAGAAGAAAAATTGTAAGGTTAATAGAATCTATTTAAAAGAATAAGGGATGGATTTTGCAATATCTTCAAAAAAAAGGGGGAAATATATATATATATATATATATATATACCTTTTTTTTTTTTTTCCAAATTTTTACATAAACAGGCACATTTTAATTTTTTTTTCTCAATAACTAATTAATAAATTTCAAAATCCATCCCCGATTCTTTTAAATAGATTCTATTAAACATCTAATATACATATAGGTAAGGTAACCGAAACTTCTGATGAATTGGTGATCTCGGACAAAGATCGGTCTATGTTACGAATTTTCTTGCTACAGACTGGCTGTTAGCGTTTCCAGGACTCGCAGAAATACGTCCGGGACTTATTTTTATTCATCTGGTGACCACTGACAGCATATACATTCCTTTTGACTTGTTTTGACTAAATTTTCTCCGTGTTTGATTTCTTGCGCTATAAATTTCCATCTACCAAAACTATTTTTACAGAAGCAATTTACTAATTATTAGCATATCTATAATATTGAACAGGGAGTTAACTCCCTGTTCAATAAAATCTAATTTTAACTAGACTTTTCCTTAGATTAATATTAATTATTTTATAATCTTTCATGTTATGAATGGCATTAATATATATACATATATTTATTTATTTAATGAAGAAATTGTGCATAAATTTTTTGTTTACACATATGTAGAAACAGGTATATCGTGTAAGAATATGCATCTTCGACAATATGTAGAAATAATTTAAATAAATTTGACATTTAGTTATTTCTGAATTTTATAAAAGAGCCCTTCGTTATATTTATATATACAAAAGAAAAAATGAAAAAAAAAAAAAAAGAGGCAATGAAAAACAGATATGTTAAATCGTGTGTTCGAGCAGTGAAGCGTATACATGCTGCTACACACACACACATATATATATATATTCTTTTCTTTTTTTTTTTTTTAAGGAAAAGTTGAACTTCTTATATAAGGGTATTAAATCGCTTCATGCTAATTTTATTCTACGTGCCTCTGCTCTTTTTTTTTATCTTGTCTCTTTAAGTATGCAACACAGCACGGAGACTTTTTTTTTTTCTCCCTTATTAGTTTTTCAGGGTGGATGACGGGTTTACTATATTATTTCTGCTGCTGCCATCTCATTATTATTACTTAGACGTATGGGTATTTCTTTAAAATATAAAATATTTATTATAAAACTCAGATTTGCTGAAAGAATTAATATAAAAGAATTCTAAGCTTTGGAAAAATCAAATTAAAAGAAATTTTAGTGCATTCCTAATTTAAACATTATATTATTTCATGGGTAAATAAAATGGCAAAAGGTTGTGCAAAAAAATGTATACAATTTTGTAAAATTAATTGACACTTTTCGGGGGATCTCAAACATTACAAAATTTAAACTTTTATGCGGTTCTCAAACAAAATATTTTCTACGAGTAAAATGTTTTCCGTAACCTATTTACGGCATGTACAAAAAAGTTTTACATATGTTTTAAACAAAGTTGTTGACGGATTAATCGCTACTTAAAAGGTAAACGGGTTCTCCGATATATGAATTTTTTATATAGAAAACTTATGTAAAAGCATTAGAAAGTGGTGTAAGTCAGATTTTTTGTCGTGTCATGCTGCTGAAACTTTTACAAGTAGAACTCTGAAATTTTGTACAAAAATTTATTGACATAATGGAACATTTTACCCCTGGACACTTTTTCTATGGAGGCCATAAAAAAATTAAATTTTTTTAATTATCGACATTAAATCCTGTGAAATATTAAATAATATAATATTATAATAAGTCTGTGAATACTACCCAGCTAAAATAAATCTTCAAAAAAACTTAAAAAAAAAAAAAAGAAGAAACACTGCAGATAATCTGAAGGTATTTGGAAAAATACCAGCTTAAAAAAGTCTTCAAAAAAAAAAAAAAACCCTATAAAAATAAAGAAAAACTGCAGAAAACTATAGAAAAGCTGCAGGTAAACTGGAGGTATTTGGATGAGCAAAATATCTGAAAGTAACTCCCCCCCATCCACCCTCACCTTAAACATTTTTTCCCTTAAACTTATTATGGTTACAAATACCTTCAGTTTTTCTGCAGTTTTTCTTCATTTTTATAGTTTTTTTTTTTTTTTTTTTTTTTTTTTTAGCCTTTTTTTAAGTTAAGATTGTTTTAAATACCTTTAGATTATCTGCAGTTTTTCTTCAATTTTTATAGTTTTTTTTTTTTTTAGATCTTTTTTTAGCTGGGTAATTTAATAAAATTATGTACCCTTTATTAAATTACTAGCAGGCTACGCCCGCTTCGCTTGGTCACTAAATTTAAATGAATTTTCAAAAGAATTGAATCACTATTTATATTTTATATCACATTTTGGGCTTTGTAACATAATTAAAATTCCTTTTAAGGTCAAAAAGTCAAAATAACATATTACAAATTAAATTAAATTAAATATTTCTTCCGTTTTGTACTCGTTTTGCAACATTGCTCTATGGTCTTATGTGAATGACTCTCAAGAATGAATCAACAATTGTTTAAAAATGTAACGATTATGTATGGGAAATAAGTACGCTGTAATTTAAAAATTGCAGTTTTTAGAACTTCAAAACTGATAATTTTTAAAAAGCTATTCATTATTCTTTAATATTAGACTGTTTTTTGTTTAATATTTGACTCTTATTTTAAGATAAAAGCAATCGAATGATATCGCGTTGGGTTACTTTGCAACGTAATATCTTTAAATCTAATATCTTGATGTATATAGTGTCCCCACAATAAATGAACAGTTTCTAGAGCTCTTTTAAAATAGCATAGCCTCTATACAGTATCTTTAAAAAAAAATTTCATCAGTTTTTACAGAAAAAAAAATGGCAAACCTTCATCAAAAGCAATTGAATGATATCGCGTTGTGAAACTTTATAGCGTAATATCTTTAAATCTAATTACTTGATGTATATAGTGCCCTCACAAAAAATGAGTGCCCTCCCAAAAAATGAACAGTTTTTAGAGCTCTTTTAAAAAAGTATAACATCTCTGCAGTATCTTTTTAAAAAATTTCATCAGTTTTTACTAAAAAAAAAAATGGTTGACTTTCATCACCAAAGTAATTAAATCTAGACCAATCAAAAATAGAAGTGGTCCGCCCGGATGTGTTCCGCCGACAAACTATTTGCTTTATTTATATAGATAACAATAAGCCTCTGAATACTAATTTAATAAAAATATGTACCCTTTTACAAAACTTTGCTATTTTTTTGTATATGTTTTCTAACGTATATTAAATTTATTTATACATATGCGTATACATTTATATGCATATACATTATACATATGCACATAAATTTAATTCATATACATCTATTTATTTGTACATATTTATATAAAAAAAATTTACAAGATTTATGAATCTGTAAAGTTTCCCAATAATATTTAAACTCCTCATTTCAAAGAATGGTGAAATGCCAAAACTAAAGGAACTTTTTACAGTTAATTGTAATGATACGTATCAAAAAGTGTGATCTCAAGCTATGAAGTTACATTTCAAGTTCGCAATTTGCTTCGTCATTTTTTTTTTTTTTTTTAACTTGTAATAACTTAACTTCCCTCAAGGCATACGCATAGCGGCATTAGAGAGTGAAAATATTGCGGAAGGTGATTAACAGGGAGACATTCTCAATGGATTTTCAATCATTAGCCACCAGATTAAGATTCTCTTCATATTGCATCACACTAATGACTTCGACGATTTCCACCTTCAAGGGATCCTGCAAGTTCAAGGTTTATGACGTCAGCCTGTGGCTCATGTTCACTTGGGAAATTTGACCCTCGATTCATCAGGTGTTTGCTGTCATAGGTTTTTGATGGCAGCTTTAGGAAGTTTTGTGTTGCATCGATATAAATAGTGATCTCGTGTTGCTTTCTTTCTTTGTGTCGCCACCACTTTTGATGAAATATCCGGGTAAATATTTATTACAGAAACAATTGGTTAAGATGTTTCCTAAAGGAATTATGAGTAGTTTTCTATTTATAAAGGTTATTAAACAGAATTAAATTTTTGGTAAATAAACAGATAAAAGTAAATCACTGGAATAAGGATTTTTTTTCATCACATAAATTAAAAAAGAAAGAAAGAAAAGAAAGAAAGAAAACTCTATCTTAATATAAAATTCATACAATTCAACAACGAGGTTTTAATAAATAAGACTATCCCAATATCGAAAATTTTTCAGACTACCTAAGCTTATATTTATAATATGATGCTGAAGTAAAAGTATTCATTTTTTATCAGTTTTATATTTTTTCTAACAGTTTTGATAGATTCCTCAGAGATATATAAGTTAATAATAATGAAGACGAAGATAATTAAAAAGATAATAATAATAATAATGAAAAGCAGCAAATGAAGGGTCAAGTGCCATGTGGTGAGATTAAAGTATATACGTTTGACCCCTATAAATACCTTTGACATTCCTATTAAGAATTCGATTTTATGCCCATTGGAATCTAAAGGTACTTTGGGGTATCATCGGTAGAGAAAGGACAAAAATTAAAACTTTAAATTCGCAACAGAGAAATACATATTTTAACATGATAGAGAACAGTTCAAAAGGAATTCTAAAACCGACTTATTTATTTATTTTATTTACTTATTTATTTATTTATTTATTTTCTCTCGATTTTTCACGCTTTGTTGGAATGAAACATTTAGAAAGTAGAATTCAGTCAAGCAATCAGAAAATGTAATGGTGTCCAAGATCTTCAAAATAATTATTTATAAATTTAAGCTTGAAATAACATGCGTAATTTTGCTCATACAGATTCTTTATTTCCAAATAACTTTGATAACTCAAAGTGCTGCGATCACAAAAAAAAAAAAAAAAAAAGGAAGGAAGGAAGGAAGGAAGAAAGGGGGTTAATTTGAAATTTATTTGGGCACTTCTTTGTCAATGTGTGGTCTTAAACGGAATGCAGTTTGAAAATGTATTTTAAAGAGCTGCTATGTGTGATGAACATGTTTTTTATTTCATTGATCATAAAGTAATCTTTTTTTTTTTTAATGATAATTAGACTTTTTATTTTATATTCTGTCATAAAAATAAATCGAAACAATAAATAGAGATAAATATTGTCGCGTACTCGGGGTTCGTGAATTATCCGTGAATGAATGACAGGTCTTGCAGAAGCTTAAAAGTTTATTTATAGAATATTCTAGAAGATTGTAGGTCTATTAACCAAGTATTAACTTCATTTTCACCAGCAAACACAATTTAAATAACAACTACAACATAGATATCACAGGATAAACTGTATCATAACCATAACACACACAGCATATGAGCTGTAATCAGTAGCAGAGGCCTAGTCAAGCAGAGCTCTTCATACTGCAATGATTTGGCATAGAACACAACTAACTGAATGATCGGAATGCGATCCCTTTGTATAACTTCTTATATTTCCAGAATTTTCCAGTATCTCGAGAAATACTTGATTTAGAGCTTAGATAATCGATATATCGGTAATAAGGATTGTCTCGCAAAAGTCGCTAAGGGGCGATAAACTCACCATATTCATCGCCAGGGCCATTATCTGCCCTGATGAAACTATTTAACGGGTTTTTAAAGGGGAATCGACTATTTAATGCCAATTCAATCTAGAAATGCAGAAAATTAACCATTTTATCACCTGACAAGCCTCTTTAAATGAAATTACACGATTACTATTTACAAATTCGTAGTAATAGTAATATATTGTTACCTTGAATTGATCATTTTAATGCACAGTGTACTTTTCAAATATATTGATAGCCATTAACAGAACTACTTAATAAATATATTTGTAATTTTCTTTCTAATATTAATTTTAATTCTGTTCCATGGCAATATTTTGCTGTTGAGATTTTTGATAACAAAGTGTTTATTTGTAATCATCCAATACAAAACACTTTTTTTTTTCTTTTGATCATGTTTTCAATGTTTTTCATATAGTTATCATCATTCGTATTATACAAATTTACTAATAAGAAAACAAAATTATACCTATTAAAAGATCATTTTAATTACAAATATTTTCATACTTATTTTTTTTTTTTATTAATTTTAGTCCAGGCCATTTTTTTTTATATACATACATATCCTTACGAATATAAACAGATGTAATAAATTGCACATATATGGAACAAATTAGAAAACAAAAAACAATTGTCACTTACTATGCCGTTTTATACTGACGTTTTGTATCTATTTCTTTTCCTAATTTCATTTATTTCAGAACATAAATCACTGCAGTAAAAGTTTAAATCTATATATTTTATGTTACGTTCATTTATGTTGCCTTAATACATATTTAAAGGCTTGCAAGACAGTGAGTCTCTTAATAAGTAATTAAAAATTTAAAGCTTTATATATGCATGTGTGAGTGTATGTATACAATCGAAAAATTTATTGTATTCCGGACAGTGACTATATAGAGAAATCTTAAGAACAAAAAATAAAAATTCAAACCGAAATAATAACGCCACCTGTTCGGCTATTTTCACCGTAAGTTTATATGCACCAATTTATATCAAGGTGCAGGTAAATGTAAATTTGGATAAAAATCCGGAAATTAGTTCTTGAGCTAGAGGTGACAGAAAATTTTTCTCAGAAATAGATATTTTATAAAACTGTATTCACGAGATCTCAAAACGTGAAAAATCTTTCGGAAATCGAAAATTAGAATGAAGTAAATGTGAAATTATTCTGCTTAAGTTTTAAGAATGCAGATAGACGCTATTACGAAATAATTCCGGAAAAAAAAAAGAAACAAACAAACAAACAAACAAAAAGAAATCACGATTTCAAATTTAAGCCATTGCGCAGAAAATAATGATAATAATAATAATAATAATAAAAATTTGCGAAATTGTTAATAGGTCCAGCCACAATTGTTGTTAGGAACCTGATTTCAATAAAAGGAGTTTTATTTTTTTCGATCCACGCTAGTGTATGAGGATTTGAGAAAACATCCATGTTTACTCGGAAATCGAACTTGGAACCTTGTGTGTCATAAGTTAATTACCTGCCAATAAAACCAGTAGGCTGGCCAAATTCATCCTTTTTTTTTTTTTTTTTTTTTTTCGCTGCAGCAACTAGATAAATTCAATATCGATGTCATAACAAATGAATTCTCGACAAAGAAATTAAACAACGAAAATAACCCTGACAGGGTCGCAGCCAATTTACAGCCGATATATAAACAGAGTATAAGAAAAGAATTAAAAAAAAAAATACGTTAAGGAAATATTGTACTTTTACAGATAATTTTCAGTGTACAGTCGGTAACAAAAGTCTCCGAACACTAGTAAACATTCCTATGTCGAAAAAGTACACTTAATACAGTTTTGTTAAATAAATCCTTGACGAATCCTGTTCTTAGTCAGTCTAAAAGCAGGATTCGACAAGGATTTATTTAACAAAATTGTATTAAGTGTACTTTTTTTACATAGGAATTTCTGCTTGTGTTCGGAGATTTTTTTTTTTTTACCGACTGTATAAAACAAAATAAAATGGTCATAATCCGTTAATAATTATCACAACATGTTCGCTGAAAAATTACTAACACAGTTATTATCTATAAAATAAACTCCTTATATTATGTCATGATAAAAAACAATTTACCAAAGAAAACTTATTTGCCGTAAAAAGTTTTTGATTTTCTTTAGTTTGCTATTTTTTGAAGTTCAAATCTTCATTTCTTTACTAGCTTTTACCCAAAAAATACTTTTCAGATTTCATCAATAGATGATATTTTAGTAGTCGAAGTTACTTATTGAAGTTATGATATATTTTTCCTCGGAGGAAATTTTCTGTTTTATGGCATACCTGAAACTATTTTACTTTTGCCTTTTTATCTTTTTAATCTACTTTTACGATGTATATTTTCGTAGGTAGATAAAACATTGATATTTTTATCGTTTTTTTTCCTTATATATAAAGTTATAATTTTACTAAATATATATATGTATATATAAATAGCAAAATACGTTATTTACAGATTATTGCTTAATTCAGTGTCCACAAATTTATGCGGAAAGCATACATCATTAATTTTTAATTATAAAGAAATAAAGGCATGACCATAATCATTCAAATTCACTTCGGTTCACACGTAAAATATATAGCATTCTGGTTTTATTATTATTATTATTATTATTATTATTATTATTATTATTCATTAAAAAAAAAAAATGGAAGACCATAATTATTCAAAATTACTTCTGTTTACATATTAAATATACAGTATTTTTTTTAAATAATTATAAATAAAACAAGTTCATGACCATAATCATTAAAATGAGGTTCTTTTTTAATGCATCGATATAATCTGGTATTTGATATGTAAATATTATTTCTAATTCATATTATCTGAAAAATTTGCATAGAAAATAAAATTAACTTTGAAAATTTTTCATAGTATCTTTTAAACATTTCCTCCGTGTTTCCTTTGCATCAAATAGTTTTTAAATCAATTGAATTCTATCCATTTTTTCATATAACGCACAATAATATACTGTATTGTATTATACTTCTTTAATGAGTTCAAACTAAGTTAAATAAATTAGTGGTAGATACTATGCATGTATATAGTAGATTATACATGCATATATTTTTACATTTAAACTGTAAAAATAGGCTTTCAAAGTCTTCCATAGGTTCTCTTCGTATTCAAGGTTAGTCTTACAGTAAAGTCTTGAACTATGAAGAATTTTTTTTTTCTCTATTTTCTCTTTTTTTTTTCTCTCTCTATTCTATCTCTTATTCTTTTGATTGGTTGATTGGATGGGTTTTACGTCGCACAAGTGCTGCGCAATGGGTAATTGGCGACGGTCTGGGACTCACCCCTAGAGGTGGTCCGGAGACATGCCATCACAATTTTGATCCTACGCGGAAGGGATGGCTCTCCCGTTTCAGCGACCCCCAGAGGTATAATTGTTGATGAGAACATGGAGGACATTGCGGCCACGACAGATTTTATGTGCACCAGCCACCATTAGGGTACACGACGGTCTTCGGCCGGTTCGAGTACCGAATCCGCAATTGAGTACCGAATCCGCCGGTTCGAGTACCGAATTCCAATTGCGAGCCCGGTGCTCTACCGACTGGGCTACCGAGGCACTTATTCTTTTGAATAAATTTGTTAATTTCACTCATTTAGACCTGGGTATCTATTCTCCCATCCGACTGCCATAGCGACCGTCCTTAAGCAACGACAGTCGTCAAATCAAAAGTCGGAATGTGACGTCACGTGATCAAAATAACGACTGCCACAGTCGGAATTGAGGTGTAGTCTGGTCGGAGAATAGATGCCCATTTCCTGTACTATCTGCTTTCACGTGAGTACTGAGACAAGTATGAATAACTCTATTTGCAGTGTTTATATATACATATATATACAGGGTGATCAATTTAAAAGAGTACCCGTTGGTTTTTCTTATTACCCTTAATTATGACGGATGTGGCAACTATTCTAACATTGAAGAATAATCGTTTGAACCCTGTTTAAGTGTAGGAGACAATTTTCAACACTGTTGGACTGCTACAACTTTATTTGTGAGGTAAAATAGAAATGGAGACGCAGAATGTTACTTAATCCTGTGATAATTTTACTTATGAAAAACAAAATTTCAAATTTTTTTGCATTAAAAAAAAAAAAAATAAATAAATAAATAAAACCTAATCTCACTCCGTTAGATTTTTTTTTTTTTTTTTTTTTTTTTCGGGGATATCTCAAAGATAGGGTTTTCCAGAGAAGTCCTGCAAACATCGATGAATTAAAACAAATCATAACTGAAGAAATCTCGTCAATAACACCAACAATGCTGCGACATGTAACAGAAAACTTGGTTCGACGTGAGCATGTTTGCATTCAAAACGGTGGCGAACATTTTCAACATTTTCTGAAAGGAATGGTAATGTAAGAAATTTGAACTAAATCATGTTTTTTAAAAATAAAATAATCACAGGATTAAATAACATTGTGCGTCATACATTTGTGTTTTACCTCACAAATAAAGTTGTAACTGTCCAACAGTGTTCGAAATTGTCTCTCACACTTAAACAAGATTCAAACAATTATACATATGTGTTAGAATAGTTACCACGTTCGTCAGATTTAAGGGTAATAAGAAAAAACATCGGGTACTCTTTTAAACTAATCACCCTATATACATACATATACAATATTTTTAATGGTGCCCATTACTGGTACCAAAATATATCATTGCCAGCAGTGGATAGCATTTGTTCTGTCCACTATTGGGTCATTTGATATCCTGGGGTATATCTAGTAGTGGCCATGCGTTCTCCCAATTTCACATATCAGAACGACAGATGAATTTATTTCGTTGAAACTTGAATCAGAATATCTCGAATTATTTAAATCATATCTTAAATATTTAATTGATTTAATTTGATATTTGTAATATATCTTATAAAATAGTTCAATAAAGTTTATACGGTAAATAAAATGCACTCACCTTGTTTATGAGTATCCTCTGCTATTTCTGGTTTCAGGAACAGATGTATTCCGTAAGTGAATAAGGAGTTTGAGTTTCAGAATAAATTTCTTTTCTGCTAAGCTATTCAAAAGATAATTTTAAATATATAAATAACAGTGTTTTAATTAAATTAAACCAGCATCCTTTGGCTTGGTTTGTGAATAATAATTATATATTATATTATATTGTGGGGAAAAAAGATAAACCCACATGTTAACTTTAATTACATTTTTTATTAAACTGAAACATCGAAGAGAGGAAAAAAAAAAAAAAAAACAGACTTCACTACACGTACATAGAATACAGACGGCCAATCACAACCAATGAGTCACGGCTGCGCTCTAATGTAGATATATGTGCAAGAAGAAAAAAAAGTCAAATGAAATGTTTTTCGAACAATATGAAAAAGAAAGTTTTAGAAATAAATGAAAGAATGTCATTTGAGTTTATTTTTCATCAACATTAATATTTAAATTACAAATGTCTTCTCATAATTTAAATGATAAGAAAATCCTTTTTTTTATAATTGACTATCTGCTATTATCTAGTACCAATCCACTGAATATTTTGTAAAAAAAAAATATTTTTTGTGTTTTCTTTAAGTCACATATTAAGTAATTTGAAATATATCAAGTAAAATCAATCATAAGGAAAAGAAGGCTACTTTTAATTCATTATGATTCTTTGCAAGAAGTGTAAAGTAGACACAATTTTTTTTATTTCAACTTTAAACCTCTTCCATTGTGTAATTTTTTTTTTTTTTTTCAATTTTAAGAAAGTAATCCTTCCCCCCTCTCTCCTTTAAATAACTACATAAGAACATAATTCTTTTTATAGATATAATTGTGTCTTAAGCAAGCACGTATTAAATTAGATAAGGACCATTGCAAGCAGTTTATACAGAATACCAACTAAAAACTTTTTTTTTTCAGGATCTCTCTGGCGTATTTTTTATAAAGATGTTTTACAACAACAATTAAATGTCCATTTTTATGCATTCTTTGCATTATTTCTTAGTGCTGGTATTTAAATCATTATTTATATTTATTTATTTATTTATTTTTTTACATTATTCATTTCCAGTAGTTAAAAAAAAAAAAAAATGTAGGAAGTAAAAATAAATTCCACTTACTATAAGTACATTTTACACTCGTTTTAAATTAGATAAGAACAGTTCTTTCAATTCTGTCCATGATATTAATTTTAAACAGCTACTTCTTTTTTTTTTTTTTTTTTTTTCCCTCGTCAATTTTTTATATAAAGGTGTTTTTCAACAATAATTATAAAGATCAATTTTATGCATTCTAGGCATTGTATTTTGATTAATATTTTTCAAATACTGTTTTTTTTTTTTTTTTTTTTCCTGTTTTAAATACGTAAAAATGGAAAATGAATATACTTTCCACAATTCGCATTTTATTTAAACTCATTTTAAATTAGCTAAGAACTGTTATTGGTATTCAATTCATGATGCAAACCTTAAAATGCTAAGGGAATACTTCAGAAATTAAAAAAAATGTTTCATTAAAAAATATTAGTAGCCAATTTATGCATTCAATGCAGCACATTAGATTAAAAATATTTTTGCTGCATGTTTAGAAATCTAAATTAAATTTTTGCTACTAAAATTATTATTTTTGAGAATCATTTCAGCTAAAATAATTTGCAGGCCCAAATTCACTCAAGAACACGGTTCCTTTGAAGCTTTTTACATCAATAAAAAAAACCTTATATGGGCACCACATGACTCCTTAGACAGTCATTGGATATATATATATATATATTGTTATGAAAACATAGACATTTTTGTTTGATGTAAGTAATTCGTAAATAAACAGGCAGTTTACAGTCTTCGAAAATTCTTGAAAACAAGCAAGAAAAAAAAAAGCTGTTACTCCAACTACAAAAGTCACGATAATTTGCTTATATATACCGCGGAAACAAATATAGTAGTTCAGAAATAATCCTCTAAGGCTTATTGCAGAATCTCTCATTGGTAAATGAACAGATTGAGTTCAATGAAAATTATTCGAGTCCCTAACAGCTCAAAATGTTCCAGAAACGTAACAATCATATAACATCGAAACATTATAAATATTTCAGAAAAGTTTTAAAACGTTCAAATTGCTTTCCGATTAGTTTAAAAAACGTAGAAATGTCCGCAATCGTAACAAAAAATCAAATACATAACAGAAACGTTTCCATCATTTAACAGATAGAAAATCAATAGGGGCGATTGTTTCAGAAAGGTATCAGAGAGCATACTTAAATGTGTTACTTTTTGAAAGATTGTAAGTATTTTGCAACATAACTGAAACATTCTACGTCGTATGGGGTATAGATGGCCTACATTTGTTTTAGTTTTTTCGCAAAAATTATAAGTAAGAAACGATACATTTTACCAAAACAATTAACTCTGTTAAATTTGAGAAAATATATACTAATTCTAGCTATCCTGAAACAACAATTGCCGTCAAATTTGATCGCTAATCTCACCAAGCCGCCAACTTTGTAACCAGCGCAGATTTTATTCTTAGCATTAATTTTGGCGGTTTGGCATAGAATTTGGCGTCTTAGCGACCGAATTTGACGAAAATTTGTAGTTTGAAGTTGCCAAAATTTCAAAGCTCTAACTTCAACAAGAACAGATTTCTTGAATTTTCCGGAAACTTTCATTGATTTATAGCGCAGAACAAAATTCTTTGAAAATTCTATATATAAATTATTAACAAGGCTACAAATAAAATCTTCTTGTAAAAAAATAAAACCGACTACAAAAAGCATCTATTATTAAGACAATTAAAATAAAGTGAAAATTGGCATGAAATGAAATTGTAAGTTGCACCTAAAAGAATAAAATGAATTCCTTCGCGAAACGACATAAACACTACAATTAATCAAAAATTTTTCAGTCGGCGCAAAATTAAATAAAATTTGATTTTTATTTTACAGATTTGTTTTTTGACTGGTAGCTACAAACACTGTTGTCTCGAATGATCCATCTTTATAGTTTCCTTTATTATATTATCAAACATTGAGAAAAAATTCTGTAATCGACATCTAGAATCTAAATTGTGGCTCTAGAAAAAGTAGTTCCCTGTCATCCTTATAAATTCTAGTCCCCTTTGAAAGCGAATTCTAGAAACCCCTATTAGAATGCTAGAGCGTTTGCCTATATTCTCGAGGATAAAGTTATTTAAAAATCTCTGCAAATAAATGCGAATACAAGAGGCGGGTTTCAGCAACTATAATCTTGGTTTATTACCCAATTCTAGAAAACCAATAGAGCATTTCTCGCAATACAAAAGATTCAGAATATTTAGGATATTGTTTCACCATCTAGAAATGTGTGGAGTAGAAATTCTCGATCATTTCGTCTATTCAGTTTATCGGATTGCCTTTAGCGCATAGCTCGGAAATCTATATTTATAATTAAGGGTTTTAGAAAATGACTACTTATTCATTCTGGACGAAGGCTGTATATTTTTTTCTCAATGAAGTATGCAATTAGTCCATTATTAATATCTGTATAGAACAGTAAACATCTTTCGCAGTCTGGTATTTATGTTTCTACGAAGTTACGTTTTCTTTACACTTTTGCAGCATGCGGAATCATAATTGTTTATTTCAATCAAAGTAGTTTTCTGTTATTGTTCTGCAGATGCCAAAATGAGATGTATATTTTATATACAATTTGGTTTTTATATTGAATGATAGTACAATTTCTATTTAATTTTGCGCCGACTTCAAAAGTTATAATAAACTGTAGTAGTTATGTTGTTTAACGAAGTAATTTATTTTATACTTTTAGGCGCAATTTACAATTTCATGTTTTGGCAATTCTCATTTCATTTTTAGTTGTAAAATAATAGATGCTTTTTGGAGTCGGTTCTATTTTTTACAAAAAGATTTTTTTTTTCTCCTTGCTTGTTTTCAAGAGTGTTCGTAGACTGAAAGTTGCCTGTTTATTTACGAATCAGTTACCTCACACAAAAATGACCTGTACACTGGTGATGATTAAGAAATAGATGATAGGTTTTTTTTTTTTTTTTTTTTTTCATTTCCGCTAGGGTTGGCGTTGACTTAGCGTCAAATTAAACATTCAAGAGGGACGAAAAAAGGCAGCTTAGAATTACCAAAATTTGGAAACTCTAACTTCAATATGAGGCGAATTCTAGATTTTTTTGTAGTGATTCACTAGTTTATAGCACAGAATTACCTCGAAATTCTATAAACCACTGTGACAATCCTCTCAATAATTTCTAATTCCATTCAGACTTCGAAATTTTCGGTTGTTCCTAAATTAGCAAAATTTCTGCTCTGTAGTGAATTTAACAGTGCTTATTTGATTTATGTAGTAAGAATGACTGTTTCATTGGATTGTTTCGAGAATATTCATTGATTATTGATTTTCGTAGCCCAAAAATGTGTTTTATTTAACTGTTTTCTGGATATTCATTAAGTAAAATGCATTCATCGATTAGAATCTGCTTATATCTTTAAGAATTAATATATACACGCAAAAAATAGATAACTTTCATAATATCATTTCGGGCTCTATCTACGATTTGAATATACATTAATAAAATGCATTCGTCAACTAGAACCTATTTATGTCTTTAAGAATTACTTTCAACACGCAAAAATGTCGACAAATTTCATAACAATAAAATTACGGGCTCTATCTATGCGCTGAATATACATTAAATAAAGTGCATTCATCGACTAGAACCTGCTTATGTCTTTAAGAATTACTTTCAACAAGCAAAAATGTCGAAAAGACAGTATCATTACGGGTGATATCTACGGGTTGAATAGTAATTAAATAAACTTCATTGGTCGAATGGAACCTGCATATGTCTTCAGCAAAAATGTCGACAACTTTCATAACAATATCATTACAGGCTCTATCTACGAGCTGAATATTTATTAAATATAATACATTCATCTACTGGAAACTTCTTATGTACTTTTTATACGCAAAAATGTCAACAATTTTTATAACAAAATCATTACGGACTGAATATCCATTAAATAAAATGCATTCATCGATGAGAACCTGCTTATATCTTTAAGAATGACTAAAACTACACGCAAAAATGTCGACAACTTTCATAACAGTATCAATACGGGCTTTATCATTTGCTTGATTTGAAATCTCTATGATAGTAGGTCATATATAATGGCCAAAATATTTGTATTTTTGGTCATTAGAAATAAAATTTTCGTAAATATCTCAAAAATGGAAAGTCGCAGAAAAACCAAAAAGATGCATGTTATAACAAGCCTAAATACCAATTTGCATCGTTCTACATCCAACAGATCTTTAATTATGAGAGATACACGTGCACACACATACGTGCATAAAGGCGTCACGAAAAATCGTGTAAAATCGTAGATATCTCTAAAAAGAGAGTTTGTATTAAGACCAAAGTTGCAGGTGTACACCTAGACATTATGAAAAACACCATTATAAATCTGCAACATTTTACGATCATTTGTTTTTGAATTATGTGTGATACAAAATCCATTTCACAAATCGGTATTACTATGCTTCCTTATACTTTGTATAATGAAGTAAAATCTTTAAAATACTGTTAATTGTGATTTGGCTATCCCTATTTGTCTGATTGATAGAAATTTTACATTCAGTCCAAATTTTCTTAATTTCTTTTACATTTTTCACAACTACAGTTTCTCAATTTCCTATTGGCCAATCCCCCCCCCCCCATATTTCACGCAATTTTATTTGTTGATCAGAATTCGGTTAGTTTCCTATATATACGAGCACTTCTCTCTCCGGTACGCTAAATGCTACGAAAACAGCTGTCTGCGTTTGAGTTTTTCTCGGGCCGCGGTAGCCCAGTCGGTAGAGCGCCGGCCTCGTAATCGGAAGATTGCGGGTTCGGTACTCGAGCCGGCCAAAGACCGTCGTGTACACTAATGGTGGCTGGTGCACGTAAAATCTGTCGTGGCCGCAAAGTCCTCCATGTTCCCATCAAAAATTATACCTCTGGGGGTCACCGAAGCGGGAGAGCCATCCCTTCCGTGGAGGATCAAAATTCTGATGGCATGTCTCCGGATCACCTCTAGGGGTGTGTCCCAGACCGTCGCCAATTGCCCATCTGCGCAGCATTAGTGCGACGTAAAAAAAAAAAAAAAAAGAAACCAACCCAACCGTGTTTTTCTCCTTGCTGGTTTCCTGGTTTTAATTCTTGGTTTTTGGCATAAAATTGAAATTTGCCAATTGCAGATTATTTACTCTACACAATTGCCTTTTTCTTAAAGAAGCGTGGGTCCCACCAGTGACTGAGAAGATCTTCTACTGAACTGGGAGGCGAGAGATGCCAGGTTTGAACCCAGGTTGCCATCATCCGCCTAGGCGTTCGGAGTTTTCCACAGATTTCTCAGAAACTCGCGTGAATGTGCGCTAGGATCTCTTAGAATGATCCCCATGGAAGACACACAAGCCACTCCTGGGACCCTAGTAAGTCGGCCTTAAACCTCACCTCAAACCTTAAACAAATGTGAAAAATAAGTTACGTGTATTTTTTTTTTCTGTCTTTCTTTCTTTTTATTTTTGCATAAGAATTATGATTGTAAAATAAAACCAAATTAAAATTAATATTTCTTTATTTCTTTTGTTTTTCATTTATAATAAAAATTTTAATTTAAATGAAATTTAAAAATTGTTCGAATTTTTTGAAAGCTGGAAATGTCTTTAACCGAATAAAATAAACGAGAAAAGAAATTATTGATTAAAATTAAAAATTTATATTCTTAGATAAAAATTCTGATAGAACTAATATATTTAATGGCATTTAGTTAGTTTTATACATGAAATGTAAACATATTAATCAAACACGAAACACTATGTTTATTTATAAATCCTTTGGGAAAAGCAAGCGCTTTAAAACTGTTCTTTTAATTTAAAACTCTTCAAACAATGTTCTCATTACAACATTTTTCTTATATTTGATTCGAATGTTCTTTTCTCATTAAGCTAATTATAATGCATCTTTACGATATCATATATTATTCAAATACATTTTAGAAAAGGCAAATATATTTTTTAGTGTTTTATTCATGTTAAATTTAATAACAGATGGGATTATTTTGACGTTTTCAGATTCAAGATATTTTTAAAAAACAATTGAATTTTAAATTGTTTTATTTTTCAATATTTCATACATGGTTTTTTCAAAACTTAAATTAAAAAAAAAAAAAAAAAGAAAAGAAAAGAAAAGATAAAAGAAAGAAAGGAAACAAAATACGAAATTTCATCGCTTTGTGCTTTAAAAATCATACATATATATTATTAGACAAAAATAACAAAATATTTCAGTTAATTTATTTCTGAAAATTCTTAGAAGTTTAATAATGGATTTTTATGTTAAAACCATACTTTATATTAATTTTCCTCATCAAAGATGCCAGAAAAACGTTTCAAGTTCTGTGTGGTTTTGATAAATATAATACGTTACGACATTTCTTTCATTCAGTGAAAGATATTATCGTTCATTTTTTCATATGACCAGATATCTAAACTTTTCTCGCACTACGGGTTAATGAAAATTTAATAAATGTTATTCCAAAGGCCAAAAAATGTTGTGAAACGCATTTTTTATGATAACACTTACATCTCACTTTCTGTAATTTAAAATAAACATTCGCTAACGATATTTCCCATTTTATTGCGTTTGGATTAACCTTTCACGAATTATGCAACCAATTTTGGGGGGAATTTGAATCGCCAAATGGTTTTTAAATAGAACTGTACACATATGTTAACGGAATGTAACACAAATGTTGTTTATCGAAATTTTAATGTATGAATGTAGAACAAACTAAGTAATTGACGTTAAATCCGGACTTCACTTTTTCGCTGTCCAGCGAAGTATTAATATTCTCTTCCTATGCTGCAATATGGCACTTAGATCTTCCATATATTTTTATAGCTTTTCGATACGCTTAATTTCAGAATAAAGAAGTTTCTTCAGTGAAAATGCATCTATTTCCTCTATAATTGTTCCTATGATGTTTGAAGCAAATGAACTCGTTGCATCACTAAAATGAATTATGTTTAAAATAAATTTTATCGGTCAAAGCACATATTTTCCTAAATTGCTTAATAAAAAATTGGTGCCGTGACCCTACTCAATATACTTCGATTTACAAAATGTTTTCTGATAACATGCAGCTACTTTTTGTGCAATAATTTTCATAAGGGTCTGTATTTTTTTTTAATGATAAAAAATTTACTTCTTATAGTGACTTTATTTACAAAAAAGTTAGGTTAGTAAAATGAAATCCTCTCTTTGAAAAGTCATTAACAAAGAAAGATAGATTATATTTTCAATCATAATATTTAATTAGCTATAGAAACTTTCAAAATTTATTTTTCGACAAATTATCGTTCTTTTGATGCGAAAAATGATGATAAAAAATTCGATTCAAAATCTTTAAGTCGTAGTTTGTATTAAAATATAAGAAATATATATACATAAGTTTTGCTATTTTTATTTATTTTTATTTTATTTTTATTTATTTATTTATTTTATTTTTTTTGGGAGGGGGGTGGGAGTTGATTTTCTACATGTTTTATTATTATTATTTTAATCATCGGGTTAGTTTTATGATTATTTACTTAGATTCTTTTAATTATTCTTCATTTATTTACTTCATGTCTTACTGAAAAATACATTTTAAAATTATGTAGAGTCGTGTGTCTCACATTAGTGAAACCGTACAAAACACTGTTCAAATATAAAATGAGTTTCACTTTAATCATGGAAAAGTAGTGAAAATAAAAATTGCGTAAAGACTAAACTTCTGTCCATGAAAATACGAAAAATTAATACAAAAAACACATAACCAATCACTTAAACATTTTTTAAAATCTAAACAAAGCACAACATTTAGATTTAATTGCAAGATAGTAATATTCACTCTGTCTCCTGTTAAAAAATGAATCTCGTCACCTCTATTGGCAGATGGGTAGGATTCTAACCTTCATATGCGGGTTTAAATCTCAGTTCAGGAATGGATTTTTGTACTAGTTTGGAACCCTCTTTAAGCCGTAGGTCTCGTACAAATTATTCATAATGAGCAAAAAATGATCTTAAATTGACAAACAAAAACGAAAACCAAATCAGAATATAGCCTAGTATTGTAATAGTTATCTTTTAGCTTAATATTTCGAGTTTAAGCAATAAAAAATAATTAGTAAACGCTGAAAAACAGAAACTGGAGTACAGAATGTATCATAAATTTAAATTATTCATTCTTATACTGAAAATGTTTGTTATCAATTCTAATGCAGAATTTCATGCGTAGCACTGCACATCTCTAACATAGTTAAGCTCTACACCACACACATATCGACGAAACCTGAAAGTAAAATAAATAAATAAATCAGCTAAAAAGCAAATTTAAAAAGTTTTAACGAGAATTTTTTCGCAGTATAACACCAATAAATTCTTATGGTAAGTTATTTTATTCCATTTAACAACATATATATATATATAATGTATAATTGCATTTTTTACTTATATTACTATTATACATTATTTTTAATCCAATAAAATTGATAAAAAAAAAAAAAAGACATATTCAGGAATGAGTATAGTTGTTGATTGAATGTGTCCATTATAGGAAAAAGCTTTAAAGTCAAATAGATTTAAACTGGATATTTAAAAAACATCCTTTAAATAGTCATAATTGCTATTTCGAAGTGTTCAGTAACAAACTTTATTATAATATAACAATTTTGTTATTAGTATGTATATACAGGAGGCTTCAGTACCACGTTTCAGAATTTCTAGGAGAGTTAAGGTATATCAAGACGGCTTGGAATTATACAGCAATGCGGTGTCAGAAATGTTTTCCTGACGCGATAGTATACACAGAAACATCAGGAATAAAAAGATGCCACGCAGTGAATGTATGTTTTTATAAATAATAAGTAGCCTCACTGAATTTGGTGGATGAGATTTCGAACACTATTTTTGATTCAAATTCCTTTTGTTTAAGCACATTCATTGTTAAAATGAATAATCACTTACATGGTGTCTTTTTATTTCTAATATTTCTGTGTATGCTATTCATACCTACTAATTTACTAATTATTATACGGAAGATTGTCAGTGCCCCCCCCCCTTTTTTTTTTCACACCAGTCTTTTTTTTTTTTTTTTTAAGTGTTTTTCTTCTTATTTAATCTTTATTACATTTGAAGAAAATTTCTCTAAAATTATAGTGGAAGAGGGGTCGGGTTTTAAAAATCTTCCGGATTATTAATTAGTATGTTGGCAGTTATAATATTACCACATCAGGAAACATTCTGATTACTGGAAATTTACATTTCTGACTTCGTATTTCTATATGATTCCGAATCGTCTTGATGTACCTTACCCCTTCTATAAATTCTGAAACGCGCGCCGAAACACCTTCCACATTTAAGGGTGTCGCTGAAATCATGGGCAATTTTTTTAAGTATAGGTAAAATACAGATAAAGAAGCATTTTTTGTATAGCAATATGGAGTCGGAAATGCAAAATGTAGGCGGAAAACCAAGAAATACTGAGGAAATGAAAGACAGCTCTTTACTTACATAATATTACAGAAAGTGCTCTAATGTGTACAATATTCATGTTTATACAATCGATGCTTTAAATACATCGATTAAAAATAGCATTATTACTATGTATATCTTTTTAAGCAAACATTTGCAAGAAAAAATATTTACTAAAAATTCAACATTCAAAAGTCATGCCCACATCTGTTCTAAAAAAATAATAACTTAACTTTTGCAGTCATGGGTTCCAACGCAATTCTGAATCCTTATGATGTGCTCTATCTCCCCTTAAAGTTTGGACCATGAATTAAGCGACACCCACTGTAGTATATTTAGTAAGTGTGTATCAGTTATGCTATTGCATTTACAACAAACACATGTCTGAAAGTTATTTTTCAACATGCTCTCAACCCGACCTAAATTGTTAAAAATTTAAACAAACCCTAATTGAACCTTATCCGCGAGTTTGTCATTACTGGAGAAAATCGGGTTTCTAACTGGTCCTCTAAATCCAGGTCCTCTACTTGGGACCAGAATTTCCACTGGATTTGAGGGCACTAAAGAGTGGAATCAAATACTCTGCAAATATTTCTGTCACTTTGTTTTAATTTATATTTTAGCAATTTGAGAATTGTTTCTTAGCCATTGACGATAAATGCTCAAAGCTTTAAAATTGAATGACTCTTAAAATATAGCTGAATGTTATTGGAAAACGTTTTGCAGTTGAAATGATAGTGTTGATGGTAATATTTTTATAATGTGATCAAAAAATTGAAACACTGTGTATAAGAAGTATCAGAAGAAGGAAATTTTAAATGTTCTTGGAGAAAATATTATGATGTAGTTAAAACATTTCCGAATATACCAAGGTTACATTTTTAGGTAATTGCTTACTTTAAAAAAAACGTTTTTCAAAAGCAAATTTAATAAAATGTGTTTTACGTACTATATCTATTACTTTCATATGTAATTCAAAATTTAAAAATTAAATTAAATTAAAATTAAAATTAAAAGAAGAAATTTACACTGCTTTTGAATGCAATGGTATATAACGTGTTTATACTGCGAGAAAATTTATTGTACAATATTATACAATCTAATGCTAAAACATTACTTGATATGTCAAAAGATAATAAAATTAGTAACTTACCAAATGTTTGCATTTTATGTACTGTTTATGAAATAGTTTCTTCATTCGTTGCACACACACACAAAAAAAGAGGTATTTATTGCGGTTTTTCTTTTACGCAGGGAAAGTAGCTGAACGATTTTTTCTGCTTCAAAGCGGACATGCGACTATTACGCGAGGGCGGCTATTATGCTAGAGTAAACACAGTATATACCGGGTGATTGAAAATAGATGTTACAGCGATTACCTCGTAAAATAAGAAAGATAGAAACATACTTCCAATTAAAAAATTAATGCAAATTAAGAGTAGATTTTAGATATGGCATTTTTTTGTACAAGGGGCTATATACATATTAAACACGGAATTTAATTTTTATACGGCCTCTCCTATCACATGACTTATATTTATAAAAATATTCTCCTCAGTGTAAGAAGGGGGAAAAAAATCATCTTTCTAAATGGATATTTCGCTGAGTTATTGCCATTTGAAAATTCTAGCATTTTTCACCAAGTCTTAAGGGGCTATATCACAAGTGAGATATTGTAATTACTATAGCTTTTGTAATAAGGCATAGGTTGATCAGCGTTTACAAAAAAAAAAAAAAAAAAAAAAAAAATCATTCAGGGAAAGACGGCTATTTTAACCTTTAATGTCTCTCTTTCCCCTAATGAATACACACGAGAATACTCATTGATAATTTAAATAAATAAAATTTATGAATAACTTATGCACTAAAAAGGAATTTTCAAATTCAGTTTTCTTTAGTTTCTTTTCCTTTATACATTCTCATACCCATACACATGGTATAGAGAAAGTATTGTTTTTTGAGTCAAATTTCCGAAAATTAGCTTTTGTTATATTTGTACGTTTTCAGATCCTCTGAATTCAAAAATCATGTTTTTAGCGGTTGGTCTCTCTCTCTATGTGTGTGCGTTATTAGCATATCTCAAGAACAAATAGTAGCAGGAAGTCCAAATTCTATATTCTAAATCCGTATCATATTGCGATACGACACTGAGCAAATCGTGGCGATCAGACAAAGGATTATGTACAGGGTCATCCAAGAGAATTCACGTCTGTCAGCGAAATTTCTCATATGTAGAGTGTGATATCTATAGGTTGCCCTAAACCAAACGAAATGAACAAATTTTTTATACGCATAAAAGCACGTTTTTCTTTCATTCTTTTTTTTTTTTTTTTTTTTGTAGATTGTGGTATAGCAATCATTCCTCATTCATTTTGAGGATTACTCAGAGTATTTGGATATATTTCAGCTACACTTGGGAATTGCTGGAAGTGTATTTCATTTCGTGTTATATGTTTTACATATAACACTAAATTTACGTACACAAAGTCATATATATATAATTTATAGACAATATACAGGGCTACCCAAAATTAAGGCAAACATTTTTTTTTATTATTAAAAGTAATTGACGTAAGTCAATTTTGCATTTTTACTTTCCGAACACTATAGTGAGGAAAGTATTGTAATCGTGTCAAAAATCCGATTTTGAAATTTTGATGTTTCTATACGTTTCGAGGTCCAATGAGTCTGTTTACACTATTTTTGCGATGATATATGTATGTGTGTGTGTATGTATGTGTGTATGTATGTGTGTATGTATGTGTGTATGTCTGTGAGTGAACACGCTAGCGTCTAAACGCTTTGTTCGAATAAGCTGAAAGTTGGTACGTATATTGTAAGTCACCATAGTACGAACCCTATAGATTTTGGTGAATCTAGCACTTATAGTTTTTTTACAGGGACACAAAGAAAAATTCTTTATCATTATGGCCTATGAGACCAAAACCTTAAATGTGCGATAGCATCTAAACGCCTTATTCAATTGAGCAAAAAATTTATACACATATTATAGGTCACAGATACTCAATCTGTATAGATTTTGGAGAATCTAGCAGTTATAGTTTTTTTTACAGGGACACAAAGAAAAATTCTTTGTCATTATGGACTATGGGGCCAAACTTTTAAAAGTGCGAAAGCGTCTAAACGCCTTATTAATCTGAGAAAAAAATTGTACACATGTTATAGGTCACAGTTGCACAAACTGTATAGATTTTGCTGAATTTAGCGCTCACAGTTTTTTATAGGGACACAAAGAAAAATTCTTCATCATTATGGCCTACGGGACCCAATTTTTAAAAGTGCGATAGCATCTAAATGCCTTATTCAATTGAGCTGAAAATTTATACGAATATTATAAATCACTGTTGCACTAACTATAAGCATTTTGGTGAATCTAGCATTTATAGGTTTTTACAGGGCCACAACGAAAAATTTTTTATCATTATATATGGGCTCAAAGTTCAGTAGTGTTAAATAAAACATCGTGTAATATATGGAGAAAAATACTCAAACGCTCTGTTATGGTTTTCTCTCTTTTGTTTGTTTAACAACTCCTCTTTCTTTACTTTATCTACAAAACTGTTAATTACTCAATGTTCGGAAAGTCGAGTGGAGTCACTCCAGATTTTTTTTTATGTCGAAGTACACTGCTGACACAGAACGAAAAATTAATTTCTCATACCCATACTGTAAACAAAGTAGTTTTGGGAGATTAATTTTTTTCTGTATAATATCACGTTTTGAGGCCTCCTGATACGAAAGTCAAAGTTTTAGTGGTTGATCTGTATATATATGAATTTTCAGCATAATTTAACAACAAATATTTGTAGGAAATTCAAATTTAGTGCTTTGGATTCCATATCTAATTGCCACTTGAAAAGTTGATCAAGATTTCTAAGTTTTAAGGAAATTAATAATAGACATGATTTTTGTTTTAATAAATGTAGGCACTATAATTAAACAGAAAAATTATACATCAATATCATATCCTACGCAAAAAATCCTTTTACAATATTAACAATAACTATGAATTTCTTTATGATTTTTGTCAAAAAATATATGCAAATTGAAATCGTATTCACAGTTGAAAATTGTTAGAAAACATTTAATGTAAACGAAAATGCAATTGCAGCAGATGTCCATTAATAACTCTTAACGCAACTGAATATTATTGTGCGGCCTATAAATCTAATGCTAATAGTAGTGTACACTATAAAAAGCATTATTTTGAGCTTATGAATAACATATTTCAATTTCATTAAGATTTATGCAAATTAACTTTTATTTATAGAAATATATTTCATAGAACGCTTTGGAATATTTTTGAGTGTCCCTGTATACAAACCTGTGATGTTATTTACTCCATTTTCTATTGAAAATATCTGATAGTAAATTTGAATAACACATTTCAATTTTATTTATATATGCGTAAATTAAAGGTACTAAATATGGTTTATAAAAATACCTCTCATAGAACATAATACTTTGGAATACTTTCGGGTACACAAGCTAGCAGAGGTATTCACTCCATTTTCAGTAAGGAACATCCGATAGGGAACTCAAATAACATATATCAGTTTCAGGAAATTCCATGAATATTCGAGGCAGTTAGAGCGCGGACAGATAGACAAATCGAAGTTGTTAAAACTTTTCAACCTTGTTGGAATTGTTCCAGAATCGAACTCATTAAAATTTTTCAACCATGATAGAAAGTGGTAAAACGAAATAAAGTGCGAAAATTTCACACGGTTTTGATAGTCTTTTAATTTTCTTCCTGTCTTAAAATGTTTTAATTTGCAGGTGACCCCCTAAGAAATTTAACTATTATTTTTTTTAACAATACGGAATAATGTAAATTTGCATTAAGGTCTTAAAACTGTCGTTTTCATGCGTCTGAATGATTTTAGTTGCTATTTTAAAATGAAGGAATTTTTTTATTTTTCTCATCTCATAGATAACCCCCTAAAGTGAACCCGTTGGCGTCAAAAAATAGATGCCAAAATTTAAAATAAAGTGATATAAGTCATCATTTCCAAATTGCAATAACTCAGCGAGATTTTGATTTAGAGAGATGATTTTTTTTTTTTCTTCTTAGAGCGAGGAGAATATCTTTCTAAATATAAGTCATATGATAGGAGGGACCGTATAAAAATTAAATTTCGTATTTTAATATGTATACAGCCCCTTGTACAAAAAAATGCCATACTTGAAATCTACTCTTAATTTGCATCAATTTTGTAATTGGAAGTATGTTTATATCTTTCTTAGTTTACGAGATAATCGCTGTAACATCTATTTTGAATCACCCGGTATACATAAATTCTTTTAAAGAGCAATTATACTAAACTTTAATTCAGATATTGTTACGTACACATGCATAATTCAAAAATTTAAATGAAATTATTAAATGAAATTTGTTTTCTTTTATTTCAGTGTATTACTTTATTATCGGAAAATTTGTAAAATAGAAAAGTGTATGCTTAAAAAAAAAGGCGAAAAACTGAATTAAAATAATACTAAACATATGTAAATTGAACTGTTAGATATTCGTTTATAAAACTGAAATTTAATTAATGAAAAGATATTTTATAATTTTCTTTTAAAAAACCTTTTTAATGAGTAATAGTTGAAAAAACAAAAATTATACACATTTAAAACTAATAAGGCGAAAATAAATAAATAAAATGTTTATTTTATGAGCACTTCCTTACACTTGGTTATAAAACTCAATGTATGTTTAACTTTTAAAAAAAATATGCTTGGTATTTTCTTTTCAAACAATTTTTAAAAGTTTCAAAATTAAAAATGTAAACATACTAACCAAATAAGAAATTTTGCTTCTCATTCTAATATAATCTGTTGAGAAAACAATATGATAAAAGCTCTTAGGATGAACGTAATAAAAGAAATTTAATCGCTTTAATTCTAAAATCCACAAACAATGTTTTGATTATATTTTTTTCCTGCTTTTGTTCAAAAGAATTTCTTTTCGGTTGAGATAATGAGAGAAATTATTTTTTGTAAATATATTTTAAACAAATATATTCTGCGGGAAAGATAAATATCATTTTTGGTGTTATATCCAATCTATTCAATTTAAACAGTTGGCAGAATTATATTGTTTGCATTATAGAAATTAGCTTTAAAAAAAAAAAAAAAAATTACAGCTATTTATCTACCAGGTATATAAATTTTAAATGCCTTTTTTTTTTTTTTTTATGCTGTGCAGTTTAAAATGGAAAAAAAAAAAAAAAACTTACCAAATGATTATTATAAGTATTTTTATGTTAGAAAATAAACAATACTTTATTAAGCAGGTACTTTTAGCGTACCTTTTAATGTATTGTTTTATTAAGCTGCTCGATAAATATTAATCAGTTATCATGGATTTTAAAATCTATATAAGAAACTGAATTAAAAACAATTTACACAGCAAAAGAAAAGAAAAAAAAATAACTTTCAAATTACTGGAATGTTTATCCAAAATTGATAAATTTACGATAGTTGTTAGTGAAAGATAAATATATCGAGATTTTCGTTCATTATTCTATATTTTATTTATTTTATTTTATTTCTTAATAAAAATTAATATTTCTAGTTCAGAAAAAGAACCATTAACCATTAACGTACTCCTTATACTGGGTGTAGTAATAGGTTTTAAAGTGTGTTTCAGGGAAATAAATATGTAACTGAGACCTGATTCTAATATCTTCATTCCTGAAAATATTCTCCATCGTTATCTAACACCTTCCGACATCAGTCGGGTAGTTGACAGATGCCAGTAAATAAAAGGATTTTTCTTTTGACGCGATGACGTCGATAACCCATCTTCATACTTCGTCCACTGTCCAGAAATGCGCAAAAGACAAGGAATTGTGCATCAGCTGAAATAAATTATAGTCGGAAGAGGCTATCATTTGTTACAGTTACACCGAGTGCTCCAAAAATTTCCAGCCAAGCATTATCAGTGTGTCTTTTAACGTCTTTGCAATATTAGGATCAGGCGTTATCAAAAACATAGGGAAATTTCACGGGACGCAAACCTTTGCCAATGGTTGGTTGGTTGGTGTCGTGTCCATGGGGAGAACTATAGAAAACCATGAGTGTGCAAAACACAGCCGGCCAACTACTTGATGTTATCGGAGTACAGACTCTCGATGTCAAAGGGGGAGAATTCCCCAAGCTGAGCCAGGGATCTTAAAATGGCTGGGCAGTCAAAAATATGTTTTGGTGTTAGTGGAACATCATCACAGTTGCTGCAGAGACGGTAGGTTCTATTGCCATCTCTCAGGATCTTCATACCTCGATAATGACCAGTTCTAAGGCGGGTGATAGTTTTGGTAAGGTCTCTGTTAGCGTTTATTTCACAAATCTGCGAGTCTTTTTTAATGGTGTTTTCTCTCAAACGGAACCTTGCCATCGCATTAACATTGTCAAGAGTGACCTTGGCGATAATTTCATTATTGAGATTTTTCCCTTTCTTGTCAAGTTGATCTGCCTCTTCGTTTCCAGAGATGCCGACATGCGCGGGGATCCACTGCAGAACACATATCTTGTGTAGTTTGTCAATTTCTTCTAATTGGTGTTGGATATTGTGGGTTAGCCTTCATTGACCTTTATTTAATGCTTCTAAAGCAGCTTTGGAGTCACAAAAGATGACTAGCCCGTTAGCTTTGTCAGTGTTGTTGAGTAAGATGTATTCATGCGATGCATTGTATATTGCTTTAAGTTCACTGGTGAAATTTGAGGCAATGGAACCAGTGCCCAGTGAATGGTTCGTAGTTCTGCCGTTGGGTAGTACAAAGTGTACGCCCGCCCCGCCTTTTTGAAAAGTTTCGTCAGCTGAGCCATCAGTATATGCGTGGACAAGGTTATTTTCCGACATTGCATTGATTGTCTGCATACCCTTTTCAAAGATAACTGATGTTAATTCCTTTTTGGAGCATGGAACAACAAGATTGGTGTTGATAGTGGTATTCTTGGGTAAGCACTTGGAGAATGCAGGCTCTTCCGGGAAATCAAGGGTGCTGTGCACCTTTGCCAATAAATGGACGTTTTCGACCTATTTCCTGGTAGTCTTATAAATTGTTCCTTGTAGCGTTCGGTTGTTACACTTGTACTGATCTCCATTATTTCGTAATAAGCACATTCTTCATACCCTATCAGATGCACAGGAAGACATTTTTGCAGTGAATAACTTATTTCGGCGTTTATTAGGTTGCTTTGCCGGAATACAAGCAGCGTTTTTTTTTTTTTTTTTTTTTTTTTTTTTTCATTTCGGATTGTTTTAATATTATATACTTTTCATTTCCTGTCACTATTTTCCACAAAAAAGATTTTCTCTGTTATTTTTCTGTTTAGCAAATTCATGCATTTCAAGACATGCCCATTCTTGTTCTTCTGGCTCATCGGGTGTGGCAAATATCTTCCTACCTCCTGAAACTTTCCCATTGCGTGTAAACGATGAAAAATCTTTTATATACATATATATATATTCTTTATTATTCGGTTGGTTGGTTCGGTTCAACGTCACACTAGTACTGCACAATGGATAATTAGTGACGGTCTAGAACTCACCCCTAAGGATGGTCCGGAGAAATAACATCCCAATTTTAATGGAACGGAGGGGACCTAATTATTCGGCAAGTCCTTTTTGCGTTTGAACTACTTTTTTACCGAGCAGTGCTTGAAAATTCTCATGATAACTTTCCGGGAAACGATGCTACGTTCTCGATCGGTAACATCAAAATCATCATCTTTAAAACGTTGAAACCAGAATTCGCATGTGGTGCTCTTCAATATGATTTTCTCTACGAGAACATAACACATTAATTGGCATGATTTTGCAGGACTTTTCTTTTGGTGAAATTCGGAACGAATGCAGTGTCGAAGAAAAGACTTATCATGTGAGATAATTGGTGACCTTTAAAATTTCAACTTTACTTTCACATTTTATTTTTCAGCTTGTGCATCAGCATAAGAATTCTGAACCATTTCCTATCACATAACACAAACACACAAACTCAATGTGATAATTGGGATTCAGTTTCGCAGTAGACGTCATACAAAACTCACTTTACAACTTCTTACTACACCCAATAGTAATTAATTAAAATAATGTATAAAACCATTTATATATAATATATATATATATGTATATATATATATATATATATATGTATGTATATATATATATATATATATATATATATGTATACTTTTCACTCCAATTTTATATAAGACTAAAGATAAATAATTTCCAGTAGTTCATCCTGTTAAAATTTTTAATAAAGCATAATAATTTTTGAATGACCTATTATTTTCAAAATTTCTAGAACAAATTCTAAGAATGCGCTGAAATTTCCTGTTAAATTTTTCAGTCACATGCTGCATTAATTAATTTATATCATATATAAATATATATTTCCAATAACCTAGATTTCATTCATCTGTACGAAACAGTTTTTAAAGTTAAATAATTATTTTAAAAACAAAATTAGATTAAAAATGAGTGCTTCCAGCTCATTTGGAAGTGTAGGTTGATTTATTTTCGCTTGTAAAGTAGCCGTCGTTTTTAAACAAAATGGCGGATACATATTAATGGACTTGATGGAAATATTGATGTGGGCTATGTACAAATGGAGTTTTAAGCAAATTGGTTTATAAAGACCTTTCTTATGTGAATTTGAAATTCTAAAGTGCTAGGCACTTGCAAACAAGATGAAGGAAAACATACCAAATGCATTTGTGAGATAAGTCTACTCTACAAATTTAGTTTGAATAAATTTTGTATTTCAAAAGTTATCGTGTTGACAAATAAAGTGTGAGCCACTTGGGTCAAAATGGCGAAGCAACCCAAGACTAACTAATCTTTACAAACTAATCCAAGATATTTGTAAGATAAGCCCACTATCCAAATTTTGCTTGAGTAAATTATTTTACCGTGATAAAAATAGTCTCAAATGTCTGCAACTTAGAAACAAAATTGCGAAACAACTTGCCTGCCGAAATCATTTAAGATATTTAAATGATAAATTCATTGTCCAGCTTTGGTTCCTATTAATTAACACGTTCGCTGCCGGTTTCACGTGACTAAAATTTGAAATGACGTTTTTTTCCTTTAACCCGCCGAATATGTTTGACGTGTTGCACAAGAGCGCTACATCGCCAGATGTTATAGGCTTTGTGTTTACCTTTGCTTGTTTGCGTCATGTGTTACGTCAATACGCTGTATTACGTCAAACGTGTAAAAATTCATCTGCTCGTTACAAGCAAACTCTGGAGTTAATGAGTAATAAGTTAAATTTCCATAGCAAATAGTTTCATTTGTACTGAGCAGATAAAATATCTCGCTGACGCCATCACTTCGGTTGCATATTGATGATACGTGTTTTATTAGAGAGAAAGTATTCTATTTTGAAATACCCTTCCATGGAGGATCAAATTTTTGATCGCATGTTTCCGGACCACTTCTAGGGCTGAGTCCCCGACCGTTACCAATGGCCCATTGCGCAGCACTAGTGTGACGTAAAACCCAACCAATCATCTATTTTGAAATATGAATATTTGTGATGTTTGCGTTAGTACTGTTTGGCTGGTTGAATAGAGTTGAAATTTAAGAGGTACTTTTGAATTTAAGAGGTTGGTTTGTTGATTGTGTTTTACGTCACACTAGTGCTGCGCAATGGACAATTGGCGATGGTCTGGGTCTCACCCCTAGAGTTGTCCAGGGACAAGCCATCACAATTTTGATCCTCCACGGAAGGGATGACTCTCTCGCTTCGTAGACACCCAGGGGTATAATTAATATGGGAACATGGAAAACATTGCAGGCACGACAGATTTTATGAGCACCAGCCACCATTAGCAAACGCAATGTTTTTTGGCAGGCTCGAGTACCGAACCCGCAATCTTCCAATTACGAGCCCGGCGCTCTACCGACTGGGCAACCACGGTCCTGAATTTTAGAGGCATATTTTTGAATTTTATGCCAATACTGGTTGCTACAGTACAAAATTTTGTATACTTTTTAATTTCATGCATTTTGAGATAGGGGTATAGTGAACAGATCAGAGTGCCATTATAATAGAGAATCGTTAAAATTTGCTATAATTATCCAGTTGCGGATTTATTTTTTCATTCCTAATGAATGAGGACTATAAATAAAATATTAATGATAAATAATTTACTTTATACAACTTTTGAAAACTTTTAAATTTAAAATTCCTAAGTAAAAAAGTATACATCATACATTTTTGTTAAATAAATCCTTGTCGATACATTATTCGATAAGGATTTATTTAACAAAACCTTATGAAGTGTACTTTTTTTACATAGGAATTTTTGCTAGTGTTCGGACACTTTTGTTACCGACTGTACTTATAGCTGTTAAATTATTGGAAATAAAAAAACTATCATCTAAACACTTATCATCAATTACTAAAGCAACACACTTTTCAGGGACATTTGGTGTGATTGTATAATCTAAGTTTTATTTTTGTATTTGTGATTAGTTATAAATTCGTATTTATTTTTTTTTCTTTTAATTCTATTTTATGAAAATTTTCCTTTTGTCCTATGTATTATTATTATTCGGATTTTTTTTTCAAGACGCGTTTTCTTTTTAGGTTAGATCGCCGAAAAGCTCGCTTTCGTATGCCGCCGGTGTAAGGTTGCTATTCGGAACACGATGCGAAATGGCGCCGTCTTGGCGATTTTCGAAATTTCGCCAAGCGGCAGTCTAAAGTAAACTTTCACCTGTAAAGTGATACGTCACATCCCGCGCTGGCGCGGGATCGGCAGCGAACGTGTTAAGTATTTCAAAAGTTATCGTAATAACGAATTTTCAAGTAGACACCACTTGGAAACAACAGGGTAGAACAAGTACCTCAGCGAACTCTTTCAAGATATTTGAAGCATAAGTTCACTGTCCAAATTTGATTCGAATTAGTTCAATATTTCAAAAGATATTGTTATGACAAATTTTCCTGTGGCAGTCAAATTTTAAGTGGCTGCGACTTGCAAAAAAAATTGCAGAGCAACTTGTTCAGCGAAATCATCCAAGATATTTGTATCACAAGTTCATTGTCAACTTTGTTTAGAACTAATTAATTACTTCAAAAGTTATCGTAATAAGAAATTTTTGAATGACAGTCAGATTTTAATTAGCCGCAACTTGGAAACAAAATGGCATAGCAACTTTTTTTGCCTAGCGAAATCATCCAAGATATTTGTATGATAAATTCACTGTCCAACTTTGGTTTGAACTAATCTAGTATTTAAAAAGTTATCGTGATAAAAGGTTTTCAAGTGGAATTTTGATTTCAAGTGGCTGCCCCTTGGAGACAAAAGGACGGAATGAGATGGCCAGTGAACTTATCTGGATACCCCTAGTATCTGGGACAGTCTGTGTTGGGGCGCGCATGCGCGCCACCTGTCTTATCTAAGATATTTCAGTGATAAATCCACTGCGCAAATTTGATTCGAATTGATTCATTATTACAAAAGTTACCATAATGAAAAATTTTCAAGTGGCCACCACATAGAAATAAAATGGCGGAGCAAGCTGCCTAGCGAACATATCGAAGATATTTGAACCGTAAGTTCACTATCCAACTTTGAATCTGTTCAGTATTTCAAAAGTTATCGTAGTGGCACTTTTTCTTGTGACAGCCTTATTTCAAGTGGCCGCAACTTAGGAACAAAATGTCGGAACAAGTTTCCCAATGAATTCCTTCAAGGTATTTGTATGATAAGTTTAATGTCCAACTTTGGTTCGAAATGATTCTGTGTTTGAAAAGTTACCATGATGATAAATTTTCAAGTGACAGCCTGATTTCAAGTGACCGTGCTTAATTTAAGATGTCCACTTTATTAAAAATGGCGACTAAAGTTTATTAATAAACTTGGTTGAGACCCTTATATGGTCTATGTATACATCAAAATTCAAACAAATTCGGCCTAAAATTCGCTTTTTACAATGTGGATATGAAATTTTCAAGTGGCTACCATTCGAAATCAAATAGGGAATATAACTTAATTAACAAATTCGTCCAAGATAGGATAAGTTTGCTGTCCAAATTTGATTTGATTCGACGTATTATTACGAAAAATATCCTAATGATAAATTTTCAAGAGAGCCTGATTTCAAGTGGCCCCGTTTGATTTAAGATATCCGCCACTTTGTTAAAAACGACGGATAAATTTCTTTAAGAAACTTCTCTGAAATCATTATATGGTCCATGTATATATTAAAATTCAAGCAAATCCGACCTTGAATACGCTTTTTACAATGTGGATTTGAAATTTTCAAGTGGCAGCCACTTGAAAACGAAATGGCAGAGCAACTTGGTTAACGAACTCATCTAAGATATTTATAAGATAAGTTCTCAGTCCAAATTTCGTTCGATTTGGAGTATTATTTCAGAAATTATCGTGATGACGAAATTTCCATGGAATATATATATATATATATATGGAGATAGATAGATAAATAGAGTGATTGCAAATGGTCGATTTCTAAAGAAATCAACCTAAAAATACTGTTCGGATTTCGAAATTTCAATAAACTGTATATTGTTTTTATGATCGTTTTGCATAGTATTATCATCGCACACTCTAAATATTTATTTAATATTTTCCGTTTGCTTCGTTAATTAAAATTTAATTTATTAATTTCCTTTTCATATTTAAGAATGCATGTAAAGGTATTAGCTATTGCAAATTGTTCTTCAACTGCGATGATGCCTTTTATTTAGAAAATATTATTTAAATGTTGTTCGTCACATGGTCAAGATAACTTATTGTTATAATGCTATGCTATGAGCTTGCTACATTTCATTATGATACACAGTAAAAAAAAAAAAAAGAAAGAAAAGAAAAGAAAGAAAGAAAAAAAGAAAAAAAAATTAAAAATCTTTTAAAATAATATAAGCTCGACAAAATTATGTATATGAATATAAATTATGATTATGTATATATGTGTGTGTACACATGTACATATATAAGCATGTATGTTTGTATACGATTGAAAACTGCATTTAAATGTACAGCGTATCTTTTGACTTATTTTTTAACTTAATATTATAACGTTTACAGAAATTTATTTTTGTCTTTTCTAGCCAACTAATAAATTAGATTATTATGTTTCTTTATACAATTTAAGCTTTCTCTTTATATTCTTAACTTATAATTTTTTGGTATTATTCTATATTTTCCTTCATTATCACTGAATAGAAATATTTCATCAAAAATATTAAAAGCAGATTTCCATTAATGTTTTTTAAGTCACATAACATACATGAACTATGTATAATTCAATAAATCCCAGTTTGCAAACAACTTCATTTTATGCACACATTTTCTTTATATGAAAACTCTCTGTGATTAGATAATATAATCGATAAGGATATTAATATAAACTTAATTTTCTTCTTCCAACCATTTAGACCATGTCTTGGAATTCATGATCATAGAACTGGAGATTCCAACTTCTGGCACCATCGTTCCTTCTCTCCATCGATTCTATGGCCGGAAGCTTTTGTGATTCATATTTCCCTTCACTTTATTGAAGAAAGCACAAACTTCTGGAGCTTTCAGGAGAGCTTATTAAAGTTTTCACAGACTAGGAGAAGATAATTTTATTTCTCCTTTTTTCTTCATTACATTTTATTTATACCAAATTTATAGAAATTCTAGAGAATACTTGTAATTTGGAGAAAGATAAAGAAAAAAAAAATAAAGAAAAGAAAAATACGTAAATGGTTTTGAAATATATACATATGTTTTTTAATTCGCAAATTAATTAGATTTAAAAAAATTGCGCAATTTATATCGTTTAATATTTGAAGTCATGGCTTTTATTAAAAATGTCATTATTGAGAAAGCACTGTATATATGTACAGTTGGTAACAAAAGTATCCGAACACTAGCAAAAATTCCTATGTAAAAAAAGTACACTTCATACGGTTTTGTTAAATAAATCCTTGTCGAATCCTGTTCTTAATCAGTGTAAGAACATGATTCGATAAGGATTTATTTAATAAAACTCTATGAAGTGTACTTTTTATACATAGGAATTTTTGCTAGTGTTTGGACACTTTTGTATGCATATATAACATAAAAAAAAAAAAAAAAAAAAAAAAAAAAAATGTTTATGAGAACATGCACAAAAATACAGGTTTATTTCTATGAGGAAGAAATATATATTTTTTTTAATTTATTCACTGTTTTTAAATGTAATTAGTAGATTTTGAAAATTTGTTTTCAAGAAGCAACAAGCATTATCTCATCATTCACTTCTGTTTCATAAAAGATATCCTTTTCATTAAATGTAGTATTTTCTTTTAAGCAAAACGTAATTTATTAATTTAATTTTAATTTTACTTCAAATATTTTTAGTAAATTTTTTTCCTGTTTTCAGTTACAATATTATTTCATTAATGAACTAGGTAGCCTAAAAATATTGTTATTATTTTACTGTATTATACAAAGTATTATCATTGGTTTCAGAAAAGGTAATCTGCATAAATAAACGTAAAAAAGCAGAAAATATAACTCAATAGGTTTTGTAATACATAGCGCCAAACTTTTTTTTTTTTTTTTTTTTTTCAATGGCGCGGCATTTGCGATTAAGCATTGGCTGGAAGTTATCAAATTGATGGCCATTTTTGAGGGAGGACTCAAGAGTGAAACATTCCTTCCTTTGTGATTCGCACCCGGACCCTACCGTGTGGAAGTCAGGGACACTAACCACCACACCATATGGCGGCTCGTGCCAAACTAAAAATTTCAGTAGATGCTGAGACATTTTATTTTAGAGTCATTTATAAAATCGTATTTCTGGAATAACAGCAGGGCGCCTGTCCCCGATAAACACGAAAATTGAATCGGCCATGTAATGCGTATCACAGGTAGTGAGAACCAGGATTCGACATAGTGCGGAAGGAAAAAACATGGCTGAAGGCAGGGTAAACTCGAAGCGAACGCAGAAAAAAAAAAAAAAAAAAAAAAAAAAAAATCGCGTTATGTTACAGAAAATTTCTGGCAGCAATGGTGCCAAAAAATATTCGTGTGTTATATATATATATATATATATATAAAGATACGTTGGGAGAAATTTTCTGAAACAGAATAATATAAAATATATTCGTACGACACAGATTTCTTTCTTTCTTTCTTTCTTTCCCGTACGAAAAAAAAAAAAAAAAAAAAAAAAAAAACTTGTATTAGAATAAATTCTCCAGTTTGACCAGGCAGTAACGAACTTCAGTTTACCGCATTGTAAGCAATAATCTTAATTTCTTAGCTATGATGGAATCACATTTTATACTGTTACTTAGAACTTCCTAATCCTTATTTGATACTAAGTTTTCTGTATTAAAAACAGAAAAAATATGTTCCACCAGATTAAATCTGGTTTTATAGACTAATGTGGTTACAGTAAAAGTGTTCCATTTGACAGATTAAGATATAATTTTACAAAGAAAAATGAAGTCTATAGTTTTAGAAAACTCAAATTTTCTGATTTTTTTTTTTTTTTTTTAATTTTGTTACAGCAAGGTTTCGAGCAATTTCAATGGATTTGTTTTTTAGTTTTTATTTATAATGTGATAAAAAAGACAGTTTTTTTTTTTTTTTTTTTAACCTTAAATCCATGAATGGTTTTTAATAAATAAAATTTGAAAATCAACCGAAAAATGGGTGTAGTTAATGGGAAAAATAAATAATAATAATAGTAATAGTAATAATAATAAGGTTTTTTTTTTTTTTTTTTTTTTGTGGGAAAAAAAAAAAAAAAAAAAAACATATTGATGTATTTCTACATTATCAAAATAAAGCTACATTTTTCTCGCATAAATTTAACAGTATATGCAAATATATAAACATTATTCGTTACTCTTACCTTGTTTCTATCCAAAACAATTTTTCCTGTATGTTTTTATTACTTTTTATATAAATAATCGTGATTCGTAACACCCGTCGAAATGAAATTGTACTCAGATAGCGCGCCAACAATGAAAATTGTCACATATAAAGAAATAAACTGTTGAAAATTCTAGTTGCGTTCGGAAACGATAAAATAACTTTGGATTAAAAAAAAAAAAAAAAGAAAAAAAGAAAAAAAGAAAAGAAAAGAAAGAAAGAAAGAAAAAGAAGACACTACGCAAAGGTTGCTACATAACGAGATATGAGGTTTTAAACATATGATGCAGATCTACATCGCTATGCATATAAGAGTTAATTCATTTACATATGATGACTATTTGAACTGTTGGTATTAAACAATAAAGAATGTGTTGATATATATTTGTATAATTTTTTTCCTCATTATTTAAACTAAACATAATGTATTGATTTATTGAAACTTACAAGGAACTTAATTAATTTCAAACTTAATAAAAACATGTAAACATTCATTATTCACTGTAACAATTTATTTATTTATTTATTTTATTTATTTACTAATTTATTATTATTATTTTCTAATGTCATAATTTAGTATGACTATACAAGGTACCAAACTTTAAGAATAGATAAAATACGTACAAAGAAGCAGTTTTTGCATAGCAGTATGTGGTCGGAAATGAAAAATGTAGGAGGAAAAACAAGAAATGCTGATGAAATGAAACGTATCTCTTTACTTACATGGTTATATGATTTTTACTTACATAATATACTTACTTACGTATATTCTCTTTACTTACATAATATTGAGAAAGTGCTGAATTATGTACAATATTCATATTAATAGAATTAATGCTTTAAATATGTTGATTAGAAACAGAATTATTACTATGTATATCTTTTTAATGTAATCATTTGAACAAAAAAAATATTTATTAAAAATTCGACATTCAACAGTCACGTCCACATCTATTAAAAAATAACAAAAATCAACCGGTTCGTGAAAGGTTAGGATGACATTTGAGGCCATCGGTTCCGGTTCCGATGCAGATCTGAATCCTTATGATGTGCCCCATCTCCCTTTAAATTTTGGCACGTTAACTAAGTTACACCCTGTATATTATTTCCCAGAAAGTGTCCAAATTTATAGGCTAAACAAAACATTTGATAAGACACTGAAACACTTTAGTAATTCTGTAATATTTCTGGATATTTCTATAATATTTCTGGATATTAATATGAAATACAATTACACTAATTTTGTTTATTCTATTTTGTTTATTCTTGTCTCTTATGTTCTACAACTACACAAATTTCGTTTATTCGAGTTTACTATTCCAAAATCACTACCAATATATAGATTATGAAGATTTTATATATTAATAGAAATTATATATATATATATTTTTTTTTTACTTTTATCAAATTATAACTCTCTTGCTTTAGATTTTATGACTCAAGAAAATATCTAAAGAACATACAACTGTTCATTTTCTCTCTTTTCTTTCTTCTCTTTTCTTCTCTTTCATTTTCCCCTTATAAATACTATGGTCTAAAGCTTTTGTGATTCACATTTTTTTTTCTACTGCATGGTAGGAAATCAAAGTTCTAAAGCTTTCAAAAGAATCCAATAAAGTTTTCACAAGCTGAAAGGAGATAATTTCATTTCTCTTTCATTTTTCATTGCACTTTGCTTTTACCCAGAGTAATTCTGGAAAATACACATAGTTTGCAAAAAAATAATTGAAAAGCTTTTACTTTGAAAATAAATTATTAGATTTACAAATTCATTGGCATAAAAACGTTTCGTATTACGATTTTTGATTATTTGGAATGCATTTACCTTGGAGATGTTTTTTTTTTTTTTTTTTTTTTTTTTAACCTGGCAACAAAAAGGCTAACTTTTCTCTATTCAGTTACAAAATAACTGTATATACACATTTAAATTTACGAATTTGGTAATATAAACAGTATTGTTTTACATTATAAATATTTATATTTACATAAATGTTATATTCATATTCAAATATATATGCACATAACGCATCTATGTTTGTAACATATAATACTTAGGCAATAATATCAATTATATTGAACTATTATTATTTATTTTATGTTAATTTTTTGTTTTTCTTTTTTAATTCCATTGGTTCAAGCATTGACTTACGATTTGAAAAATCTCTCTCTCTCTCTCTCTCTCTCTCTCTCTCTCTCTCTCTCTCTCTCTCTCTCTATCTATCTATCTATCTATCTATCTCTCTATCTCTCTCTCTCTCTCTCTCTCTATCTATCTATCTCTCTCTCTCTCTCTCTCTCTCTCTCTCTCTCTCTCTCTATCTCTCCCCTCCCCCCTCTCTTTCTCCCCCCCCCCTCTCTCTCTCTCTTATCATTGAGATAACTTCCAAATACAGAACTAATCTGAAACAAAGTTGGGCAGTGGACATATTTCAGACATATCTTGGATGAATTCGCTAGGCAACTTGATCCGGTGTTTTGTTTTCAAGTAACAGTTGCTTGAAAATTCGAAAGACACCTCGTAAAAAACATATTTAAGAATTTAAGTGAAACAGTTCTAAAGCCTTTAAAAAAGCTAAGGGAAGCTTTCACAGATTTTAAGAAAAAAAATTTTTTTTTCGCTTTTTTTCTTTTTTATGTCATATATTTTTTCTTTTTCTTTCTTTCTTTATTTATTCATAAAACGCAATGCATTGGCATTCTTTTGGGTCCCCCTCTCGATATATGATTTGCGTCATTTATATTATTTTAAATAGGGAACATTTCATAGGGAACTTTAATAGCATATAATAGTTTGAAGAAATTCTGAAAATGATCACGGTCACTAAAACACGGACAGACAGAGGGCGATAAAGACAGCATGTCAGACTAATTGAATGCGTAATCGCTCAAACATACATCGTTAGAAAGTATTTAAAATAAAATTAAAAATAAAAGCAATTTTCAATTGTAGTCTTCAATGTGCCTGAATATTTTTGTGTGGTCCCGTGAATAATAACCCTAATCATACACTGTAGTACAGAAATCTTTTTTTATGAATGATAAATTTGAATTTCATTAGGATTGGTGCAAAATAAAAGTATTAAAATATGGTTTATAAAAATTTCTCTCGAAGAACGCAAAGCTTTGGAATTCTTTCATGTGCCCCTGTACACAAACCATTGGTTGTATTTACTACATCTTCAATAGAGAACATCCTATATTGAACGCGAATAATGTAAATCAGTTTCAAGGAATTCCGTGAATATTTACGGGCGACAGAGTGCGGACATACCGACAGATGGACAGACAGACAAACCAACAACGCTCTCGAACTTTGTTGGAAAGTATTAAACACAGAAAGACTTAAACATCGGATTGTCCAACCCTTAATCTATTCACTTTTGTTATAAGAAATTTCCCATTCAATATTTTCCCTCACACTATTGAGGAATGAATAAATTTCTGAAACTTTAAGAAGAATTTAATGAAATCTTTGCAGAATAAGACATTTATATATTTTATTTAGTTTTTATCGTGTTTATAATTAAATTCTTAGAATTATTATTATTTTTTTTATGAAAAGAACTGTAATAAAAGTTTTTTTTTTCTTCTGAGAAGGCATTATTAGATACTAAATATTCGTACCGATTGCAATCTGAATAAAATTAAAATTTTAAATATTCTTTTTTAATGGGCTTAACTTCATTTCATTTAGTTAAAAACTAAAAAAAAGGTTTTTTTTTTCTGGCGTGTGTGTGTGTGTGTGTGTGTGTGTTTCTGAGATTTGAAACAAACAATTTTAACCAAAATTGTCTGTTCTATACGTTCGTTCTATTACTTTCTAAGACATACTAGAAACCGAGGGATAAGGCATTAAACTTGAAACTTTCAAAATTGCTTAAAACATTTAATAACAAAAAAACTAATCAAAACTCTTTATTTTTATTGTTGGAACAATCTTCTGCTTCAGTGTTATTAACCTTAATTGTGCATACATCTTTTACTAGCTTATTCTGTAAAATTATTTGTAATATTAGGTTCACCTTTTTTGGTTCACATCTTTAGATGATTTCTGTCCATAAATTTCGATAGTGCTACAAAACGTTGCATAAATAAATGTGCATTAGGAAAGATTAAAAGAAAAAAAATGATACAGTATAAAATATCTTCTTTCAATTACAAATATGAATTAATCGGAATTCAATAAATGTTATTGTCTAAATAAATTTATTTCACTCATTCATTTCAATTATTTCCAAAGTATTACGAATACATAAGATGATAAATAGAGATATTAATATAAATTCCTTTTCCTTTCATTATCTTCGAATCATTTCATACTTGTATTCGAAAGCATGAGGATGGAAATGAGAGATTTATACGTACATATCTTGTCTTTTATTTTATCGATCTGAAAGCTGAAAAATTTCTAAAATCGTAATTTTTCGACAAATTTTTGAAAAAACCGTAAACTTTTTCAAGCTTTTAGACAAAGTTAATAAAATGTTCATAATCCATAAAAGATAATTCCATTTTCTTTTCTGCTTTCAATGCACTTCCATGCTGTGTAGAAAACTATAAAAATTTCTTCGTGTTTTGAAAAAAAAACATTCTTAAGCTTTATTTTATTTCTGTCTTTTCATTTATTCATTTAAAGAAAAAAAAAGCGGGGGGGGGGGGGTGTAAGTGTATGTGTTTATACAAAAACATTGTGAATTAAATATATATATATATATATATACAGCCGAACCTCGTTAACGTGAATCTCAAGGGAGCTAAAAAATTTGTTCATGTTATCAGTAGTTTATGTTATCAGTAACTAATCTTCATATAACTAAACTAATCTTCATATGGACAGGGATTATAGAACCAGTTCATGTTAAAAGTAAATCACGTTAACAGTGTTCACGTTAACGAGGTTCGACTGTATTGAGTTTATTTTTTGCATTTTATTTCCACTTTAGAACCCAAAACGTCCATTCATTACTTTCTAGCTCTGCGTATATTTTTTTGCATATTGAAGCTCATTAGATTGGACGTACGGTTTAAAGTAGATTGTGAACCACTAACGAAGATTCATGTCTGAACCGGGAACCGAAACCGGTACTTGAGATGAGAAGCATCAGACTTTCAAAGAATCAGGGTCAATTAAGAGGGATTTTCGGCCCCGTGGAATTTCAAATTCCTGTTTTATTTGGTTAGACCACAGTAAATAAAAAATATTTAATTAAATACTAATTAATTCGAAAAGTTCATTGTAACTGCAATGAAATACGACACAATGCTTTCAATGTAGAAATATCAGGTTAATTGCACGAAATTTTTTTTAACATTTAATTATTTTAGAACTATTTATTATTTATTATTTATACTATTCTAGTAATTAATTGTTCTCCAGGAGCCCAAAGATTCACAATTTTGCATTTTTGCCAAAAATTTTTCCTTTACAGAAATTTGACTTACATTTTTTTATGCAAGTGTGAGAGTGCAACATCTTCTAATTCAAATATACTATCGTGTACACTATGACATGAATTATACATAAATATAAAAATGTTGCGCCCTTGCGCTCATATAAAAATATGGAGTGACTCCACTCGACTTTCCGAACATTCAGTAAATAATGATTGGATAAATAAAGTAAGAAAAGTCATTAAATAAACAGAATAAAAAATTATAATAGGGTATTTGAGTAAATAAATAACTAGACTTGACGCAGAACAAAAATATCAATATTTACACAACGATAAAAACGCCAATGTAAAAAATCGTTAAGTGCAGACTGCAGTTTCGGTAGCGTAAAGCGTACCGTCATCAGTGCAGAATTTTTAACGTTGAGTAAATATTGATATTTAGGGTATCTGAGTATTTTTCTCTATCGATATAATGTTTCAATTAATGCCATTGCCCTTCAGATAATTCGGGCCCATAGATGATAATGATAAAAAACTTTTCGTAGTGTTCCTGTAAAAATCTATAAATGCTAGACTCACCAAAATCTATACAGTTCACAGTAACCTATAATATTTATATAAATTTTCAGCTCAGTCGGATGATACGTTTAGACGCTATCGCACTTTAAATAGTTTGGGGTCTTGGCCACAATGATAAAGAATTTTTCTTTGTGTACCTGAAAAAAAAAAAAAACTATAAGTTCTCCAAAATTTATAGAGTTCGTGAGATGTGATCTATAACAGTATATAAATTTTAAGATTAATCGGATGTGGCGTTTAGACGCTATTGCATTTTAAAGAATTTGAGCCCATAAGGCATAATAATATATAATTTCTCGTTGTGTCCCTGTAAAAAAAACTATACGTGACAGATTCACTAAAATCAATGCAGTATGTGCAACTGTGACCTTTAACACGTGACCTTTAACACGTGTAGTAACTTTCAGTTCAATCGGATAAGGAGTTTAGACGCTATCGCATTTTAATTAATTTAAGCCCATAAGCCATAATGATAAAGAATTTTCTTTGTGTTCCTCTAAAAAAACTATAAGTACTACATAGTCCAAAATTCATATAGTTAATGTGACGATGACCTATAACATGTATAGAAATTTTCAGCTGAATCCGATATGGTGTTTAGACGCTATCGCACTTTAAAGAATTTGAGCCCATGGAGCATAATGATAATGAATTTTTCGGTGTATCCCTGTGAAAGAACTATGCAAGTTAAATTCACCAAAATTTATGCACATCTTGCGACGGTGATCTATAGCATGTGTATAAATTTTCAGATCGCAGTTTAAAACATTTGGGCCCATATAGGCCATATTGATAAAGAATTTGTCTTTGTGTCCCTGTAAAAAAAAAAAAAAACTGTAAAAGCTGTATTCGCCAAAATTTATACACTTTGTGAAATGGAGACTCATAACCTGTGCATAAATTTTCAGCTTAGCTGAATACGCTATCGCACTCTAAAAGGATTTGGGCTCACAGACCATAATGATAGAGAAACTTTCTGTGTGTCCCTGTAAAAAAACTGTAAGTTCTAGATTCACCAAAATTAATAGTGTTTGTGTTATGGTAACCTGTAACATACGTACCAACTTTCAGCTTATTAGAACAAAGCGTTTAGACGCTATCGTGTTCACTCACATACATACACACATACATCATCGTAAAAATAGTAAATATGAATTGAAAGATAATCTAAACGTGTAGAAACACCACAATCTCAAACTCAGATTTTTGATATGATTACAATACTTTCTTCTCTATAGTGTTCGGAAAGTAAAAATGTAGGTCAAGTCTGTTAAAACGTGGGAATTGTTGCCGAAAACGGAAATTGCAGATGTTTAAGTCCGTCAAGAACAAATAATTACTAGAATAGCGTAAATAATACGGATGAAAAAATAAAATACATATGTTCTAAAATAATTAAATACAAAAATGTTACAAGAACGATCAACTTGATATTTCTACATTGAAATTCTTATATCATAATTCATGACAGTTACACTGAACGTTTCGATTTAATCATCTTTTTCTATTTATATTGGTCGAACCATTTATACAACAAAACAGGAACATGAAATTCCTCAAGGCTGAAAAACCATCTTATGGACCCTCATCCTTTAATCATAAAAAAAAAAAAAATTAAATAAATAAAAAAGAAGAAGAAGATTTTTTTTTTGCATAACTTACAAATTAATTAAGAATACAAATATCTTCTAAACCTACCTAATAAGTAAAATTTAAATAAAGAAACTACAAAAGATATATAATACTAAAAGCTACTGTTATGGAATTAACACAAAGTGAGAGACAAAATATTAAAAAAAAAAGAAATGAAATGAAATGAAATGAAATGAAACGAAATAAAGAATTCACATACAAACAAATAAAACTTTCTCTCTTATAAAAATTAAGTGCGTACGTAACACTAGTTCAAACAAACCGCGTGCCTAAAAGTAAATTTCAGATATTTGTTAGTATTTTAATCAAAGAGAATTAATAAATTATTTTAATTTATACATCGATGAAAGTATATTATTTTTTACATCATCAATATTTGTAGCTATGCCATATAGTTTAATGCATAAACTTAATTGTATAAAATTAGCACAAACAAACATTGTGCACAAAGAGAACTTTAAAAAAATTGTTAACCTTTTAATTAAAATATCGAATATTATTAAATCTAGCAATAACTTCTGTTAATATACACACATATATATAGACGAAAGTGTATTATTTTTTAACGTCATCAGTATGTGTAGTTATGCATTGAAATTAAATGCATTAACATTGGACGTACAGACATCCTAATCATTGTTTCACGAACGAACTTCTCCTATCTAACATACTTTCTCACAATCTTCATAACTTTGTCAAGCATATAATTTCAATCATGAATGAAATAGCAGTAAAAGATAAGAGATGTCATTCGCCTTGAAAATACTTGGAGATTCTGCTTGCCAGACTGGGTTTATGGTTCTGTTTATCTTGATATTTTCGTCAGTTTTCGAAATTCCGCCATTCGTAAAAAAAGTATAAAATGGGGGAAATAAGGAACTGCAAAATAGGATACATAAGTTAAAAGTAAAATGTTCCAAAGAAAGATAAACGTTCATAAATATCTGCCTGAGTTTAAATATTGTAGATTCAATGTCTATATATTAAACCATTGTTATATATGTATAGTATGCATTTATTTATTTATTATTTTATTTTATTTTATTTTATTTATTTTATATTTTTTTTACAGATGAACATTATAATACTTATGCGAGATCCAAGCTTGGGATTCCTAATATATATTACAGTCAAAAGCACAAAATTTCTCTCTTGTCTTGAATGACGAGTAATAAAATCTAACAATTAGTTTTGTATGTAAATACTATGTACCTAACTACTAAAAAAGTAATATATATATATATATATATATATATATAAAAGATTTTTAAAAAGAATGCTTTTTTATCGGCGTCCTAAAAAGTAGTAAATAAGGCAAAATTTTCTGTACTCAGACCAATTAAAAGATTAAAAGCATTCATTGATGACTACACCCTACTATATAGTGACATACTTTGTCATCAAAGAATGCTTTTGCTCTTTTAATTGGTTTGGGTACAGAAAATTTTGCCTAATTTACTACTTTTTAAGATGCCGACAAAAAAGCATTATTTTTAAAAATCTTTGTATTATTATTACTATTATTATTATTTAAATTAAAATTGAAAACCTCAAATTAAAATTAAAAACCGAAATGAAGCAGGACACGAAAAAAAAAAGGCTCACACCGGAACTAATAAAAGGACAAAATTGACTAGAAAAAGACATCGAGGAGCGGGTGAGTAGGGCTGGGGCATTAGACCTATCGTCCAGTATTAATACGTCTCGCCTATTATGTGTACAAAGTTTAGCTTATATTGTGGTTCTTACACTCTACACTGCTTAAATCAATTGAAAACTTTACACGTATTTACATGAGTATAAAAATATCTATTAGTTTGATATTTTAATTTTCATACATTTTTCATAGGCATTTTTTTTCTATTACACAGTGCAACGAAAGAATGAGAAAAAATATAAGTGTGAAACATGTTTGGTTTGGCTAATTTTTTAGACTTCTATTATGAATTTGAATAATTTTAGCTTAAAAATTCAGCATCTTTTTCAGATAATTAAAAAAAATAATAATAATAATAGTAAAAAGCAGAAATTAGCTAAACACAAATATTTACTCCATAAGGAAACTTCTTTTAATCAAATCAGAAATTCAATATTTATTTTAAAAATTTTAAATATAGTTTTCATTTATAAAAAGTGACATTACATTTATAAGAATCCCCTCCCCCCTTATCTTATTGGAGTTAGTTTGTTATATCCAAAAACATAATTAAGATAATATTTAAAAAATAATTAAATTGGGAATCAACGCGCAGGCAGGAGGGGGGGAGGGGGGGGCTTTAAAGGCTCGAAATCCCCCATACAAATACTTCAGAATTATTTTGTACATTTTCATTTTTTATCAATCACACATTCTAGTAAGTTAGACCAACTTACTAGTATGTGTGATTACTAGTATGTCCCCCCCCCCTCCAATCTCTTTAGCCACCTGCAAATAATATCTCTTGTTTCGTCTCTATTCAGAATAACAAATTTGAAAATCGTTTTTGATAACTATAATGAGGAATAGCTAATGATATCAGATAAAATAAATATGAACATCCTGGATTCTTTCTCTGTTTAGGAAAAGAAAAATAGAATCTTGTTATTAACAAAATTAGAAAAGTAAAAAAAAAAAAAAAAGAACATTTTTATTGAAAATTATGTTTGTCATTTAAAGACATTAAAAACACTTTTTCCCGTGTAAATTCAACACCTACAGCACCTGGAAACTCACATGATTTGTTGTTGTTATTATTTAAATATTTTGTTATTATTTATTTTTTCAAACTAAACTAGTCTAGCATAAGTAATATTTACTTACCCCACAATAAAGCATTCTTCTGATGTCTTAATGAATATGCCCTGGCAAAAACGTTAAGGCCAAGCGAAAAACTTAACTTATTTCACAATCGCTGATATGAGTTTTATGCAAATTTAAATATAACACAAGAAAAGGCAATTTTAATTATACCTATAAAATTTTTACAAAAAAAAACTATTTCTTATTTTAAAATTTATTTTCCTTTTTCATATATGGAAAAAGCTGGAAAAAATATTAAGGCCACATAAGATATTATTTGAAAAACAGCTAATAATCTAAAAACTTCGCCTTATTTTCAGTTAATCATTTTTGAGATTATAAAATTAAAAAAACTTTAATGTCTGGGAAAAAACTTCAAAATATTTACAAATACACATTGAACTTTTATACATTTTCAAACACAATGTAATGAATGACAATTTTAAACAAATCTATAAAAATATTTCAAAAATTAAAATTACTTTTTCTTTTACAATTTATTTTTTTTTCTTTAATACATGTAGAAAGCTGGAAGAAATGATACATATAAGATAGTATTAAAAGAACTGCTAATAATCCGAAAATTTGCCATTCTTTTCAATTAACTGAATCATTATTGAAGTTACTGATTTATAAAGTTTCTTCAAAGTGTCTTTTGGTATGCTTTTCCAGTTCTTTACAATGGCCATTTTCAGCTCACCTACGGTGTTGTAAGTTTTCCCATTTCCATAAATGTCACCAACCAGAATGCCCTATAAATTTTCTATTGGGTTCAGGTCAGAGTTTCTTGGTGGCCAATATTGAGGCAGCTTACTTGCCACAACCATATAGAGAAATGTTACTACATGTAATTGCGTAACGTTCCACTATATGCCTCTGTTACACAGCTATAGCTGTTAACATTTCTCAACATGGTTGAGGAAAATAAGCTGCCGCAATAATGTTGTGTATTGTTACACAAAAATTTTTACAGTGTTGAAGGCAGGATTTTGTGGAGCTTGATGTGTGTATTGGTGCATAATCTTGCTGAAATATATAGTTTCCAGTCGTTATGAGAGAAGCCTCTTGCAACAAAATTTCGGCAAGAATATCTTGATAGGCTTCTGAATTGATCTTTGGGTTTAAAAAAGAAATTGGTGCTGTACCGTTAGCAGCAAAAGCACCCCAAACCATGACCAATCCACCTTTAAACTGACGCTTTGAGAAACGACTTGGTACACGACGTAGATCATGCCAGTAATACCTGAAACCGTCCGGTTCATCGAGATAACATATTTTTTTCCATTAGAAAAATCTGATGTGGGCACCACATGACTTCCTTATACACTTTTAGAAATATACATAATGTTAAAAAACATTGACATTGGACCCGAAACAGTTGGCTATAAATATTTAAATAAATGAATCATCACCGTGTTCTGAGCTTTTCTGAAAGTTAGTTAAAAAACGATGCAAGATTTGTACTGGTAACGCTGACGAAGGCAGCAGGGACCCGAAAAAATTGACTAAAAGTATTTTTAAAAATGCATTTTCACCGTGTTCTGAACTATTCTGAATGTTTCAAATGTCTAGCTAGTCGGGAAGTTAGTTAAATAAATTTTCTGTTGAACCATATAAACGTTGTCGAAGGCAGCAGTGACCTGAAACAATTGGCTAAAAATATTTAAAAAATGCATTGTCACCGTGTTCTGAGTTTTTCCGGAAGTTTTAAATGTCTAGCTAGTCGGGAAGTTAGTTAAAAATCGATTGCAAGATTTGTACTGGTAACGCTGCCGAAGACAGCAGGGACAACTAAACAGTTGTCTAAAAGTATTAAAAAAAATGCATTTTCACCGTGTTCTGATCTAGTCTGAAAGTTTCAAATGTCTAACTAGTCGAGAAGTTAGTTAAATAAATTTTCTGTTGAATTACATAAACGCTGCTGAAGGCAGCAGGTATTAGAAACAGTTGGCTAAACTATAAAAAAAAAATGCATTGTCAACGTGTTCTGAACTTTTCTGAAAGTTTCAAATGTCTAGCTAGTCGGGAGGTCAGTTAAATTGCAAGATTTGTTCACACCGTTTTTGAGTTATTACCGTTTTTTGATACATTTTCGCCATTATGAACCTAATTTTCCTAAATATCTCCAAAACGGAAAATCATGCAAAGTCCAAAAAGGGGGGTGCACAACTAGATGTTATAACAAATCAATGTACCAATTCGCAACTTCCTACGTCCAACCGTTTTTGAGTTATGCGACATACGCACACACAGACACACATACATACAGACGTCACGAAAAATCGTGTAAAGTCCCTTATATCTCTAAAACGAGAGCTCATGTTAAGACGACACTTGCAGGTGTACAACTAGACATCATGACTGTCACACGTACAAATTGGCAACATTCAGTGAACATTCTTTTTTGAGCAATGTGAAATGCAAAATCCATTTCGCAAATTGGGATTACTATACTTCCCTATACTTTGTATAAGGAAGTAAAAAACAACGTTTTCCCATTCGTACCAAAAGCAACATGCTTCTTTGTTAAATCTGGAAGCGCCATTTCATGTCTCTTATACCGATGCTTCATTTTACTGAATCTTATGTTTGGTTGTTTTGAAAACACGTTGAGTACAGTTTAGCTGGTACAAGAAAGCTATAAATTCTTTACAATTTGTGAAGAGGAAAGGTTTTTTTGCGTTGCTCGGCTAACAATAGCTCTCACTTGTCGAGGAATCAATGCAGATGTCCATCCTGTACCTTTCCATTGAGCGTAATCATCGCTATTTTTAAAAGGTTATTAACTACAGTCTTAGATCTTCTTATTCTTTTAGTTATTTCTCGAGAAGTTAAGCCACATTGTTTAAAACTAAGGATCTCACCTTCTTCAATCATTGTTAATTTCTTACGTCTTCCCATTTTCAAAAACTGCAATTTCTCTCTGACATGAATGTCATTCTTTAAAGCAGCTCCGCAGACGTCAATAACATACCGCAGAAAATTAATAAATTTGAAAAAAGCATAAAAATTGAGCTTAAAATTATTATTTTTTCCAGGTTGCCACATGCATTAAAAAAATAATAATTAATTAAAAAATAATAATAATAATAACCTAATTACCAGTAATATTTTTATATGTATGATTAAAACTATCATTTATTTCATTGAATTTAAAATTACATGAAATCCGAATAAAAAGTTGCGAAAATAATAAAGTTTTTGGTCTTGGCCTTAACGTTTTTTCCAGGACTGTATATTTAGTTTTGCCGTTCAGTATATAAAAGTGCTTATTTCATGAAAAGTAGAGAAAAAAAAATAAATTTAAAGAGTATGATATTAAAAATACCCTCACCTTCCAACGAGTCTTTATTGAATTCTCTCTGCAGATCATGAAAATATGCAGGTGTTTTATAAGAAAATGCGGTTCTCCCTAATGAAAAAAGTGAAAAAGATAGAAAATTTGTCTAGGCTTACATTCTGTTAGAAAATTAAACTGCGAAATTGTGTTATAATAACCGTTATATATTAAAACTAGATGCATCACTAACTTCTTCTACTTCATCAAACAGGAGTAAATAAACAGTTTTTGTTACATTTCCTTGAAAATATCTCACAGATGAAATTGCTTTTTTCTTAAATTTACCACTTACAAAAAAAGTAATTAAGTAAGAAATTATATTTTTAATTTTTTGTGAAACTTTTGATATTTTTATTATAATCCGAGCAGAAACTTTTTTTAGGATTAGGATGCAAGATATGGAGACTTGATGTTTTGCGAAATTGGGTGATTTAATGAACATAATTTTTAAATAATTTGTTTTTGATATTTTATATTATATTTTGTAATTTTGTATATTCATTTATTTACTTTGTAAGTATTAAATGTAAAGTAAAGAAAAATAGTCTGGTGCGTCACTCACATGACTTTCTCTTACCCTTCATGTCAATGCTATAAAGTGGATTGCATATTCAGTCTTAAGACCAACAAGGTAAGATAATAAAGTTATATGCACTTTAAAAATAATCGAAAGTAGGTTTAAGCTCAGTTTTATTTGTTATATAATTCTAAACCCTCCAGTTCAGTTATAGTGTCCACATTTACTTTTATTTATTTATATATATTTTTATTTTTAAGAAAGAAAGAAAGAAAAATAAATAAATAAATAAAAAAAGCGCCAAACTGTTATTAATTTACTTTTAAATTTGCCAATCTTGATTAAAATTTTCAAGTGGCAATCTAATACGAACTTCAAAATACAAAATTTGAATTTCCTGCAGCTATTTGTTTTTGAGTTATGCCACATATACATACAGAACAACAGCTAAAAATTGGACTTTCGTAATCAGAAAACCTCAAAACGGGATATTATACTAAAAATCAGAGTTGAAAATAGAACTTTAAAAAAGTTTTGTTTACAATATGGATATAAAAAAAAATAAATTTTCGTTCCTGAGCAGGGTTCGTGGATATAGTAAAATATCGCAAAGCACTTCCATCAATTACATTCAAAGAAAAGAACATTTCGCTCAATTTGGGGTAGTCCTGTATGTTGTCTATAGTCAGAATGAGCTATAAAAAATAAAATTTATTCTTATATGAAAAACATCTAACACAAAATGAATTACAATTCCAGCAATTTCGAAGTATAACCACAATATATCCAAATACTTTGGGTAGTCCTATAAACAAATGATAAATGATTTACATACACTATCTACGCATAATATGCTTTTATGTACGAAAAAAAAAATGTTTATTCCGTTTTGTTTAAGGCAGCCTATGTATGTTACACTATAGTTACCAGAAATTTCCCCATAGACGTAATGTATTTGAATTCTCTTGGATGTCCCTGTACACGAAACATTTTATTGTTATTAATATTATTATTATTTCAATGAAAATTTCAGTGTGCATATCTGTTTGATACAAATATAGAATTCCGGGTTTGGACTTTTGTATTGCTATTTGTTCTTGAGGCACACTGACACACAGACCAACCACTAAAAACATGTTTTTCGGAGTCAGGGGACCACAAAACGTGCAAATATGGCAAAAACTCAATTTCGAAAATTTGACACAAAAGCAATACTTCCTCTACCAGATATATGGATAAGAGAAATTTGAAAAAGGGTACGTGTGATTAAATGTCTAACAAAATTTAAAACTATTTTATATCTTAAACAGCAAAATATTTAGGAAAAACAGTTAATTTAAGTTTTTAATATGAACAATAATTTATCTTTGCAATAATATGCAATGCGGCTTTGTTAAATGAATATCTTCTATACATATCAAAGAATATCATAAAATTAATCATAGAAGTGTTATACTGTAGTAAGTGTTCACATTTAAACAAATCATTGTTATGTTCGCAATATGCTATGTAACAGCATTCGAATTACAAAAATGCAGTTATGCGTAGAATAACAAACATTATATGCTGTCGTAAATTAACGGATACTCATTTAATTACAAAATGACTTTGATGTCTTCGTTTGACTTATAATAGTGATAAAGAATAATGCAACAAAAATTGGGAATATCAAAAACATTTCAAAGCCTTTCAACTACAGTTATTATCTGTCATTAAAAGTATTATTTCACACGCAAATTCAATACATACATCACCTGGAAATTTATGTATTTATGTATTTATTTTCAATTTGATCTAGTCTAGCTCATATACAATGTTTGCCAATAAGGCTTTTTTTTTTTTTTTTTTTTCTAAGTTAATAATTTTTTCATATTTTTTTTATTATACAGTCAAGCCTCGTTACCGTGAATCTCAAGGGGGATAAAAAATTTGTTCATGTTATCAGTAGTTCATGCTATCAATAAATAGTCTTCATATAACTAAACTAATCTTCATATTGACAGGGATTATAGAACCAGTTCACATTAAAAGTAATTCACGTTAACAGTGTTAACGAGGTTCCACTCTGTTTCAAAATAAAATGTTTATTGCTTGAAAACATTCGAAAAAAGAAAATTCAAAGAGCAAAACACGAAAAAAACTCTACCTTCTAACAATTTTTTATTGACTTCTTTTTAGTGATTATAAAAATGCAGGTGGTTTATAATATAACGTAGGTCCCCATAATAAGAAAAAGTGTAAAAAGGCATAAAATTGTTCAGCTCACATTCTGTCAAATAAATAAATAAGTAAATAAATAAATCGTGTTATAACAACTGTTATATTAAAACTGACGCATCACTAACTTCTTTCACTCTATCAAACACGAGTAAATAAATAGTTTTTGTACATTTTCTTTAAAAATACTTCAGAATTGAAAATACAGTTTCCTTCAGCGTACCAGCTTTTTACAAGATTACTACATATGTAATTATATTTTCAAGTTTTGTAAAATGTTTAACGTTTTTTATTAAAATATTAGCAGGTTTTTTTTTTTTTTTTTTTTTTTTTTTTTACTTAAAGATGCTTAGAAAATTTAATGTTTTGCAAAAAATAAGTGATTCGATGAAAATATAAATAATTCGTTTTTGCCATTTTATCTTATGTACGTTAATTTGTTTACTTTAGAAGTATTTAATGTAAGTCAAAAGAACATTGGACACGTCTGACTAAATGTCTAAAAAATTATAAAACTATTTTTTATCTTTAAAATATTTTCGAATTTTAACATGCAAATCGGTTAGAAATATATCGTACATTCATACGTACCGAATTGCCAACAATGTTCACTGTTCTATGTAGATGTTACTAATGGTTCAATTGTGTTACTAATGGTCCAATTGTATACTGTGGTAAAATAATAAAGGAAACATGAAAATGAATCATTCGAGACAACAGCATTTGTAAGCTATCGGCCTAAACACAAATCTTTAAAAACGAATTAAACTTTATTTAATTTTGCGCCGATTTGAAAAATTATGTTTAATTGTAGTGTTTAGGTTGCTTGCCAAAGAGAATTATTTTATACTTTTAGGCACAATTTACAGTTCAATTTTATGCCAATTTTCTTTTATTTTTAGTTGTTTGAATAGTAGGCCTTTTTGGAGTCGGTTCTATTTTTTTTACAAAAAGATTTTAACAAATTTTAACATACAAATCTGTTAGTTAAGAACAATCATTTATTTTTGTAACATGTATAATACATTGGTATTGTTAAATGAAAATCTACGATAAATATTGAAAAATATCTTAAACTTATTCTTAAAATTTACGTATAAACTATTCTTTGTAATGTTTGCTATAAGCTTTGTAAAGGCACTCAATCTTTCAAAATGCCGAACGTTTAAAAACAGCAAACACGTTAAAGTTTCTTAAATGTAAGAGTACTAGTTTGGTTGCAAAATTACTTGGATATCTTTATTTTTTTATAATGATTTTTGCAAAATTTAGGAATACCAAAAAATTCTGAAGCATTTGCATGTAAATTCATATTCATCGATTAATACTATTCTAATTATTATTACTGATGAAAATTTAATATCTGTACGATCTGAAACTTTTTTATGTTTTAAAATAAAATCTATTTTTCCCCCCAGTCTAAACTATCCTAGACAGTAAAAAATATTTACCAATAAAGAAATTTTCTGATGGTTTAGTTAATATATTTTTCTTAATTTTTCCATTCAGTAAGTAAAATGCGCTTATTGATGAAAACTGGAGAAAAAAAATTAAAAAAATAAAACAAAGAACAAGAAATATTCCTTCTACCAACAAGTCTTTATTGGATATTTTCTTAACACATGAAAATGCAAGTGGTTTATGATACAACGCGTTGTATCATAAAATAACCATAATGAGAAAAATGTAAAATATATGAAATTGTCTCGGCTCACAGTCTGTCAGAAAATTAAACTGTAAAATTGCGTTACAACATCCACTATATATTGAAACAGTTGTATCGCTAACTGATTCTGCTCCCTCAGACACGAGTAAATAAATCGTTTTTGTTACTTTTATTTGAAAATAACTCAAGTCGGAAACTACAGTTTTCTTGACTGTACCTAAAAAAATTTATTTTTATTAAAATTTTGGCAGTTTTTTTTTTCTATAGTATGAAATATGGAAAATTGATAGAATTGAAATTTTTGTAAAAATGTGGAATTTATTGAAAATAATTTGTAAGTCATTTACTTTTTTAAATTTTATATTTTGTATATACATTTATTTACTTTTGAAGTATTTAATGCAAAATAAATAAATAAATAAATGAATAAAAATAAGTAAATAAATAAATAGAGAGAGTGACAGAGAGGAAAGAGAAAAAGATAAGAAAAAAAAAATAGGTACGTCTGATTAAATATCTAACAAAGTTTAAAAGTATTTTTAATTTTAAAAAACAAAACATTTTCAAATTCGAACATGCAAACCAGTGAGTCAACAATTTTACTATGAAAAATCATTGTTAAATTCTATTATATGCAATATAGAGAAAGTATTGGATTCGTGAAAATTTTCGACCTCCGTTTTTTGATTGATTTGCACGTTTTGGGATGTCCTGAACACGAATTGATAGCTTTTAGAAAATGTCTGTCTGTCTGTGTGTGTATCACGAATTTTGCGTCCACTGTATCTAACGAACCAGTGAATGAAATTTAACCAAACTTGGAATTTAGTTGCACCCTGACATAAACTGGCACTGATTAAATGTGGGGATCAATCGCTCAACAGGTGGCGCTGTGGTCGTATTTTTTGTAAACTTTTAACTTGCAGTATAGGACAAAATTTCGTATAAATGTGCATAATAAGAGTTATTTTAAACTTGTGATTATAAAATTAATATGAATTATTGATAATAGTAGCAGTTAACTAGGAAAAAATTTTGTGCATGTGGGGGCATCGCTTCCCCCCCCCCCCTGGGGGGAGTAAATTTTCAAGATGGGCATCTTTTGAAAGGTCTCGTCAATACTTTAAAACGAACGGTTGATCTGTGATAATTTAAAACGAAGTTATCGATTTTTTTTTACTTTTAAGAACAACATTTTTTTTTTTTTTTTTTTTTTTTTTTTTTTTTTTTAAATATTGGTACTGAGTGAATTTGCATAGGAAAATGTAGAAGAAAGTCTTGTGATGTCCACAACATACTAGTTTTTATTATTATTTTTATTATTTAATATGCACAATAAGTTGCCAAATGAATATCTATGATACATATTGAAGAATACCTTAAAATTAATCGTAGCGGTGTTATGGTATGGTAAAAGTTCAAAGCTAGATAATTTTTCGTGGTGTTAAAATTATGTGCTATGAATTAGCACTCGATATTCTCAAAATGCAATTTGATTTAGAATAGAAAACTTATTAAACTCCTGAAAACGAATAGATAGTCATTTGTTTATTATGTGCTTAAGCGCTAACATGTATGTTTTTTATTACAAGAAAGTTTTAATAGGAATTTTTTATATTTTTTGCAGAAGTTTTATGATTAAGTAAAATGAAAAATTGTGTCTGAAAAACCGGTGTTAAGAAACTGTACAAATTGGCAGTTATGAAGGTGACTCTGGAGTCTTCATATGATTAATATTGGTATATATGTAATATATGATATTACAAAAATTAGGATTATAAAAACATTTCAAAGCATTTCGATCGAAACTGATTTCATCAATTAAAACCATTGAAAATTCTTTTTCACATGCACATTCAAGACCTGCATTACATGAAAACTTATGTATATAAATATTTATATAAACACTTTTTTTAGTCTGAACTGTGCATAAATGAAATTTATCAATAAGAAAGTTTTCTTCTGGTGACTTAGTTAATATAATTCTTTCAATTCTGCCGCCCGCATGTGAAATGACATTTACTTCTTGAAAATTGGAAAAAAATCAATAAAATTATTCAAAAGAGAGATAATAAAAGTATCCCTCCTTCCAACAAGTCTTCATCAGATTTTATTTCTTAAGATCATGAAAATGCAGGTGATTTATAATATAACAAAATAATGAAATAGTGGTGTAAAAAGACATAAAATTGTTAAGGCTCGCATTCCTCAAGTAAATTAAACTGCAAAACTGCATAATCAGTTTTAATGTACGAACCGTTATATTGAAATTGATGCATCACTAATTACTTCTACTCTATCAAACACGAGTAAATAAATATTTGAAATATATCTGAAAATGTAGTTTTAAGTGTACCATTTTCTTACAAAGTAATTAAGTAAGCCGTTACATTTTAAAGTTAAATGAAATATTCCTGACGTATTTATTAAAATTTTGACAGATATTTACTACCTAGAAATATATGCACTACATGAATTTATTTATTTATTTATTTATTTATTTTTAGTCTAAACTTAAGCGCGTAAATAATATTCACCATTACGGCATTTTTCTGATAGCTTAGTTAATATATTTTTCTTAATTTTGCAATTCTGCAAGTGAAATAATTTTTACTGCATGAAAAATGGAGAAAATCTAAAGAAAGAACATCCAAAGAACAGGATATGTAAGATATCCCATAATTCAAAAGTCTTTATTGAATTTCTTCTAGAGATGATGAAAAATGTAGGTGTTTTATAATATAACATATTTTTCCGTAATGTGAAAAAGTCTAAAAGGTACAAAATTTTTTGAACTCACATTTTTGTCAGAAAATTAAACTACAAAGTTTCGTTATAACAACCATTTTTTCATTAAAATTGATGCATCATTAACTTCTTCTACTCAATCGAAAATATAGTGAATCTTTAAACTCTTATAATTTTTTAATTTTTATTTAAGTTTTGCATTTGAAAGAACATAAAGATATGCAGTTTATAGATGTCTCTTTCATACTTTTTATATATATAATTCTTAGGATTAATTTTATTTTTTAAGTAATATTGGTGAATATAGAATTTAAAAGTATATGTTTTTATATTGGTTTTTCCTCTTTCTTATTAAGTTTGACATTATTTACACATCCTTTGAGTGATATTGGGCATAGCTTACTGTAAATGTCTAGAAAATTGCATACAGTAAGACAGAAATATCACCTAATTTGCATGCAACAATCAATCTATTTAAAAAGTATTGATGTTGTATGTATTCGTTAAAGGAAGCTTAATTTTTTCAGAAATCTTTATTCATGCTTTATCTAGTTCTTCATGTGATACTTGGTTTCATCTACTGAAATATTTGAAAAGATTTTCAATATATATATATATATATATATATTGAAAACCTTTTCAAACATTGCATTATATGAAACCAAGTATCATATAAAGAACTATAAAAAATGAATGAAGTTGACGAAAGGAAAATTAAACAACTTGATTTTGAAGCATATACAAATTCATTGAACAAATCGATAGTAACAATTTTCATCCAACTAAAAATTATTACAATATGGCATAAATAAATAAATAAATAAATAAATAAATAATAAGTCCTTGTATTTTCGATAAGCTTTGAACCGCTAGAAGTTCATCATTGTTTGATAAAAAGAATCTAATTTAGTATCCCAGTCTTACAAAAAAAAAAAAGACATTATACTACTTTCCTTTCCCTGAAATGCGGTGTGATGAAGTATTTCCAGATTCTATTTGTCGCTTATTATATAAAGTCAAACTATTCATAATAATGAATCAAGCAAAACACGTTAAGCCTCCCAAACGAAATTACTTGCATTTATTATTTACGCAGAAAAAAAACTCTCCACTATTCATAGAGTTAAGAAAGCCATTCATACAAGCTGTATAAGATTATTAAAAGCACTACGTCTTTCTTAAGAAAGTAAAGTCTCTATCAGATAGGTCCCTTTATATTCGGCTAAAAAAAATGCATGGGAAATATAATATGCATGGAGTCTTGCATTATGAAAAATGAGAAATATAAGTGGAGAAAGTAACCGTTTTGTCTGAAAATTATTAACTGAAAACATATTTTAGAAAGCATTATTTTTAATAAAGCATCTTATTTTATTATTTTATTCCTCAGAGACTAATAATTTAATATTTCACATAAAATTCAGTATTATTATTTGCTTTATTACTTTCATGAATGTTTTTTTTTAGGGTATAAAGTTAAATTATAAAATGCATACAGAAACTATAATCAATTCAAAATTTTAATTAAATTTATATTTCTGAATATAATTTTGTTTAAACTGTAAAATTGACATTATCTTTTCTTTTCTTAACTGTACATTAGAATTATAGATTCAATATTTATAAATATAAAAGCAAAAGCTACTTTTCTTAAACAAAAGTTAATGATATTTATTTTTATTTATTTTTTTTATTTTTTCCACTTCACTAATACTTGTTTTCGTGGTGTTCCTGTGTATGAGAAAACTGAAAAATATCCACTTTGTTAAGTATATGTACTACATATATATGCATACATACATAAATGCATATAATATGCAACAATCGTTTCGAGTCGAGGTAATTAAACATGATCCTTCTTCAATGAAAAAAAAAAATCGGCAAGAAAGCATTAAATCATTATGTAGGCATGTGCATATTAATTGTTCCATACATGAAATAACTGACTTGTAGGTAGGTTTATAGTTTTATTTATTTACTTATTTATTACTGACAAATTAATTGATATTAAAATCATTATTCTGGAATGTAAACAAAATTCGGCAGTAAATTATTTTTAAGCACATTTAATTACCTATGAACAGTGTGAATATCAGCAAAAGATGATCAAAGATCTTAGAATAAGTTGAAAAATAATTAGTACTTTTAAAACTTGTAATTTTTAGCAGGTGTGAAGAAAGGTTTTATCGCCCTATTACAACTGTCAGAGAAATTGTACATTTTTTTTTTTTTTTTTTTTTTTTTTTAAGTGTCACAGCTTTTTTTTTTTTTTTTTTTTTTTTTTTTTTTTTTTGTCGCTATAAGTCTTGCGCGCAAGATTACATGCACTGTAAAAAAAGCTGCAGTAAAATTATGGGCAAAGCCCGGCAGCCGAGATTCCAGACAAAGCCCGTAAAAAAAAAAAAAAAAAAAAAAAAAAAAAAAAACATTTATATGATGAATGATGTATCGAAAGTAATTTTATGTTGTGATGAAATATACAACCAACCTGTAAAAAAGGTAGTATTGGCCGTAAAATTAAAAGTTAAAGTTTGAGTTTCTCGAATACTTTTAATATCACTGTAAAAATTTTCTGTAGTAGATTACAGCACAGCGTGCTGGTAAAAGTATTGCAAACCCATTGTGCTGTATTTTTGCAATGTGCAGTAAAATAAATTTGCTGCGATTTTTACTCACGTGTGCTTTAAAATATTTCCTGTATGCACACACACAGGATGTTTTCACAGTACGCATTAAAAGTATTTCCTGCTCAGCACTAAGCAACTTATTTACACATATAATTTACTTTATTTACTTTTTCATGCGGTCGTGGGTAGCCCAGGATTCGAACTCACAATCTCCTGTTCTAGAGGCCAGCACTCTGTCAATCGCGCCATTGGGCTCACAATGACTTTTCTTTACAAAAACAGATAAAGTCAACATCAGCACTAATTGGTTGATAAATCATGTCATATGCACCATAGGACTTCTGGAAAATTTTTGATAAAGATTTACACCACAATGTGAAGTAACCAATCTTCAATTATTTTTACAGAACTGGCTGTAAAAATATACAGCAACCTATGCTGTATTTATGTTAAAAAAGTGCTTTATTTCTACAGAAATTTTTTACAGCGATTGAATATTGTTAACGTTCAAATTATGCATAAAAATTATTTTCTTTGGAGACTATTTTAAAATCTAAATTTGCTATTTTTGACAAAATTATGAAGTCAGTCAATTCTCATATTGAAAAAACAAAACCTCTTTTTTTCCCTCAGAAAGACTGATACTGATTTTTGAGAAAGAAAATCTAATATATTTTTCGAAATCGTTTTTATTCGTAAACACTAGCACTAAATAGGTAGTCTTATTTCAAGGTTCTCATTAGAGGAAAATAATGAGTGAGAATGTCTCACTCTTCTTCAAACACAAAATGAAACTTTTGAAAACTATGTGAGATCTCTAAAAATTAATCGAGACTCCAAATAAACTTTGAATAATAATAATAATAATAAATCTTTTACATGGACACAGAGAATTTGTATCTCCAATTAATACGATTTTTTTCATAGTTTTCGATCTTTATGGTTTCTGTAGTAGGGGAAAACCAGATATAACTAGAGCCTAATTCTTACTCATCCAAACATTTTTTCATTTGAAGGGATTTTCCCGTAAGAAAATGGTTTGGTGGAAGATAAGTGCAATTTGCGTAGATTAACGGCTTTTTCTCGTAAAAATTAAAAAAAAAAAACATACTTTCAAAAAATCAGTTTACGGGCTACGACCGTTTACCTAGCAAAACGGTCATATCCCCTAAAATTATACAGTCAATTACCGTAATTTTACATTTTTTTTTTTTTTTCTTTTCTTTTACAGTGTGCAAATTGTATATCCCATGAAACTAAAAGTTGTTTTACACATGGGAAAATACACCATAAATAAAATAACGAAAAATAATTTTGCTGGAAAGCTTTATTTATTTATTTATTTATTTTTAATTATTATTATTATTATTTTAAAAAACTATCATTAAATTTGTCGTGATTATGCTTATAATTACAAAAATTTTAATTTTAAAAGCTAATTGTTGGTCATTTCATATCTTTATATGTTATGTAAAATCTTTAAAATTTTTATTAATATTTGGTTAACCATCACAGAAATGTTGTGCGTGAAGGATTTATACATCGACTAAAATTCGCTCTGACATTTAAAAATAAAATAAATAAATAAAAAAGTAGAACTGTTTTAATGGCTGCATACAGAGATAAAGTCTTTCATGACATCTGCTAAAATTTACAAATTTTATAAATAGAAGAAGGTGGCGTAAACTGATCCTTTTAATGGAAAAACTTGTGTAAAACAACATGACTCTTTAAATAAAACTTTGGCCCTTTGCTAGTGTGTTTTACACTATATTTTGCATTATAAACATACTTTAATAATATTTTAAACTTAAACTGAGTAATGAAGGAAAAAAAAATAGATTTTTGAAAAAGTGTCCAAAGGATCATTTTTCCCTCACTAAAGGGTAAAATGTTCCTTTATTTAAAAATAATTGTAAATTACTTTTTATCTTCAAAGTAAAGGATATAAAAGTAATTATGACAGTACATAATGAAACAAACTAAATTTTACAATCAAATAGCATATATAATTTATTTTATGAAATTAAAAAAAAAAAAAAAAAAGGTGTCTCAAATAACATTTTTTAAAAAGAGAAAGAGAACAAGAAAATGAAATATTTCAAATTATGATCCGAAAATAATAGATATAAAAATAGACCCACAATAAAGTTAGGAATAATTGAAATAATGCCTATTTCCGCCACATCCGATGTAAATAATGGATTCATAACGATCCACATAATGGATCCAAAACTATTCGCATAATGGATCATTTTACCCGACATCATGGCCATCCATTATAGGTCATATTACTGGATAACGACGCCGAGAAACATAACAAAATTAGCAAATGTTATATACATCTAAAAATTAATAGCATTACCTGCATCTAATTTCTAGAAATTTCTAGCAAATAGAATTACATGCATCTAATTAGTTGCGTTAAAAAAAAGCAAAAAAGAAAAAAAACTATCTGTATTTAACTTTATTTTTTTATTTTATTTTATTTTATTTATTTTATTTTATTTTATTTTATTTTTATTTTTTTTATATACTATTATTATTATTATTTTTTATTATTATTTTTTTTTCAGTGAAATGTAATAGGCATATTCATTTGTGTTATGAAAAGTGGGTACTGTGTTCGAAAAAATTACCTTGCTTTCTCATTACTTTTTAAATATAGTTAATTCTTAACATCCATGTAGATATCATTCTATCATGTGTATCATTCATAATGTAAAAAAAAAAAAAAAAAAAAAAGAGGAAAAAGAAAAAGAGAGGAAAAAAATAAAAGAACAATTGTACTGTGACGCTAATAAATAAATTAAATCATTAATTTCCTGATACTAAATGTTTAGAATTCCTAAACGTTCACAGTCTTTCGATGAAATGAATTTAATTCATGTTTCTATACTTATAAAAAAATAAAACTTACTTTATAAACTTTCCATTGCAGGAATACGATGTCATGACAGTAGCTGAAGATTTTATTTGTTGCTCATTATATAAAATCAAGCTATTCTTTAATAATGAATCAAATAAAGCACGTAAAGTTCCCAAGCGAAATTACATATATTTAATTATTTGCGATTAAAAAAAAAACTACCTCATTCACAGAATTATGAAAACTATTCACAAAAGCTGGAGAAAATTATTAAAAGCAATATACCTTTCTTCACAATAAACGTAAAAACCTTTTTCCAATAGTTCTCTTTTTATTTAATAATAATAATAATAATAACTTTCAGGTGAAATGTAATATGCATATTCTTTTGTATTTTGAAAGATAGGTGTTGTGATTGAAGAAATTACTTTTTTGTCAGAAAATTAACCTACAAAATTGCTTTCTATTATTATTATTATTATTTTAATAGTTAATTCTTAATATTCAATGGTATTGCTCATAATACTACTACTAATAATAATAATAACTTGTATGTTGTGGCCATCACAAAGCTTTCTTCTATATTTTCCTATACAAATTCATTTTTAATTATTTTATTTAAGTAATTAAAATCAGTCTTTTTTTTTTTTTTTGAAGAAAATATCGATAACTTTCTTTCAAATTATCACAGATCTTTGTTTCAATCATTCGTTTTAAAGGCATTGGCGAGTTCTTTTCAAAAATATTTCATTATGAAAATTTATCCACCCTATACCCGGGAGTGAATTTGTGCATGAAATATTTTGTTTGTGCACTATTGATATTATGAACAATTTTTTATAATTTTATAATGATTAGTTAAAAATAATTCTCCTTGCGCACGTTTATATGAAATTTTGTTCTATGCTGCCACATTAAAATATGATCATTTTATGCATCATTTTATGGATGGAAATGCTACCATTTCAACAATTTGAAACAAAAAATGATAGACACTTATTTATGTCATCAAGTACTATAAATTTGCAAAAAATTCTATGCATTAGTTTTTGAGCTAGAGCTGCCACAACATTTTTGTCACTCACACAGAGACATAATTTTTCTGTATAAAATTGTGTTCTGGACTTCTCAAAGAGTGTAAATATAACAAAAAACGTAAGTTAAAATTTTTTATAAATCCAATACTTTCTTCTACAGAATATAGAAAAAAAAGTGAAAAAAACAACTTTTTTTTTTTTTTTTTTTACTTATTTCAAGGTTCAAATATTCTTTATTATTCTTTTTATTTTTTCTTACCCATATATATATATATATATATATATATATATATATGGGTTTCAGTAAATCCTTACTATATATAGTAGGGAAAAAATGTTTTGCGGTCAAATTTTATAATAGAGTTTATGTCATATTTACACATTTTGAAGGTCCCTGAAGCCGAAAATCAGGTTTCTAGCGGTTGGTCTGTGTATCTCTTTGTTATCAGCATATCGTAAGCAAATGGTTTGTACGCAGGGACATCCAAGAGATTTCAAATATATTACGTCCATGGGCGAAATTTTAGGTAGGTACAGTTTAATAGCTATAAGCTGCAGTAAATAAACGAAATGAAAATATATTTTTTACACGCATAAATGTACATTTTGTGTAGAATATGGTATGCAAATCTTTCACGATTCATCTACAGTGATACCCAAAAGAAAAACTAGAATATATTCTCGTGCTGAGACTGACTATATTTGGAAATTGCTGGAAGTGCATTTCAGGTTGGGCTGTGTGTTGTTAATATAGGACTAGATTTAAGTGTACCATATTGTGTGTACATAATTTAAAGAACATATACAGGGCTATCAATAACTAAGCGGAAACATCCTTTTTTTATCGGGCCTAAAATCCTAGTGCAGTGAAACGACCTTACTCCACAAACACCCCTTTTTAACACGCTTTTATTAGCTCAACCTGTATGTATGTTTGTAACCTCTTTGGGAGCAAACAAAAAATCTATATTGTAAAAAAAGACTTTCCCTATGTGAGCGCTGTGGCTGTGAGGTAAACTTCCGGGCTACGAACCTAAAAGGTCTCACGTTCGAGCCCAGTCCGGGTTGATTTTTTAAAAATGGTTTTTGTTTAATTCTAAATTATTTATTTCTCATTCCTTCATTATGTTATTTTTAACATGCTTTTATTAACTTGGTATGATGTAACTACTAATGTATGTAACGGAATCTTGGAATTCAATTTTCGACCACTTCTGTTCGTTCGATTGGCCTGAAATTTTGCACACGACTTCATAGTTGATGACAATACTACATGCAAGTGTTTCCAGGCTCCTATCCCATCAGGGGCAAACAAAAAAAATCTATATATATATTAAACTGTATTGTATGTGGCACAGGATTTGGCCGTATTTGTATAACGTTGAGTGGCAACAATTAATCAATTATTATTATTTTTTTTTTATTAAAGATGTAAATATTATGGTGTGTCTCTCACACGATTTTTTCTTACCCTGCATTTTAATAATATAAATATGGATATTTTGTGCTTTCTAGTACACATTTCAATAAAAGCGTGTTCTTTAATCTTTTTTTTAATTATAATATTATTATTGAATGTAATTAATAGAAGTGCTTTACTAATTTTTACCATGTACAGGAAAACCGCTCAGGAATGAAAGTTAATTATTCATATCCAAAGGGTAAATAATTTTTTTTTTTTTTTTTTTTAGTTAAATTTTCAGCGCTTGATTTTGGTATAATTACGCGTTTTGAGATTCTCTGAATTCTAAAGTAATATTTTTAACGGTTAATTTTTGTGTAAGTAACATAAAAATAAATAATTGTAGGAAATTTAGGTATTGTATTTTAATGTTCATGCGAGGCTTCTACTTCAAAAGTTTGCCCAAGATTGATATGTTTCAATCAAAAAAATAAAATGTGTAACGTTTTTAAATGTTTTATAATATTAAAATAAATAAATGGTGCAGGTGAAAGTTGTCTGAATAATTTAGAATAACCTTTTAAATTTAATAACATCTTGAACTTTATGTAAATGCATACTATATGCAAAAGGGGAAAGGGTTGAGGGGGTAATTGCACCCTCAAATTCTCTCACACAGAATTAATTATTTGTCAAGTAAAACTGTTCCTAAACCTAGTTTGAACTCTTTTTAACAGAAATTTATACACAGTAATTTTCATCTTATCTCTTAATCTGCAATCTATATATTTATATTATTAAAATGCAGGGTAGATAAGAGAAAGCCGAGTGAGTGCCATACCGCATTATTTTTTACACCATTTTTTATGCGATGCTTATAGAAAAATATATCTCCTTTAAGATGTTTAGCATAAATGATGTAACACGTAAAGCTATATTCTTTGGTGTTTAAGTTATAGTTTAATAAAGTTATATTTTAATAATGTTATATTAAAATGTAGCAATATTTTAATAATGTTACTGTTTAAAATAAACAGTCACATGAATTATAATATAATTATGAACCGTAGTATAGTAGTATATTATAATATTATAACTTGACCATTATAAGTACAAATCTAATTGTGTAAGTGTAATTTTAATTTTATGTTAAAAAATAATTAAGGTAAATAGCCATAATTAATGAATTTGAGAGAAAAGGTATAATAGAAGGTAGTTGGTCTGTTGGGTATATTTGTTGGGGGAAAATATGAGAGAATATAGCGAGGAGATTAATATAACGAAATGGCCGTTTTACGGCAGAAAAACACCTGTTGTTTGTTGCTGTTGTATGGATAAGAACTATTATGCATGTTTCATTTGTGATTTAATCAATATTGGGGTAAAAGAAGAAAATGAATCTTTATGTCTTACCGCTAGCGCTAGTGCAACCTCATAGCGTCTACCCCTTTATGAAGTAGACTCATCCATGTTTGTTTATGAATCGCATCGGCATCGGAGAACGAACAATAGGTATAATGTTGTTTATATATTGTCTTTTAAAAATGAACTTTATGTAGCTTTAATATAAAATAGTGTATTTCAATAACTGTACTTTGCCTCAATTTTAAGATCTATTCTACTTCTACGTTTTTCTTTTCAAATCATTGTACAGCATAGAGCAAAAGTAACTGGTGGCAAACATGAGATCATAAAAGTATATTTCCAGTAAGAAATTTTATTCAAATCAAATACAGCATTAGAGGTATAAAAAGTATGAGCAATTTATTGTTATAATTAACACAATTAAGTGTGTATTATATTGTTTTAATATTTATTTGTGTTACAAAATTACTGAAAATTTTATATTACAACAAAAATTGTTTAATAACTTTATTATTTAATAACTTTATTTATTGTTTAAATTAAGTATTACGTGCTGTATTCTTCGACAACATTAAAATTTGCTCATTTATTTATCATATTCATTTTATGCAATGTTATCCCATCACAACTGTATTAATTGTTACCGTAATATGTATATCTAAAAACAGTGAACTTTTCAAAAACAACCTTTTAGAAATAAAAAGATATTCGATCTGACAACTTTAGACCCTTTTTCTTGTGTCTTTGAAACCAGTTATAATACAAGTTATAATGCGTTGTTTACAACAGTTTTCCAATAATGATGTGATTTTAGCTAACACATTCTTATTTCTTTCTAGGAAACTGAAACAACCTGTTGCATGAAAGTGGTTCAAGAACTCCAATTTCAAATGACGCCAAAAGGGGGGCGTCTACATCTGGAAACATTATTATTGACCTTTTCTTGAAGGGGGAAGCTCCATCATCCGTCTGTCTACCTCCTTCTCAGTTTACCAGCGGGAGCAGAGGAAGTCAGTCATTCCGATAGAAAATACGCGGTCAACTCTCTCGCGGTGAGCGGAATTAAAGGTGAACAGCAAAAGCCAGATTTTGTACTTTATCGCTCTTTTGGCGTATTTTTATATTTGAAGAAATATGGAGGAGAAAAGGGCACTGCATATCTTTATTTTGTCATCGATGAGATTAAGATATGCAAATGCAAGATTTAAAAGGATAATTTTAGCTATTATATCTCATGACGATGATAGTATTTCAAATAATTTATAATCTTAATATATACATATGAATGTGGATATAGTTATAAGAAAATGTCGCTGTTATTTTCCTTATTTTCTTAAATAATTTCAGAATTCAAATTTAAATTATTTTAACTGTATAACCATAAAGGTGATTTTTATTATTAAAATAATTCATTCGAAATAAAAAAATAAATAAATAAAAGTGTAAATAGTTATTTTTTAGTGAAAAATTAAAAAGGAATGAAAGGAAGTGTTTTAGAAATCTAATGGGTTAAAATGCAATGCAAATTCAATAAATAAGTTTTATATTTTATATTTGCTAGTAAAGTGTTTCTAATATATTTAGAGTTTAAAACTACGAATGAATTAATTGACAAGAGGATCAAACCTGATTAATAAATTTTACGTTTTATATTTATTGTTAAAATATTCCTAACTAAAAAAAAAAAAAAAAAATAGAAGACTAATAGATTAAAAAGAAGTACAAACCTAATAAATATTCTTTAGATTTTATATTTGTTAGTAAAATATTCCTAGAATAATACTTGAAATAGTGCTTTCTATAAAGTGCAGGCTTCCTATAAAAGATTCCAATAAAGCTCTATAGTGAAAAATAAGTTTAAAGACTACGAATGGATTAAAAAGAAAAACAAACCCAATAAATAAATTTTATATTTTATATTTATACTTATATTGGTAAAATATTTTTAGAATAATTCTTAGAATAGTGTTTTCTAGTGATAAATTAATAAGAAGAGTTTTTGAAGACTAATGGTTTGGAATGTAAAGGAGTAGAAATATAATAAGTAAATTATATATTTATTTGTAAACTATATTCTTGTTATAGTGTTTCTTAGTGAAAAATAAGAAACGTTTGAAGACTACCACCAGCGAAATAAAAAAGAAAAACAAGCCTAATAAAAAATTTTACTGTGTATATTTGTTGGCAAAATATCACTTATAAAGTACTTGTACATAGTACTTGTAAAAAGAACGAATGGATTATACTTAAAGCGCTCTATGAAAAATACTTATGTTATTATTATTTTATTTTATTATTTTATTGTTTTTTTTTTATTATTTATTTTACTTTCTCTTACCCATGCAAAATTTAGAGAAAGGATTGTTTTTGAATCAAGTTTTCGACATGGGAATTCTGATATATTTACATATATGGAAATAACCTGAATCTAAATACAAATTTCTAGCGGTTGGTCTGAGTGTCTGTCTGTTATTGGAAAAATTCAAGAGCAAATAACAGCAATAAGTCCATACTCGAGGTAGTTGTAATCTGTAGCATATGGAGATGCTATTTAAAACCTTGCATTAACATCAAACAAATAGTTCATGTATAGGAACATCCAAGAGAATTCGAATACATTACAGTCTACGAGCAAAATTTCTGGTAGTTACAGCTTAACATATTTAGACTAACACTAAACAAAATGAAATGAACATTTTTTTTTTTCAATTCATAAAAGCCTGTTTCGTACAGATATAGTATGAAAATCATTTACAATTCGTGTACAGGGCTGCACAAAAGAATTCAGATAAGGCTGTATTTAGAAGTTGCTTCAAGAATATTTAAAGTTGTTTTATATGTTTTTCACAGTGTTCTAAAATTAAGTATACTTTAAGGGATGTATTTCATTTAAGACAATACACAGGACCTCCTAAAATTAAGTGAAAGAATACCTTTCGACTGAATGTAATTGATGGCAGTGCTTCACTAAATTTTACCGATTCCGGGAAAAGCGCTTAGGAATGATAATTATTTTTTCCTACTCATGTGGCAGACATTATTTGCAGTCCATTTTTCAACGCCGATTTTTTTTTTGTAATTACGCATTTTGAGGTCCTCTGATTGCAAAAATCAAATTTTTAGAGGTTGGTCAGTGCGTAGTCTATTATCATCATAGGTAAAAAACAAATAACTATAGGAAATTCAATTTCGATGTTTTGAAGGTCAAATGGGAGTATTACTTTAAAATCTGGCCAAGATTGGTAAGTTTCATGAAGTGGTGCTGTGTGAAAGATGTCTGATTAACTTAGAATAAACTTTTAAATTTAATAATAGCTTTTATTTCTTTATGGATAAGTTGAAAGGAAAGTTGAGGCACACTCACACGCACACAGACACACACACACAAAATAAATAAATAAAAATAAATGTCTGTAAAAGCTGTTTCTAAAACTATTTTGAATTGTTTTTAAAGTATATTCATGTAAAGTACTTCCTATCTCACAAGTTAAGCTCTAATCTGTCTTTATTGTTATGCAGGGTAAGAGAAAGTTGTGTGGTTGCCATACCTAATTATTCTTTTTACTTGTAAAAAGTTAATCACTAGCAACATAAATTTGTAACTTTAAGACATGATTTTCTTCTTTGCATGTAAATAAATAATTTTTAACTCTATTTTTTGCTCCAAGAAATATAATGAAACTTTTATTTATTTTATTTTATTTTATTTTACTTATCATTAAATATCTGTTTATGAATTATAAATGATATAGATATTTATTTATATTTTTTTCTTTGTTAAATTAAAAAGATTTCCCCCTTAAATTGTATATATTTTTTAATTAAAGAGAACAATATATTTTTCTGTTAAAAATATTAATAATAAGTAGTACCCCAAGCCAGGAATTGAGCAGGAGATTTATTGAGCACAAGCCAAGCACCTTATCGCAAAGCTGCGCATCCCTGTGTTTGATTACGATTTTTTGGCTGTTTCAATAAAATCAGATTTAAAAATATAGATATCGGTTCATATTTATATTCAGAGAGCACAGTTGAGTACAAATTTTACCCAATCTAATGTTTCAGACCAGAAATCACCAACCTTTTCAACCGCGAGGACCACTGAGTTCAAAATACTTTATCCCGCTAACAACTGAATTTATAATATAACATGGTTTTAATATTACACGGAACGGAACATTTTGTAAGAGTTCTCATCATTTTTTCACTCAGCAATAGATATTCACTTTTTCTAGAAAACCAAAAATGCCATTTTGATATGAACAGGAATGTAGTTTTAATATTGTTATCAAATAATCTATCAACTAAACTTCATTTTTCATTCATGATTTGTTTCATTCATGTATATTTATGTATTTAAATTCATAGTTTGTTCGGTATGGTTCATAATTTGATCCATCTCTGTTAATAATTATGTGAATCTATTCAATGTGTGTCTTCCAAGTCGCGCTCAACAGTCTAGCGGTTAAGATTTTTCGATGGTTTTCTCCGAAACTTGCGTAAATGGAGCGAGGACTTCTCATGAATACCCTGTACGAATGGCACGCAACCAAAGGTCTAGGATATTCACTTTGTGGATTAGCATTAAACCCAACACGAACACCATGCTATGCGATATATATATATATATATATATATATATATATATATATATATATATATATATATATATATATATATAAATCTTTTTCGAAGGATTTCCTTAAATGAAAGGTTTTCTGTGAATGTGAGTAATTGAGAAATCTCGAAGCTAAAATTGACATAAACAACCTATGTAATTACTAATAGTGGAAAAAAAAAAAAAAAAAAAAACTAGTTGGCATAGGTGGACTCTGCTCAGTTCCCCATCATATTTATGTTCTCAGAAATTTCTAGTGCGAAATATATTATAATCATGTTAAAAAAAAAAAAAATGAATTTGACCAAAGCTTGATACAGTGACAGAATGAAATCCGCGCTTAATAGGCTATCCACCGTTCACTTGGATATAATTATCTTATTCTAAATTATTAATTTATTTTATGAGGGTCAATTCTGTTGTTTAGTTTTCATGCTACTATTTACAATGCAATAAACCACAAAATTCATATTTATATGAAAAATTTACAATTTCGCTATGTTGATAAAATCGTAAATTACGAATAATTTACGAAATTTTCCTAGCAGAATATTTGTATTCAATCATGTTCAAACAAATATCATAAATTTAATTTTGAAGTTGTCTAATGTATTTAGGATCCTGAAAATGGAAGTTTATGCTCAATTTTGCCTTATTCTGACATGTTAAGTAAATCGTAAATTCCAAATAACTTACAATTTTTTTAAATTGGAAAATCATAGTCGATAATATTCATGCCAGTATCCTAAATAATATTTCGAAAGTTGACATCTTTACGATGAAAATATCCCTCAAGATTAACGTTTATGTGAAATTTTGCTCCATTCTGACATGTTAAGAAATTCGTAAATTTCCAATAACTTACGAAATCTTTATAGTGAAAAATTCATAGTCATTAATATTCATGCCAGTGTCCTAAATAATATTCCAAAAGTAGTCTGACATCTTTACGATAAAAATATCTCTCAAAATTGACGTTTATGTGAAATTTTGCCCTATACTGCCATGTTAAGAAATTTGTAAATTTCCAGTAACTTGCGAAATTTTCAAAGTAGCATATTTATAGTTACTGATGTTCATTCTGGCATCAAAACTGATATTTTAAAACTGGTCTGACATTTTTACAGTAAAAAATTTTCATTTAATGCACGTTTAAGTGAATTTTTGTCCTATTCTCCCATGTGAAGAAAACCGTAAATTTCTAATAACTTACGAAGTTTTTAAATTGGAATGTTGCAAATGAATAGGGTTCTTGCCAGTGTCGAAAAAATTATTTTAAAACGACCTCTCTGCGACAATTTGTTCTTGAGGTATCGTGTACACAGACTAACAAACTAACGGACTAACCCACTAACAGACTAACACACTAACACACTAACACACTAACAGACACCCTACAGACAGACACCATAGACATTTTGTCATTTTCGGATTCCACACACCTGAAAACGTGTAGAAAAGTCAAAAAACCGAGGTCGAAAATTTTCACGATTACCTAAGTTCCCCATACCTATAGTATGATGGGAAACTAAAAAGAGATTAAGTAATGACTAGATTTTTCCGCGTACTATCAATTGGCGACCACTGTTTTGTAGCATGTTCTTTAAGTTTCATTTCGTTTCAATAGGAAACCAACCATTGACTGAGGAGTTCTACTGTCAAAGCTGGTAGATGAAAGGTATCAGGTTCAAAAACAGGTTGCTCTCGTCGTCCAAACCGTTCAGAGTTTTCCATAGTTTTCAGACTCGCCTAAAAAGACGCCCCTCCCCCAAGAAAGGCACATCAATGTGAATTACATTGACATTTGGAGTCAATACCATCACACCGTTTGAATACTAATTTTAAAGATTCGTACTTTCTTTGTCAGTGGCAGAGAATTCGCATCTTATGTCCAGGATACAAGTGCGATTCTAGGCCGGTCATTTTCTCTCTTATTACAAATGATTCGACCTTTTCTTCAAGTATGTATAGTTTGTATTTGGCCAAAATAACAGCTTTCAAATTATAATATAAGCACTGAAATTTTGCATGAAAGAAGCAAAATAATTAATAAAGAAGATTTAAGTTAAAAGCCACAACTGACAAATAATGCTAGCAAAATATTTCATGCAAACTAGTCGCAGAAACACAATTAATTAAATGCGTCATTATCGAATTCGCCCTCCTTTTTAATGTTTGTATTTTTTTACGTAAATTTCAACTGATGTATTTTTTCGTTTACTCTAATACACTTATACGTGATTTCATTTAACAAATTGAATTTCAAATATTATACACATAAAAATTATTTTAGAACAATCTACCTGTTATTTTTATATAATATGTGTTGAGAATTGATTAATTCTTTTTTTTTTTTTTTCCTTTCAAATCTCATAATTAACATACATCAGATAACATTTATTAGAAAAGTTCTAAAAAAGCAAAATATTTCTACTATTTATTACCTATACCAATACCATACAAATGTTTAAATTTATATAAACCTTTTAGAAAATATACGAGAGGAGAGTATTACTGTTTTGTAAGGCGAAAAGAAATAATACACCTAATTTGTAGAAAAGGTCTCCGAATCCTTTATTGAAATTATAAACAATTCATTCACCAACTTATCTAAATTGCTTGCAGCAAGTTTAGCTTAAAACTAAACTCTTTCGCCTCTAATTTAGTTCATTTGAATAAAACTCAAATCACAGTACATAAAGTTTATAAGCTTTTGTGTGGCATCAGTATTCATGGGAGATTTCAGTGAAACAATAAAATTCGCTGATAATCAGGATAAATTTAAATATTAAATGTACATGCAAATATTTCAGACATACCAAGAATACGTGATTACGGAATAGTTCGAAAATATATGCACTTCCTGCCTTTTTAATTCTGTAATTGTTACTTGTTCAAATTAAAATTTGGATTTTGCAGCTGCTTTCGGATTCCCCGTAATTAATTTAGGAGATGCTGGTATACTTACAAGATAGATTAGAAGAGTAGTTTCAGTATAGGTCCTAGATTCGATCTGCATTACTAGTTAAAGAATGGCACGGTTACTGATTTGGTTGGGATGTTTTAAATGAATTAAAAGCAGAAAAGGTTTTCATTAGTAACGCGAAGAGAGGAAATAGGATACTAATTAGATTGCTGACCCATCGCTTCATCACACGGTTGAAAATTAATGGATTTTATCTAGGTGTATCCGCCAGGTTTCTAGTCCGAGACGGGGCTTTAAATAAGAATTATTCTGAAAAATTATTCCAAAGAAACATTTTTTATGACCATGTAGTTTTACTTTTTTCCATATTCATAAAAGTAAAGTATCGGCTTTTGATGATTCTATACTTTTTAAGAGTTTCTAAACGTTTGGAACATTTTTGAAATTTTTTTTGTCTGACTGGCTGCGTGTCTATGGCAAAAATTTGTGGCAAATTTAGACAAAGAACTAATAATGCGAAGAATTTCATGAACTTTTGCATTTAGTTATACCCGTATCTACTTTTTGTGCATATTGCTCAACAAAACAGTTGGCGCTGTTATGCTGCAAAGTCCTCCCTAAACAGAAAGGCTATATCTCAGCTTCTATAGAGCACTAAATTTGACATATGAAAAGATTTTGGGGAGAATTAAACTGTCTCTTCTTTTGTGTTTATCGGCTGATCAATGAAGCTGCTATGTTTCAATTTTGTTCATTTGCGAGAAGACAATATCTCAGCTTGCATAGTGTAGTTAATTCTTTGAATGTTATTTGTTAAAATTAAAATTTGGATTTTGCGGCTGCTTTTAAATTCTTCGTAATTACTTAGAAGATTTAAGTATACTTACAAGATAGATTAAAACTTATATGTATACACAAGAACACAAGTATACTTACAAGTTTAATCTCTCCTGTTACTTGTTTATCTGACTAGTTTAATCTATCTTGTAAGTATACTCAAGTATAAATTTCTTGTAACTATACGCAAGTGTAGATGTAATTTTAAAACAGATCCTGGATTCGATCCCCATTACTAGTTCGATAATGTCATGGTAACTGATTTGATTGGGATATTTTAAATGCGTTAAAAGCAGAAGTTGTTTTCGTTAGTGACACATAGAGAGAAAACGATATTCTAATTAGATTGCTAACCCATCGCTATACCATACGGTTGAAAATGAATAAATTTTATTTCGGTGATACAGCCAGGTTCGTGGTTCGAGACGAGTCTTTAATTAATGATTATTCTGAAAAAAATATATCAAATAAACATGTTTTTGAGCAAATATTTTTACATTTTTTTTTTTATATTCATAATAAAAAATATCGTATTCGTTAAAATTTTCAACTTTCAGTTTTTCAAGGTTTTAAACATTTTAAGAGGTCCTGAACGAGTTTTAACCATTTTTGGAAAGATGACTGTTTGTGTGACAAAAGTTTGTAGCAGCTCCAGATTTAGAACTAATTCACATAATTTCATGAAATTTTATATTTTGTTGCACCTTAAGAGAAATTTGTGCCTATTAAAGTTTAGTACATATCTCTACATATGTGGCGCTACTATGCTGCAAACTCCTCTTTTAATGGGAAGGCTATACAATAACTTCTATGGATTATAAATGCACAAAATTTAATATGTAAAACAGCTATTGTAAAAAAAAAAAAAAAAAAAAAAAAAAACACTACGTTGTCTTAACGTAGGTGCGTATTAGCCGATAGGTGGCACTGCTATGATGCAATTTCGCCTATTTATGGCAAGACTATATAGCTGCCATAGTGTATATGTGCACACAACTTAATATGTAACATTATTACGTAAGGCTATTACGAAAAACTATGCTGCTTCGATTTTGGTGCAGGGATTTTTATCATGAATCTGAAAATTTACGTTGCTATGATGTATTTTTCTCCATTAACGGGAAAGCTATGTTTCCGCTTCTATTGTGTAAAACTGCACTAAAATTTATGTGTCAGATGGCTTTTATGAAAAAATATTCTGATTCCATTCGGCTACATATCAGCTAATAGGTACGATACATACAACCCTATTCAATTTTTCGCCCAATTACTATATTAGAAAGATATAGTTTTGTGATAGTCTCAGTATACTAGTTTTTTATACGTAATGTATATAGGCGATAAATGCATAAAATTATTCATTTTATTTTTTTAATTTTTTACCTATCAAAGAATAAACTGCATTGACAAAGCATTAAAACAGCTTTCTGTTGAATTTATTCTGTTTATAAGTGTTTTATTCTCTATGTTTTTTAAGTTACAAGTTATTCACTCAAGGCAAAAAATTTCAGCATTTATGAAAACTTTAATGTGCAAATCTTCTTTCACTACGTCAGTGTTTAAAAGCACTCAGTAATTTTTAATGTTAGTAAAATAAAAGCAATAAAAAACAAAATAGGAATGTTTAGGTCTATATTTATTTACTTATATTTATCACTAGCAGGCATTGCTTACTTCGCTGGTCATAATATTAAAACGAATTCTCAAAACTGAATCACTAATTTTATTTATATCACTTTATAGATAAAATCTTTTTTAAAAATCCCACTTGAATCGCCCTGAAGTTCAAGTACACAATGCCTTCGGCAACATCTTTCTTCTCTTGTGCTATGTCGACACAAGTCTATACAGTCAGGTCCCATTGTCTGCCGCAACACCTTTTGCCGGCATTTCAATTTGGTTATTTATTGGATGATATATGAAGCTGCTGTTATTCAAGAACTACGATTTTACGGATGGATATATCTCAGCATCCATTAAACATTTCCATTTTAGTAGCATGTATTAGCTTAGCAAAACATAATCATTTCGTTTTTTATCCAAAAGATAATTTAAAAAATTCAAATTCGAAAATCAAAAATCGAAAATACTTTATGGGGTGGTATATCCAAGGTACTGCCAAGATTTATAACTTTGCGATCAGTAGTCTGAACTGTAAAGCGCAAACAGACACTTCTCTTTATTTATATAGACTGTTCTCTCTTGCTCATACATGGAAGAGAAAAAATTGCAACGAGATTCTAAATCTGTATCATACAGGCAGGGCATGCTAGCTGAAAGTTTCTATTGAGATCTGACAAATAGGTCGTGTACAGGGACATGCAAAATCATTCAAATACATCACGTAAACGGAAAAAAAAAATATCGTTGGTACAATTTAACATCATTAGATTACACTAAACGAATTCAAAGTGACATAAAATTTTTATATGCACACAAAAGCATTTTTTACATAGAATATGCTATAAAGAGTATTCATCCTTCGTTTACAAGGTCACACAAAAGAACGCTGAAAAATTCGTGCTATGTTTGGAAAAGTGACTGGATATATTTCATGGTCATAGCTGTTTTTTTTTTTTTTTTTTTTTTTTTTACGTGTTAAATTTCAATATGCTTTATAAATTATAGACAATATACACTGCTACTTAAACTTTCTCGATTAAATTTGAAAAAGGTGGTGTGAAGACAATTATCTAAGTACCTTATATTAAATTTTAAAATTTAAAAAATGCGCCTTAAAAGCATTGCGAATTTAGCTACAATCCTCAAGCGGAGATTTGGAGAGGGCGGTATCCTTCCTTACTCTCACACATAAAGGCAAGTCTTCTGAAACTTTTTTAAATGTTTTTAAAGCACAATAAATCTGTTCAGGTATAATACTTTTCATAAACTTATAAACTGTAACATATCTGTAACAGATTAGCGTGAGAGCAAGTAATGTGAGTGCCACACCAGATTATTATTTATATTTGATACGTAAACTTTGAAAAAGCGTACTTAATCTTAAACTTAAATTGGAACAAAATTGTTATTACATCATTTACAAAATATTATTCGAAATATTAGACAACGCATCACCAATTCAACAAAATGCTATTGAATTTCGGAAAAATCCTTGACATGCACGATTCCGTGACAGACGACGATAAAAAGGAATTTTCGAAATTCTCGCTACCGTACTTTATGAGAAAAGCATATGCATATAATTTTTTATAAAAAATTGCCAATTAAAGAAAAAAAAAGTTTTAATTTGTGTATTTTATAAAGTCATATAAACAGATCATTGTGATCATATAAAGTGCATATGAACTATCTGTTGTTAAACACCCTCCAACTAAAATGAAAAGCTTTTACGGTTTACTAATTTCTAATCTACGGCATTTTTTCTTTAAAATACTTTTTTATTTTGTCGTTTAGGGTCGAAAATAAAAAATAAAGTGAAATAAAATAAAATCACCGTTCAGGAAAATAACCCATAAATATTATTTTATATAAAGTTTTCATAAAAATTTCGAATTTCATTCATGAAAATTATGCTTTAGATATAAATAAAGACACTTTTTTTTTTTTTTTTTTTTTTTAAGTAGGAAACGTTAAATATTTTTTTTAGCGTTGCTGCTTTTAAAAAACTTAATTATTTCCTATAACAAACTAGTTTTAAACAAAATACTGTATGAACTCATCAATTTCCAGAGTCGCTTGAAGGTTGGTTAGTTGGTTGGGTTTTGCGTCGCACTAGTGCTTCGCAATGGCAATTGGTGACAGTCTGGGACTCAGGGGTGATCCGGAGACATGCCATCGCAATTTTGATCCTCCACGGAAGGGATGGCTCTCCCGCTTCGGTGTACTTGAAAGTGACATATGTTTATTTATTTATTTTTTAACAATAAATACCTATATTCTTGCATATTGTTTATTTCTATATGAAATCAATACGGTACAGACTGATACATTTTTGTTGGAACACTGTGCTTATAGCATTTGTTATTTATTTATTTATTATTATTATTACTGCAATTGTTTTCATGTTACTGATGTAATATCGTGTTTTAGCGTCTGTAAATATTATATATTCACAAAATTATGTCTAAAGCGTAAGTATAAACTTTTTTTTTTATTATTGTATGCAATAAATAAATACATAAGCTATAAAATAAATGCCTTTTTTGCAAAGTAACAACTCAAGCACTAAATAATAATTATGAAATAATATATATAATAATAAGTTTTATAATAAAAAATTTACGCCTTTAGTCTAAAAACTACATGAAAAAAAAAAAAAAAAAACACAAAATAAGATCTTTTTTTTTTTTTTTTAACAGGTCATGGGAATTAGTCACAATCCGTATTTGAATAATATTGGTTAAATATTGACAGAATAATGGAAACATCTCTAGGGACTATTACATTTAACATTTATAATTTCAATAAACTTCGAAAATATTTTTATTTACTTGTAGGTATTCACAACAATATAACAATAATTTCGTAATATTGTCATATCAAAAATATTTCAAAATAATACTCATATTTCTTATTTTTATGTAAAATGACAAAATAAACTTTAAATGAAACCAATATGTGTTTTTTGAAACGTTATTTTAGACTTAATATTACTGATGCATCAACGTTTATTATTTAAATCACATACATTCAAATAATTATGATGAAAACAATAAACGCAAATATCGACTCAAAGATGTTGTATAGGATGCATTTCTAAAACAATACTAGTGCTTAAACATTTGAGCGTCATTGACACAAATATTCCTAATGCGAAGTCAATTTTAAAACGAAATGGTTAATTTCCCATTCTTTAACAAAATCTATTTCTATCCAACGTATTATAATTACGAGTTAATTTTGGTCTTCTTCAAGCTTCAACATTAAAATAAATAAGATGTAACCAAACACTGACACACTGAACGGGTCATTTAAGGAAGAGTACATCAAAGAATACCATTTCCGTTTATTTAATATTCTCAAACAATGGAGTGCAAAATGATCCATAGATCTGAAAAAATCGCAATAATCTACAGTGACTGAATTACATATTGATGAGAAGAGATAAAAGTCAAATATCTCTCTTCATCCTGTGGGTTATTTGCAAAGTTCAAAGTATAATGACGGCAGTGAGAATAGTGAGGTACTGGAGAGCACAATGTTTACTCTTTAAATTCCTTAACTTGTTCCAGTCACTTTGAATAAAACTGAATTAGTTTTGGCCAATTTGCAGTCACCTAATGCATGCGAAATTTAAGAGTTCTTCAGAAAGAGAACCAGGGAATATTGTAGTGAAGCAATTCTTCTATTGTTTGCAATTGTCGATGTAGTTTACGTTTTATTATAATCATTTCGAAAACAAAATTATTTTAAAACTAGAATGGTATTCTATTTAAAGTAGTAATTACCATATACAATTATACAGACTATTTTGAAAGAAAGTTAGTTGAGACTTAATCTCGTTAAAATATATAAGCAAACAAAATTGATATAACTAAACAAAATAAAGTTGATTGTTTTGTTTTCTTTATTTAGGATATAGTATTTAATATTAAGCTTATTTTTCATGTCAATCAACTGACTAATTAAACCATATCTGCCAACATTATAATTAATATTCCGTATTGGTATTGTATTGTTAGTACCCGCTCTTTTTCTACACCACTTTTTTTATAGAGAAATTTTCTTCAAATATAGATGCGATAAAATAAGAAAAGAAAAACACAGGTTTAAAAATAAAAGCGGATAACAACAGTACTACAGAATAACAATTAGAATGTTATCAAGTGTGAATTAAACTATTTATCGAAAATATCAATTAATCGTCAACCAAATCAACCATCAGCCAATCATCTTTATATACGTATAAACGTGCCATATAATTTTACACACAGAATACATCCATACTTACATACATTAACTTACAATGCATACAGTATATTCGAAATATTGTATGTATTTACAAAGTTATATCCGACAATTGCCTGAAGAAATTAGTCTCTTTTGTTAATATACATTTAAATTAAGAAATCTACACTAATCGAAATTCTCTCATAACTTTCAAAAACAGCGCCTTTTCAGCCGAAAGTAATGGGCAGAAAAAAATATTGGACCACGCTTGTTTAAATCTGAAAAATAATCTAAAATAGTAGACTGATTAAATAAATAAAAAGTCGATTACACTGAAAATGTTTCTATAATTGGAAAAATAAAATAGATACAAGTTTCAAAGGTTAATAGCTCATGGTTCCCTTCATCTCATCTAAAGCTTAATTTAAAAACAGTACCAAACAGATGCAATTGATACAGTCACACGTCTCTCCATCCTTTCCTTAAATGCTAATTCATGAATAGGTGAATTAAGAATTAATGCAGTATATCATTCAGATAAATATCACTGAAAAAACGTATAAAGAATAATAATAAACAGGTAGGTGAGCTACTATATATTGATTATAAAATTAAAAATAATTACAAGATAAAAAGATCTTTTTATATACCATGTTTTTAAATTTTCTGTTCAATCATATAAACGCTACCGAAGGCAGCGGGAACCCGGAGCAATTGGATAATTTTTTTTAAAAAATTCATTGCTCTCGTGTTTTGAGCTAATATAAAAGTTTCAAATGTCTAGCTAGTCGGGAAGTTAGTGAAAAATCGATTGCAAGCTTTGTACTGGTAACGCTGCCGAAGGCAGCAGGAATCCGAAACATTTGGTTAAAAATATTTTTAAAATGCATTTTCACCGTATTCTGAACTATTCTGAAAGTTTCAAATGTCTAGCTAGTCAGGAAGTTAGTTAAATAAATTTTCTGCTGAATCATATAAACGCTGCTGAAAGCAGTAGGGACCTGAAACAGCTGACTAAAAGTATAAAAAAAATGTATTGTCACTGCATTCTGAGCTATCCTGAAAGTTTCAAATATCTAGCTAGCCGAGAAGTTAGGGAAAAATCGATTGCAATCTTTGTACTGATAACGCTGCCGAAGGCAGCAAGAACCCGAAACATTTGGCTAAAGGTATTTAAAAAATGCATTTTAACCGTATTCTGAACTATTCTGAAAGTTTCAAATGTCTAGCTAGTCGGGAAGTTTGTTAAATAAATTTTCGTTCGAATCATATAAACGCTGCCGAAGGCAGTAGGGACCTGAAACAGTTGACTAAAAGTATAAAAAAAAAAATGCATTGTCACTGTATTCTGAACTATCCTGAAAGTTTCAAATGTCTAGCTAGTCAAGAAGTTAGTGAAAAATCGATTACAAGCTTTGGACTGGTAACGCTGACGAAGGCAACAGGAACCCGGAGTAGTTGGTTAAAAATATTTAAAAAATGCATTTTCACCGTATTCTGAACTATTCTGAAAGTTTCCAATGTCTAGCTAGTCGGGAAGTTAGTTAAATAAATTTTCTGTTGAATCATATAAACGCTGCCGAAGGCAGTGAGGACCTGAAACAGTTGACTAAAAGTATTAAAAAAATGTATTGTCATCGTGTTTTGAGCTATCCTAAAAGTTTCAAATGCCTAGCTAGTCGGAAAGTTAGGAAAAAATCGATTGCAATCTTTTTACTGATAACGCTGCCGAAGGCAGCGGGAACCCGAAACAGTTGGCTAAAATATTAAAAATATGCATTTTAACCTTATTCTGAACTATTCTGAAAGTTTCAAATGTCTAGCTAGTCGGGAAGTTAGTTAAATAAATTTTCTGCCGAATCATATAAACGCTGCCGAAGGCAGCGGAACCTGAAGCATTTGACTAAAATTATTAGAAAAATGTATTGTCACCGTGTTGTGAGCTTTCCTGAAAATTTCAAATATCTAGCTAGTCGGGAAGTCAGTTAAAAATCGATTGCAAGATTTGTCCCTGACAAACACACAAACACACAAACAAACACACAAGAATCGAAGTTAATAAAAACATGGTAAAATATATATATCTGCGTATAAAAACTGGCAAAATATGTATATATTATATTTAAATTTGAGGCTTATGTTGTCTTCATTAATTTTGTTAAAAAAATTTTCGGAATTTTAATCTTAGCAAAAAGCAATAAATTATTTTTGAGTATTTATATTTACAGTTTTATTATTTTTCATGCAACAACTTTTTTTTTTATGTAGGACCCATTTCTTTCAGACAAAAAAAAAAAAAAAAAAAATGTCACCATTTGCTTTACACCACCTTGCTGAACTGCCAACTCTTCAGATTTTTTAACACAATTTTATAAAGTTTTGACAAAATAGTCCCGGCAAAAGAGCTCCTGAACAAAATAGCTTCAAGACAATATAAAGCCCCGACAAATTAGCTCGTGAACAAAAGACCATTAAAAAATAGTCCCTGGATAAAATAGCCCAAGCAAAATATCCGGTAGCTATAAAACAACATACGAAAGCAGTTAAACAAATAAAATTTACAATAGAAGTAAAACTTCGATAGCATTCCACAATGAATAGTGATTCTCCAGAAAATTGTACCTTTTGTGTGTTATCATTATAACCCATTGATAAAATTTTGGAGCTGCGTGACTAAGCCGATTTAGCCTTTATTGGCAGTAACCTCATTTCCGGCGTGGCATTCCTGGATTTAATTCATTACTATTTTTGCATCAAAAGAATTTGATTGCTGATTCAATACTATTTTAAACAATATAAACATTTAAAATAAAACACGACTAACATAGCAATTCGCACACAAACATTTTAAATGTATCAATTTGTATTTTTGAAATATCTACAATATCGTAAACTGCGTAAGGATACAGATAAGGATTTAAATCTTATAATTCAAGTATAATTATTGCAATATAAATTAAATTTCTAAAATCTTTCGAAACATTTTTTTAAACATTGTACTTCATAATCTGATTTCGTGCAATTCAATTAAATACCTATAATACTAATTAAAAATTAGTATACTGGGGCCACCACAAAACTTATAAAAATTCTCTCAATGCAAACTATTAATGATTTTTTTTTTTTTTTTTTTTTTTTTCAAATTATTTATTCATGATAAATACAAACTATTTTCTTATTTGAAAAAATATAACATTAAATGACGAAAAGAAGTCAGTGTTGTGCCTCCAGACGACATATTGGAATATGCAGTTTTAGGATATTTTCTTTCTTAATATATATTTATGTATACATATAATCTATGGGGATTTTGAAATTATCACAGATCTGTAATCCAACCATTCGTTTAAAAAAAATCGACAAATTATTTCGAGGAAAAAAGAAAAAAGAATTGAAAAATTATACCCGTGGTAGTATTTTTTCCTAAGAAGGGAAAGAGCAGTGCTCCTACATAAACACACACACACACACACACACACACACACACACTCACACACAAACACACACACACACAAAAAAAAAATCTGGTTAATTATTACTATTATAAATAAATATTTCTTTATTAAATTTTCCGATTTTATGGATATAAATAATTCTCATTATGTACATTTATGCCAAATTTTTTCGAATACAGCTACATTAAAAATTAGGCAAAAATGCTATGACAGCGCCACCTGTGGGAGATTTGAACCAAAAGTTGATAGGCACTTATTTATGTCAACGTGTAACTACATATAAATTTGCATGAAATGATGTGCATTAATTCTTAAGCTAGAGGTGCCACAAAATTTCTGTCACACACACAGACGTAACATTTTCTAAAAATGTTCGTATCATACTCATGACCTCTCAAAACGTCCAAATACATCGAAAACCTGAGTTCGAATATTTTTACGAATCTAGTACTAGATGAAAGTAAATAAATATATATATATATATTTAGCAGGGATACTTATTTAAATTTTATTTTAAACTATCAAATAACTCGATTTGGGTATAATTATGAAATATATTCTTTAACTAGATACTGAATACATAAAATACCAGAAGCCTTTTACTAAATGATATCTCTTATAACGACTCAAATTTCTGTTACTTCTGACTATTCCACACATATTGCAATTTGCTAACTACACGAAATAGAAAATGAAATTGATTAATGCTCTGTTTAAATGAATAGGTTCTTTGCCCTGTGCTTGATTCGCCTAAGCATAAAACTTTGCTGATTAATGACGATAAAATGACGAAAGAGCGAAGTCAATGGATAATTTTATTATCATTAAGCGATCTCATCCCTGCAGTAGACCGACATCATGCGTAAGTGAAAATTAATATCCCGACAAATGTTCCGGAGCTCGTAAGCGATTGCATCTTAAGGGAAAAAACTGATGAAAAAATCCCTTTTTTAAGTTAGTAACTATTATTTTTATTTTTTGCATATGCTAAAGTATGTATGGAGTCAGAAAATCTTTTTTAAAACGAGAATGTGTTACGATGGATTTAACTGTTTATAAATACATAAAAAAATTACTAATTCGATAAACAAATATAATACTAACTTTAATAATAATAATAATAATAATAATAAAATCAACGATCGTGAATTTAATTAGATAATATTTTTCTACAAATCTATAATTTTCAGTCGGAAGAATGCTAGCTTGCAAATTATAAAATAGCAACTCATGCCAATGCCTTGAATTTAATTTATTTTTTCTTTAAATTTTAGTTATTTCTGGACTGTGAACTCAAAATCTCTATTCATACCCAATTTTAAAATTTGTCAAAATCAATTTAAAATTTGCGATTTGTAAGGGAAAAGAAAAAGAAACCGCTTTTTTATATTCTAATACACAAAAACACATAACTTACCATCTAACCTGAATTAGAAATTTGAAAAGTGACAGCATGAAATGAAAAAAAAAAAAAAAAAAAAAAAAAAAAAAGCAAAGTGGCTGGGAATTTTTTTTTTTAATCTGTGGAAAAAGAAAATTTTTTAATTTTTAAAAATCTCTAATTTTCAACCACATTATTTTGATTTAGCTCATTATCACTATTTACAGTTAATATTTAAATTTTGTTGAAATTGGTTTAAAATTCACGATTTAAAATAAAATCGTTTTTATATACTCCAACCTGAAAAACAGCGTTTTAAAAATGCCAGTAGAATAAATTTCAAAGGGTAGTAATGTATACACACACACACACACATATATATATATATATATATATATATATATATATACATGTATATATTTGTAAATAAAACTGAAACAATATTCATTTATTTATTTGGTAGTACAGAAAGCCCCAAACTCAAGTAAAATGATACTGAAAAACTTGTACCAAATGGTTAAGAATAAAAAGTTTTAAGCAAACATAAACTTCAAAGAAACACGCAACTCATTTCGCGTCGAATTAATTAAAAACGGTTCGTCGTGAGTTAAAAAATAAATAAATAAATAAATAAAAAACTGGAGGCATGAAATCAGCAACGATTTTAACAACACTGACAGCAATACTCGTTTGTTCTGATTTCGCATAACACGAAAATAATTTACATAGTTTTCTTTTACATTATACATTCATTTTATTAAAAAATTAATAACGAATGGAAAAAAAAAAAAAAAAAAAAAAAAAAAAAACATAACATAACATAACATAACATACTTTAGGCGTATACTGGTTCAGACGCGAATTTTCAGTCTTCTTTTCCCAACAATTGATTAAACAAGAACCAGTGGAAAAGATCAGAGATACATCATGGTTTTATTTCCAGGGCAAAAGATGAGGAATAAAAATAATTTAAAATTAAAGCAAATCAATATAAACTGAAGGAATATAATCTTGACCATCTGGAAACAAAACTAATGCCCTACTATTCTTAGGGGAAAAATATGTTTTTAGAAAGAAATACTTAATCCCGATTAAAAATGATAAAAAATCAAATTTTAATACAGATGACAAATACACAATATAATGCATTCATCTCACCGGTTGAAATCATTTATTTATATTTTTCTAACACTTTAAATTCTAAAATAAGACATTTATTAGTAAATTATCATTTAATTAAAACCAATATTAAAAAAAAAAAAAAAAAAAAAGCTGAATTATTTATTTTATAATTTCTTGATAGGTCACAAAATCTGATAGAAATTTTAAATTAATATTTTTTTTACAATAATTGCCTTTTCTAAAATAGTTTTTAAGCTAATGGAAAATAATATTTGAAATATTTCTCATTTAGAATGTATAATTCGAAAGATTACAGTTGAAGAATTTTGTTATTAGACTAGGATATGCAGAAATTCTATTATCATAGAAATTTGATATAATATTTAAAAAATCTCACATAACTGAAAATTTTGTGTTTAATTTTCTCATTGAAGTAAGCAAACATCTACGATTTGGTACTTGATAATTGTAGCAGATATATAAATTAATAAAATAGAAGTTGATATTCTGATTAGACGTGTAGCTATTTGAATCTATAAATAAGATCACATTCACTATTTCATAAAAAAGACATAAATAACAAAAAAAAAAAAAAAAAAAAAAAACTTATAAAAACACACTTTTATTTCGAAAAGTACAAAAAGCTCCAATTCAGCGGATGTGGATAATACTGTTAAGATAAAACATGTCGACTTTCTTGTGTGAGAAAGTAATTGGTAAAGAAACATGCAAGTTCTATTCGATGAAATCTTTTTACTCAAAGCAACTTCTCAACTCACAAGGAAACATTCAAAAGATGTCATCTTCAAAAAGTATTGAAAAAAACATGTGATTCTACTCTTCATAAAACACCAGAAAATGAAAAAATTATCGGTTGAAATTAATTACAACGACCACAAAAAATTATCAAAATTAAGCATATTCGGCGATTTAGCGCTGTTAGGAGATATTTTTCCTAACACCGAGATTGCCATGTACGAACAGAACCGATGTTTTGCTTTTCCGCCAAGTACTGAAAATCAATCGCCTAGCAGTATGAAATCGCCATATATGCTTAATTTTGATAATTTTTTGTGGTCGCTGTAATTAACTTCAGCCGATATTTTTTTCCTTTTCTGCTGTTTTATGAAGAGTAGAACCACATATATTTTTAATACTTTTTGAAGATGACACTTTTTGAATGTTTCCTTGTAAAGCAAATAACATCAAATACTCCAGAACACAAATCTTCGCTAAAATTCAGTCGCTTAGATAGGTCAATCGCTCAAGATAGGTCCCTGAATCGCTGTGACTACTCACGCACACTCGCAGAAGTCAACTCACTCCTATTTATACCTTTTGGCGATGGGATTTGGCAGTATTTCGATCCAGAAATTTATGACAGATCTAGAATTCGGTACGCGTGCATAGTACAGAAAGCGAAACTTCAGGAACCCTAAACTACAATTTTTCGCCAAATTTGGTCGCCAGGACGCCAGGTTTGAAGCCAAAGCTGACCTCACTGAAAATGAATGAATTGCTCCTTTATTTTCACTTTGCCTGTAAAACAACTTTTACTGCAACAGGGTAATGAGGAGGGGAAAATACTTAATCCGATGTAGCAATATATATGAATGCCGAACTTCAGCTCAACCAAGTCATAAAAAAGGGTTAAAATTCGAAAACAAATTTTTGACTGGAGTTTGTGCTCCGCAGATTCCCCCCCACCCCCCCACACACACATGCACCCCTATATCTGTTAGTATTTCAGAATGTATTGACATAGGAGTCATACATGAATGCAAAATTTTCACTTAATAAGATGATAAGTGAAAATTCAGTTCTTATAATTGAGCTTTATGCATAAATAAACGGCATTCCAAACTATGTAAAACCATGTAAAAAGCCTAATTTAAATATATTAACACCTGAACTATTATCATTCAAAGAAAATTTCGACCAAATATTCAAATTTATCTTTCAATGAAATAATAATAATAATGAATAATAATAATAATAAAATTTTAATCCTACTGAATACAACCAGTTATGCCTTATAAATCATTGGTTATTAAAAAGTGTATTTTACAAATTCTGCAAAGAATTTTCAATAAACGATAAAAAAAAAAAAAAAAAAAAAAAAAAAAAAACTAGTATTTCCAAATTTTGATCTAATGAAATTGTTGTTTATCTGAAATTAAAATACGAATAAATATTTAAAGGGGTTTATCTTATAAGTAGAAAAGGATTTCGCTGACTAAACAAAAAAGGAATTTAAAGTAATTAAATTATTTTAAATGATTTCTTTTTCCTGATAAATTCAAACTTATAAAGTTTATTTTTCTGAAGGTGTACTTTTAAGTTGATAAAAGACGCAAAATTTCAGAGATTCAGAAAATATTGTAAATTTATCAAACCTTTACGAAACAAATTTGAGTATCAATATAAGTTTAAAACCATTGATGAAACAGGTTTCATATTTTTATAAACAAATAGTTATTTATTTCAAAGATTTTCAAATTATTCAAATGCTTTTTTCAGATCAAGGTATTTTCACGATACTTTTTTCAATTTTCAGATTTTTCTAAAGTATTTTAAAATTCAGAACTGTTATTATTATTATTTTTTACTGTAAGTAATATTTTATTAATATTATTTTTAAAAAGTATTTTTCTAAAATACCTTACCATTGGACATAACTTTTTATTTAAAATTTATTGCTAATCTGTAAAAGGAAAAACATTATATTTTGACTAAGAATTTTGTAACAAAGTTATTAAGTAGCTTTCCCGACATAAATTAGATTTTATTTCAGGATATTAAAATTATCTTTTAAATAATTAGCCGTTTATGAACTTATACTTAATTTTAAAAAGTAAAGAGTATTTCAATCTTAATGTACTATGACGATTATAACTCTCCACTAAAGAATGTACCCATACACTCACACACATATATGTGTTTGTGTATGTATTTATAACTATATTTAAATATAACTTCGCTTACTTTCCAACAAAAAAAAAATTATTTGAAAAATTAAACAGTGAGGTTATTTACTATTATCATTATTTATTGCCCGTAGTTTTTAATATTTATTTATTTATTTATTTGCATACACTATTCAGTCAATGCCCCTGACGAAGTACTGTTTTAATGTATGCTTTTATCCTTAGATTTTGTTAATCATTTTTAATTAAATCTTCCATTTCTGTGTGGGATTTGATTTATTATTATTATTATTTTTTTCTGAGAAATATTTGAAAAGGTTTTCCGTGTACTATATACTTCATGATAATTTAACTGTAACTTTCACCTTAAATTTCTAAAATTAAATTTATATATGTGCCTCACTTATTAATGTCTGTATTCTTACCAAACCCTATTCTGATAATCTTCTTATATTTTAAAAGTTATATATTTTTTATCATCCATATCATTCAACTATCAAGAAATAAAATGCAATAAAAATAGCAGCACTAGGGGTCATTTAATAACATATAATATAACAAATACATATATTCCCTTAAACTTATAAAAAAAAAATATATATATATATATATATATATCAATGAAATTTGTGGCGACTTAACCTCGTGCATTATTAATTTAACATTTTAAATTTTCTAAAAACGCTTCAAATAGTTCTTGAGAAATTTAAAGAAAAACAAACGAATAATGTTGAGTAAAACCGGTTTTGTTTTACTGATTCATCAGACCATTTCGACAAAAGTAACAACAGTCCATCTCAAGCAACCTTCAACATCTAAATTTTCTTCATTTGTGGCAATGGATAGTTTTATCCGCATCGTCTATTTTGGCAGAATAAAAACTAGAATCTGAGATTCGCTTGGCGACAGTTATTGGCTGCATTCCTTGCTTATAGTAACCCCTACAGAAGAACCGCCGCGGATTTTAATTCTCCAGACAGCGTCGTGGTTTCCATGGTGTTTGGCGTTTCTAAGCATTCTGCCTATACGGGCAACTAAAACACGCGCGCGCGCGTGTTATGTGTTACCTTCTCTTTAGTATAATGAATTCGTAAATCAAAAGATGGACTTCGGCACGACACTGTTATCATTTGGAATGTGCGGGCCAGTGGAAGACTGGCGAAATTTGCTGGAAATATCGTGACAACAAATTTTAGTTCTGTCTAGCTTCATTGGAGAGAATGGTCAGGGAAATACGGTCAATTGAAGGTAAGATTTACTGTTTTTATTTACGTTCCTGGGGCAAATTAGGAAAATTCATACATATCTGAAGGAAATTGACATAATGACATATTTGTCTAATCAGCAAAAGACATGCTACTGTTTCAACGATTTCATAATCAATTGAATAAAAACTCAATAAATAAATAAAGACCTGAGTTAAATTTATGTTCAGTTTCCCAAGACACCCCCCCCCCCTTAAAAATAAACAAAACATATTAGTGTTGTCATACATATTTATAAATTTCTTCTATATCATACTTTCAAATATTAAAACATTTAATATTTATTTGTATCGAACGAATCTTAATTCTCTTTGTGATAAGCAATTCAATTCAAAAGATCTTAAATATTTTTTAGTATAATAAATTATGCTTTGAAATATTTAAAAACCAAAAAGTCAAAAAATTCTTTTATGAAAGAATGTAGGGATTTATGTTCTTAGTAGTTAAACTATCATTTTATTTTGATATTGTAACTTATCAAAATTTTATTTAATAATAATAATAATAATAAAAAAAAAAAAAAAAAAAAAAACTTATAGGCTTTTATTACGCAGTCAGTACAGATCGATGAAAATAAATAAATAAAACAAATAAATAAAAACAAAAATTTTACATTGCAACTTTAGATATTTAATTCAAATTATGCAAAATAATTTTTATAGAAATAAATGTTAAATTAGCATATTTTTGACTTTGAAATTTTACATAATAAACAATTTCAGGGTTGGTGTTGAATCGTGTCCTCATTTGTCAGGAAAAAGAGAGAGAGAGAGAAAGAAGAAGAAGAAAAAAAAAAAAAAAAAGAAAATGGAAGTATTGAAATTAGTCATCAGATTTTTTAAATACTTACGAAAAAATTATTTTTTATATTTTATAATAAATCTACGTCAAGTGCAGTTATATCACAGCAATCTCCTTATGTATAATGTTGGAAAAATAAACCATTGAGCTGTTTAATTCCAATAAATTTCTATTGATAATTTTATCACAATTTCCTAGTAAATTTTCGTATTTTTCAACGATTTTTAAAAACTTCCCATGCAATTTAATTTGACTCGCGTATTTCAAACAGTTAGTTTTTATTTATTTTTTAACTTCATATTCCAATACTGTCGAATTCATAATACAAACACTAGGTGGAATGTACTTAACGATCAAATGGAATATTCTTAAATATATTGGAGGTTGTCTTATAAATTAATTTTATATATCATATGTGTAAAAAATTAATTATTTAACAGATTTTTTCATTTATTACAAGATGGTTAAACTTCTTGAATACCTTAGCTAAAGATATATATCTGTAGTGATAAGTATAAAGGATTTAAGTCCATATTCTTGATTTTTCAGGAGACGAAAAATAAAGTTAAACTAACTAAAAACTAATCAGAATAATCGATTATGAAAAAGGTATAATGTTGATTTATACCCTCTATACCATTCAGTGATTGTCAACCTTCATTTAATAAAGGGAAAAATTGAATTGAATATTTCATACCAAAGATTAATGCTAAATTTCTGACTTGAATCTTTTTTCACCAATGGATTTTCTCAAAGCCTAAATGACATGGATTTAAATCCTTTATACCAATCGATAGAGAATTTTTTTCTGGGTCTGACTATGTACTTAACTCAAAATCGACATTTTTGGACTTAAATCCTTTATACTTATCAGTACAGATATAGAGTGCGAGATTTTTTCTTTAAATAAAAATGCAACTATTAAAACGTCACTTTAGGGACATTAACCTGTGTTTTTTCAACGAAATCAGTCGTGATGGTTGTGAGAAATTTACTTTTGTAAAAGGAATTCTTAGGTGCGACTGATAAAACAGCTGCAAAATAACCAAGTACTGCATTAATTATATGTATAAATGATTGCTGAAAACGTAGAATTGAAGTATCTGGATAATATCTAAATATGTAATTATACTTAATGCTTAAGGTAATAATTACTAATTACACAGAAATACATACATTTTTTAGTGGAGATGTGTCACTTTATTTTTGAAATCAATACTATCAATCTTAATAAAATTTTACAATGAAAAAAATCTCTACCGATTACAATCTTAAAAGATAAATATTTTTTCAGAAATGTTCCTCACTCAGCAACCTTTTATTAGCAACTAAGTAAAGCAAAACAAAATGCTGATGATCTTTTTCTTTTCCAACGTCGGTTATCTTCAATATCAAAACTTGTTTAGATTTATTGCCGCTGAATTTTGTCTCCCGCGATTATATATCAGTTATTAAAAATTAGACTTTCTTAATAAAATCTTTAAAAAAGAATAAAATAAAACATATCTGGATTTGAAACTTGAACGATTTTACTCATTTAAAAAATTCTTTAAAAATTGTTCAAATGTAGTTAAACATTATTTTAAAATTTCTTAACTGAAATTAAGTAGATTTTTTTTTTCAGATAAATGTAAATTATATATATATATATATATATATATATATATATATAATTTTTTTTTAAACGATACTTTCGGAAAATTGTTACAACTGTTTAGCAGCAAAGTAACTATTCTATTAGATCAACAGACAAATTGAAATTTATAATAAAAGCACATCGATTATATATACTGTAATATTTGATATAATCAATAACATGCATCTTTTTTCAATAAATAAATCTATATAACATTTCCCTAACGTGGTCCAGTTACGATTAAATTTTGTAAAAATGATACGATAAGGACTTAAAAAAATACACAAAGATAAAAAAAAAAAAAAAAAAAATACATAAGAAATATTTGAGCACGGGGACTTGGTTCAGTAATCGAATGGAAAAAAAAAAAAAAAAAAAAAAAAAAAAAACTATATTTGTCTGATGAGATCATTTTATAGAAAAATCCATTTTTAAAAGTTGAATCTTTACAATCTTTGCAAGTGTCATTTTAAACCTAGGAATACTTTACTGATGTAAACAAAATATGAACTTTTGTCATAAATTTTCCAAAAAACGCAATAATAAAAAGTATTATCAAAATAGGTATTAAGTATTTTTAACAAAAAAATTATGCCAAAATGAATAAATAAAGAAATAAATTAAAAGGCATCGCCAACATGGCTGCAAAAGTTTGTTACCATAGGAGTCCTGTGCTAAAGCTGTCCTGCCTTGGAAAGTATGAAAACTGGGTCGTCAAATATGAATTTTATTTTAAAACCTTTCTTTCAATGATTTTGGTTTAATTATCATTAGCGTTTAATCCCGCAAAAACTTATGATAAATTGACTTCTGATGAATTAAAATTTAAATTGGATATTAAAATAGGTATAAGACTTATAAGTTTCAAATTTTAAAGGTAAATAAAGAAATTGCGAAAATTTCGCGCGGGTTTGCTAGTAAATAAATAAAACCCAAAAAATAAATTAATTTTAACCATTTTGTCTCTTAAAATGTACGTGGCCTGTAAGGCTATCGAAATAGATACAATAAGCTGACATATACAAAAGCTGATACAAAGTAGAGAGACTGATCTGCGTGTTAGATGCAATTCTAAAAATAAATAAGTAAATAAAAATGGAAATTAATACATTGTGGGAAAAGTAATGCATTCCTTGATCATCTTAAATGACAACGTACAAGCTAAACAAACGTACAAAACGTGAGTCCACAGATAAAACTTTAAGAAACGTTTCCACGTTTCTTAAAGTTTTATATAGCAATATATATAAATATTTATATATAAAGTAAAGCTCTGTATAAATTCATATTGCCTTTATGCTAAAGAAGTAGTGCTGACTCGAGAATAAAATGGCTCTCCCGGTGGAACTTAATAATAGTTATACTAGGCGAGTCGTATTAATCCTGGACGATAGGACCCATGCCCCAGCCCGCCCGGTTCCCGCTGTTCAATGTGTTTTTCTAGTCAATTTTGTCCCCTTATTACTTCCGGTGTGAGCCTGTTTTTTTTTTTTTTTTCACACTTGACATTGTGAGTTTTTTTGCTTTTCTTACCATGCTATTTCTATGGGGTTTTTAGCCTTTTTTCCCCTCTTTTTCTACATTCTAAAGTGGTGGTGATTGCACACTATTTTAATATACTAGTATATATTGTAAAGTGAGTACACTATTTACTTTTTGGGAACCTATTTTCAAAATAGGCATTATGTGCAGAATTTTCGGTCTTCTATGTTGTGATTTTTGTACGCAACAAAAGTAAATTACTAATTTTACGTGTGTGTATATATATAGGCTATATGCATTTGTTTTTCCAGGAATGCTGTATAACTATTGCTAGAAGGTTGAAAAGTATATAAAAGCCATTGAACATTTAAAATGTTAGAACAGGTTACTTAGTACCAAACGGTTTTTAAAAGGGCCGCCGGGTGCTAAAATGGGTTGAAAAAAAAAGCAGCAGGGTGGAGCACTCTTCCAAATTAGCCTAGAGTCAGCACTTGGTAGGAGTAAAACCATATTTAACGTTGAATTTTGTATTTTTATTCTTATACACAAGCAATTAATTTGTATTTCCTGTTCTTTAATTAATATCGCATACATAATTTAGAACATATCCAAAATCCCGTATTTCAATTATATCTTCTGTTAAAAGTTTGTTGTTGTAAATCTAAAAAGCGACATTTTTCTCAATTTTCTTTCTAGGGTCGATAAAGTTTCCAGTCTTTTTAAAGAACTGCACCCAAAATATATATATATTTTTTTTTTTTTGTCTGGATTTCAAACTGAATACTGGCTCATCTTTTTTTCATGAATGCATTATATTCAAGAATCTTTTTACAACGCATCAAAGATAGTTTAAAGATATTTTTTATTATAAAATTGTAGAGAATTTAACGTAGTTGAAATTTTAAAACTCTTTGTATTTAACTCTTTATGTTTGATATTACGATTTATTTAGTAAAGTTAATATGAAAATTTTTCCTTACAAAATTTAATTTGTATTTTTTAAAATTAAACTATATAGTTTTTATTCTAATATATATATCTGTAGCATATATAAAGGATTTAAAAAAAAAAAAAAAAAAAAAACTTCATTTAATTTATTTTTTTCGGTGATTTTGTAATAAGTTTCAATTTCCATTAGCGTTTGCATATGGAAATTTAGAATACAATCATAAAGAACAAATGAAATTTTAAAGTACTCTTTTGCTGTCATTTCATGCATATTATTTCCTATTCTTGAACCATGTTATTCTCACGACCAAGGTCCAGTATGGAATCCAAAACAAATGTTAACATTTTATCGGATACAACTAATGTAATATGTTTGACGCTTTTATCGTTATAATTACTTCCTTATATGGCAAATATCACATTTTTTGTAAACTAAGTATAAGTATAGAATTTTATTTTTAAATAATTAAAAACTTTAGGTACTCCTAACCAAAAGTTATTACAGAAAATGGGGGGGGAAAAAAAAAAAGAAAGAAAGAAAATGATATATTGCGCCTGAAGTAGAAAAAATTAAATATTTCAATAGTTGGAAAAAGGAAAAGTTGGGCAACTTTTTTTCATATGTCATCTTTAAAACATTTTAAAAGTTATATACACTATTATCTATTAAAAACACTTTAAAAATTTAATTTAAACCAAAAAAAAAAAAAAAAAAAAGTCATTTTGATGAAGTAACATCCTTTAGAATTGCTCAGACATTACTCATTTTACTTTTTAATCACTGTACAGTAAATTTTTGGTTTAAAAAGAAAAATATTATCCTTTTTAAGAAAAAATTCAGTTTTATGATTAACGAAATTATTCTGAAACGTAATTGACTAGTTTTAAAGTTTTTATTCCGGTGTGTGTTTGTATTTACTTATTTTTTATTTAAAGGATCAAGGGAGTTTTAACCTTAAAAAAAAAAAAAAAAAAAAAAAAAAAAAAAAATGTTGGTTAGTTGACGTATTAATAATTCTGGACATTTTGAGACTTTATTTCAAGTCGAGTCCGAACTTATTGCACTTCAAGACTATAAATATTATAATTGTTATCAAAAGTGCTTTTTTTATTGCTATTCGCCGGATTTAATAAAATCTTCATTTATTACTTTAAAATTTTGCACAGATATTTATACAGGATCCGCCAAAAATCCCACACATCTCTCCTGTCTCGAAAATGCGTTAGAATTTTGAAAAATGGCAAAACACATGTTCAATGAATTCGAGGGGGGAGGGGAGTTCTTTTGGACTTTGGAGAGGGGCGCTAGAAAGGGCAACTTTAAAATTTCAAATAGGAAGGTATATCTTCTGATACAACCCTGGAAACTTCTCTTCAAGAAAATTAATTTATGTAAATAGTTTTGTCCTGTGATATAAAAGAGTTACATGAGTTTTTAAGAGATTTGAATTGTGGATTTTATACTTATGTATCTCCTTTAATAATCATCGCAGGATAAAACTATTTATATCAACTTCATTGTCTCGAAGAGACGTTTCCAGGTATGTATCACAAGGTACCCCTTCCCATTTGAAATTTTAAAATTGCCCCCCATAGCGGCCGCTTTAGCCTCCACCCCCCTGGACCAAACTTTTTTCACCTAAAGAGGTCCCCCTCAAATTCATTAAATGCCTGTTTCGCTGTTTTTCAAAATTATCATGTATTTCCGAGATAGGAGAGGGGTGTGGGACTCTTGACGGATCCTGTATATAAAAGATATTTACGAAATGAATTAATATTTATTAAAAACTAGCACTATTTACTTAATTTTTTTTTTTTTTTAAATAAAAAAACTTTTTAATTTTACATATATTTAAAAATGGTAAATTTCGAAATATCACTAAATCTTTAATTTACTTTCTGAAATAAATTTATAAAAATATTTTAAATCCACAAAAAGTAAATAATGTAAATGTTAATTTTACGGCTAAAAATGCTTTAAAATAGTGAGTTTTTTTTTTTTTTTTTTTTTAAGGGAAAAAGAAGATCGCGAATCTATATATTTTAAAAAATAATCTAATACTCAAGTTTTTCAGCCTTTAATTTGTTCACGAATAATGGTATACGGATTTCATCAGTTATCATAAAAATCTGTACTTTAAGAAGGAACTCTTTAAAGCAATATAGTTTCATAAAAAAGTGGCATTTTGAAATCTTCTAGACCGTTTAAACTGGATAATTGACCTCTGACAACAACTATTGTAATAAAGGTCTTTCGCCAAATGTTACATCATTTTTTCTCCCCAAGGAATAACTTATTAGATTTATTTTGTGGTTTACATATCTAAATCCGTTTACTACCACAATAATCAAACTTAAGCAAATGGAATACCATACATAAATGTTTTTGCTATTATGAACGATCATTTTAGAGCAGTTAAGAAGAAAATTCATTCGGGATGGCTGAATGTATCCTAGAGAATCATAAAGATGCTACTTATTTAAATCTACGTTATCCTATTAGATGGGATTACCTTTACTTACGCCTTTCTTTACTTCCATTGCCGCCGATTCACGGTGCAATATATCATTATCGATAGGATCCCACAGAGCATATAATAAGATTAAATATGGTCTGTGAAATGATATCATAGATTTATTCAATAACTAGCCGAGTATTTTCTGAAAAAAGTATTCGGGGTGATTGATTATATATATACTTTTTCATTCTAAAGTGTTATTTGTTTGCACAGATGCTTATGTTAATTTAAGAAGTTATACTTTTGCGGAAGAAATTTCTGTTCTTGTTTTCAGTCTTTTTTTTTTTTTTAACTGTTTTCCTGAGGAGAAAAAAAAATCTCCTAAGTATGCATACAAAGAAGAAACAATCACTTTACAATATGTTTTTATATTTCGAATTAAAACTTTAATCGTTGTATGGTTGACAAAATTTCCCACTCGTATAATCGTTGTATGGCTAACAAAATTTCTCAGTGTTATTAAAATGAGTTTAAATAAGTTACTTAAACAGTAATTCATACACAAATTATTTTAATCTGATTATTTTCAATAAAAATTTATTAATGATAATAGTTCAAAATAATTAATAAAAATTTTATATTTGCAAATTTGCAAATTTGCACACTTTTTTCTAGGACTTTTCTCTGTCAATGTGCCTTTTAAAATATGAGACGCTAGTTATCTGTTCTCTAGTTTTTACATCGTTGCCAACTTTAACCCTTTTTGACTGCCGGAAAAATTTTAGTAGAAATTTTTATTTTTTTTAATCAGTGAAAATCTACAAAAATTCATAAAATATTTCTATTAAAATTTTATGGTAGGCAAAAAGAATTTAGCAAAAACAAGTTTTGTTTTAACCCATCAATGCCCAGTTTCTCCATATGAGGACGACTAATAAAAGAACGCGTAGAAATTTCGTGGTCTTTTAGAATTTCTCCTTTTTCGTGATAATGGATGGCGTAACTATAAACAGCCTCTCAATTATTATCTTAATTTCGGTAGAGGTCTACCAGCAGCCGCGAGGTTTTGTTTTCTAAGCTGGTAGACGTGAGGTGCCGGATTCGATCCGAGGTTGCGCTCGTCGGCCTAACTGTTCAGAGTCTTCCGTGGGTTTCTCCGAAATTTGCATAAATACGGGTTAGGACCCCTTAGAAAGACCACCATGGAGGGCAGTGTCTCCACGCCTTGGATCCTAGTGCAGTCAATCGGCCTTAATCCTAACACCACTTCAATAGTCGTTTTATGATTTTTCATTCATCGCACATACTTTTTGCGCTGTTATACAGCAAAAAAAAAAAAAAAAAAAAAAATGTATTATAGTACTTTACTTCAGAGGTTTTCTTTTTTGTTTTCTTTAATATGTAACAGAAAATTTTCAGTTACATTGAAGTTTTTTCACTGGAGTTGTAAGTAGTGATGTGGGGTGGAAATTTTTCCACGGAAAAATTTCTTTTCTGGAAAAATTTTTATGTTTTTCCGGAAAATTTTCCAACCGAAAAAACAATTTTGATATATTTGAATTTTCATTTATTAGTCACAGTAATGCTTTTATTAGTCACAGTAATTCTTATAAAAATTTTCCATATTTAATGAAATGGAGTTCAGCTATTGACAGTGATGTGTGAGGGTCTCTGACTGACAGCGACAGAATGCTCACACACACCCTTTTTATATAGATTATTATTATTCAACCATTATACATGCAAAACAGTCATTAAAAATTATAACTTTCTAGCTTTATACATGTTTAATAAACCATTAAATCATAATTTCTGTATTTTGTTTATTAATTTCTTTTTGAATTGAATTATTATTCATGCTTTTCTTTGAATAGTTTTGTTTACTTGTAGCCTTTAATGTATTTAGTTTTATTTTACAAAAACCTTCGTAATTTAGAGATTGAAAATTTTCCGGCAAATCGTCCGTTTCAAAATTTTCCGGAAAACCCACATCCCTAGTTGTGAGTGCCCTCAAATGAGTACAATATTTAATATAGTTAACTGCTCTGCAGTCTATATTAATTTAGATTCGAAATAAATATTAATCAAAATAAGTTTAACAGTATTAATTCTGGCGTTAACGGTTTAAAATCCGAGATTTCAATTAAAATATTTCAGCATTTATGTAATGGTGTACAAAAACATAAGTATTAATATGGAGCGTAAATTTTTGAGAAAAAATACAACAAATAATTTATTAATAATGAGAAAAAAATCACAACGTTACTTTTTTCTTAGTAAGAACATTAGGAATTATCATTAAAATAATTAATTAAAAGTAAACTAATATAACGCTTATTGGTTCAACTGAAAAAATAAGATTTTTGAATTAAGTACAAATCTCATGTTTAAATTAAGGCATATGCTATATATTTCCACAGCAATGAAAATTTTAAACCCATTTACTTGAAAATGTGATTTTTTTCTTTTTAATTGCGCCACTATTTGGCAGTCCATAAGCGATATAATCTATACAAGTTTCTGTAATATTCTATATGATCAAATTTAAGTTTTCATTGATATTAATTTTAAACGCATGTTACTTTCTCTATTAAAATAATGATAATATTAATTGGAAAATGTTTGATTGAATTTATTGTATAAATTTACAATTTATCTAAATTTTAATTAAGTAGAATTAAGTTCATTTGGTAGTGTACAGATATTCCTGTTTACGTCTTCCATGACAAACAAGTCGTTATAGTCTTAAAAAGGTTCGATGGGCTTTAATTAAATTTGGTGATTCAACTTGAGTTTAATGAAAATCAAGTGTCGGAGGGTGGTGGTGATATCTAATTAACAAATGTTATAAATAACCATCTTTCCATTGCATTTTAATTGTAAAGTTAACATATAATAAACAGTTACAAAGCACATTATTGCTTTTTTTTTTTTTTTTTATTTTTTTTTTTTATAAATAAATATTATTAATTACATAACCGATATCATATATCGTTAATTACAAATCATGAAATTTCAGAATATACTAGTTTCATTTCTTTCTTTTTGTTATTAATTTAATTAAAAAATAATATATATACATTATAAATTTTCTCAGCGTACAAAATAAGATCATAGTAATATTTAAACACCTTTCAATATGAATTTCAATAGTTTAAAAAGTTAAAATTGGGACTAGATTAAAGTCGGTGCCACATAAATTTAGATATTATTTACATTATTTTAAATTATAAAATAAGTTTAATCGAATTGGGATCTGTCCTTGAATAATAAGTTCTTGAATAGCAATGATATCTGACTCTTGACCATTTAGCAAGTATAACATTTTTTTTTTTTTTCCTGTATGCTCATCACTAATATTTTCGATTTAGATAACATTTTGCAATTCGACTGAAAGTCACATGTATCATAAATGCAGTTGATAACAATTTAAGGCGATAGTTTTCACATATGACTTAAAATTATTCGCTATTTAGTGATAATCTGACTGACAAACACGATTGTCAAATTTACTTCGCTGGTTTATTTAAATTTTATATATTATAATCACCCTATTCTCAAGCCGAAATAAAACTTTAAATTACTTTTAAAACAAAAGTTTACTTTTTTTTATTTCGGAAATTTATAGGAAATATTGCTTTAACCTCGGAAATTTATTTTTATATAAACCGCATTGTCAACACCACAATCTGGTTTGGGATTTTTTTCTTGCCAGTGACTATCTTTCGCCTCCAGATAGGCGCAGGGTCGTTGTCATCGGGGAAAAGGAGTAGTTCGAGTTCTTTTTCTCCCTCCCCGATGGTCGTTCTCTTATGATAGGTGGGATGTGAGGGTATTCACGTATGAAAGTCTTGTTTTTATACTTAGTGTTATTGTTTCTGCGTTCACTGAACTTAAATATTAAGTCTTATTCCGTGACTTTTTCCAACCCTACAATTTACAGTCCGGTCCAAATTTTTTTTTTTTTTTTTTTTTTTGAAGAACTGTGTATAAGATTATATAGCTATTAACATATTTAGGGATGAAAGGATAATGAAATATGTAAAAATTATATTATTAATAATATTTTATAGTTAATATTATAACATTAACATTTTTTCTATGGAAATATATTAAATTTATTTATGGCTAACATGTAGTTTATGATATTGGTACATATGATATTGGTATCTGATTCAAGACATCGGGACTTAATTATTCTATATGATCATTTTTTGCATAACTAAATATTTGTACCTACCATAGTTTCCAACTTTTACAAATTGAAAACAAGGATAATCACCACAATATTTTTGGAAAAACTTCTTAAATTCCTTTTCGGAGATTTGGGATCTCAAAGTTCACTAGTATAGAATTCTAGTGCAAAGTCTTCCCGAAAATCGGGAAAATTTGGCAGCTATGACCTACTGTGATATTGTGCTATATCATTCTGAAATATAATTTTGTATGCTGACTTTTACCTGAAGTTTCAGGAGCCGATCAAGTAAAGAAATTGAGTCTTTTTGCTTGCCCCTTCACAAAATTCTATCATAAAGTGGCCTCTTCAAAAAATTCATGAAAACTGTCCTTTCACAAAATTTCCTTTTATAAAAATGCTTCATTTTTATATAAAATATTATCTTATATATAAAATATATATATATATATATATATATATATATATATATATATATATATATATATATATATATATATATATATATATATATATATGTATATATATATATATTTTTTTTTTCATATTTTCAGTATTATTTCAGATGATTACGTATACTTGGATCAATGAAATACCATTAACTTGATAACAAACAATAAATAAAATGACTGCTAAAATCTAAAATAGAATGTTTCACATAGTAATTTTTTCGCAAGTATATATATATATTAAATTAAATTATCATCGTGACAATAATTCTATTCGAAATACATATCATTTAAAATTTCATATGTTGGTATTTTCATCTATCTTTCATTTGCTGAGTGTTGTAAAGGAATTAAATTATATATATATATATATATATATATATATATATATATATATATAGATAGATATATACAATTTTGTTATTTGTTTTATTCCAAAAATAGGTCCCAATGTTTTAACCTTGAATCGGCCTTAGTATATTTGTGTATCTCCATTTATTGAATTTACGTTTTAAACACCCATTTCTTTATTTTTATTTCAACTCTGTAATTTTTCCTTTACTTCCTCCCTATAATTTAGATCCTGTATAAAAAGCCTGTAAAAAACTGTACAAAATCACACACCTAAATATTTTTTAATGAGGAGGGGGGGGGGGGGCTATGCGTGGAAAGTGGGTGAAATTGTGTACTAGGAATTATTTTTAGAAACATTTAAAAGTTAATGTAAAATTTTTCTGTGTAAATGTTAAGTTTCATATTTATCGTAACACGTGATTTTGGTATATGTTTTAAGATAGGTATGATTATGGTATATAATCATTTTTAGCATAACTAAATTTTTGTACCTACTATAGTAATATACTACTTTTAGGTGAAATACTGCTCTGGAACTTGCATATTAAAAGCCCATTCCTTGGTTTTTATTTAGATTATGTATTTTTCGCGACTTTATTTACTCTGTAATTTAGGGTTCTTTCATAAAAAAAAAAAAAAATAAAAATAAAAAAAAGCAAAATAACATAGCTTTATTTCATTTTTATTTATTTTTAATTTATTATTTTTACGGAAATATTTTATTAACGAAAATATTGCGTAATATTTAGACATTTTAAAAAAATATTTGAAATTTACATAGTTGTAAATTTTCTATAGAAATACGTCAAATTTAATAATTAAAGTTTATGGTAACGTGTTATCTATATTAACACGGAATTTTGGTATCGGTTTTCCAAGACCAAAAAAAAAAAAAAGTTTCTATTGAAATTTAAGAAAATAACGGAAAAACAAAGAAATAAGAACTGAAGTGGAAAATCTACGAATTTTAGAAAGGAAAATTACGTACAACTGATATATATATTTATAATATAACATCGAGTGTACGTGGTGTGCATTTAGTAGACAGCCTGAATTATTCTTACTTCCATCACCCGACTATTATAGGTAATAGAAGTACATTTGGTTAAAAATTCAGATATCGAGTTTTCACCAGATTTACATGTTTTAAGATCTCCCGAGTCTTAAAATGGGGTTTCTGCCAATTGGTCAGTGTGTATGTGTGTGGAATCTTCTATCTCGAAAACTAATAACGATAGAACAACGAAACTTCAGAATTAAGACAGGCCTAGTGTACAGATGATTTTTTCAGACATTTAGGGAAAACAGGAATTGGTATATTGAAACCGAAAGTGGGACTGTAGCTCCGTATTTCAAAAACGGCTCAGTTTTCTTCAAAAAGTTGTGACTTTTACAGAGCTGCCAACCTAATCCGGCAAATTGTTAGTACCGCCCATTTTTCTGCATCACTTAATTTTTAGAGTATTTGTTTTCGAAATTCATCGTAAATATATTTGAAAAGAATTACTCTAAAAATTAAGTGGTTTATAAAAATGGGCAGTACTAACAATTTGCCGGATTAGGTTGGCAGCTCTGCTTTTAGATTTCCTTTCGTATGTATTAGTTGGTTAGTTCAAGAAAATAGATAGACATCCTGTATAAATACCTCAACATGAGGTCTTGCAAGTGCTTTCTTTTAAAAACGGCTCCAAATTCACATAATAACCGCCTTTTAGATATAATTTCGTATATAATTGTTAATTTCTGGTGAACAGATGAATTTGCCAAACTTTGGTTGCAATCGGCAGTCGCACAGAAAATTGGTATCTCAAAAACTGCTCAAACGATTTTCTTCAAATTTGCTAAATAAACCCTTTTTTATATGCCCTTTAGCATATATTACTTGGTTGCTCCAATAAAATTGAGAAGCGTCCTGATTAAGTAGGCCCCGTTATAGATCTCGTAAATGGATGTTTTATAAAACAGCTCTAACTTATTTTGTTTTTTAAAAAACTCGCTATCTAAATTCTTATCTATTTTCACGACGTATGCATCAGTTTTCTATTGCAGAGAAATTGTTAACTGTCTAATTTGTTAAATCAATTTTATGTTTTCTAACTACACTAATTCCAAAAAGAGTATTTAGATAATAATGTTATGTAGTATTGGGTAATGGATGTCGAGGGGCTGTTACGTTTGAATTAAAATTGGATATCAATTGAAAAGTATTAAAATTATTATTATTATTATTATTATTTGCATCATACAAAATAATCATTTAGCTTTTTATTCTGAAAAAAAAAAAAATGCTAAAATCACCTCAAAGCATTTTAATCCTTAAAAAAAAAAAAAAAAAAAGCTTTGGTGAGGTATCAACTGTCATAAATATATTTCAATATAATGTCAAATCAAGGAACTGAAAATCATCAACATTAAAAATAATGTGGACGTTTTCATTTATGATGCAATAATGAGTACAATACTGTCTTCAAGTAGACAGAACCATATTATTAATGTTTGGTTTTCCCCAACAACCAAAGTAATTTCTTTCGTTTTTACTTTCAAAAATTAGACATTGCAAATTGGCATAATAGCATTGATTTATATGAAAATGAGATATCAATCAAAAAAACATTCAATTATTTTTCTTTTTACATGGTTTCTAAGCAATCATTTAGCAATCATTATTCAAATAGTGGTATCAACTGCCCTCTTTCTGACTCATGGAATTGTCTTTCAACTCTTAAAAAAATGTTGATGTGCGACCTTGTTACATACCATTTTATTTGTAATGTAAGGGGAAATTCCGAATTTGATCTATTTGATGAGGAAAGGGTAAGACAATAGAGAATATTGTTCGATCATCGGAATTGAGGAAATGCAGACTTAAAAACAATTGTAAAATACAAAATAGATTATTTTTGCAGAGTTTTTAAATTTCTGAGATTTAAATTGCTTATGTAACTTTCGAGTTTTAGTATGCAAAAATAGTAAACTGTTATTCTTGCAGTTTTTAGGAGGCTGCTGATATCAGTTTTATGGTTAAACGTCAGATAGATACTGTCTGCTTTAAATGGGTAGGGATGACTGATGATGATTTACTTCATTGTTATATGGTCAATAGCAATCTATAATTCAGTTTCAAATTTTTGTATCAACCTGCAGCAAAACAAAATCCAGGAATGCTGAAGAGAATCACAGGTAGTATTAGCAATTCATGAAATATGCAAAATTTGAATCTACAAATAAATTAAAAGTATACAACGATGTACAGTCAGAAGCGAAAAAAAAAAAAAAAAAAAAAAGGCAACACCCGACTAATTTCGTCGTAAATTATCGTAGAAACATACGACTGGTGCCAATCTATTTGTAATAACGTCTAGTTATTAATGCAATAGTTAAATTTTTCTTAGAGGGTTGTATACATATTAAAATTTACCTCAATTTCCTTTTTTCGAATGGTAAGGCTCATTTTCGACTGCATCATTCCAATTCCTGCGATCAAAGCGGTTCGGAAAAATGCATGGTTTATGTACTTTAAATTAATTCTTGGTAGAGTTTCTAGCGAAAATATGCTAGGGGTAAATCCCTATATTTAAAAGAACTAAAATATCACACAGAAAAGAGTGATGTCCATTCGGATAATAACTAGAAAAGAAGTATGAAAATTTAAATATAAAATAATGCTACTTAACAAATGATGTATGCATCTAAACTTACTTGGATAACTATTTTAAATATCATGTGTAATCAATGTGCAGCATTAATGCTATTTTATTCGTCAACAGCTGAGTGATATATTTAACTCCTCTCCCCCCTCCCCCCCCCTTACGTGTCCTGATTTTCAATAGTGTAGACCAAAAATAATAGTAATAAAATAACTATAGTGCTAAAAGTTATTTAATTTTTATTTATTTATATTTTCTCCAATTGGCCCTTTTTGTAGAGATTTCACAAAATTCCAGTTCTTATGGAGTTTTAAAAACATTTACAATACCAGGTAATGATACAAATCTAAACTAAACATTGAAAAAATGAAAATATTCTTTCTACAGAAGCTATCCAACTACACCAAAGCAAATAGGACATATACTATTTTTTTCAGTATTGTATCAAAAGTTACTAAAGTAGTTAATTTAAATTAGGGGTTATTGTACTTTGCATTTGCAGATGGGGGAAATAACATAGCAATTACTTACAAAAAGTTATATTGAATGATATGTATATTTTTTTTCGTGCAAAAATTCTGTTACTAGCTGTCGATTACTAGCTGATAAACAACTTAATGTAAAGCCCAATTTAACGTTTATTAATATTCATAAAAATTCTTATTTATTAAATTATTTTCTTTCAATTCATCTTTCAAAACGAGATCTTCTGAAATTATCCATTTCAATATTTTTCATAGGAAGTTTTCTGTAAACATTCATTCATGTACAATATGTTGATTATACCGAGCAATCTATGATGCAAATGTATGTGACCTATCCATTACGTTAATTTATTTCCTTTCGGATAAATTTCACTATCAGAGAATGATGAAAATTAGGTAATGTGCGTACAGATTTTTTTCCGGAAAATCTTTTGAATGCTACCAGTTTTGTTTGTCAAAGAAACTTCTTTTTCCTTAAGAAAATGTTCATAAAAAATGTGAATTATCAAATTCTAATACACCGATGTGAATTCATAAAAGAATACATATTTTGTGGAAAAATTTTGAACACTAATGACAAAATTAACCGTACAAGCATAGTTTTTCTAGAATAGTATTCTTTAAATTAATTTTTTTTAAAAAAGTGGGGGGGGGGGGGTAGCTTTTTTATTAACAACCCAGACTCCCTTGTCGAGTTTAACTAATTAAGTTTGTAAATTTTCGCAAACTCCTACAATATCTGATTTCACTCTTTATTATATATATTTCACAATTTATTTAAAACTGCACTTAGAATTTTAATTTTCATTTCTCCATAATAATTGCTAGTAACAAAAATTTCTAATGTGTATTGTATCTTACAATATAAGCTAAATTCTTTTGAAAACTATCTTTGAATTTATCAAACATATAGGATGTATAGAACATTGTAAGAAAGAAATTTTACGTATTCAAAGAATCTGCCCTTGCCCCCCCCCCCCCCCCCCAAAGAAAAAAAAGAAAAAAAGTAAATCAAAAATAAAGCATGCAGTTTGCAAATATTATATACACTTTCCAACTACACATAGAAAAACATAAAAAAAAATTGTTTTTGTATAGCTCTGTATACCTTCTAAAATTTACATACACCCCGTATAGTTTACTTATAAATTACCGTGAACAATTCACATTTGTATCGCATATTCTATGAACAGTTTTGTAGAGCCCTACTCGAGGGGGGGGGGGGGAGAATAAAAAGCGTTATTGAAGTAACAAAAAATTTTGTAAAAATTAACCAAATTGTTTAAATTCTCAACAGATATTTTGTTACCAGAACCCCAATTGTTTTGTTTTTTTAACCAAACAGTTTTGCAGGATTCAACCAATGTTTGTTTAAATCAACAAAATTATTTTTTTGATTCAGCTCGTCACTCGATCATTGACTGTTCACCGAAAATTTATGACGTAGCATATCAGACTCTCCAATGATTTTTCTTTCAACCATAGTCTTTTCAGCAATATTTTAAATCAGAAAATGAATCTAAAAATCAACCAACGAAATAAATTTAGTTTTTTGAAGAAAACATATTTTTTGAGCGTGTAAGCCAATAAATTAAGTTAAATCATACTTTATTCTACAGGGAAAAAAGTTTTGTGCGTCTGAATGAATAATGTATAGTATATTAATTTCGTTATATTGCATGTAGTATAAAAATATTAGAACATGCTTTAAAAAATATTTCTCATAAAATATATAATACATAAATGTTTTGTGAGACCCTGCACAATTAGGGCGACCAGACTTTTAAAACTGAATTTGAGGACATATTTGTCCTCAATATTTGTCCTAGCGGTGTGTGTCATGGCCTTAAATTGTAAAATTTTAGTAATTTTTATGTATGAAGTACCTGAAAGAACTTATTTCAGCTTATTTATTATACATGTAATAAATTATTGTAGTAAAACATTAACTTTATAACCGGTGTCATCAAATATGTTCTAATATTTTGGGGACTAAGGTCAGTTTTCGAGAACGTCTGATCACTAACTACCTGCGCTTTTTATGGCATTTTTCAGTAAAGAATATTCAATGATGAACTTGAATAACATATCAGTTTTATGAAGCTCTGAAAATATTTAGGGTTGTTTGTCGGTCCACTTGACCGCTCTCAAACAGAAAAGCCGAAGTTATAAATGTTTTTCAAGTTTGTTAGAAGATGAAAAAGAAAAAAAATCTATGCACTTTTATAGTTTTTTTTTTTTTTTTTTTTAAATATAATATATAAACACAAATATGAAATTAATCTGCTGCCAAACTTAAGATCATAAATATCATTAGAGAAATAGAAAAATAACGCAAGCATCTAATTAATCATGTTTTGTAATAAGAATTAAAAGCCTAAGAAACGACCAATAAACACTTAATTTTGCAAATAATTTTCTAATGCAAATACATGCTTAAGAGACTAAAATTTTTACGTTCTTCTGAGAATCGTTGCATTGAATAATTAGCGCTTCAACCTGTAGATGCATTTTTATGGATGCTGTTATCGATCTCGTGTATCCATAATCGGCAAAGCGCAAACTGAATTGATGCTTTTGTAAAGCCGTCTGTGCTGAGTGTTAAAAGTGGGGAAAACGTTTTGTTAATAATGAGAAAATAGTTTTAATAGGAATGAGTTTCTTTTGAAAATACATGAAGATAAATTTTACTAACATTACTGGCTTTTTAATAATCGATAGCATCGATAGACAGTACTCTGCTTCGTATTTTTTCTCTGAATATATTTTTAGTCAAGTGCTAATCAAATTACGTCATAATTTTCTGATTCTTAAAAATTAAATATATTAACCATTCTTACCAATTTCTGTCAGATTGCACTGCATGAAAATTACCCCAATACCATTTTTGCAAATTATGTAAAATGATCTCCTGAATCCGAATATGAAGCCCCATTTGCCATATCACTCACCGATTTTTACTTTCTTCTATCTTCAATAGAAGAAAGTATTGGATTCGTAAAAATTTTCGATTTCGGGTTTTTGATGGATTTACACGTTTTGAGAGATGTAGAACACGATTTTACCATTTTTAGAAAATGTCTGTCTGTCTGTCTGTCTGTCTGTCTGTGTGTGTGTGTGTGACAAAATTTTGTGGCAACTGTATCTCTGGAACTACTGCACAGAATTTCATACAAATTGGTATGTAGTTGCACCTTGACATAAATTAGTGCCTATCAACTTTTGGTAAAAATCGTCTTACAGGTTGCGTTGCCATCCCGCTTTTTCTAAATTTTCAACAGGGTGATAAAGGCAAAAATTTTCAAGATGGGTATCTTTCAAAAGGTCTCGTCAGTACCTTTAAAACGAATGGTTGAACTATAAATCTGTGATAATTTAAAACAAAGTTATCGATTTTTTTTACTTTTTACGAAAAAAAAACTTAGAAAAAAAAAAAAAAAATTCTCTCCCCTTAATTTTATCAAACTCCCACGGTTTCCGTGTTCTGACAAAATTAAACTAATTTTTGCTTTTTTCCCCTAATTTTGTCAAAGTTCCACGGTTTCCGTGTTTTGACCAACTTTGACAAAATTTTGGGTAAAATGTGAAAATTATTCTAAATTTGTCAAAACACGGAAACCGTGGGACTTTGACAAAATTGGGGAGAAAATGCAAAAATTTGTTTAAGTTTGTCAGAAAACGGAAACCGTGGGAGTTTGATAGAATTAAGGGGAGAGGGAAAAAAAAAAATGTGGGACTTTGACAAAATTTTGGGTAAAATGTGAAAATTTGTTAAAGTCCCACTTTTTTTTTTTTCCTCTCTCCTTAATTCTATCAAACTCCAACGGTTTCCGTGTTCTGACAAACTTAAACTAATTTTTGCTTTTTTCCCCTAATTTTGTCAAAGTCCCACGGTAATAATTTTCATATTTTACCCAAAATTCTGTCAAAGTCCTTTTTTTTTTTTTTATTATTATTGTTGCTGAGTGAATTTGTATAGGAAAAGATAGAAGAAAGTCATGTGGTGGCCACAACATACTAGTTTTTTTTAGGGACAGCCCCCTATTTTTATCACTTTTCGGTAATTTTATGGCTATAAATTTGATTTTTAGGGGAAGGGGATGATTATTTTAACTGTTAAGTATCTTCTGAGGAGCTACAGAATTGGAAAATTCTGAAACATGGACATTTGCTGCAAGAGGAATATTTAGGGGAGGGGGGGGGGTATTTACCACGGAAATTATGTATTATATTTATTATATTTTTTTAGTCTGTAGTGATAAAAATTGGGGGGAGGGTGTCGTGTTCCGAGAAAACGGTGGGTGACTGAGCAAAATGGGAGTCATATTCGGATTCAAGAGGTCATTTTACATAAGAACCAGCAAGAATGGTATCAGGACTTGATTTTTTTTTTTTTTTTCTTTTTTTTGCAACGCAGTGTTATTGTTTATTTATCTGTTTGTTTAAGAAATAAAACATTTAAAAACTGCAATCGTTAAAACATTTTTAAACATGCCATGTGATTTGTTTTTCAATGATTTGCTATTATAAAATTTATGTAATAACTTAAAGTGGATGGGTGGATGTTATGAAACTTTTTTTGAAGAGACTGTCTGGGAATAATTAACTCTTTTCCTGCCGAGAAAAACTTAAGAGATCCCAGTTCCTTCGTTCTCTCTCAACACTGAAATGAGTAAATCCTTTAAAAACACTAAGATCATTTTCAAGATTATTTTACTCTGTCAAACAGTGTCAGTAATTTCACTGATACCAGTACAATGCAAAGGGTCTTAATTCGGAAAAACGTATATATACGTCCGGGGTTAAGGCTCATATATATCCGAGCTGGCGCATCAGGCATTTTGTTGCCTTAGGGTTGCCACATGCACCCAGCGCGTTTATCTGATAGACAAACGACAAACATTTTTTTAAATCGTTTTACGTTACTTTAGAGTAACTTGTTTTATTATATTTCATAATTTTAGCTAAGTAAACTATGATATGGAAGTTTGTTTAGCGATAAACTGCTATAATCATTCAAGAAGTGAGTATAAAGTGTTCACAGACCTTCGATTACTGTGTATTTGAGTTTTGGCGACATTTTGTAAAAGAAACAGAAACCGCTCTAACAACACATCTTGCCCCAGTACATCCATAGGATATCCTCAGAATAAAATGATATCCTGAGAATGTACTGTGGAAAAAAAATGTGTTTTTAGGAATAATATTGTTGCTTATTGCTCTTATCTTGAGACCGGATTAGCTTCAGATCAAGATTTCTTAAAATCATTAGGGAAGCGATAAGGGCGCCAAGCGGGAATGCTGTCCTCTTCGGTGGCAAAAAAATGGCGGTAATGCGCCGGCCTATTATTTTATTTAGGGGCTCTATCCGGAGTAGATAAAAGGTTAAAAAAAAAAAAAAAAAAAAAAAAACATGCATTGAACTATAACAATATTTAAACATATTAAATTTCTTAAATTTTCTCCAATGCTATTTGAGTTTAATGAAGTAAAATTTAAATTTGTTGAAAACATTTTTAAAGGCTTCCCCACTCTTTCGATGTTACATCATCATAGTTCAACCATATATTCTAACAAATTTGTGTATTACTTTATAGACTGAGTAAGTTAATTTTTAAAAATATTTCATAGTATTCGTATATAGTTCGAATATTCCATTTTATTTAGTTTTGAATTTTTATGCCATAGAATTGTCAATTTCTGAAGCTTTATTTCGGAATTTTTCAAACTGTGAAAGGAGAAGCTGCACTTGATTACTTCAAATTTTCTATCACTGGCAGACAGAATAGCAGTATGGAACAGAAATAATTTGATGTTTTCACTGTTTTTTTTTCTTCCCTTATCTACTATAGTCCAGCGCCTTCAAGAAATAAAAATTGGTTAATATAGATAAACTTAGTAAAAATAAATAAATAAAACATGTACACATATTTTATAAACCTTCTTTCAGGTAAAACAGATTATTAAATGTTATCCAGATTTAAAAAAAAAAAAAAAAAAAAGCATTCGTACCACTAACAAATATTCTATTTTTAGTTTTAGAATTTATAAAAAGCAAATGTGCACATCCTTTTTATTTTTTAATTTTTTTTTTTTTTTTTTTTAATTTAAACTTTCTCATAGTTTTTTTCAAATACCATCAAATGCTTTTTCGTCGGAAAGATTTTGATGGGCCTGTCATCCTAATACAGTTGTCTGTTCACAGTATCATAAATGTTACTGAATATTGATTGAGGAGGCATATTATCATCTGATAAGGATCGCGTCTGTCAGCGATACATGATAAAATTTTATCAGCCATTAAACAATAAATTATAATAGTTAAAAGGGAACTTTTTACTTAAAATGTTTCAAATAGTAAAGAAAAAAAGTTTTTAATAGTTTCACAGTAGTAAATAAAACACTTTAAATAAACACCATAAAATGCAATAACTCGCAACAATTGTTTCGGGTCAAAAGAAAACATCACCCTTTGTCAGGCGAACAAAGTAGGCAAAAGTGTTATAAACAAAGCTCAGATCTGATTTAAATGATGAACAAAAACTGAATATCCTATTGGTGTGACCAGAATTATAAAACAGAAGAAGAAAAAATAAATAAAGTTACGAGTAATTTCAAAGCATAAGAAATATCAACAAAATATTTCTAATTTTTAAATATATAAAAGGATATTCATGGATATTCGTGGATAATAGACATTGTTTTATTTGTTTTTGCTCCTTATTGAAATCCGATTTGTGCGTTGCTGCTTTGTTTGCAGCACTCGTGCCTAATTTGTTCGCCTGACGAAGGGTCGTGTTTTCTATTGAACCGAAAGAATTCTTGCATGCATTTTATGGTGTTTATTTAAAGATTTTATTCATTAAAATATATGAAGACATTAAAAATATTTTTATTCAATTATATTTATTTAAAAATACCAAATTTATTGTGTTTAGCTCTTACACTTTAAAACGTAAAAAGTTAATATTATAAGATTTTTGTATCTTGGAACAGAGTCCCACAAAATAATCATTTAGGATCAAAATAAATAATAGAACTTCTAGATATATCTAGTATCCTCTAGTAACCCCTAGGCTGCAGTTAAGAAGTTTGGGGAGGTTCAAACTCCTCTCCCCGAAATTTTGCAAATTAGTCGAAATTCTTTGATTTATACTATATTTTTAACACTTAACAGTATGTATTATAATCTGAACTCATCCCCCCCCCCAAAAAAAAAAAAAAAAAAAAACTAGCTACAACCTTGAGTAGCCTTAATCATGGGCGTACGAACACATTAACGAAGTTAGTGTACTTATCGGAAAAACAAGTAAAGTCTGATCTTTAGAGAGAGAGAGCGGGGGGGGGGGGGGAATTACAAATCTTCGTTAAAGAGTGCTGTAGTAATTTATCTAGATATTTTATACTGCATACACAATGTGTAGTGGAAATTATTTCATGTTATTTTTAAATAAAATGCATAAAATTAGAAGCGTATTAAAATATACCATAATTAAAATTTATTTCAAAAGATTACTACTCAAAGATTTTAATTCATTCGAATTCTTTTTGTAGAGCCGCGAAACTAATAAAGGTTTCAATACCCCCTTTTCAATAGAGAATAGGCTATACAACTATACCAAATCTCAATATTATTTATATATATAGAGACTTTTTATAATATTTATCACTGAAATAAAATTTTAACTTTTAAAGAAAACGTTTATGTAACTGAATTATATTTGCATGACTCTGTAAAATATTTATATCATTCACCACTTTAAAACAGGACACGCATATGAAGTATCTCAATAAGGGAGATTTAAATATCGAAATCTTATTACAGGATGACTAATTTAAGACAGACTAAAATGAAAAAGGACTTTTTTTTTTTTTTTTTTTTTACGTTTCTTTAAATTGCGTTTTCTCAGTTTGCATTTTTTCATAAATTCATGATATTCAAAATGCAAAATTTCTTCAGATATTTAAGAAAATACTTTATTATTATTATTATTATTATTATTATTATTATTATTTTGGTTGTTTATTAGAACCTACACTTCAATGAATCAGGGATGGACTTTTCAATATCTTAGTACAAAAAACAAGAATATAACAAAAATAAAGTTTTACTAGCTTTTACATAGTTGCACTTTTTAATTGGGGGGAAAAAAAAAAAAAGAAAAAAAAAACCTAATCTCAAATTGTAATCTCTCAAATTTTATAATCTCTCATAAATCTGTTTTTTTTTTTTAAGGTAGATTACTTTAAACATTAAAGAAAAAAATCTTAAATATCTGTAGAAGATTTAGCATTTCGAACATCATGAATTCATCAAAAAGGGCAAACTGAAAAAATGGAATTTACAGATTTGAAATCTGTAAAATATGTATCAAACCATAAGAATAGTTTCTTGAATAAGTATTTTACTGAACAAACCGAATATAGTTTAATTTATAAATATTAAAAGGAAATATACACTTTTATATGAAATCTTCATTGGCGCCAAATCAAAGGTGCTAAGTCCCCTTAAGCGATTCTCTCATTAAATTCCAAGTACATAATTTTGTACGATCTACGTACATAATTTTGTGCATAGTTTTATACGATCATCCGCATATAAAGATAATTCGACTTATTTTCCGAGGCTGAGTTATAATTTTATGTATAGGATTATGTTAAAATGACATTTCTTGCTTTGTTTTTATTTAGCATAAATTGTTTGAATTTCTTAATAAATGAACCATAAGATAATTTCAATCAAACTCCACTTCTTTCAGACATGTTTAATATTGGAATTTTCTATTTTATTCATGAGAATAATGCTTACAAGCATACTTGCTTTTTAAAACTCATAATTTACTGTTTTGATATCGAAAAACACTCACAACTTGCACTTTATTTCATAAAAAGTATATTGCCTTTGATATTTCGTATCATGTTTTAATTACTTTGTTACGAGTTCTTCCGGTTTATACAGTAGTTATCTCAATCTATAAACACTTATTACTTCACTTCCTTTTATCTACTCTGATGTCGATATATATTTTTTTGCTTTAGTTTTTACTGACGTCGATTACTTAATGCTTTCAATGGTTTTGATATGAATGAATAGATAAATTTTTAATTTTCTTAATAAAGAAATTTCTTCAAGAACACAGTGACGTTATAAATTTATTATTAACCCTGTTTGAGGATTATATATACACTGTAAAAAAAAAAAAAAAGGTTAAAAGTACAGGAGAATTATGGCAGCTGGGGTGCCAGTATTTCTCCGTTAAATATACAGGACAAAACTGTACTTTTAACAAAAAACCTGTTTGATTTACAAGATTCCTGTGTAAAATATGTCAATGATACATACCTAATTTTAAAACTTTTAATTTTACGTTATAGTTTAACGATATATGTTCATTCATAACTGCCAAGCATCCTGTTTTCGAAGGGAGTCTTCATACAGAGATTTTTTTGTAAAAAATGTTTTCAACTCCTTTGAGGTATACACGCACACCTTTACAGGTTATTTTTTTAAAATATTTATATTTTTAATATTTTATTCTTTTGAATTTCTTCATTTGTATTAAAAAGTATTATGATATATAAAAAAGTCTGGAAGATTCATTAATAATAATAAATTAGTAAAATCGCACATGATTTGTCTTTAAAAAAAAAAAAAAAAAAAAAAAAAAAAAAAACAGTTATACAAAATTTAAAAGGACGAGAAAAAAAAAAGAAAAAGCATTTCACTCAGAAAAGTATGTTTTCAGATTTGAACTGCTATTATAAGTTTTGTATATGGTAGTTTAGAAGTTATGTGCTAACAAACTAATTGTATTGAAAATTTTGAAACATTTCTAACTTCTTAACCCCAGAAAATGAACAAATTTTAAGATATCTTTATAAAAGTAATATATAAAAGGAATTTAAAAACTAAATAACACTGTAAGCATGTATGCCAAATTTTATAACTTTTGAATTAAGAAAGTATATATATAACATGGGTATATATAAATATAGGATATAACATATTTTTGCAGTAAGTTTTGCTTCAAAATTATTTCTGTTTTGTGCTGTCGTGTAATTTTTAAAACATAGCTTAGGTTCTATTTAAACATTAATTTTAAAAATTTCTATAGAAACAAAATTCAAACATATAATTAAAGATAAATATTCAAAGATTATTCCTAGATGAAAACTGAAAAGTCTATTTTTTTGACGAAAATCACGCATAAAAGGTGTACATTTACCTTAATCGTAGAAAATAAATATATTAGATTCCTTTTCAAAAATAGTAATGATAAACCTTATTTTAAAAATTGGAAAGTTTGACAGCTAAGTACATTTACTTATATTATTTTGTAGAATTTTCTGATAAGTTAATACTTCAGAAATATGTTCTTTTAAATTGAATTTCTGAATCTATATATTAAAGTGAATACTAATTTTTTTTACTCATTTCTTTTATCATATTAGACACAAATTCTCTCCACTTTAAACATGTCTCATGTAAGTTTGAAATCTTTACTATTTAATAACAAGGATAAATCATATTTTTAAAAATAAATAAATGAATAAATACATTGTTAATGTTCATTAATCCTGATAAAATTTCTTAAACAATTTGATAAAACACTGATTTTTTTCCCCCTCTTTATTAAGGATAGCTTCAAAATTTTCTTAGAGAGGAATGCAAGTTTTTGTATTTGCATAAAAATGTGTCATTTCTTGATATAATAAAATAAAGCTATGTTTTTCTCTAATATTAAATCATATTTCATAAATCCATACTATAAAATTATGAAAATTACAAAATTGTGAATTTTATATTTTAAGGTTATTAAACAATGTAATAGATTTTTGATATATAAGTAATATGTTTACACATATATATTATATAACAATCAAATTAAAATTACTGGTATTGCGCTATTAATTTGAAAGTTTTTCCTCCTGTATATATAACTTCATGTGAATTAATTTTATTTTGAATTCTTCCCTTTTGTAATGAAACTTATTATTTATAATAGGGACTTATATGTATGTTTTATTAATGCCATTCTTAGTATGTGCTAAAAATTTGAGAATAATAAAATTATTGTGGTACATACTTCGATTTAAGCTATTTATTTCTACTACTACTTATTTGTATATTTGTAATTTCTTAATAGTATATTGTTAAGAATTATACTTTTTCCTTTTGTTCTAATGTGATACTTCTTGATTAATTTATGGCAATTGGTTTATGAATATCTTGCTTGTTTTAGATGCTTACGTTGTTATTTATAATTTTTAATAATGTCGTATAATGATTTTGCTTCAGAGTTTTTGAACATTGAATAATTATATATGTTAAAGTATGTGGTACTTAACGCCATTCGCAGTATGAGCGTATTTGTCTAAATATTTTGTAGTAAATTTTAAAACTTGTATCACTTGCGTAAATACAGGCTAGGATCCCTTAAAAAGACCCCCACGTAGGGCACTCCCCCTCAGGCCTAGGACCTTAGAGTAGTCAATCGGCCTTACTCCCAAAACATCAAACACTTATAACTTGTATCAACAGGTGTCATACATTTTTTGAGTTAATTCCCAAAACTCTGATATCTTTTAATAATGAACTTTTAAAATAATTTTTAAAGTTATAGAAATTTTCTTGAGGAAGAACGAGACTATATATTTGCATCGAGGGGCGGAAATTTAAATGAAATTTGTGTGAATAACTTTTAAAAACTTCTTTAAAAAAAAAAAAAAAAAAAAAAAACAGGTTTTAGCATCTTATTCACAAAGGGGCGGGAAAAAAATCCGCAGAGTACTATTAGAAAATGTTTAGTTCTTTAATTGCTTTCGAATAATGGCTCCTGAAGGTCAGACTGTGGAGCAGTGTTTCCGCAAAGTAATGAGGAATGTTTTTACAGCTTGAGGCAAGACGACATTTCATGCTGGGCCATGGCGGCATTATAGGCCACAAATTGCATACTCACGTAAATGTAGAAATTGAGACTCGACAATTTATTACATCATACTTCAAAATAAGTATGCAATCTCATTAATAAGCATATTTTGCACTAATAATTGGTTTTATTATGAAACATTTCAAATTAAAGGGCAGAACTGGAAAAATTCATTAATGGTCAATATCCATAAAAAAAAGAAAAAAAAATTTTTTTTTATCGGTCTTTTTTAAAAATGATGACAAAGACAACAATATGTTTATTAAAAATTTCTGTATAGATCAGTAGCGATATAAAATTAAATAATCCAAGTAAATAGGCTAGTATACTAATCAAATTGTAAGTATTTTAAAAAAGTTATCAGGCTATTCTAAGAGAAATTGACTGGTATTCACAAAGCAAAACAAACATTTTGTAAAATGCTACTCCAAAAAAAAAAAAAAAGGTGTGAATTCATCCAAAACTTGGCGTGTAAATTTTTACGAATGTAATACTTTCTTCTATTGAATGTAGAAGAAAATAGAAATTACCCGAGACATAGATTAAATTAAGTGGTTGCTCACTACCTTAAGCACACTTACCAATAACAAATTTGGCATGGCGTTACACCGTTATCTGTACCAGGTTTTAGATTTATTATTATTATTATTATTATTATTATTATTATTTTTTTTTTTTTTTTTTTACTTTCTCTTACCCATAAGGTAGAGAAAGTATTGTTTTTGGGTCAAATTTTCGAAAGCGAGTAGTTTTTGTTATATTAACTTGTTCTGAGGTCCCCTGAATACGAAAATCATGTTTTTAGCAAATGGTCTGTGTGTCTGCCTGTTACTGTGTGTCTACTGTTATTAATATCTCAAAAACAAATTATGTCAGAAAGTTCAAACTTGATATTCTAAATGTGTATCATATAAGGATGCTACAGTAAGTTTTTCGTTAAGATCAAGCAAATGGTTCGTGTACAGGGACAATCAAGAGAATTCTAATACTTTACGTCTATGGGGGAAATTGCAGGTAAGTAGAGTTTAACGTCTATAGACTGCACTAAACCAAATGAAACGAATATAAAAAATTTTGTAATAGAGATAGTCAACAGGGAAAAAAAATTGTGTATGTAGGAGCCACGCCTCCCCCCCCCCTTGAGGGGAGTAAATTTTCATGATGGGTATCTTTCAAAAGAGCTCGCCAATACCTTTCAAACGAATGGTTGAACCATCAATCTGCGATAATTTAAAACAAAGTTATGGATTTTTATTACTTTTAACGAAAGAAAACTTACAAAAGTTTTTTTTTTTTTTTTCTTTTTTAAATATTGACAATAAAATGGACTTTTTTTGGAAATTTAATGTTATACTACTTCTCTAATATGGAAATCGTCTGCATTATCATAAAAGATAATTTTTCTAAATAATAATTTTAATAAATTATTTTTTAAAAACAGAATTATTTTTTAATAGCCGAATTAAATTCTATACAAATGTAGGTGCATTATGAAACGGGGGGTTGAGGGGGCGGTAGCCCCCCCTCACACAGAACTAATTATCATATAAAACTCTTCCGAAGCCTAATTTGAATTGATTAACACAGGTTTACATAACAGTACTCGTTATCTTACCTATTAATCTGCAACCTGTATTTATAGTATTAAATTTCTGGGTAAGAGAAAGCCGTGTGAGTGACACACCAGATTATTATTTTTTTTTAATAAGACTTCATTGTGAAATTTTAAATAATGTGTACATTAAGTTCATTTCAATTTCTTTTTAAATGAGACTTGTTCATTATGAAACATATTAAGTAATTGTGTGCATTAAGTTCAGTTCATTTTTTTTTTTTTTTTACAGAATTTTTTCATTATGAAAAATTAAGTAATGTGTACCAATAAGTTCATTTCAAAAATTTTTTTAATAAAACTTCATCATTTTGAATCATATTAAGTAAAGTGTACATTAAGTTCATTTTAATTTTTCTTCTTAACCTATAACATTTTATTCAAAAATTTCTTCTTAATAAAAGTATTATTTTTAGTAATATCAACTTTTAAGACGTTTCCTTTGTTATATCAAACATTTTGCAATACTTGGTGAAAGTACAATCGCTGTCAAATTCATTTCTGTTGGCTACAGGGATGAGACTTTTTAGGAGCTACCGCTAAATTCAAGGCTTTTGAAAATTTTTAGTGAATCTGAATTTCATGTTATGTTATTTTGTTTTAAAGAAGTTTCTTATTTTGAGTGAATAATTTGCCATTTAAGAATTTTCCAATAGAGGTCTGCACGGGCCGGGTTCGGGCCGGATTTTTCAATTTGCTTTCGGGCCGGGCTCGGGCTTTTTTTTTTTTTTTCCTTCAAGCTCGGGCCGGGCCATGTCGACCCGAATGTTTTTCCAGTTTCCTCGTTAATTAACGGAAAAGAAAATGATAAAATATTTCTTCATTCATTTATTTTACATAATTTTACAGGTTGGTATGTCACATAAAATTTTATTTTGTTAAAAGAATGTCTGTAACTTCAATTTAATTGCCTATCAGTCTGTCTGTTCGCGATCTGATTTTCCGCAAATATTTTTAGCATGTCTCGAAATTAATACATTTTATTTAAAAGTAATATTTAATGCTTTCCTATTCAAAATAGTATGCATGTCACTACCAGCTTGCGCACATGTACAAACAAAAGAAATTAGATACATTACTGTGTATAAGGCTTTGTTTCCTATGGTCTTTAGAGTTTAGGTAGTATGAAGGCTATAAAAATCTTTCCGGTGTAAGTTTTTCTCTAAGACTCATTTTTCTTTTCTGCAGTGGATGAAAGTAGCATCATTTTTAGTATGGGCAAAAGCAATTTTTCTATTAAATATGGGTAGATTAGCATTAAAGTTTAGTTTACCGGATCACATGAAAGATTCGGATACATTACGGTATATAAGAGGAAGTGGTTGTAAGTGCATTTTTAGTAGTTATTAACCATTTTAAATACCTTCCTATATTGTTTGATAAATGCTAATATTTTCGATTTGACTTTCTGTTTGACTTTGTGATTTGTCTGTATTAATGAATTTCTGTTTATATATAATTATCTTGTAAAAGTTCAGCAGTTTTGTTAAAGAACATTCTATTGCTTGGTTATATAAAACCTCTGCAAAAACGCATACTGTAAATCTTTTCATAGAAAGGCATACATTTTTAATTTTCCTTTTTTGTATTTTACATGTTTTTTAATCGGGCCGGGTCGGGCCTGATTTTATCGTTTTATGTCCGGGCCGGGCCCGGACTGGATAAGCAAAGCTTTCGTACGGGCCGGGCTGGGGCTCAAAATTTCGACCCGTGCAGACCTCTACTCTCCAAATATCACTTATCACAGGTATAAATAAATACTTTTAATATTATCCATAAAATGTCATTAATAAGGGTTTTAGCAGCATTCATTCTATATGCAAATAAGTTTTCAGTGTTTTTACATGATTGGTGGCTTTTACCCCTGTGACTAATTGCTTGTATTAAGGCAATTTTATTAGTAGCCGGTGCTTATTGCTTCACGCCCTGTTACAGCACCTTTAGGACGCCCATTCATCTATGCAAATGTCATGCTTTAACTCTCGCGTTCCACGCTCAGCTAGCCATTGTGCTTTAATGAGACTGGATAACATGCTGGTACTCACTTGTCGTAAACAGCTGATTGACTTCAGTGATGAGCTGAATGCTGAATTTGTTTTCATCCCATTTAATTGTTGTCTGAGCAATTGTATCCTGAAAGTGGCGGGGATCGAAAAATGTCAAAAATGTATCTGATACTTGTCGCTGTTTTCAATTTGTTTAAAATAAAGGGACAGTTTAGTTAAGTTTTATTAGTGAAGAATAAATAAAAGGGTCAGTTACCTTTTGAAAGGAAAGAATTATCCATAACTTTATTTACAATAAATCAAAAAAAAATTATTTTTAAATTGTAAATTTTAACTTTTGTTAAAAAGGATTTTTATCCCTCTTTTACAGCTATTAAAATAATTCTAAATAAAAAAAATAAAATGTCGGGGAGATTTTTTTTTTATTTCTATTTATATTTTTTTTAGTCTATGTATAATCTTGAGTGCACAATATCTCCGTGCTGATGGTTAGCCAGAATTTAATGAAAATTCAACAGGTTTTTCGTGACATATAAATCTATGAAATAACGAGCAATTAGATTTTTAACGTTAAAATTTTTGTAATTATACGCATAATTAAGCTTTTATTTATTTATTTTTTTTTTTTTTTTTTTTAATATTACAAATTTTATCAAAAAGATGGAGCTTTCCAGGAAAATTATTTTTTGTTATATTAACTATGGAAAAATTTTCCATGTACACAATTTATTTTAGGTTCATGTGACGGCTAATACGGTTCTAATCTTGCGTGCAAAGGCTTAAATCTAAAAAAAAAAAAAAAAAAAAAAAAAACTTACATTTTTAAGAAAAAGTGTATAAAACTGTACAGTTATTCTAATAGCTGTAATAGATAAATTCTTTCTTAAACTTCTTTTAAAAATTAAATGTTTCAAAATAAATTATTTTTAAAGTTACAGTAAAAAGAATTATGACAATTTTTTACTGATACTTCCACCGTTGAAAGGTATCTGAACCCCTTAAAGAAAGGGGGTGTGGGGGGGGATATTTGAAATTTTTTTTCTTTTTGTTTAATTATATCGAAATGAAACTCGGGAGCTATTTCTTCTTTTACTGAAAGAAATGGCAAAAGGGATTTTAGATTAATAATGTTGCCTAGTCACTACTAATATTGAATGGATACTCAGATCGCCAAACATGTTACTTAGTTTATACATATTTATTTTTTATTAAATGTTTATTTTAAAAAAATCTGTCTTAAATAAAATATATTTAATATTAGAGTTCTATTTCTAACTCACTTTTCCTCTTTATGTACGCTTAGATTCTCTAATAGACTGTTTCTTATGTAAAATTCAAGGCGATCTATGGTAAACAAAACGAGGGTTATTTTGCTGTACGAACGTCTTTAATATTTACATTTACTAAAAAATAAAAAATATATATATTATTCATATAATTATTACACTTCTTTGATGTAAAGAAATTAGCTATCACCGCCACATCAATATAAAGTGCACTATTTTTATTTTATTTTATTTTTCATTTTAATTATTTATTATTTATATATATATTGCGGGGGGGGGGGGGGGAGAGTGTATAGATTTTAATTTTCTCAAGAAACTAACTAACTAAATAAATAAATAAAATCTGACGTTAAATTTTAAACATGGTGTAATTGTTTTCAACCTCATTAAAAATATTCGTTGCTTTTAAATGTTGCTAGAAGATCTTAAATTTCAAAACGTTTAGTTGTATTTTTAAATAACTCTAATTACCATAAGAAACATTTTCTAACACCTGTTTTTAAAAGAGAACTCTCCATCATTTCAGCTAAATAATCTTCAGTGTATTAAATTCTATCAGGATAAAATTAACTGACATAACTCCACGTCTACTCCTGCTTTAAAATAATAAATTTATAGATAAAGATAATAAATATAATATTGAAATTCGAATTTAGGCAGTCCCATTTGAATTCGTCTGTATGTATAATATGACCCATTAACTTTTAAATTCCAGTTTATTCTAGAAGATTACAAAGCCTTTATTTCTGAACTCAAATATAATAACAGGTATTTTGATCCAGAGCTGAAAGTCCAAATGTAAACTTTTTATTTTAGTTGAATTTTAGAGATTTATCACCACATATAAAATGTATCAGCTGTAGCTCTAATTCTACTGCTGTATTAACCAAAAGAAAAAAAAATATATATGCAATATATTTTTAATCAATTATTGCATTAAAAGAGTAAAATGGCCTTATAGGTATCACTAACCACTATAAGTATCACGCATGTATCCTAAATTACATGTAATTTACAGAAACTAACGCCCCACCCCCACCCCCGATATATATACACATATACACACACAATTTATTCTTACAATTTGCATGAATATATATATATATATATATATATATATATATATATATATATATCAAAATTAATGGACGCATTTTCATTATTATTATTAGCATTTTATTTCTAATGAAAAGATAACGCGTTTTTTATTAATCCATTAAATGGCTAATTTTCAGAGTGTGAAAACTTGTTCTTGATGCAGTTTATTGATTTTATCTTCAGGATATCGTACATTTATTCGAAAAGTGACACAATTTTAAAAACGTGACTTTTGAAATTAATGAAAATCAGTAATGAAATGAATTTTCCTATTTGTTATCAAAATCACGTTTAAATAAAATCGGAAGGGAAAAACCAAACTAATAAAAAATAAATTGACATAACTTAATGTTTTCTTTTTTCAAAAAATGCCTTAACCCCACTGCTATTAACTTTCTCTTACGAAAGTATTGTTTTCTAATCCAATTTTAAAAACTGTGGTTTTGCTATAGTTGAGTTTTCAGGTCCCCTGAATTTTTAACAGTTGATCTTTGTATATACATGTGTGTCATCATAACTGAAATCAAATATAAGCAGTCCAAATTCGATGTTCTTCATATATATATCTATATATATATATCGCATTGGAATATTAAATGAAATACTTATTGAGATCTGGCTAATGATTCGTGTACAGGAAAATATAAAATAATTAAAATATGTTAACTCTAGGCGAAATTTTATCATACAGACATTTTAAAATTGCATTAAATGCAATGAAGTTTTTTTTTATATGCACAAAAACGTTTAAAAAAAAAATTAGTATGAAAACGAAGAGCGTTCATCATTCGTTTAGAGGGATACACAAAAATTTGGGATATATTAGATGCTATGGTTGAAAATCGCTCGAAGTGCATTTTCGATTGTGTTATGAATATTTTTCTATTACTGGAGTAAATGTAAATTCACTATTATATGTTGTATATGTTACCGTTAAAGTGTGAAATCCGTTATTTCATAGAATAACTAGGTATTTCATGAAATAACTAGACAGTTAATTCATGAAATACCTAGTATTCCATGAAATAACTAGGTGTTCTATAGAATAACGATTACTTGATCGTTAAAGTATGAAATATTATGTATATTATATTATATATTCTATCATTAGTTATTCAATAGAATAACTGGGTAAAGTATGAAATTTTTCATCTAATTATATACTTTAACTAACTTGTCTAGTTATTTCATGAAATACCTAGTTATTCTATGAAATAACTGAATTATATACTTTAACGGTAACATACCATTAAAGTGTGAAATACGTTATTTCATATAATAACTAGGTATTTTATGATCAATTAATTTATAAAATAACTTTGAAATTGTTTATTTTACACTTTAATGGTCTATCATTAGTTATTCAATAGAATAAATGTTATTTCATAGAATAACTAGGTAAAGTATGAAATATTTTATCTATTATATACTTTAACTGACTTGCCTAGTTATTTCATGAAATACCTAGTTATTCTATGAAATAACTGAATTATACACTTTAATGGTAACATATACACAACAAAATAAGTTAATTTGTAAAAATATAGTACACACTTGGATTATGTCGTTTATAAATAAAAGTTACCATCATATAATAGTTTTTATTAAGGAAGAAGATATTTTCAAAATGAAAATAATTCATACAGAATTACAAAGATAAGACTTTCAAATTAATAGCGCAGTAGCAGCCATTAAAATTAGAATTTCATTGTTAATATACAAGGCTACTCAGAGTTAGTTGAATAAGTTTCAAAGTATGGTCTATGCGAAAATTCATTGAATTAATTAAAATTTTAAATTAGCAACCTCAAATGTTTTACAAACATAGCTATGAGGGTTCTCATCAGAGGTAAATCTGGATGAGAACTTCTCACCCTTTCACAGAAACGGAGTGATATTCCTAAAAGAAAATGTGAGAACGGAAAAATACCTATAAAAATTTATGGACTAATGTAAATTGCTAACGATGTCTAATTTTGCAGCTCAGTGCATGTATATGAGCTCTACTCGCAATTTAATTGCTTAAATATGTTAATATTTTTCAGTGTCGATCATTATTCATTGCTCTGCATGAAAATCGGCCCCAACACCGTTTTTGCACATTCTATGTAAAATAACTTCCTGAATCCGAATAGGACGCCCATTTTGCCCTATCACCCACCGTGTTTTAGGGACGCCCCTCTATTTTTATCATTTTTCGGTAGTTTTATGGCTATAAATTTGATTTAGAAGTGGGGGGGGGGAGGCATATTTTAACTGTTAAATATCTTCTGAGGATCTACAAAGTTGGAAACTTCTAAAATAAGAACATTTACAGCAAGGGAAAAATGTAGGGGGGGGGGGATTTTCCATTGAAATTATATACTACATTTATTATATTTTATCAATAAATTATTAATGTTATTTATTAAACATTATATTATTAAGTGTTAAAATATTTTCTTTTTCCATTCTCCGAACGAAATTTATGGTCATAAAATTACCGAACAGTGATAAAAATTGGGGGAGGGGGTGATGTCCCTAGAAAACGGTGGGGGATTGAGCAAAATGGTGGGGATCAGATTCAGGTGGTCATTTTACATAAGAATCAGCAGAAATGGTATCAGGGCTTGAATTTTTTTTTTCTTTCTTTTTTTGCAGCGCAGTGTTTATTCAACTATTGCTTGCAAATTGATGAAACTTACTTTTTTTTTTTTGTTTATACCTTCAATACAAGATTATTTACCAAATTCTTGGTAGAAATATATTTTTGCAGCTGATAAGCAAAATGCTTAATTTCCTTATCGAAGTTTTTTATTTTTTATTTTTATTTTTTTAATTCTTCAACTTTTGTAAAAGAACCGTTTAAATATGCTAATTTTTGTTAAAAATGAAAGGCTTTTTTATTGCAAGTTTAACTTTATGAATGGATCAAAAATAGGAGTAAATTTGCTCCAGAAGTGTACGTAAATTTCAATATTAAACATTTTAAGTAAGGGAAAAAAAAAAAAAAAAAAAAAAAAACGCGACATTCTCTTGATCTCACTGTAGGGAACACTGGCTATATAATGTACATTCCGGGGGTTGAAAGGAAGTGGTGGGGAGGGGGGCGATCCCTTTACAAAAGAATTTCAATTAAAACTGTCTATAAAAGTAATTTCAATCATTACTTTCTCTTACCCATAGGGTCGAGAAAGTATTGTTTTAGGGTCAAATTTTCGAACGTAAGTTTTTGTTATATTTACATGTTCTGAGGTCCCCTGAATACGAAAATCATGTTTTTAGCGAATGGTCTGTGTCTGTCTGTCTGTTATCAGCATATCTCAAGAACAAATAGTAGAAGAAATTCCAAATTCGGTATTCTAAATATGTATCATATAAGGATGCTACAGTAAACTTTTCGTTGATATGAAGCAAATGGTTCGTGTACAGGGACACTCAAAAGTATTCAAATACTTTATGTCTGTGGGGGTAATTGCAGGTAAGTAGAGTTTAACATCTATAGAGTGCAATAAACCAAATGAAACGAATATATATTTTTTGTAATAGAGATAGTCAACTGGGAAAAAAAAAAAATTGTGTATGTAGGAGCTTCGCCTTTTCCCCCTCGAGGGGAGTAAATTTTCATGATGGGTCTCTTTCAGAAGAGCTCGCCAATACCTTTGAAACGAATGGCTAAACCATCCATCTGCGATAACTTAAAATAAAGTTGTCAATTTTTTTTCATTTTTAACAAAAAAAAAAAAAATTTTTTTTTAATGTACTATTGAGAATAAATTCAACTTATATATATATATATATAGTATTATACTACTTCGCTAATAAGGAAATCGCCTGCATTATCATAAAAGATAATTTTTTAAAATTATTTTAATAAATTATTTTTAAAAACAATTATTTTTCAATAACCGAATTAATTTCTATATAAATTTGGGTGCATTAATGAAACGGGGGGTTGAGGGGGGGGGGAGCCCCCCTCAAACAGAACTAATTATAATATAAAACTCTTCGGAAGCCTAATTTGAATTGTTTAACACAGGTTTACATAACAGTACTCGTTATCTTACCTCTTAATCTGCAACCTGTAATTATAGTATTAAATTTCAGGGTAAGAGAAAGTCGTGTGAGTGACACGCCAGATTATTTTTTTAATAAAATACTTTGGAAAGGTTCAAATACAGAATGTTTTATTTTGCGCCTTAAAACTTAATAATCTATCTTTAAAGTAATCAGAATAAGAGAAAGTAATGTAAGTGCAGTACCACATTATAATTATTTAATGAGTTAAAATTTAGATTAAAATAGAAATGAATGTTTTCATTTTGATTTTTGACAATAAAAGAAAATTATTTTTTTTATGTATATATTTTCTCCTTTTCTTAAAAAAGGAAAAAAAATAAATGTTTACGTGATTTGAACAATCGAGCGTTGATTTCGATAACTCATTATGTAGAATTTTTGAATCAGTTAGAAGGGCATTCTATTTATTCATTTATTTGTGTTTGTTGGGGGGGGGGGGGGGGGGTAAAATAGTTTATTATTTAAAACCACGAGAAATTAATAGAAATCTTAAAGAAATGTTTTTTACGCAGACATTTTTTATTGAAACTTCATATTTCAAAACTATTTTTTGTTATAATAAATTATTTCTGATATATATAGCTTGCTTTTTACGCTTAAAATATGTTGTTCTAAAACAACAATTTAATCTGGTTTTAAAGATATTTACAAAATAGAATTTCTTTAACCTGCGACATGAAATATTCAGAAATTCCCAATTCAGATTTCACACAGAAATTTTTAGAAAACATTCAAAATTGGTGAAAAAGTTTAATATCTTATATGACCATTAACAAAGAAAAAAAAATCTGGAGTGACTCCACTCGACTTTCCGAACATTGAGTAATTAACAGTTTTGTAGATAAAGTAAAGAAAGAGTAGTTGTTAAGCAAACAAAAGAGAGAAAACCATAATAGTGTTTGAGTATTTTTCTCCATCTATTACACGTTGTTTTATTTAACGCTACTGAACTTTGAGCCCATAGATCATAATGATAAAGAAATTTTCGTTGTGTCCCTGTAAAAACCTATAAATGCTAGATTCACCAAAATGCTTATAGTTAGTGCAACAGTGATTTATAATACTCATATAAATTTTCAGCTGAATTCAATAAAGCGTTTAGATGCTATCGTACTTTTAAAAATTTAGTCCCATAGGCCATAATGATAAAGAATTTTTCTTTGTGTCCCTGTAAAAAAAACTGTAAGTGCTAGATTCACCAAAATCTATACAGTTAGTTCAACTGTGATCTATAACATGTGTACAATTTTTTTGCTCGGATTAATGAGGCGTTTAGACGCTATCACATTTTTAAAAATTTGGCCCCATAGGCATAATGATAAAGAATTTTTCTTTGTGTCCCTGTAAAAAAACTGTAAGTGCTAGATTCTCCAAAATCTATACAGATTGAGTATTTGTGATTTATAATATGTGTATAAAATTTTTGCTCAATTGAATAAGGCGTTTAGATGCTACCGCACTTTTAAGATTTCGGTGCCATAGGCCATAATGATAAAGAATTTTTCTTTGTGTCCCTGTAAAAAAACTATAAGTGCTAGATTCACAAAAATCTATAGGGTTCGTACTATGGTGACTTACAATATGCGTACCAACTTTCAGGTTAATCGAACAAAGCGTTTAGACGCTAGCGTGTTCACTCAGACACACACACACACACACATACATACATCATCGTATAAATAGTGAAAACGGACTCAGGGCACCTCAAAACGTATAGAAACATCAAAATCTCGAATTCGGATTTTTGACATGATTACAATACTTTTCTCACTACAGTGTTCGGAAAGTAAAAATAATCAATTGAAATCTTTTACAGTTTTATTATTAAACTGTCTACAATTTTGCAAAGCAATTTTGCTGAATAACATAACCGAGATAGTTAATGCAATTAAGAAAAAACCCTATTAACACATCTTCTTTCCAGGACATTTATGGGACATATTGAGGATAAAATAGGCATCTTTCGGATGTAATGTGGACGAAAGGGATATATTTAGGATGAACTGTGGATAAGTGTGTTTGTAGGGAAGAAATTGGATTGTGTCAACTATAGGGAGGGGCGTCTGTATTACGATATTTGTAATAAATATTGGAATTAGTTTTTTTTTTCTAAAAGAAAGGAATCAGAATTAAATATGTACCAGTATCCAGAATAATAGGTAAAACATAATAGCCCTACAAACACATCTTCTTTCCGGGACATTTGTAGGACATCTTGAGGATGAAATAGACATCTTTAGGATGTAATGTGGACGAAGGGATATCTTTAGGATAACTGTGGATAAGTGTGCGTGTAGGGAAGAAATTGGATTGCGTCAACTAAGAGGGAGGGGCGTCTATATTACGATATTTGTAGTGAATATTGGAATTAGTTTTCTTTCTTTTTCTCTTAAAAGAAATGAATCATAATTAAATTTGTATCAGTATCCACAACTTTAGGTAAAACATAATAGCCTCTACAAACACATCTTCTTTTCAGAACATTTATAGGACTTCTTGAGGAGGAAATAGACATTTTTAGGATGTAATGTGGATGAAAGGGATATCTTTAGGATGAACTGTGGATAAGTGTGTTTGTAGGGGTGTTATATAAATGCATTAATGTAATTTATAATAATTTTATAATAATCACTGTTTCAAAATTAGATAGTTAACTGGAACCATTTTCTCGTCTAGTAATGGTCATGCTAAATGAATTTGTGTTTGGGAATAGCATTTACTCCTATCCGTAATCCTTGCCTATCGCCGCCGGAAAACAAAGCCTATGTAACTCTATCCAGAAAATTGCTTATAGAATTACTCATTACTTAATGCATTTTTAAATTCCGTTGTCACATTCGGAAAATTCACAACTGTTAAACTGGTAGTCGTTTTCTAAAAATTTAAAATTTTTATCTAATGTGTTTTTTTTTTTCTCATTTTTTATCTGTAAGTTGAAATAAAAAAATATAAAATATAAACTTTTAGAAAATGAGTACTAATTTTTAACAGTCGTGAATTTTCGAATGTAAAGACGGAATTTTTAAAAATATATATTAGCTTATAAGTAAATCTGCAAACAAATTTCTCCATAAAAGTTATATGGAGTTTCGTGATTGGAGATGGAGCTATTGTGAAAGAAAATGGAGGAGCGTTAAGTCTTATTAAACCGGCTTAAAATCAAATCCAAACACCTGAACTTGTATTTGAACCCGGCAATTAGCAACTGATGGCCAGAAGGCTAACTGTTTGTCAGCCACTAAATGAATTCGGGTGCATTTTTCTTTTCATGAGACATGCGTTTGCATATTTTACATTAACGCGTTTCCTTAGGTTATACGACCTTCTCCAAATTATCCTTATTAAAAACCGTTTGTAAGAAATGCTAAATAAAAGAATTTTTCCTATATTTTCCTACCAGATTTCCCGCATTCTTATGAGCTACTAAAATGTATTTTGATTAAAGGCGTTGAACTTCTCAAATAAAACTTTCGAAAAATAACAGAACCAAAGATAGTAACCTAAATTTAGTAAAGTTTTCGTTTAGATGTTCATTTCCAGTAAGGTTCCTTTTCTTTTCTAGCCTCGGGGCAGTGAGAACAGAACTTGAAAATTCATTCTAAACACTATATACTACGCATCAACGAACATAAGGCTTGTGACCAGTGAAGCAAAGCACATGGATAAAAATACAAATTGTTTTCTCGAGTTCTTAAAGGGAATTTTTTGATACATTGTTTTTCTGTTTTAGATTTTCGTGGGAGGTAGTGTGAGCGGAATTTATAACTGTCCGAAGCTTTTTTTTTTTTTCCCTTATTACTAATTTATTTTTTATTGCATTTGCAATTTCTGGCATTATCTATTGTTTGTAGACAATTTACAAATAATACATTTTCCCTCATTGATAACATCTTATGTCTGATTTTCCAACAATTTTATGAAAAGTTACAGGAAGAAATTGACTATAAATTCGAGTAGAATATTTGAAGTATTTCATGCCTTTCAAGCTAAGAGAATTATACTATTTTGTAAAATTCTTCGGATAGCATTTAATATTTAGCACTACCAGCTCTTTGTATTATTGAGAAAGATTGTTTATATTAGGAATAAGCTATTAAAAATGATTTTATTTATTTTATTTATTTCTTTTTAGAGACTTATGGATTATGCTATAGCAAGATTACTTTTAAAAATTTTCAATAAAACAAACAAATAAACATTTTAATGATGATGTAAAATGGACAGATTTAGATATCTTTTCTAATTTTCTGTTACAAGTACACTTTTGAATGTGGGAGGGTGATTAAACAGTAGTTCACTATTATTTTTAAAATTAATTTTATTTTTATAAGGTTAAATAATATTTTGGTGTGTATCAACCCCTTCCCACGCAGAAAGGAAATTTAATTACTATAATTTAATTACTATAAAGAATATGCTATGTAAAACTTATGGCTAAATGTTAGTTGTTTCTGGGAATAACACAGATTTTTTAAGTCTTATTTTAAGGAAAAAAGGCATAAGATATCGTGAAGATTTTATAATCAAATTGTCTAAGCTCCTACTTCAATTCAGTTTTCACCCCCCTCCCCCCCTCCCGCATTCCTCCCCATAAAAAGTTGAACTGATAAAAGAAAAAAAATTTCAAAGTCAAAATCTGATGTTCTTCTTAAAAAAAAAAAAATAAATAAATAAATAAATAAATTAACCCCTTTCTGGCTTAGCTCGGGCATGCGAAATGGAAAAAACTAAATGTATTTAAATGTACTTTCTTTTCTTTCTTTTTTTTTTTTTTAAGTAAATATTATACGCAAATGATGTAATTATGTTTAAGAAATACATATCTAAAAAATAGGCATTACAAATTTTTGACTTAATTGACTTCTGAAACTTTTAAAAATAAAGAGAAATTTTTCTACTTTTCTAGTTACTGGTTAATTATTCGAGAAGTATCGGGTTTAGCCCTAGCTTTAGTGTTCATAATAATTTTTAAATCACTTTGATGTCTATCTCTATTGTTTGTCCGATGAAGGGTAATGTTTTTATTTTGATTGAAAACTATTATCGCTAGTTTTTTTTCCCCCCCTTTTATGGTTTACTTACAAAGCCTTATATTTATAAGGTAATATTTAAGGAATCAAAGTAGACGTCAAAGTTCTTTGAGCATCATATATATATATATATATATATATATATATATATATATATATATATATATATACATACATACAGAGTGATCAGTTTAAAAGAGTACCCGTGGGTTTTTCTTATTACCCTTAAATCTGACGGATATGGCAACTATTCTGACACTGAAGTATAATTGTTTCAACCTTGTTTAAGTTTGTGAGACAATAATTTCTAACACTGTTAGACTGTTACAACTTTATTTGTGGGGTCAAATAGAATTGGAGACGCACAATATTTTTAATCCTGTAATTTTATTTTTGAAAAACATAATTTAATTCAATTTTTTTTTTTTTTTTTTTTTTTTTTTACATTATCATTCCTCACAGAAAATGTTGAAAATGTTCGCCACCATTTTGAATGCAAACATGAACACATCGAACCAGGTTTTTGATACACTTCACAGCATTGTTGATGTTATTGACGAGATTTCTTCAGTTGTGATCTGTTTTAATTCATCGATGTTTGCAGGATTTCTCTAGAAAAACCTATGAAATGTTAATGTAAAAATGATAATGTAAATGTAATGTAAGAATGATAATGTAAAAAATTTTAATTAAATTTTGTTTTTCATAAATTATTACAGGATTAAAAAAATTGTGCGTCTCCATTTCTGTTTTACCTCACAAATAACGTTGTAACAGTCCAACAGTATTGGAAAATGTCTCCCACACTTAAAGTTTAAACAATTATAGTTCAGTGTTAGAATAGTTGCCACATCCGTCATATTTAAGGGTAATAAGAAAACTAACGGGTACTCTTTTAAACTGATCACTCTGTATGTATATATATATATATATATATATATATATATATATATATATATATATATATATATATATATTATAATAATCTGAACTGCAGTTGACTGAATTAAATAATAAAAATCACTGGCCTATGTTAAAGGGCAGTGAAATCATGAATTCCTAATATATATATATTAGGTCTTACAGCCACATTACTGATCAAAAAAACTTCGTTTTTGCATTGCATTATACATTAATGCATTATGTTCTTCTATGGGAAATTTTATGTTTAGTTTCGTACGCAAAGGCCAGGGAAGTCATGAATTCCTGCATAAGTGTTTAACTTGATAAATGAGCATGTTTCTCAACGGACAGGTATTCCTGTTTTATTGCAAATGGTAGGAGATAAATTACCTCCTAGTTATTAAAGAGGATGCGTGCAGCACGTAATTGGCTAATATTATACATAATGTATGGCAAACCACTTTCTTTGAATTAAACTTTTGCATAATATCGTTTACCATTTTGTGGAATGCATTAAAGTCGTCAAAATTTTTAGTTGTTAATTAGCTAAAGTTTTAAAATGTAATTTATTTATTTATTTTTTTTTTTTCATATTTCGAATAGTATTGACTCTTAGCTTTAAAAAATGAAATACTTCTTAATTTACGTTCATGTATAAATAAAACAGGCATATGCAAATTTATATCGCAATATACACTTTTTTATCTATCAAATGTCAAAATAAAAAGTGTCTAATTTTAATATTTTCAATTCGCGACAAAAAGATAGGTACAAAGGGTTTTTTCTTTAATTTTTCATAAAATAACATTATTTAAATTGTGTTTATCATTTATTATCATAAAATAACACTATTTCAAGACTAATTTTTTTTTAAGACTAATTTAGAAAAATTTTAAGACTAAAATTCTTCTTATTTAAGACTACACTCAGCGACAAAAAGATAGATAAAAAGGGTACTTTTTTTTTTTTTTTTTTTTTTTTAATTTTTGAATATGATACGAATATTTAGTATGTTTTTGATATGATAATATTTCATTATGATAATAAATGATCAGCACAATTTAGATAACGTTATTTTTTGGAAAAAAAAAAAAAAAAACCTTTGTGCCTATATTTTTGTAGCGGAGTTGGTCGTCTTAAATTAGAAAAATTTTAGTCTTAAAAATTTTCTAAATTAGTCTTTTAAAAAAAATTAGTCTTGAAATAGTGTTATTTTATGATAATAATAAATGAATAAGCACAATTTAGATAATGTTATTTTATGAAATATTAAAGAAAAAACCCTTTGTACTTATATTTTTGTCGCGGATTTTAATTCAGACACTCTTCATGCATCAGATTTTGTTTTTCTTTATAAAAATTCTCTAGCATTTGAAATAGTTAAAGAATATATATTACACTTGACAAATTTAGAAGTCTCATATTTAATTATCATCACATACATTGATACAGTGCATCTTAACGATCTGCACTTTTCTTTACACACTATTTCTTAGTAATACCTTATTTTGGTTTTTTATAAAAAAAAAACTCTGTTTCTTGATAATTAAGTCTTCTTTTACATATTTATTTTAATGATATGTATTATTTGTATATGTATAATATAATGAAAACATATATACGCTTGTTTAGCATAAGCAAAAAACTGAAATAAAAACTAAAATCTTATCTTTTAACATCTTGACTATAATTCGTTCAATTTAAGGATATATATAGTATACAATGTACAAATCGTATGTTAAGCATACTGGTGGGAATATTTCGAGAATTAAACTGTGTGCTTATTTTTGAATACATAATTCGTGTTATGCTAATTATGTATCTGCTGTTGTTTTGGAAAATATATATTTAAAAAAAAAAAATGTAAAAAAGAAGAAAAAAATGTGAATATTGTTTATTACAGCATGGAATTCAAATTTAAATAAGTATAAAATTTTAGTTTTATTCCATACAAAATATCAAAACTGAAACGACGTAAGTTAACAAAACAATACAAAAAAAAAAAAAAAAAAAAAAAAAAAACGGAAAGGCGTTTTTATATATGCAAATAATATATTTTAAAATAATTGATAAAGTAAATGAATGAAAATGTTGCAAACTTACGATTTTCTCGAATTTTTAGTTCGTTCCTTTTTCGATTTTTTTAGGAGTTTAAATTTATTCACTGAAATGTTAAAATAACTTTGTACTGAAAATACTCTAGTTTTAAACATTATTATAAACACACTAATTAACGCACTCAAATATTTCAAGCATCATGCCTTTTAAGCAATGCTATCTCTAAGTAGCTTACAAAATGTTTGATGAGCCGTGCTCTACTCAAGAAACTAGAATTAGAATAATTTTTCTCCTAATTTGAGCTAGAACATAACACTAACATAATGTTTTACTGTATTTTTTTTTTTTTTTTTTACAAAATAAAGAATTGGTTTTAACTTTTCTTTTCATGATTAGCATTAATATATTCAAATTATGAGAAGTTTGCGAAAAAAATTCATAGCAATAAGGTGTGCAGGGATTTTCTTTTTTCTTTTCTTTTCCTTTTTTTTTTTTTTTTTTTTTTTGTTAATAACTAACATTTTGCTTGTCCACTAACGGTTGTTTTTCAAAGTTTTATTAGCCTTTTTTTATTTGTTAAATTCTAAAACGTATCTATATAAAGTTTAATTTAAAGCACTTTAAACTTGTAGATCTGCATGAAGTACTACATATCAAAATAAAATAAATATGTTCATTTTACTACATGTGTTGCCATTCAATTTTGCTATTTTCTCGTAAAAAATACGCTTCAGACTTTTCCTAATTTTTTTCTTCTTTTCTTTTCTTTTCTTTCTTTTCTTTTCTTTCTTTTTTTTTTTTTTTTTTTTTTTTTTTTTTTCACGATTTATTTATTTCTTTTTGTTGTTTAACCTTTAAATACATGAATTTCATTTTAAGATTAGTGAACTAATGTAGAACAGAATTTTCATATTGATGTATCTTTTACATCCTAATAAAAGCTACATTTTTCTTGTATAAATTTATCAGTATATGCAAAAATATAAATATTATTCGTTACAAATAATTTTTCCTGTATGTTTTTATGACTTTTTATATAAATAATCGTAATTTGTAACACCCGCCGAAATGAAATTGCACTCAGATAACGCTCCAACAATTAAAATTGCCACAGATAAAGAAATAAACAGTCAAAAATTCCAGTAGCGTTCGGAAACAATAAAATAGTTTTGATAAAATATATATATAATTTAACTAATTTAAAATACAATTCCAAAGTGAATTTTATTATTATTGAAAAAGCTCAATTGTAAATTCTTTATCGATTAATCGATGCTTGTATGGATTTATTTATATTATCATAGTTATGATGGCAACATGCTCCGTGTTGTATGATAGTTTGACATGTGGTTACTCTGATTTTTTCCCTTTTCTCTCTAGTCTCCTTGATAGTTTGATTTAATATTTTATTTCATTTCTCATTCAAAATGATTTTGTTGCAAGATTGGAGCAAGAACTATACTTTTGCTATTGCTAACAATGTAATTTTACGAAATCTTGCAGCTCTCTCTGCTTTAAGGAAGTACATGCTCCCTAATGAGATAATACTTCTAATTTTAAGCATTTTTTTAATCCATATTATCCCTGTAGTCTTTTAATATTTTTTAACTCAATTAATTCCTGAATAATTTGTAATACATTTAATGAGATTCTTCACCAATTTTCTCTATCAATATGTTTTATGGTCATTTTTACTCATGTAGGCGTAAGTAATTTAAATTGGTTTTGTCTCTTAATTGAATCTAAATATGAATCGCAACAATTATGTGCTAGTTTTTGTACTGTGTTACAATCAGTTTTATTTTTGTAGTGTTGGTTTTATCATGTATCTGTTAAAAGCTAAATTTTAATGCTGAAATTTATTATATCTATCATATATATATACAAAGTTTACTACATAAAGAGATACATGATGTTTTAAACATACGATGCTGATTTATATCGCTATGCATTTAAGGGTTAATTATCTTTCTTTTTACGTGTTCTAGTATATACCCTGTTTGTTTAGGAGAAGTATGATTCTCGTATCTATTATTATTTATTATCATTAATGCAAAATTATTTTGTTAATTTAAAAGGGTTGCAAGAAATAGTTGATTATTGCTTATATTTTCAGACATTTTTCCATTTTCCACTCTCAGCTCAGGCAGGTATCAACAAACAAAAATCCAGTATTTGGAATCCTTTGGGTTTCAGTAGCATGCACTTTTGAAACTTCGCAGGGGGAAAAAAAAAGTTTGGCAATATAAATTTAATTAAGATTTTTTTTTTTTTTTTTTTTTCCTAACAGTAAAGCAGACAGTGAAGTGATTCAATATTCTTTCTTCTTTTGTTATCTTATAATTTTAAGTATTTAGTAAACACAAGGACTAATTGAATATCACAGTTTAATAAGCATTTAAAAAACTCAAATAAACGTATTTGTTTACTTAACTTTTGAAGCTTTAAAATTTATTCTTTATAGACTTAGAAAATCATATCTTTTTTTTTTTTTTTTTTTTTTGTTTAGTAGGTAGTTGAGAGGTTTCGAAACCTTAGCTTTCAGTGGTTCGTTATAATACGACCATTGTATCTAAAATCTCTTTAGCGGTATACTAAAATATTATAAGTTTATTATAAAATGGCCTTTCAAATCTTAAATTTATAAAGATTGATTTTTTTTTTTTTTTTTTTTAATTCTTTCATACAAAATTATCCATCCCCTCTTCATATATCTTTTACTGCAAAATAAAGAAAGCAATCTCTTTCTAGTCATCAGTACCTTATTTTATTTTAAACTTTCTGCAATAACCTCCTTTTGATATTTTAAAGAAAGATGTAGTTAATAATTCAATCTGAATTGCTTCTCAATAAATAAAATGGTGATGTTAAATATTTTTATAATCCATGTTTAAACACATCTAATATTTACCTTTTAACTGGGGTTTTCAAAAAAGGAAATTTGGATACCAGAATTTTTACAGATTTTTTAAAAATAGATATCGACGGATGTCAACGATCAGTCAAGTCTAAAACTACTCCATAAAAATAGTGGTATTCAAACTACTCTTTATGAGAACCTTGTCTTTTACGCTCATTAATTTCATACTGAGGTCGAACATTTAATTTTTATACAATTTTTTTCATATTTCTTTTCCTGATTTTTAAATTGTTCCTTCTTTGTTATGTAGATAACAGAACTGCACCTAATTTTTAACATGATGTTCCAGAGGAACTCATCTACAGAAGTTTGTTTAAATTTCTTAACTCTTTAAAAGGACCATTTATAGTAATGGTATAGTAATGGCCATTTATAGTAATGGTATATTAAAATATTTTTGTAATTGAGATCGATTCATGAAAAGAAATCCATTTAGCTTATTAAATAAAATTAGATTTTTAACCCATTTTTAGCCAAACTTTTATTTTTTTTTCAAATAATTCTTCAACGTAATATATTCATTAGGTTCTAGTAAAGTTTTTTTTTTTGTGTGTGTGTGTGTGCGGGGGGGGGGGGGGGATACATTTTAGATAGATCTTGGCTCGCTGCCAGCTTGATTTTAATTCAAAATAACAACGTGAAAACTTTTAAAGCAATACATTTGCTTATTGCGTCCTGTGTACAGGATTGTGGCTAAAAAATGGGTTAATCGATACCTGCCAACCATCTCATTACGAAGCGTAAAATTTTTAATTCCCGCTTTTTTTTTTTTTTTTTTTTTTTCCACACAAGTCACTTTTTAGAGTAATTTTATTCTTATTTAATCGTAACAACATTTGGAGAGAATTACTCTAAAAATAAAGTGGTGTGGAAAAAGGGGCGTTTTTTTCAAGGGGCGTTAACAATTTTACACTTACATACTTGCCAACCATTTCATTAATACCCGTACAATTGTTAACGCCCCCTGATAAAACGCCCCTTTTTTCACACCACTATACTTTTAGAGTTATTCTCTCCAATTGTTGTTACGATTAAATAAGACTAAAATTACTCTAAAAAATTATTGGTGTGAAAAAAAAGGCCTGTACTAAAAATTGTGCGGTTCATAATGAGATGGTTGGCAAGTATGCGCTTATTAATGAGATGGTTGGCAGGAATGGTTAATCCATTATAAAGCCATTAGAAGTATACTTCACACCTAATTCTTTAATTTTAAATAAGAAAAGCGTTGTAAGCTATTTTTCCACACCTGCTTCTTTTAGTCTAAGCACCCATTTTTGTAGTAAATATTACTTATCGCGGTCTTAGAAAATCCCAGAAAAAAAAAAAAAAAAAAAAAAAAAAATCAATACAAAGTATGATTCTTTGTTCTTTTATTTTGCTTTTTGGTGTATTTCATTTGAATAAAAACGCTAGGTGTAGTAAAATAGCTTACCGCGCCTTCCCCATGTAAACATGGATGAAGTTGCTGGAAAGTATACCTTCCCACAGCCTTATAAAGGGTTAATTGACACGAGTGCACCTTGCTGCTTTGATGAAACACTGGTGTCTAGCTTTTTCACCTGATGAAAGGTCGTATTTTTTGCTGAAACTAGTATTGAGTTTTCCCATTTATAAAGTTCACGTACAAAATTGTTTATTAGATTAAATAATATTTGAATTTAATCAGATTAACATATAGTTGTTTCAAACCAAAAATTTCTTAAAAATTAAAAATGCTGTTTTTTTTTTTTTTTTTTTACATATTTATGATCAATTCTGTGTTTATAAAGCCATTTTTGAAATTAGTTTATCAGTCTTCAAAAGAAAATATGTAATGGACATATTAAAGGTTAAATAATGAGAAGCATGCAGCGATTTTAATGTAATTTTATTTTGATCTCTCTGAAATAAGTATTCTTTCTTTAATCGCATCGATTTAAGGGATTTTTTCATTTTATTTTATTTTTTACTAGCAGGCTATGCCCGCTTCGCTGGTCACTATATTTAAATGAATTTTCAAAAGAATTGGATCAGTATTTATTTTTTACACCACATTATAAATAAAAACTAAAATAATTACATTGAAATCGATCTGAACATCGCTTAGCACTTTTCTGCCCGCATTTCATCGGGTTCATGTTCCCACTGCCTTCAGAAATCTCTTTCCTAGACATTTCAATATGGGTATTTATTGACTACAGGTGGGTCTGCTATTATTTACGAACTACAATTTTTAATCTCAGCAACTATTAAATATTTCAGTTTTTAGACCATGTATATAGCTCACGCTATTTACTCTATATTACAATTTGATTCCGACCAATATAATGAAATAAAATAAAAAGTAGATTTTATTTTAAAAGGAATTAATTACGTAAAAAAAAAAAAAAAAAAAAAAAAAAAAACAATAAATTTGAATCAGTTTAATCCTTTCTACTATATATTACCATTTTTTCCCGACAAGTACTATAAAAAAAATCTTTTAAAGAAATTAAATTATAAAATTAAAAATAAATGTTGTTATACTACTAAATTATACATAAACGCATAACTGTTATAAATACGTTTTTAAATTTTAAATTTAATATACTTGATTTTTTCTACTGCATTACTATTTTATTTATATTACTTAAATAAAAATAGAAAAAAGATTTCGCCTTTAAATGAATGTATTAAATAAAAAATAAATTGCGTAATAACCGTTGCTAAGATACGCAGACGATTACAAAAGAAGAAATAATTCATGAAAAATGAAACATAAAAACTAATATTTTAAAATCGAAAAAAAAAATATTAAAAAATTCGAAAATATCTCGATGAGGTGCACACCTATAGGTAAGGTCCCAGGTACACATCTGTCAAATTTCGTAGCTCTGCGATCAGTAGTGTGGGCACCAGAGCGCAGACTGACACACACACACACACACATACACACACACACACACACACAGAGAGAGAGAGAGAGAGAGACAGACACTTCTCTATAGATTTTATTTTATTTTATTTATTTTTTTTTTTTATTATTTGTTTGTTTTTTTCGTATTGACAAAGACGCATTTTCGTGCTGTATTTCTGCTAAAACGATGCACTGAAACTTGTATAATAATGTTTTGATAACGAAAATAATAAAACCATATCATATTGCTCACCCTAATGTAGAAAGTTATTAAAGTACAGTGTAAAATTTACTATTATAAATAAGAGCTGGATTTTATATTAGGGAAAAAAAAAAAAAAAAAAAAAAAAAAAAAAAAACTTTAAATTTTGAGAGTCAGCATGAAGTCATTTTGAAATATAAGGCACCTATTTTTCAATTTATATTGCAAGAAAATGGCTACCAGCCTTGACATTGCATTCAGTAACTATTGAAAAATAGAACTGTCACATCCTCATTACCTTTAATAATTTAGAATTTATATATTTAATTCTAGAAATGATTGTGAAATTTTATTCTTGAACAATCTCAGTCACACGTATGACTTTTCCTTTAAATAAGTTCAATATTTGTCAAAATGAATTTATGTCTACTAATGGATTTCCTGGATAACTCACGTAGGTTTAATTACATGTGAGAAAAAAAGAACAAAGGCAAATAGGGCGTTTTTCGGAAATATTTCACATTCTTACATTTAAATATTGAAGGTAACAAAATTAAACATATAAGATTTATCTTTTTAAATACGATTTACTCGTAGTTAATCTGTATCTGCACGACTGGTCTTACTTACACCCAAAGGCATACATCCAAAAACAGTTTGCTTGCATTCACGCATTTTGCGAGAGGCAAACCTCTGGGCAATGTCGTTTGTCTCTCAAAGATTGTTTTTGTGCGAGATCTTTTTGTTTTATTTTTAAAGGTTGAGTTTCTGGTTCCTGTGTCTCCAGAGGAAATACAAATAACCGAGTTTGTGTTTTTGCGGCGTGTTGTGATTAAAAAGAGGTTATGTTCGCGTTTTGTTGTGGAAGTATCTAATGGATTTGCATGTCGTTCCAATTGAGGCTTTTCCGAAAATAACATTAGTTTCAACCAATTTCTGAGGTTATGTGGTTAAATAGCATTTCTTTAAAGGTTATACTTTTTGATTGCTACATTGGTGGCAACAGTTTTTATATAAAGAGAATGTTCGCGCATTTTTGCAACTATTTCGTCTTTACCTGTAAATTAAATAAATTGAAATGGGGGGGGGAATATAAGTGACATCAAATTGGAAATTTGATTGTTGTGCGATACAGTAAAATAATAATTTTGGTTTATAATGTCGCTGAAAAATATATAATATTCGAAAATAAAAATAAAGGTCAAAATCATTCGGAATGCCTTTAAAAATGTTTTAATACTTATTTGCAAAGATGACACTGCACTACTTTAACCAAATAATATTATGTCAAGTTTCAGTAGTCAGCTATATGTGTTAATCTACAACTATATATTTAAAAAATAATAAATGAAAATGGAATTGAGGCTATTTCATTAAAACGCATCCCATTAAATTTCCTCAATGGTTCTCTTATGCATAATTCTGTATTTTGAGTATTAAAAGAAATTGTTTTAAGTGGCATTCCAAAACGTTGGTTGGACTCGGGAAGTTTTTGGTAGAGAAATGGAATAAAATGGATCTTGATATCGGAAAAGCTTTATTTTTTGAAGTCAAAATAAAATGTGATAGTTCTACTAAAGTACTATAAAGTTGAGCATATAAAAGAAGTGAAGATGAACATAGAAGCTTTTACATAGTTAGTTTATTAATATAAATAAGTTATAAATGTTTTTAGTCTATAAATGTTCCAAAGTTGTTGGAAAAAAGTGTTGAAAACTCCCTGTAAAAGTTTGTTAACCCTACGTCAGGCGCACCCATAGGACGAATAAAATCGGTCGCACCCTGCCTGAGAGGCCAGGTAAATACTTTATTGTTAAAACAATCTTGTACTACAATCAATAAATTCGTACTTATGCATAAATTTTCGTTTATTACTTTCTATTCACTCCTAATAAGGTCACCATATGGGTGTTTTTGAATTAAAAATCATGTGTAGGATATTTAGAGAATAAAAACCAGAACGGGCCTCTCAGGCAGGGTGCGCCAGACGGAGGGTTAAGTTTAACTAAAGTAATTTTCTTATTTCTATATCTCTTTGCAGATTACGGGCAATCGCCGTTTTTTTTTCTTTTTAAATTTTAATAAATTTTACAAAATTGAAGGATTTGTATAACTGAATTTTAATTTAACGTTAATTTGTTAACTTTAAACATATCAGTTGAATCTTTTCATCCAAATTCAGGGATGTTTGCGTTCCGGAGTTCTTCTGTTTTCTGCCGGTAATTTGTGAATTGTAATTTTCGTTGTAGTTAATTACTGAAAATTACTTGAAAACTGTCAACATTACTATTAAAAAATTCGGATAAAAATAAAATAATAATAAATAAATAAAAATTGGAATTACAAACATCCCTTCAAATTACAGGCATGCAAACATTTGCTTCTAATACATATTTGTTGTAGCTTCAAAATTGTGTGAAATAAAGGGTAAATATCTAAGTGCACTATACATACAGATTCTAAAATATGCATCTGTTAAATCTGTACTGATAAGTATAAAGGATTTACGTCCATATTCTTGATTTTTCAGGAGACGAAAAATAAAGTTAAACTAACTAAAACTAATCAGAAGAATCGATTAGGAAAAAGGGATTATGTTGATTTATACCCTTTATACCGTCCAGTGATTGCCTTCATTTAATAAAGGGAAAAAATTGAATTAAATATTTTATACAAAGATTAATGCTAAATTTCTGACTTGAATCTTTTTTTTTTTACCAATGGATTTTCTGAAAGACTAAATGACATGGATTTAAATCCTTTATACCATTCAATAGAGATTTTTTTTTTTTTTTTGGGGGGGGGGGTGTCTGACTATGTACTTAACTGAAAATCGACATTTTTGGACTTAAATCCTTTACACTTATCAGTACAGAAATGTTGCCATTATAATATATTTTTTTCTAAAATGAAACCTGGAAACAATTTATTAGTGTGATTTTGGATACTACTGTACATTTTCGTAGGAAGAAAATCACGAAGTTTTAATACTGGTAAATTTTCAGGGAACCTTCCTAATTTTGACAAGTGCCAACCACACTAAAAAAAAAAAAAAACTGATTTTATACTATTTGTTAGTAGTTAGAAATATATACATATATTCACCATTCCTATTTAGTAATTCAACAAGCTATTAGAGAATAATGGATCTGACTGTTTTGAGATCTTATACTCAAGCATTAAGTCATTTTTGACATTTTAAAGAAAAATATGCTGTAATTCAAAGAATAGTTTTTTATTGTTAATAAACATTGATCTTTGTCTACGTATTTAAAAACTGGCATACACACAGGCAAGAGAGGAAAGATACTGTGAGAATATTTCAAACTTAATTGGGTATTCTCTATTTTGCGAAATCTGTTATGGTCGTTTCCTCCATTTTCCCTTAATGTAATAACTCCTCTCTATTTTGGAATGTCATTGTTAATATAATTTATGTAAATTTGAAAAATACTAAATTTGGTGCACCTGTATTAGAGTGCACTCATAAATATTCAAGAAAAGCATTTTTTTTTTTTTTTTTTTTTTTTCCAGAAACTGTAGTATTTAATAAAATAGCAAATATTGACCGATAAAATATTCTTCAATATAATATTCTATTGTTACTTTAATAGTCAAATTATTGTTGAACTGCTGTCTGGAATAACTAAGCTTCTGCGTCCAATCTCTTCTCCCTGTGCCCTATGATCAGATTTATTTTGAATCGGATTTACCATGAAAGCGATATCGACTTCAAAACTCAAATCGATGAAGAGGGAGAAACAGATTCTCACGCTGCTAGAACTTGACCATCTGTTTTGAGGATTTATAGGGGATTTGAAACATTTGATCCGTGATTAGTCTGTCGACGTCTTGGAATGTTTAGAGTTTCCTACGTAATCCCTATGCGGAAAATTCGTACTATCCTATTTCGAAATGAATTTGCGATGTGTGTATAAAACTGTATGTAATAAATTGAAACTGGTAGGTATTTATAAGTTGCGCGCCTAAGTTTATTTCTGGACGAATGCAAGTGATAAGTGCTTATTTTTGTGTGTATTAGTTGCAAAATTGCCTCAGTTGTCGATTGAAACTGAAGCTGTGAAATTTCGATGCTTCGTGATTTGTTTGTAATGTTATCGCTTCTGATTTATCCGAGAAACTAATTATTTGAGACTTTTGGGATTAGCTTAAGGAGGTGCAATAAAGACAGGCTGAGAGTTAGATAACAAATGGGAACGGACAGGTATTTGGAGAAGAGGTGCATAAAGGTTTATATCCCGTTTAAAGCGAACTGACACTAAATGCTGGACACTTTCTAAGTATTAATTGAGAAAGATCTCTAATGCTAAATGTTACTTAATGCATAACATATTAGAGAGTTTGATTTGTTTCTTGCGAAAACACCTTTATGTACGAAAGTAATTAGTTGAGACATTCAAGGAGAAATTATTTAGTTTAAGATTATTTAAAACAGTTGATCCCAGATTAGTTTGTCGTCGTTTCGGAATGTTTTGAATTCTTTATGTAACTTTAAAATAAAACTTTACAGTCTCATGCTTAATATTTTTAGTTTAAATATTTGAAAATTTTAACTATAAATGGTTGTCTAAATAAGTGCAAAATGATAATAAATGTTTATCATTTCAAGTTTGTTGAAATCCACCACTGAGTAAAATGTCTTTAACCCTTTATCTATCGCATTATGAAACAGACATAAAATATATTTAAGAGTATTTTTTAAAGATAGGATAGGTGCTCCAGTGATTGGTATGCTTCAGTAATTGACATCTATCCCGAAATAATTAATAAGAAAAATAATAAAATCATATTTTACATAAAAGAATTTTAACATTTTATTTCAAACACTGGAGCAGAGGGTGCTTATAACTGGTAAAATGAATAACTAGCAGTGTCAAACACTGGAACTTAGGGTGCCAATTACTAATAAAAGGAAAAACTGGCAGTGTCAAAAAATTTACATTTTATATAAACATATTTCATTGACAATACATGCCTGTGTTCTGAAATTAATGTTTAATAGTCTTTCATGCAGTTAACTTCTTGTTTTTAGTATTTCTTTTAATTTTTTTCACATTTCTTATAAATTTAAGGCTTTTTGAATATAAAAACATATTTCTCATGCGAGTTTATATATAATGCAGTTAAAAATATTCTGACATTTGATTAAGCAAGAATTTAGCAGGAATTTATGTCATTACTACGAAATTTGCCCCTTTTTATATACGCAGATTTTTTGTTTCTCACGAGTGTTTAAATTTAAACGCTTGTTTCAGTTGTGTCTGTTACTATTTCCATTTAAATTGATTTGTGTGAATTCTTTAAAATTTTTTCAAAAAAAAAAAAAAATATATAAGAATTTTTACAGAAATGAAACTAGCGAATTAATTTACAGAAAAATAAATAAATAAATAAAATTTAATGTAATAAATATAGGAATGGTGTGTCGAGAGAGTTAATTAAGTGGTTCTTTTTAACTTATTAAGAAAAAAAAGTGTAAATGCGCTATGTATGATTTTTAAATGTTATTTGTTTACACAGTTGAAAATTTAAAAATATATATACCGCTTTGAATTCATTATGCAGAGACGGGGGGGGGGGGGGGGGAATGGAAATTTAACTTTAATCCAAAATTTGTATTCTATAAATTATTTTTCTTTAAAACAATGTTTCTAAAAAATCGAAAATATCGCAACATTTTCGGCAAAATTGCAAGTAATAGTAAATATATAAATAATATAATATAATCTCCACTTTGTTGAAATATTTCATAAATCTTCAATTTATCATGTGACACACTAAGTCATTTTATTTATGTTACAAATTAAACAAGAAAAAAAAAAAATCAATTACGAAAACTGCAGACAAAATTTTGTTTTAAAACAAATTTACGATTATAACTTTAAATCTTAATCATGTAATAATCTATATCTATATCATTATATAAAGCGCAAAAAATTGTTTGTTTGTGGAGGGTAATCTCTGAAACTACTGAACCGATTTAAAAACTTCTTTCACTGACCGAAAGCTACAGTATGCCATATTGTTATAGGCTATATTTAATTTTGATAAAATAAATTTTAGTTTAAAATCTGAGCATTTTAATTAAAATCCCCATAGAAGACGTAATAGAAATGGAAATAATGAAATATTAAAAAAATTAGCTGCTGCCAACATAAAAGAAACATTTACATATTCATTTCGTTTTTAAAATATCTTGACGTGAAAAGAAAAGAAATATATTTGCACGTGCATTAAATGGACTTTATGCATCACACGTCACTGCGGGTATATAAAAGTCTTTACGCCAATCGCTGAGCTTGAAATTTTTGTTTACTGCTATATTAGCCAATAATAGTCGCTGAGATAGGTAAATACCCGCAGCCATTGCCACTCGAGCATAAGGTCCATTGAAATTCATATAAAGCTTTTTTAATTGTTAAACTTACACGTTAAATCTGACGTCATTATAGAATTAAAAGTGTTTATTTTTCTAATAATTTAATTTGATATGATATGATATAATATCTAAGCATCAATGTTTAAACCACGGAGTCTTTATTACTCCATGGTTTAAACTGATGTGTGTAAACGAAATTGGAATTTAAAAATAAATAAATAAATAAAATAAAATAAAATAAGAAATTCTATTTTATAATATTATTTATTTTAATTTATAATTGTTGCCAAAAAGATTTACGAATTAATTTATTTTTAGACATATAATAAAATATATTTTCACGCGAACAATTATAAAAAGTGAACTGGATTTTTTGTAAAAAAATAATAAAGATCGAGGAAAATTATTTCCCCTGATTTTAATCCCCATATTTGGATATAGATATGTATTAGTTATCATGTGCATCCGTTAGATTAAATTGTTTTTGTTGTAAAATTGATAAAATTGGAATTTTAAATTTCAAAACTCTAGAAAAAAAAATTGCAAATTTCCATATTCGATTGAAAACATAAACATTTCATTTCAAAGGATGATATTTACACAATAAACATCCAACTAATAAACTAATTAAAAGGGAAAGGATAAATATTCTATCATAATTTGAAGTCAAATTTGTTTTCAAATGTCTAAATAAAGTATCTGATATAATATACTAATATGTTGCAGCGGAATAGATTTGATATCCGTCATCCTTGGCAGAAAAAAAAATATCGCCAAATTATCTGGCGAATATAATTTAATTCCTTTCAAAAATCATGGTTATTTTAAAAACTTACATTAAGAGTGTAACGAATAATATGAAACAATATTTCGTACAATACATATTACGAAAATATACATCTGGCATGTATATTTTCGTATTACGTTTTTGATCGCCAAATACAAAAAACGCCAAGGGTGACAATTTTGAAATTTAAAATTAAAATTTTGTCAATTTGACAGCAAAATAACTCAATCTAACGCATGCATACAATAACTAATACATATCTATACCCAAATATGAGGATTAAAATCGGGAAATAATTCTTCTAGAACTTTAATAAAAAAAAAAAAAAAAAAAATCCAATGAGCGATTAACATGGAAAATCTTTTTCTTGCATCCACGGGCGGTCAGTGATGTCATACTTCGCTTGCGTATTGAGATGTTTAAATTTATTTGGCGACTATTTTTAGCAACTAACAGTTATGGCAAGTAGCTCAATATACATAGCGCATACAGCCATTACTGAAATGTAAATAGCATTTAATTATTTGAGTTACATTATGTTGACTGGAAACCTATTTAATATACCTATGCTCTATAGCTATACTAATATAAAAAAAAGAAAGGTTTATATGCATATGTAGAGAACGATCGCTAGAACTAAAAAGCCGATTGCTTTTTTTTTTCTTTTTTCTTTCAATAATCAAAAGTTACACTGTCTCTCTCTAAGTGCTAGAAGCTATAATAAATTTTGGTAAAATAAATTTTTAATTAAAATTTTCAATATTTTAATTGAAAACAAAGCATAGATTTGATATCTATCGTCATTGGCGATTTTTGTATTTGGCGATCGAAAACGTAATACGAAAATCTGTATATTATCGTAGTAAATACGAGATGTATGTGTTTACTTCAATTACCCTACTACCGTAGGTAGTGGAAGTATTGTATAGGTTTTGGCAATTGGTCAGTGTGTGTGTATATGTGCATGTGTGTGTGTAATCTTCTGGCTGTCATATCTCCAAAACTAATAAAAATAGAACTACTAAACTTCACAAGTGATTCAGGTCTGGTGTACAGATAAATTTTCCAAATTTTCGTGAAAATTGAAAAACCGGAATTGGGTCATCGAAAACCAGAAATGGGACCCTAAGCCCATATTCAAAAACACCTCTAATGATTTTCTTTAAAGTTGCTATATAAATAATATATTAGATGCCCTTTCGATTGAAAAGTTGCTTAGTTCAGGAAAATTGATAGGCGTCCTCTATAAACAGCTCAATTTCAGACTTCGCAAGTGCGTTCCTTTAAAAACGCCTGTACGGATTTTTTTTCAAACTCGCCATGTTAACTTCCTATTAAATATCCTTTTGTATGTAATTATTGTTTTTAGGTCAATAATTGAGTATGTTAAGTTTTGGTAAAAGTTGGTATCTCAAAAACGGCTCTAACGTATCCTTGAAAATTTTTTCTTTAATCCAATTTAGATAACCTTTCTCAAGTATTACGTGCTTATTACAGGAATATTAACGGTCATCCTGATTAGGTAGTTCAGTTTTAGATCTCGGAAATTCGTGTTTAAAAAAATAACTATCTATTTTTTTCCCCTTATTTTTTAACTCGGTATGCAAGCTCTGTTGTATGTGTCTTTATACGTGTATCAAGTTTCTCTTACTCGAAAATCTCAAAAAATGCAAGTAATATCTCCAAAAAATTGTACATATTACGTGTAATAGTGGGTAATGGAAGTCGTGTGGTTGTTTCACACCAGATTCTGTAATAGTATATATTGTACGAATATTGTTTCATATTATTGATTTCTCCTTTAATATACATTATTAAAATAATAATCAATTATGGAAAAAATTAAATATATTTTCGAAATGAAAAAATAAATAATAATTAAAGCTATTATGACGTCAATTTTATCAAAAACATTTTCATGTCATAGGTTTATTTTTCAATATTTTTTATTCATGAGTAAAGAAATGTTTCTTTTTATGAAATAAATAAATAAATAAATAAATAGCATTAAGTAAAAATTGCCAACATTTAACAACTAATTAAAAAAAATAATTGTAAAATTATATTTTGACTTTCCAGTTAATAATATTGCCTGACTATAACATATAAACTGATATATTTCTTGATTTTTTACATATCAAATCCATCTTTAACTAAAATTTGTTCATCAGTGCGAAGCCGGACGGGTCAGCTAGTCATTATATAAAGCGCAAAAAATTGTTTGTTTGTGGAGGGTAATCTCTGAAACTACTGAACCGATTTAAAAACTTCTTATACTGACCGAAAGCTACAGTATGCCATATTGTTATAGGCTATATTTAATTTTGATAAAATAAATTTTAGTTTAAAATCTGAGCATTTTAATTAAAATCCCCATAGAAGCCGTAATAGAAATGGAAATAATGAAATATTAAAAAAATTAGCTGCTGCCAACATAAAAGAAACATTTACATATTCATTTCGTTTTTAAAATATCTTGACGTGAAAAGAAAAGAAATATATTTGCACGTGCATTAAATTGAAATTCATATAAGGCTTTTTTAATTGTTAAACTTACACGTTAAATCTGACGTCATTATAGAATTAAAAGTGTTTATTTTTCTAATAATTTAATTTGATATGATATGATATAATATCTAAGCATTAATGTTTAAACCACGGAGTCTTTATTACTCCGTGGTTTAAACTGATGTGTGTAAACGAAATTGGAATTTAAAAATAAATAAATAAATAAAATAAAATAAAATAAGAAATTCTATTTTATAATATTATTTATTTTAATTTATAATTGCTGCCATAAAGATTTACGAATTAATTTATTTTTAGACATATAATAAAATATATTTTCACGCGAACAATAATATAAAAAGTGAACTGGATTTTTTGTAAAAAAAATAATAAAGATCGAGGAAAATTATTTCCCCATTTTAATCCCCATATTTGGATATAGATATGTATTAGTTATCATGTGCATCCGTTAGATTAAATTGTTTTTGTTGTAAAATTGATAAAATTGGAATTTTAAATTTCAAAACTCTAGAAAAAAAAAATGGCAAATTTCCATATTCGATTGAAAACATAAACATTTCATTTCAAAGGATGATATTTACACAATAAACATCCAACTAATAAACTAATTAAAAGGGAAAGGATAAATATTCTATCATAATTTGAAGTCAAATTTGTTTTCAAATGTCTAAATAAAGTATCTGATATAATATACTAATATGTTGCAGCGGAATAGATTTGATATCCGTCATCCTTGACAGAAAAAAAAAAAAAAAATATATCGCCAAATTATCTGGCGAATATAATTTAATTCCTTTCAAAAATCATGGTTATTTTAAAAACTTACATTAAGAGTGTAACGAATAATATGAAACAATATTTCGTACAATACATATTACGAAAATATACATCTGGCATGTATATTTTCGTATTACGTTTTTGATCGCCAAATACAAAAAACGCCAAGGGTGACAGTTTTGAAATTTAAAATTAAAATTTTGTCAATTTGACAGCAAAATAACTCAATCTAACGCATGCATACAATAACTAATACATATCTATACCCAAATATGAGGATTAAAATCGGGAAATAATTCTTCTAGAATTTTAATTAAAAAAAAAAAAAAAAAAAAAAAAAATCCAATGAGCGATTAACATGGAAAATCTTTTTCTTGCATCCACGGGCGGTCAGTGATGTCATACTTCGCTTGCGTATTGAGATGTTTAAATTTATTTGGCGACTATTTTTAGCAACTAACAGTTATGGCAAGTAGCTCAATATACATAGCGCATACAGCCATTACTGAAATGTAAATAGCATTTAATTATTTGAGTTACATTATGTTGACTGGAAACCTATTTAATATACCTATGCTCTATAGCTATACTAATATATAAAAAAAAAGAAAGGTTTATATGCATATGTAGAGAACGATCGCTAGAACTAAAAAGCCGATTGCTTTTTTTTTTTTTTTTTTTTCTTTCAATAATCAAAAGTTACACTGTCTCTCTCTAAGTGCTAGAAGCTATAATAAATTTTGGTAAAATACATTTTTAATTAAAATTTTCAATATTTTAATTGAAAACAAAGCATAGATTTGATATCTATCGTCATTGGCGATTTTTGTATTTGGCGATCGAAAACGTAATACGAAAATCTGTATATTATCGTAGTAAATACGAGATGTATGTGTTTACTTCAATTACCCTACTACCGTAGGTAGTGGAAGTATTGTATAGGTTTTGGCAATTGGTCAGTGTGTGTGTATATGTGCATGTGTGTGTGTAATCTTCTGGCTGTCATATCTCCAAAACTAATAAAAATAGAACTACTAAACTTCACAAGTGATTCAGGTCTGGTGTACAGATAAATTTTCCAAATTTTCGTGAAAATTGAAAAACCGGAATTGGGTCATCGAAAACCAGAAATGGGACCCTAAGCCCATATTCAAAAACACCTCTAATGATTTTCTTTAAAGTTGCTATATAAATAATATATTAGATGCCCTTTCGATTGAAAAGTTGCTTAGTTCAGGAAAATTGATAGGCGTCCTCTATAAACAGCTCAATTTCAGACTTCGCAAGTGCGTTCCTTTAAAAACGCCTGTACGGATTTTTTTTCAAACTCGCCATGTTAACTTCCTATTAAATATCCTTTTGTATGTAATTATTGTTTTTAGGTCAATAATTGAGTATGTTAAGTTTTGGTAAAAGTTGGTATCTCAAAAACGGCTCTAACGTATCCTTGAAAATTTTTTCTTTAATCCAATTTAGATAACCTTTCTCAAGTATTACGTGCTTATTACAGGAATATTAACGGTCATCCTGATTAGGTAGTTCAGTTTTAGATCTCGGAAATTCGTGTTTAAAAAAATAACTATCTATTTTTTTCCCCTTATTTTTTAACTCGGTATGCAAGCTCTGTTGTATGTGTCTTTATACGTGTATCAAGTTTCTCTTACTCGAAAATCTCAAAAAATGCAAGTAATATCTCCAAAAAATTGTACATATTACGTGTAATAGTGGGTAATGGAAGTCGTGTGGTTGTTTCACACCAGATTCTGTAATAGTATATATTGTACGAATATTGTTTCATATTATTGATTTCTCCTTTAATATACATTATTAAAATAATAATCAATTATGGAAAAAATTAAATATATTTTCGAAATGAAAAAATAAATAATAATTAAAGCTATTATGACGTCAATTTTATCAAAAACATTTTCATGTCATAGGTTTATTTTTCAATATTTTTTATTCATGAGTAAAGAAATGTTTCTTTTTATGAAATAAATAAATAAATAAATAAATAGCATTAAGTAAAAATTGCCAACATTTAACAACTAATTAAAAAAAATAATTGTAAAATTATATTTTGACTTTCCAGTTAATAATATTGCCTGACTATAACATATAAACTGATATATTTCTTGATTTTTTACATATCAAATCCATCTTTAACTAAAATTTGTTCATCAGTGCGAAGCCGGACGGGTCAGCTAGTCATTATATAAAGCGCAAAAAATTGTTTGTTTGTGGAGGGTAATCTCTGAAACTACTGAACCGATTTAAAAACTTCTTATACTGACCGAAAGCTACAGTATGCCATATTGTTATAGGCTATATTTAATTTTGATAAAATAAATTTTAGTTTAAAATCTGAGCATTTTAATTAAAATCCCCATAGAAGCCGTAATAGAAATGGAAATAATGAAATATTAAAAAAATTAGCTGCTGCCAACATAAAAGAAACATTTACATATTCATTTCGTTTTTAAAATATCTTGACGTGAAAAGAAAAGAAATATATTTGCACGTGCATTAAATTGAAATTCATATAAGGCTTTTTTAATTGTTAAACTTACACGTTAAATCTGACGTCATTATAGAATTAAAAGTGTTTATTTTTCTAATAATTTAATTTGATATGATATGATATAATATCTAAGCATTAATGTTTAAACCACGGAGTCTTTATTACTCCGTGGTTTAAACTGATGTGTGTAAACGAAATTGGAATTTAAAAATAAATAAATAAATAAAATAAAATAAAATAAGAAATTCTATTTTATAATATTATTTATTTTAATTTATAATTGCTGCCATAAAGATTTACGAATTAATTTATTTTTAGACATATAATAAAATATATTTTCACGCGAACAATAATATAAAAAGTGAACTGGATTTTTTGTAAAAAAAATAATAAAGATCGAGGAAAATTATTTCCCCATTTTAATCCCCATATTTGGATATAGATATGTATTAGTTATCATGTGCATCCGTTAGATTAAATTGTTTTTGTTGTAAAATTGATAAAATTGGAATTTTAAATTTCAAAACTCTAGAAAAAAAAAATGGCAAATTTCCATATTCGATTGAAAACATAAACATTTCATTTCAAAGGATGATATTTACACAATAAACATCCAACTAATAAACTAATTAAAAGGGAAAGGATAAATATTCTATCATAATTTGAAGTCAAATTTGTTTTCAAATGTCTAAATAAAGTATCTGATATAATATACTAATATGTTGCAGCGGAATAGATTTGATATCCGTCATCCTTGACAGAAAAAAAAAAAAAAAATATATCGCCAAATTATCTGGCGAATATAATTTAATTCCTTTCAAAAATCATGGTTATTTTAAAAACTTACATTAAGAGTGTAACGAATAATATGAAACAATATTTCGTACAATACATATTACGAAAATATACATCTGGCATGTATATTTTCGTATTACGTTTTTGATCGCCAAATACAAAAAACGCCAAGGGTGACAGTTTTGAAATTTAAAATTAAAATTTTGTCAATTTGACAGCAAAATAACTCAATCTAACGCATGCATACAATAACTAATACATATCTATACCCAAATATGAGGATTAAAATCGGGAAATAATTCTTCTAGAATTTTAATTAAAAAAAAAAAAAAATCCAATGAGCGATTAACATGGAAAATCTTTTTCTTGCATCCACGGGCGGTCAGTGATGTCATACTTCGCTTGCGTATTGAGATGTTTAAATTTATTTGGCGACTATTTTTAGCAACTAACAGTTATGGCAAGTAGCTCAATATACATAGCGCATACAGCCATTACTGAAATGTAAATAGCATTTAATTATTTGAGTTACATTATGTTGACTGGAAACCTATTTAATATACCTATGCTCTATAGCTCTATACTAATATATAAAAAAAAAGAAAGGTTTATATGCATATGTAGAGAACGATCGCTAGAACTAAAAAGCCGATTGCTTTTTTTTTTTTTTTTTTTCTTTCAATAATCAAAAGTTACACTGTCTCTCTCTAAGTGCTAGAAGCTATAATAAATTTTGGTAAAATACATTTTTAATTAAAATTTTCAATATTTTAATTGAAAACAAAGCATAGATTTGATATCTATCGTCTTTGGCGATTTTTGTATTTGGCGATCGAAAACGTAATACGAAAATCTGTATATTATCGTAGTAAATACGAGATGTATGTGTTTACTTCAATTACCCTACTACCGTAGGTAGTGGAAGTATTATATAGGTTTTGGCAATTGGTCAGTGTGTGTGTATATGTGCACGTGTGTGTGTAATCTTCTGGCTGTCGTATCTCCAAAACTAATAAAAATAGAACTACTAAACTTCACAAGTGATTCAGGTCTGGTGTACAGATAAATTTTCCAAATTTTCGTGAAAATTGAAAAACCGGAATTGGGTCATCGAAAACCAGAAATGGGACCCTAAGCCCATATTCAAAAACACCTCTAATGATTTTCTTCAAAGTTGCTATATAAATAATATATTAGATGCCCTTTCGATTGAAAAGTTGCTTAGTTCAGGAAAATTGATAGGCGTCCTCTATAAACAGCTCAATTTCAGACTTCGCAAGTGCGTTCCTTTAAAAACGCCTGTACGGATTTTTTTCAAACTCGCCATGTTAACTTCCTATTAAATATCCTTTTGTATGTAATTATTGTTTTTAGGTCAATAATTGAGTATGTTAAGTTTTGGTAAAAGTTGGTATCTCAAAAACGGCTCTAACGTATTCTTGAAAATTTTTTCTTTAATCCAATTTAGATAACCTTTCTCAAGTATTACGTGCTTATTACAGGAATATTAACGGTCATCCTGATTAGGTAGTTCAGTTTTAGATCTCGGAAATTCGTGTTTAAAAAAATAACTATCTATTTTTTTCCTCTTATTTTTTAACTCGCTATGCAAACTCTGTTGTATGTGTCTTTATACGTGCATCAAGTTTCTCTTACTCGAAAATCTCAAAAAATGCAAGTAATATCTCCAAAAAATTGTATATAACGTGTAATAGTGGGTAATGGAAGTCGTGTGGTTGTTTCACACCAGATTCTGTAATAGTATATATTGTACGAATATTGTTTCATATTATTGATTTCTCCTTTAATATACATTATTAAAATAATAATCAATTATGGAAAAAATTAAATATATTTGCGAAATGAAAAAATAAATAATAATTAAAGCTATTATGACGTCAATTTTATCAAAAACATTTTCATGTCATAGGTTTATTTTTCAATATTTTTTATTCATGAGTAAAGAAATGTTTCTTTTTATGAAATAAATAAATAATTAAATAAATAGCATTAAGTAAAAATTGCCAACATTTAACAACTAATTAAAAAAAATAAGTGTAAAATTATATTTTGACTTTCCAGTTAATAATATTGCCTGACTATAACATATAAACTGATATTATTTCTTGATTTTTTACATATCAATCCATCTTTAACTAAAATTTGTTCATCAGTGCGAAGCCGGACGGGTCAGCTAGTATCGAATAAATAGAATAAAAATACTTGCATTTTAGATTGCGTTTACGGTTTTGAAAAAATGATACGTTTATTTATCATCGCCTGGATCTATTTTATTTATCTATTTAGATGCCAGTATTGTGAAAGAAATAATTGTGTACCAAAGTGCTCACTAAAATTTGAAGATTTTAAAGATTTTTCGTTAATATGCTTGCTTATATTTTTTATAAATGTTTGTTTTCCGATTACATACGTATAAGACTTTTTTTCTATGGGTCATTTTTGCGTTAAACTTCACTCTATATTTCATTATTAAAAAAAATATTCGTCTATACTGATAAGACGACGCCAATAGTTGAGAGATTCTTCTTTGAGAGGTCCCAGGTTCACTCGTCGGCCTAGTCGTTCGGAATCTTCCGTGGTTTTCCCCGGAAACTGGGTAAATATAGGCTAGGACCCATTGGAAAGACACTCCCCTCGCACGGAGGGCATACAACCCATGCCTAAGCTCTTCGTGCAGATAACTGACATTAACATTCACACCAGCACCAAAATTATCGTTCGTGTTTGACATAGGATTATGAATTTACCTATTATCTGAAATTAATAGATTTTAATGTATTTAATTTCGTAACGGAAGATATAAAAATTAGATTTATTTTTTCTTCTGATATGTTATAATTCTGAAGATTTTGTTACTTGAATAATAATTATTAATATTAATAAAATCATTAGTAATTTTCTACTTTTGTAATTTTTATCACACTAGTATTTATTATGAATTTCAGTTTTATTTAATTACTATTGTCAATTTCCTCGGTTGTGTCCATTGCCGCTTTGACGATGCACTCGGGCCTACTTTTTTTTCCTGATGAAAAGTCATGCTATTATTTCCATTTAAAAAAAAAATATATATATATATATATATATATATATGCGATTTTTTTTGTTGTTGTTTTTGTAATTTATGTTGGTTGCTTAGAATTTTTCTCTCTTAAGATGAATTATACGTCTAGCGAATAATTGTGAAACTTTTATTTTACTGCTGTTAATATATATAATATACAAACTTATTTTTTTCTGAATATAAGTATTTTTGTATTCTTGAAAACTTAATAATGAATGATTAAATTCTAATTCGTTCATTAATTTAATAAATTAATGAATGGTTATTTTCTTTTTAATGCTTTAGAATGCAACGCAGAATTGATGAATTCTGTGTAGTAAATTATAAACTTTATTAATGGTGTATATTTATTGTTTTTTTGCTTATAAAATTAAAACAAAGGATGGAGAATTTTTGTAAGTAAACGAATGTAAAGCAAATTTAATTATGTTTTTATTTGCTTAATATAAATTCAAATAAAATTTTATTTCTCATTTTTAATAACCATTGTTTTATTCAATAAAATAAATATAACAGTAATTAATTGATCTAATTATATGTTCTCTTTTTTTCTAGGTAGGTGTCACATAATTTATTTCATTTTATTGGTGAGTACTGTAGTCATTATTTACCCTCTTTATAACTTTATAAATTTCAAAATAGATTGAACAAAACAAAATTTCTATTTTTCTTAAAAATTAGTCAATATTAATTTTTAAGAACATTAATAAATTAATAATAATTACTAAATATACATTTTTTTTTTTTTCAAAATATGATTTCATTTTTTAACCCTACAATAATTTATATTTAATGTATTTTTTATTAATTACAAAGAATATAAAATTCCGAAATTTATTTTATTTTACAAAATTTCAATTTTCTTTTTTTATATAAAGTCTGTATTTGAGAAAAATATTATTTCAAAATTTCATTACTAATTTATGCGAAAGCAACTTCAAAAGTGAAATTTAATAATTATTTCTTCAAAATTAACTAAAAAATAAATAAAAATTAGCTGTAGCCATTCAGTGTTATATATGCATGTTTAGCATATTACGATGATCTTATTGATTACCTTATTTCGAACACTTTTGCAGTTTACATTGCCAACTTATCTGTCTAACAGGTAAAGAATTAAGCGCGTTGTAATCTTTTTGGAACACTCTGAATACTTTTTCTTTAAAGATAATATTTTGCATTTGCTTTAAATTACTAAATAAAATAAATCTGATGTAAAATTTAAAAATTTTTATTTTTAATCAAGTTATGAGGTTATAATATTTTACAGAAAAATAATTACTATAATAATAATATTTTTAATCACACTAGCTATTTGAACCTCAAAATATATATTTATTGAAGCGCTTAAACATTTTGCCTTTAAATTTCAATTAAGAAATGCATCTTGTATTTGCATTGATAATCAAAGGGAAAATAAGTTTTTATTTCTCCTTATTTTATTTCTTCGAAGTACAACATTTATAAACACGCTTTAATTCTGCTTGTTCGTTTTCTTTCATAAAATAAGTTTTTTGGAGAGGATGTTATGGAAAAACAACAAATTCTGGCAACGTGAATGATAATTTATCTATCCTGTTGTATTTAAAAAGGATAAAAATGTATAGAGGGGTATAGCAACAGAATTATTATCGATGCCAAAGATAGAAAGTTGGTTTATGAACAAAGCCTCTATTGTCAAACGTCTAAATGAACTGTCGCATATTTGGCAAAGAAAGAAACAGAAATAAAATGTATATCATTTAATGAAATACCAGTAAAATCACTTGACGCTTCTCCAATGGAATTTTGCGCTTTTGGTTTGTTAAAATAAGCATTAAAAGCTGCATTCAAGAACATTGAATGGACTTTACAAAACGGTACAAGAGGAATTGGATAAAATTGATATGACAGTACTAAAAAAAGTTTACTTTTATGGAAATTTTGAGCTAGAACTATTATCAAGAACCATGGCTGCCAGATAGAAGCAATTCGACGCAAAAAAAAAAAAAAAAAAAAGTCATTTATACATAAAACTCAACTACTAAAATCGTTTCTATAAAGTGTGAATGACCTTCTGTATATTCTGCACATTGCAAGGTCTTGTAAATTTTGTAAGTTTGTAAAAGTAAAAGGTATGTAAGTTGTAAGTGGGTAATCTAGTAGTAAAGGTAATGTAAGTAAAGGGGTATGTATGTAAGTAAAAAAGTGATTGATTGTAAGTTTTATGATGGGCATATAAGAATATATAGGGGATTGATTTAATTCGGGGATTGTTTAATCACAGCTGTATTTACAAGTAAATAAAATTTACCAATAAGATGGTACTTTTTTCGTTTTGAAGTGTTTTAAAGTAATGTTTAAAGTAATAAAGTTTTAAAAATGTGGTAAAAGTGGTTCCGTTGCTAACAGGTAAATGCTTCATATAATAAAAGGCTTTCTATTGTATTATTTAACACGACTATATTATATACCTTATAATCCCTTTTAGTACTAATATAATTGCGTGTGTCCTCGAACCTATGAGTATTATCTTTTTACGTAAATTTTTGTTTAGACTTACATCACTGCCGTCTGGCATCGTGAAGGTTATTAACTGTTCATTGAATAACTATGTCATCTGTCTTAAAGCATTATGTCTTGCCTTCTCTGCATTCCTTCTTTAAATTGAAGCCCGATTCTTGAGTATAGATCATTTTTCTCTATAGAAAGTGAAACAAAACTGGCTTCTTCGAGATTTCCTAAGGAAATTGTGTTTTTTCGCCATTGATCTTAGGTTCCTCATCACGAGGTGAAGTGATCATTAGACCTTGAAGGACAAGGTATTGCGATCTTCCTTTCTCGCCTTTTACCCTTTTCAGTGTTTGGAAGCTCTCTGGGGTTTTCTTTCCTTTCTTCTTCTTTATTATTCACACTAGCTAAGTTTTTTTTTCTTTTCTCGGTATTTGACTAAAATGAATTTTTTATTTTTCCTTGATTTTTCGTTTGCATTTACGAGACATTATTTTTCAGTAGGAATGTTTGGGTATATCTAATGCAATACTTTCACCTTTCAGTGGTAAGTTATCATATTGCAAGTTAACTTTAGCTTAGATATACTTATCACATATACATTATTTTAGTATGCCACCTTTTAAAATTAAATGGATAAGAAATAATGTATAAAATCTACGTACCTTGGTTACTAATTTGTATGAATTCCATATCGCAAAAAAATCACGTGGGAGGGACTCCTATACATAATCTAATTATTAATAATGAAATCGTGTTTCTGAAACCTCTCTCAAACAATTTTGACCCAATGACTTGGTGTATTCGCATACTGGAATACTTCGTCATTGTTTTAATACATGAAGTCTATGAATGACTTCCAGGTATCCGAAATGATTGATTGTGTATGACAAGAGGATTCAGCTCATGCCATATAAATGAACTCTCACCATGATGGAGCCACCACAGACTTGTAAAATGCCTTGCTGACAACCCTTGTCCATAGCCTTGTGGGTTTGCGCAACACGGAGCCCTACCGTGAGCTCTTATCAACTAGAATCATTACTCATTTGACTAAACAATGTTTTATTTAGTCATAATATCCAACCGATATGTTCACTAGCTGAATGGAAACATGTTGTCAGTAAAGTTACTGCCATTTATCTTCTTAACACCAAATTTTGCCGAACTGTCCTCATGGATATAGTTGTCATAGGTCTTTTTTTTATTATTGTTGTCATATGTTTTAGTGTTACTTTTCAGATAAGACTGGTTAATGCACTCAAACTTCGCTGATATCAGTCAATATGTAAATGGGATCGGTTACTGTGTGGTCTATAGTGAGGGGCATTGCCTAAAGCTATATATTAAGCTAAGCCGACATACGTTTGCCGCTGTGAATCAAAAAACATTGAATTTCCCTAACAATTTTCGAAATACAGTGCCCCGATATGTCCAGATCCTACTAATATTTCGCGTTCAAAACCCTGACAATGTACTGCCTCTTTATATACTTCTCAAGAACGTGCTACAGTCATCTAAATATTTTCATAGTTCTAATGCCCTCTTGACACTTCAGTTTATACAATATCTAAATAAAAAAAAAGCTGAATCAAAACAAGTAAATATATTCAGCAGGATGTCCGCCGACTACAGATTTGGGATTGTAGTTGTACGTATACAAAAAGATTTAAGAAAAATATCCGCCAGTAAATTTTCAGAAAGTTAGATATAAAACTTTTTATATAACCCCTATGCAAATTTAGTCAATAAGAGCGTTTTTTTTTTTTTTTTCCCAATAAGACCATTAAGTAAAAACAAGAAAACTGATTGAATTATGACACTTATGCCAAAATACATTAATTTATGCCACCATTTTCCCGTATCACTTAAGTCTTTTTTTTCGGTGAGATAACGGTCATATATAAATTAATAATGGAAAGTATCAGACAAAAAATAGGGTAACATGTGTTTAAAATAACCCAAATAAAGTTATAATAGACAAACAGTGGGCAGGCACTTATGCGAGCTGAGGGACGCACGCGGCATTTCATTTTATTTTAGTTCAGTTATACTGACAGAAAAGAAATAATACTGAGGATGAATAAATGTGTAATTGAAAAAAAAAATCGTCTGAATTTTACTGTGCAATTTATAAAAATTAGAACAAAAAGTATTTTTAACAGCTAAATTACAAATAAATGAAAGAAAGTAATTTAATTAGTTATAATGCCGTTTTGAAAAAATGTTAAATGTAAAAATAACATACTTGCATATATTTATTAATTTAAATCTTTTGCATAAAAATTGGCAGTCCTTAAAAAAAAAAAAAAAAAAAAGAAAGAAAAGCTTCAGAATGCATAACTGAATCGCGAACGAACCTTAAACCTGCAAAAATGGTTTTAACTTAAATACGTTTTGTCTTTTTATAATGTGACAAATTTACATTTCTGTTTTAGTATATGATCCCTATCCACTGTTCAATTTTCAATTAAGTATACTCACTCAATTTTAAAGATACATGCGTGCAGTTTTGTATATTGTTCTCCCATAGAAATTTTTAAAAATTCCAATTGACAAAATTTATCTATAATAATTGTATAAATATTCAAAGTGTTATTTTTTGGAAGTTAATGTTAAAATTTTTTTATCAACGTTGTCTTATATTGTCTGCTGATCTCTGATTGGTAAAAGATTAAACCACGTTTCAGTTTTTTAGGAACACCCTGTGTGTGTGCATGTGTGTATATGATTTCATTTAAATAATAATCATTTAAAACGCAGAAATTATCCAAAAATCTCACACAAAATACACATTATACATAATATTGTAGATAGTCAATACGTATAAAACAGAGGAAAAGAAAATGGAGAATATATATAAGGTTAAAAAAAAAAAAAAAAAAAAAAAGAGAGAGAGAGATCAGAATAAATAAACACTTAAAATAATAATAAATAAATAAATAAATAGTTCTTGATGAAGAATCACTTTTTGCTGGAAAAAATGAATGCAAGCTGTTTCCAATGCAGTTATTTACACTGATGGAAAAAAAAATCCCAACACCAAGAAAAAATTATAATACAGTAATGAAATTTCAGCAATACATTTGTCTAGGTAACATATTTGATTAAAGTTTCAAGATCACAGGTAGAGCCATTGGCGAGAAGAGCCATTTCAAATGTGAAATGTTGGTACATTAGTAACCGGTGTAACCGCCAGAATTTTGAATGCAAGCATGCAAACGTGCATGCATTGTGTCGTACAGGTGTCGGATATCAGTTTGTGGGATGGAGTTCCATGCCTGTTGCACTTGGGCGGTCAATGCAGGGACGGTTAATGCTGGTTGTGGATGACGCTGGAGTTGTCGTCCAATGATGTCCCATATGTGCTCGATTGGAGAAAGATCTGGTGATCTAGCAGGCCAAGGCAACGTGTCGACACTCTGTAGACATGTTGGGTTACAACAGCGCTATGAGGGCGAGCGTTATCCTGTTGGAAAACACCCCCTTGAATGCTGTTCATGAATGGCAGCACAACAGGTTGTATCACTAGACTGACGTACAAATTTGCAGTCAGGGTGCGTGGGATAACCACGAAATTGCTCCCCAAACCATAACTCTAGGAGTAGGCCCTGTGTGTCTAGGCCGCAGACAGGTCGCTAGCTGGCGTTCACCTGGCCTCCTAACCAACACACGGCTATCACTGCGACCAAGGCAGAATCGGCTTTCATCAGAAAACACAACAGATCTCCACTCCGTCCTCCAATGAGCTCTAGCTTGACACCACTCACTTCGCAAACGGCAGTGGTTTGGAGTCAGTGGAATGCACGCTACAGGGCGTCTGGCTCGGAGCTGTCCTTGAAGTAACCGATTTGTAACAGTTCGTTGTGTCACTGTGGTGCCAACTGCAGCTCGAATTTCAGCTGCATACGCAGTACGATTAGCCACAGCCATACGCCGAACACGGCGGTCTTCCCTCTCAGTAGTGCCACGTGGCCGTCCGGAACCCGGTCTTCTTGAGGCAGTACCTTCCCTTGACCACTGCTGCCAACACTCATGCACAGTGGATACATTCTTGCCAAGTCTTTCTGCAATATCGCGGAAAGAAAACGCACCTTCTCTTAGCCCTACAGCACGACCTCGTTGAAACTCAGTGAGCTGTTGATAATGGCTTCTTCGTCTCTTGTTCATAGTGTCGCTACTAGCGCCACACTTATGCGCTTAGCTCGAAATTTGAATCGACGTCATCTTTCAGATGTATAAACACGCCTACCAAATTTCGTTTATCTAGCACAGCTCCTTCCTGGTGTTGGGATTTTTTTTTTCCATCAGTGCATATTTAATCCAATAATTCAGCACCTGCTTCATAAGTACTTCGCCATACAATAGAATAAAAGGTTGAATATATATATAAATCTCTTTAAAATATTTATTGAAAGAAAGGGGGCAATAAAAATAGTTTGTAAATGTATTTAATAATTAGATATTAATAAATTTTAAGATGTGTGCAAAAGAATAATTTTAACGTACATAAATTTCCTAAGAGAAGAAGGTATCCGGTTTGGATTAGAAGGCTGTTCCAAATACAGCTTTTTTTCAGATGAAAACTAATTGCAATAATTGAACTTTGCTCAGTTCCCATCATACTGTTAGCCTAAAATTTCTACTATGTCATATTATGCAAGTGATAAAGTAAGGCAACTCGACTGATTGCTGAGTTTGGCTGCAGACTGAAATAGCCAAACATTAAGCCTACCCTCTTCGCGCTTCAAAATTATTTACCTTATCTTATTTTTTAGTAATATTAATAAAATTTCGTATTTTATTTTTATTTTTCAATTCGTACTATTTCCAATGCAATAAATTTGATAATACAAGTTAGTATGAAATATTGTGCTTTTCTACCATGCCATTAAAATCAGTAATTTAGAATAACTTTCGAAGTTTTTAAAGCAGAATGTTAATTAATGTTAATACTAGTATCTCAAATAATATTTTGAAAATGGTCTGACATCTGTACGATGAAAATAATTATCATAACATACCTTTATGAAAAATATTGCCTTATTGTGCATTGTTTAAAAAAAAAAAAAAAAAAATCTTTGGAATTAACTCGTGAAAATTTGAAAGTGAGATAATAAAACTCGATGATGCTCATAATAGTATTTGTAACTGATATTTTAAAATTCATCCGTCATTATTATGCTGAAAATTTATTGATTATATTTAAATAATTTTCATTATTCACGTTTATGTGACATTTTTATCTTTCTGCTGGATTAAGAAAACCGAAATTTTCGAAGTTTTCCAAGTTAAAATGTTGAAAATCTATAAAGCTCTGATATATCATAAATGATATTTTAAGTGGTCAGATATGCTCATTTTTATTTGTTCTTGAGGTTAGGCCAACTTACCAAACAGACTAACCAATCTACAAGTGAACACAATGTCGATTTTTATTATTTTCGAAATCCTCTTATTTCACAATGTGCAAAAATTTCGAAAAACAGAGGTCCTAAATTTTCGCGAATGCCTGTACCTATATCTTTACTACATAATGAGAAACTAAAAAATTGAAAATGATTTCTTATATATAGTCTAATAAAAATATTGAAATGATTAAAGATGAAAAATAGAAGTATATAAGAAGAAGAAGAATAGCGTCAGCATTCAATTATTCAGAAATGATTGGATAATGAGTGTACATAAAATTTCAAAATCTTTCATTTTGTTTTCATTATATTACTCAATTTTCTCCTTTTAAAAATGCCTTTTTGTTTGCAAAAGACGAAAGTGGTAAAAAACAAACAATGCATTATGCTTGGCTAGTTAAGTTGTCGCTTCAGCGCTTCTGTAACGATGACCAAGCATGCAAAACACTATTGCCTTTTGAAAATCTATGATTTAATGTTTTATTATTTCATATTAATTTGCTCTTTTCACATTTACGTCCTTGAAGTTTCTATTAAATGGATGTATTTATTTTTTCATTTGGCTTTTATTATGTCATCATTGAAACCTGTTAAAAATATTCTGGTGTGCCACTCATACGACTTTCTCTTACCCTGAAATTTAACAGGCTATAAATACAGGTTGGAGATTAAGGGGTAAGATAACGAGTTCTATTATGTAAAACTATGTTAAAACAATTCAAATTAGGTTTTGGTAGAGTTTTATATGAGAATTAGTTCTGTGTGTGTGGGGGGGGGGGCTACTCTCAACCCCCCGTTCCATTATACTGCACATGCATTTATATAGAATTCAAATCTGTTATTAAAAATACAAGTTCACTTAAAATTATTCAGACCACTTACACACGCGACATTCCTTGAAACTTATCAGTCTTGATCAAACTTTTCCAGCAACAAACTTATATTAACTTCAAAATACAACATTTGGATCTCCTAAAATTATTCGTTTTTAAGTTACTCTGAGAGACACAGACAAAGATCAAACGCGTAAAAATTTGACTTCGGTAATTAGGAAGCTTCAAAACGTGTAAATATGAAAAAAAAAAAAAAAAAGCTATGAATATATACTTTTAAAACTTATATTATTTACCATTTGTCTATGAGGAATTCATTTCAGTTCCTGAGCAACTTTCCTGGAAATGGTAAAATATTATAGTAAAGCGCATCCACTAACAACAAAAAAGAATGTTATCACTTAAATATTTGCAGCCATGTATATCTTTTGAAGATTGTGTACAGACCACATGGTGCACCTAAATATAATCCTATTGTAATAACACACGGCACAACCTGAAATACACTTCCATCAATTTACAGCTATTGTTGCATTATAATCTAGTTCTTTTGTGTTGCCCTGTAAACCAACAGTGAATGATTTCCCTACCATAGTCTACATGAGACATGTTTTTACGCATATAAAAAATATATATTCGTTTCACTTGGTTTAGTGACTCTACTTACCTACAATTTTCCCCATAGACGTAATGTATTTGAAAACTCTTGGGTGTCCCTGTACACGAACCATTTCCTTCTCTATCACACACCTTTAGAATACCAAGTTTGGACTTTCTACTACCGTTTGTTTTTTAGATATGCTGATAACAGACACACACACAGATCAACCGCTAAAAACATGATTTTCGGATTCAGGGGACCTCAAATCGTGTAAAAATAACAAAAACTCGCTTTCGAAAATTTGACCCAAAAACAATACTTTCTCTACTTTATGGGTAAGAGAAAATAAATCAAAAATTTTAATGATGCTAACAGACACGAGGGGGAAGTCTGTATTACCCTGGTTTTGAATACTTTAAAGACAGATTATAGATTTAGGGGTAAAATAAAAAGTACTGTTATGTACTTTAAATCAGCTCAAAATAGCCTTAAAAAATTTCATTTGACATTGATATCTCAGTGGGTGGAATACCTTCCCCCGTTTGATTATAGCAGATGCTTTCACAAAAAAAAAAAAAAAGAAAAAAAAAAATTGTTTGTTATTAAATTCAAAATCATTCAAACAACTCTGAACTACACACGCACGCATCTCTTTTTGAAACATTCCAATCATGGTCAAATTTTTCAAGTAGCATCCTCATTTGATTTTCAAAATACGGAATTAAATTTTTTTGCAGTTATTTGCTTCTAAGTTACACTAATAAATATTAAAATTAAATACACACATTTCAATTGCTAAAACTTCATTTTTATATTCCAGAGGCTTCAAAATGCGTAATTATGCAAAATATAAGCAAATAAATTTGAACTTCTAACACTACACACTAGCATATTGGTATCATAAAATAATTGTCATTCGTAAGCAATTTTCCTGGACTAAATTTAGTAAAGTACTTTCGTCAATTACATTCAATTAAAAAAAAAAAAAAACTTTCGTTTAATTTTGTGTAGCGTTGCATATTATCTATAAATTGTATACACACCGAATAGTGTATTTAAATTTAACACAGTATCATAAAACACAATGACAACTTGCAATGCACTTCCAGCAATTTCTTAGTATATTTGTGACTAATATATTGTAATTTTTTTTCGTAGAACTTCTAACACTACACCCTACTACTTTTGAACATCTAACACTACACCCTAGCATATTGGTATCATAAAATAATTGTCATTCGTAAGCAATTTTCCTGGACTAAATTTAGTAAAGTACATCCGTCAATTACATTCAATTAAAAAAAAAAAAAAAAAAAAAAAAAAAATTCGTTTAATTTTGGATAGCATTGCATATTATCTATAAATTGTATACACACCGAATAGTGTATTTAAATTTAACACAGTATTATAAAACACAATGACAACTTGCAATGCACTTCCAGCAATTTCTTAGTATATTTGTGACTAATATATTGTAATTTTTTTTTCGTAGCCATTATAGAGGGATGTTGAATGATTTTCACTTTATATTCCATACAAAACATGTTTTTTACATGTATGAAATATATATATATATATATATATATATATATATTGTTCAATGCAATCTAGAAATATAAAACGGTACTTACCACAAATTTTAACCGAAGACGTAGTTTGAATTCCCTTGTATGTACACGAATTATTTGATTGGTTTTAACAAAGTTTCAAATAGTGTTCCCGTATGATACAGATTTAGAACACAGAGGCTGAACTTACTCGAGTCAGACACGTATACAGACCAGAAGCTAAAAACCTGAATTTCGGATTCTGGACACATCAAAACGTGTCAAAGTATATCAAAATCTCAATTTCAAAAATTTAACCTAAAAATGTTTTCTCTTCTATATAAAAGGATGTTAAAAAAAAAAAAAAAAAAAAAAAATTGCAATAAAATGTAAAAATTCCCTTTACATTGCGCTTTTAAATATTGATATAATTCATTTAAAAGTAGTTCGAAGAAACAAAAAGTACAGAAAGGTACTGCATACTTTTTTGTATGTCCCTTTGTTGTATCCTTTTTGTTGTACTTTTTTGGTATGTATTCTTTTAAGTTATCTGTTAATAAAGAAGGGTACTCGCAGAAACCTTCTCGGTTTCGATTCCATAAACATTTGGTCTGCGTTATATACTATAAACAGCAGAGTTACGTAAAGAAAAATGAGTCGAATTTTATGAAATTGAACTTTTCAGCAGATTCAATTTCAAGAATTGAGAGGTTAAATTACATAGACACTGTACAATAAATATATTCGTTAAAGGATACTGAAGTTCCTCATAGCTTAATTAGGTGATATGTAAAATTTTAACATTGTAAATATCATAAAGTATTAGAAAATAAAGCAAAATTTTGACAGGTTAGTCAAAAAATAAAATTTAAATGCGCTTTATTCTGGTACAGATAATTGTCCTTAACCCTTACTTGTACATCTTAAAGCAATTACAGGGTGAACTAAAAAGTTCTACCACATTTGAAAGGAAAATAAAATAAAAAGCATTCCAGAAAGAATTTTTCTTCTTCAAAATTATGTAATGGGTGTGACAACAGTTTGTAATAGAAACGAAAATTTATTCTTAATAGACAGGAAAATATGCCATATAAATTTTCGGATGAATTTCGAAGTACTTCGCTGATCACTTCATCGATGTTTCACTTAATTTTTATTTTAACTGCTGAAAAATGCAATTTTCAATATCTTGATTAATTTTATGTTCCTGAAGGCGACGTAAAAAAATGCGTAAATTAAAAATTTAAAAAACACACTTTTACTTCAACATGTATCGAAATCTCCAGTTCAGCGTATGTGGATAATATGTATGTATGCAAAATTTCATCTGAATCTGATTATAGGGAGTGTGTTACAATTTGAAAACAAACTTTGTGATCTGGAGTTAGGTGGCCCGCATAGGTTTATTGCTGCTTTGAAGCATACATTGTCTTCGGAATTAACGCATATGTGCAAAATTTCAACCTTATTGAACGACAAAGTGGTTTAAAATTCGAAAAGAATTTTTGAACTGTAGTTGTGGCCTAGGGCCCTCAGACTCCCACTCCTAAGTCAGTTACTTTTTGAGCATATGGTTTTCATCAGAGTTATATATGCATGCAAAGTTAAAGCTCAATCGGGTGATAGAATGTGGGTTAAAATTCTAAATGAAATTTTTAACAAGAGTTGGGTGGAAGCTCCAGGCCCTTCCCCAAATCTGTTACTGCTTGAGCAGGTTTTGTCTTAGGAGTATATGTATTCAAAATTTCTGCTGAATCGGATGTTAGATAGTGTGAGAAAATTCAGTTCTTAGATCTGACCCACTCATTTAAATAAAAACAACATATTAATTTACATAATAGCGTGGGGGAAAAAAATGACAAGTTGTTTAATTTAATTTTCTTAAATTGCCACTGAAGTTTATTTAGTCACCATGCGGCTCATTTATCTTCTCAGGTCTAATTTGTAACGACTATCTTTTGAAAATAACGCCAAGTATGTTTTGCCCTACTACGCATACCCCGTTAGCTCTGCAGCCGATCAAGGAAAATTTTATTGGCAATAATAGTATTGTTAATTGTGTCATTTCCATACATTAGCACAGAGTAATCCAACTGAAAACACAGTTCTTAGTTTACAAATTGTTTTCATTGCTATTATATATTTTTTAATAAACAAATTTCTGTATGTATGCAATACTTTTTGTTTTATTCACCTTTCAAATGTGGTAAATATTTTTAGGTCACCCTGTATAAAGAGCGACGATAGTTGTCTAGGAAGAGAAAATGAGAACTTAACATTTTAATCTTATTAATTTGGAAGCAAAATAGTCTGAATTATGATAAAGTAGGGATTTTTTACTGAACGTTCAATTAAATTTTAACTGAAATGAATCGAGTAACTAGTTTCAGAGATTTTTCTTATTGCGAAGGTTGAGAAAACTGGCGTAACTAGATAGGGGAAAAACTGTAGACAAGTAAATAAATAGTTAAGATTTTTCATGCATAATTAATCCATGAGATAACTAAGCATTTCCCTGTAAAGTGGAATGTTTTAAATAATTGAAATTTTGGCAGAATTTATAAGTTGAACTGTTAAACTAACCAAGGAGTTTTTTTCTAATCTAAAATATATAATACAGGATGAATAAATTTTCAGAAGTTAAAAAAAAAAAAAAAAAAAAATATTGGATTAAGTTTGAAATAAACTATATAATTTTTATTTAAGGATCCTGCATGGTACAGCAAAATGTACGATCTTGGATCGACCAAGAGGTTAAACGAGGTTAAAAAAGCCATATGAGCGACCATATGAGCTGTGTATATAACAAACAATATGTAAAACAAAAACGATATAAATATTTTGGATCAAAAGTACGAATGCAGCGTTACTGTTTTCACGCTGTACTACTGCCTACTTTTATTTTACTATATCTGTGCATTTTTTTCTGGTTAATTTATTTAGAAATCGATTACAATCAATTAGTTTATAGTGTTATTACTTATATTAGTTTATAGCTCTATTTATGTATGTACATTATGCAGAATTTGTGATCGTGGTAACTTCCGAAATAGTGAATTAATCCGACTCTAAGTTAGACAATGGGCTTTTCTCAAAAATGTACTGAATGAGTTCGCCTTGTAACATAATTAGCCATCGTGTTTCAAAATAGTGGACATTTAAAATTCGAAATTCGTACCAAGTTCATAAACAAACTTGATTCTCCATTTTCTTTTAAAATGGAAGCTAAAAGAAATCAATTTACTCAGGGCTTTTAGGGGTCCCTAAATACGATAATTTTTTCTGTCTTTCTTTCTTTTTTTTTTTTTTTTTTTTTTAATTCCTCGTATTATTTGATCAATGAAAAGCACTGCAAAAGATTATTGCAGTTTCCTATATACATACATACATATATATATAATTGACTCTACTCGACTTTCCGAACATTAATTAACCGTTCTATAAATAAATAAAGAGAAGTCTTTAAATAAAGAAAAGAGAAAATTATAATAGGGTGTTTCAGTATTTTTTCCCATACAGTATGCTGTTTAATTTTACGTTATTGTACTTCAAATAATTTGAGCTCATAGATCATAATGACAAAAAAAAAATGTTCATTATGTCCCTGTAAAAATCTATCAGTTCTAGATTCACGAAAATCCATACTACTTGTGTGATGGTGATCTGTAATATGTATATAAATTTTCAGTTCATTCGAATAAAGCATTTACACGCTATAACACTTTAAATATTTTGGGCACATAGGCCATAATGAAAAGAAATTTTTCTTTGTGTTCTTGTAAAAAAAAAAAAAAAAAACTAAGTACTAAATTTACTAAAATCCATAGAATTCGTGCTACGGCGACCTGCAACATATATACCAACTTTCAGCTCAGTCGAACTAAACGTTTAGACGCTATCATGTTCATTCACGCACAAACACACACTCACACATACATCACCGTAAAAATAGCAAAAAATGAACTCAAGGACCTCAAAACATATAGGTACACCAAAATCTCAAAAAGTGGAATTTTCGCCATGATTACAATACTTTCCTTACATAGTATGATCAGAAAGTAAAAATGGTATTAAATTAAGTGATCGCTAAAAGCCCTGCTTACTCTTCCAACTGAACCAAAGGACTTGAACTATGAATATAGATTGAACTTTGTCAATATTATAAAAAAAATTGAATTTCTGTTTATCAACTCGACTTGCTGTTCTGAATTCCCATCTCATTTGTTCACCAAAGGCCATCATACAGTAGAAACTGTTATTACGCCTGTATTTCTCACGCGATGTCGTAAAGGTCTTTGTACTACGATTTCAGCGGTCATTTTCCTTCCGAGGAAGAACCACATAAATCTTGTCTAAATCCAAATAGATTGCTCTGCTTTCTGATTTCCAATTATTAATCTTGTTTTTTGAAACGCATTTCGACAAACTTAATGATTGTCTTCTTTGTTATCATTCTCAATAGGACGTAATTTAAGGCAGATCGTAAAAACTTTGAAATCGTGACTCTGAGTTTTAAAGTCATGTAGTTGGGCTTGGAAATGTTTGTAATTGTCTTGAAAGAGAATTCAGATCGCTCTGTATATTTCTGGAATATCGCATATGTATCTAAAACACCACAACGGGTGCTCTCGTAGGAATTTATTGGGAAAAAAAAAAAAAAAAAAAAAAAACTGTAGACCTATATAAATTCAGGAATGGCTAAAATTAAATATGTACAACAAAATTACATAAAATAAAAGAGAAAAGATTTCTCTAGGACATATTTAGACTGGATAAAATCATGGATGCACTTCTTCGGTAATTCCGGTTTTAGTCTTCATGAATGAACAACAAACAGCATATTTTAATTGTTTATATTTTTATGGTTATCATAAACAATTTTATTATTTTTGATATTCAGATAGCTATCATTTTCATAATTTATAATGAAATCCAGATATTTATGGTTTTTATTATTTTCAAATATTAGTACTTTAGTTAAATATCTATAATATAAAACTATAATATAAACTATTAAATCTCTTAAAGTCTTAGGGTATGGTTTACTGTGTCTTAAGTATAATTAAAACAAATAACACAGTTAAAATATGTATTGACTAGTAATAAGCAAATAACACTGCTCTGCATGAAAATCAGCCCCAACACCATTTTTGCAAATTCTTGTCTAAAACGAGCTCCTAAATCCCGATATGACGCCCATTTTTCCTTTATCAACCACTGTTCTTTAGGGACTCCCCTATTTTTATCACTTTTCGGTAATTTTATTGCTGTAAATTTGATTTGTAAGGAGGGGGGGGGGGTATTTTAACTGTTAAATATCTTCTGAGAGACTACAGAGTTGGGAAAATTCTAAATTATGAACATCTGCAGCAAGGGGGAAATTTAGGGAGAATTTGCCAGTGAAATTACATATTACATTTCTTATATTTTCTTAATCAGTTGTTATAATTATTATGTATTAAACATTATATATATATTTTATTCTTAAGTGTTAAAACAATTCTTTTAAATTCTCCAAATCAAATTCATGGCCATAAAATTACCGAACAGTGAAAAGAAATTTGGGGAGGGGGTGGTGTCCCGAGAAAACGGTGGGTGATTGGACGAAATGGGATCATATTCGGATTCAGAAGGTCATTTTATGTAAGAATCAGCGAGAATGGTATCAGAACTCTTATATTAAAAAATATATAGATGCAGCGTAGTGTAATTGGAAAAGAAACATAAGGTCAATATCTTATTATCTTAGAATAAATATGCAATGCCTTTAGTCAACTGTTCGGTTTTAATATAATTAAAAGAAAAACTTCATGATGGAAACCTCAAGAAAAAAAAAATTCCATATTTTTTTTTTTTTTCTTTTACGAAAGAGCGTCGTTGATCCAAACAAATTTTTGTTAAAAAAACTGTTGTGGGGAAAAAAAAAAAAAAAAAAGTAAGTTTCATTCAATGAAAATTTTATTAAATATAATGAGATATTTTTGTTCAAATGTATTTTTCTCCGAAATATCCAAAATCCGTAATTGGCTAATATTTTAAATAAATGAATTATATTATATTGAAAGAGAAATTCAAGCCAATAAAAGCTATTTTGTTCTAGCACATTTTTTTTTCTTACTTTTTTAAAGCATCTTTGATCTATCAAAATTCCTCGTAGACCACACATTAATCGAAATAATTTTTAATTAGCCAACCCTTTTCTTCTTCTCATTGTAAAAAAAAAAATAGTTTAATGAAACTTTGATAAATATAATTAAGTATATATTTTTTGTTGAAATAACAATGTATTTTTTCCGTGCAATATCGAAAATTCGTAATTAACTTATTTTTTCCCATCATGATTTATATATATGATTGAATTTATGAGTATTACATGTTACTAAATTTTGTAATGTTCGTGCATATATCTTTCTATGCCATCTTGTTCAGTCTTTGAATAATTGTAATGAAGGATAATATCAATAAAAATCTATTTTATATTTAAAACGTGGGATAAAAGTACCATTTTCACAACTGAATTTAAAAGACAAAATATTCTCGTACTTATAAATAACTATATTTATCTACCCAACGTAGAACATTTCCTGGTCATTTACTTGAAAAATATTATGTGCATAGAACCATTCGCAAACGGATTTTAAAACCATTTAGCAAAAACCTTTTGAAGAACTAAAGAAATATAGTTATAGACATAATAACTTGTTTTCGAATCTTCATCGGTTCGTGCTTATTATGAAAGCATGAAAATCATATTTTTTATCGTCGCCATCACTGTAGACTTCTCGAACCGGTTGTCAAAAGATACAAAGCTGTAGAGTTCTTACAGCACGTTCACATTTTTCGGGTCACTTTTCGTGTGTGCAACTTCTGATTCAGAAAGAAAGAATTTTCAAAAATCTTTGCTGTGATGTGGAGGCTAAATTTAATCGCAGTCGAGACTAAAATGGGTGGAACAGAAATACATATGAAAAATTTCTGTCGTAAATTTCTGGTTTTAGTAGTGATATTTTTCTTTTGATGAAATATTTGTCTTTAAGAGTGACTTGTTACGTGGAATTCACCAGATGACATTTCAGGGGCGGTAACCAGGTTACGCATTAATTTCATTCATAGATCAAGAATTCAATTTTTTTGTTTTGTTTTTTCTTTCTGACTCTGCTGTGAAAATATCTGTGTAGCATTGACTTTTAATTTTAAGTCTATAAATGTAGGAAAAAAAATTAAGACTGATAAGTAAATCATTTTGAAGTTTATATCTGCATGTATGAATCTTATTATATTATACATATTAGGGACGATTACTAGTTATATAAACATTTTTATTAATAATTTTTGTATGGCATGATGTATAAAAGTTTATAGGGTAGGTGCTGCAGTGATTGGCATGCTCCAGTAATTGACATATATCCCGAAATAATTAATAAATAAGAAAAATAATAAAATCATTTATTTTACATATAAGAATTTTAACATTTTATGTCAAACACTGGAGCATAGGGTGCTAATAACTGGTAAAATGAATAACTAGCAGTGTAAACACTGGAACATAGGAGGCCAATTACTCATAAAATGAAAAACTGGCAGTGTCAATTACTGGAGCATTGAGTGGGTGTCAAATAAAAATTCATAAAAAAAAATAATTATCAAATTTATATATTTTAACATATACGTGGTTCTGGATGTCTTTCATATCATATGTACTAACTTAAGATTTCTAAAAATATTCTCTGATGACTAGAACATTAAAAACATCAGAGATTGCTCTAAAAGTCTCAATCACTGGTGCACTTACCCTATATTCCATTTTTATTTTATTTTATTTTATTTTTTTATTAATATTAAATTAAAAAGGAAAAGTTATTTTTAAACAGCATTTCTAAAATTTCTATTATTCGCAATAGAAAATTATGTATCAAAATTGTTTTGATAGTCCATACGGTCCATACTAAAAAAATTTTGTTTAAGATTTTCTACACGGAGAGCCCAATATGGTGTATTTGAACACATACATATAATTTATTGATTTTGAAGCAATATATCATCAAACATAAATTTCAAGCCTTAATTACTGAAGGCAATTATTTTCAAAAAAAGTGCCTCATTTAAAGAACTGTAAATGGTATATGACGTCCGGAAATGGATGTAGGTAGATAACCAAACATATTAAACTTACTGATATCTATGCATTTTGGACTTCACTCACTTTAAAGCATTCAATAACAATTTCAAAAATTACTTATTTTAGCTTACGTTTTACACAAGAGCGAGAAAGACAAGCTATTGAGTTATTACAGCTACACATATGATGAGTCTGAATTGGACCTAGTTTATGGTGCTTGCTGGAATAATTACGACCGGTTTAGAAATATGATATGGAATTTAATTTTTATGCGCATACACAAACAAACAAAAGCCTTTTTATAACAATAATCAGCAAATAATTTTATTTTATAACAACTAATATAGGCTAAAGAAAGTTTCCTGAAAAACACTCCAGACTTCGTGCAATTTTCAGGCATGAGAATTTTCCGCGGATCCGCGATTTTCCGCTTTTTTGCGATTTTCGTTTATTTCGCGGTTTTTTGTTTTGTTATAATCAAACTCCAATGATGATCAGTGTTCAAACCCACCACGAAAACTTTAGATTTTAAATCTTTTTCCATCCAAATTATAAATGTCATATTCATTTTAAGCAAACTTTATCAGATTCTATAACATATAAAAGAACAGAATTATTCAATATTTCTCACTCATGTAATTTTTTTTTGTCCTTCCCTTCCCCCTTTTTTATCTCTAACCATTGCCAATCACACATTCTGTGGGAAGCCTTTTGTTTTTGAATATTTATCCATCCACGACAAAAATGTCAATATTAATTTTAAACTTACTTTATGATATTCTAGAATCCATAGAGAAGTAGAATTGTGTTTAATATTTCTCACTTATGAACTACTTTTTACCGCCCCCCCCCCCTTTTCCTATTTTCCACCACCAGTCAATGTTATTAAATGTTGATTGCTAGCTAATATATATATATATTTTTTTTTTCTAAACACATGTTTTATTGTGTTGATGTGTTATTCTTTTAGTTTAATTTGTCACTTTTAAAATATTTTGTATAGTTTTTTCCTGTGAGCATTATTTTTCATTTGAAATAAATTTTATGAAAACATTTGTATAGTTTTCTCCGCGCGCGTTATTAGTGCTAGAGGCCTATTTCAGTCGGTACAGTTGTCGAATTTTTATAGGTCACTCTTAATTAGTGCTAGAGGCCTATTTCAGTCGGTTTATTGAATGGGGATTTATTGAATGAAGTCCCCCCAAGGCACAACTTTGACATGAGTCCCCCCCAAGGTACCCCTATTTCAGTCGGTACAGCGTTGTCGAATTTTTATAATACACTCTTAATAGTGCTAAGGGCCTATTTCAGTCGGTTTATTGAATGGGGATTTATTGAATGAAGTCCCCCCAAGGCACAACTTTGACATGAGTCCCCCCAAGGCACAACTTTGACATGAGTCCCCCCCCCAGGCCCAACTTTGACATGAGTCCCCCCCCAGGCCCAACTTTGACATGAGTCCCCCCCAGGCCCAACTTTGACATGAGTCCCCCCCAGGCCCAACTTTGACATGAGTCCCCCCCAGGCCCAACTTTGACATGAGTCCCCCCCAGGCCCAACTTTGACATGAGTCCCCCCCAGGCCCAACTTTGACATGAGTCCCCCCCAAGGCACACCTTTGACATGAGTCCCCCCCAAGGCACACCTTTGACATGAGTCCCCCCCAAGGGACACCTGCCCCTCTTTGGGAAAAAGAGAAAAAACGTTGTTTTGCGGCTATAAGACAGTTTGGACTTCCAATGTTATTTGTTACAATATCTGCAGCTGAAACACATTGGTTTGATTTAATGAAAACTTTATCATGGAATTTAGATCGTCACGAATTAACTAAAGAAGAATTTGTCGATATTAACAAGTTTAGCAGTAGGCCTCTGGCACTAAATTAAAATCTGTCGATGTCAGATTTTCATGTTTTAAATAATGAAATAATGTCGTGTCTGTATATATATATATATATATATATTTTTAATTCTTCATACATATAGCACGTTTTTGTGTATTTTTCATGCCATTTCAAAATAAATAAATAATGATACTGTACGAAATATTACAATTTTTTTTCCATTTGAAAATAATTTTATGAACACGCGTTTTTCCTCTTTTTTCAATTTTCTGCACTCTCATGCCTGAATTTTGCACGTGAAATAAATTTAACAAACGCTAATGAAGTGTAAATATGATCCCCCTCGTCTTTCGGAGAAGAAATAAAAAAAGTTATTGAACATGACATGAAGAAAAACTCTCGTGAAGGAAACAGGGATTGAAAAGTTAGCTTTAAATAAATAATTTTGGTGCATTAATTTATTATTTATGATTAGTTTTTTTTAATATGGTAAATATTGTACTTTGTCTTCATTTGCTAAAATATTAGTATTACGGATAACATCAGCTTTTAAAATAAATACTTATGTGATAGCATGTAGCTTGAATTTCTTACTACATATATTTATTTTTCTTTTACGTTAATAAACTAAAGAAAATTACCCAAGAAATGATTCAGAGTTTGTGCAATTTTCTTCTTCAAGAAATCGGAAGCTGTAGTGAGGCGAAAACAGCTTTAATATGCACCCCCGCACATTTGCGTCGCTCTGTAGGAATTTCTTGATCTCTTGCTGATCGCTGTGGGATTAAACTTTATCAGTGGCCATTAATCTCTGGAATATCTATGGCGGATTCGTCCTACGTAGACATGCTGCACATAGGGAACGATTTCCGCTTCGCCAAGAAATATATTTCCCAAAAGGATGGCAATAGATATCTATAGAATATTTATCTTTACAGTATACAATACTTTTCCATTCTTGAGTTTGAACGTTACACTTTTTAAAAGGTTTTCCAAAATTTGTTTTAAGAAAGCAAGGCTTAAATAACTACGATGAAAAGGTATGTTTTTTTTTTTTTTTTTTTAAATCTATAAAACGCCTAAATTTATAGTTTTAGTTTATTTAAAAATTGTATTAGAAATGTACATATATATTTTTTTTCTTAGTTTGGAGAAAAAGTGTACAAAGTTGTGTGTCTGCATTACACATGTGATTAAACATAATTATAATCCATGCCTAATAGATTTGATATGGATATATTATATACAAAGACATGTTTCAAAGAATGATTTTTATGTTGTAATTATACTTAGTGGTTCTTTGTGTTATACTTAGTGGTAGTTCTGTGTTGTTTTTTTTATTACGAAATCATTCGTCTTAGCAGAGAAGGGGAAAGGAGCGTAAGAATTTTTTTTTTTTTTTGGTCTATTTCTTAATTTTATGTGAGCCTTAATTTTTAGCAACTACAAATTATTTTAACGCAACCATAGTAAAATTTTTCAAGTGTTATGAATGAAAAAACACACTTTCTCTGTGTGATTTAACTTTTCCCATAGGAAGATTTTGATCATTTTAAGATAAAGGTTACTCATTCTGTATCTCTAAGTTATAAAGTGTCATTGCCTTAAAATTTTATTTTGTCGCCGTTTATAGAATGACATTTCGACTTTACAAATAAAAATCTGTTATTGACTCCACATTTCCGCAATAAAACATTTTATTATTATTTTAATTTTTTAGCCATTTTGAACAGCTTTAAACATAATCAACTTAAACTAAAAATGTTTCATTTTTAAATCTTAATGAGACAATGACACAGTGTATCCCTTTTTATATCCTTTACTTCCTTACTTTTGCAAAACGATTGAGTGATATATTTGTACTACTATTTGTATATTTTTTTAATGGGCGTTTAATATATTTCTATCTCAGTTTTTTTACAATCCAAGTTCCTTATATATATATATATATATATATATTTTTTTAATAGTTATTTTTATGTTGTGGACATTTACAAATAGTTTATTTTTGCGGATAATTGTTTATATTCTAGGAAAAGTGTCTAGTAACCTTACGTAAGCATTAGTAATTCTGGCATTGCCTTGTCATTTATTTATAATATTTATAAACCAAAAGTTCAGTATTAAAAAAAAAAAAACTTGTAAAATATAGAAAATGGTCATTTCAGATTGACTTCTCCACTGTATATTAAAATTTGAATCTTAACGGAATCACTCAGCTGTTAATATTCTTCTGTACTAGAGTAATAGGAAAAATGTCTGTTTTTGAATTTTTAAAAAAATTACAAACTGAAAATTCTTAGGTTTTACATTTTTAGTAACTTGCTATAAAGCATATAAAAGTCTACATTTCAGTTTTATTACAGCATGAAATACGTTGATTTTGCTGTGTAAAATGGCCTTCCGTGACCACCTGGCTTCCCCACTAATTGTGAATGTAAATTGCATACTGTACTCTGGAAGAAAGAAAAGTCATCCTTGTATTAAGAGTACACCCATAAGCAGGAAGTTTTTTAGAATCCAGAGATTTTGGCTTTATTTGCAAATGAGAATCGGTTGCCCAAGGGAACTATGATCTATAATAGATTCATTAGAAAGTCTTAGGTTTTGGACACACACACTCACCAAAAAAAAACTAAAGCTGAGCTTAAAAATAAACATGTATCATAGTCTCAAAAAAAGAGAAAGAGAAACTTTATCGACCTTGATGTTTTTTTTTTTTAATACATTTTTCGATTTACTCTTGCATTAATTATTAGAAGTTATATAATTGTTTCGAGGATTCCACGTAGAGGGAAGTCTAAAATAAATCTTTGACGGCTTTCGCCTACAAACAGTGAATCTCAAGGATATTATCTTTCACAAAGACACGTCTTGTGTATAAATGATATATGTGGTGATGTTACACAGATAAAATACAATGCGTTGCAGATAATACAAAAGTCAGAGTTTTTGTTTGTTTTTATATGAAAGTTTAGAAATTTATACGGGTATCTATTTGAAAAATTAACAATTGTTCATCTTTAATTATTTATATTTATAACTATTATTACATTTTTATTGTATTATGCATTAAAAATTAATAGATTAATCGTACAAATAAATATAGAATTTAGAAAAATATTATATATATATATATAATATACTACACACACAAAAATAAAATAAAAATAATAAATAAATAAGTATAAAAAAAAATTACTAATCGTCTTTTTTTTTTTCTTTCCCTTACCCATTTTATGGTAAATAATCTGGTGTATCACTCACACGACTTTCTCTTATCCAGAAATTTGACGAGTACTGTTATGTAAACCTATGTTATACTATTCAAATTAGGCTTCGGAAGAGTTTTATATGATAATTAGTTCTGTGTGAGGGGGGGGGGGTTACCTCCCCCTGTTTCATTAATGCACCTACATTTATATAGAATTTAATTCTGTTATTAAAATTAAAAGTTCACTTAAAATTATTCAAACATTTTTCACACGCGACATTCCTTGAAACTTATCAGTCTTAATCAAACTTTTCCAGCAACAAACTTATATTAACTTCAAAATACAACATTTGGATCTCCTAAAATTATTCGTTTTTAAGTCACTTTAAGAGACACAGGCAAAGATTAAACGTTAAAAAACTTGACTGCGGTAATCAGGAAGCCTCAAAACGTGTAAATATACAAAAAACAAGCGATGAATATTTAGCTTAAAAATATACATTATTTACCATATCTCTATGTGGAATTCATTTCAATTCCCGAACAGCTTTCCTGGAAATGGTAAAATATTATTAGTAAAGCACATCCACTAACGACATAAAAGAATGTTATCGCTTAAATATTTGCAGACCTGTATATCTTTCGAAGATTATATACAGACTACATTGTGCATCTATATATAACCCTATAGTAATAATACATGGCCCAGCCTGAAATACACTTCCGTCAATTTGCAACTATTGTCGCACTTTTATCTAGTTGTTTTGTGTAGCCCTATAAACAATGAATGATTTCCCTACCATATTCTACATGAGACATGTTTTTACGCATATAAAAATATACATTCGTTTCATTTGGTTTAGTGCAGTGTATAGATGTTAAACTCTACTTATCAGCACTTTCCAACCATAGACGTAATGTATTTGAATTCTCTTGGGCGTCCCTGTAAACGAGCCATCTGCTTCATCTCAACGAAAAGCTTAGTGTACCATCCCTATATCATACACATTTAGAATACCAAGTTTGGACTTTCTGCTACTATTTGTTCTTGAGCTATGCTGATAACACACACGCACAGGATTCGCTAAAAACATGAAGTTCGTATTCAGGGGACCTCAAAACGTGTTAATATAACAAAAACTCACTTTCGAAAATTTGACCCTAAAACAATACTTTCTCTACCTTATGGGTGAGAGAAAGTAAAAAGCATTTTTGGGTCAAAATTTTGAAATTGAGTTTCGGATACATTTACACGTTTTATGTCTTCTGAGCCCGGAAAAAGTTTTTAACGGTTAATCTGGAGTCGATCTTTTATTTGTATGTTATTAGCATAACTTTAGACTTCCTGCTGTTGTTTGTTTTTTTAACTCCGTATTCTAAATGGTTCGTGTGTTGGGACATAAAGTATTCAAATACATTATATCTGTGGGCGAAATTTTAGTTAGGTGCGATTTAACATCTTTTGAGTATACTAAAAAAGATGAAATTGACGAATTTTACATGCATAAAATCATATTTAACTTAAGATATGGTATGGAAAGGATTTATACTTCATTTACAGGACCACACAAAGGTTTACTTATGAATGTTATGTTAGGAAGTGGCTTAAAGTGCATTTCAAGTTGTCATCTTTTTTCCTCTTGTGAATTTAAGTACGCTGTTTGTTGCTTATATAATTATTACATAATATACAGGGCTACTCAAAATTAGTCGAATAAGTTTCAAAGAGTGAATTTCTCTGACTATACATGTCAATTTTTATCAATGTAGCTGAAACATAGCTGACGATATACAAACAGAGGGTGGAGGTGTATGGCAGCAACCATTACTCCGAAATGTATTTCAAATAAAACTAAACTGTTGTTTACAGAATTTTGTAAATCATCAAATATAGATATCTTATCTTCCATCTCAGATATCTTATCTTGCACCTGAAATTGTAAGAATGCATCGGTAGTATTGTATGGTGAAGTAGTGTGAATGCCACACCAGAATGTTATTATTAATTTTATTTATTTACCAGATTTTTTTTTTTTTTTATTATTATTCAAACAAACTACATCTAATTTTTAATATATAAGCAAGTAATTCACATTCTAAACGAACTCATTGAAAGGACTACGAGGCAATTTAATAAAGGAAGTAAAATTTATCGACACTCTTTTTTAAATTTTCTAACATAATTTACACTTTTACACTTACCCTTTTCCGTTTTAGACTGCATCTCGTATGTAAATGTCTAGAAAAAAGATAAAAATAAATAAATTCTTGGCAGTCCAAAATAATTTTGATCACAATGAATCTTATTCCTTTTCAAAATTTAAAACGCTTCTTTTCAAAAACTTCTTAAATAGTTTGGCATTTGCCATGAGAATTTCTGAGGAGGAAATTCCACCCGCTTCCTTTCATCACGCCTACAATAACCACCCCTTGATGGTAGAAGGGAATTCAAGAGAATTATCTGGTGTTTGTGTTAGTAAATGTATGAGATCGAAAACAAATTTTAGCTCGAGTAAATAGAAACGCATTTCATCGAATTTGCATCTGACAGCCGTTCGAGAAATAACATTCTTTTGTTGAAAACATGATGAAAACAAACTGTTAGATGTGTGGATTTCTTCACAAATATTTTGTAGAATTCTTATAAAATAACAAGAAAGAAAAATCTATGTATTATATATAAGCTTAACAATGTTTTTAGTTTAATGCGCATAACTCTTCGATTCTATTTTAAACCCTTTAGCCGTGTCGAGTTTTTTAGCATATCTGTTTAATAACTCATAAAATCAATACTAAGTGAAGTAGGAATAAAGCATATTAGTTTTTGAAATCAATGGATATTCAGTAATCTTATGTTCTAGGAAAAAATATCATATTTTTCCAAAATTTGCTACATTAGCCTCTTATTTCAACTATTAAAAACGGAAAAAGCCGTTTGCAACGGTTAAAGGGTTAAAGCACTTTTTGCTTGTTACCTATAACAATTTCTTTCAAGAGAATAATTTTAATATATATGAAATAAGCATATACGTACAATAGATTTTATTCCAATTTTTAATTTATTTTAATATTGTTGTGATTAATTTTAATGTGTCTTTCGAGCTATAAAGAGGATGACAGTGCGTTATTTTAATACTTTTATTCAATTAATAAATGTTTTCTTTTAATCTTATATTATTAAATTAATTAATAAAATGGGAAAATAATGATCTTATAATAGCTTTAAAATTAGCCATTTAAGTTTTATTTATAATTTAATTGTTGCCAAAAAAATTTACGAGTTTATTTATTTATTTTCTTTATTATTATTATTTTTTTTTTTTTTTTCGACAGGAAAATAAATATATTTACTTAAACGTGAACAATCAAAAATTAAAAAAAATTAAATTATGCGTCTCACAAAAATTGACGTCGTTATCACTTTAAAAAGTTTATACACATTGATAAAGTGCTAATATGGTTGTATAGCTATAACTTCCTGACTAGCTAGACATTTTAAACTGTTAGAATTGTTCAGAACAGATGACAATGCATTCTTTCAATACTTTTAATTCAATTAATGAATGTTTGAAAATTTCTTGTAATCATTTTCTTCAAAGTTGATGGGATAATTCATCAAGACAATTTTAAAATAGTATTTATTAATACAGAAAATTGTCAAGTTCATATGATTAAACAGAAAATTAAAAAACATGGTATATAAAAGGTCTTTTTATCTTATAATTATTGACATTGATTTTATCCTAGAAATCAGTGGAAGTTCCTGAAATCGGCTTCTATTCAATAAACAGCTTGGAAACTTCGGGAATTGTATGCTTTGGTTGCCAAGTCGCCTAATTTGTCGCTAATGTTGACCTTAATTAGGATGAATGGAATATTATTTATTCCCACTTTGACTGTAAATCTACTTTTACCGCAACAACCCAATTGAGGCAGGGAACAAAATTAAATCCATTGTAACCATATGATCAACTTCCTTTATCGTAGTATTTTCATTGATAAAGTTACGTTTTCAGCGCTACTCTTAAATATTAAGCTACTAACTTGTTAAATTAACTACTGATTTAATAAAATAAATAAAAGGCATTAAAATTTCTTCAATAATTCATCTACCCCCCCCCCCTCCCCACATACACATATATTAATATAGGTTAAAAACATTAGAAAGAATATATAGATTATATGAAAGTTAAAAAAAAATTATTAATTCAACATTCTATAATGATTTTTAATAAAAAGGTAATAGAGGCTTATTTATATAAAACATTATAGATTGTTATACAGTAGTTTAAATCAAAATTGTCCAGAAATTTCAGGAATGAACTGTTTTTATAAAATAGTTCAGTAGTATAAGCTTTTCTTTCTTTCTTTCTTTCTTTTCTTTTCTTTTTTTTAAGGGCATCTATTATACCTCTTCAGCTTCTTTACTTTTCTACACCATGTATGAGCCCTAGTCCTCTGTGATGACAATGGATAAACAAATATATGTAAATTTAATTTTTATCGATATTATTTAAGAAGTCTTATTAAAATCACTCGAATTTTTCGGAGAATTAGATTGTAAGAATTACAAAATTAATATATTTTCATTCTGTAACTTTAAGATGATAACATGGGAACATATTGTAGCCTTTCAAAAGGGACAATTGAGGTTATTTTCTGTCAAGTTAAATTATTGCAAAATATTTTAAGGCGATTCATGTTTACGTTACATAAAGGAGGGAGGGGGGGGGGGGGAATCTAACCCGTGACTTAGTAGTTTGCATTCTCTTTTCCACGATTCTTGCAGACAGGATTGATTTTCAGAGAGTTTTCCTTCCGTTGAACTATTGCTGAATAAATATGAGCAGTGAAAGAAACATGAGGGAAATGGATCTGTATTAAAATTTACATATCCCATCGTTATTCGAACGCCACCATTGAGAAAAATAAAATTCATGCAAGCTGCCCCCTGAGTGAATTCCTTCACTACTTTTTATTTATTTTACAAATTTGATTTTTTTTTTTTTTTTTTTTTTTTTTTTTCCCCAGTAGAATTTGAAACTACTTTCATGTTTTGAAATGTATTTGAAATCGAAGTTTAGATTCCAAAGATATTTTTACCTTCTTCAAATGCATCTGAAGTAGATAAAATATTTTTTTTGCTAAAAGTCTGAATAATATATTGATGTCCATAATATATTGATGTCCATTGTGCGTGGTAGTGTTTCATCATTTTTTTTCAATATTTCTATGTTTCATTTAGCTAAAATAACCTGATTTGTTTATTCTTTTGTATGTTTTAAATAATGTTGCTAAAATGGCTTTAACGCCTAACCTGAGCGTTTTACCATACTTAACTATTGACCGTTGGCTAACAAATTATTTTCATGTCGTTGCTTTTTAGAAATCTGTAAATCTTAATTTTGTAACTTATGTATTTCCTTTACTATTTCTACTTATTAATATCTTTGCGTTAGACGGTTACCTTAGTTTTTGAATAATCATAAATTTTATTTACCATCTTAAAAAAAAAAAAAAAAAAAAAATCAGTTTTTATACTAATGTTGGATATAATATAATGCTTACACCTTCTATTTTCTCGTCTTCTTTTATTCGAAGTAGATTTCAATATCGTTCCTGAATAAATTTAAAAGGGGAGATAACTCACGTGAAGTGGAACTTCATTAAATTTCCGAAATTGTTATGTCTATCAGATGCCATCGCACCACATAAAACACTTTCAAAGAAATAAGTTTAATATGAAATAGTTGATTGAATGAACCGTTGCTTTTCCTTTTAATTAAAAATTTTATTTCAAAACATAAATTAATGATTAAAAAAATTTAATACTTCAAAGTATGATTTAACTTTTTCGTCGTTTGCGTTTGGACTTTTAAAGTTTTGCAATGAATCAGAAAAAAGTTCGGCTCCATTACATCTGCTTATTTCTTGCGGTGCGTTTTTAATTACTAATTTTTATAACTGTGCTTGAATTACTATAAAATTGGTCGATTTATATAAATATCATTACAGAATGTGTACCTTTTAAAATATGGTATGCATAATGTCTTTAAAAAAAAAATAAAAAAAAGGCAGAAATTTGGATATATTACTGAAAGCAATAATTTTCTACTATGCACTTTAACTGCGTTAAATAATTTCAAACAGTATAAAGTTAATCCATACTTTAAAGTTTCCCTACTAAAAATATTTTCTTTTTTATTAAAAAAATAGTGTGCCAAACATCTGTAGTTAGTTTAGTGTTGCAAAAAGCATTTTTGTGCATTGCAACAAATCATACGTTTTTGTGCGTAACATTTTAACGTTGATTGGTTTGGCACTGTAACCAAACATTTAGCATTTTTTTTTTTTTCTATGTAATAATTTTACCTTGTTTTTCTTTATTAAAAATATTCTTTTTTCCTTCTAAATTTGTTAGATAACAGCAGTTCTCCAAAGTTTAACGCATGTTTCAAAGAAAACCATGTGTAGAAATAACTTTTAAATTACTAGTAGACGCGAATGCACTTTTTGCTTTGATGATGCACTTATTTATACCTAGTTTTTTTTTTCACACCTGATGAAGGGCTGTATTATTATTTTGACCTGAAAGAACTCTTGCAATTTTTTCCAAATTATTTATAGTGTTTACTTATGAATTCAAATAATTTATTAAATTTGAATTAAATCAGATTAAACATACAGATGCTTCAAACCCAAAATTTCTCAAAAATTATAAAAGTACTAATTTTTTTTTCTTGAGCGATTTTCGATATTGGTTTAGCAATTTTTAAAAGGAAATATGTAGGGAACCTTAAAAGGTTAATACTGATAATTCAAAAAGCATTCGCATCATTATTTAAAAAAAAAAAAAAAAAAAAAAAAAAAAAAACCTTCTAGGTTAAAAATTTGGAAAGGTTTTGCTTCTAGAAGCATTTAAACGAGAAACGAGGGGTTAAAAAAACCCAAGTCACATTTTTTGGCCTAGTTTAATTTTTATACCTTATTTTGCCCAGTTGCTATTATACTTCAGAAATATTTAGGCATTTTTAGACTATTTGTATTAGAAAAATATGAGCGTTTAATAATTTAACTACGTTACAATTAAAAAAAGAAAAAACTGCGTTATTCCTGGTTCTACATAACGTAGAACCTCTTCGGCAAGTGTAATCTCGGCCTACTATACCCGTATGTAGTACATTAAAAGTTCTGTAAGTCAAGTATCCAAGTAGAGAAAACTTTCATGAATCTGGGACTTCATGAATTTTTAAAATATATGAACTCGTTACAGAGTTTAAAATTTTTTCGTACAGCTCCAAGTAGTATTGCACAACTAACATTTTTTAACATTCCAACGATTGCATAACAGAAGTCACTATATTATGTTTGTCTAAAAATTAAGACGAAACAGGAAATAAAGTAATATATATACACACACATATATATAAATGATAGATATCATAATAAATTTTAACATTAAAATTCTAGCAATTAGTAGATACATGCCAATACCAACACAACAAAAATAAAACTGATTTTAACACAGTACAAAAACTATCACAGAAATGATGCGAATCATATTTAGATCCAATAAGAGACAAAACCAATTTAAATTACTTACGCCTACGTGAGTAAAAAGGACCGTTATACCAATTGACGGAGAAAATTGATGATGGAACTTATTAAATGTATTAAAAGTGATTCAGGAATTAAGAATTCAGTTAAAAAGTAAGAAAAAATAAAGGACCACAGGAATACTAATTGGAATTTAAAAATGCTTAAAAATAGAAGTATTAACTCATCAGAAAGCACGTACTTCTTTAAAGCAGATGGAGCTGCAAGATTTCGTAAAAGAATATAGCTAACAATAGCAGATTTATATTGTTCGTGCTTCAATCGAGCAGCAAAACCATTTTGAATGAGAAATGAAATTAAATATTAAATCAAACTATCAATGAAACCAGAGAGAAAAATGGAAAAAAAAAATCAGAGTAACCACATGTAAAGCTATCAAACAACACGGAGAATAAACTGTTGCCATCAAATCAAAGAAATTAAAAATAAATTAATTCCTTGCAAACATTGATTAATCGATAAAAAATTAACAACTGAGATTTTCAATAACGATAAAATTCACTTTGTAATTGTATTATGAATTATTTAAATTTTAACCTTTTCTTAATTCATGTAACTTAAAAACATTCATGGAAAGGAATGTTATATATATATATATAAAGTGATGCAGTTAAAGTGCTTGGGACAAGCGCAAACAATCTGGTTACACTTCCCGCATATATAAAATTACTGGGACAAATGTAATCACAGATAACAAACTAAAAAGCTAAAGGGTCCTTGGTAGTCATATACCCTCCCTTTCTCTTTCCCCATGTAATCCGATGAGATTTTTGTTTCTTTGATTAATATTATCCGGATATCTCTTTGAAAGATAGGTTTTGGAATTCTGCTTTTTGAATTCCACTCTCCAAACATGTCGCTTTTTTTCTTAGTGAGCATTTTTTTCTTTTTTTATTTTATTTCATTAGGAAAACTTATGGGTCTAATTTTCAATCTCGATTTCAATCTTCAATTTTTTACTAGTCACATAAGGATTTTGCACAAAATTGACCTAAATATATGGGCAAGGAAGCCTATATATTCTGGGTAAAAGATCTTTCAAAATATTTTTAAGTGTTTTATTTACAAATTAATTAATATACGAATTAATTGGAAATGATTTGCTGAATGTATATTGATTTTGTATTAATGGGAAATTAATAAAAACAGTTAATGGTTACCATTGTTGAATACATCCTCAATTCGTATATCCTTATTTATTTCTTTTTCTTTTGCCCTTAAAGTTATATCGGTTCTTAGTCAATTGTAGACAATACGAAGGACTTCTCTGTGTAGCATCCAACAGTAGTCTGCCATCAGATCGACGTTCCATACGTGGTATATAGGCTCCAGCTCTTGTTAATTTTCAGTTTTTGAAAAACTGGTACGTCATGGAATTTTTTAACTATTTTTTCTGAAATCAGCGTCCAAAAATCTATCAGTATGAGCTGTTGGTTTCTAAAAACTTTTTTGGTTGTAGGCCTGTGTTATAAGCCGAAGTAATACGTACCCATTGGTTACAATTACCCAGTGCGGCCAGATTAGGGACTTTTTTTATTCAGTAGTCACCAATAAATTTCAGAAGTGCTATTTAATATACATAACAGATGGTTAATCTTCGCATTGATTAGGGAACTGTCACAATTAATATTTAGTGGTGGAAATTGAATAAAAAAAAGTCCCCAGCACTTTTCCCATTTCACGCTATACTTTGATAAATTTTTCTATATGACTTTATCACTGACAAAAGTACATATAAATGCATATTTTAGAAGGGAAAAAATTATAAAAACGAGTAAAACATGACAAGTTTGAGGAAGGTTACACAAAAAACTTAAATGAAAATTTTTATTTTTCTCGTGTCGTGTGGCTATCTCTTAAAATACGAACGGTTATGTACATCCATAGATAGGTTTAAAATTACGAGAGAATGCCCATGCTGATTGACTGAACCTCTTAAATATTTACCATCAAACGTAATGAAATGATAAAAATTAGACTATGAATTTTAATATAAAAGAATTTATAATTCATTGTTAACTACTTTCTTTATTGTCGTATTGCATAAATTGACAAAAACATTTTAAACAGCCAATTTGAGTGAATGTGTATATGTATAAAAGTATTTTCATCTGAATTATGTAAGCCATTGATTTTTAAAACTTGATTCGAAATTGATCAGTCTTTCTCAGAGCTTAAAAAAATATATTAAAAAAAAAAAAAAAAAAAACATGATTTTCCCTGTCATTCATATTTTCCTAACTAGGAAAATTAAAAATACAGGGAAAATCATTTTTTTTTTCCCTAACGTTATAGAATTTGTTAAATTAAATCTTCAGCTGCAGAGATAAAATGTCGTGATAAATCTTCGACAGACGATATTTCATAATTTTATTATTAAAAAAAGAAGAAAAATTATGTATTCTAAAGCTAAAAATGTAAAGGATTATTGATTACAGCGTTTCGTAATTATTTTCCAATAAATTTAAGAATATATATATTTTTTTAAAGCGTGCCATTAAAAAAAAAACTTAATAATTTATATGCTACATTTTTAATGAATGTAACCATAGTACAAAAATTCTTATCTTTTTGAAATTCACTTATAATAAATAATATTACCTATTGAATTAAATTTTCCATCTAATATCTTTCAGAAAATTCTTAACGTTACATTTTCTATTGAAAAATACTGAAACAAATATCCTGTTTCTATTCTCTCTTTTCCCATCATTCTTACAGACAGATTTAAGTTCTAAAGAAGAATTTTCTCTCCCTTTGAATTCATTGCTGAGTAAATATATGAGAAGGAAGACAAACACGGGGGAAATAGGGATGCAATAAGATTTACATATCTTATCGTTATTCAGATACCACTATCGAAAGAAACAAGATTTATACAAGCTGTTTTCAGTAAACTTGTTCCACCACTATGTTGTATCGAAAAATTTTCTCGTAAATTTATAAAACGAAATAAAATGAATTATCTTCTCATATTATTTCAATGTGTATTTTATGCATCGACACGTTAGATTTTTATTACAGTGTCCTTTTTACGTATTTCAAATCTTGTTTTTTTAAATCTGATTTTATTTTTCATAAAATTTATCTTTCTGTTGTGGCATCAGTATTCTTATGAAATGATTTAATTTTATGATAAAAGCAGTTGAAATTGGATATTTATGATTGGGGAGGGGGGGGGGAAGAATGTAAAAAGAATAGGAAATTTATATATATATAAATATATGTATATAAATATATAAAATATATATATTTGCTATATATAATAGTTATATATTTTATATATTTATAATTTTATATATTTATATATATTTATTATTTATATATTTATATACATATTATATATATATATATATATATATATATATATATATATATATTTATATACATATTTTATATATATATATATATATATATATATGTATATATATATATATTTATATACATATTTTATATATATATATATATAAATAATAAATATATATATAAATATAGAAAATTATAAATATATAAAATATATAAATATTATATATATGTAGATTTATCATCCCCATGTTATCGTGCAAAGATTTTTGATGTCAAAAAAAAAAAAAAAGGCTTTGGAATCAGCCATTAAGTGGTATTGAAAAAAAAAAGAAAAATGAATTTGAAACTGTATCTCCTGGAGTTTTTCATTCACCTTTAGTAAATAAATTATTCATAAATTTTATTTGCTAAAATATTCGTGTGTATTCCAGAGTGTATTCACTAGGGGAAAGACGTACATATTTTGGTAAAATCGCCGTCTTTTCCCCAGTGAAAAGGAATCACTTTTTTCTCCCCAATGATCAATCTATATATTATTACTACTATATCTATGACATTAATATGTATTCCATTTTATTTAAGTTTAAATTAAAAACTAATGAATTACTAATAAAATATTTAATAAATAGTGTTGCTAAAAATGGAAGTAAATTTTAACTTCATAAATAATTGCAGAAATTATTAATTTTGATTCTGTAACTCGAAAAAAAAAAAAAAAAAATCTTTACCATAAGTTTTACGATAAAACAAGTTTGTAAAACTGCTTTTCTAAAATATTTTCTAAAATTAAACTAAAATCTCATTCTCCGATATTAATGCATAATACAGATAATGTTGTAGAAAATAATTTATCTGTGAGCAGTCGCTTATGAAATGTAAATGTTACACGAATATATTTTGGTCACAGTTAATTAGAACTGGTAATTTATTATAAGCCATTCTTTTGTTACACTGAGAAATTCGTTCTTAAAACTTTATTTTTGAATTCCCCTTTCCCCCTCCTTTCCGAAAGTAAAAAAAACAAAAAAAAAAACTCATCGTTAAATTTATAAATAATTACGTCTAAAAATCAATTCTTAAATCAATATTATCAATGCTTTAATAATGACAAAAAGAAAAAAATAAAAATAAATAAATAATAAAAAATGTATCTGATATAACTCTAGTAGCACAACAGTTGAGCACGATAGTGAACGCTTCAGATTGCTTAGAGATCTGCAGATTAATTTAACAGCTCAAAAGAAATGCCAGACTTTTCTAATATAATAGAATTTAAGTTATCTCTCTAAATTATTTTATTTGTTTTATGTTTTTAGTTTATTTTCTATGTAGATACAAATTTTACATATTATATGAATTGTCAATACTTTTTCTGACACCTGACTCTGTGTTCGGCATTCCTGGACTGCAGACATATTTAATTTTGCTACAGATACAGAAAATTCTGCTACTAGGTATATAGCATGGCAATTTTTAAATAATGTCCCATTTTATTTAATTTATTAAATCAAGAAGGTAAAACATAGCAATTTATTATTAAGAGTTAATTTTTTGTTGACTTATATAACGAAATTTACAAATTGTGTTTATAAATAAGGCTTTGATATAGAATAATCATACAGCCACGAAAAAATATTTCGAAAATTGCAGATTGTTTTTTCAGTATCATAAAACAAACAATTAAAATGAGTGGATTGGAGACAGTTCTGTTGACCATTGAAATTATAAGCTACTGAAAAAATCAGCCATTATAATTACGAAGAAAAATACTTCTACCGTTAATTCAATCAGCCGATTTGGTCCATTTCATCATACCAAAACCGATCTACAATTCTAGCAAAAATATTTTGGAAACTTACGTTATTCTGAATTTACTGCTGATTCAGCGGCAAGCCATTAATTGGAAATTAGGACCAACTTAAAATTAGAACATTCGTTTTACGTACATTGTATATAAAAGTATTTTTAAATGGATTCGCTAAGTACTTATTTCACTTATAACAATCGTTCAAAGTAAGAACCTGCTTGAATTTTTTAATAATGAAATATTGGAGTATTCTAGTATATTATCTCTGAGCATTAAATAAACAGCTCCCCACCAATGGCTGAGAGTTCAAATCTTCTGGTAGAGGGGAAGTACCGGTTTCAAACGCAAGTCGTACTCGTCAGCCTAGCTGTTTGAAGTATTTCGTGGTTTACTCCAAAAGTCACTTGAGGAGATGCCGGATTCGATCGCGATCGTGCAGTAGTTATTTTTTATAGTTTACACGAAAGACATACCCAGTCCCTACAAACCCTAGCCTTGTGAATGAGCTTAAAACCACACAACACTGAAAATCGCATAAGTAACACCGAGAATCTTTTAGAAAGAACATCAGGGAAGGTATTCCTATAGCCTAAGTCCCAAGAGCAGACAAATTGCCTAGAAAACACATATACCACACAATTAGTAAACAAAACAAGTTGTGGAATTCTGTCTTTTGTTCAACATTAAAAATTTTGGTAAGACTTGCCGTATTTATCAAAATTGTTTGTCTATAGTACAATAAGATAAATTACAAAAAAACTTATATCGGGATAATTAAAGATTGTAGATCTCTATTAAAGGCAGGAAAGAGGATATTTTTACTAAATAAAAATGAAATTGAAAAATACTTTCGAGGCAAATTCTAGATTTCCCCCCCCCCCCTCCTTTCTTTATTTGCATTTTTTGTACCAAAGCATACGAAAGATTTTTTATTATTATTATTATTATTAATGTTAGAAAAAGTGAGTAAAAGAACGTTTTGAAAAAGGATTAAAAAAAAAAAATACACATGTTTAATGGATGTATTCCAGAAAGCTAAAAATGTGAATCCAAAAATTCATACAAATAAAATTATCTCGAAAATTTCTTCGGGAGAAAAAATGCAACATTTTTTTCTCTTTAGTTTTATTTATGTAACGCTAGAAATGTGAATGTATAATTGGATGGGAGAGATTTTTAATGTCAAATTTACAATAGAAGCCATTACGAATATTTAAATTCATATTTTTATCTTTTTTTTTTTTCTGTTTCTTTTCCCTTTAAAGTTAGAACAATTAGTGAAACTTCATTTTCAGTTTTCAAGACTTTTAGTAATGAAATACTAAACTCTACCATTTTTTTTTTTTTTTTCTCTCTCGGATAATCTCTACCAATACTTTTTCTACATTCATGAGAAGAAAGTATTGGATTCGTAAAAAGGTTCGAGTTTATAAGTTTTAAGAGTTCCTAACGCGAATAAGAGGCCCAAAAGAGAAAGAGTGAGAACTTTGAGTTAATCGCTTTGCGGGTCGGGTGCGGGTCGAATTAGCATCAATTTTTGATTTGTAGCTAAAACCGCGGGTCTACCCGCGAAATATGTTTCATCGGAGAATTTTTTTATATTTTTTATGAATAAATTTTTTTTATTGCAGAGATTGGATGGCATTCTCTTCCTTTATGGCAGTTTTAAAGCCTCACAGCATAGATTTAATTCATAAAGAAGAAATGCATAGATATTAATACTTCACGTTTGAAATGTTATATTAAAAAAATATTTGCCTTCCAGCGTTTATTTGCTTCCTCGTTTTGCTTTTTTTTTTATATATATATTGGGAATATTTAAAACAACAGATTTGTTAAAAGTAAGTGTTCTTGTCTAGGAATATCAGTTTTTGTTCATTAAGCATTAAAAAAAAGTGTCTTTTTAGTGTCTGCAGTTTAATAGTAATTAATACAAAACTTTGAATAAACACCATAAAATATAAGAACTCGCAACAATTGTTTCGAATAAAAAAAAAAAAACTCTACCCTTCGACAGGCGAATAAAGTAAGCACGAGTGCTGCAAAAAAGGCGGCAACGCACGAAGGGTCGTGTTTTCTTTCGATCCGAAACAATTGTTACGAGTTCTAATATTTCATGGTGTTTATTCAAAATTTTGTACCAATTAATACACAAATATGTGGAAATATATTGATAAATTATAATGTAAAATCAAACGACTGAACAATTAAACGACTAAGTAGTATGTAGAATTTAAAATGAAATTCTCAAACAAATTAAAATTTAAAATTTTACTTAATTTAAATGTCTTTCGAGAAATAATATATTTCAATGCGTGTATGTGCAAATTTTCATATCTCCTATAAAACATCATTAAAAAAAAAAAAAAAAAAAAAAAAAACTTTCGATGCACACTATCCTCTTAAGTGTTTCATTATTAAAGTCTTGCTGCCTTATTTTAAGAGGACTCTATTACCGTCGCCGGCAGCCAATGTTATTCTATGAAGAATTTATAACTCGTTAACTAATGCATATTTTTAAATTCCGTTTTCACATTCAGAAAATTCCCAACAGTTACCATTTTACCGCTTTCTATAATTTGATCTTTTTAATTTATTATATTTTATTTTGAAGTTGTAAAATGGGAATTTTCCCAAGTCAAATTTTGCATTTTTGGGTTTAAAAATGAAATACTAAAAATTAAGAAAATCAATTTTTAGAAAATGATAACCAGTTGAATATGAGATTTCTCAATATGAAAATAGAATTTGAAAATATATATTAGTTAATGAGTTATAACGGGGCAAAATTCCCCTATAGATAACCATTGGCTTTGGCTTTTAGAGACGATAAACACTGGTAGAGCCCTTAATCTTTTCTGAAGTGCCTTCATCTGACTGAAATCCACGTCGAATTCTTTCACACGGTTTTAGTGTATCATGCCAATATTTGTTTCATTTCAGTAGCGTATGAACTAAGAATTTTCATTTCATGGAAAGTTTTGGCTGATACTGTTTTAATATTTCACCTTGTTCAAAATATCCAATTCAGTTAGTGCTTCCAAAGTCTCAATTTTAGAATGGTTCTAGGAATATTTAATTTTAGTTCATTAATCATTAAAAAAAAAAGTGTCAATTTTTTATAGAAATTGAAAATATATTTCGTTATTTGTTAGTTATTTTGTAAGACAGCACCCATGCAGCACACTTGGTTCTAAGCACATCGCAGATACATTATACTGTCCCACTCACGAACCGTCATTTTGTGCTGGGATGTAAGCACATCACAATGACATGCGATAGCTTTATACGCTATTTTTGCAACTTCTATTCAGTCAAATAAGGCTGTAAAAAGTACGTCTCTGAGATAGCGATATTAGCGCGAAATCTCATGCATGCACTAAACACAACATTTATGTAATGTCATATTTTGTGCCGCAAATAGACGATATTTCCACGTTTATACAACATCCTTGAGATTTAGATGGAGAAATTTGAGATACCTACGATGCTACCAATGTCACATTGCGACGTTTTTTCTACGTTCTATGGATTAAACTGTGCTGTATTGGCGATACTTAAAATAACCTTACTTCTCAAGAAAAAAATCTGTTAGTGAAAATATCTTAATTTTAAATTTATTTTTTAGTTTTCCATTGTTTTCTTCTTGCAAAACTCCTGACTGTATATTTAAATTTCTGTGGCACATTTATCTTATTACCAGAATAAAAAATTTAAATGAGGTATGGATGTATAATAGATATTATGATTAGCTACACGCTTCGGAAATCAAGTTTTTGAGAGCTGTAAAGAAATGTACAAGAATGGACCAACTAACTAATGATTCCATACGCTCCGACTTAAAAATATACAATATCAACCAAAAAATAAAAGAATATCAAGATAAATGGAAAGCCCACGGGGAGTGAATGAGCAAAAACCGACTACCAAAAAAGATGAATTACAAACCTAGAGGTTACCGAGACCGCGGCAGACCTATGCTCCGGTGGATTGATCAATGGGACCGGAACAAGCTGATAGCCTAATCCATGCTGAAATATTCTATGCAGCAGTAGTAAGATACCAAACAAAATATTCAAAAGATCTTTGATATATTTTTGTGTTTATAATATTTCAATATTTAATGAGATGTGCTGGGTGTTCCAAAATGATATTTCTAACTTTGATCACGTATAAGTGAGGAATGGAGTTAGATAGGAAGATGCGGTTTGCAGCATAATGTTCACCACGGAGGAGAATTCATTTTCTACGTGATGTTTTCACACATCTAAAGTTTTAGTAGCCGTTTAACAGAGTTAAGTGTAAGCACCATCTGTAGCACGCAGGATGTCTAAGTGATATTCCAGTTCTATCCACCCACCAGTCCGCCTGAAGAATCCCACATCAGCGTCTTTTAGACGACACCTAAGGACCCTTCAGAGACTGGCTTCAACTTCGGTTTCTTTTTATATCTCTTTGATGTGGGAATCGAATTGACGTGAAGCAGCAGAGAGATTTTCTTGGCTGGTAAACCTCCTACTGCGATCGAAATTGGGTCTCTTTTGTAAAAGAGCAATAAAAAGTAATGTCTTCATTGTAAATGTGAGCAAAATGTCAAGGGTCGCTTTCGGACAACGGATAATTTATGAGTTTTGAAGCTCTACACCGTTGCTAGTATATGAAGGATCCTTTACACAGAGCCCCAAAGAAAAAAATTAGTGTAAGTGGTGGGCATTTTCATCAATGCGTCACCTGCAAAGACAAAAGAAAGGCTTAATTAAACTTTATAGTTATATATAATATTAATTTTTTTGTGGCTTCTCGGTGTGCGGTGTTTAAAAATCATTTGCCTGAACAGTTCATAATATTAGCTTTACATATTCGCAATTCATAATATCCGTACGTATTGTGTATGTTGTATAACCGTTCATACGATTTCAAAAATTTTAAAATATTTGAGAGTGTAGACACATGGCTGTAACAAGGATGTTGAAGTCACTCCACGAACATAGTTTTATTTTAAAACTTAATCAGAAACATGAAATAAAATACACACGAGTATATTCTTAAAAAAAAATCGCTGTAACTAAAAACGTATGTTTGAATGCTATTGAAATACCATAATGAATACCTAACCATTCTGACACTTCTTCGTGTGCAACAAGATTTAGATTTATAAAAGCTTCAATGAGTATGATACACTCTATTGTTAAAAAGAAAACTGAGTGCGTTATTGTGTTTTCAAACTGAATGTGTCACTACATTTAGAAGCATCATTCACTGAATGAATACCATTTATAAGTTGACGTAATTTTCGGTGAGTAATACAACGTTTAAACGTATTCTATCCTATTTTTCAACTATCTATTTAACACCTGACCATGTACGTTTAACCCCAAATTAAAAAAAAAAAAAAATTGCTTTTGAATGACGTCATTTTCAGTTTGAATGAATCAAAAAATAATAAATTTTATTAAAAGGAACAAGTGAAAGTGGAGAAAGTGAAAAATGTAGGTGACCCACAAAACCACACACCAACAGGACACAAAAGTGGAGAATTCTGCCAGTACAATTTTCGCGGTGAAACAGATATTATGTCCAATGTCATTGCTACTTAGAACAGCTGCTTTTCTTTCTTATCGAGGTTTCTTTTGTTGTTGGTTGGAAATCGATTGAGGTCTTTTTTTGAAGTTTGTTACCGGAGGCCTTTGTTGAACCCGATTAAGTTGCAGGAATGTAGTTTACTTTTTTTTTTAACGCCCGAACTCTCTTATTAAAAAAAGCCTTCTCAACGACGATGTTTTTCATAATTATAATAGCATTTTCATATGTAAAAAATGGTTGGAAAAATCATCCTTTAAAATGGTAAATCGTGCATGATCTGAATTAATGTCGATTTCTTATTTGTAGCTGATTTAGAAAACTAATGTTATATTGTTTCAAAGTTCTTAAATAATATACTGTTGTATGCAATCGGAATAAAATCAAGGCGGCAGTATACAATTTTTTTTTTTTTTTTTTTTTTTTTTTTATGAACAGTAGATGAATTTATGAAATATAGATAACAGCAGATGAATTTAAGAAGTATACACAAAGTATTGCATGTAAATTTAGACATGTAAAAATTAATAGAATAATTGTAATCTTTTTTAATTTATTTTCTTATAACAAGCAATAATTCTAGAAAAATAATTTCACTTTATGTACAATTTACCTTCCCTTCATTAAAAATTAGTTGTAGAATATTTTGTTTTTTCATTTTCAAACAAAGTTTTTAAATGTTTGACTTTAGTCTAGGTCTGCTTATCCATCCGCGTTTTCATTTGCATAAATAATTTTAAAATTGCATAAAATACATTCTAATTGTATTTATCCGGCACATCATAAATATTTTTCAACATCATTGAGAAGTATAAAAAACGTTATTTTATTTTTATTTTATTCATTTATTTATTTTTTAAATAAATATTTAGATAAGAAACATAGAAGTTTCAAATTTCCGTATAAACAATTTATCTTCCAAAAGAAAAATGTTAAATAAAACATGACGATACATATCTTTTATGAACTTCATTATCAGCTTGCACCACATTCCAAGTGTCGCATTAGTGGTAACCCGGACGCTGCAAGAAATACACAACAAATTATCATGTTCACTCTTGACAACAGATGGGCAGATGGCAGCACCGGATATCTTCCTATCTTAAACTATATGGAAGATGTCGCTACACTTGTATGAAATCAAAAGGTGCATAAAAATAAAGGTACTTTTGCCTGCCTTCCTAGACTCATAAGTTCCTCCTTTTATTAAGAAAAAACTAAAAACGTGCATCAAATTTCATGTTTGCGTATTAATATACAAATTTTACAACAATCCGATTTTGTTATAACCATTCGTGCTAATATGCGAACAAAACCGACATTTTCATTGCGATAGTTTTGCGATAGAAAACATTTTGTAAAAAATGCTTTAATTTCTGATATTACATAAAAATAAACTATATTCTAAATGTGTAAAAACATTTAAGCAAGAAAAATGAATGCTATGTGCAACAAGTTAAAGTAACTCTAAAATGCAGTATAAATATGCATGTTCGATTTTTTGTGCTTCTGTGTGCTTTGATTTTTACACTTTTTTTTTTTTTTTTTTTTTTTTTTTATGCTTTACCTAATTGGTTATTTTGTACGAATAAAATTACTATTTTTTTTTTTTTTTTTTTTTTTTTTTAAATTTGCTAGATATTTATTTGAAGATAAATAAGCCAAAAGTGTCATTTTCTATCAATTCAATTTCTTTTTATTATTTCGCTTAAAATTACTTAATTTTTTTTTTTTTTTTTTTTTTTTTTTTAAATAATAAAAAACCTCAACTTTTACAATATATACAACATCACAGTATTCTTATTTGTCATACTTAATTTTTAAAACGTTGAACTGTCATATTATGCTATATGCAGCTTCATTGTTTTTAAACAAGACAAAATTCATAAAGTACATTTTCATTAAATTTCCCTTCTGAAAACTTGCTTAGTTGTTTTTACCCTGCTTAAGTTTCTTTAAAATGAAGCTAATACAAGAGGCAAAAATTGGGGCCCTGTAGACCCCCCCCCTCCCCACCTTGTCAAAATTAAATTAGCTAAAATGGTCCAGAAAATTACAATGTGTAAAAGGGCCCCCTTTTAAAAATAAAAAAAAGTGCTCTTTTCCAAAATTCTATTTTATAAAATTTACCCTTTATATTCATATTTGCAGTACTGCATATTTCCATAGAATGCTTTTTTTTTTTTCGATTCAACGAAACGCTTTTAACTTGATATTAAACACTGATATTAAAATAGAAAGTTTTACAGTTCTTTTTATTTTTTTTACCACGAAAATGTCTTAAAAATAACTTTATCGACGGTAATTTAAATTACCAGTACACTAAAAAGCGTATAAAATCAAATTTATGAAAGAAATGTCAAAGACATTTATAATAGAAGAACGTACAGTCATCCCCACTTAATCGGGTAACGGATAATCGAATACCCCGCTTATAAGAATATAAAGTTATAGAACAAATTGTTTACTCCATAGAAGTAATGTTAATTTTCCTCGTTTAAAGAAATATTTTTTATAACGCCATCCCCCTTAATTGCATAAACACTTAAAGTTTCTTAAATAAAATTCCTCTATTTCTGGGCAAATTTTCTCTCTCATTCTCAAAAAAAAAAAAAATCCGTTCTTCTTTTAAAAATGTTATATAACTAAGGCATGCTCTTTAAACATGAGACGGTATTCCTGCCGAGATGATAAAAATTATTTTGCAAAAGCCAAATTTATAAAATCAGCAACTGATGCGAAAATTGGAAATTAAAATACAAATGATCTCCAGGAATTAGAAATCACAAATTTTGAAAGTTTTCAGATGATTGAAAAAGAACTTTATGAACTCATAGATGTGGATAGAGATGGAGAAACAGAAAGAGATGAAGAGTTTAATCTTCCAATAAAACCTTTAAATGAAAGTGAGAAAGAAGAGCAGCGAACGACAAATGAAGCTGCAAAATCCTTTAATATTATTCATCGTCATTTTGAGTCTCATAGAAGCGATTATAATCTATGTATGTGCTTTAGAAAAAGAAATCGAAAAGCGTTTAGTTAAGTCTATGTTAAAGTAATCAATCATAACTGATTTCTTTTTTGTTGTTGTTGTTAAAAGTAAAATTGCAAGTACACTTTATTTTGTATTTATTCCAGCATTAATTGCATTTATAAATTACTGTAATATTTTAACTTAGTAAAAGTTTTGTTAAATATTTAAATAAGAAAGGGGTACCGATCATTTATCTTTTCATGTAAGCATAAAACCATTATAGTTATACATGCAATTGCGTTTCTAGTATTCCCCGCATAATTGAATACCCCGCTTAATCGAATTAATATAGTTGAAACGGTAGATATTCGTTTAAGCGGGACCCGACTGTATATACCTTACTTTAATCTCATTATAAAGCACTTGACACTATATGCAGCCGTTTTTGTTTCACAAATGATTTTGTATAGCTCTCTCTCTCTCTCTCTCTCTCTCTCTCTCTCTATATATATATATATATATATATATATATATATATATATATATTTCACGATCTTCACGTGTGTTATAATTTCTAAATTACTTCAAGAAACTACCACCAATCTTGGATAATGAGCATAAGTACTTAATAATGTTACTTTAGTACTTAAAATAACTTTAGTACTTAAGTACTTTAGTACTTAATGTTACTTTAGTACTTATTAATGTTATAATGAACATAAGTACTTTTGTACTTTTTTAGTACGACAGGATTATTTCTTTCAACCTGTCATTTTGCGTCGTTACCAATTTATAGTGTTCCACTTCGAAAATGCCGGCTAATATCCAATTTTACCATTTAATTTCTTACTCTAACTTAAAATATTTTGTGAAATCCGTAAAAACTTATATTTGTATATTTTTTTTCACGTCCCATTGCTGAGGATCGAACTCACAACCTTCCGGTTCGTAGTCGTATACTCTGACCACAGAGTCAACGGATCTTGACTGAAAATTTCTTGGTTGGTTGGAGGATTAAGGCCGATTGACTCCTTATGTGTCCTAGGCCTATAGGGGGAATGCCCTCCGTGGGGGTCTTTCTAAGGGGTCCCAGCCCGTATTTACGCGAGTTTCGGAGGAAACCACGGAAAACTCCGAACAGCTAGGTCGATGAGCGCGACCTGGGATCGAACCCGGCACCTCCCATCTACCAGCTTTGAGCGCAGAACCGCTCGGCCGCTGGTGGGCCCCTGAAAATTTCTTGATTATTTAAACTAGTGTTTTCAGATGTTTTTAGACTAACACTGTGAAATTTATTTAAAATGTGTGTTATTTTCCGTTTTAGAGATGAGTATGTTGATATTAATTATGTTTTTTAGAAATTAATGGATTAATATTAATTAATCTGTCATGAATTTTGAGTATAATTTAAACATCGAATAATTGGTTTATAGTTTTTTTTAGTATTATGTTTTGTTCTGTAGAAATTGAAACTGTTAATTATTAATAATAAATACGAAATTGTTATTAAGATTATTTTACTAATTAAAATATTTAGTAAGTATTAATCAATTAAGGGAAGATACTGTACAATTAATACATTCAAATTTTATTAATTTATTTGGAATTAAAAATCAATACATTATTTGAATATATGTTTAAGAATTTTACTGAGCACCCACTATTATTATTATTATTTATTTTATTTATTTATTTTATTTTTTTCATTCATTTATTTATTTATTTATTTTTTTCATTCATTTATTTATTTATTTTCTGATTTTATTTTATTTTAATTAATTTTATTTTTATTTTTTTGAAAGGGTGCTAAAATACAAATGTAAGTAGTTCTGTCATACTAAATTAAATTCTGTCATAGACAGAATTTCATCCGTAGTTTTTTTTTTTTTTTTTTTTTTTTAAGTATTTTTTTAAAGTCCTAATGTCATTTTTTTTTTTTTTTTTTTTTTTTTTTTTTTTAGTCCTAATGACCTCTATGTGCCAGTGGTACACTAAAGTACCAGCTAACAAATTCCTCAATATTTACTATGGTGAAGTGATATACATATTTTTTATTACACATATCTTTCAAAAATATTCTTAACTAACTTAAAAGATATATATATATATATATATATATTAATTTAATATGTTGTATTCATATAATTAAAAATATAAGTATAAAACGAATATAGTTGGAAAAAATTTGTGTTTCGCGCTCTTAAACAATCATCTGAAATGAAACATTCTATAATAGGAAGAAAACTCGTTTGGTTCCGGCATCTCTGTTTAAGCCTTTTTAAGAGGACATTCTGCCGTAAAGATCACTTTGTTCTTGGGTCACCGTGTTTTATGTGTGACAATCGAACATAAAATGAAGCCATAATTTTGGCCGTAACTTTCAGAATTATTTCGGGGAAACTGTTTGGGTGAGAAATAGGCTCCAGTGGGATATTTAATCTGAAACATACTGGAAGCGTTAAATTCTCTATAACTGAGAATAATAGTTTGAAAATAATAAGACTTTTAAATGAAATCAAACTAAAGTGATTGACAGCTACTTTTTAAGAGTGAGAAAAAAATACGTTGTGTAGCAGTATTTATGATAAAAAAAATAACTATTACTTTTAAAATTATTTAATAATCATCATTATATATAAAAAATTTTGAAAATTTTTGAAAAAAAAAAAAAAAAAAAAAAAATCAACAAAAGATAAAATAGAAGATGTAAAAAAAAAAAAAAAAAAAAAAAAAAAATGATGTAAGATTTGTAAAAGAAGTGAAAACCGAATGAAAAGAAAAAAAATAGAAATATGTTTAAAAAGGAAAATATTTATTAGCTTTTAGAAAATAACTAAATAAACATCTATATATTTAAATAAAAGCAAATACATACTTTGACCTTTTTATACAAGTTCAAGAAATTTATGACATTAGGAATATTTGGGAAAATATAGTTTTTAGAAAGAGCAGTTAAGTGAATTTGGTAGTTTTTAAAACATTCAAAGATTTTTTTATATGCCTGTTTCAAACATTTTAACGAAGAGGACACATAATATTATAATAAATTATTGCTCTTTTACACTCAAATTTATGGATAAAAATTTGTATTCATTATATTAAAAAAAAAAAAATAATAATAATAATATACGCTTCTCCCCCCCCCCCCCCCTTCGAATCCCATTCAACCTTTTAACAGTTTCGTTATACCACAGCAAAATGTGGTAAAGAAATGAAATATTATAATGGATTTTAAATAAAGATAATAGGATGGATTATATAGATATTTAGGACGGATTGAATATATTAGAGAAATTTTTGAAAAGCGAAAAGTGCATGTGATCGTGAAATGTATAAATCATAGTACTAAAGATTAATGTTATGATCACTTCCAAGTAGACTTAATTTTTTAATTTAATTCTCTAATTGTTTGTTAATGAATTTCTCTTAAAAAAAATAGTGATTCCAACAACTACAGTACATATTTTTATTCTCACGTGTGGAATTCACCTGTGCTTTGCCTATTCATTTCTAGACATTTGATGTTTGGATAAATTTCTTCTTAAAAAAATTTGTCGGTGAGATTCTTATATTTTCTTGTTTTTTTACTTGCTCCTTTTATTCGCCTAAATTTTCCTAAAAATTTGTAATTTTTAAATTTTAGTTTATCCAATGGTTGCCATGTTTATTCTCAAATGTGTTTCCTTATCTCCTTAAGAAAAAAAATTCATTTTTCACTACATGTGTTATTTCCAACAAGGTTAAGCAACCATGTCAAAACACTGCAATCCAATGCTTTATATTCTTCTCATTTCAATTCAATTTCCAGGATATATATGTAGTCATATTCAAATAAGTTTCCATTTTCTTTACACCTATTTCAGTGGCGGAGTACCTGCCAATGCCATCTTAATAGAAAGCACCTTCCATTTTTAATGATGTCCTATTAAATCAGCAGAGTGTTATCCTCGCGAGTGCTGACATCAAAAGAAAACTGCGTAGTTTTAAAATGATTCTGTTAACACAGTAATGCAGATATCCTGTATGGGGAAGACACTTATTATTACATATTTTCCCTTGACAATGAACAGACGGCGTCCTTTGACAAACCTTACATCACATATGCACTGGAGAGGAAATTTAATTTGGGACGAAGCGCGCATAGATATTTAGGACGGATGGAATATATTAGGGAAATTTTTGAAGAGAGAAATGTGCGTGTGACCGTGAAAAGTCCAAGTCATTTTATGTTTCACTTTTTCTCTTTAACCATACCGGAATTCAGGAATCCATTTATTTAATGTTGTATATAAATTTCGGAAAACTTTTTAAATTTTAATGAATTGTAATATATTTAATTAAATACTTAATATTGCAGTAAATTAATACATCGAAATGTGATATAATCTTTAGAAAAAGCTGTGTTTATTTATTTTTTCCTCTGTACACAATGTTTTAGTTGTATATATTTTTTAAATGTGCATTATTCTCAAATACAATACCTTAGGTGTAGATTTTTTTAAAAATATATCTGTTTTATTATTAATATTATTATTACTTATGCTAGTTTCAATCGCTGTTTTTCACGTTTTCAGAAACTTTATTTTATTCATTTCCGTCTTTTGAGGGGAGAAAAAAAAATTCTGTTTGTTATAATTTTCAGGATTTTGATGAGTCAACCTTCAAATTTCATTTTTTTTTTTTTTTTTTTTTTTTTTTTTTTTTGCAATAGTTTTCATAAAAAGTAACTCAGCCGTACTATGGTTTATTCTCTCTTCATTATGTTGCAAAATAACTGATAGTTTCAGGGATCGATGGCAAAATTTGGGTCATTTTTGCTGCCCCTTCACAAAATTCCACATTAAAAAAAAAAAAAAAAAACTTCACAAAATTCAAATTTATAAAAAGGAGGACCCTTCATAAAATTCAAATTTATGAAATGAGCTCCTTAACAAGATTTTATTTTATAAAAATGATCCTTTTATAAAATGTTTCCATGTTTTCAATATTATATTTAATTAATGCCATATTTTTTTCTCAACGAAACTCCATTAACTTGATATTAAATATTATGTACAATGATTGTAAAAATAGAAGGTTTTACACGATGTTTTATTTTTTCATAAAAATCAAAATTTCACAAAAATCAAAACCTGGATCGACCCCTGAGCTTATGATATTAGGAATAATTTGTACTATAAAATGTTTGGTCGTGATGACTATTAGTATGCTCTCAATCACACTAATCAGCGCATGTTAACAAAAATTGTTAAATCTATTAAAGATTTATGTGCCTCATTTTTTTTTTTTTTTTTTTAACGCGTTGTTTTTTTAAATGATAGTTTCCATTTTTAATTATATCATTTCAACTGTTTTGGATTTGACCCAATATTTAATTTAAATGATTGGTTACTTTTCGTTTATTCATTCTTTAAAGGGTCTAGAAGTTTTAATCTTAAAAAATAATAATAATAATAATTAATAATAATAATAATATATATATATATATATATATATATGCTTTTTGTATAATAAAAATAAAATAAATAAATAAACTTTAAATTTTACATCTACTTTTTAAGATAGCACGCGATCATGTTTTATATAAAAATTAAATCATCAAATTCATTTTTTTACTTATTTTTATTTCATTTTTCACGTACACTTTTTATTTCTTAATTCAAAATTATAATTAAAAAAAAAAAAAAAAAATTCGATAGTGTATGTTTCGATACTGATTATTATTAATTTTCTTTTTTTTCCTTTTTCTTTCCAAAAAAAATGGAAAAAAAAAAAAAAAAAAAAAAAAAATGGTGAAATTCTGGCAAAAACAGAATTTAGTTTAGAACGGAGGACTATTAGATTATTATTATTATTATTATTATTATCATCATCATAACATCGCTTTCAAATTATTCAATTATATTTTCGATAAATTTTAGATTTCGATAAATGTCAAACTATCGAAAAATGACACCGCAAAAATCCCAGATTGAGATTAATAGTCCTCAGTCCTAAAAATAAAAAAAATTAAAAATGACAAAAAATAAAACATGTTGAAATATGGATAATTTTGAACTTTTTCATGCCTCATTATTTTACGTACTTCAGTTCAAAAATTATGAGCAAAATTGTAACTGATGTCAGTATCTGAACTTCATTGCATTTCTAAATTTCAACACTTTTCTTCTCAAAAGGGCTTTTTTACCACCTACCGCAAACTATCTTATCGTGAAATTAACCTATTGGCTTTCTTATGGTCTTAAAATGTGTGCACAAACCTATTTCATAAAATGAATTAGGGATTTTGAGATTTCAAAATTTACTATTTTCAAAACTGTGTAAAACATAAAAATGTGAAAATTTTTCTGAAAATTCAAATGTTTTCGTAAGATTAAATAAAATTTTAATAAGTATCAATTCCTTCTGTAGATATCCTTTATATAAATGTGTGTGTGTGCAAAAATTTATAGAAATAGGGGAAAAACTTTTTTGAATATCTTGCGGATGGTGACAAAAAAAAAAAAAAAGCCTTTTCCAGAAAAGAATCTTTAAAGTTTAGAAATGCAATAACATTCAATACTGTAATTAGTTACAATTTTGTTCATAATTTTTTATCTGAAGAACATAAAATCATAGATGAAGCATCAAAATGTTTAAAATTGTTCATATTTCAACATTTCATTTAATTTTTTTTTTTTTTTTTTTTTTTTTCCTTTTCAAAAAGTTTTTTTTTTTTTTTAACTCGAAAAACTTAACTTTTCTAAATGATTTTTTTTTTTATTTTACCTATGCAAAAAAGAAAGAAAAAAACAGCTAAATTTAAATGTGATCATTAAATGGTGCTTTTTAAACATTCCAATTTTTATATTAGTTGCGTCTCACCATTGACTAAATATAATCTATAGCCAGAAATTATACATAGCTATTTGTATTTCTGTGTTTTTACAGAAAGCCTTTAAATATATAAAATCAAATTAATGAGAACCAAGTTTTTTTTTTTTTTTTTTTCTTTTTTTGCATATGCGTTCTTCATTTAATAGAATAACATTTCTAATTAACTAAATTTACTTGTTATGAAATCGATTTTTTTTTTTTTTTTTTTTTTTTTTTTTTTTCTGGAAGGAAGCTCGTTATATCTTTTTATATCGATTTAATGAATGCAATGTATGAATAAATTAAATATGCAATGAAGTTGAAACATAGAGGGTTATTTAAATCAGAAAGACTGTATTAGACTTTTTTACTTTCTCTTAAAAGATATGAAGAAAACAAACCATTATATAGAGTAAAAAATATCATTAAAGGTTACAAAAAATGTTGTCTTTATATATATTACGAATTCTTCTATTTTTAATATCTGAAGAAAATTACTACCTAATAAAGTTTTGTATCTCCTTGTTACATTCGAAATTACGATTTCTTGCCGCGTTCTCAAATATTTGCAACTTTTAACCAACAGACTCCGAATTCAGACTTTCATTAATTCATTATACAAGACAAGCATATCTAATGAGAGCAATCTCTTTAACTGCAAGGTTACTTCCCCTTTGTTTGCCAAGGAGTACTTTGCTAAATTGATTTCTAAAAACAATCGTATTAAAGGCATTCATTCTTCGTCTGTACTTTTCATCTCCGTCTACTCAACTCAACGTTTTCTGGGATATTAATGACTGCTCTGCGATAGATGGATGTCATTTAGAAGCCATTTGTGGAGTTTTTCCTCCGCTTGCGAACAAATACTAAATGTCATTATATTTCTTCCTAGGAAATGACATTTTAAGTATTTTTGCTTTCCGTTTCAGATAAATGAAAAAACTATATATATTGTGGAAGCCGACTTGATATTACATGTACATAAATTCTTTTAAGACGACAAAGTTGAAGCTATCCGTTTGTTGATGTATAAATGCATTTTTATTGATTGATAATAGTTTGGGGGCATATATTTATCCTGAAAACATCTGTTTTCTAGTTTGTAATTTTAAATTCTGAAGCATTTATCATTTGTTATTTTAGTCCAGATGATGCGTTCCATTAGGCTCAGAGTAACATTTGAAATCCAGAGAATCTTAAAAAAAAAAAAAAGAAAGGGGGGAGATTAGAGCACGACTCAAAAAGATTATATAATGTAGGAAGATATCTGCATATATTGAGTAATTTATTAAATCAGTAATATTTCCATAAATAAAATGTACTAATTATATAACAAGATAATTTAATTGAACTAAAAAAAAAAAATAAATAAATAAATGACGCGCGTGGCTGCTTTTATTTTGAAACTCGAATTCTGCGATTTGCTAGTGAAAAAAAAAAAAAAAAAAAAGTAATGCTGCAATCAGACTTAAGTCAAAGTTAGGTATGATATATTAAGGAGGATTATATTAACGAACCTTAATATAATAATATTAAGAAGTCAGCCACAGTTAAACGGTTAATAATATGCTACTTTTTTTTTTTTTTCCATAATTTATATTTCTTCTTATTTTCATGCGTTGTTCTCAAATTCCAGTGACTTTCATTAATCTATTATATAACATATACACATATCTAAAGAGAGCAATCTCTTTAACTTAATGTTACTTTCCGTCTTGTTTGTTAAGGAGTAATTTCTTCGTCTGTATTTTTCATCCCCCTTCTATACAACGATTTCTGGGATATTAATGACTGATACGCGATATAGATGTCATTTAGAAGCCATTTGAGCAGTTTTTCTTCCATTTGCGAACAGAAATTAAATTTGACTACATTTCATGCTAGAAAATAATGTTTTAAGTATTTTTGTTTTCCGTTTCGGATGAAGCAATATATATTATAGAAGCGGACTAATATTACATGCACTTAAATTCTCTTAAAGCGATAATATCATAGCTATTTGCTTGCTAATGTTAAATGCATTTTTTAAATGATTGCTAATAGTTTGGAACATATTTATCGCCATAACATTTGTTTTTCAGTTTGTAATCTGAAATTCTGAAGCATTTAACGTTTGTTGTTTGAAGTTTAAACAAAGTGCCCCATTTGATTGAATTTCGACTCGTTTGAAATCTAAAGGATTTTAGAAAGGAAGAAAAAATGGATAACAGACAGATATATACTTTTGTTTCAACACACGATTAACCCTTTCACGCCCAAGGGAAATATTTTTCCCTTCTACAAAAATCGTTATCGATTGTTCAATTATTATTGAATCTATATTTATTTACTGAATGTCAAAATAAAACGTATGTCCAAGGCAGCAAATGTGTTTCTGGACGAATAAAAAAAAAAAAAAAAAGTATAGAAAATAGGACACATAATAAATGTGTTATGTGCAATGTCCACTTGTGCTTCACAAGTAAACGAAATTGTTTCGTAGAATACCATAACTAGCTATTTTACTTTTCTGATAATTTTTATATTGCAAAGCAATAAATAAAATACCGATATAATAAACCTAACTCTTCGTTTATTTACTTTTATGGTCCATAGGGAAAATATTTCCCATGAAATTATAGGAAACCTATACACCCTGCTATGTTTTTCTGGTGATATTCTCTTACTTTACACCCACAATAGATAAAATATTGTGTTGTATTGGCATATTTAGTCTTGGAAATCTTATGGTCCTGAAAGGGTTAATTTTGCCATTTATACTACGAAATAAAGTCACTCAACTGATTTGTACATAATTAAAAAGTTTTTTGAATAGAATAATGGTTACTGGACATGTAATATTCACGTAGTTCTTAAAATATTAACTTCACTGAGGAAACTGGTTAAGTTGAACAGATTTACAGCTTTTTTTTTTTCATATACTGTAGGGCTGGAAAATTTGGCGCAGAACTCGCACCAGTGTTCGTTTAAAATTTCTCTACCTATAAAATCGTTAATTCATTGAGATAATATTTTTGTTTCATTTATTCTGCTATGAATTCTGCGCCAGTTTTTCATCCTGTATACTTTTTATTTTTATTTTTTTTCTTAACCTAAGGAAAAATTTATGTGGGTTCAAGTTTGAATAATTGTAAATAAAATTATTGAAAATAACAATTTTTTCTATTTTATAATGCATATAAAATAAATGATTCCCCATTATCGATACTGGATTCAAGTATCACCGCATATATTCAGCATTTGACGAAATTTGAATACAGGAAATATTAATATATTTTCGGTGCAGTTGAATATTGAATTACAAGTACAGTTTTAGTATAGGACACCATCGGCGACTTTTTATTTACTAGCTGTTGTACCTGTTTTTCGGAAAGTAAATGACAATAGAAATTGTTTTTTGGACTATGAGAAAATTTATGATCAAATTAGTGCACAAACAATTGTGAAAAAAAAAAAATCTCTCTCTCTCTCTCTCTCTCTCTCTCTCTCTCTCTATATATATATATATATATATATATATATATATTAGATAGATAGATAGATAGAGAGAGGGGGACGAGGGGGCAGAATATGTGTGTGTGTGTGTGAAAATTTACAAATTGTACTTATTAACTATAATAATCCATTCTCTATCTTCATGAGTATAGTACACTTCAACTAAGATAAATATTTTAATAATATACTGTGAATAATACATTCCCGTGTGAAGAACTGACCCAACAGCTAGTAATAATAATAAAAATATATTAAAGTAACAATGTGAACAAAATTTAAACAACGTGTTAATGGAAATATTTTTAAAAATACTTAGTGTAAAATTATTGATTTCAATTATTATAAAATTATGATAAATACATAAAAAAAAAAGAAGAAGATAAACATAAATTATATAGAATTTAACATTAAGTAAAAAAATAACTGTTAAATTTTTTTATGTAATTTTCCTGATGTAGCTTTTGAATATAAGCATGAAATATTATAAACTTGCTTTTGAAAATAAACATGCTTCAGAAAAGCGTTAAGAAACATAAACAAAAAGAAGTTACTTAAATTAGATTAAATATTCTGTTCTTTAACTTTCTTTTATTCGATTAGTAAATTTAATATTATCTTGATAATTTAAAATTGCTCTTAAGCTTGATTGTTGTACATAAATAATGTAGTTTGTTTCTAAAATTATTTCTTTTTCTTTACAGGTGAGTGATAAACAGTCAGGCTCATTAATAGGGTAAGCTTTGATTATATCAAAGATTGTCTGTCAAATGCGTTATTTGTTATTAACCATCTAACCGCCGCTGGTGGATATCTGATCACTGAGCTGTTCTCACCCCCTCCCCCTCCAATATACTTATGGTTCAAAATCATATAATTGGGATTTTTTTTAAGTTTTAAGGTTTTTTATAATAGGATTATTATATGATGTACACTGATACATTTATAATCTCTAGTTGAATTAAGCTTATTTTAATACATTGAAAAAACTGTGCTGTGAAAATAACATTAAAATTTTGTCCTTTTCAAAGGCGATCTGATGGTTAATATATAAATATGTGTGATCTTGATATGATAGCATTAATAAAAGATTAAATGTTTAAAAAATTATTTATTACGTATGTTCTAACTAGTAATATATATAACTGTCACTTACTGCTTAGATATTTGATGATATGGATGACGACATAAAATTAACAATGACTAAATATGCTTTAATTTAAAAAATCACTAAATCATTTCCCTTATATTTTTATAACCTCCTGCATTCAAACCTGGTAGACAAGAGGTAAGGGATTCGATACCAGGTCACGTTCGCTCTAGTCATTCGGAGTTTTTTCCGATACTCACATAAATAAGGGCTAGAGCCTCTTTAAAAGGCGTATAGAGTGCTGTGGCCAAAGGAAAAGCCCCTTAAAAAGGCGCATGGAGTGCCTGGTCCATGCTACCTGAGCCAGAACTCTCGTGTAATCCTAATAACTTTTATAAATCAACCGTATTAAAAACTCTTCAAAACCATTTGTCGAAAAATGTTATAATTTTACGAGATGAGAAGAAGTAATGATGATTTAATTTTAATAATTTAATTTATACATAAAACATTTAAACTTGTTTAGTATTCAAAACGTATTTCTTATAGTAAAATTGTCTTTCTCAGTTTTAGAAGTATCTCTTTTAAGAAATAAAATTTTTAATGAATTTTTTTCTCTTACTTATTTTTCTCCACTTCATTGTGATTTCATTTCTTTATCAAATATATTTACATTTATTAAACCACTACCCAAACAAAACAAAAAAAAAAAAAAAAAAAAAAAAAAATCGTTTTAGAACCAAAACAAATTAAAAAGGTCATGTCATTTGGAATTTTTCTGTGAAATAATAATTAAAAAAATGAGCGACAAAAAAACATTCAAATGATCTGTAATTTTTTAAACATTTTACAGCCGAATGCAATATTTGCTTAAATTTTTGTAAGAAAGCCATTCACATTGACATAAAAATTGGATACTTTTTAACTGTGCATATGTAAAAGTAGGTAAAAAGAAAAAAATGAATACAGTAAAAGTTCAGAAATATATTGGAGATATATTGCGCTGCACTTAAGTTGTTTTCTAAAAGATGATATAGGTTTTTTTCACTAATAACAAAGAACCTACATTGAATTATGTAAATGAAGCGCTATCACTCGAAAATGTTATGAATTACATAAATTACATCAGATAAATCGACTTTCATATTATTAATAATGATACAGTACTTTTTAAGTAAAATTTGAAAATCCGCTTACGATTTTTGACATTTTTGGTAGTATAATTTGTTTCACTTTAGTCATTTTTTAATTTTTAACAATTTAATATGAACAAGTATAGAAGTTTGCACTGTACAATCATAGCCTCCTAAACTAGATGTCTGTCGCGTTATTCATAAACTTGGCAACAGTTGAAGCGGTAGACAGCGACATCTGGTACAGATTTCGTGACTTTTTTATTCAATTGTCACCAATATTTTTAAGAAATGATATGATATATATAATCGACGTTTCTTTGATTCTGTTCTCCTTTTCTCTATAGCAAGTCCCATTTTTAAAAATTATTGGTGGCTGTTCAATAAAATGGTCGCGCAATCTGTCCCAGGTGGCGCTGTCTACTGCTTCAACTGTTGCCAAGTTTAAGAGCAACGCGACAGGCATCTAGTTTAGTAGGCTATGGTACAATTGTCTACCATGTTACTAAAAAGCAAAATTGAAGTCATAAATATTTTTCAACTTTACTGATATGTGTTTAAAAAGACCCACCAGCATCCGAGCGGTTCTGAGCTCAAAGCTGGTGGATGGGAAGTGCATGGTTCAATCCCAGGTTTCGCTCATCGACATAGCCGTTCGGAGTTTTCCGTGTTTTTCTCCGAAACTCGTGTAAATACATTCTAGGTCCCCTTAGAAAAAAACCCCACGGAGGGCATTCCGCCCATAGGCCTAGGACCCTAGCGTAGTCAATCAGCCTTAAGCCGTACAACAACAACATGTGTTTAAAAACGCTTAATACAACTGAAAGTTCATTTTATAAACGCTCACTTTTATCCGATAATAAGTATGAATTTTTTTTTCGAACTTGTGTAGAAATAATCAGTCCAATAATCAATCATTAATGTTCGTTAAGTCATATTCTCATTACAATATACGTTAAATAGAAATACTACCTCTCATAGAGACTAATGTACCCAAATACTTTTGAAATCCGCCCCTCATTCCATTGGTGTTATTTTATAGTTTCTGGCCATTTTAAATATTTACTGATTGAGAGCGTGGGCAGGAACATAAACTGAAGTGATAAAAACACTAGTCAATTTTGCTAGAGTAGTGGAGAAAAAAAAAAAAAAAAAAGAACTTGTGCGCGCTGTGAAAAATTCCTTTTTAAGTATTAATTTTTTCTTAAATATTTAATGTATGTTTTAATTTTTGGTATAATAATTTCTGCTTGTTTTTTCAATTTCTCTATGCTACCTAAAATTTTGATTAAAATACAGCATTTTTATTTTATGAGTTAAATTGATCAACGAGTAAAACATTTTTTAGAAAGTCAAAGTGAATGGCGTCGTAAATTCCAGCAGGAGAAGAAATCCAATATTAAACTGCTTTACGTGACAATTTCAAAAATTTGTTTCTGTAATAAATAAATGCAGAGAATAATCATAACAAATATGTAGAATTCAAATACGTCATTAAAAATTAATAATATCAATAAATAATCAGACAAGTGGTTATAAAATTTGAAATAAAGGATTGCAATATCATTTTTAATTTCGTGAAACCATTTGTTTTTAAGTATCATGTTGTAAACAAACGTTTAGTCATTTGAATTGCCAATCACAAATAAATTTGGAAATAGTGTAAAAATCGAACGCTATGCGGGCACAGACAGACTAGTATATAAATATTAAATCAAATGTAATAGAAATATCATATCAAATTGTACTATGTTTTTTTTTTTTTTTTTTTTTTTTTTTTTAAATATATATATATTCATCTTTCTTATGAATCATTTAAATACAGTCGGCCCCACTTAAACGAATATTTACCGTTCCAACTAAATTAATTCGATTAAGCGGGGTATTCGATTATGAGGGGAAGACTAGAAACGCAATTACATGTTTAACAATAGTGATTTTATGCTTATATGAAAAGATAAATAATCGATACATCTTTCTTATTTAAACATTTAACTAAAATTTTACTAAGTTAAAATATTACAGTAATTCATAAATGCAATTAATGCTGGAATAAATACAAAATAAAGAAAGTATACTTATAATTTTATTTAAAAAAAAATGTATATGATTGATTATTTTGACATAGACTCAACTAAACATTTTTCGATTTCATTTTCTAAAGCACATAAATAGATTATGATACAGGGTGTTTATGAAGTCCCGGACCCATTTTGATGTTTAATAACTCATAAAATAATAAAGATAGATTAAAATTAATAACATAAATGGTTAGATAGACTCAAAGTTTCATGACCCTTGTCAATGAACTTCCACGTGTGCCCCCTTCGTCGCACGGAGAATATCAAGTTGATAGTCAATTTCACGCCAGGTGGCGGCAAGCATGTCTGAATTAACCACATGCATCTGAAATTAACCACACGAGCAGACGATATTTTCAAAAGTAAAGATATTCAAACCTGGAAAAAAAATATGAGTTATTCCATCAATAAATGCCATAAGTTTGTTTATATCTTCATTATTTTATGAGTTATTAAACATCAAAATGGATTCGGAACTTTATAAACACCCTGTAGTTTCGATGATATTCAAAATGACGATGAATATTATTAAGGACTTTGCAACTTCGTCTATCGTTGAAGGCGGATCTGATTGTTCTTCTTTATCACTTTCATTTACAGATTTTATTGAAAGTTTAAACTTTTTATCTTTTCTGTTTCTCCATCTTTAACCACATCTATGAGTTCATAAAGTTCTATTTCAATCATCTGAAAACTTTCAAAATTTGTGATTTCTAATTCCTCGATATCATTTGTATTTTAATTTCTAATTTCATCATCAGTTGCTGATTTCGTAAATTTATTTTATCACCTCGGTAGGAATACCGTCTCATGTTTAAAGGACTGTAATCATCTAAGGTTTTTAAAATAAGAACGGAATTTTTGAGAATAAGAGAGAAATCTGCTCAGAAATAGAGAAATTTTATTTAAGAAACTTTGAGTGTTTATGCGATTAAGCGGGGTGCGTTGTAAAAAATATTTCTTTAAGCGAGGAAATTTAACATTACTTCTATGGGGAAAAAATTGGTTCTATAACTTTATATTCTTATAAGCGGGGTATTCGATTATCCGTTACCCGATTAAGTGGGAACGACTGTACTCCTTATTGTTGAAAGAGATTTACCTCTAAGCAACCGTACCTTTTATTTTTCCTGTGATATAAATATATGCAAAGAAATCTTTCTTAAAAATTTACCTCTATTGAATAGCTCATCTTTAGGAATAGTTTTTCCCGGTTCTAAATTTTCTCCGTAAGAATTATACTAATTTTACCTGCATTAAAGGTCTATACGTAATTGTGTAACTCTTTTAGGAGGGTCACATTTTGCGAGAGAAAATAATTTTATTTTACTTTTGATTTGAATTGACCACCCTGTAACTGAAGTTAATCACCACACGTGCGATAAAAATCAGGGTGTAAAAAAAAAATAAGACCTTGTATGCGCATATTTTAGTGGAAATTTATAAATTGAGAGCTTTTCCAGTGAAAATTTAAGTTAAACAATTTGTTCCGGTATCTATATAAATAAAGCAAAGAGTTTCTCGGGAACACATCCGGGTGGACCACTCCTATTTTTGATTTGTCTAGATTTAACTACTTTGGTGATGAAAGTTGGCCATTTTTTTTTTTTAGTAAAAACTGATGAATTTTTTTAAATGATACTGCATAGATTTTATAGTTTTTAAAAGAGCTCTAAAAATTGTTCATATTTTGTATGGACACTATATATATCAAGTTATTAATGATATTACATTGCAAAGTTTTATTTTAATTAATTAAAATATGAAAATAAATGTTATAACTTAATAGTTAAAAAAAAAAAAAAAAAAGCGAGTTTATCTTCTTTTGACATAAAAATAAATACATTTGATTAAACGTGAACATTAAAAAATTGTAAAAAATTAAATTATGCATCTCACAAAAATTGACATCATTATCACTTTAAAATTTTCTACACATTGATTAAGTGCTAATGTAGTTCTATAGCTATAAGATTCAACAGAAAATTTAAAAACATGGTATATAAAAAGTTTTTTTTATTGTTATAGTTATTTATAATTTAGTTGTCATTTCGGCGATGAGTTGATATGGGTGTATCGCAAATGCATAAGTAAACATTTTGACAAGAAACGTCCGAGCTACTTCAGTGCCAAATTTCAAATTCCGCTAAGAGGTCTAACCTGTTTCAATGTTTTTACACAATTTTTCTCAATTTTACTTTAAATATTTTTGTAATGCGAGTGGAAAAAAAAAAAAAAAAAAAAAGAAAGAGCAATTTTTTTTTTTTTTTAATTGGTCTAATTATACAAAGTATCTCCATGTAAAATATTATGCGTTTCCCATTCTGTTTACTATCAAAAAGAAAATGACTAATGCAGTTTTCCCTGTATTATTGACATTTCTATAAATTAAATTAAATTATCGATTACCAAGACGTTGCGGTGAAGAAGTCTCTGCCAAAGTCAGCGAGGGCCCGAAGCGAAGTTTTTAAGCAATTTCAGTGTATTTTCTTTTTAGTTTTAATTTGTAGAACGGTCTAAAAAATATTCATTCTTTTTTTAATTCATTTAAATGTTGTGACCAGCGAAATGGGCAAAGACTACTAGTATATAATAAAATCTTGGAAAATAAAATTATCGCTGAAAATTTTAGAAATTCAAACAAATTTATTTTAATGAGTATTATAAAGCAATGTGGACAAATAATGTAAATTAGAATAATTTAAACTGCTTAATTTATGGAATTTTCAGTCTTAATTTAACATTTTCTGAACAACCTTTTAAAAAAAAAACACCTCTTTAAATGACCGACTTTCTATGGCACGGTACGTGGCTCTCTGAGGGTGGTTTCGTTATACTAACTCATATGTATGGATAGCTTATAGATACCAGAGATTTTAACATCCAAATGTATACATATAGTTTTTTTTTACACAAATACTTAATTATAAAAGTAGGGTAAGTGCTCCAGTGTTTGACACTTTTGGAGCAATCTCTGATGTTTTTAATGTTCTAGTCATCAGAAAATATTTTTAAAAATCTTAAGTTAATACATATGGCATAAAAGACATTCAGAACTACATATATGTTAAAATATATACATTTCATAATAATTATATTTTTTTATGAATTTTTATTTTACACCCACTTAGTGCTCCAGTAATTGACACTGCCAGTTTTTCATTTTATCAGCAATTGACACCCTGTTTTCCAGTGTTTGACACTGCTAGTTATTTATTTTACCAGTTATTAGCACCCTATGCTCCAGTGTTTTTTACATACAATGTTAAAATTCTTATATGTAAAATATATATATTTCTTATTTTTCTTATTTATTAATTATTTCGGGAAAGATGCATATTACTGGAGCATGTCAATCGCAGGCGCACCTACCCTATACCTTATTAGTTTGTTTCACAATTCAGTAATTTTGAATCTGAAATTATCATCTGAAAGTAGTCTTGCAATGGATAAATATTACATTGCTTATCTTCGAGAAGAATAAAAGATAAAAAATATTTTATATTTAGAAAAAATAAATAATACCGACCTATTTTGAGATCATTTACTAGTAAAAGAAAAAAAAAGGGGGGGGGGTGATAAAAAAAAGATAATGTTTTTATTAAAGGAAGTTTCTCGTATTAATATATACTTAAAAATATCTATTCCAGATTTAAAATCAGGTCTATATGAAAAGGAGTTTAAACAATGTGCCTTGTAAAATAGAGTAAGCAATTTTCTTCCTTGATTATTTTATTTTATGCTGCTGCATAAATATTGATTCAGATGTGTTCTACTAGTTTTTCTATCAAACATTTTCCGCGGTAAGTCTCAAAATGATATAAAAGTTAAATGCTGAATTTTTTTTCAACTTCTGTTTCTCATCAATTTATTTCAATAACTGTTTTAAATTTGTTTGTAAATAGAACTTTCTCTTTGTTGAGAATATGTTATTTAATTTGGGAATTATTAAAATTTTAAAAATAAACGAAACATTACTTTGTTCCAAGCATTTACATTTCTGATTGCTTACTTATATTTCCAACTGTCTTTTGAAATTCATACTTATCACTTTAATTAATCTAAAATTTTCAAATATTTCTTGTTAATCATGAGATTTTCCCATCAATATTTAAATGTAATAACTTAAAAGTAATTTCACTCTATAGAATTTATCCGCTCATATAAATTTACCGTGAAAAAATATTTATTACAAAATCTATTGCTATGATTAAAGGAAAAAAAAAAAATAATATTCTATGATCATCAAAATTCTTTCTTTTATATCATTTCATATAGCATTAACCCCCTCTTCCTGATTAATATACAGAGAAATTTAATATAAACACATTTTTTTTTTTTTTTGGAAGAATTAGCATATGCAAATCGTGAAATTATAACAAAAGATGATGATATAATCATTTGGAACATTTCAGACAATGAGTTATAGCAATGCCACCTTTAGGCTGATTACCTTTAGGCATGCCACCTTTAGGCTGATCTCAAGTTAAACCAACAGTTTTTCATTCTGACCATATCGCATGTAACTTTAGCGTTACTGAAGCTGAGGTTTACTTTCCTGTAAACGGAGAAAATTTCAATGTAGCCACTTGTCCACCAATATGTCACCGTATTAAATAAGCATAGTTTATGATAATGGCTCTCTCATATATTAAATTTTGTGTTTTTTATACGCTATAGAAGCTGAGATGTACTCTTCCTGTAAATGAGGAAAATATACAGCGTAAAGGCACCACCGATTGGGCAATGTATGCCGAAATTCAATTAGCACCAATTTATATCAAAGTTCAACCAAATATAGTGTTATAGAATTCAGTCCATAGTTTTGTGATATGTAGAGTCTACTAAATTTTTAACATATACAAACACAGACAGTCACACAGACCTATATTTCTTAACCCATTTTATCCCACTGTCCTATCCAGAGGACAGCTGAAAAATAGCATGTGGAAATCAGTATTTGTTTGTTGCGAATATTTTATCAGCTGGAACCTCACGCTAACAGAAGCTTAGGCATACCTCTACATGTTCCAGCTGATAAAATATTCGCAACAAATAAATACTGATATCCACATGCTATTTTTCAGCTGTCCTCCGGAGAGGACAGTGGGATAAAATGGGTTAAAAATGATCAAATCGTGTTCAGTACATCTGAAAACGTAAAAAGCTTAAAAAACTGGAGGTCGAAAATCTTCATGAATAAAGTACTTTCTTCTTATGTATACAGAATAAATTAAAAATTGACACCTCTCTTCTAACTCCATTAGAGAGATTTAGGGCTGGGGAGGCAATCTGAAATTTGTACTTTTTTTAATTCGATGATCATCTTAAATTGATTAAAAAACTATTCAAATTATCTATGCATTTGTTAAATATAGTCTTTTTTAATTAAATATGAACCTCGTTATATCGAACTAACTGAAGATTTTAACAGCCCAAGATGATAATGAACGCGCAAAAAATTAAATAAACAAATAAATAAATAAATAAAAACCGCTTTTAATTCTGCCATTCTTAAGTACATGCTATTTATAAGTAAAACATTTAATGACGGGTTTGGAAGTATGCCAGAGATTTTAATTTGTATTAATATCTTAGAAATCGATCCTTGAATTCTCATTTCTGTAATACATTTGCAGGATAATAAAGCGATATATAAGCAGACAATTACGAGCAACGATGTGGAATGTGCTTGCTCGAATAGAAAAATAATGGTTTCTACATAAAAATCCATACGAGAACCATATTTTGCTTTAATATTAACTTTTAAATTAAAGGGTCTCTGGAATGCAATAATTGCAGGTATATAGAAAGCAATCTTTTACGGTTTGTAGTGTCAGTTTGTACAGTCATTTGTTGTACATTATAATGTGGATTCTGAAACCTACGAACATCCTAGCCTAAATTGTAATTTGAATCTGGCCCCTCGCTATTGAAGATCCGAGCGTTAATCAATTTAATTCCAGATTGGATACACCGTTATATAGTCATGTTTGTCCGTGTGCGTGTTTGATAATTAAAACTAAGCATAATTTTCCATAAATAGAAAAATTCTGTAAATCTATATGATGAAAATTCCGGAACGGCTTTATACTACAGTATTCAAAAATTATAAATTTAACATTTTAAAGCAGTTGCTCATATAGATACAGGATGAACTACTTCGATGTATTTTGGTCTATGTAAGCTTCATTTTATTCATTCTACTTTCTGAATAGAGCAATGGCGATTCGAGTAAAAATTTTACATTCAACAGCATATTATTGTTAATTTGTACTTGTTTCCCAAATAAAGACACTCCTTGGAAATAGTAAAAACATGTATATATATTCATATCAATATATTTCAACAAAATACAGTATAAAACAATGAAACAAAACATAACTCGCATTTATTTTAACACTAATATATGTATAAGAAAATATTTTTGGTTAATACCTCAAAAAGAATGTACATAAGCTTCGTGTTTAATAAAAGATATATATATTTAAAGTGCATAGATTGATCATCATTTATTTTTTAGATAGCTTTTTAAGGGAATTTGGCACCTTTGAATTGACGCCCGTGAAGGTTTCATATAAAAGCTTATATTTCCATTTAACCTTTATTGTAAAAAAAATCCTAATATAGTTCAATTTATAAAGTATATATTCAGGCAACAATTCTCATAGTTTTTGATATATTTTTTACAGATTTGAAATCTTTAAACTGTGTTTTCTCAGTCTGCATATTTTCATGAATTCATAATCTTTAAAATGCTAAAACTTATTGCAATGTTTAAGAAAAGATTTTTTTTTTTTAGTGTTTAATAAAATCTGCTTACGAGGGTAAGGTGAAAACTTCTCGACTTGACAATGAAAGACTGCGATTTTCAGTTAAAAAATGATTTTATTTTTTTACATACTCTCCCTTGACTTCAACACACTTGGTCCAGTGTTTCTCCAACATCAGTATACCTTCTCGGAAGTGAGAGTCTAAAAGGCTGTGAAAATATTCATCTACTCTGGCATGTTTTATCGTTTCTGGCGTGTGATGGTGGACACAAGTCTCGTCCATGGTGACAAATCTCTGCACAAATTGGTTGGATCCTCATTCAGTCGTCCCAAACATTGCTGCGAATATTGTTTTCGCATTTGCTTTTCATCGGTATTCAGCAAATGCGACACCTATCTTGCGCAGAGCTTTCGCATCCCTAATTCTTTGTACGAGATGTTTCGCACACTTTCTTCCGATATCCCCACAGCCTCAGCTATCTCACTCACCTTCACCCGCCTATCGTCCAACACGATGTCATGCACTTTTTCAATGAATTTACGGTGTGGTGGCGGTTTTTGGCCGTCTTCAAGTGAGTCATCTTCGAGCAACGTGCGACCACGTTTAAAATCAACTGACCACTTTTTAATGGTTAACATGGAAGGATCAGAGTCCCCGTACATTTTTGTTAACTTCAGATGAATTTCTTAGAGGTTAATCCATCCAAAACGAAGAATTTTCTGACCGCACGATATTCAAGTTTATCCATTTTAAGGAAAAAAAAAAAAATCGTATAAATAAACTACTTGAGAGAACAATTTGAAACTTGTCATATAAACTAATGACATGCGCACCAAGGCAGGAAACACAAATTTTTGCTGATTGGAAAGCCATCTTTGTGTCAGGCCGAGAACTTTTCACCTTACCCGCGTAAGTATTAGGGATTGATTTTTCAATATCTTTAAAAGAAAAAAAATATTAAAAATATAACAAAAACCGTGTTTTTATTTTCAAATGTTTACCTCGACTTGCACTTTTTAATTTTTTTTCTCGGAAACTAATTGATAAATTTCAAAATCCATCCCTAATTCTTTTCAGTAGATTCCACTGAACATCTGACAAAAATAGTCTTTTCTTAAATATCTGTAGAAATTTTAGCATATTGAAGATCATGAATTCCTGAAAAAATGCTAACTGAGAAAACGCAATTTAAAGATACCAAATCTGGGAAAAAATCTATCAACAATCTATTTAAAAAACACTTTTAAAACCCAAATTCTTAATATATCGTATCACATAAATCTTTCCGAAGTTAAAATAAAATTTAATTTGAAAAAAAAAAAAAAAAAAAAAAAAGTAACTCCTTGTTTATTAACCAAAATTGGTGAAATTTGAACAGCAATTTGGTCTTGTATTGTACAGGCTGTACATTATATGTTTGTGTTCGTGAGAGAAAATTTAAAAAAAAAGCTTCTTAAAAAAAACTCTTCAAAAATTCTTAGGATACTGTGTAGTCAACGAAAAAATTTCTTTTATCAATTGACATCTTTTCTACTAATTATCTGCAAAAATTAACTCTCCGGACCTTCGGGGTATCGAACGCTTGACCACCGCGTTACTAACAGGGCGCTCTAACCTCCTGAGCCACGGAGAGACAAATGAAAAAGCTTATATTTACTTTAAAATGGAGGCGCATTTTTTATTAGCTCGAGATTCACAAACATACCGTAGTGAATGACAGTAAGAACATAAGAATTTGGGGAAAACCATAAGAATTGTTGCCTGAATATATATTTTATTGAACAAACCTAATGTAGTTTAATTTATAAATATTAAATGAAAATATAAGCTTTAATATGAAACTACTTCATTGGAGTCGTCAAAGGAGCAAAGTCCCCTTAAAGAAACACTTGACATTTATTTGCCGTGTTAACCTTAAAGACGGGATGTATAATTTATCCCATCACACTTTAATTCCCAACTGCAAAAATTCACTGCGGAATTTTGAAACTAAAATTTTTTAACTTGGCGGGGAAAAAAATAATTTTTGTTATTTTTTTTCGAAAACTGAGTTTCACTTCATGTCATTACGTTGCCCCTCAAATAGTAAAACAATTAAATTATTAGGTATTTAATTAAAATATATAACAAAAATAAATAAAATTTAAAAAAAGAACTAAAATCACAGTATTTTGTGAGAAAGCTGTGCAAAGTTAATTCAGATTTTTAAAGTAAAACTGAATTTTTTTAATAGCTGAAATCTGTTCAATATATTAACTTGAATTTAACACCCATATATGCATACGTAATTACGCAATAAATTCCAAATTATATTGATATCGGATACTCTCTAAAGATTTTTAACAAATAACTAATTGGGAAAAAAAAAAAAAAAAAAAAGAAAAAAAAAAGAAAAAGAAAAAACTAAGGACTTAAACAATGACTTTTTAATATTGCGTAACAAATACGCAATGGATTGCAGCTGCAATTAACTGCTTTTAAACTTACTAATGTTTCTAGTTGTTGTTTTTTTTATGTTTTTTATAATCTGATATTTTGCATTTTGAAGAAATATTGCACAGAGCAAGAAGAAAGAGAAATAAAAAATTTTATGAACTTTCAAAGGCAATTACCCTTGCAGCAGATCGGGGTTAAATGTCCCTGCCCTTAACAACTACTGGACATGCATCTTGGAAAGTGAACGTTCTTACGTCCTTGCTACAAGGCTGGCCTTTCAGAGAACATAAAAAAAAAAAAAAAATGGCCAACGCCTTCTATGACTGGAAATTCAACAGTTTGCTCCGGATGCCCTAGAGCGATTAATAAGACTTTCAGGTTGTTCATCTGGAGAGCAAAAAAATTGTTTTGTGCCTCAAAGAACAATTGGACAGTTGAAAAACGAGTTGGTCGTAGGTATATTGATCCTTGGTACTCACAGCCTGCGGTGGAATTTCAACCTCACACTTCTGACTGAAAGTAAAATAATAAAAATCTGACAACCTTGCTCCTCTTGTTTTTTTAGACACTTTTTTAGGGATTATTTACCGCATGTTAATGACGAAAAATTAATTATAATAAAAAATGAAGTTTTGTGCATGTTTTTCTGTTCTTTGATGGCCATAGAATTTTGTTACTTAAAAAAAAAAAATACTCTATTTCTAAATTTGCAATCATCTTTAGTATCAGGCTTTTTAACTTACGGTAAATTAATGCTCTTAGCCTGCAGAGTCGTTGTGGTTCGGATTATTTCTTATATTTTTTGGTTTTCAGCTTTATCTAGGGGGATTATCGCAGAAAAAATCTGGAAAGAATAGAGTTGTTCACCTTCCGGTGCTAATGGATGCGCAATTACCTAGGAAGTTATATATGCACCCAAAAACCAAAACATTTTGTCTTTACCTCCAGAGTAGTTGCACGTTTTTGTACATGAAGATGAATACTATTTTCTTTTGAAACGCGTTACGCATGTATAATTTGTATGTTGCATCGAAAAGCATTTTAATCTTATATTGGCCTTTTACACAACTTAACAAAAAGTTTTGAAATTATATTTTACATATAATTGTAAACATATGGTATCTTACTATATATACAGACTCTATAAATTTAGCAAAAATAAGATTTCACAAAAAAATATAGGGGAAAAAAAAAAAAAAACTTTCCCAAGGATTATATTTATACAAATACAACATATACTATCGAGAACGAATTCAAAAGGTAAATCTTGATCTCTGCTTCACATTCAAAAGTATATTTTGAATGAAAATATAATTGATACTTTATTTTATTTTATTTAGGTAAGTGCGGAAAACTTGTCTTTATGTATATCAAATATGTATGCTTTGGAATGAAATGATTGATTAAGCGCAAGCCGATTGAGTTGTGGCTCATTTGGTAACCGAATGTTCAGCGCCTTCAGAAGCAGGGTTCGAATCCCATTTGAGCATGGATGTTCATTGTAATTCCGAATCTACTTTAAGCCGTAAGTTACGTTCTAATAAATAGACTTAGTGTTAGAAAAAAAGAACGACAAGCCAAGCACAGAACTATTAAATTATAATGCCGGCAAAAACAAAAAAAAATTACAATGTGAATAAGATGTAAGCATTTAAGTAAAAATCTTAACATTCAAGTGATGTATTGTTAATATTACACTGCAGTCAGTATTTTGTCATCTCATCTTTACATTTTATTACCATCTGCAGCAGTTTAAGCATAGATATCTGGCTATATCTAGGATTATCTGACAAACCTCTGGCTACATCAATCACAGAGAGTCGAGGCACGGGATTTCTCTTCCGTAAGCTTCTTTACATCCATTGTGTAAAGTGCGAATACCGATGTAAGTTGTCAAAAGTTTAACAAGTGAATGAAATACTGGTCAGCGGGAGCACAGAGCAAATAACCTCACTGTAAAAGTTCACGAGGCGAACTGGATGTTTATGATAGAGAAAGGTCGTCTGTGACGACTAACGCCACCACTTTGCCATATTTTTATGACGAACATGAACAGATTCTCCTCCCCTCCCTTCCCCAACCTGGAAAAAAAGGAAGAAAAAGGGGAAAAGAAAGAATAGCGTGAGTAGCTTCCAACTTGAAAGTTACTGCTAAATTTTCTATTCTTTTGGCATAAGAGGAGGCGAAAATGTGTTTGTGTGTGGGGGGGGGGGGGATATATATATATACATACAAGTCAAAATATGTTAATATGACTTTGCTTTTTGAGGTTATATTTATTCGCACTTTATTTCTAATAGTAATGGGAAACTTTTTTACGGACTATTTTTGTACATAAAATTTTATCCGCATGAGGGAAATCCACCGCCGTATCATTTAATTTTTTTAATGAACACTGAATTTTATATAAATACACTTCCCCCCATACTTTCATTTTTTTAGAAATACAGCCATTCAAAATTCTTCAAAATTTTTTTAATTTTTTATTTTCTGAGCGAAAAATTGTTGTTGTTATTGTCGTATGCCGCTCGGAAATTCCGAGCCCCGGTAGTGGAACTATCCGGATTTAAGGCAAGAGGTCTGCGCCTTCCGTTTTTAGGGGCGCCACATAGGGAGGAAGAACGACTTTAGCTCCAGAAGCTGGTGAAAGATGGCAGCACCAGTCAAAAAACAAGAACTCTAATTTTGATCCAGATCAGGTCCGAGTTAAACCCTTGTTCCAGTACCCCTAGAGGGATAATTTTTTATGGGAACTTGGAGGACTTTGCGACCACGACGGAATTTAACGTACACCAGTCGCCATTAGCGTACACGACGGTCTTCGGCCGACTCGAGGACCGAACCCGCAATCTTTCGATCACGAACTCGCTGCTTTTACCGACCAGGCTTACGCGGCCATGCGAAAAATTTTTAATTAGTACACTGTACGAGAGAAAGAAATCCTATTTGTGAGGGGAGACTAATATCTCATAATGCAGTAAAATATATATATATATATATATATATATATATATATATATATATATATATATATGGGATACTTAAATTTTCATATTAGATTTAGTAAATGAAGCATTTTGCTATGTGAAGTGTTTTAATTTTGCCTTTGACTGTTTTTAGCTCAATGATTGTGTTTTGAAGAGCTCTTATATTGCTTTAAATGAGCTTTAAAACTTCTTATAATAGGAATATGAAATATGTAAAGAATTTCTTTAGAATCCCTTTTTTTTTTTTTTTTTTTTTTTTTTTTTTTTTTTTTTTACCTTTTCATTTTGCATATTTTTTAAATGAAATATTTGTAAAAGAACGCATATGCACTTTTCATTCCAAACATAGTAATTTTAATAAAAGAAAATAACTCCCCTTGTTTGAAACTAAATTTTATATATAGGCTGTGGAAGTCATCAAGAGATTGTTTCTAAAAAGAAGGAAATCGGTACCAAAAGTCAGCGAAGTGGAGATTTTGGCGTTGCGTACTATGAAATTTTCATAATCTAGCTCTATTGCGTAAACTTGCCCATGTGACATGCGGTTCTGTGGGTCCTAATATGATTAATAAAATTATATTTTCTTTCAGTTTAATAGCGTATGTCATTTTTTTTTTCTGCTTGCGCATTTTTATTCGAACATTAATGAAAATTTACGTAATCCATTTTCCGTCCATTCATTGTAAGTGTTAATATTTTTCGCCTATAATAGATCTGTGCAATTTTTGGATATCGCTTGAACTAGAAACTTAATATTTGATATTAAAATCCTTTATTGAAGTTCATATACACAGCTATTAAAAAATTGTTCTAATTCTTCTACTCTCTGTGGTGAAGTACTACAGCAACACAATGTCATATGGACTCTAAATGATGAACATTAATTTTTACCATCTAAATATTTGAAATGTTATCCGAACTTAGTCAAAGACTTTGCATATGAACTAAGATTGCGTATTTTCACAGTACATGAGATTGTGATTTTTAACACGCTTTTATTAGCTTCACCTGTATGTATGTTTGCATGTTTGTAACTGCTCTGGGAGCAAAAAAAAAATCTATATTGTAAAAGAAGACTTTCCGTACGTGAACATCGTGGCGTTGAGGTGTAGCTCCGCGCTACGAACCTAAAGGTCTAGCGTTCGATCCCAGTCAAGGGCGATTTTTTAAAAATGGTTTTTGTTTAATTCTAAATTATTTTAATTAAAGATTTAAATGTATGTAAATATGATGGTGTGTCACTCACACGATTTTCTCTTACCCTGCATTTTAATACTTGTGCTTTTTTAGTTCACATTTCTATAAAAGCGTGTTCTTTAATTTTTTAAAACTATAATATTATTCCTCTAATTACTGTTTGAACATGTATTATGTTTCTTATAAGATGTACGTATGAAAAATTGTTAATATGATTAAGGTTATAGAGATTCCATTATGGGTGAAAGTAATCATTTAGAAGATCGAATATAAATTGGGTGTATTTACCTTGTTACAATATTTTTTGTACTTGAATTGATTCTGTAAATCATAAAGAACATAATTTTCTCTCTAATTTATTAGAACTATATTTTAATCTCGTAAAACGAGAAACTTACGCATTCAAATAACGTGCTGATATTCGACTTTGTAACTTACGGATCCTTGGTAGTCAGATACTTTCTCCCTCATGCAATCCAACGGGATTTCTTTTGCTTTTTTTTTCTTCTTTTTTTCTGGACGAGATAACAAAATTAAAAAAAAAACTTTGTATTATCAGGCCTTTTATTTTTTATTTAGTTATTTATTTAATTTTTTTTTAAATTCCACTCTAGGAACATGTCATCTATTATTTTTAGAAAGCAATTAAAAAAAAAATTTTTTTGCTCAATGAAATACGATATATATGTATATATATTAATTGCTTCCCCCCCCCCCCCCCCCCCCCCCGAAAAAAAAAAAAAAGTTGTATGTTCAATCAGTGGAATTCAAAAAACAGAAGCGAAAAACTTCATTTTTGAACGAGATATACTGATAATACAAAGCAACAAATTTGACTACGAAGAACAAAAAGGGGAAAAAAAAAAAAAAAACTGCTTAAAAAAACGGCTAATTTTTCCCTTTAGTACTTTTTTATTTTTCAAATTAACTTGAATTACATTTTAATTTTTCATCAATATTTAATTTTTCCTTGAAATTTGTTTTCACCTGTCTCAACTTTTATTTTTATTTGAAAACTTTCATGCTGTACAAATCGAAAAAATAGATTTTAAGATTAAAGAAAGGCAAGAAATAACAATGCATATTTTATTATACTAGAAGCCTTAATCCCAGCCAATCATTTACTTTTTTTTTTTTTTTTTTTTCCTCCTGAACGTATTACCGAAGGAATCGGTTGAATGGGTATTGGCTATTTTATGTCACGCACCAATCCCATCACATGTTGAGTAGTCAATCAGGCAGTTTATAAAAATTTAAAACTGTCGTCCCATCGACGACCAATGGACCGATTTATTTTTAACCTAAACGTTTATTATCAATGAAAGGTGGTTTTTGTACTAAAATTACAAGCAAAAAATTTGCTTTTGGGAAAAGTAGACTATTTTATTTAATATTTCAATATAATATTGCGTTAAAACATTTTTAGAAGAGAGAGATAAGGATGATTTTTATATATGCCAAGATCAGCTGTATGAACTAAATATTCTTTTGAAGTAGATTTCCTGAAAAATAACTAAGTAAATTATTTCACTAACTTATATTCAGTTATCAAATTTATTTCAAAAGCTTCAAACGTTTAAAAAAAGCGAACGCAGAAATAATAAAAAAATGGAAGAGGCTTTAAGGTTATCACTGTAGTATAGTGGGGGAAAATGTAAAATTGCTAGAGTAGAAAGGCAAAGAATAGAAATTTCTAAAGAATCGCCATAAAATTAAATTATTCAACATTTGTTTCTTGCCAAAATAATTAAGTCCGACCTTTCATCAAGCGCAGAAAGCAGGGTGTAGAGACAAAATCGATAAACTTTTTATCTTAAACTTCTAAAACCTTGTGAATGCTTTTTCATTAATGTCTTTCGTGTCTAATACCTGAAAGTTAAGAACTTCATGTTTGATAAAAATTTCATGTTTTATTTTATATTATTTTTTATATTATTTAATATTATATGTAATTTTGTCTTCCTTCTTTCTTAATTCGATTTTATTCAATCAACACCAGAATATTTATTTTTTTCTTTAAATTTCACAGCGGTACCGATTAATATATAAATATTTGCATTTGTTAATAGTATGCGTGCAGCACAGCGAGTACAAAATATAACATTTAGCCAAACACAACATTTATATTCTTAGATAAGTTAAAGAAACCTTAATATTCAAAATTATGTGTAATCGCTCGATCAAGCATAGTAATGATAGTGCATTTTCTTTGAAATATTTTCAGTATGAAATACGAATTACTCGTATATATGACGTTTGCCACTCCAATGGCCGAAAACACTGCGCTGAAAAAAAAAAAAATATATATATATATCGAGCCCTGATACCATTTTTGCTGATTCTTACATAAAATGCCCTCCTGAATCCGAATAGGATTCCCATTTTGCCCAGTCACCCATTGTTTACTCGGGACCTCCCTCCCCCCTCCAATTTTTATCACCGTTCAGTAATTTTATGGTCATGAATTTGATTTGGAGAATGAAAAAAATTAAACACTTAAAAACAAAAAAATATATAATGTCTAATAAATAACATTAGTAATAGATTAAAAAATATATAAGAAATGTAATACACAATTTCAGTGACAAATCCCCCCTAAATTTTCCTCTTCACGCAGATGTTCATGTTTTAGAATTTTCCATCTCTGTAGCCCCTCAGAAGATATTTAAAAGTTAAGATAATCCTTTCCTACCCTAAAAATTAAAGTTATAGCCATAAAATTACCGAAAAGTGATTAAAAATAAGTAGCCGTCCGTAACAAAAAAAGGTGGGTAATAGGACAAAATGGGCGTTATATTCAGATTCAGGAGGTCATTTTACATAAGAATTTGCAAAAATGGTGTTGTGGGGGCAGTTTTCATGCAGAGCAGTGCAATCAGGTGCGCACTTTTCTTATAAACATTGCCCTGTTTGTGATGTATATAATTTGGAGTAAAGCTTTCAAACTTATAAAGAGTGTCTGAATAAAAATAATGCAGACAAACATTTATTTTATTCATAAACCTTCGAAATTGGTCTACAGACGAAAATGACGTCACATATAAAAGAACGCCTATTTTAATTCATTACACATTCGAAATATCTTGCAACGTTTATGTCTGAATTAGCACTTTTTATGACGTGTTGTCATACAATCGTACAACCATGTTCGGTACTCATGTTAAAGCCGCATATATATAACATTGTTTCTTTCTTTTTTCGACTGAAAAGAGAAAATATATATATCTGCATGTGGGGGGGGGGGGGGAGGGGAGGGATTAAGACGTTACAATAATAATAAATATATCTATATATACATTTTTATGTAGAAAACAAACATTAATATTTTATCAAAATTGTGTTAGAAGGGCTTGAGAAAATAAAAATCTCTTCAAAACTAAAAATATTTAAAATAAAGAATGCTTTATTTAAAAAAACAAAAAAAAAAAAAAACAAAAAAAAAAAAAAAACTTTATTTTGCATCTTAATTTTTTACCAAATCGTTTTTTTTTTTTTTTTTTTTTTTTTTTTTTCTTTCTTTCTTCCTTCTCAGCACCTTAACTCGAATTGTAATGTCGACCCCATTAAAAATTCAAAAATATGTTTCACTTTGTGTTGTTACAACTCTCAGTGATATTTAGTTTTATAAAATGGTTAAGTTGCAAATCAATTTTTTTTTAAATAATTCACTTATTATATTAACCATTTGCGTTCTCATTGCATATGCCTCAAACGTCTTATGAACAATGTAATTTAATTTTGTTAAACACACATGTATAAAATATATTAGGAGAGCTGCTTTTCTTTCTTAAAAAGAAGGAAAAAAAAACTTAAAGCTTTTTTAGGAATACGATCAATTAATCAAAATTTCTCTAACAAAAAACTGGTACTATTCAAAATATCTAGAATTGATATTTAAGGAAGCTGAAGTTAGTAATACTTAAAATAAGTCATTTTCTTTCCCTTATTTCCACTAATCTGGGCCTCCCTCATTAGACCCTGAAAGATAAATGTTTGCCATGGTGATTGGAGTTGATATTTTTAATAATTAACTGCAAGAAGAATTTTTCACGAAAATACTTCTTACATCATTTTTCAAGTTAGTGCCTTTTTTTTTTTCCCCCTTTCCTGAACTAGATTTAGATATAGCTGCGTAATAGGAACTTTCTAATATATTTCGACATTTGGATGTACCTTCTTAATGCTGCCATTTATTATTGTTAAAAGAAGTTTCTGCTTCCTTTTTACCTTCTTGGAACGTACATGCATATAAAAAAAGTATTGTAATCATGAAAACCAAAATAGACAATGAGATTTTGATGTATCTATACGTTTTAATATATGCTGAGTTCATTTTCTGATAATTTTACGGTGATGTTTCTGTGAAAGAGAGAGAGTACACCGTTAAAGTTTAAACTCTTTATTCAGGTGAACTGAAAGTTTGTAGGCATGTTATTGGTCGCACGAGCTGTACTATATATTTTGATTAATATAAAATCTATATTTGATTAAAATATAAATTGGTAGGCATGTTATGTTTCTGAAAAACATTTCAGTGACTCAGATAAGTCCTAAACGGAACTTCAAAGTATTAATGTAAAAAATAGTACGTTGAATTTTTTTGTATTAGCTAAAATATTTTATTTTCCTTTTACTTTCTTAACAAATGATTCAAAATTAAATTTCAGATATAGCTGTTGTTTAATATTATGGTCGAATAGCTTTTGACTTTTAATTGTTAAAGTTTCTTATTTTAAAATTTCTTAAATGAATGCAGCTACATATTTTGCACGTTTTCACGTCGTTTTAATTGCAACGCTAATTATGTTTATTTTCGAAGTTAGTTGATTTTTCGAGAGGAAAAAAAGAAGGAAAAAAAAAAAAAAACTTATTTGCATGCAGCTATGCTGTTATTTATTTGTTTTAACTAAAAAGAATTATTACTATTATAATGCGAATTACTTTGCATTTGTTTTCTATAAACTAAGTTTGCCTTTTCCAAAGTCATAAAAAAGTACTATTAAAATAGTTTTTTTTTTTTTTTTTACATTACATAAAGAAAAAACTCCGTAGAGATATCATTTTCAATTTCCTTTTAAATAGCGCCACCTATGAAATATTTATTTGAAAATTCTCAATAGACACAAAAGTTTAATAACTTTCTAAAAGAAAGCAATATCAGTAAACACTGATATAACATTCTGTTTTTTTCCCCCATTTTATTCTTATTCCAAAGAATATGTATAAAAAAAAAATTGTTCTTTTCGGAGTAAAAAATACTATAATAATGAACACATTTCTGTACCTTATTAAGTTATTTTAAAAATATTTAAAGAGGGTATTTTTCTTGACAGAAGAATATTAAACAATTAAGGCTTTATTAATTACTTCTATATTTGTAAGAGGAATGTATTTTATTCGTAAAATTTTTTTAATTTCGGTTTTCAACAGATTTATACGGTTTGAGATTTTTAGAAAATATCTGAATGTCACGGTGTGTATGTGACAGAAATATTGAGGTAGGTCTAGATCATGGAATAATGCATAGAATTTCATAATTTATATTTAATTTCATCTTGACATAAATTGGTGTCTATCAACTTGTATATCGCCCAACTGATGGTGATGTTATGCTGAAATTTTCCTCAGTTTTGGGAAAACTATTAGCTTCTATTGTATATAGTTACATAAAACTTGCAATTATGTAAAACTACACTGATTCAATTTGGGTTTTTATACGCTGATAGAAGTGCTGTTATGTTACAATTTCTGCATTTATCGGAAGGCTGTATCTCAGCTTCTACTCAGTATAAGTGCATTAAAATTGTTAGATGAAATGGGTATTATGAATAATTATGCTGACTTAAATTATAGGCATAGCGTCCAAAAGGGAGAGCGACTATGCCTAAAATTTATCCATTTACAAGCAAGCTGTATTTCAGTTTTTATTGTGTGTAAATGAACTAATTTCCATATGAGAAATAACTTTATGGAAAATTACGCTGACTTAATTTGGGTACATAGCGGTTAATAAGTTGCGCCGTTATGCAGCCATTTTCAGGTTTTACTTAGTTTTCTGGTAAAATAATATAAGATAGAAGAAAGTTTTGTAATGTAAACGTGATCCCCGGTGTGCTAGTTTTCATTTTAGAAACGTATACTGTAATGTAAAATGATTATCTATTTCTGTAAAAAAAAAAAGAAAAAAAAATGTATAATTGTTATGGGCTATTGATTTTGTTATAATCAATCTCTGCCCTGTAAATTGATGTACGGGGTGGTCCAAAAATCACACACTTTAATATGTAAATTTAAGTACCATACCAGTCTCTTTATCTTGTTTATATAACATTTGTTGTTGTTTTGCTGTAACTACTTCAATCCACAGACATAATTATTCTTGGATTTTTTTTTTTTTTTTTTTTTTTTTTTTTTTTTGTTGTTTGGTTAGACTGTATATAAGACAAAATGTGCTTACCCTGAGGCTGACATTGAAATACTGAAAATGCAAATGAAGGTGGGTAAGGGTGCGTACTGCATTTTTAAAGTTATAAACCTGTTCAAAACGAATTAGGTAGAATTCTTAGTACACGAAAATTTTACTTGCACACTAGAATTACGCAATATAAAAGGTATAGTTAAAATTATTTCAAATAGGATTTCTGTTTGTAGCTTTATTGAGGGAGATACTCGTTATTCGTTTATAGGTTGAGCTAATAAAACAATATGCTTCTGGTGTTAACAAAAACACTAATGGTGCCGCTCACCCATATTTTTTTTTTTTTTTTTCTTTTTTTTTTTCAGATTCCAGTTCATTACTTAACTTCTGAAACTCCCCTTGCTGACACAGATTTACCATTTCGTGGTTTAAAAATCATTGTTCTGAAAACGAAGTCCCGGTGAGAACCTTTTATACGCCTCTGTTGTGAATTTGAATTCGAAAACGAAAGTTTTTTTTTTTTTTTTTTTTTTTTTTTCCCCTTTGAATGTTCAAACTAGTAGCGTAATTTTTAAACCAACTGCCTGGAGACTTCGCTGTCATGTATATAGTGTCATTTCACTTCTATCTTCGTAATAGTGATACGAATTGAGATATTTAATCATTTACCATGAATTCACGCTTTATGGAACCGCCCAAAGATAGAAGAAATCTTCAATTAGAGCGCAAGTATAAGTTTTTATGCTTAACAATGCTGCTGTGTATTCATTTGGAATGGTCGAAATGGGCATTCATGTTTGAACGTGCCGAATGGAATCGAAACGGACCCAATGTTTTTAATTTCAATCTACAATACTTTCAATTAAATTTATGTACGTATGAAAATCAAACTTTCCATAAGTTTTATATTCTACATAAATTACGAATTTTCATGCACTAGGTGTGCTAAACAGTTCTTTCGTTTTAATTTAAAAACCTGACACCGAAAATCTTTCCTTGACAACATTTGCATAACTTTTAAGAAGGTATTTTGTAAAGTGCTGTAAGTATTATAAAAAATAATAAATTAAATTTAAAAAGAAAATAATAATCCGGTGCCATTTTACTAATTCAAAACGGCAGAACTTTACGGTACAGACGGTAACAAAAGTGTCCGAACACTAGCAAAAATTCTTATGTAAAAAAAGTACACTTCAAACGGTTTTGTTAAATAAATCCTTGTCGAATCCTGTTCTTAGTCTCGGACACTTTTGTTACCGACTCTACATCTAGTATGTCAATTTTGGGTCTAAATGGACCCGAACACGACATCAAGACTTAAATGCATGTATAGAGCTTGAATGATTAAATTGATTTGGTCAAATGAGATATCGTTAAAATTATGAAAATTCTCGTACTTTCATAAGATATAAGTATGCAGTAAAAAATTAACAAACGAAAAATATGGTTTTTCATTAAATACCATTGTGAGGAGGTTGGTTTATTGGTTGGGTTTAACGTCGCACTAGTACTGCGCTGTGGGTAATTTGAGACGGTCTGGAACAAACCCCTAAGGATGATCCGGAGACAGGCCATCGCAATTTTGATCCTCCACGGAGGGATGACTCTCCCGCTTCGGTGACCCCCCCCCAGAGATATAATTTGCATGTGCACACGGAGGACATAGCGGCCACGACGGATTTTACGTGCACCAATCACCATAAGTGTACTCGACGGTCTTTGGACAGCTTGATTATCGAACCCACAATCTACCAATTGCGAGTCTGGCTCTCTACCGACCGGGCTACCGCGGCCCACTGCTGTGATGAGAATTAAGCGATAACTTGAAAGCACATAATTTATTTAACTTTGAGCAAACAAAATTTAAAAATGAATTTCTATTTCAAAATGTCAAGTTGGTACAGTTTATGTTGAGCCCTAAGTTTATAATAAAGTCTATTTTATAATATTTATTTATTGTTGTGACTATGGGCTATTCCTTATAAGCAATGTTTAAAAGCGTTGTAATAAAGTTATAGAGACTATAGAATACATATTGTTGAATTATTTTAAATTTGCAATCATTTAACCCTTTAACGTTCATTGGTTTCGCAGCGAAACCAAACATTTGACATAATTGAACAATTTTTTTATGTAGCAGTTTTTTAACATTTCTCCCTTGTTTTAAGCAGGTTTTAAACTTGTGTTCCTTTTCTGTTCGGTAGATAGCAGCATTATTCCAAAATTTAACAAATAATGTTTCAAAGGAAACTAAATGCGTAAGTCACTTGAAATTTCTTAGTGTGCGCGAGTGCGAATTGCTGGTTTGATGATGCACTCACGTCTAGTTTTTTACATTTAATTACGAGCTGTACAATTATTTTCATCTGAAACAACTTTTACGAGTTTTTGCAGTCGATAATGTTTACTTACAAAGTGTTTTATTTATTAAATATTATTTGAACTTAATAAGGTTAACTTATAGATGTTTCAAATCAATATTTTCTCCAAAAGGAACAATGCAATTTTTTATTTTTTAAATATTTATGATCAGCTGTCTAAAAGCCATTTTTAATAATTTGTTTAGTAATTTTTAAAATAAATTAAGTAGTGAACGTTAAAGGGTTAACAATTTATTAATTGGAATATTTTAAATTTTAAATTGAGCCGTTCTCTTTGAAAATGATGTAAATCCATTTTATGTTATAACGAATTATTTAAGGGCTTTTATTTGAATGGTTTGAAAAATGTTGCTGTATGTTAATATGCTCGTTATATATATATATTTATTTAAATATTATTTTTTTTTTAAGTTTATAACGTGTTCGTTTTTAAAGTATAAGTCAAAAGAAATTTATACTTTTGATAGTCTTTAAATGGACTTGCACCACTTTCAAAGTCATCAAAATGTGAAATTCATACATTTATGAAGTATTAAGTAAAGGATTTCCAATTGATTCAGACCAATTTTTTTATGAATTTTTCCTTAAACATGTCAAATAAATAAATAAAATAAAATAAATGAACAAAAAATAAAAAAGACTGTTTTTCAATACTTCAAGGAATGTCATTTTTAATATTTTTCATTATGAGAAAGTTTTTGAAAATACTCATGATGTATTGGAAGAACAATAGATCCGTCATATCGCTGAATTTTTTATGTCATTAACAGTGTTGCCACACATGTTGAAAATGAAGCAGAGAAATTATGTAATATAATTTTTGAATTAAATATTATGTGTTTCTAGAAAGTGAACTTCAACACTTTCAAAGTAAATAATTTGTAATTTCATTAACTACGTAAATTTATATAGAGAAAATGATGGGAATTTTAAAGGATTATTATTTTTTTTTTATATATAACTGTTTATAGATTTAAAAAAAAAAAAAAAAAAAAAAAAAGCTCATCAGATTGTATTTATTGTTGTTATTAATTTTTTGTCAAAAATGGACTTACAACACTTTCAAAGAAAACGGCTCAGTTATAAACCTGAAAGTTAAAAACAGATTTATTAACGATACTTTTTCTGACATCTAATTAAAGCTGCTTTTTTTTTTTTGTGTGTGTGTGTGTGTGTGTACATATTCGAATATTTTGTAATATATTTGATTCCATATAAATTTAAGCATACTTTTGAATTTTATGATGTTAGTCAAATATTTGAACTGATGACATTTTAAAATAATTTTATTTAAAAATTGTTAGTTGTTATTTTTTAAAAAATATATAAATTAGTAATGGTTAAAACAAATTAAATAGAATTTTGGGCTTTATATTAACTATCTCTTTTAAAGTTTGCGATAGTAATAGTAATAATATATATATATATATATATATATATATAAATATATTATTAATTTTTAAAACGTAGTAAAAGCCGAGTAACATATTTAAGACCACTGAAACCACATAGACCAATAAGAATAAAATTTCATCAAATTAAAATTACCTGCGAAGACTGATTGTTAATTATTGAAACAATTTTGATTTTTTAAACAATAAATTTTACTTATTGATTTTTTATTGAATATATGTCAATAACTTTTTAAAACGTAGTAAAAGCCGCGCAACAGAAGATTTAAGACCCCTGAAACCACATAGACTAAGAAGAATAAAATTACCACCAAAGAGTTTTTATTAATTATTGAAACAACTAATTTTATTTTGATATTGAAACAATAAATTTTACTTATTGATTTTTAATTTTAATTTTATTTTACTGCAAACATACTTTAATATTATTCCTAGATAGTTAGTGTCTATTTAAATAATTATATACATTCATTTAATGTCCATCATTTTATCTTTTTATATATATTTTTAATTCCTTATTAACTCCGAAAATATTTTTCCCACAGCACTTACAAAAAAAAAAAAAAAAAAAAAAAAAAAAAAAAATTAATGGATTCTATACAAAGACTTCTGTACGTAAACAATGGAATAATAAAACACAGAATTAATTTACAATAAAAATGATAAATCGGAACAATTCCGTTTTCCACACTTCAACTTCCACTTGAACTAATCTTTCTTTTTTATCTACATGACTTGTTGATGCTCCTTTCAATCAAATTCTTGAAAATGGCTTTCGCCCTTTTTGATCTAAAGCATCGTTCACAATCGCTTGTGGGGGCGTTCTCTATTCAGAACGATAACTTCATGGTGCAACAATTGTTCGCTACATTCTTATCTGTTAAGTTAAAGTGCTTCCCTATATTCTTTCTGAAAAATAAAAAAATTCTTTCCGAAGGAAATAACTCTTGCCATCTTTTAATACGGAACTCTTAATCTGAAGAAAAGTTTTACACCCCGTTGTGAGTGTTCCCAGATATATATAGAATTTACGTGAACTTTGCCATTTCTATTTGTGGGCGTTTATAACATTTTTATCGCTGGGGGGAAAAAAATTGAAATATTTAATTTCCATGACCTCAAGTAAAACTTTGGCAATATCGTTCTTATATGTATACAATGAAATATATTTTTCTAGATGTAACGGTAAATTTTTATCCGGGGATAAGTGGAGCATGAGAAAAAGAATGAAATCGAAAAAAAAACATTGAAGAGCTTAAAGTTTAGTAAGAAATAAATGTCGCCTCTAATAAATTATATTTATTAAAAATGTAGGCTATTAGGGTTGCTAACTCTTTGCAGCATTCATTCAAACATCTTTACTCTGTAGTTTTTTGAATTGAAATTCTCACTAATGCTACGATTTTTGCAGGGAAATCTGTTTCAGGCGCGCAACACACATTCCTTCAGAGTGAATCAGTGAATTATCTTATTGTTCGCTAAAATAATTTTATGTGCTTTAGCGTCATGCTTATTCATGCTTCAAAACTCGTCTTTTGGCCCTTTTGAAGCAAACGGTTCTGAGATTCAAAAGAATTCTCAAAAAATTAACATTTTGTGTATAAGGACATTCACACGAGAGTCCTGCGCAGGTCGACTAAACTTGACCCGAACCCGCAGCTTCTGACCCACAACAAGACCCGCGACAAAGTATTATTCAATTCACATTTTATAAGAAACTGAATTAAAATTCTATTTTAGGTTTCTATTATTACATTTTTTTATTACATAACTATTACAAACATATAATTATATTAAAATTACTGTATAATTCTAATTATATTTAAAATAACTAATCTAATTATAAACAAAACTTCAATGATAATATGAATTTTTTTTTTTTTTTGTATATTACACTACTTTTAAAAAATCCACTGCTTTAAATATTCACAGTATTAAAAATAAATAAATAAATAAAGTAGCATCGCTTGTGCTCGCATAACAATTTCCTATAGTTTTAACATAAGAAATTATTCCTACGGTAGATATTACTTCTATAAAATTCAAAAATTCAAACTATATACCAAAATGCAACCAACATCGTTGCTTTCTTTATTCTATTCTATTTCTTAAAACAATTTTTTATAGATCCCACACGCACCACATAAACTTTAAATTTTACATCTACTTTTTAAGATAGCACGCGATCATGTTTTATATAAACATTAAATCATTAAATTCATCTTTTTTACTTATTTTTATTTCATTTTGCACGCGCACTTTTTATTTCCCAATTCAAAATTATTTAAAAAAAAAAAAAAAAAAGTTTTCGGTAGTGTTCCTTTCGATACTGATTATTATTAATTTTCTTTTCTTTTTCTTTCAATAATAATAATAATAATAATAATAAAAGATTTTGATGAAATTCTGGCAAAAGCAGAATTTAGTTTAGGACGGAGGACTTTTAGTTTTTTTTTTTTTTTTTTTTTTTTTTATATATATATATATATATATATATATATATATATATATATATATATATATATATATATATATATATATAACATCGCTTTCAAATTATTCAATTATATTTTAAATTTTAGATTTCGATAAATGTCTAACTATCGAAAAATGACACCGCAAAAATCCCAGATTGAGACTAATAAATAGTCTTCAGTCCTTAAAAAAAGAAAAAAAAAAAAAAAAAAAAAAAAAAGAAGAAAAAGCAAATATAAGTTGGAAAGCAAATATTTTTCTTATAGAACGTTTTGAATGTTAAGTATTAATATTTATGCAATTATTTATTTATTTTATGAATTAAACTTATGTTATGAATCGTATTTTTTTAAACTGCTATGAAGGAAGAGAAGGTCCAATCTCTGCATTCAAAAGATTATATTCATAAAATAGCAACATAAAAAAATTCTTCGAAGAAAAATAATTTGCGAAAAATTGATTCAAACTCGAACCGCAACCGACCCAATGCAGGACTCTAATTCACACAAATGCTTAAAAATGAATTTTCTCTTCTGTTATGCAATTTCTTTTAATTTAATAAAATTTACCGTGTATAATCACAATGCATAGTATAGTGCCACTTAAAAACAGACAAATATACATAAAATTTTAATACATAAATTTTTGTACGATCGCAATTTATTTCCTCACCAAGCCCCGATTAATATTACTATAAAATAAAAATATGTAATGGTATTTAACAAAAAATAATGAAACTAGTTTTATTAATAAACTATTCTAGCATAATTTCAGTTTTGATGTTGTATATACACGCATGTTTGCGATTTTATCGCTAAAATAAATAAAAACACAAATTTTTATTCAATTATACATTCAAATAAATAGTATACGAGACTAAATTGCTTTTATCATTACGAGTTTTTCTTTTCTTTTTCTTTTTATTATTCCTTTTTTTTTTTTTTTTTTTTTTGCTTCAGCATTTAACAAAACTAGTTGCACGCACTTGACACAAAAACGACTATTTATCACACGATTTCTATTTCTAAATACGTGTCTAAACAAAAGATGAGTCTGACTCAGATTACTTGTAGAATAATCAGTAGATACTTCTATTTAAAAGGGAAAAATACAAGAAAAATCTCCATAACTACTGTAAAAACACAAGTAACTGTATCGTAAAATGAATAAGTAATTTTAATGGTATTTGTATTGCAGATTTCATTAGCCAGGTTTTTGTTTATTCTGAAGAAAGAAAGGAAAAAAAAAAAGATACATGCTTTAAAAGTATCTACATATCATGCTAACTTGCATGTACTATTTTATAGAATAAAAAGATAACTATGTAAAATGGGTGCATTTGTTGTTATCACTTTTTTGTGCGTGTGTTTTTGTTTGTTTATGCGATATATTATTAATAAGGGATGCCTCAATCAATGTTGTAATAAAGGGTCCGCTTTTCCGATGGATTTACACATTATGAGATAGTTTCTCATTTATACATTTTGACACCCAGACACGATTTGACCATTTCCGGAAAATATTTGTCTGAATGTGACAAATTTTCTGACAACTCTAACTCGAGAACTAATTCGTAGAATTTCATAAAATTTATATTTGCCTACATTTCTGCATTAACTGATACCAACCAACTTTCGATGCATATCACTCAGTAGATGGCACTGTATTCTCGCCTCATAATTTTTAATATGGTAGCATAGAAAAAAATTTCATATAAAAATAATCAATAAAGGATTATTTTTAATGAGTCACTATGAAATAAAAATAATACATATAACAGTTAACTAGAATAATTTTTTGTGTATTTACGAGCATGTAAAAAATGTACATTTTGAGAGGGTTTTTTTTTTTTTTTTCTTTTCCCACCTTTTTCAAAAATATCCTTTAAAACGAATAGTTAAAGTTTAAAAAAAAAAAAAAAAAAAAAAAAAAAAAGAGGCATCGCACAAAAATTGCAAGAAAACTTTTTAATGATACATAAAGATTAATGTGCATCGAATGAAACTTAACGTACGCTCGCTCATTTTAATGTGGCCCTTCAGCAATATATATATATATATTCGCCAAAATTCAAATAAGTGTCCTTTTCGTTGTATTTTCTGTTGCCTTGCATGACAGCTACACTTTATGTTCAATTCCATTTTGGAATTTATTTCTATTTGAATAATTTCGCACGAACATTAAAAGAAAATTGAGAAAAACCTTGCTAAGGAAATGGAAGAGCTTCAGTATAGAACCCCTTGTTGGCACAGAAGTAGCTAGGCGTTTCTCGCCAAGATCTTTAAATACGCAATTACGATAACTATTTTAATTCATCGCCAAAATGACGACAAAAATTTAAAAGCCGCCAAGAGGCTTCTTGCTAAAGATATACTTGCTAAAGAAATTTTAAGAAATGAATGAATAATAGTAACCGATTCTAGGGAATGAAATACAGTTACTGCATGTCTTTATAAGGAAAAATAAAATAAATCCTGTGGTACTAAATAAAATTGTTTTCTGCATAATTTTATAACTATCTTAGAAAACAAAAATAGGCTTAAGGTTTTCATTTTTTTTTTCCTTTTTTTCAACTATTTATTATTATTTGTCATTTACACACAAACACACACACACACACATATATATATATATATATATATATATATATATATATAGTCGAACCTCGTTAACGTGAATTACTTTTAACATGAACTGCTTCCACCCTTCCACAATCCCCGTCAAAATGAAGATTAGTTATATGAAGATTAGTTACTGATAGCATAAACTACTGATAACACTGCTCTGCAAAAAAAAAAAAAAAAAAAAAAATCCCTGATACCATTCTTGCTGATTCGTATGTAAAATGACCTCCTGAATCCGAATATGACTACTGTTTTGCCCAGTCACTTACCATTTTCTCGCCCCCTTCCCCCCAATATTTATCCCTGTTCGGTAATTTTATGGCCATGATTTTGATTTGGAGAATGAAAAAGAATTAATTTAACACTTAAAAACAATAAAATATAATGTTTAATAAATAACGTTAATAATAGATTAAAAATATATAAGAAATGTAATACATAATTTCAGTGGCAAATCCCCCCCTCCCCACTCCACTAAATTTTCCTCTTGCCGCAAAAGTTGATGTTTTAGAATTTTCCAACTTTGTAAGCCCCTTAGAAGATATTTAACAGTTAAAAATAATTCTTCCCTCAAAGGGGAAAAAAAAAAATCAAATTTATTGCCATAAAATTACCGAAAAGTAATGAAAATAGGGGGCCATCCCTGGGGGGGGGGGAAAGGTGGGTGATAGGGAAAAATGGACGTCATATTCGGATTCAGGAGGTCATTTCACATAACAATTTGCCCAAATGGTATTGGGGGAATTTTCTTGCCGAGCAGTGTAACAGGAACAAATATTTTATTCCCCTTGAAATTCACGTTAAAGAGGCTCGACTGTATGTGTGTGTGTATATATATGGGTGTGTAATTATTTATTTCGAAGGAGGTTGCGTAATGTTTAATGTTATTGTAACAATCATGATAGTCGTTAAAACGAAGAAACACCCATTTACCATTTATACTCCAAGTTGGTTTAATTAGCTCTACCAATCGTGGTGGCTTCTACTCGTCTTTTTTTTTTTTTTTTCTATATCTTGTTCATAATTGTTATATATGATCTCATGTATCAATGACTCAGTAACAACTCATATTTTTTTCCAATATCCTTTACGTAAATATAAAGCTTCACTTCCATATATAATTGTTTATTGATTAAGTCTTCTTTCTTGGTGGTTAACCATTTCAAGGGTGAATTATTAGTATTATTAAAAAAAAAAAAAAAAAAAAAATCCTTTTTCGGCAAATTTAAAGGCAAAGGTAGATTCCTTTACGTTAATGTTACAAAAGTAAAGAACTATTACATATGCATTAACAAATATACTTAGCCAATGGCTTTGTTCCCACACATTGCATTATTTACGTCGCTATTCTATTTTTAAGAAATTTGATTATAAACTACTACTATTCATTCTGCTTAAAATTTTAGGCTAGATTTATTGGTCAGTAAATGTTTCTTTTTTCTTTTTTTTTTTTTTTTTTAATCCAAGCTCATAATCATTCAACAAATAGAAGCCAAAAAGATATACAATTTGGTGAAAAAACTTGTAACTTAGCAATGAAATTTGTGATTTGGTGGAAAAATTTGATAGTTGACGACGAAATTTTTGACTTTGCGACGGAATTAGTTATTTGATGACAACATTTCGCGAGCTTGGCAAAGAAAAAGGGCAGCTTTGGCGTCATTATATTTTTTCCCCACGCAAAAACATCGTATCTTTTCACAGACCAATATCTTGTTTCCACAAGATAAAAAGTCAAAGGAAGCTATTACTCTCAATTTCAATCGTAAATTTAAATTCTTGCGTAAACCGGTGTTCTAAACTATTCACCACAAACGATATTTTTACCAAGACTAACGTATTATTTTAATTTTATATTTTTAAATGACTAATTAAAGCTTTTACCATGGTTTTTATATTTTCAGTTATCTTTTTGATTATCGTTTGCATGTGACGTAAGCATCAGATTATAAATTTAAGCAATTAAAGCTAAAATAAAAGTCGGCTTCATTACAATGACGAAAAATCACTTTTTAACTTGTAACTTTTAAGCAATTGAAGTTATCGAAAAAGTTTAAATACAAAAATTGTTCTTTAGGGCAAGGCGATAATTCGTCTGATTTGAAGTATTTTCCTATTTTCAATATTAAAGAAATTATGGACAAGTGAAAATTGCCACCCCCACCATTTCCACCCCCTTTGAGCTGGATACCCTATCATCGAACTCGACCGAGATTTTTGCTGTCCTGACAGCATATCCCCAGCTGGTTAAATTTAAATAAAAATTACTCCAGTAATCGTGTTCACAACTTAACATGGGAAAAAGCGATATATATATATATATATAAACTTTTGAACAAAGGGTGGTTTTGGGTTCTAGTGGTCATGATCGGTGAAGATATGAAGAAATTTTCCAGAAGTCGTGTCATGAGAACCATTGCAATAGGTAGATCTCCCATAAGGAATCTACCTAAAAAAAAAAAAAATAGTTTGATGCAAAATTAAGTTTAAATAACTTTCCTTTTTTTTTTTTTTTTTAATTACCCCCCCCCCCCCCCCCACACACACACACACACACAAAAAAAAAAAAAAAAAAAAAAAGTTATTGGGAGTTTTATTTGAAACGAACGAAGTAAAAGATCAAAAATTACGGCACTTTTACGCAAAAATAGTAAAATACTACTTTTTATGAGTGTAAACACTTTGTAACTTGAGTACTTAAAGTACTCCTATTTTTTTTTTTTAATAATAATAAAGATTTTTAAACCTTTTTATTTATTAAACTATTACAAAGATTTTCTTTATTTTGTATAAGAAATTGGGAAAATATACACTAGTTTGAATTAATTGCGGCCAACTTTTTCTTTACCAAAACATGCGATTTACCTTCATAAAACTAGTTGGCATAGGTGGATTCTGCTCAGTTCCCCATCATATGTATGTTTTCATAAATTTCCAATACGGAACATATTATATTCATGTTAAGAGAAATGAATTTGACCATTCGCTCGACACAGTTATAGAATGAAATCCCCACCACAGTGCAGCCACATATCCTAAAACTAGTAGTGAGGACGCGTCCAAAATGTTGGAGGGACGCCAGCTTGAAATTTGGAAAACATCCAGCAAATCCGTGCTCTGTTATTGCTCATTTTCTCCGAGTCAGTTGACTGTCACCCCCTATTTCAGAATTGGACTCGTTGAGTTAGCGCTTGCGCAGATGCTACCATCCTTTCATCAAATGTGGTCAAAGAATACCCACCGTTCAATTCTACATATTTACCTTATTCTAATCTATTATTTTAGTGGGGTCAGTTTCGTAGTTTAGTTTTCATGCAATTCCATACTATTTCCAATGCAACAATCCTCAGAATGCAAATTTATATGGAATATCGCCCAATTTTGTTATGTTCATAAAATCTTAAATTTCGAATAACTTACGAAATTTTCAAATTAGAATATTTGCAATCAATGATGTTTAAACAAGTATCATAAATTTCATTTTAAAAATGGTCTGATATATTTACGATGCAAAAATAGCCCTCAAAATGGATGTTTATGCGAAATGTTTCGCTATTCAGCCATGTTAAGTAAACCGTAAATTTCGAATAAATTACAAAATTTTTAAATTACAAAATTTATAGTCGAAGATGTTCATGCCAGTTTTCTAAATGATGTTTTAAAAGTGATCAAAATTTTCAATTTTGCTATGTTGATAAAATCTTAAATTACGAATAACTAACGAAATTTTCCTATTAGAACATTTGTAGTCAATCATGTACAAACAAGTATCATAAATGTTATTTTGAAGTTGTCTGTTATATTTTTGATCCCCAAAATACACATTTATGCGAAATTTTGTCCTATTCTGCCATGTTAAGTAAATCGTAAATTTCGACTATCTTACGAAATTTTAAATTAGAGAATTCATAGTCAAGGATATTCATAACAGTATGTTATATGATATTTTAAAAGAGGTCTGACATCTTATCTTTACTATGAAAATATCCCTCAAAACTGGCGTTTATACGGAATTTTGCCCTATTCTGCCATGTTAAGAAATTCATAAATTTTTAATGACTTGCGAAATTTTGCGCGCAATAGCGGCCGCAAAATTCATCCTATTGACTTGCAACTTGGTACACATATTCATGAGCTACACGGCTATATAGTTTTGGATGCGTATTCTATGTGTAGCTCGTGTACAGAGGCACACCAGAGTTAGTCTTATCATTACGGACTATGGACAGAAATTGTATAAACCTCAATAGCGGCCGCAGAAATGCCCCAACTGACTTGTAAATTGGTACGCGAGTTCAGGCTTCTATATAGAAATAGCTGTATAATTTTTTGTCTAAATTATTTTTGGATCGTGTACAGTGACACATCAAAGTTTTTCTTATCATTACGATCTATGGGGTGAATTTTGTTTAAACTGAGCAAACCTATGTTACTGATATTATTTCTAGAATGAAGTTAAAGTGGAGCTGGGCTGGGCATTTTTTCAGAAGATATGATGATAGGTGGACCACCAAAGTTCTATTTTGGAATCCGAGATATAACAAAAGACCGAGAAAGAGACCGCTGTGTCGTTGGAGAAATAAAATTGTGAAGTTTGGACGAGTAGAATGGAGAAGAATGGCAGAGAACAGGGCAGATTGGAATCACCTAGGAGAGACCTTCATCCTGCAATGGATTGATAAAAGCTGAAATTGAAGAGGATAATGATTTATACAATATAGAATAAATAAAAAATATTAATAATCTGTTGAATAATGAGTGATGAAAATAGGACCTTGAGGCTCCTGATCTGCAGATCCACTAGTAATTAATGATGTTCATCCCGGCATCAAAACTGATATTTAAAAGCTATTCCTGCATCTTTACGATAGAAATATTTCTTTTCATGCACGTTTAAAAGAAATTTTGCCTTATTCTCCCATGCTAAGAAAATCGTAAATTTCGAATAACTTCAGAAGTTTTTAATTAGAATGTTGCAAATGAATAGGGTTCTTGCCAGTGTGATAAATAATACTTTTAAACTTGTCCGACTGCTCTGTGATCATTTGTTTGTGTACACAGACTAACACACTAACAAACTAACAGACACCCTACAGACGGACACCATACTTATTTTGATATTTTCTGATTCCTCACACCTGAAAACATGCAAAAAAGTCAAAAATCCGATGTCGAAAATTTTCACGATTACCTAAATTCCCATACCTATAGTATGATAGGGAACTAAAATATTTATGAATAGAAATGCTGAAAAATGATGGCATCTGGAATTTAGTGTAGGTGTAAAGCATTTCAAAGTTGAATGAATAAACAATCAGATTTTTCTCAGTGGAACGTGACGCCATTTAATTTTACCATACCCCAAAAGATGTAAAGTCTATTTTTTTGTAGAGTCACGTTAACAAAATCACGGATCTCAGAGTAGTTTTATAATAAATGGGAAATTTTTTTATTATACATCTAGCAAGAAGATTTTTTTTTTTTTTTCGCTAAAGAACAAGCAACGAAAATCTAAATCTGTTGCTAATAAAAATCCATTCGTAGAAAAAACATAAAACTATAGAATAGTTAAGTGCTTAAAGTCGAAATTTAAAGATCGATCACATGTTTTTCTTAACTGTACTGGATTTTTTCAATATCATTATTTTGCGTATTTTTCAATAAATATGTGCGAGTATTTTCTTTTTTATCAAAATAACATCGCTTAAAATAATAGTAATGTATAGAAAATGAATGAAATAATTTTAAATAATGAAAGTGACGTCACATTCAAAAGAAAATTTGAATTTCGACAAAAAGAAAAAAATATATATTTTTAAAAAATGAGACATTTTTAGTCCGTAGTCAATTTCATCGGAATACGCAAGCGAAGTGTGACGTCACTGACCGTCAGTGGATGCAAGGAAAATATTTCCTATGTTAATCGCCCATTGGATTTTTTGTAAAAAATTATTAAAAATCGAGAAAAACTATTTCCCGATTTTAATCCCCGTATTTGGGTATAGATATGTATTAGTTATCGTATGCATGTGTTAGATTGAATTGTTTTGCTGTGAAATTGACAAAATTTTAACGAAATGAAATTGACAAAAACGTAATGCTGTGAAATTGACAAAAACGTAATACGTATTGTACGAAATATTGTTTCATGTTATTCATTACTCCCTTAATATAAGTTGTTAAAATAACCATGATTTTTGAAAGGAATTAAATATGTTCGCCAGATAATTTGGCGATATATTTTTTTTACATGAGAGATGACAGATATGAAATCTATTCCACTGCAACATATAAGTATCTTATATCAGACACTTTATTTAGACATTTAAAAACAATTTTTACTTCAAATTATGATAGAATATTTATCATTTTCCTTTTAATTAGTATATTAGTTGGATGTTATTGTGTAAATATCGTCCTTTGAAAGGAAATGCTTATGTTTTCAATCGAATATGGCAGTTTGCCATATTTTTTTCTAGTTTTTGAAATTTAAAATTTAAATTTTATCAATTTTACAGCAAAAGCAAATTAATCTAACGCATGCATAAGATAACTAATACATATCTATACCCATTTAAAATCGGAAAATAATTTTCGTTGATTTTTAATAATTTTTTACAAAAAATCCAATGGGCGATTAACATACGAAATCTTTTTCTTGCATCCACAGACGGCCACTGACGTCATCACTTCGCTTGCGTTTTCAGAAAAACTAGTTGGCATAAGTGGACTCTGCTCAGTTCCCCATCATATATATTTTCTAGTGCGAGACATATTATAATAATGTTAAGAGAAATGAATTTGACCAAACGCTTGACACAGTGACAGGATGAAATCCCCGCCTTATAGGCTATCCACCGTTCACTTCGATATATTTATCTTATTCTAATCTATTAATTTATTTTATTAGGGTCAGTTTCATAGCTTACTTTTATGCTACTATTTCCAATGCAACAATCCTCAAAATTCCTATTTATATAAAAAAATTTCAATTTTGCTATGTTGATAAAATCTTAAATAACGAATAACTTACGAAATTTTCCTATTAGAACATTTGTAGTCAATCATGTACAAACAAGTATCATAAATGTTATTTTGAAGTTGTCTGTTATGTTTATGATCCCCAAAATGGACGTCTATACTCAATTTTGCCCTATTCTCCCATATTAAGGAAATCCTAAATTCCAAATAACTTACGAATTTTTTAAATTGGAAAATTCATAGTCTATGATATTCATTCCAATATCCTAAATAATATTTCAAAAGTGGTCTGACATCTTTACGATGAAAATATCCCTGAAAATTAAAGTTTATGCGAAATTTTGCCCTATTCTGCCATGTTAAGAAATTCGTAAATTCTCAATAACTTGCGAAATTTCAAAGTAGCATGTTTATAGTTAATGATGTTCATTCCTGCATCAAAACTGATATTTTAAAACTTGTCTGACATTTTTACAGGAAACATTTTCCATTTAATACACGTTTAAGTGCAATTTTCCCATGTTAAGAAAATCGTAAATTTCTAATAACTTACAAAGTTTTTTAAGTTGAATATTGCAAATGAATAGTGTTCTTATCAGTGTTGAAAGTAATATTTTAAAACTAATCTGACTTCTCTGTGACTATTTGTTCTTGAGATATCGTGTACACAGACTAACACACTAACGGAGTAACAAACTAACAGACGCCTTACTGACGGACACCATACAAATTTTGGCATTTTCGGATTCCTTACACCTGAAAACGTGTAAAAAAGTTAAAAAAAAAAAAAAAAAAAAAAAAAAAAAGGTCGAAAATTTTTATGATTACCTAAGTTCCCCCTATACCTATAGTTTGATGGGGGGAAAAAAATATCGATAACAATGCCTTTTCTACAATTGAATCCAAAACAAGGGACAATATCTGTTTTTGGGGATTCAAGGCTAAATCATACCAATCGTGTAATATCTGATTCTCCATTTCCCTGTGAAATTCCCCACAGAATACAAACAATTCCCTTCAGAATGCAAAATTTCCTCATACAAATGAAAACGTTACAACTTTGCAGTTTTCTTTGCAGTGGTCACGTGTCTGGAGTTTTATGACGTAACACGGATAAAATGCATATTATTTAAAACTAACTTTTCTTTTTTCTTTTCTTTTTTTTTTTTTTTTTTTTTTTTTAATTGCTAATACAAAACTTTTTATTTTAAGAAGCATTATAGTACATTACAAATTATACTCTCGCACGTCGATTTTTGTATACCTAAACAATGTAACACTTTTTGTAGCTCAAAGTCGGTTTTGTTTTATTTCAAGGATAAATCATCCACAACCTGCGATTTCTGATTTTTCATTTTCCCCCGTGAATTTGTCCATAGAATACGAACGTTCCCTAAAGAGTACAAACATTTGCTCCGTAGAATACTTTGGGAAATGTAATACTTAATATATAAACATTATGTTGCAGTTTTCCCTGCAATGGTCTGGTGTAAAACGTTTATGACGTAACACAGATAAGAGCCCATTGCCTTACATTCGTCTTTTACCAACAGATTCTATTTTTCCTAAACACATCTATGATTTGTTGCTTTTGCGTCCAGCATAAAAATTTTAATACACGTATACATCTTCGTTAATTTACAGTAGGTAACAAAAGTGTCCGAACACTAGCAAAAATTCCCATGAAAAAAAGTACACTTCATACGGTTTTGTTAAACAAATCCTTATCGAATCATGTTCTTAGACTGACTAAGAACAGGATTCGACAAAGATTTATTTAACAAAACCTTATCAAGCGTACTTTTTTGCATGGGAATTTTTGCTTGTGTTCGGGCACTTTTGTTACCGACTGTACATTATTATTAATGTCTGTTATTTAAAAAGAAAAAATGTGGAGACAATATTTTATTATATTATAAATTCATGAAATGTAAAATATCCGTTTTTTGGCTTCGAGGGTAATTCGTACACATCATATCTCAATAGGATACAAACAATTCCCTATAAAATAAAATAAAACATAATAAAAACATTCTAATGTTGAAGTTATCCTTGTAGTGATCAAATGTGAGGGGTTTTATGCATAGATATAGTAATAAGGCATAGATTGATCATGGAGGGAGAAAAAAGTGATGCCTTTTTTTCTCGGGAAAAGTCCATCTAATGGCTGTCTTTTCCCGAATAAATTACGCACAGGAATACATACGGACAATTTAGTAAATAAAATTTATTGATTATTTATTAGTGAATAATTTATTTACTAAAGGTGAATGAAAAACTCCAGATACAGTTTCAAATTCATTTGTCTTTTTCTTTTTTTCAGTACCACTTAATGGCTGATTTTAGAACTTTTTTTCGGCATCAAAAATTTTTGCTCGATAACATGGGGATGATAGATCTATATATATTACTATATCTATGGTTTTAAAACGTAATACGAATAAAGTCAATCCGCGTTTGTAATGATCGATAGATGGCGCTCTCTCAACTGCAGTTGTTAGTAAATATTGCCACGTGTAATAATTGCCACGTGTATTATTATTGTGCTTTCTTGTTGTTCTATCATTGTTTCAGCGTGAAAGCTATCAGTGGTAGGATAATTTCACCTTAGCCCACCAGAGGGCGAGCATTTCATTACAATCGCGGATTAAGTTCAAATTTTTAATCATTAAAAGAAAACATTTTATTATATTTACGTGGAAATGGTGCTATTTATCTTTTTTTTTTTTTTTTTTAATACCACGTGTTTCTTTTATGTAAATCTTTGAAATCAATAAAATTTGTTACAAAAAAAAATGCAAACTCTTAATTTCTACAAAATTTTTAAACCAAATTTTGCGCTAAATATCAATAAAAATAGCCTTAATTAAATTACGAATCAACCTTCATAGTAAATTATTTGAAAAATGTTTTATGTATCGCTATAGTAATTGATAAAATAGACTAACATAGCATAATGATATAAGATTAATATGAGGAAGGAAATGGATAATGTAAGTGTAAAATATCTATATAACGTTTTTAGTTCGAAAATCAGCCCATTTTCTACGTTACCCATGCTTTTTAATGCGACAGGACTGTTTATTTAAGACAGCGATTATGCGTTATCTCCATTTATGGTATTACACCTTGAAATTACCCGCCCATGTCCAAATTTACTATTTCATTTTTTATAAAATATTATGTCAAATCTGTAAAAACTTTTACATTTTACATCAAAACCTACTGATAAGTAAGAAATTCATCCTTGGTGATATTGTAAAAACCAATTGCCGATTTCGGTATTCATGACAATCACCATTCATAAATTGTATGGCTTCTGAGTGTTTGTTGGCGATATCTTCTGAATAAGTAATGATGTTTTCTTCTGAATTGGCTATATCTACTGGATATAGCCAGATAATATTCGAAAGCATTATATTTATATATATATATATATATATATATATATATATATACAATATATATAGCGCATTGTAATTATGGCGAAATGCGATATTCGGAAATGGCTGTCATGGGTTCCAAACATAAACAAACATTGCAAAAAATCCAGACCGACATCGTTCAAAACAGTGTCAAAAACAACCTTAAAGTAGACCAATCTGCAAGTTGTACCTCAGTGTACTGCTATCACTATCTTCCACTTTAATTTTCTTATTTAAAAGAAAAATAATTTTACTTGCCAAATTAAAGAAAGAGAGAAGGGGATTTTACTTTTTCAAAAATGTTGACAAATTTGGCTTGTGTTTCTGAAATCGTGATATGCATTTGTTTTATCTCTTGTCTCTGTAGAAAAAATAAAAATTCAATTTGGAACAATTTCAGTATATCCCAACAACGATATCTGGCGATTTTCTGTTGGCGTTTATGGCTAAATCATAAATCTAAAAATCATAAATGATAAATGATAAAATCATAAATGATAAAACATAAAATCATAAATCCAAAATAAACAACATATAGGCTGCCATATTATATCGCAAACAGTCCAGAACGACATCGTTATTGTTCAAAACGGCGCCAAAGAAAAATCGCCAAATTCAGCTGTGGGGATATACTGAAGTTGCACCTTCAATTTAAATATAGAAAAATATGCAAACTTGTAATTTTCAGATTATTTTTTATTCTCGTTACTTGTAATTCACTGACATACTGACATAAAGTAACATAAGTAAAATGAAAATATTTTTAAGGGGTTACTTAGGTTAAAAAAAAAAAAAAAAAATTATAACTTTTTCATTAAAAAAATTTGTAAAAATTAGCCAGTAGAACCTAGTTTCCGGTGATCCCTCCGAAAAAAATTGTCCACTTAGTGGACAGGACAATTCATAAGTCATGATATCTTTATCTGAAATTTAAAAAGCAAATTTTTTCTGTTAGTAGATAAGTATAGCTCGTAATTGAACGAAGAATTTAAAATATAAATATATAAATAAATAAAAATGACTTTTTGGAATAGTTATATTTAAAATGGATCTAGACAAGAATGAGCGACGGCCTTGGCATCCGTTTAAATTTCAACAATACCAACAGGACATCGTTGTTCCATCGTGTCATGAAAAACTACTATGTTATGGCCACCACGTGACTTTCTTCTATATTTTCCTATACAAATTCACTCAATAAAAATAATTTATTAAAATCATTATTTAATAAAATTATCTTCCATGATAATGCAGTACGATTTCAATATTAGAGAAGCAGTATAACACTAAATATCCAAAAATGTTCCTTTTATTCTCAATATTACATTAAAAAAAAAAATTTTGTGTGTTAAAAATGAAGAAAAATCGATAACTTAATTTTAAATTATCGCAGATCTATGGATCAACCATTCATTTTAAAGGTATTGGCGAGCTCTTTCGAAAGATACCCATCTTGAAAATTTACTCCCCTCGAGGGGAGACTTCCCCCCCCAGGGGGGGGGGCGAGATTCCTACACATACAAAAAAATTTTCCCAGTTGACTATCTCTATTATAAATAATTCTTGTAAATTTCATAATGATTACTAAAAAATAATTCTCTTTATGCACAGTTATAACAAAATTTTGTCCTATATCACCATGTTAAAAATTTAGAAAAAGCGGGATGGCAACGCAACATGCAAGACAATTTTTTTCAAAAGTTGATGAGCGCTAATTTATGTCAAGGTGTAACTACACACCAATTTGTATGAAATTCTGTGCAGTAGTTCCTGAGATGCAGTTGCCACAAAATTTTGTCTCACACATACACACACAGAGAGACAGACATTTTCTAAAAATGGTCAAATCATCTTCTACAGTTCTCAAAACGTAGAAAAATCCATGAAAATCCATCAAAAACCGAGGTCGAAAATTTTTACGAATCCAATACTTTCTTCTATTGAATATAGAAGAAAGTAAAAATCTGGTGTGTAACAACCACACGACTTATATTACCCACTATTGCAGGTATTAGATACACTTGCATAACAAATTTCCAATAAGTAAAAACTAATTGTGTAAAGACACGTGAAACAGAATTTATATAAAAAGTTAAAAATAATTACAAGATTTATTATATATATATATATATATATATATATATATATATATATATATATATATAATAAATATATTATATATTATATATATATATATATATATATATATATATAAATATATTATATATATATATATATATATATATATATATATACACCACGTTTTTAAATTTTCTGTTGAATCATATAAACTTGACACATTACCCGAGTAAGTGCAAATAATGCATTGTCATCATGTTCTGAAATATTCTAAAAGTTTCAAATGTCTAGCTATTCGGGAAGTTAGCTAAAAATCGATTGTTAGACGCAGAGTTACTCTAAAAAAACGTATTATTGCACGCACACACACCGTTGTGAAAGGGGGGGGGAGGGGAAATTTCGAAAAATCCCATTATAGTGCGTGCTGGAAAACATACACAGCCCGCACATTAAAAAAAAAAAAAAAAATAGTTCGGAGCAGAGTTACACATGGAAAAAAATTTTTGCCCCCCCTCAACCCCCAAGATGGGGGGGGGGAATTTCATAATATCCCTTTATAGTGCGTGCTGGGAATTCATAACCAACCTACATATAAAATTTAATCTTACTGTGATAATTTGAAGCAAAATTATGCCTGTGAAACGTGTTTATTGCCCCCTCCCGCCCCAAAGGGGATAAAGGGGGGAATTTCGCAAAATCCGGTTACGGTATGGGTGTTGGATACACGTAAATAAGCCACACACTAAAATCTGTGACCTCAGCTCCTTTTGATGTTCCCGAATGAATTTAGCGCCAGGAGGGCTCAAATTTGCCCCCTCGTAACTCCGCCACAAAGTCGAAAATCGCAAAAAGCCAAAAATGAGTTTTTGGAAATATCCTCAAGAAGACACTTGGCGGTTTTTTATACCATTGTACTATTATTGGTAGATTTCTGCACGAAAATCCGTACTTTCCCAATTATGCTTTCGAAAGTCGCCCCCCCCCTTGCCCCCCCCCCTTCCCCCCCCTTCCCCCCCCTTAAAAATCCAAAATTCCAAAATGGCAGGATTTTTTTTTTTTACTCCAGTCTAGTCTCCCTATCTGCGATTATTCACCGTGAAGTAATTTGAAGCCGAGTTATGCTTTATAAAGGTGTTTTTGCCTCCTGCTCAACCAGGGATGGAACGGGGGGAGGGGTATTTCGCAAAATCCGGTCTTAGTGGGGATCAGGGTCCTAAAACCAACCTGCTAACGAAAATTTGTGACTGTCTCCCATAGAATCGCCACGGCTGTGTTGAGTCAGCGAATCAGTGAGTTTACTCATATATATATATATATAGATTAAAGTATACAGTAAGACAGGCTATCTAATTATTAATATGCCGCTTTTGTAGACATTTTTCCCTATCCTCGTACGCTTTTAAATTATACATAAATTGCCGATCTTTATTGTAGCTATGAAAGAAGTTTTTTTCTTTTCTACTCTTCTTAAAGCCACGTATAGTAACCCATTTACATCTTCTCTCTACCCCATGTATATTTAAATCTTGGAAAAAATTAGCTCAGGAGTTATAAGCCAAAGACTAATGAATGCCAGTCGAGTCAAGGTGCAATCAAATATAAACTTGTTGAATTCTAACTATTGGTTAGTGAGATATTCCACAATATTTTGGTAATACCACACAAAAAAGAAGACACACATACACACATTTTCTAGAAATTATCGAATGGTGTATAGGACATCTCAAAACGTGTAAATCGCACGGAAATCGGTAATAAAAAATTTCATTAATGCAATATATTCTTATATATATATATATATATATATATATATATATATATATATATATATATATACACACAAAGGGCATTCCATAAAAACTGAGTTATTTTTTTACGTAGTGGCAACACCGCGAAACTAAAAAATAGAAGTGCAGGCGATTTTGTCAAACTGTTAACTGTACGTTTATACAAAATTCTAAACGAAGCAGATGATTTTATTTTCTTATTTCCGTGCTTGTTTAAAGAACTGTTTTATTTGCCCTACAGAAATGGAGATGAGTGATTCAGAGTTACAAAACGAAATGCGTTGTGCCACAAAATTTTGCTACTGTTTGGGCAAAACAGCTCCAGAAAGAGTTAAGTTAATGAAAGAAGCTTACAAAGACAAATGTTTTGGTGAGGCTACGAATTTTAGATGGCATGGTGATTTCAAGAAAGGCCGTTTGTCTGCAGAACTGGCTCCTAGGCCTGGGCGCCCAAAAAGTGTTGTGAATGATCGAAATGTTAACATTGTGTGGGTAATCGTTCAAGAAAATCGGCGAATGACATGTGAGGAGATAGCGGCATCAACAAACATTTCGAAAACGTCGATATTTCGCATTCTATGCAACAATTTACAGCTTCGCTATGTTTGTTCCAGATGGGTCCCTCATCACCCTACTAAAGAACAAATGAAAACAATAATTCACCAATGTTGTGAATGGAAACAGATGCTTTAAAATGATCCAAATCTCCTAAAGACTGTAATAACAGGTGATGAAACTTGGGTGCATCATTACGATCCCCTTACTAAGTCCGCAACAAGTGTATGGAAACCTACTGATTCTCCGCCTCCGAAGAAAATCCGACAAACCAAATCTCCTGGAAAGGTCATGATGATTATTTTTTTTTATCGTAAAGGTGTAATCTATCAGCATGCTGTGCTTCCAAAAACTACTGTGAATGGTGAATATTATGTTTCAGTTTTGAAAATTTTGCGACAACACATATCGAGAAAACGTCATGAACTGGTAGGGAATTGGACAATACATCACTATACTGCTCGCCCGCATGTCGCTGCTTCTGTTCAGCAATATCTTAGTAAATGCAATATTAAAATCATGCCACATCCCCCTTACAGTCCAGATCTCGCACCATGCGATTTCTGGCTGTTTCCGACGTTGAAGGTGAAACTCCGTGGCAGAAAATTTAATACAGATTCTGAAGTTATTTCAGCAGTGGAGGGTTCTTTGAAGCAGCTTCCAGAAAAGGGCTTCTCTACTTGTTTTGAAAAGTGGGTTGAACTATGGGACCGTTGCATATCATCTGACGGAAGGTATTTTGAAAAAGAATGATGTATGTTTTGCTGTAAATATATTTCTTGATTTTTTATGATTTTACTCTCAGTTTTTATGGAATGCCCTTTGTATATATATAATATAGTAAGAAAAAGGAAGCTTATTACGAAAAAAAAATTATACCTTAAGTTTTTATTTGATCGATTTTTGTTATTGCATGTCAATCTCCATTAGAGACCTGCATCAGGTCGACTAAATTTTTAACGAGTTGGGTCGACTTGAGAGCATTTTTAAAACACATTGCCATAATAAGTAGAAATTTGTTTTATATAATTATAATTGTATAACTGATGTAAACATACTGTTTATGCTTGTGATACGCGTACCCAAATTATTTTAGTAAACAAACATATCGGATAAAAGCAAGTAGCAAAAATAAATTAAATTATTACTCTTTTTTTTTTTTTTTTTTTCTTGAGAATGTAAGCATATTAAACTACAAATACTAAACTTGAACCCCATTTTTGTACACTTGAAGTACACTATACCCGTAAATAGTTAAAAATTATTTCATTTTTGATTTTTAAATTACTGTATTAGTAATTTAGTAATTACATTTTTAATTATCTTCAAAATTATTTTCTAACTGTGTGACGATGAAAGTTTATTTTATATCTTAAAGTTTTGTATGATTTTTAGATTAATTATTTTCATTTAGTTTTCGGGTCGAGTGCGGGGCGTAAAAAATCCTTGGGTTGATTTGTAAATTCATCTGTTGGATTCGGGTCGGGTAAAACCTGACCTGTGCAGGATTTTAATCCTTATTTCTATTGCTCCTTTTTTTTTTTTTTTTTTTTACCCTTTTCATGTATTGCTAATTAATGTCTAACAAAACTGTATTTTCTTTCTTCCATTGTAAAAATTCACTACCAGCAATATAGAATTGGTGGTCTTTAAGAATAATTCGGTCAACATTTAAAAAAAAAATTATCAAGCTGAAAACATATCTATTCTAATATTAAAATTCCCTGCGGAATATTTTGTTAACGTACATATATCTTTTAAGGAAAAATAAATAAATAATAAAGTAAGAAAACAAGACTTCAAAAATTTTTTCTCCTTTATAAATTTCCCATTCCCTTAAATTTAATGCATGTTACGTACTATCTCTTGTGCATTATTTTAATTGAAGTACTTTTTTTTTTTTTTCTTCACCCCCCCATCATCCTCCATATTTCCGGAATCTCTTTGAAAATCTAATTAGAGCTAAAGTACATCTCTTTTGTCCAATTACTTTCCACAATCATTTAAAAACTGTCCAGGAGAGAAAATACATATTTTAATTAAAACAGCACGCTTGAAAGCGAATTTTGAATTAGTTTCTAAAAATACATTTGAATTCAGTAATTGTATTAAAACATTTCCACGAACTTGGAAATTAAGATTTCACTGCAGCCATAATCGGTTTTCGTGGAGGGTGTTTTTTTTTATGCCTTTTAGCATTGCTTATTAGATCCTCTTCACAATGCGTAGATTTTTGTGTGTTATAAGATTATTTTATAATTCGATATTTTAGAAATTTGATTCTATGATCAAAGTTATTTAAAATTTAATATCCACTGAATTAATTATGGCTTTAAACGCTTTGTAATTTAAGTTATTTAAATCTGGGATGATTATTTATATACATATACCTTTAATTTAAAAATTACACAAACTTTGAATACAGCTGCAAATGCGCTTAAACAATTATGTATTATTTCAATTTTTAATTCAATTAATAATTACTTTTATTATCTAATTTATTTTAAGCCTATAATATTTGGCTTTGCTAAATGGATGTATGTTATCCTCTATTCTTGTGGACTGAAATTGAATTACAATCACTTTTATGTGTGTGTTGTTGGTGTTATCGTGTATCTATTAATTGCTAAATTTAGAAAGGTATTAAATTCTTCAATTTATATATATATATATAGAGAGAGAGAGAGAGAAAATGCGTGTCTGTGCTTATAAAGTAAAACTAGCAGACCCGGCCACGCGTTGCTGTGACTAAGTTATACGTTGAATTATACGGCTGTAAACTATTTAGTACAGTCAAATTATTATTTACGAACAAAGACGAAAACGTTGTAGCCGATGTAAAAACCCACAGGGTTGAGATTTGAAACTTAGGTCAAAATTTGGAAGCGATTGATAAAAATTTTCGTAGTGTTGATATTAAGCACAAATTAATTTTATTATAGGGTCCTATAAATTTTAATGGAGAAGTGATATATATTATTTCTAATGCTACTTTGGATAAAATTGCTAAAATGACTAATATATAAATTAAATTCTATTAAAATAAAAGTATAAAAGAAACAGACGATTTTAAAATCAATTTTTATGGAGGAGTGAAATATAATATATGCTATAATGGATAATTTTACTATAAAATGACCTCATCATTTTAAATATTTTAAAGAGGGCAACAGCTGTAGTTATAAAAGGGAAAACAATAAGGCTAAACCAGAAAAATAAGTAAATTTGATAAATATTTTAAAACTTTAAAATTGGAAATCTTATGAAATATTGGACATTTAAAGTAAATACATGTATCATTTTAAATACAAAAAGATTTTGGAAAAGTTTAGTGTATTTTAACGAAGTGATGAGAAGTTTTTGAGTATGTTAAAATTTTAATAGTAAATTCAAGTCAATAAAGATGGGAAACATTGAGGATTAAGATAAGAATAATTATAAGATTTAAAAAAAAAAAAAAAAAAAAAAAAAAACTTTTTATATACCATGCTTTTAAATTTTAATATACTAATAATATACAAATTAAAAGGAAAATGATAAATATTCTATCATAGTTTGAAGTCAAATTTGTTTTCAAATGTCTAAATAAAATATCTGATGTAAGATACTAATATTTTGCAGCGGAATAGATTTCATTTCTGTCATCCTTGGCGAAAAAAAAAGAATATCGCCAAATTATCTGGCGAAAATATTTAATTCCTTTCAAAAATCATGGTTATTTTAACAACTTATATTAAAAGAGTAATGAATAATATGAAACAATATTTCGTACAATACATATTACATGTCATACATACGTACAATGAATAATACATATTACATTTCGTACAATGCATACATCTGGCATGTATATTTTCGTGTTACGCTTTTGATCGCCAAATAATAATAATAATAATATAAAAAAGCCAAGGGCGACAGAGTTTAAAAATTTAAAATTAAAATTTTGTCAATTTGACAGCAAAATAATTCAATCTAACACCCGCGATAACTAATACATATCTATACCCAAATATAAGGATTAAAATCGGGAAATAAATTTCCTCGATTTTTAATAATTTCTTACAAAAAATCCAGTGGGCAATTAACATAGGAAATCTTTTTCTTGGCTGCACAGACGGTCAGTGAGTCACACTTCGCTTGCGTATAGAACTCATAGATATAGTATAGCATATATAGAATAGAGTGATCATTGGGGAGAAAAAAGTTATTCCTTTTCATTTGGGAAAAGACGACGTTTTTACCAAAATATGGCCGTCTTTCCCCGAGTGAATACACACGGGAATACATACTAATATTTTAGCAAATAAAATTTATGAATAATTTATTTGCTAAAGGGGAATGGAAGACTCCAGATACAGTTTCAAATTCATATTTCTTTCTTTCTTTTCTTTTTCTTTTTTTCTTTTTTTCTTTTTTTTTTTTTTTTTTCAATACCACTTAATGGCTGTTTCCAAAGCTTTTATTTTTTATCTTTTTTCGGCATCAAAAATCTTTCTACGATAACATGGGGATGAGAGATCTATATATATTACTATATCTATGATAGAACTACATTAGCACTTTATCAATGTGTATAAAATCTTTAAATTGATTATGACGTCAATTTTCGTGAGATGCATAATTTAACTTTTTATAATTTTTTAACGTTCACGTTTGATTAAATGTATTTATTTTTATGTCGAAAGAAAATGAACTCGTATTTTTTTTTTTTTTTTTTTTTTTTTTTTTTTTTTTGGCAACAATTAAATTAATGGAACTCACAGATATTTTGGAGCAACTTTAATAAAGGTCTATAATTAACAAATAATTGCAATAAAACAATATTGTGACAATAAATTGAGATAAAAACTATCCTATCTCTCAAGTTGGATCAAACTGCACACAGTGTGCAAAATTTCATCAAAATCAGTTCCTTAGTTTAGGAGTTTACCCCGGACAAACATCGTGACACGTAATTTATATATATATACAGATTAAATTATAAAGTTTTGATCAATGAAGCACAAATAAGTAAAAAACAGGATTAATTTCACTGTATTATCTTCATTATAATATGAATTCAATTTACACTTCAGTCTAAGTAACACGTGGCCGGCTATGCTAACACCAAAAATTTAAAAAGTGGAAATAATTGAATTATACGAAATTTATTAATAGGTTAAAAAGTTGAAGATTCTTTGTGTAGATGGCAGCACCAAATATATTTCAGCTTTCATTTCAACCCAGTCGAAAGGTATCGACATCTGTTAGAATCATTTGGAGTTAACAGATAATTGTGACTGTCAAATAATAACAGACAAATAATTAGCAATAAATTAAAATTGCGACTATAATTTGAGATTTAAACTATCCTATCTCTCAAGTTGGATCGAACTGCACATGGTGTGCGAATTTTATTATAATCGGTTAAGTGGTTTAGGAGTCCATTGAGGACAAACATTGTGACACGAGATTTATATATATTAAGATTTTGTGTCCGCTGTAGACCAAGAACTTTATGCATATAATTGCATTAAACTTTATATTTAATTGCAACTTGACATAGATTTGTTTCACTGCGTCCTATTTCCTTTTTTTAATTTTTTAATGGTGTAGTGGGTAGTGTAAGACAAAATTTCGATTAAGTGCACATAATGATTATTTTTAACCAATCCCTGTATACATATGTATCATCATGAATTTCAACCTTTATCAATCCACTACAGGAGGAAGGCCTCTTTTTAGCCCTTTCCGACCCACGCCGTACGATCGTGGGGGTTAGACATCTACGGCATCCACTTACATTTTTGCATCTGGAACAGTCGCATGTAATAAAATCAGGAAATGAACGATCGAGCTAATTAGCAGAAAGTGTAAAGTACAATTTTCAATCAACAAATGTCGGTTATAGTCCATATATTTCTTTCAGTTTGCAAAAACAGAAGAATGTAATGTTTCATGGTAAAAATGTTTCGGGTCGGAAAGGGTTATGTGATTCCAATCAGCCCTGTTTTCTGGAATTTTTCTCCATTCTACTCCTCCAAACTTGACGATCTCATATGAGGCTCTAAATTTAGTATTTGTATAGAATGAATGGCCAGTGCTTAAATAAATTAAAATAATAATTTATACCAGTTTACGAATTCAATAAATAGCATATTACTTGGCTAATCACTGTTTTGTTTTCGTTTTTTTAAAACGAAATAAATCACATTTATATATATATATATATATATATATATATATATCTTAATATATATAAATCTCGTGTCACAATGTTTGTCCTCAATGGACTCCTAAACCACTTAACCGATTATAATAAAATTCGCACACCATGTGCAGTTCGATCCAACTTGAGAGATAGGATAGTTTAAATCTCAAATTATAGTCGCAATTTTAATTTATTGCTAATTATTTGTCTGTTATTATTTGACAGTCACAATTATCTGTTAACTCCAAATGATTCTAACAGATGTCGATACCTTTCGACTGGGTTGAAATGAAAGCTGAAATATATTTGGTGCTGCCATCTACACAAAGAATCTTCAACTTTTTAACCTATTAATAAATTTCGTATAATTCAATTATTTCCACTTTTTAAATTTTTGGTGTTAGCATAGCCGGCCACGTGTTACTTAGACTGAAGTGTAAATTGAATTCATATTATAATGAAGATAATACAGTGAAATTAATCCTGTTTTTTACTTATTTGTGCTTCATTGATCAAAACTTTATAATTTAATCTGTATATATATATAAATTACGTGTCACGATGTTTGTCCGGGGTAAACTCCTAAACTAAGGAACTGATTTTGATGAAATTTTGCACACTGTGTGCAGTTTGATCCAACTTGAGAGATAGGATAGTTTTTATCTCAATTTATTGTCACAATATTGTTTTATTGCAATTATTTGTTAATTATAGACCTTTATTAAAGTTGCTCCAAAATATCTGTGAGTTCCATTAATTTAATTGTTGCCAAAAAAAAAAAAAAAAAAAAAAAAAAAACGAGTTCATTTTCTTTCGACATAAAAATAAATACATTTAATCAAACGTGAACGTTAAAAAATTATAAAAAGTTAAATTATGCATCTCACGAAAATTGACGTCATAATCAATTTAAAGATTTTATACACATTGATAAAGTGCTAATGTAGTTCTATCATAGATATAGTAATATATATAGATCTCTCATCCCCATGTTATCGTAGAAAGATTTTTGATGCCGAAAAAAGATAAAAAATAAAAGCTTTGGAAAACAGCCATTAAGTGGTATTGAAAAAAAAAAAAAAAAGAAAAGAAAAAGAAAAGAAAGAAAGAAATATGAGTTTGAAACTGTATCTGGAGTCTTCCATTCCCCTTTAGCAAATAAATTATTCATAAATTTTATTTGCTAAAATATTAGTATGTATTCCCGTGTGTATTCACTCGGGGAAAGACGGCCATATTTTGGTAAAAACGTCGTCTTTTCCCAAATGAAAAGGAATAACTTTTTTCTCCCCAATGATCACTCTATTCTATATATGCTATACTATATCTATGAGTTCTATACGCAAGCGAAGTGTGACTCACTGACCGTCTGTGCAGCCAAGAAAAAGATTTCCTATGTTAATTGCCCACTGGATTTTTTGTAAGAAATTATTAAAAATCGAGGAAATTTATTTCCCGATTTTAATCCTTATATTTGGGTATAGATATGTATTAGTTATCGCGGGTGTTAGATTGAATTATTTTGCTGTCAAATTGACAAAATTTTAATTTTAAATTTTTAAACTCTGTCGCCCTTGGCTTTTTTATATTATTATTATTATTATTTGGCGATCAAAAGCGTAACACGAAAATATACATGCCAGATGTATGCATTGTACGAAATGTAATATGTATTATTCATTGTACGTATGTATGACATGTAATATGTATTGTACGAAATATTGTTTCATATTATTCATTACTCTTTTAATATAAGTTGTTAAAATAACCATGATTTTTGAAAGGAATTAAATATTTTCGCCAGATAATTTGGCGATATTCTTTTTTTTTCGCCAAGGATGACAGAAATGAAATCTATTCCGCTGCAAAATATTAGTATCTTACATCAGATATTTTATTTAGACATTTGAAAACAAATTTGACTTCAAACTATGATAGAATATTTATCATTTTCCTTTTAATTTGTATATTATTAGTATATTAAAATTTAAAAGCATGGTATATAAAAAGGTTTTTTTTTTTTTTTTTTTTTAAATCTTATAATTATTCTTATCTTAATCCTCAATGTTTCCCATCTTTATTGACTTGAATTTACTATTAAAATTTTAACATACTCAAAAACTTCTCATCACTTCGTTAAAATACACTAAACTTTTCCAAAATCTTTTTGTATTTAAAATGATACATGTATTTACTTTAAATGTCCAATATTTCATAAGATTTCCAATTTTAAAGTTTTAAAATATTTATCAAATTTACTTATTTTTCTGGTTTAGCCTTATTGTTTTCCCTTTTATAACTACAGCTGTTGCCCTCTTTAAAATATTTAAAATGATGAGGTCATTTAATAGTAAAATTATCCATTATAGCATATATTATATTTCACTCCTCCATAAAAATTGATTTTAAAATCGTCTGTTTCTTTTATACTTTTATTTTAATAGAATTTTAATAGAATTTAATTTATATATTAGTCATTTTAGCAATTTTATCCAAAGTAGCATTAGAAATAATATATATCACTTCTCCATTAAAATTTATAGGACCCTACAATAAAATTAATTTGTGCTTAATATCAACACTATGAAAATTTTTATCAATCGCTTCCAAATTTTGACCTAAGTTTCAAATCTCAACCCTGTGGGTTTTTACATCGGCTACAACGTTTTCGTCTTCGTTCGTAAATAATAATTTAACTGTACTAAATAGTTTACAGCCGTATAATTCAACGTATAACTTAGTCACAGCAACGCGTGGCCGGGTCTGCTAGTATATATATATATATATATATATATATATATATATATATATATATATATATTACTAAAATATATTGAAATATGGTATTCATTAGTTCTGAAATTAATAATGTTATTGCAAAATATTATTTAAATTCAGAATTTATTCGTAGCTTATTGTTCTTATCCTAGAATATAGCTGATTGCTGGCAAACAGTCTAAAGTGTATATATATCTTTCCTGTTGCTGCATTAACTATCTTACAAATCGATTAATTTTATCTCTTACTTTCGCCAATACCTACCTTTGAGCCTAGCAATAAAAAACATGATTTCCGCAAAAAAAGCAGTACTTATCCCTGAGGATTTGCGTTGATAATCAGTAGAATAAATCAACGTTTATTTTCTTCGATCTTTTCTTTTCTACTTTCCCCCTAATAAATCTGTTCCACTTCTCTATCAAAACCTTTTTATGTTATAAAGTCTTTATAGGACTTCTATAGGTAGATTTCTGAACGTGTGGTTCGTCTTTTATTATTATTATAATGTTATATTTATTGATTTGGCTTTCTTTTTTTTTTTTTTTTTTTTAGTACCTACATTTAAAAAAAAAAAAATTGTCCTTTAATTAAAAACATCTTGTATTTTTACTTTCTTCTATATTTAAAAGAAGAAAGTAATGAATTGGTAAAAATTTACTGTTTTCGGTTTTCTATTGATTCACAAGTTTGGAGATGCCTATATCACGATTTTAACCAATTTAGATATCCATTTTCTGTGTTTGCGTACGCCTGTGTGTGAAAAAAAAAAAAAAAAAAAAAAATATGACAGCTCTAGATCAAGGACCAATGCACATAATTTCATATAAATTTACACTGTAATTTATTTTAATGAACTTTTGGTGAAAATCGCCCAAAAAGTGGCATAGCCATTCTGTTTTTCATAATTTTCAATACGGAATATGAGACAAGACGTAATACAAATTGGCACAATCAAAAATAGTTTTAACAATATAAGTGAAAATAAAAAGAACTATAATAGTAAAATAGCCAACTAGGAAAAAAAATTGTATACCGAGGAAGCATTTCCACCCCCCTCCTCCCCTGGAAGGGGACCCTTCCCTTGTAGGTATAAATTGTCAGCATGAACATTTTTCAAAGGAACTCTTCAGTACCAATAAGAAAACACATCACAGATCGTCAAGTCAGCAAAAACCCAGTTGTTCTATGGGTGAAATTGTTTATAGAATTACACATTACTTAACTGATATCTTTAAATTCCGTTTTCATATTTGGAAAATTATCAACCATTAAATTTGTACTCGCTTTCTAAAAAAATTGATTTTTTTTTTTTTTTTTTTTTTTTTAGTTTAAAAATGCGAAAAAATAACCAAGTGTCATTTTCTTATTTATTAGCTGTAAAATAAAGTGCCAAAATTAAAAAAAATAAATAAAAACGAATACAAATTTAATTGTTGTGATTTTTTCGAATGTAAATAATCTGGTGTGTCACTCACACGACTTTTGCTTACCCTGAAATTTAATACTATAAATACAGGTTGGAGATAAAGAGGTAAGATAACGAGTACTGTTATGTAAGGCTATGTTAAGCAATTCAACTTAGGCTTCGGAAGAGTTTTATATGATAATTAGTTCTGTGTGAGGGGGGGGGGGCTACCGCCCCCTCAAGCCCCCGTTTCATTAATGCACCTACATTTATGTAGAGTTTTTTTCAGTTATTAAAAAATAATTCTGTTTTTAAAAAACAATTTATTAAAATTATTTAAAAAGATTACCTTTTATGATAATACAGACGATTTCCATATTAGAGAAGTAGTATAACACTAAATATCCAAAAAAAAGGTTGAATTTATTCTCAATATTACATTTAAAAAAAAAAAAAAAAAAATGTTAAAAATGAAAAAAATCGATAACTTTATTTTAAATTATCGCAGATCGATAACCATTCGTTTTAAAGGTATTGGCGAGTTGTTTTGAAAGATATCCATCAGGAAAATTTACTCACCTCGAGGGGGGACTTCCCTCCCAGGGGGGAGGCGAGGCTCCTAAATACACAAAAAAATTTCCCAGTTGACAAAAGTTGACCCCCTGTTACAAAAAATATATATTCGTTTCATTCGGGTTAGTGCAATTTAGAATTTCTGCTACTGTTTGTTCTTGAGATATGCTGATAACAGACACACAGACATCCACACAGACAGACACACAGACCAACCGCTAAAAACGTGATTTTCGTATTCAGGGGACCTCAGAGCATGTAAATATAATAAAAACTCACGTTCGAAAATTTGACCCTAAAACAATACTTTCTCGACCCTATGGGTAAGAGAAAGTAAAAATGGATTTAAAAATATATGTATTATGTAATGAGTAATTCTAAAACATTTTTCTTCAATAAAGTTATATGGGATTTGGTGACCGGAGACGGGAAAATTGTAAAAGGGAGACAGGAGCCTTAAAACGAATGGTTAAGCCATTGATTTATGATAATTTGAATGTAAGTTGTGATTTTTTTTTTTTTTTTTTTTTTTTTTTTAAACAATAAATAAACTTATGTCATCTAAAGAGCACAAAATTGATTCTTTTGGTAGTTTAGTATTATACTTCCCTGAGATGGAAAATCATCTGCATTTATTATGGAAAATAATTTTAATATGTACGGCGTGAACTTGTGTAGAAAAATGTAGAAGACGACCGTTTTGTAATGACCACAACATACTTTTTTACCTCATATACCCCAACATATATTGTTGTATATTTTTCATTACATTTTTTAAATGTCCGAACTTTGGTGCCTTTAAAAAGATGTACTCTTTTGTAGAAAAATAGACTATTTCACCGAAAAAAAAAAATATTTATGAAAAGCTCAAAACCAATCCATAAAATAAATACATAAGTAACTAACCTACAATGAAATATTTTCTTTTTAGTTTTATGTATTTATTTATTTTTAATGAAATCTTAGCATAGTATGTCGATATAAAGAACATTACCGCCACATTTGGTTGTATAAGATGTGATTTCTTTAGTTATTATAAAAGAGCTGTACATTATATTGTTTTCCAAGTGAAATTCCAATTTAAATGCGATGTTATGTAGAAGTCGTACATCAGACACATATTTTCAAAGAACTGTTAAAAAGCATCACGTTAAGCATTTTATAATTATATATATATATATATATATATATATATATAGAGAGAGAGAGAGAGAGAGAGAGAGAGAGAGAGAGAGAGAGAGAGAGAGAGAGAGAGAGAGAGAGAGAGAGAGAGAGGGGGGGGGGGGGGGGGGAGAGATCAGAAAGTACGATGTGTTAACATATTTCCTTAGTACGAAGCAAAAAAAAAAAACTGTAAAATTACCAGATATCATGAAGAAAAATTGCACAAAATACATGAGAGCAGAAAATTCTTAGAGATTTTATGTACACTTTCTCCAATTGTATTTGAATATATCATGACATTGGTGCAATACAAAAATTATGAAATGTTTAAAAAAATAAATATTTTCCATTTTTGTCGTTTTGCGAACAATTTTTATTTATCAAAACTAAGTGTTCAAAATGAATTTGCATAGGGAACATAGGGATTTTTTTCTCTCCCTCTCATTGCAAAAGAAACTTCATATTCGATATAACGGCTTCCTTTTTTTTTTTTTTTTTTTTTTACTTCGGTTTATTATAGCAAGATATAAGATACCTGAATACGGAACATTCAGTGAAATGGTAAAATCTGGTATGTGCTCACATTTCTGTGTACTTTTTACTATCGGATATTATATTTTGTAACATAGCATAAATTTGACACTATACTGCGTTTTTTTTTTTTTTTTTTTTTTTTAATGATCACAATTTTAGATCATTTCTTTAGAAAAAAGTCCATGAAATTACACACAGTCTTAAATTGCGTTTATTCCCTAATCTAAAAGTAGAATAACCGGATTAAATTTTTATGAAATTTTCAATTTTATTTTGTCCTTTAACTTATGATATGTACAGAATGCGCGTATGCAATTCATTAAATAACACATAAAGTGTCTCAATTATTGAAGTAAACTTTACTACGGGTTTCGTGGGAATAAACAAACAAGTTTTTTTTTTTTTTTTCCAACTGTCGTCAAATATCAATTTTTAACTACAAAATCTTCTTTTAAACTCAACTTTATTTCTAATCTCCTGTAACACTGCTGATTAAGATATCTACTTTTACCTGATCGAAATTCTTATTCAGAAATTGATAATGATCACGATATCTTGTTTGCCATGTTTCGAGTGCCATGCGTCATTAACTTTTGTCATTAGTGAAAATACTCAACTATACTCTTGTTCTCCGCATCTTGAATCTCTAACTTCTTTACAAATCGAAATTTATCAACGTGACGCCCGGAAGGGTTTTAAAAGCATAGATTTGAGCTTGCGTGAAAGACGTCTTGCTTTTTTTTTTTTTTTTTTTTTTTTGTTTTTATAATATAAGAGTAAGAAGATGAGTACGCAACAGGTCCTTTTTTTATTACTATTATTATTTATTTTTTTTTTTATTAGTGATTTGACACATGACAGCTTATTTCTTTAATGACATCCGTGAGATTTGGGGTGGATTTCATTCATGTTTGATGGTAACTTGACTATCACTATTAGGTGCGTTTTTTACTTTCCAAACTATGTTAAGAAAATATTGTGTATCATGGAAAAGTCCTCTTACGGGATCTTAGTATAGCTATATTTTTTGAGATATCACGAATTCATTCTTGCATTGTAACCAGTGGTGTGTATATGTGTATGAGTGAACACAATAGTCTCTAAACGCTGCATTTGGTTATGCAAAATTTAATTCGCAATTTATAGGTTATATCGTAAACTCTAAATAATTACTTGTGAATAGGTTTTAACTCTTTTATAGCCAAATAAAGGCATATTAAGTGTTTATAGTCTATCATTTCAAACTGTTTAAAGTGTATTTAGTAAAATTATTTAAAAAAGAACAAAACTTATATGTTACATAAAAATATTGCGAATGGAGGGGATAGGGGTGAAGAAGGATACGAGAAGTTTAATTTTTTCATCAATTAAAATATTATCCACCATCCTAATATAGATTTTTATTATATTACATACCAACGATAAATACGATTGTATTTCATAGAGGGGAATATTACGTTATTAATCTTAGATTTATAGAACTATGCTGAATTTTTGTGAAAAATTTCTTATGGGTTTGTAACTGTTACAAAATTTTATTTACTGAGATTTGTAGGTTTATCAAGAGAAATCTCTTCACAAACTCTTTACAAAAAAAAAAAAAAAAAAAAAAAAAAAAAGTTTGTAACATGTGTAATTTGATCTCCAAATTAAATGTGTATCATGTGTAATATCCCTTGTGACATTTCAACTCTGGAAAATATCTAAAATCTCGCTCTTTTTTTTTTTTTCTTTGGCCAATAATTTAAATGCACATTTCACATAAGTTGCCCAATATATATAGCTTTCAATCTATGTAATAATAATAATAATAATAATAATTCTATCTTGCGCGCATGAGCATTTATAGTAAATATATTTTATCTTAGCGAAAATTACACGTGTGAATTTTTATGTTTCACAATATTGTTTCTCTAACTTTTTATCAATCTTTCTACAATTTTTGTAAAAATGTAATAAAATCATGTCTTTGTTATAAGCAAAAAACTTGCCAAAAATATTAATTCTTGAAAAAAATTATCTGCCTAAATAATCACGCTATTCCCACAGGAAAAAAAATGCAATTATTGTACAAAATTAATGAAATCTTGTTAAAGTTACAAGTCATTTGTAGCTTTCAATAATACAGGTTGATCCAAAATATTTGTACTCTCTTCAATTTGTGGTTGATCCCCTAATTGCTCTCGTGTCTAAATCGATAGTGGGGAAAATAGGAGTTTATAAATGTTCTTTTTATGTCTGAAATTCAAGGCCGTTTCATGAAGTATTATTTTAAACAATAGAAAAAATTCTCAAAAAATAAATAAATAAAATTCTAAGAATTTGATTGCCCACTGTGTATTCCAGGGGTATGAGGCAAAGTATATATGTTTTTCTCTATGTGGAATCTTTCTAAGGAAGCCTATTTCATATCTACTATGTTTAGGAGAAAAGAATCTTTACACTGAAGATGAATGATATGCATATAATAATACTATGGCGTATATGACTATCAACATTCGTTCTGCGTTAGTAGCAAGCAAAACAAGTTAAGAAGTATGTGTTGTATGCACAATTAGAACTGAAAATAAAAAATGAATGCCTGTACCTTGAACCTTTAAGAGTCCGAAACTACCTTCAAAAATATATAGAAAGTGCTTTTTTAGTGCTAGAGGCCTATTTCAGTCGGTACAGTTGTCGAATTTTTATAATACACTCTTAATAGTGCTAAGGGCCTATTTCAGTCGGTTTATTGAATGGGGATTTATTGAATGAAGTCCCCCCAAGGCACAACTTTGACATGAGTCCCCCCCTTCAGGTCCAACTTTGACATGAGTCCCCCCCAAGGCACACCTTTGACATGAGTCCCCCCCCAAGGCACACCTTTGACATGAGGCCCCCCCCAAGGCACACCTTTGACATGAGGCCCCCCCCCAAGGCACACCTTTGACATGAGTCCCCCCCAAGGCACACCTCCCCTCATTGGGAAAAAGAGAAAAAACGTTGTTTTGCGGCTATAAGACAGTTTGGACTTCCAACGTTATTTGTTACAATATCTGCAGCTGAAACACATTGGTTTGATTTAATGAAAACTTTATCATGGAATTTAGATCGTCACGAATTAACTAAAGAAGAATTTGTCGATATTAACAAGTTTAGCAGTAGGCCTCTGGCACTAAATTAAAATCTGTCAATGTCAGATTTTCATGTTTTAAATAATGAAATAATGTCGTGTCTGTATAATTTTTTTTTTCTTTTTTTTTTAACCTAGAAGCACCCTGCTCTTTTTTAAGCCTGGAGAAAACTTTGCATTTAATATACTGTGATATCTTACTTGGTGACCTCTGTGACCTTTTCTTTACGTCGCATTCATTAACCTTTTTCTTTACCCTTTTTACTTTTTCCTTTACCTATGATAATTTGTTTGCCCCATCCCCGAAGATATAGAAAGAACGTTTGGCACCTCTTTATTAACTCTTGTTAATTACCCTTCTTTAAACCTAACTACTTTTCGTGCATTTTTAAATCGGCGTCAGTTGATTTTTATTTATTTATTATTTTTTTTTTTTTTCTTAACCACACTAGTGACTGTACATTCCCCAATGTATTTTTCTTGACATCCCCCCACCATTTTTACACATACAAAACTGTAAAACTACCACAACTTTGCATGGGGAAAAGGGGAGGTGGGGTAGAAATCAAAAAGTCTTAAAAAATATATAGAGTATAGATAGATAGATATAGATAGAATAAAAAGCATAAAAAAAAAACTGCGAAATCACGAGTGTGAGAAAATAGACAATCAAAATAGGGAAAATAGACACCAGTCAAAATAAGCATAAAAAATAGTTTAAGACATTGAAAGGCCTAATAATGAAGCGATTAATATCACAATAATTTAACTAGTAAACCAATGTGAAAACTTGACATTTTAATTCTGAATATAAATAAACGTAATTGAAACAGCACAAGCAATTGGAATGCATTTTCTCTTTTCAGGTCATGTACTCAAACAAAAGCCTTCTTCTCGTTACAAGTTTAATTGAGTAATAAATTCAAGAACGATTAATTTGACATCATTTGTTGCTTTCTTCATTGCCATCTTACCGTGATTACGGAGCGAATAATTATTGTTATGCTTGTATGCGAACTCGATTAAAGTGGGTACGCAAATCGTTGATTGAGAAATGCTCTTTTCTTTTAACTTATCACGACTGCCTCTGTTTTCAGATGAATGCTTCTTTAGCATACGTTTTATGATGTTTATTATTTATTCAACTGCAACTAAGTGAATTTTGAAAGCATAAAACTCGATGTTTCGGTTAAAACGTTATATGAATACTTTTTCTGATGAGAAGATGCAAAAAATGTATATGTTTCATCCATTAATTTTAGCGTTTATAAATCGTTTGCTGCTTCCAAACATTGGTGTCGGTATAATACTCAAAATATTCATTATTTTTTATTAACCCGTTAACGCCCGAATTAATTTTGCAAAATATTATTAGCTGATTATTTCACTTCTAAATTAATATAGACAACTGACAGTAAAATATATTAACTTAAACAATTCTTCTGATAGTTTTAAATTTAAAGCCCATCCTCATTTATTGATGTTTAGTATTCTAGCGAGAAAACTTCGAGATAGAAAAACTTTGAGATAACAGATTAATTTCCTATTATATGTTGACAAAGATCTCGAAAGTAAAGTATTATAATATATATTATTATTTAACTTGATTTAAGTTAATTACCTGCGCAAAAAGCAAATATATGTGTGACGAATGAAAAAACATAAAAATGACTATCCAAATTATGAAATAATGTTTAATGCACATAAAACTTTCAGGGATCATTTAGAGTGACGCTATAAATTGTCACTAAAAAGCATAAATCATTCCAAGAAACCACAAAAAATATACGTGCCATATTATTAGCTGTCCTCAAATGAGGACACTGGGCGCTAACGGGTTAAATGTGTACATTTATAAGGTTTTTACCTACAAAACTATTTTAAGGTGGCTGGAAAAGTTAATTAAATTAGATTCTCTGTTTAATCTCTTTAATATTTTCATATTTAATAATTACTTATAACTCTTAAAAATAGGCTTGATAGCCAATCCTAAATGAATTATCACATAAATGTCTGACAAAGTCAATTACATTATCAGTCCAAAAACCTTTTCAACATTTTTTGTATGATTAACGTTAAGAGTGGACCTAACCTAAATACCTAATTGCGAATTAATACCTGATCTCGTCGACAGCCGTGCCCCATGTTATTCGATGGGAAAAATTGTTTACTTAGTTCCTCATTTTCTAACGTATTTGTTTAAATTCCGTTTTCACATTCATAACCTCTAAATTAGTAATCACTTTAGAAAAATTAATTTTTTAAATATTTAGTATTTTATTTTGTGACTAAAAATGAGAAAAATGCATTTAATGAAAATTCGCATTTTTTAACTCAAAATTAAAAAAAATCATATTTTTGAAAACAAGTACTAATTTAACGGTTATGGATTTTCTGAACGTATAAACGGAATCTCAAAAAATATATTAGGTAATAATTAATTATGTGTGTGTGTGGGGGGGGGGGGAGAATTCCAAAGAATAACATGCGTCTTGACTGTCCGCGGAACCACTCAATCATATTAAGATAAGATGCATTATGGAATACAAGTGAAAATCGCCCTAAATTTATTTTCAGTAGTATATTTTAACACATTTCAACTAATTTGAAAAGTTTTTGACTTCCGTTCATCTATCTCTCTTTGCGCTCTCATTTTCATAAATATTTATAGAATAATGAAGTGCCTTGAAATTGATATGTGCTACTCAGGTTTACTATAAAAAAATTTCCATTAAAAATTAAAATATGGTTTAAATGTTGCTCTTCATTTACATGCTCAAAACTTCAAATAAATTTTATTTATTAAAAAAAAAAAAAAAAGCTTCACGTAATCTCTTAAACTTTTAGTTGCCTACATGTATATGTTTCCCAAATTTTTTAGTTGCATGATAAAATATGCTTTAAAGTGTTATCATGGAGATGAAAATACATTGAGAGTTAAACAATGTAAGAGTAATAATGTATACAATTAGAAATTATAATCTATGGAATGTGCTTATCTCATTGATCGCTCAAATAATTCATTTACTATTCAAATAATAAAAAAATATTTTCTTTTTCTAAATAAAATTTTCCATTCAACGAATTTCTTTGAAAATCATATTTAGTCTCTCAGTTAAATCTGTTTATGATGCTACTAGTTATATTTAGAAAGTTATATTTCAAATTCAAACTATATATGTAATCTTTCAATTTTTCATTTTCTGTTACCTATGAAAATGACTTTTAAGCGACTAATAGCTAATTAATACAAATGTTAAAGATAAACACTAATAACAATAATTTGCTTTTTCATTTTTGTTCATTTGTGTCTACTGTAAACTAAAATATTTTTTTTTCTTTCCAGATCATTCAGCTTCAGAAATGGGATGGGCAAAGTTTCGATTCATTCCTGCTAGGGCTCTTAAGAAAATTCTATACGGAATCTTTATTTGGACATGTCTCTGCTACGTGGCTTTCAGAATTACCAGCAACAAAGGAGCAGTTACCTACTTCACAAGAGTAAACAGAGGTCTTTTGCAGAATATCCAGTCTCCACAAGCTCTAGCTGCTGCTGTGGCTGCCAGTGGAGGAGGGGATATTGCTACAACATCATCACCTAAAAATCCTGATAATCAAGTCGGTAGTAGGACCCCTGGTATTCCCCAAAATTTCCTTGATCTCGAACCTCAAGTGGACAATTCCCCAGCCCTTAACGAAAAACAGTTACTTACCCTTCTTGCTAATCATTCAAATTTGCCTCTTGCTTACTGGTCTGCCAATAAATTTCGACCCATTGGGAGCAAATCTTGTGTCAAATTTCCTAGCTTATATGAATTGGATTTCAATAATATCTATTGGCAACGATTGCAAACATCAAATGGTACTTTTTATTTATATGGTGCATACTATGATAATAGATGGCGTGCCGGAAGTGTGCCTGTCGTTAGAATACTTGGAATGGTAGACCGCATCAAACCAATACCTACAATATGTCAGTTGTGGTTTGATAAAAAGAAAACTGTTGCATTCACTCAAGCTACTTATACATACGCCTGGTACAGTAAATGGGGAAATTATAAAAATGGTATTCTCCAGCCTTATGTAATATCTTGCAAAGTTCCGCCCAAAGAATCTGGTGGTCAAGTACCAACCAGTGTCTCTTTAGTTGAAAATCGTTGTGATAAACCCACGACAAATCTTCGAGTGCTGAATAATAGGCCGAAGAAAAAAGAAGATTTTGCCGTGTGTGTGAAAGGACTCGACTTCTTGCATGAAGATCTTAGTGTTAGATTAGTAGAGTGGCTCGAATTACTTAATATCCTTGGTGCCAAAAAGATTTTCCTTTATGAACTCGAAGTGCATCCCAATATTTCTAAAGTTCTAAATTATTATCAGAAAGAAGGCCTTGTGCAACTGACTCCTATAACTCTTCCAGGAAATCAGCCAAACTTACCTGGATTTCGACATTGGTACTTGAAAACGAAACTTACACACAAGAGACAAAACGAGCTCATTCCATATAATGATTGTCTCTATAGAAATCTTTATACTTACGAATACGTTGTCCTGCTCGATATAGACGAAATAATTATGCCTGTCAAGGCTGAAAATTGGTCTGAATTAATGAAAGAAGTCGTTCAGCTGGCTTTGAAGGAGAAGAATTACACTCGCGCCAGCTATAATGTTAGAAATGTATATTTCTTAGACGATTTGCAAGATGGAGATGACTTGCATCACGAGGCCCATGAACAGGGTATTCCTAGGTACTTGCATATGTTGCAGCATGTTTACCGAAGTAAAAATTTTACAAAGCCAGGCTCATATGTAAAATGCTTTCACAACACAGAAAGAGTTGTTTCACTTCACAACCACTTTCCTCTCAATTGTTTAGGTACTTGCACCACTTATTCAATTAACACCAGTTTAGCACAGTTGCAACACTACCGTAAAGACTGTGTGGGATCTTTAAAGAACAGTTGTAAAACTGATTACCGCATGTACACTGTTAAAGACACCACCATCTGGCGGTTCAAAGATGAGGCCATAAAAAGAACAACCCGAACTCTCAGTAAATTAGGATTTTTCTCTTAGTTATTCATTGTTTTTTTTTTTTTACGTAATTTAAAGATACATTTTTGTTGTATTACTTGATCTGATATTTTGGCACTTTACTTTTCCTGCCAGATATAAACTCCTCGGGCAAGATTATATTCTTGCATCTACACATTCCTATGCACTGAAGAAAACTCTAACTATAAAGAATCGTTGCAAAACAGTTATTGTTATATAAGCATTTTGTAATATATGTTCAAATCTTTCGACAGGCAATGTACAGTGAGCCAAAGAAACATTGCTTCAGGTTATTTATTTTGTTTCGCCATATATGTCAATAAACTGTAACAGTAAAGAAAAAAAAATCTTAACTGATATTTTGTCTTCATTTCGATCGAACGAATTACATTAAAATGAATCATCTAAGTGTGTCTACAGACGGATCCTCTGGCTCTGGACCAAATCGCAGCCGGAAGATTAACACATCCTGTTTTCATTTTAGACAAGTCTGGAGACATCTCATTTGTTTGCTGAATCTTACAATCCAGGCTATTAATATAAGATTCTGAATAGTAGGTCTGGACATCTTTTTTTACTTCTTGCTCCTTTTAAACTGGGTATTTATTGATCGTGTTTTGGTGTTACAGTGTCTTCAAGCATGCACTTGTTTTGAAAAAGTTTCCCTTTTTTATACTCTGCTAAAATGTTTCAATTGTCGTTAGCATATTTATTATTCTCAATTGTATTATATAAGAAGAAAAAAAAAAATCAAAATGAGAGCGCATTTTTCAAGTGTTTCTTTTTGTGATTGTGAAACTATTGAAAGGGCCAATTCTGCTTTTTATTCGTTGTGGATTTTATCACATTGTTGCGATTGCTTTGTTAAATCATGAAACCTCCAATTTTATGTGATATAAAATAATAATAATAAAAAAAACTTTAATGTGATACTCTGAAATATTTGTTTCATCATTTCTAATATTACAACATTAAAAAAAAATAAAAAAATAAAAATAAAATTTGATAAACTTTTTTTTTTTATTGACATTAAAAAAGGTTACTGCCTGTTTTTTTTTTTTTTTTTTTTTTTTTTTTTTGAGTTGTATTAAAAAAAGTTACTGTCTTTTTTTTTTTTTTTTTTTTTTTTTCAAAAATTTAATTATGCAGTGCTATTGATTTAACTCTTTACCGTTTACTGCACATTTTCTCAAGAAAATTGCTAAGCTAATTTTTAAAAAATTACTTTGACACGTACTTGATCATACACATATGTAAATATATATATATATATATAATAATTTTTATCTTCAAGAAATTTTTAGTTGAAATTGAACTTAATCTATATTAACCTAATTTAAATTCAAATAATAAATAATTTTAAAAAATAAGTAATTTTGTCAGTAAATATAAATTCTAAAATCTCGTAATATCTGTTTCAGATCAAAATAATACATATCTTCATCAGATGAAAAAAACTAAGCATGAGTGTGTCATTGAAGCAGCAAGGGGAACTCGCACCTAATCAGAAATTTAAAGTGACTTCTGCATATGGCTTCCTCTGAAATATTATGCATTATATTTCGGAATAATGCTAGCAAGTACCGAACAGAGTAGCAATAAAAATATTGAAGAATAATTGCATATAAAAAAATTAAATATTTGATTTCATTTCGAAACCAATTAATGTTAAAGGGTTAAACATTTGCGGTCTGCGATAACTTAGGAGGGGGGAGGGAATATTTATGATATGTAATATTTTGAAAACTAATTTTTAATGTTTAGTTTCAGTTACTATTCTTATAAACAGAGTGATATTAACTGAGTGTATCAATAAGTCTAGATTTCTTATAAACTGAGTTAACTGTTAGAGTGATTTTAAACACTCAATTTTCACTATTGTTTATGAATTTCACCTCTATTTTATATTTTATTACTGCATTCAAATCAATACAACTAAAAACCTGACACCCCTCGGATTTTTATGAAATTGAGCTTATTTATTTGTTCTACAGAGAAATGAATGTATACCAATCAATAAATCCCTACCTCTTTTAGCTTTTGATATACAAGGCTGCAAAAATGGGTAAAAAAATACAAATTTCCAAAATTCTTCTACTACAAATGTACCCATATTTTGTCCTCTAATTCATTTAGAAATATAAGATTGGTATCATTAGAAATCTTATAATACAGGCTTTCAAATGATATATCGCATGCTTATATTTTTAAAATTTTTCATTTTAAAGTCAAACATTTTGTCCTTTGAAATTTAATATATCAAAAAGTACACACACACACATATATATATATATTTAAGAATTATATATTATTTTTACGTTCATTGTCTATAATTGTTGGAAGTTTCAACATGGGACGGCCATGGGGTTGCTGAGTCATAAATTGAAATACCATCAGCATTTTTGTACTGAAATTGTATACAAAATATTTTATTATTTCATTTTGGTGAGCCAAATTTGCATGTATAGAAATTCTCTAAAAGGAAAGTAGTTAAATACAATGTTTTTTAATTAAGAATTACGTAATATTAAGTAAAGAAAGAAAAATTGAATGATGAAAGCTTGCAATTTTGGAATGTTAATCTGCTGCTTGAGCGTTCCTTTTAAATGTGCTGCAAAGTGCAACAATTTAAGGCATAATAATAGAGATCAGCTAGTCTCGATGCATCTGTGTGTGTGTGGGGGGGGGGGGGGGTTTAACCTCTGGTTCATAATAGATTAAAAATATAAATAACATACAATCAAACTTAAATCTGAATTTAAAATGATTAAATTAATAATAAAACATCTCTTTTCCCATTTTGTCAAAAAAGACAAAAATAATAACTTACTTTAGTACAGATATATTTACACAGATTTGGTGTGATGAACAATCTTTACAAGTGATTTAAAAGATGCGCGAGCATTGAGTATTTCTTCAGGAGATAGTGTAAGTTTTTCCCCAGTGGTAGTTATGGGAATTTAAATCAATAAAATTTATACAATTATTGTATGAATTTAATCGATTCTTTTCTTTACTCACTTCCTACAAATCGCACCAAATCAGCATTAATGTAACTTTTTTCATATATACGACAAACACAGACAGAATATGTTGCACTTTCTCCGCAGCCAAAATGCAGATTTTTGGTTTTAATTCTGAAAATGTAAAAAATCGAATTTTAATGCCTCATCCTCGATTTGTTTAAAAGACTCCTTTAAATAACACAGTACTAAACTTTTTTGTATGTATCTTCATTGTATTAACTTTAATTCATGTATAATATTAATAATAATTAAAAAAATATAACAATAATAATAATATAAGCCTACCAAAAATTAACTGTTAAAAGGCCGTTATTTTCTTTTCCGGGAATTTAAACAGCACCTAGGTCCCAATTATCACTAATCCGTGATAGATAGGGTACAACTATTGAATACGAGCAATTGAAAATTCCAATAAAGTGTTACTTACATTGTGTATTGTATTATATTTGCAGAATTTTCTTTGTAAAACTTACGTTATGTTAGTATGAAAATACTGACGGAGGGAGGGGGGTTACATGTTAATTTATAACTCAGCAATCTGTAGCCGTCCCATGTTGAAACTTAAAATAATTATAGACAATAAACGTAAGAGTAACATATAATCTTTAAAAGAAAAATAAATATGTGCTTTTTGAGATATTGAAGGTCAAAGGTCAAAATGTTTTTAACCTTAAAATGAAAATTTTTTAAAAATATGTACATATGATACGTCATATGAAAGCCTGTATAATATTTCTAATGATGCAAATCATATATGTCTAAGTTAATTAGGGGACAAAATATGGGTACATTTGTAGCAAAAGAACTTTGAAAATTTGCAATTTTTACCCATTTTTGCAGCCCTGTATATCAAAAACTAAAAGAGGTAGGGACTTATTAATTAGTATACATTCATTTCTCAATAGAATAAGTACATGAACTCAGTTTCATAAAAATCTCAAGGGGTCAGGTTAAAAATGCAGGTTTTATATGAATTTATGAAAATAAAGATGGGTTTAAGGCAAGTAAACACGGATTCAATGAAAAACAGATAACATGCAAATAATAAACACGTAAATAATTAGCTCTCAAACTATAACATCGTACCATACAGCGGATGATCATATTATTAGAATTCTTTTTTCGAATTTGACATATTCTCTGAAATGGTCTTGAACTTCAAACACACAAAGAACTTTTTTAGACTCGCACTTTTCAATAACGATTTAGACACCATTGCAATTAAGGGACCAACCACAAATTGAAGAAAAACGAAAATACTTTTGATTACCTTGTATTATAAAAAGACACAAAGACTTGTAATTTTAAGATACGAATAACCTACTAATTACAAACTGTGTATGTATTTTTGTAGAAATCGCAGAAATATACACTGTTAAAAATGGTTTCTTAAAAATGAGCTAAATTGTCTCAAAATAGCTTCGAATCAATATATACTTAAATTTGAAAACCCATATACTCATTTTTGAGTACATTTACATGCCAAACATGAGGATATTGGGATTCTTATTGGTCAACCCCATTTTTGAGCATGTCAGTATACTCAAAACTGAGTACATGGGCTTTCAAATTTAAGTATATATTATTTCGGAGCTATTTTGAGACAATTTAGCTCACTTTTAAGAAACTATTTTTTACGGTGTATATATGAGAGAGAGAGAAGGAGAAGTTTATTGCTTATAACAAGAATAGGTTTCAACAGAATTTTATAGAACTTGCGCAAAAATAGGCAAAACATTAGAGAATCATCTTCTGAAGCATGAAATACATACACTTAATTTTTACTGAAATATCGGTATTTGTATTAAATACTTTTTTACTACCAATGTACAAAAATTAGCACTTTTTATTACATAAGTCGAAAGCCAGGTATATTGGACAACTTATCTCAAAAGTTCATTTGAATAAAATAAAAATTATGAAAGTTATTGACAAAAGTCTTCTGAGAGTTACAAGTCTATAAAGCTATTCAACTGAAATTTTCTCACAAGTTTCCGCATATCTCTATTTTTTAAATATGTTATTCAAAAAGGTTCTATTTTTCGCGCATGCGTAGCGGAAATTAACTGTATGCGTTTAATGTTTCATTAGTGTTTCTCATATTTTTTTCTGCAAATTTTGTAAACTTTTACTGAAACCCATTTAAAAATATTGTAAGAAGTGAAATCTTAAGTTAAAGTTGAAGCTATTTGTGTATATTTTATGATACAGAGTAATGCTATGTATTTTCGTTTTTCAGGTTTGTGTCTGGTTCACTAATTGCCCTTGTAGTTAAAGTGTTACTGAAAAATGTTAAGAATGTTCTTTGCATGTCTGAAATTCAAGATAATTTTTTTCAGTATATCTTTAGAAAAAGTAAAAATGTCATATCGAAAGAAAAATTCAAATTAGATCACCCTCTGTACTATCACATTATATAACATCTGAAAATTATGTTATGTAGTACTAGTATATCCCTCAATATCGATGGAGGTTCTGCTTAATTTTGCAGAGTACTTTTCACTGTCTCTGTATCTGTCAAAGGATTCTTTTCTATAGAGCCTAAGACTTAAAACATCAATTTTTTTATTAATAATAATTTATTCTTATTGTTATTATAAACATACGTTTTAAAATAATAATAATAATAGTCTAAAAAATTGCTGAAAAAATTCGCAAACATAAGCAAAATTAATTTTGGATGATCTTTATAGAAGAGTGGGGGCTTCAACTGTTGTTGGATCTCAGATTTAAGTATGCAAAACTGATAATTCTCAGAAACATTTCTTTGCATGAAACCATGCAAATTTTTCTCTGACAATTCTGATTCTTTGAGCGAAGTCAACAAACTGGATTGATTTTTTTTTTTTTCTCCTCCTAATTGTTTCCTATAGTCTTTCTATAGCCTTTCCACGAATGGCTATATTTTCGACACATTTTAGTGGGAAATAAATGATTTTTTTTTTTTTTTTTTCTAATTTTTGAAAATAAAATGTATCGATTTTCAGGATTTTTTTTTTTTTTTAACCTGGTCAATGTTTCCAGAAAACTGAAATGTAAAGCATTCGTTAAGAATGTTTGTTCACTAGGGTGTACTTTTTCATATACACATTTTTATTTATTTTTTTATTTTTTTTTTTAATCTGATACGCATACCCTCTATTTCTGTTTGTCCCTTACACACATTAGCAAAATATCAAATCCCTGGGACAATATTAACCTTTGCCGAATGAAAGTGAAAATCCTAATGCTGCTTGTTTCTACGTGCTATGTGAAAGTTAGTACTAAATTGATAAGGAATATTTTCCACTTTCGTTTAATTTCAGTAAGAACAAACCAATATGTACAGTAAAGCACCGATTATCCGGGAGTACGAGAGCCTCGAAAAACAATTTAAATTACTAACCTCCAAAAAACCCAATTTTAATTCATGTCAACAACAAGGAAAATACAATAGGTTCTACAGTGCGAAAGTCGAAAATTACCAACATGTTTACTGTGCATCGCAATTTTATAGGCCTACTTGGAACTTTTTTGACGGTTTCAGGAGGAAATGGACTTTTTTACTCTAGAAATAGGGGTTATACTGTCCTACCGCGTATTTTCTTCATGTTTGCATCCCATTTTACTCTGCTTTTCGAGTTATTCGCGATTGCCACCCAATTTCGCGGATAATCGGTTCTCTACTGTATTTAAATAATATATTTATAAACTTTTCACATTAAACAAAATACTTACATAGAATATTTTCGCTTCAAAGTATTTTCTTTTACAATCTCGTATTTTTCTCCGTGTTCTAGCGCAATAAATGTTGATTTTGTTCTTCTTCTACTGTAGTAAAATCATGGAAATCTTTCAACAACTTTACAGCTCTTTCTGTTGTATCGTTCACTGCTTTAATACAGGATACAGTATGTTTGGCTTCTAAAATAAGATGCTCGTTTTTCAGAACTCCTCTACACTCTATGGGTCCTCTTACAGGACCCATGGGTTCTACATGGGTCCTCTTACTGTCATTAACTTTGAGACAAGAGAATAGTTTTTTTACTCTTAATCGATATAAAATCATCCACATTCTTTTCTGAAATTAAAGGAAAAAAAAATAATAGTATTCTCATAAATTGTAAGGATACATATAGGTGTCGATTACCTCTAATGTAAAAAGAAACTCCTCATACAACGAAGCCGATAAATTCTTTTTAAGGAATGCATCTTTACTCGAAACTCAGATTATTTATGTGTTCATATTCGTCACTATTTTTGCTTTTGTTTCTTGACTAACATCATTTAATGGTGACAAGACAACTATTTTATCAATTAAATGTCATAAATGCTGACAAAATTTTTTATGGCTTCTTTTGAGATAATTTCTTCAACATTTTCATGTGTTTTCACAGACTTTAGAAAACAGACTTTTGAATCGGGCCTGATTTTATCGTTTTTTGTCCTAAAAGCTTTCTGGTCGTGTTGGACCTAAGATGTGAAAACTAGAATAACGGGAAGAAATATTTTTTGACGATATCAGATCATTTGATTGCTTTAACTTATGTTATTACATTTTGACAATTTCTTACATCTTCTACCTCCATTCCTTTGACACAAAATTGACATAAAGTGATCCATGCACAATAGTATTATATTTATTTATTTTATTTTATTATTTTAACAGGACTGCCAACCATCTCATTAATAAGCGTAGACTTGTTAACGCCCTTAGAAAATACGCCCCTTTTCCCACACCACTTTATATTTAGAGCAATTCTCTCCAAATAGTGTTACGATTAAATAAGAATGAAATTACTCTAAAAAATGACTGGTGTACAAAAAAAGGCGGTGACTAAAAGTACTACGCTTCATAATGAGATGGTTGGCAAGCATGTTTTAATATACATCTTTCGACAAATTTGATTTTCTAAGCCTGGATGCACGCATATAATTTTACTGATGCCCCCTTCCCCCCCCCCCCCAAAAAAAAAAAGCAGCATATAATAGATTGCGCACTACTCGAAATTTACTTTGAGGAAGCGCCTGAAAATATTTACGCATGAAATGAATACCGCAATAATCTACACAAATCGAAACATTCATGTATTCCTTTTGTATAAAATGATCCATTCAATCGGTTATATATTTTTACTTTATCATTGACATATTCAAATGCACACTAATCAAGATTTCCCCCCGCATTAAATGATTAATTCTGTGTGTGGGGGGGGGGGGGGTGTGAAACTAACTGAAAACCGCATTAACAGAGTCCGTGCTAATCGAGGGATACTTGTATTATTTTATATAGTATAATTCACTTAAGATAAAATAATGTATGCATTTAGAGCTCTTTATATATATATATATAAATATCTTTAACTATTTAGAAACTCGACGGAAAGTTTGATTTAGAATCAAAATTTACGATATCAAGTAATCATTTTGTTTTGATTTTTCTTTTCCCTCTCTAGATTGCAACTGATAGACTTCTAGACACATTTATTTTTATCAACAGTCAAATAGTTTTATGTAACTGCTGTTTCAAATGTTTGTTTAATAATTTTTTCTGATCTTGACATAGCGATATCATACAGAAATAGATAAGGTGGATGAAAAGATCGATTTCTATTCGATTATAAGAAAAGGAAGCAACAAAGGGAAAAAAAAAAAAAAAAAAAAAAAAAAAAAACTTCCACCATGAACAATAATGGATATTGATTGGGTCATACTTTAGTGGGTTTTTTTATTCAAACTTCATACATTATACTAGTTGCATATAATAAATTAGTAACAGAAATAAATTTTCCTTCAAATCAATTTATGAAAATTCAGATTTTATGTATGGAGATTTATTTATGAAATATAAATATTATTTTAATTAAAGTTAATTATACGTATAAAAAATCACTTTTCTTCATCAAATATCCTTTAATTATATCTTTGATCAATAAAAAACGATACTAAATGAATTTCTGTTCAAATGATTATTAGTTCTGAATTATTGAATATTCCATCTCGACGAGTGATACGTGTTTTTAATTTGCATAAATTATTCGAACAGGTTGCCCCCAAAGATTTTACATGAATCCGTATTAGTTGCAGGATGATTTAAAATAAAAGAGCAATAACCAATTCATAATACAGGGATTTCGTTTGGAGTCCTCCGAATAATTGTGTAATTCTGAATAAAAATGTAATCTAAATCATAATTTTACCTTGCAGATTAAAGCAGGTAATTCTATAGACGTAATCTGTTTTCTAATGATGTTTGACAATCCTCTAAAACCGTTGTTCTCAAATTTTAAGTCAGGGAGCTTTTTAAATTCTCTAAATGAGTTTATATATACTGTATAAAAATTTCTGATAAATATGTTATAATAATTAAGTTAAACATTTGAAAGGCAAAACTCTTCATTACTCGGCAATAAATAGAAAAATTCTTCTCTTTTTACACTTAAACGTGGTGTTGGTGGTAAATCCTGATTCACATAAATTTGATGCTGAATGTAATTTTTTTTAATTATATTTCCTTTATTAGGCTTCCTTGTTGACACTTAACATTTATTCACGTCCGGAGAAATTGTTCCATATATATAGTGGTTCATGAGTTGTCTCTAAATAAAAGGCGAAACTTGCAGAAGCGCAACAGTTTATTTCCAGAAAAATCTTGAAGAATACAGCCTATAAACCAAGTATCAACTTCAGTTTCACCAGAAAACACAGCTTAAATAACAGCTGACATCAAATTCACAGCACAAACTGTAACATTGCATTAACATACAGCAAAGGCTGTAATTCAAAGAGGCTCAGAGCTCTTTATACAACAATGAATGCGAATGCCTTGGCAAAACTAAACTAAGACTGATTGATTTGGCGCGAAGCAATTCCTCAAATACCCGCGTTGAAAATGGAGAAAATTCCAGAAAATTCGCAGCCAATCAGGTTAAAGCTTCCATATTTAGTATATCGATAATAAGGATTTTCTCGCGAAGTTCGCCAAATTCGGTAAAAAGGCCATTACCTGCCTTACTGAGACTTTTTAACATGTTTTTAACGAGAAATGGACTGTTTTAATGCGAAAACAAACTAGAAGTGCAGAAACTTAGCATTTTATAGCCTGACTAAGCCTCTTTGAATGAATTTACATAAAAATAACTACAATTATTTATAAATTCATAACACTATATATATATTGAGAAATCTACTATTTGAGTGCATTTATCTGAAAATAAGTAATACACACTTTCAAAATTTCCGAAGTAAGCAATATAAATAAGGAGCAAACATTCAAACCGTGTTTCCTCCTTCGGATACAATTTTTCAAACAATACAAAGAGTGATAAACTAAAAAACTGATTTTCGTTTGTTTAGATGTATTACTAGATACAAAGACAATGTGTAGTCATATCTAGAAAGATATGTAGACATACTATTTTTATGTTAAGTTCAAAGAAAAATAAATATTTAATTTTTCTTATTTTTTGGCGAAAATACGGTTTGAATGTTTGCTTCTCGAATAGCACGAATAAATGGTTGCCTTTTGCAAGAAAAAGTGCAGTTAATTAGCATAATACTGGTTTGTTAACAAAAAGGGCAATATATTTTAAATGAAATGTTGTATAACAGAGTAACTGTATTCTTTTTTATATCTGCACACACAATTCTCTATAAGACCACTGGGCACATCCGTAAATCTTTGATGGCACACTCTTTGAGAACTGATTGTTCTAAAGCTAAAGTGTATGGACAGTGTAGCTTCTATCACCATAAGACATTTTTTGCCCTAAACCATTAGAATTCCATCACCAAAATGTAAATTCCATCACCATATTTGTAGATTTTCTTTGGGGAGATTTCTTCAGTAATAAATTTAATAATCGGAACCGTCCAAATTAATTTTTTCCCGTTAGAAAATTTTACTTTTTTTTTTTTTTTAAGCTATTTCCATAAAAGTATCACTGTATTCTTTTTCTTGTGATGCAAGATCAGCTTCGGGGAAGCGTAGGGTCATCCTCGACCCTACCGTGAAGTATTTAAAATTTGTCAAACTCTTCTAGGCGTAATAACTAAAAATTGATTAATCTTTATATATCTGTTCGCCATAAGAAATTACATGGGTTTCTAAAAAAAAATTTTTTTTTTTTTTAAGAATATAATATATTTTTTTATATATATACACTAAGCGACAAAAAAGCCGCACTGCAGAAAATTTGCCTTATACCTTTAGAGTTTGTAATAATTTAAAAACTAATGATTGCAGCAAATAAAATTGTTATGTTTGTATAATATGGAAGTCATAACATGATACCTATGTACATTTTCGATTTAATAATTAGTTTTATTACACTCGGTGAAATATTTAATAAAAATCTACAGAAAATTTTCTTTTTAAACGTAATATAATAAACATATACTTTGTATTCTATTAGGATTTATTATATGAAATAAAGAAGTACTATTTTAATGTGGGAAATAAAACTATTTATTTGTTAGATATAATCAATTACTTAATAAAAATATGTATTCTGGTTTGGATAATTCCGCCTTTATATGGAATTACTGCTTTAATGCCCAATGGCATAGTATTTTAGTTTTTTAACATGAAACTCAGAAATTTCACCTTGCCAAATATCATAAATATTTTTTTCTAGTTCTTGCAAAGTTGTAGGCTACAGATTTCTAATCCACTATCCTCTTTTATAGACTAAACATTTTCGAGCGGATTGAGATTAGGACAGTTTTCAGGTCTAACAAAGAAGAAAGTCTGCGATATTCTTTGTGGGATTTAATTTTAAGTAAAAAAAGTTATGATAACTTACAAAGTTATAGATGATTATGAGAATGGATAGGTAATTTTAACAACTTGAATCAAATTAACGAACCACAGGCGCCATGTAAGAAGTTTCATTATCATCTTAAAGTACTGATAATGGAAGAGTCTGAAATACCTCCAAAGTAGTCGATCAGGTATCAATTTTTTAATGGGCCAGCGCGATTTTCATTAAGTCGATCACATTTTCGTAATCGGATCTGCTGGTTTCCGTCAATTCGAAATAAGTTAATCTTGACCCATCAGAGGGACCACTTCAGCCCAACAATTAACCCAATCATTTTTAAAATTTCTAATTCTTTTCGTTAAGAATGGATTTTTTTTTTTTTTTTCAGATTTTCTGGCAATTAAACCTGCTTTGTTTAATTGTTATTGCACTGTATTTAGATAAATTATATTATTAAACCCTTTTTCTGAATCCCTTCTATGTTCTAAATGTAATACAAACTGATTTTTTAAGCACTAGCTTTTTAACTTGCGGTCATCTCGACTGGATGAATAACGTGGCCGCCTAAGGTTAAATGTGCAGTTTAAACAACCAAAAAATGTTATATCTTGTTAAAAACCAGATCACTAATATTTTGTTAACATTTAATCATTTTAACATCCCACGTATTAAAATATTTTTTTGATTTGCGCTCTAAAATTAATATTTTTTGTGGTATCATTAATTGCCATATTCTTGTCATTTTTTAAATACTTTCTAAAATTACCATTTTCTGAACAATTGCATCTTGTTTTTAACACTTGGCTCAATCCTAAATTGCACTTGGAACGCAACGTAATAAAATTTGTTAAAAAATTTACTTTTGAAGCAATAAAATTAGCGATTACAGAAAGAAAAATGGAAAATTTCAAAGTGCGGCTTTTTTTTTTTTTTTTTTTTTTTTTGTCGCTTGGTGTATATAATAATGATAATAATAATAATAATTTTTTTTATTCAAAATCTTGAGCATGTAAAAGGTTTAAACAATATTTTATAAAATATTTATTAAAAATTTTGGAAAATTCAACCGGTGGATCGTGGTTTTTGGAGAACCTTCAGAAATGCAGTGCAAACGATTTCTCAAAAACTAATGCACCGGTTTGCACATCACTTCTTCATAATAAAATTGACTAGTGCTTGAAAAAAGGATTTTTTTTTTCTTTTATTTTAACTGAAATTTGACTTTTTGGCGTTGTTGTATAAAAGGTACAATTTTCGGTGCACCTTACTCCACGTATAGCCTGGTAAAATTAGTTGTAATCGGGGGGAAAAAAAAAGAAAGAAAGAAGGAAGGAAGGAAAAATCCTTCGTTCATGTGCTTGAGAAATGTGAAGAAGTGTGCAAAATTGCACTAAGATCGGTACATTTGTTTCTGAGAAACCACCGCTTTTTGTCTCCCGCTTTTCTGAAGGATCTCCGGAAACCAGGATCCATCGCCTGAATTTTCCAAATTTTTTAATCAAATTTTTAAAGTATTATTTAAATGTTGCTTTTTTTATATATTAAACTAGCAGACCCGGCCACGCGTTGCTGTGACTAAGTTATACGTTGAATAGGCTGTAAACTATTTAGTACAGTCAAATTATTATTTACGAACAAAGACGAAAACGTTGTAGCCGATGTAAAAACCCACAGGGTTGAGATTTGAAACTTAGGTCAAAATTTGGAAGCGATTGATAAAAATTTTCGTAGTGTTGATATTAAGCACAAATTAATTTTATTGTAGGGTCCTATAAATTTTAATGGAGAAGTGATATATATTATTTCTAATGCTACTTTGGATAAAATTGCTAAAATGACTAATATATAAATTAAATTCTATTAAAATTCTATTAAAATAAAAGTATAAAAGAAACAGACGATTTTAAAATCAATTTTTATGGAGGAGTGAAATATAATATATGCTATAATGGATAATTTTACTATAAAATGACCTCATCATTTTAAATATTTTAAAGAGGGCAACAGCTGTAGTTATAAAAAGGAAAACAATAAGGCTAAACCAGAAAAATAAGTAAATTTGATAAATATTTTAAAACTTTAAAATTGGAAATCTTATGAAATATTGGACATTTAAAGTAAATACATGTATCATTTTAAACAGAAAAAAGATTTTGGAAAAGTTTAGTGTATTTTAACGAAGTGATGAGAAGTTTTTGAGTATGTTAAAATTTTAATAGTAAATTCAAGTTAATAAAGATGGGAAACATTGAGGATTAAGATAAGAATAATTATAAGATTAAAAAAAAAACTTTTTATATACCATGCTTTTAAATTTTAATATACTAATAATATACTAATTAAAAGGAAAATGATAAATATTCTATCATAGTTTGAAGTCAAATTTGTTTTCAAATGTCTAAATAAAATATCTGATGTAAGATACTAATATTTTGCAGCGGAATAGATTTCATTTCTGTCATCCTTGGCGAAAAAAAAAGAATATCGCCAAATTATCTGGCGAAAATATTTAATTCCTTTCAAAAATCATGGTTATTTTAAAACTTATATTAAAAGAGTAATGAATAATATGAAACAATATTTCGTAAAATACGTATTACATGTCATACATACGTACAATGAATAATACATGTTACATTTCGTACAATGCATACATTTGGCATGTATATTTTCGTGTTACGCTTTTGATCGCCAAATAATAATAATAATAATAATAATAAAAGCCAAGGGCGACAGAGTTTTGAAATTTAAAATTAAAATTTTGTCAATTTGACAGCAAAATAATTCAATCTAACACCCGCGATAACTAATACATATCTATACCCAAATATAAGGATTAAAATCGGGAAATAAATTTCCTCGATTTTTAATAATTTCTTACAAAAATCCAGTGGCCAATTAACATAGGAAATCTTTTTCTTGGCTGCACAGACGGTCAGTGAGTCACACTTCGCTTGCGTATAGAACTCATAGATATAGTATAGCATATATAGAATAGAGTGATCATTGGGGAGAAAAAAGTTATTCCTTTTCATTTGGGAAAAGACGACGTTTTTACCAAAGTATGGCCGTCTTTCCCCGAGTGAATACACACGGGAATACATACTAATATTTTAGCAAATAAAATTTATGAATAATTTATTTGCTAAAGGGGAATGGAAGACTCCAGATACAGTTTCAAATTCATATTTCTTTCTTTCTTTCTTTTTTTTTTTTCTTTTTTTTTTTTTTTTTCAATACCACTTAATGGCTGTTTCCAAAGCTTTTATTTATTTATTTTTTTTTTTTTCGGCATCAAAAATCTTTGTACGATAACATGGGGATGAGAGATCTATATATGTTACTATATCTATGATAGAACTACATTAGCACTTTATCAATGTGTATAAAATCTTTAAATTGATTATGACGTCAATTTTCGTGAGATGCATAATTTAACTTTTTATAATTTTTTAACGTTCACGTTTGATTAAATGTATTTATTTTTATGTCGAAAGAAAATGAACTCGTATTTTTTTTTTTTTTTTTTTTTTTTTTTTTGGCAACTATTAAATTAATGGAACTCACAGATATTTTGGAGCAACTTTAATAAAGGTCTATAATTAACAAATAATTGCAATAAAACAATATTGTGACAATAAATTGAGATAAAAACTATCCTATCTCTCAAGTTGGACCAAACTGCACACAGTGTGCAAAATTTCATTAAAATCGGTTCCTTAGTTTAGGAGTTTACCCCGGACAAACATCGTGACACGTAATTTATATATATATACAGATTTTGAACAAAAATTTTATTTATTATAGTAAAAAGAGTAGTAGCCTTTTTTCAAAAACCCATTTAACGCCATATTTCACAGGATCTTTCTTATAATTAAATGTAATACCAACTGAACTTTTTATCAATTTACTAATCCCAATAACAGATTTATTTCTGTTTAATTACGTACAGATTTTGATCTTTTTACTTTCCGAACACTATAGTGAGGAAAGTATTGTAATCGTGTCAAAAATCCGAATTCGAGATTTTGATGTTTCTATACGTTTTCAGGTCCCCTGAGTCCGTTTTCACTATTTTTACGATGATGTATGTGTGTGTATGTATGTGTGTGTGTGTGTGTATGTATGTGAGTGAACACACTAGCGTCTAAACGCTTTGTTCGAATAAGCTGAAAGTTGGTGCGTATATTGTAAGTCACCATAGTACGAACCCTATAGATTTTGGTGAATCTAGCACTAATAGTTTTTTTACAGGGACACAAAGAAAAATTCTTTATCATTATGGTCTATGGGACCAAAATCTTAAAAGTGCGATAGCATCTAAACGCCTTATTCAATTGAGCAAAAAATTTATACACATATTATAGGTCACAGTTAATCAATCTGTATAGAGTTTGGAGAATCTGGCACTTACCGTTTTTTTACAGGGGCACAAAAGAAAAATTCTTTACCATTATGGCTTATGGGGCTAAATTTTTAAAAGTGCGATAGCGTCTAAACGCTTATTTAATCTGAACAAAAAATTTGTACACATGTTATAGGTCACTGTTGCACGAACTGTGTAGATTTTGGTGAATTTAGCACTTACAGTTTTTTTACAGGCACACAAAGAAAAATTCTTTATCATTATGGCCTGTGGGACCAAATTTTTACTTTCTTCTATATTCAATAGAAGAAAGTATTGGATTCGTAAAAATTTTCGACCTCGGGTTTTTGATGGATTTACACGTTTTGAGAGCTGTAGAACACGATTTGACCATTTTTAGATAATGTCTGTCTGTTTGTCTGTCAGTCTCTGTGTGTGTGTGTGACAAACTTTTGTGATAACTGTATCTCAGGAACTACTTCACAGAATTTCATACAAATTGGTATGTAGTTGCACCGTGACATAAATTAGTTCCTATCAACTTTTGGTAAAAATTGTCTTACAGGTTGCATTGCCATCCCTCTTTTTCTAAATTTTTAACATTGTGTTATAGTACAAAATTTTGTATAAATGTGCATAAAGAGAATTACTTTTTAATAATCATTATGAAATTTACCAGAATTATTTATAATAGAGATATATTTTTGTATGTGTAGGAGCCTCGTCTTCTCCCCTCGAGGGGAGTAAATTTTCATGATGGGTATCTTTCAAAAGAGCTCGCCAGTACCTTTAAAACGAATGGTTCAACCATAGATCTGCGATAATTTAAAATGAAGTTATCGATTTTTTTTTTCATTTTTAACAAATATATATATATATATATATATATTTAAATGTAATATTGACAATAAAATCGACTTTTTTCGGATATTTAGTGTTATACTACTTCTCTAATATGGAAATCATCTGCATTATCATGGAAGATAATTTTTTTAAATAATAATTTTAATAAATTATTTTTACTGAGTGAATTTCTATAGGAAAATATAGAAGAAAGTCATGTGGTGGCCACAACATACTAGTTAAAAGTGCGATAGCATCTAAACGCCTTATTCAATTGAGCTGAAAATTTATATTGCTCTAACTATAAGCATTTTGGTGAATCTAGCATTTATAGGTTTTTTACAGGGACCCAACGAAAATTCTTTATCATTATGATCTATGGGCTCAAAGTTCAGTAGCGTTAAATAAAACATCGTGTAATATATGGAGAAAAATACTCAAACACTTTATTATGGTTTTATCTGTTTTGTTTGTTTTACAACTCCTCTTTCTTTACTTTAACTACAAAACTGTTAATTACTCAATGTTTGAAAAGTCGAGTGGAGTCACTCCAGATTTTTTATTTTACTTCAGACATCACTCGATTGTCCATCGTGAAAAATAAGATTTACTAATTACTTTTGCTGAAATAAATTTTTTATGACTTGTTTAATTACACAATTATTAAATAATGTTACATTACTTAAAAACAACCACAAAATCTTAAATCAGTTTCAATATATGTATATGCCGATAGGAACTGCTCGGAATCATTCGTATAGCATTAGAGGAAGAGGAGCACTCCTCTCGCAAATTTTCAAGCGGGTCAACACTTGTGGCTTATCGAAGTTCGATAGAGGTCTGCACGGACCGGGCTTCCGGCCGGGTTCGGGCCGAATTTTTGAATTTGCCCTCGGGCCGGGCCGGGCTCGGGCTTAAATTTTTTTTTCAGGCTTGGGCCGGGCCGGGCTCGGGCTCAGTTTTTTTGTGTATAGTCGGGCAGGGCCTGAATTAAATTTTCTCCGGGCCAGGCCGCGCCTGAATAATATTTTCTCCAGGCCGTATCGGCCCGAATCTTTTTCTGGTTTCCTCGTTAATCAACGAAAAGGAAAATGATAAAATATTTCTTCAGTCATTTATTTTACGTAATTTTACAGGCTTGTGTGTCACATAAAGTTCTATTTTGTTAAAAAAAGTGTCTGTAACGTCAATTTAATTGTCTATCAGTCTGTCTGTCCGAAATGTGATTTTTCGCAAATATTTTTAGCATGCCTCGAAATTAATATATTTTGTTTAAAGTAATATTAGATGGTTTCCTATTCAAAATAGTATGCATGTCACTACCAGTTTGCGTACATGTACATAACAAAAGAAATTAGATACATTACTGTGTATAAGGGTTTGTTTCTTATGATCTGTTGAGTTTAGGTGGTATAAAGGCTATAAAAATCTTTCCGCTGTAACTTTTTCTCTAAGGCTCCTTTTCCTTTTCTCCAGTGGACGAAAGTAGCATCGTTTTTATCATGGGCAAAAGCAACTTTTCTATTGAATATGGTTGGATTAACATTAAAGTTTTGTTTACCGGAGCACATGAAAGATTCGGATACATTATTGTATATAAGAGAAACTGGTTGAAAGTGCATTTTCACTAGTATTAACCATTTTAAATACCTTCCTATATTGTTTGATGAATGCTAATATTTTCGATTTGACTTTCTGTTTGTCTTTGTGCCTTGTCTATAATAATGAATTTCTGTTTATATATAATTGTCTTGTAAAATTTCAGCAGTTTTGTTAAAGAACGCACTATTGTTTGGTTATATAAAACTTCTGCAAAACACATACTAAAAATCTGTTTTATAAAAAGGCATTTTTCTTTTTTTGTTATTTTACATATTTTTGAATCGGGCCGGGCCGGGTCGGGCCTGATTTTATCGTTTTTTGTCCGGGCCGGGCCATAAACCGTTAAAAAATAAACGGGCCGGACCGGGGCCGCATTTTTCGACTTCATAACGGGCCGGGCCCGGGCCTCGAAATTCCGGCCCGTGCAGACCTCTATATCGAACAACGCAGTTAAAAATTTTTAGATCTTTATTTGCATGGCCACTACTCAACTGGAGACAGCGGCAAATAATTTCCTTATATACATTGTATATATGTATAAAATAAAGAATATGTATATCAATAAATAGTTTATTAACATGTTCGAAAATTTATTGTTTAAGAAACATTTATTATTCTCAGAATATACGATATGTAAAATTTGGATCATTTCCAAACAATAAAAATAATGTTCTAGCAACAATACTGTTAATTTACAAGTGTAATGCTAGCTTTGTAAAAACCCCCGAACTTGAACTTAATTAAGTATTATTTTTCTCATAATTTTGTTGTTTTTAGTTGGAAAATTGCTATCACAAAAATTATAAAATGTCAACGCATCACTGGCCTTGAATTTAATTGAATATTATTTTCCTTTAAATCTCTTATTTTAAACAAAATTTAGCGTGAACTGTGAACTCATAATAACAAATTTTAGCAAATTTCCAATTTTTGAGAAAATCGAGTAAAAGTTCGCGATTTTTTTTTTCCAAAGAGGTTTTTTATATGCTAAAGCAGAACGAAAGAAAAAAAAAACTGTTATATAACTTGGAAGATTGACAGCTCGTAAATGTTAAAATATCAGTGCTTAGTGTTCTGGAAAAAAAAAAAAAAAGAAACTCATTTATATAATTTTTTTAAAGCTCTAATTTTTAACTAAACGTAGAGATTTTTGGACTGTGAAATTATAATTAGTATTTATAGCCAATTACAATGGGCGCATTCGAAAGTATTTCCCGGTCACTTCCCGAGTTGGGAAATGACGTCACGCGGGAAGTTCGGGAAATTAGAACTACCATATGGGAGCCTTACGAAAAATGACCGAGATATAACTACTTCCGTACACATCTCATCTAATCATCTCATCTAATCATCTAACACATCAACAAATATATAAACAAACATGGCTCCTGTATGATAGTTCTAATTTCCCGAACTTCCCGCGTGAAGTCATTTCTCAACTCGGGAAGTGACCGGGAAATACTTTCGAATGCGCCCAATAATGCGAGAGTTTCTGTCTATATATATATATGTATATATATATATATATATATATATATATATATATATTAAGAATTTCCTTCATACTTGTACAGTATTTTAGTACACTGTTAAAAAAATGCAGAAAAATTACAGAAATTCTCTGTAATTTCAGAAAAAAAGGCGTAAATTACGGAAAAATTACGTAGAAAAAACGTATTTTACGACTTTTTTTCTGAAATTACAGAGAATTTCTGTATTTTTTCTGCATTTTTTTAACAGTGTAAGATTGAATATAGTAGAAATTCTTGATAAAATTTACTGGCGTGTTCTGTGTTTTGTCTCGAAATAGAAACGTTTGCACCTTTGGTCAGTTGTTAACTTTTATAGATATCGCTTTAAAAATCGCGATTTTATACCCAATCCATAAAACTACTTCACTTATCATTAACCTGACTTAGAAGATTACCAACTTGCCAATTTTCTTTGAACAATAAAAAGCTGCCAGCACACAATATCTATGCAAAATGACTTGGAAAAAATGCATTTTAATTAATTGAAAAAGTCTTTCAAACAAATTTGCACCAAAGATATCTAAGAATCATCTCGATTGAATCAGCGCTCTGATAAGGAAGAAAAAAAAAATGCATTCAAATTTGCCTATTCATTTGATAGATATATAGTGCGACATACAAGCAAAGGCAGCTTAGACCCCTCTTTTTTTTTTTGGGGGGGGGGGGGAGTTAATAAACCAATTTTTAACACTGCTTATGTATTTGTAAAATGTTTTACGAATTATTAAAGACTTTATTTATTTATTTATTTATTTATTTATTGAATGCTTAGAAAGGCAAAGACACTGTAATGAAAAACAAAAATAATTTGGATATCAACAGCTAAAATATCTTATCTTGTAAAATCTTTGATGGGTAGATATTAAAGTAAATTTATGAGTTTAAATTCTACAAATAAGATCCTAAATTAAATATTTGAAACTTTGGGTAAATATTTATGTTTGTTATCTCTAGATTTATTTTTCATAATTTTATAGTGCATTCCATACCTTGAAATAACTATTTCGTTAAAATAAATTATTGGGAATGTTATCAAATAATGAAAAATTACATTCTGAATTTTCAAAAATAATTTATGGTACCATAAAATAATTTTATAAACTCTGTTTAAAAAATAATGTACTTGCATGATCCGACAAGTTTAAGTTAATATATTAATTCAATAAACTGCCACTGCAACATTATAAAAAATTGTTAAAACAAAAATAAATGAACTAATTCGTTAAAATTACGGCAAGATGAAATTTATATGGAAAAAATAAATCAGCTATTCTAGAAATACTTCTAAATAGAAAAATAAATAAATAAAATAAAATGCTTTAATTTGTAAAATCTGTTATCCGAGAAAGAATTTGAATCTTTAAACGAAGTCTTCCAAAAATTGCAAAATAACTTTCAAAATTTTTTTATTTAAATTGATTTCCGGTTTGTTACATTATTATTACTAATATTATTTTCACAAAATTTCTATCATCAGTTCCATTGGTATTTCGATCCATTTGGTAGCCGAGTAGTTAGCAATCTGAAAATCAATTTCCAAGTACTGTGTTTGAATCCCGATTGAGGATCGATGTTAATTGTGGTTTGGATTCCATTTAAGCCATAAGTCCGTCTCAATGAGTTTTAATGTGTGAAAACTGATTACAGAACGTCCCAAACCCCCACAGGCATTCTGTAACAGAGAGAATGCCTGCCTTCTCCTAGTGTATTCCTAGTACATTCTGAAGATACCCCTGGGATGTCCTTTTATTCTCAGAATATCCATAGGATATCCTTTTATCCTTAGGATATCCATAGGGTATATCTAAATCTGCACATCTTCTCCAAAGAGATAACATGTACTGTTAGGGGTTCTTATATAACGCATCTTCTCCTCATGACATCTAAGCCTACCAGCGGCCGAACGGTTCTGAGCTCAAAGCTGGTAGACGTGAGGTGCCAAGTTCGATCCCAGATCGCGCTCGCCGGCCCCGTCTTTTGGTGTTTTCCGTGGTTTTCTCCGAAACTTGCGTAAATACGGACTAGGACCCCCTTAGAAAGACCCCCATGGAGGGCACTCTCCCTCAGGCCTAGGGCCCTAGAGTAGTCAATCGGACTTACTTCCGAAACACCAAACACTTCAGGACACATCCAGAGAATGTACTGAGATGCTTTATTGTTGTAAAAAAGGAAATGAAAAAGAGAGGTAAAATAGAAAATCATTAAATTTCCATAATAGTCGGATTATACAATAAAATTTAAAATATTAAATTTTGTTTTAAATACCTATAGTATTTCTTAAGAGTATAAAATAACAAATTGTTTTGTGAATGAGGAAAAATAAATGATAATTATTTGAACGAAAATCATGCATTTAATATCATTGAACCGAAATACTAAACTGTAAAAGGCTTAAAAATGATGCCTTTATTACAGAATTTTTCTTTTATGACATAAGCAAAACAATTCTTCAAAAGATGGAATTCTGTCTTTTGATGTTAGCAACATGACTTCAAATAAGTTATCGCAGTAAAAATGTTCGATTCATCTTTAAAACATCTGCAGCATTTATTTTAAATATGTTCACGCTAGTGTAATTTATATTGTACATGTTTTTTACTACTTATAGAAAAAAATTTAGATTTCATTATTTTCATTTTTATTATTTTCATCTCCAAAAATGATTTATATATATATATATATATATATATATATATATATATATATATATATATATATATATATAAAACAAATATAACATAAGGGATTGTGATTTTGTTAAGTTTTAATTTTGCGTAATTTAGGTTTTTAATTTGTAGTCTCAGGTTTAATTAGTGCTTGTAAAATTCCTGAATCTTTATATATATAAGGCAATGTCTCTGTGTGTGTGGACAGCGTAGCGCAAAGACGGTAGCTTGGACAGTCACGTGTTTTGACAGGAAGGTGCCCGCAGAAGGGTCCTTATGCATCTCGAAGCCCGATTTTCAAAATTTTCATTTGTTTTCTTTTAATTAATTAAAATATGAAAATATTAACTTCATAATAGGTGTATATAGCCATTAAAATTTTATCCTTAATTTAATTGTTGCCAAAAAAAAAAAAAAAAAAAAAAAAAATACGAGTTCATTTCTCTCTCTCTTTTTTTTTTTTTTTTTTTTTTTCTTCGACGGGAAAATAAATACGTTTACTTAAACTTGAACAATAAAAAAAATTAAATTATGCATGTAGATTTTTACTATCAAGTTGTTATTTAAAAAAAAAAAAAAAAAAAAAAAAAAAAAACACCCATGACGTCACATTTGACTGTTTCTTTACTATAATAAACTCTATGAACTATAAATTTATTTTATCAGTTTTATTTATAGATCCTACTGGGCGATTTTTTAAATTTTGGTGTTGAAATAAATCGAATGTTTTTCGCCAAGAAGTTTAATTTAGCAACAGCCATTTTAATCCATTTTAATTTAGCAATAGCCATCATAGAATAATAATAAAGGAAGAAGAAGCGTACGTGTTTTGGTTTCGGTTTGTAAAATCCAGGAATGCCGGGTATAGGTTTGTAACAGTGCTTCCATCTGATTGGTTGGCGACTTGTTGGCAAGATTTTTGAATCGTCTCGTCTCTCTGTTAATCAGTCTGCGAGGCAGCACCCACAACAAACAGCGATAAATGCTCTGAGGATGGGTGCTCTACTTCAAAGTTGAAAGGAGCAAAAATAGCTTTCGCTGGCATTTCACTAGAAGGGGTTTGTAAGCATTAGAGTATTGGCGTGCTCCTTCTTCCTTATTATTATTCTATGATAGCCATTCAAAGAAATTAAACCAAAATAGTAGTCACATAAATGATCTATTTTTATCTGAATAGATAATTTTATAGGGGGAAAAAAAAAAAAAAAACACGTTGTTTTAAAAATAAAAAAATTATTTCAAGCACTATTTTAAACCTAAAAACCATTACAAATATAAACAGAATATGAAACATTCTTACAAATTAACGAAAAGGTGTCCGATAAAAGTATCAGCAAAATAGGGTTCCTCATTTTATACAAGAAATTATATTAAAGAAAAAAAAATCATCAATAATGTGGTGACAAAAATTCAAAAGCCGCCAAGGGAGAGATTTAATAAAGTTGTGTAGCACGGTAATGTTTATATATATATATTTATTTTTATATCAATCACTACACTAATTTATAATACAAATATACGAGCTGCTGTGTGTGACTGTACTTGCACGCTGTCCAGCAGAAATATTTCATTAATTTAAATTAATATTTAAATAACTAAATAAAAATAAGAATACGTTTAATGGGAAATGTATATAACCATAAAAATATTAATTGTCTAAAATGCGGCAGAAATAGTGCTCATAGCATATTGTTATAAGGGATTAATTCTTTGCCCCAGATCATTAGCACCGTTGCAATGAAAGCAGTTTTATAGGCGAAGTGAAAATAAAAGGGCAATTCATTCATTGACTTTCAATAGGGTCAAACTTGGTGACAAACTTGGTGAGTGGGCGGCCGAATTTGGTGATAGGGCAACCAAATTTGATGAAAAATAGTACTTTACAATTCCTCAAGTTTCGAAGATCTCCGACACACGGGAGCACAGATCTCTAGCTTCCCATGGGATTCTCGATGGAATCATCGCAAAAAGTTATAAATAGGAGTGAGTTGATTTATGTGAGAGAGTAGGTATTCACTGCAAATCAGAGTTATTCAGAGACCTATTCTGAGTGTTGCACTTTAAGGATTGAGCTCTAAGCGAATGAACATTTTTCTTGAGCTTGCGAAGATTTATGCTCCGGAATATTTGATGTTATTTGCTTTACTTCTGTGGAACAAGTGACTGTTTTTCAGAATGTTCCAGAACGTCCATCTAATAGTGACTTTTGCTATATGAGTAACAATTTCAACTGTTTCCAGAATAGTCGAAGAATAAGCTTTACTATTTGATTGTTTTCGAGAATATTCGTTTTAATAATAGTTTTGTTGTATAGATTCGAGAAGATAATATATATATATCTTTAATGTCACTGAGGAGATCCCATACTAAAGCTGTGGCGATAATAGTCGCCAATCGAAATATATTTATTTAAACGTTTCAATTAATCAATTAAAAAGAAATCCTTTTAATGTAGTGACTAGCGAAGCGAGCAAAGCCTGCTAGTTAAAGAATAAAGCAAAGAAAATGTGAGACGACATAAAAACTAAATAAAGATAAATTAAAGTTTTCCAACTTGCATAAGATATTGCAATTGGAAGTTTTTAATAAATGGATTTTAATCTAAACCCAGGAAGTCGATAAAACATTTGACGGATATATAATACTTCTGTGTAAACAATAATTTTAGTTTTTCCTCGAGCAAAAATATAAAAAAATTTCGAAATTCTTGTATGGCAGCATCTAGCATATAAAGGGCCATTAGAGAAATATATCATCACGCCATATAATACCTGATTGAATCCGAAAATGACGTTTTTCTTCTGCTACTTCTTGTCTTCTAGGCTCCGTCTGTTGAGCATATGTACGATACTTTACTTGTCTCCGTTCTTTAGCGTTTTCTCATCTTTAGACAGCTTTTATGTGAACATTTTCCCGACACTTGGCTTGTGCTTATTTTTTCACTTTCTTTTTGTCTTCTAGCCGATGTCCGTTGATCATCTGCACGGTGTTTGACATGCTCATTGTCAATCAGCTTCTTCTCGTCTTCCAGCAGCTAGCATTTAATCATGTTCCTTATGCAGGCTTATGTCTTTTCTGCACATTCTTCTTGTATTCTAGCCGCTGTCTGCTGAGCATTTTCACAACACCTATCTTGTTGCTGTCATTCAGTTTCCTCTCTTCTTCTAGCAGTTCTCTTTTAACACTTAGCAAGGCGTCTCGCATTTAATTGTTCATTAATTTCATCTTAAATTAATCTAACCTGTGGTTGTTTACAATTCCTTGCTGTTACTCTCTTTCTGATTTTTTTTTTTTTTTTTTTTTTTTTTTTATGCAGCAGCAGCAGAAGCTTTTACATAAGTAGAACGCTTTTTCTGGAGGCACTGCAGTTTTTATTTATGTATAAATGCTAAATGTAGGTTTTAGCTATTTATATGGCTGTTGAGTTTTAGCATCAAAGTTATTTAAATGATAAAATTATATTTAAAAATTTTTATTGAATAAAAAGAATACAATAAAATAATTCATTAAATCTACAGTTAAACTCCAAATTAAAAAAAAAAAAAAAAAGTTTACACGTCGTTTTTTTCGACATAAAAAGAAATATATTTATTTACATATGAATAATAAAATTGAAATAAATTTTTATCAATATATTGGGTTGTTCGATAAATAATGTCCTTTTTTTCACGTTTTTCAAAGTAAATTTATTTATATTAACAACAAACATTAATCAATCATATATTGACCATTTTGTTGGATGACCTTTTACCATCTTTCGGTAAGTTGAAAAATTCCACGTTCGAAGAAGCCTTGGTTTTTAGAAGCAAAGGTTTTAAAAAACGACATTATTTATCGAACAACCCAATATATAAAACTTTTAAAGAAACATTGACATCAATTTTGCAAGACGTTTAATTAATTTTTAGGAAGTTTTAGTTTTATTATGATAGTTTTCTGCGTTAGAGTAGCCCAATAATAAACTGCTGACAACCACGTCGAGAGCCTGGCGGTGAAGAACAGTTTAACGGAGACTTAACACCGCCTCATTCTCCGTCCCTTGTAGAACAAGCATAAAATATAATACAATAATAATAAAATACAGGAAATTTATGAAAAAGTAACACTGAGTGGTGGCATAAGCAGAAATAAGTATAACGAAAGACTGAACATAATGATAGTTTGCAAAGTTAGTAAAAGGAAAGGTAGCAAGTAATCAAACAATATTAACTACTATTCAGCTAAAGTAATAACGTAGTTCATTATTATTATTATTATATATATATATATATAATTTTTAAGGTTGGCCTATCACACTGGATAAGACTAATTTTAAAGATTAAAAAAAAAAAAAAAAAAGATTGGGATGGCTAACCACTTTGGAAAATTCCATTTTTTTTTTTTTTTTTTTTTCTATTTTTTATTTCTATAATAGCAACCACACTTCACGCAATACTTGAACAAATCTTGGGATCGCCTTAATGTGAGATTAATTGGTGTGTTTCTTTCTGTTTCTCGAGAATTCACATGAAGGTATCAAGTTGGAGTACTAGAGAACTCCGGACCGCTCACATAGGTGCCAAGTCTCCCGTTTTTCAAGGGAGACTTCATACCGGAAAATTTTTAAAGCTGTTTCCCGTATTATTAATCGTCGAAATAACATTTTTCATTTAAAAATATTGGTGTCAATTTTGATTTAAAAGTTGAAATGGTTGGCAGCTCTGCGCTCATGTATTAGCAGTCTATATGACATCTATCTTGTCTATGAGCCACTTGACGATTTGTTTTGCTTTGTTTTGTAAATGAATGCCATTTGCTAGTTGTTTGTGCCGTACTTTTTTATTGTTCTGCGTGATTTTGATGAAGTGGAGGTGTGCTACTTATGAGCAAGACGTAAGGTAGTGTATTGGTGTGCGTCTCTCAACATTCTATGTACTTTTTTTTAAACCTATGTAAAAGTAGTAAAGAAATGCTAAGTAACTTCTGTATATCTGTATTAGGAACTTACAGATAACCATTCTCTCTGTGCCTACATTTGGGGTGTAATCATGTGCCATTCTGCCCGTATTCCTGTAGTCCCACTCGAACTGCCATTGTTTTAATGTGATATCTTTTAAACACTTTTTTATATGAGAAACTAAATTTCTAAATAAAGGGGTTTAATACTTTTTTTTTGGGGGGGGAGGGGGGGGGAGCAGATAATTTTGCTTGTTCGTCAGATTCCTCGTTACCTTGTATCCTTACGTGAGATTTGATCCAACTACTTTTAAGTTTATTGTTAGATTTGTCTATTGCAGTTAATAATTCCTTTATTTTTTGGTGTTAAATGGCTTGGTAAGAGACTGGATTTCTGAGATGCAATTCAGGCTAATGCTAATATATATAGCCAAGTTGAATTTCTCCTTTCTGCAGCCAGTCGTGGTTGTTGGGTGCTTTTGCCAAATGTTCAGATTTTTAGAGTTATCATTGTGCTGTAGAGTGTTGCCGCGAATCGTGAGAGGTTTGTGCAGGCTTGTGACCGCATCATACGTCGCCTCATATATTCCCTGGAGATGTACCGGAATCCGGTCTGGCATATTACTAAAAGTTCTTAGATACGGACTGTCTTGTAAGCCCTGACTGTACCCAGTGCGAAGAGCCTTTAACTGCTCATTTAAACTGAAATCTATTTTTATCACTGTTGTTTCAAACTTCCCCAAATATATTAAAATTTCACTTTGCGAAATTCGGGGGCCAATTGGGGTACGAGAAGATATCAATAGATTTCAATTTTAAAATATATATATAAACTACAATACCTTCGACACAACTTTGCCACCACACGTCATGTCAATTTTTAATCATTTTTGGGGCATCAGAAGATATGAATGGATTTCAATAAAAAAATTATGTAAACTAATATACCTAAGACAAAACTTTTCCCTCCCGCGCTAAAAGTAATTTCGAAAAAAAAAATTCTATACTTTTTCACTCCACGCTACAACCTATCCCAAGATACAGCATGTTCCCAAGAGATTGAATTATTACTAAGTGTTAATGACCTGGTCACAGCAATGCATCAGCTAGTTGAAATTTTTATGGCGAGTTACAGAGATATTTAATGTATTTTTTTAGATTCCAGGTTTTTATTATTAAATTTAATTCTTTCGAATGAGACTATTCCTTGTGGGAAGATTCCTCGTAAGGGCTCTCTTCAGGTACAGCAATTCTGTTTTACTGCAGTTAATAATTGAAAAATTGTGCGTTCTCCAGTTGCTATTAATAAATATGTTAGTTACTCCGTTTGCTTGTGCTGTTGAAAATTTTAGTTTTCGCTGTTAATATCAGAATAAAGTTATCTGTAAACGCTTGAATTCTAATGATTTCCTCTTGTCATCGTTAATGCTGTCTTGCCTATAAACAACCGAAAGAGTGGCTCTAAATAACTCCCTTGAAGCATCCAAATGTTTGTTTTGTGATTGTTACGCCGTTTTCTTCTAAAGTTACTAATCTATATTGTAGAAAACTAATTATCCATTTAATAAGGTCGGAAGGACACAAAGTGTTTTTAAGTTATTGGCTAGTGTCTGCCACCTAATATTGTCAATGTCCCTTTTTATGTCTATTGACAGAAACAATAAATTTCAGTGATCTATCAGGGATTTGGGAAGCGAAATGATTACGTACTGAATACCGTTATCTTCTTATATCTTTTCCTATGACTTGCATGCTGTTCAATGGCGTTGTTCGCATGTTAAGGGCTTTGATGCCCTTTGTTATAACCTTGCGTGATATTAAGAATAGTTTGCACATCTTACTTGATATTTCCTGCCTCCATGCGAACATTCCCTGCAACGTTTTCTACTAATCGCAAACCTCCATTCATTTCTTCAGCCTCTTCTGCACTCAGGGCGGCACTCAATCTTGTCACTGTTCTTGGCTTTTTCAATGTTTTATAGCTTCTCTTCTTTTCCCGCATTCAGCTGTTGAACTTGTTTAGAGATTTCTTCAGAAATCTCACTTCCAACTCTAATACTGAAGACTTTAGAACTGCCAGAACTTCTGCTATTTGATATCTTATAGTTTCGGGGTTTTCTCTGAAAGCATGTCGATGTACTAAAGTGCTCCGAGTTCCTTGACTTCTGTCGTTGACGTCTTATTGTTTCTGTCGTCTTTTGAGGCCTAGTAGAGAGTTGTTCTATCAAACTATACCTATTCTTCATTTTCGTCATTTATGATCGCCTCTGCTCTTTCCTTGAACAATGTTTTTATGCTTTTATGAGGACTGTCTCCGAGTACCTCACTTTTTACATTTCTTCATTCACAGAAATTTTTTCAACAGTTGATTCTTCATCTGTGTCTGGCTCTTCATGTTCATCCACTTTTGATTTTCATGACGAAACGTTTGTGCTTCTTCGTCTTCTGTTCTATATTATTTTTATTATATTCTTACATGTTATGGCGTTGTCTTCAGAGATTGAAGTTTTATTTATTGTTTTCAAAACTATTCACTTACTTGTTATGAGCATCGTTTTGCCGATGTTTGGTCTCAATTTTTTGGAGTTTTCATTCTTGCTGATGATGGTTTTGCCCGAAAAGACTTTTTGCAGCTTACTCTGGTACTCCTTTTTTAAGATGGAAAAATGGTTCAAATGGATTGTTATCTAACTGCTTAAAAACAAATGAATCTATCACTATCATTGGCAAGAAGGAAAAAATATTTAGCATGGTTTTATTAAGTTGGCCTGACTGGGAGGAACAGTTTTGACTATCTATTGACTGATGAAGATATTTTGTTAATTACGTGCAACTAGGTTGAATTTAGTTTTAAGAAGTGCCTGTGGCCTTTTGAATTTGTATTGACAGTAAAAAGTGTATCTGAATAATAACTGATGAAAATGTCTTATGGTCACGCAAAGGTAATATGCTTCTTACCGTGATATTTGGAGCTCCTGATCAATTTGGCTGATCCTGGGCGAGTATACAAGCCGATATCTTTAAACAGTACTTGCATTTACATATATAAAGCACTCTAACGATAAAAATAAGATGGTTACTTTATCATTTTATTTTAGAATCTAAAACAAAGATATCTGTCTGCTTGCTTGTTTTATGTTTTGTTACTATTATAACTTTCTTTAAAATTATCTGATTTGCTAGGAAACTTTGATATGTTATCATGGTATATAGTTACTAATTTTTATTTAAATAATCGTTGTATAAAACATATATTTTTATAAATATGCATAAAAAAATAAAAACATCAGTATGTACTGTTCGCGTTGCCATTCAAAACAGGATGTATTATGGTACAATCAGATAACAATATGCTAATAAAAAATATGCTGATAACAACATACTTGTGTCTGGTATATGTCTTTTAAAGGCACATGAAAAATGAAAGTATTAATATACGTTCGTAAAAAATTCCACCCACTGAAAATTTTGGATATATTATCACAGCATAAAGCATTGCCCAATATATCAAAACAGACATTATGTGATATGCAAGCTTTTAAAACTGTTGCATTAAAAACAAAGTCGGACTATTTGTTTTAACTATGTGTTGAGGAGGGGGGGGGAATTCTGACTTCTGATAGTAACAGAAAAATTCATCTTACACAAAATTTTGGTTAAAAAAATAATCCTTATGTTTGATAGTATTTCAGTATTTCCGTAAAAGTATATGCCGTTTATTCACTCTACAGAACGTTATTAAACAACGTGTTCATATTTCGGTAATTTCATAGATTTAGGCTTAATAGTAAAAAACCTCCCGGCCCTGAAAAGAGAGTACCGGTTTGCACGCGAAAGAAAGTGCCGGTTTGAGCTGTAAGCGCGCATTTGCACCTGCGGTCGCGAAAGGGCTAAAAAAGGAAAACCCTTATAGTATTCAACATTTGCGTATATTAACATATGGCTTTTTAAAAAAATTGATAACGATCTAAATAAATATATTTAATAGAGAATTCTAGACCATTAAAAACTATTCGCAACATTTGACTTAATTTATGAAGTGTTATTATTATTTTTAAATATCACCATTTTTAAATGACATAGCAGAAAGTCTTTACTAACCTAACCCTTTTTTAAGTATCTTTCTTTTGATATGATTACACATAAATTATTGATAGATAAAATGGCTTTTTTCTTTGAATTCCTGATGTTATTAAAATGTAGAAAAATATTTTAAGCAAAATTAACACTTGTACTATTTTTAATATTGATTACTCAGAAGAAATTGAATGCATCTGATTTAATTTATGCATATATTTTAAATCTTACACATTAAATCAAAAATCTATTTCTCTAATACCAAGAGAATCTTAAAAATTTCTGAACAAAAAAATAAACATCTATGCCACTTTTGGTTCAACTATATTCAAACGTGATAAATTTATTAAATTTTGCATTTGCACGAATTCAAGTAGGATTAATTAATAAACTTTTTTCAAATGCTGACATGACCGGAAAATATCGTAAAAATATGAGTTTTCTAGTTGCATTTTTAAATTAACCTCTTAAATAAGGTAAAAATTACTGAAATTTGATTTAAACATGCATTTTCTGTCGTGAGGCTTTTCTCTATGATAAATATAAAAATAAAATACGTTGAGATAAATAGGTATTTTTTCTTTTAATCGAAGTGTTTAAACATAATAATTCTTTCTGATTGAGTAAGATGTTATAACATTATTCTCATCTACTCCTTTCTCGTATTTATATATTTTATAAGTTATTAATCCATTCAAAGGAATCCGTTGCATTCTGGTTTGATTTATACATCCAACTGGAAATTTCATTTTTATATGATTCATATGAAAACTCATAGAAGATATTATTTACAAATAAAGAAGAACGGAAGCTATTACAAATAAAGAAGAATAGAAGAAATTTCGAAAATGTTAAATGAAAACACATTTTATTATTATTACTACTTGATCTTCACCCACCTAGCGTTCGATATTTTCAATTAAACATATTTTTAAACAATTATTCCTTTCCTGTTTAGTTCCCATGCTACCTTAAATCATTTAACATCGAATTAATGATATTTTTTTAAAATATTGTATTTTTTAGATCTGAACATTAACATTATAATGTTTTAAAGTTCAAAAGTATGTAAGAATTTAAACCTAACATCTTAAGAATTTAATTCAACTGTGTTACAAAAAAACCTTTTCAATAGGTTTTAAAACTGTTGTCAGTCTAACAGAATCGTAATGCTAATAATAAAATAAGTGAAAGAAGTGTAATAAAACAGAATCTTCCGAATTAAAAAAAAAAAAAATATCATAAAAGAAAAATCTATATATTTATATAAATAACAGTTCCCCTGATAAACGCTAATGGTTGTTGCAAATCGTCGCTAAGAGCTTGTATAATAATATATAATACATAATAATATATAAAAATACCCATTTTCCACATATCCTTAAACACGAATGTTCACAAACATTTTAATATATGCATATATATGCACGAATTTTAAAACAAACCACACGCATGCTTATTTTAATCCAATATACACATTTTTCTTTTCTTTTTTTTTTTTATAAAGTATTATTTCATGCTTTTTCAACCATGGCAGTAATCTTGAGACAAGAGGCAATAAATTTATATATGTACTGAAAACTTATTAATATATTAATTAAGAATCAAACAGAAAATTAATCGCTTCAGTTGAATACACTCCTTCCCCCCCTCCCCCCCCCCCCCGATAAGGCTGTATTATTTTGTTGATCACTTTTCTACTCTGTTATTCACATTATGAAGGGTTGCAACTTCCAAAGTCTAAACGGAATATTGTATCAAGTTGGGGAATTTTGGAAAACGCGTTATACGATGGGCTAAACTACATGTTTACCAAAATATAAATAAAAAAAAGTATCCTAATACGAATTATTTAAATATTAAATTAAAGAAAACAAAAATAAACAACAGTCTCCTAATTAAAAACTAAACCATAAAAAATTGAAGCGGAACTAAAAACATTAAAACTATGTGCAACATTACACACATAAAGTAATAATTTGAAATCTCAACGACATGTTTACCTAAAATATTATCTTATTATTATTTTTTTAAGTAATATTTTCTCATTTTTTCAAACCAAGGATAGTGTTTTATTTTCTTTTTCTCGATACATTGCTGCAAATGTGATGATTTTTTTTAAATATTATTATTATTATTATTATTTTATTTCTTCTGAAACCATGGATAAAATTTAAATTTTTTTAATTAAAAAAAAAAAAAATGTATGACATCAGTTTCGAACGTTACACCCAGAAAAATTTAGCTTTTATTATTAATAAAATTGTTGTAATGTGATCCTTGTAGCATTTTTTTTAATGTTGTTATTAGGGAAATACTAATATTAAAATAACCAATGAAGACAAAGGGCTAACTGAAAGCGAAACATTGTCCTGCGTAATTGACGAAATGTTGTCCAAGCTTTTTTAGGGAATTGCACTGACCAGATGCTTGCTAGAGCAACTCAAATTTGTGCAATTAACCAAAGGATCCAAGAGCGGATATTGCCCTGGTCACTTTTTGCTCTATAGTTCCTTCTTTCCTTTAAAGGAAGGAAGCAAAGTTTCCATTAAAATGCATACATTTAATTTTATAGATTTCTAAAAATTTCCTATATGACTGAATTCACATTGCAGTGAAACGTAACTCGTATGACAGACTATCCATAAAATGTCATCAGTGTATTAAAGTGAGAAAAAAGTAAACCATTAGATGTGACAGCATCTTTCCAATTATGTATCATTTGTGCCGTGAATGTTTGATACATTGGGAGCCTGAAAGAAATTAATAGCCTGAAAGGCATTAACTTGAGTTCTGCGAACGCTTCAGATACATCACAGAGAGCCTGCATCAAACTTGATATTTCAAACCTGAAAGTTCAATACAAGCCAATATCAAGCATATAAGTTTATATTTGTCCAGTTTGCTTTACGTTTGATCATTCAAGCATGAATGAATACGCATTAAACGTTCACAATGTTCATTGCAGCATAAATGAATCAAGTATCTGTAAAAAAAAATGTTTCCTAATAAAAACACATTTTTTGTAAAGCATACAGTACATAAAGTTATTTGTCATACATTTGCAAAGTTGACATTCCCACTCTCTGAGATTACATATTGCGCTGTACTATTGCGACGTTAAACCCAACCAACCAACCAACCCACTCTTTGAACGGGAGTAAAATAAGATGCGCGCGCAGCTCGCAGTCTTTGACTCTTGATGTCGATGAATTTTTTAGCTTGTAACCTTGTAACATATTTGTTTTGTGAAATGTGCCTGCCTAAGCTTGAATGCGGAATAAGTATTCTCGAACTACCAGAATCAAGTTTGTTTCAAGAAAGTATACTGTTAGGGTTAGTCGCGGGTTCTAATTCTGACCTAGTCCTTTTTGCTCTAGTTGCTTTCCCTCTTGTTCCGCTTTTCTAGTAAAATGTATATGTTTGAATTTGTGGACATTTTACATGTTTTTATATGTTTTATTTTCTATATGTCTGTCTTAACATGCAACGGAACGTTACTGATGTTACTAATTATGACAGACCATCGATAAACTATCGCTACTATATTAAGTTGAGAAAATGTTATTAACCATTATATGTGACATCATCTTTCAAATTAGAAATCATTTGTAGCATGATTTCTTAAACATTGGGTTTTAATCTATGTATCTTGAAATGCTTTAATGTGAGATCGGAAATACCTGAGTTTGTCATTTTTCGCTCTAATTGCTTTCTTTCTTGTTCCGCTTTTCTATGAAAATGCATACATTTGATTTTATAGATTTTTACACGATTTTATACGTTCCGTTTTCTATAAACCTGTCTTAAAGGACAAAGAAATGTTTCTTATGTGACAAACCAGCGATAAACCATCATTACAATATTGAGCTGTGAAAAGTTTATTGACTACCACATGTGACAGCATCTTTCAAATTAGATATCATTCGTAGCATGATTGCTTAACATTGGGTTTTAACCTATATGGCTTGAAATGCTTTAGCATGAGATCGGAGAACTTCGGTCTGTAGTTTCGAATCTTGCCCTTAGTCCCTTTTTGCTCTAGTTGTTTCCCTCTTGTTTCATCTTGTTATTAAAATTTATACGTTTGATTCTATAGATTTTTTCAAATTTCCTATATTCCTGTCTTAACATGGAACTAAATGTTAATCATTCAAGAGGCCATAGTTAAACCATTGTTAGTGTATTAATATGCGAAAAAAATTATTGATCGTCATATGTGACAGCATCTTTCAAATTAGATACCATTTGTGACTTAAATACTTAAACATTGGGTTTTAAGTGTCTATAATATCTGAAATACAATAATGTGATATCGTAGAACTTAGTGGCCATAGAAACATCAAATGGAAAGAGAAAATTTCGTCACCAAAACGCGTATTAAGAAGAGTTTGTCCGAAATTTTCACGTGAAGAGAGGACCTTTAGCATCATGCATCCACAAAATGATGAAAAGAGCGCTCCTGCAGAATGATGTAATTGGTCAGTAGTACTACGTCTTGAATACTCATTACCACATAGCTAGAAAACCTTCGGTTCTAACTTAAAAAAAAAAAAAAAAAAAGAATTTAATAAAGATGCTTCTTTTCCTGCAGCACATAATAACTTTTACTTCGTGACTACATAATAAGGGTCATTATCTACTCAGTTGCAAAATGTAGTTTCTGAAAATCTTCAAATAATTGTTGCCAGTTGACGAGAAGTGTGACTTATCCGCCCATAAAATATTTGAAGGTCGACGATTATCGCCATCATACTGGATGAGAAATTCATTAGAAAATTATTCATAGTTGCAGTAAAAAATTTTGGAAAAACTGATTTTGAAAGATAAAGAAAATATAAGTATTATTTTTAAGAAAGATAATAAAAAATAAACGATATACATATACAGTCAAACCTAACGAGGTTTGACTGTATATGCATATCGTTTGTTTTTTATTTTGTATATATACAGTCAAACTTCGTTAACGTGAATCTCTATGAGAATGAAAAGTTTGTTCATGTTATCAGTAGTTCATGCTTTTAGTTACTAATCTTCATATAACTAAATCAATCTTCATTTTGACGGGGATTGTGGGAACAATTCATATCAAAAGCAATTCACGTTAACAGTGCTCAGGTTAACGAAGTTCGACTGCAATTGATTTTACATTGTACTGATTCATACTTTTTTGCTTGAAGAAGAAGAGTCGGGTTAATTATTTCGATCTGAAATAATTGTTTCTTATTTGTCTTTGTGCACCTTTTTTTTTTTTCTTTTGGCGTGTGTGTATGTGTGCGCGCGCGCACGCATATTGATAAAATTTTTATCCATAGAAATCTATTCAAAATTAGTTATCATACACTTATTGCATCTCAATACGGTGAAATTAACACGAAACCTGTAAAAATAAGTACAAAATCATGCTATCGTAGCTCATGCATTTTATTATAATATTAAGTTATGTTTAACTTGAATTACCATATTTATGAATATTTAAACAGATGCGTAGGATTTCTGAACAAATTCCTTTTATGACAAAAGTCTGGAATGCACCGAATTAACATTATTTCAAAAATTCAGGGTAATTGCTTTGTATTGCAGTGTAATTCAGGGTGTATTGTAGGATAATCAAGGTAATGACTTTGCACTGTTAAAAATTTCAACAGAAAACTACTGGTAATCCTGAAGTCTTATAAAAAATTACAGAGGAGAATATACGGAGATGTGAAAAAACCCTTTTATATATGCATTTTAATGACTAATAATAATTTTATTAATTATTGGTGAGAATATATTTGTGACTTAGAATGCTTTTTTTAAAGTAGAACATTCATTTTTATTTTTTTAAGAGACGTTAGATAATAATAATTAAAAAAAGATACAAACACCGAATAAAGAATAAGAATCTCGATTATAACTTACTTTTAATTAAGAACTACTGTAAATTTACAGAAATTCTCGATAAACATTTCAGTTAATTTAAAAAAAAAATTTTACAGTGTGTGGTGAAAGTTGAAGTTATTGAATTCTTGAAGTTTTTATGCTGCTTGTTGACAAAATTCTGTTCTTCGAAACCTATAGTCTTGTATCGGGTCGGATATTTGCGGATTGGACTTGAGTCCAGTTTGTACTAACATTTGAAACGCGGATATACTACAAAAAAATAAATAAATAAGAAAAAAAATATATTCGAAGAAATTCTTATGTTGTTTATTTTATGAATTTAAACTTTTAAATGCAGAGACTGAATGGCGTTCTCTTTTACCATAGTCATTTAAAGCAGCGTGATTCTTAAAATTGCGTAAATATTAATAGATAACGTTTTAAACTTTATATATTGTCTTCCAATGTAGCCTTAAGTACAATTTTCGATGTATCTCCTAATAATAAATTAAACTACGGTCTTCTGCCTTAGAAGGACCGTAGGTAATTTTTTTTTCCTGTGGGAACAAAAATCCTTATAACCACACGGTTTAGGACCCACAATGTGGAACCAATGTAACCAATGTCTTCCAATGTATTTTTGCTTCCTTATTTTATATATCTATATATCTCTCTCTCTCTCTCTCTATATATATATATATATATATATATATATATATATATATATATATATATTTTTTTTTTTAACTGTCAAAAATTTTGGAACAGTAGATTCTTTAGAAGCAAATTTTAATAAGTTTGAAATTTTGTTACATTGTACGCTAAAGTTTTGTTTATAATTAGACATATATATTTGTAATGTCTCCTATAATAATTAATTCATTAAAGGGTCTGTTCAATAATAAAAATGTATTTTGTGTAATAGAATTTTAATTTAATAATTTATTACAATTTATTATTATTATTATTATTATTGCGGATCGCAGGTCCAGTTGCTTGTCAGAAGCCGCGGTTTCAAGAAGATTGCCGGTCCGATGTGGGTCGAATTTCACACATCTGAGCTGGACTAATCTGAATATGATAGAGTTAATTCGAAACATATAGTGCTGGTGTTGGTTCTAGGACTAAGGCCAATTGCTGCACGAGGGTCCTAGACCTGCGAAATATGTGAATAACACAGAATAAAAAGAGTCGAATGTAACTCATCTATATTATATATATTAATACTATATAATAATATAGTCAATACTATATTATTAAGTAATGTTTTGCCTGAATTACCGTATTTTTCAATATTTGATGACAAAAGTCTGGAAAACCCAAAATTGGCAATGTTTAAAAAATTCAAGATAATTTTGTACTGTAATATGCTGTGAAAAGTAAAGTTATTGAATGCTTGTGGTTTCTAATAAAATGATTTTACAATTTTTATCAGAAAACACTTTTCATCAAGACGAAAAAAATACAGGCTATCTTGTTATTTAAAGAGGGGGAAAAAAGAGAGAGAGATAAATCCATCTTTGCTATTAAAAATATAAATATGAATATTTATGAAAGTTTTCAAGAATAAAAAAAAAAAAACTAAATGAAAAGTCCAATTCCAATACACAATGTTTTAATACACTGATATAAACCGTAACCTTTATAATAAGTCACGAGAAATGTTTTTATTTATTTATTATATATCTGTATATAAATAATGCAATTCGAAAACAAAATGTCTAAAATAATAGATAAAATACTAAACAATATCATTAAAAAAAAAAAAAAAAAAAAAAAAAAAAAAAAAGTTATAATAAAAAGTTTCAGTAGCGGAAAAATAAATTTTAATAGGATATACTATCTTAATCTGAATAAATAGAAAAGAAATACATTTACGAATGAAAGAAATATACTTACTTAAACAAAACTAGATTAAATCTTATTTAAAATAGTTAATCTTTAAAAAATCATTAGAGATTTGTTTCATTTATTAAAAATTAAAATAAAATATTTTTTCAATGCAGCGTTCTCAAAAATACAAAATAACTCTCATCATTTGTTGAGAGATCTTTTTTATGATCGGTATCCTTTTTTAAAACGAAACTGAACTGAAACTTGTAATTATTTTTACTTTTTTTAATAGCTATTAAACGGTTTTTGTTAAAAGAATTTGATTAAAAGTTTGGAAAAGATATTAATTTTTTATACAATTAGAGTGTTTTTCTTTTTCTTTTCTTTATTTCTTTTTTTTTTTTTCAATTTGGTCGAGATAAAGTCTGAAATTTATTAAAACTTAAGATAAAGAAAATTATAGGAATATTTTTTTTCTTTTTCGACAATATTCTGTTTTAAATGAACTCCAGTATTATTTATCTACTTGTTATTTTTTTAAATTACATTAATATTTTTCTTTTCGACAGTATCTTGTTTTAAATTAACGTGTATTGTTTATTTATTTATTTTAATTTCAAATATATTTTCTGGGGGGGGGGGGGGGTGAACCTTTGTCTTACTGCAGATTACTCAAGAAAACTATATATGCGTGGTGTTTTAAAAAAAGTATCGAACCTTTAGTTAGCAAAAAGATTTTGAAATCCAAAACACTAACCCCTTCAATGTAGTTCTTGGTAATACACACACTTCGCCAGCGTTCCTGTCACTGTTGGAAACACCTGAGGAACGCAGTTTTTGGAATGGTGAGTAATTGTGTCATCCATTGCATTCTGCATAATGTCTTCTCTTGACTCAAGTCGGGACCTTTTTAGCGGAATTTTCAGCTTGGGAAATAGCCAAAAGTCACATAAAACCATGTCGGGTGAATAGGGAACCTGCGAATAACAGGAATGTTGGTTTCGGTGATGAAAGTCTGAATCTAATGCGCAGAATGGGCAGACGCGTTATCACGATGGAGCTTCCAAGTTTTCGCTGCCCACAGATCCGGTCGTTTGCACCGCACGGCATCACGAAGGCGGTGAAGGACCTTTGTGATAGTTTGGCTTAGTTTACTCCTTTGTGATAGTTTGGCTTCGTGGTGCGTACACAATGTACCACACCGCGAAAGTCAAGTAAAACGGTCAACATATCCACTGGTGTGCGGCCATCTTTGAAGCGTTTGTACCATTTTTTTTATGCGGAAGGTATCATCGTCCTAAAAGCCTGTTGAATCTTACGAATTATTTCTCCTCGAGTATCGCCAAACTTTTGGTAAAATTTGATGCAATATCGCTGCTCAAGTTTTTCTCTCATTTTACAAAAACTAAAATCCGACGACCGTTCACTACACGTCTTCACTTATTGGCCGATTGCCAGCTACTGGCCCTTTCTGCGGGCAGGAAAATATTCACGACTGTACATGAATGTCCGATATACATCTACACTGAAGATAGATTCTCTCGCTTCATTGGTTTACGCGATTAAAAAAAGGGTTCGATACTTTTTGAACATCCCTCATTTATATATATATATATATATATAAATATATATACATATATCTGGATTCCATGAAGATTTAATTTAATTTTTTATTTATTTTTCTCATTCAATATGGTTTTGCTGCTTCAATCGGGGCTGGAACAATATAAATTGCTATGATTAGCTATATTGTTTTACGAAATCGATGCAGCTTTCACAGCTTTATGAAGTACATGCTCCCTGATGAGTATTTACTTCTAATTTTAAGCATTTTTATCCAATTATTTCTGTGGTCATTTATTTGTTTTCTCTGTCATTAAGTTTAATGGTCCTTTTTTATTATTATCATTCATGTCGGCGTAAGTAATTTAAATTGTCTTTGTCTCTTATTGGTTCTTCATCTGTATCGCAACAATTTTGTGTCAGTCTTTCCTATTTGTTAAAATCAGCTCTATTATTTTGTGTTGGTATTGTTTTGTATCTATTAATTGCTAAATATTAATATTATTACGATATCTATCTATCTATCTATATAATTTTATTTATCCATTTAATTATTTTCATATTTAGCGTGTAAATAGTAAGTTTAAAAGCTCTTTAGTCGTAGCTATACGATTTTTAATTCTAAAAAAAATGTCAAATGTATGAAAATCCTTTTTTTGAACCAGAAATATATTTTTCAAAAAAATTTTACAAGAAAAGAAACAATTCATATTAGATTTACAGTTCTCTGAAATTTACTTATTTTTATAATTATATTAACGAAATTGACCAAATTATGCAACTTGGAATTGCATTTGCTTTAGGACTTATTCATAATCTCCATTAATTTTACCATGTACTGGATTAATAAACGTAACCAGTTTATTAAGAAAATATTTTAATAATCAAATATAATTATACTATTGTATGATAAATCTCGAGAAATTTCAATTTAATTAGAAAAGTAAAAACAACCAACCTACAATATTTAAATTGAAATGTATAAAAATATAATGTAATTAGAAAGTAAAATGCTTGAAAAAAAAAAAAATTATATTATTAAAAAAGTTGTAGTAATAATAACAGGATAAATTTTAATCTGATTATATGCGAAATAAGTATATTTACGAATGCTTAAACAAACATAAATTAAATCCTATTTAAAAATATTAATCTAAAATATTGAAGATTTTTTTTTTCATTTATTTATTAAATATATATATATTATTTTGTGTATTTTTTTTTTTTTTTAAATACGTCTTTCTTAATAATAAAAATAACTGTTTTCACGTATTGAGAAACTTTCTTATATGAACAGTACATTTTTGAAAAGCGAAATTGATCAAAACTTGTAATTCTTATAGTTAAAAAAAATTATAAAGAAATTTATTGAAAAAATGTTATTAAAATTTGACGAAGATATTAATTTTTTTATACAATTAGAATAGTTTTTTCAATTAAAGCAGTTTTTTTTTTCCCTCCAGAATGAAATTTTATACTTATTAAAAATTATGACGAAAAAAACTTCATTAATAATACGGGTTTTTTCCCCTTTTCTTTGAGGAGAGGGGAGGGGACTACATCTTTTAGATTTTTTTTTTTTTTTTTTTTTTTTTTTAACTCAAGTTACTGAAGTAAAAATAAACATATGTATATATTTTTTTATTATTCATTTAATTAATTTATTTTCGTAGTCATTGGGTAAATAGCAAGTTATCAAACTCTTTAATTGTATATGTATGATTTTATATTCTAAAAAAAAAAAAAAAAAAAAAAAAAATCAAATTAATGAAAATGTTATTTTATAAAATAATTTCATATATATATAAAGAAAAAAAGCTTTACCGTAATACAACAAAAAATTTTAAGATTAATATTGTTCTGTAATTTCCATTTATTGAAATAAAAATTAAAATAATAATAATTCTAGGATGTATCTTAATTTGAATAAAAGTAACAAAATACATTTATGAATATTTAAACAAAACTAGATTAAATCTTATTTAAAATAAATCTTTCAAATAGCACTGAGGATTTGTTTCATTCATTAAAAAAATTATTTTTTCGCACTAAAAAATTGTTTCATTACATCTTTCTTAGTAATACAAAATAATTCTCATTATTTACAGACTTCATATATATATATGATACCCTTTTTGAAAGCGAAATTGATCAGAAACTTGTAATTATTGTACTTTTTTATATCAATAAAAAGAGATTTCTTAAAAGAATTTTAATTAAATGTTTCGCAAAGATATTTCTGTTTTATACAATTAGATTATTATTATTATTATTTGTACTAATACTCTAGTTAAAAATATGAAAAATGGATTAATAATAATTTTTAACATTTATGTGTGTTGTGTACTTTAAATGTACAAAAATGTGCTTCAAGTCTAGTGCTTGTAGTAACTGTTCAATGATTATGTTCTTAAAATAATAATAATAATAATAATAAAAGTTATATATATATATATATATACATATATATATATATATGTATATGTATCTCTATTCATTTCTTTTGTCCGATAATGGATGTTTACTTTACTATATAATTAGAGTACCTGTATATTTAATTATGCGTGGGTATATATAGTATATTTATATCAATTGTATAGCTATAATTATAAACAGATATAATTACGGTTATTTAGCAATAATAAACAGATTTCTGTTTATTACTGTAAAAAAAATAAAAAAAATAAAAAATAAAAAAAAATTGAAAGAAGTTTTTTAGTCCACCCGACTTGTTGAAGTCCAACCCGAATCCAACCAGACTCGCAGGAAAAATTTTTCGTTCAACTTGATTTGAATACGACCCGCAAGAAAAAAATGATCAGTCAGCACCACCCAAATCCGATCCGCGAGAAAAAACTTTTGTCAATCTGACCTCCGTGGGTCGGGGTCGGGTAAAATTTTGGTTATTCTACCCGATGCAGGACTCTAGTGTCAAGTTTCTTAAAAATGGAGTTGCACTGGATTTGCCCTACTTGTCAGGAAAAGAAAAAAAATCAGATTTTAAAGAGACCTTTATATTTTCATGACTATATGCGCCAGTCTCAAACGCCGAGTGTCTCATAAGTCTGTAGACATTTTAAAAATTTATAAAAATTGAAGGAATTAATAGAATTAACGTGATTTGTGAAAAAGGTATTCTCGTGAAGGGAGCCCCTTTTTTTTTTCTTGTAAAGAAAAAATAATAGTTAAAATTTTCGTCGATAGAGGACGATGTATAGGAGCAAATCACACATTTCCATGAAATACTACATTTATTTGTTTGCAAATGTTTACAGGCATATAAATCCTGCTCTATGTGTCCAACATCACCACAAATTACAGTTTGCAAATAAGTTACAACACTGCTAACTACACTTTCAATCGATGATTCTTAGGTGAGATAATACATATTCACCAATACCGCTTTATCCACCAAATCAGCATCTCAATTAAAACTATATGTATGCGCAAGTAGTAGGCAAAAGAAGAAAGAAGCTGTGTTAATCGCAAAACCGTGTAATTTATAGAATTCTGATTTGCACAGTTCTCCTTAACCATAGGTACTCCCTCTATCGACGAAATATTTAACTATTTTTATTTTTCTTTACCGAAAAAATCCCCCTCACAAGAATAACTTTTTCGTAAACCGCGTTCAATTCTACCAATTCCTTCAATTTTTATGAATTTTTAAACTGTCTACAGACTTATGAGACACCCGGTAAATAAATACAGATAGTTAAAAGAAATCTCATAATGACATAGTACAGCCAGAACGCATTTTAAGCATTTTATCTGATTTGGAGCTAAATTATGTTGTTTACATGGCCAAAGTTTCAAGATAATTCGTCAAAAATGTCTCTACATAATTGATAAACCGTCTCAAATCGAAAATGTCCAGTCATTTATGGAAAGATACTGTACATATATAAGAATATATTTCGAAAATGAAATTGATAAAGGAATTTATGTACATATATATTAGGTTATATTATTAAAAAATTTAAACAAAAAAGTTTCAATACAAAAAAATAAAAATTTAATAGGATATATCTTAACCTGAATAAACGCAAAAGAAATATATTTACGAATACTTGAACAGAATAAGATTAAATTCAGTTTAAAATAATGAAGCATTGAAAAAAATATTTTATATATCAAGAAAGAAATTATGATTTTGTGCTATTATATATATATATATATATATATATATTTCAATACATCTCTTTTAATATTACATAATAACTGTCGACATATATTAAGAGACCTCTTTCTTTCTTTCCTTTTTTTTTTTTTAATGAAGGGTAGCATTTTAAACAGCGAAATTTATCTAAACTTTTAATTATTGTACACTTTCTTTTATAATCATAAATAGAGATTTTTAAAAGAATCTTAAATGTTTAGCAAAGATATTAATTTTTTATAGAGAGGATTTTTTCATTTGATCTAAATGAAATTTCAGATTTATTAAAAATTAAGATAAAGAAAACTTCATATATATATATATATATATATGCATACATGTAATAGATTTTTTTTTTTTTCCGCCAGTATTCCGTTCTTATGAAACTGATTTTTTTCTTTCTAAACTGAATATACATTTTTAAGAGATTTGTTCTGATGCAAGCCATTTAAATAAGGAAAACGAACAAAATCCACTCGTCATTCTCCACCTGGCGAGTAAACAAAAAAATAGAAACTTAAAAAAAGAAATTAACATTTCGCCATTTTTGTTTTTTTCTTTCTGTGCTTTATTAGTTAGTACGAATTTCTTTAATATTCCACGTGAAAAATCGCGTATTTCGGAAATCAAATATAAAATAAGTTAAACAGAACCTATCAAATTTTCTGGTATCGTGTACCCTATGTAAAATCTCTTTAACTGAATTCCATCAGACATCCTCTCTTATTATTGCAATGAATGATGTATAGTAACCTGTAATATATTACATTGGTAAATAAACTTTCATTGCTTACGATCATTTTGCGTACGAATAAAAGTGATCAACATTGTTTAATTACTCGTTTAATTAATTTTTGAAGTTTCATTAAAAAAAAAAAAAAAAAAAACGAAAACTAGTATGTTGAGCACCTAATGAGCGGCCATCGCTACCACTAACAGGGACAACACATTCATGCCTTACGGGATTCGAACCCAGGCTCTACCGTGTGGGCTTCATGGACGCTAACTACCAAAACGCATGGGCGGCAGATTGTGCAAAAAGTTCTTTTGTTTTTATTACAGCTGTTTCTTAAAATTATGGCACAGCAACAAATTAGTAATGGAAATGCATAGAAATGGAATTAATTCAAAGTTATTGAACAATAATTTAGCTAAAAATAAATATTTGAATTTTTGTTATTATTCTGTTAAATTTTGTGCAAATTCTCCTAGCTTTACTTTACATACCATTTGGTCCTTTTGATCTATAATGCCACTTTACATGCGATTATTGTAATCTAGGAAAAGAAAGCTTTTTTTCCTTTATAGACTACATTTTTTTAAGAATTAGTAGAATACTTTTTTTTTTTAAATCCAATTTCAATGGCCAAAATAGTATAACTAATTCCTAAAAAGTAAAAACACTCCTGAAGATTCTAACAATAATAATCTTTCATTAAAAATATGCCCCAAACTAATAACCATAATAGCATACTACTTACACAATAATAGCCTACCTAAAAACAAATGTATGAGCAATTTCTATAGAAAGCTTTATTGGTGGTGGGGAAAAAATATAATTAAAAATCGCTGGAGAAACAATGTCTTAATTTTATTATTCAGTTTTCTTTTGTTAAGAAAAAGGTTTTAGCTAAATCCTTAAATGCATCCTTTCAGCATTAAATGAAAAAAAAAAAAAAAAAAAAAAAAAACACGTGCGTGTAAACATTGTAAATTTTAGTTCAAGTAATAAATGTCGTATCTGAAATAACTTGCCTTATTTATTTCAAAGCATTTAAAAAGATTTAAACTTGAAAAAAGAAAGGGGTTTTATTTAATTGGGTACTTTAGTGTTAAATACAAAATGGAATAGCAAGAATTAAATAAAAAAAATGTTAGTTAAAAAAAAAAAAAAAAAAAAAAAAAAAAAAACAGATTTTTAAATTAATGTAATCTAATTTTTCAAAATGAAATTTAATTTCTTAAAACCCTTGTATTAATCTGACATTAGGAAATGCAGAATCCAGTTATACTGAAATATATATGCATATATATATACTTCATGAACGAATAAGTAGTTTTTTGCTGAATCCCCTAAACTAGAAATACAGATTTTCGAATAATGCTTAGAAGATAAACAAATAAATTGAATAGACGAAATTAACGAGAAATTTTAGTCTAATTCTTTTCCAGATGGAGAAACGATACATTATATTATGAATCTTTCTGTATTGCGCGAAATTCTCACTGGATTTCTGGAATTGATCATACACTATAATTGAACAGGATTGAACAGGGCGCAGCCCCCGCTCACCGCTCGAAGAGCGGTGTTGTGCGCTTCCAGAACTAAGTTCACGTGGGCTGCGCCAAGATGTTTATTGAAAGACAAAAAAAAAAAAAAAAAAAAAAAAAAAAAAAAAAAAATTACAAGAATCATCGCCAGGCAGAGCCTACTCGCGACAATGGGCGATGTGAAACAAGTTCAATTTACATAGTCTTTTGTTGGTCGGCATGCCGAGCCTAGCCGGCTCCTCGCGACAGAAGGCATGCTGACATGCTGTAATGTTATGTTGAAGTCCGAGAGGAATGGAGATGATCATTGTAGAATAGGTGTAGGTCATGTCAGCCTCTTGCCGGGTAAAACCCTTCGCGACAGAGGGCCAGAGGTGCAGGACTGACTCTTGATGTGATTAAACAGCTTTTGTTGTTTTCCAAATTGACCAAGCTCAAGGGAAGTGGGAAAGATTAATCTGTTAAGTTTGAAATTTCATTTAATAGGAAATAAATTTTATATAGTTTAAATAATAGGGGTTTACGCGTGAGAATATTTTCTAGCCAATTATGGGGTCTAGGGGATGGGTTTCTAAGATGATAGGGAGCAGTTAGGGGGCAAGAGTAATAATAGTGATTAGGAGCGCCCTCCTCGCCACAAGGACATAGGGACGACCGACGACAATGAAATTTATGCAGGTAGGAGGGGAAAGGCCCGTGGCCTGTCAAAAAAGCCGCAACCGGAGGAGAAATGTTCCAGGAGACATTTGAGACTATTGGGATTAGGTTGTGGGTATGTCTCCCTTTTGAGGATTCATCCCACAGTGTTTGCCAATTTTGGTGCAGTAGTACCTTCAATTTACTTTTTACGTAGGATGGGGGTGCTGGAAGAGAGTGAAGAGTATCCTCCCCTTCAGTTGCAGCCTTCGCCAATGAGTCCGCAAGTTCATTGCCGACGACGCCTCTATGGGCAGAAACGTGTGCCAGGGAAATTAAGTGTTTTAATTTGGCGATTTTACGTTTTATGTCTAAGACTTGGGGGTGTTTAGTCTTGTGGTTAGTGATGGCCTGCAGGCTCGAGAGGCTGTCGCTGTAGATGTTTATTGATCTAAATGAAGCTTCAGCTTGGATTGATCTAAATCCAAGCTGCGGGTTGCCTTCTGCCCAATCAAGGGCCTTTTGAATCGCAAAAAGTTCCGCTTGGAAAACGGTGTTAAAATTCTCAAGCCTGCATGCCCACCGATGAGCCTCAAGTCCGTTGTCCATGACGCAGAGCGCTGCTGCTACGCCAGAGTCCGTCTTTGAGCCATCCGTGTACACCGCAACAGGGACTGAGGGATCAAAGCTATTTTTTTGAGTGTTTACTACGAAGGATGCTGTTGTGAAGCATCATTTTGTTTATGCAGATTTGTTTTGGTCTGTGAAAAAAGTGAAATACAGAATTGCAAGGATTGATCAAAAATACTCTAAATCATACGAAAAGTTGAAATATTAATCCATTTTCTTTAAAAATAGTTTTAAACATTTTAATTTAGTTTATTATAATGATATTTCTTTGAAATTCATGACTAAATTTTAGTTATTGCTTGTTTACAATTTCCCCAGAAAAATCTTGCATTGGGGTAATTGTAAACATCAATTCCTTAGTAACACAACTTAGTATGAATGCATCTTATGTTTTTATTTTAATACTAAATTGTATTATAATTTTAATATGAATGTTATATTTCATTCCATTTTATAATTTACCTTAGTAATTAGGCCTAATCTATTCTATGTTATAAGTAGGCTTTTTTTCTGTCTACTATTCTATTTTTCTTTTCCCTAATTCAGATACATATATATATAACAGAAATTAAGAAAAAAAACTATTAGCTACAGCTCTGATGATTTAATCAAAGCAGTGAATGATGTGAGAGGACAATCCTTCTCCACAAAAAGTATTTTATCCCCAAAAACCATTCTTGAATGTGCAGTAGCAGTAAAAGAGAAGACAGCAACGTGCAGACTTAAGCAAATGAATTATGGGGAAGTACTGAATTCTACCAGTGTCTTAGAACGTCTAAAGGAATGTGAAAAAAGAAAATTTCAAAAAGAAAGAAAAAGAATGTAAATGATAGAAAATCAAAAAGAAAGAAAATTAATGATGATACAACAAAAAAAGATTGATAGTGTTGAAGAAATAAAAGAAAATTCTACGAAAGTCCAATATGCAAAACCCAAATTGCAGCATTTAATTTCTGGAAGTTATATATTAATAGACTTTATTGCCAACGATAAAAATAAGGTTAAATACAAGTATGTCTGTGTTATAAATTCCATAGCACAAGATGAATGTACAGTCACGTTGTAGAAAATAACATTTTTTTCCATAAATTTATCATCTATAAAAGCTATTTTGTCAGCACCCTCTATTAAGTATAATGAAAGGAAACTTGTGCATACATTTCCTGGTTTTGTGAGTGTAAAAGAAAAATGAAAATCTAGTAAAACAATATGTTTGTACTTCAACAAATGTTAAATAAAATGCTTTAGGTTTATTATCATCCAAAATGTATTTTATTATTTATTTAAGACATGATGTACTAATTAAAAAAAAACAGTTATTACATATATAAACATTAAAAAACTTTTTTAAAGTATTGTATTTCATGTTATTATGCATTACATTATGGAAATATATCTGTTTACAATTACCCCATACTATATGGGGGAAATGTAAACACTATGGGGTAAACAGGCCCTTATAAATTTAAATAAAAACTTTAATGCAAAGTAAAATGCTTAAAATTTAGGTAAATGTTCGAAAATTAAGTTTCTGTCATTTTTTTAAACTAAAAGTTATTTGCTTAGTTTGTATGAATGATCAGATTCAGAAGTGATCAAAAGTGTTTACAATTACCCCAACCTACCCTATCGATATTAATTGTACTCCGGTGATTTTTTTTTTCTAATAATTAAATTTAAAAAGAATTACCCCTTTTATAATCCTTTAAACTGGAACATAAGTTTATTCTTGAAATCTTTTATTTATTTATTTTTCCAAGTCCCATACGATATTAAATTTCCATGTAAATATAGATAATGCATACTATAAAAATGACAAAAATACACACACACACACACGCACACACATATATATATATATATGTTAGATAAGAAAGGGTTAAAATTTTGTTTAAAAAAACCCCTTAAAAATAAAATTCTCGACAATTGTTTTGGATCGAAATAATTAAACACCACCCTTCATCAGACAACCGAAATAATTTTTGGACGTTTCTCGCATATGATTGTTCTTGTTTATCAAATTCTTAGTCTTTATAGATGGAGCATACTCGAATAGAATAATACATAAATTAATATATTGCTATTCAAATAAAGATTTCTGCATTCTACAGTGGAAAAGAAAACGAAAAAATTGTGTAAAATATAAAGTTTTAAAGTGTTTTACAAATTATTTTGTTTGTAGAAAATTTAAGACCATTTATTCAACTTTCGTTTTTCGTTGTCGTAAGTAACGTAAGGGAAAAAATATCATTCTTCGAAACATATATTTTATTTCCGAATTTAGCTTCTTTTATGTGTTTAAGACAAAGTAAAAAAATCATTTTGTTTGATACTCGTATCTAAGCTAGATTCTTAAATTCTTTTTTGTTTAACTTAACATGTGGCGTTTATTGCTCAACGTAAAATTTACAATGTTTACGCTTAAAAGAGATTTTTTTGTCTTTTAATTTAATACTTAGTTGTGTTTAAGATTTACATAAGCGATTTCGGTAGAGAAAAAAGAAAAGAGTGCTGGAATTAGCACATTTATTTTGGAATAATGGTGACGTTTCATTTTAGTTCCTAGAAAAAAATATATGCATATATATATATATATATATATATATATATATATATATATATATCGATTATATATGAGATAATTTAAAACATTTATAGTATTGACTGATAAAAAGGTAAATATCTTTATGCACTGTTTTTGATATTGTTGTGTAATAAAAAGCGTCAAAAAGTAGATATTTTGAACATTTATTGTTGTTAAAAACTACAAAAATGAACCAATCTAGTTTCTTAAAGATATTCAAAATATTTTTGCATTTTATTTGCGATATGTTTTTAAAATATTTACATTGATGATTGTATTTCTGAATGTCTGTTATTATTATCCATAAATTAATAAAATGAAATTTGTAGTACACTTTTAACCGCAGGTCGACATGTAAAATTTTGGTTTTATAATTTTGACTGATCTTTATGTTTTTTGGTGTGCTAAAACCGAAAATGAAGTCAGTTTTTCTCTGTCACGTATAGATTTTTGTCAATACAGGGTGCCTACCAATATAATTTCTTCCATTACTCTTCCACCAATATAATTATATGGTATGTTTTATAGCATGTTTCAATGATTAATTAATCATGGATACCTATTGTTGTAATAGCACAGCACTAGTGCGACGTAAAACCATACTAACCAACCAACCAACCTATTGTTATGATGGTATATGTAAGAAATTGTGTCGGTAAGCACCCTGTATTTGCAAAAATCTGTGAGTAATAGAAAAAAATGTGCTGCATTTTCGGTTTCAGCACATCAAAGAACATAAAGTTCAGCTAAAATCATCAAATCAAATTTTGTCAACTTCAATCTTGTAGGCCTGTGTTATGGGAGTGAAGGGTTAAAAGTGATATCATTCGAAAGGTATGATTAACCAGATTATGATTAACCAGATTATGATTAACCAGATTAACCAGAACACAAAAATTACTTTCTTACGACATCAGGAAGGTAATTTAAAATACTTTATATTTTTATGCACTTTTTCATTTTATACACATATTCTTTTGGATTAAAAATTTCCTAAAGAAGAAAGTCGTTAAATCTGGCTGTTGTTTAAAATTCAAATAAAACCATGGACATAGTAATTTGTTTAGATGTAGCATTCTTAAACTTTTGACTACAGATTTTTCATTCTAATAGACAGCAGCCGTTAGAGTGATAAAAATGATTATGAATGAATGAATGGTAGATTGAAGTTTCATACTACTGAATATATACGGAAATTAAAAAAGGATTTGATTTATAAAAGTTCTTTTTTTTTTTTTTTTTTTTTGTAATTTATTTATAATATAATTTCTTTTCTTTTCTTTTTGTGATTTACGTCAGCTCCAATTTGAAGACACATTTTTTAACTAAATCATAATGCATTTCAACTAACTGAAATTGACTACTACATATATATATGAAGAAAGTATAAGATTCGAAAAAATTTTCAATTTCCAGCTTTCGATGAATTTACGCGTTTTGAGATTTCTTGAACGCGATTAAATATTGATTATATTGGTTAAGTTTTGTTCATACTAATCAGTAGGTGGCGTTCTCATATAAAATGATGTAGAAGAACGTATTGGATTCGTGAATATTTTTGAGATGTTGAGATTTCTTGAACACGATTAAATATTGATTATATTGAATAAGTTTTGTTCATGCTAATCAGTAGGTGGCGTTCTCATTTAAAATGATGTAGAAGAATGTATTGGATTGGTGAATATATTTGACTTCCGGTTTTCGATGAATTTACACGTTTTGAGATGTCCTAAACACGATTCGCTTATTTTTAAAAAATGACTACTTGTCTGTATGTGTATGGTATGTTAGGGAAATTTTGTAGTATCTCATGAACCAATGGGCAGGATTTAAGTACGAATGATAATTGGTTAGACCAGGGCGCGAAATTTCCGCTCGTCAGCTCGCCATTGGCGAGTGGAATTTTTACTGTGGCGAGTAATAATTTGGTCTACTTATAGATAGAATTCTTACACGATACGGTGACAGAAACCTTTTTTTTTTTTTTTTTTTCGTAGATTTAAATATGGCAAAATCTTGCCATCTCTTAACCTCATATTTAACGTCTCCTTTTTAGATTCTCGGAGAGCCGAGTCTGTGTATGTGCGCCCGAGATCGCCCCAGCCTGGGAAAGAAAAAATGCGTAGTGAATACACAAAAGTTTTGATCTTTTTGGTTGTTCCGTTTCTCCTACTGTTATTTCTCCAAGCAGAGTGAGAATAGACGAGCAGCCTCTTTGCCCGTAGCCCACTATCCCGGAGAAGAGATACTATGCGAGAGTTTGCCTATGCGATATTGTCATGAGCCCGAGCCCTTTTAAAGATACTGCCTACGTTTATTTTGTTAAATAATGATAAAAGAAACAGTTCATATTTTCCAGTTTTTTACTAAAACGCCAATGATTTGCACTTGTAATGATTTGTAAGCAACGATTTTATCGAAAAAGTTATTCTGAAATGACAATAATGAACAAGCTATACACATCGACATTCCGTCTGATTACAAAAATAAAATGGACGAAAAAGACATTTCTGATGTAAAATGTTAAATAAATTAATAGGTAAATGAGAAAGTTTAATCTTTCAGAATAAAAAAGATTTTCACAGGATATTGTTTGACAAAGAGTCTTTTTTTCTTCTTTAATGCCTCTTTGCATTTATGTTATTAGATATTTTAATATTTTTTAAATCTCAAATACAATACATTATAATGATTTTTGATTAGAGATGATTATGAGACATCATGATATACGACACACTTTTAATATACATAATTTTAGGCATACTTGTAAAAGCCTTCCAAATAGTTAGGGAAAAAAAAAAAATGCGTAAAAAAGAAAAAAAAATGGCAACCCTATTTTATAGCGAGTAAAACTTTTGTTTCGGCGAGTGAAATCTGAGTTGAAATTTCGGGCTCTGGGTTAGACCGTGATTTAAAATGGTGCTGATTAGCTGTTTGAATATAAAACCGAATAGATAGTGCTGTTATGTTGCGATTCACCCCCATTTAAATCAAGGCTATATCTCAAATTCTGTAGGGTATAAACGCACCAAACGGGATATATGATATTGGCATTATGTAACACTATGCTGTTTTAATTCCGTTTACGAGAAGGTAATTACTTTTCTTTGCAAAAAAGTGGTCGAGTTTCGACCACTGGGCGATACTTGTTATTATGCTGAAAAGGCTTATTCTATAAAAATGAGTTTAAAATAAGTGCACTCTAAACTTAAATTCATTCTGATTATTAGGTTGATTTCTTTAGAAATCGACCTATTGCAATCACTTCGTTTATCTATATATATATATATATTTATATATATAGATATATAGATATATAGATATATAATGAAAATTTTGTCATCTCGATAACTCCCGAAATAATACTCGAAATGGAACCAAATTTGGACAGTGAACTGATCTTATAAATATCTTGGATGAGTTCGTTAACCAAGTTGCTCCGACTTTTTGTTTTTAAGTGGCAGCCACTTGAAAATTTCAAACCGACATTGTAAAAAGCATATTTAAAGCAAGATTTGCTCGAATTTTGTTGTAAATACGGGCCACATAAGGGTCTCAATGAAGTTTATTAATGAAGTTTATCCGCCATTTTTAATAAAGTGGCAGATATTTTAAGTTAAGTGGGACCACTTGAAATCAGGCTACCACTTGAAAATTTAAAATCACTATATAACTTCCGAAATAATACTCCAAATCGAACCAAATTTAGACAGTGTCTTAACTTATCTTATAAATATCTTAGATGAGTTTATTAACCAAGTTGCTCCGCCATTTTGTTTTCAAGTGGGGACCACTTGAAAATTTCAAATTCAAATTGTAAAAAGCGTATTCCGAATTTGTTTGAAATTTGGTGTAAATACAGACCGCATAAGGGTCTCAATGAAGTTTATTAATGAAATTTATCCGTCATTTTTAATAAAGTGGTAGATATCTTAAGTTAAGCGGGGCAACTTGAAATCATTCTAGCACTTGAAAATTTAAAATCACAATAACTTCTGAAATAATACTCCAAATGGAACCAAATTTGAGCAGTGTCTTAACTTATCTTATAAATATCTTAGATGAGTTTGTTAACCAAGTTGCTCCGCCATTTTGTTTTCAAGTGGAGACCACTTGAAAATTTCAAATTTAAGTTGTAAAAAGCGTATTTCGAAATTGTTTGAATTTTGATGTAAATACAGACCACATAAGGATCTCAATGAAGTTTATTAGTAAACTATATCCGCCATTTTTAATAAAGTGGTAGATATCTAAAGTTAAGCGGGACCACTTGAAATGAGGCTCCCACTTGAAAATTTAAAATCATGATAACTTCTGAAATAATACTCCAAATCGAACCAGATTTGTACAGTGATATTATCAAATAATTATCGTGAATAATAGCAGGAGACTTGGCGTTGGAATATTAAAACAGGAATAAACTACTACGTCAGAAACGCCAAAGAAAAATTATTGAGGTGCATACAGCTGTTTCGGTAGCCTAAAGCGTACCGTCATCAGTGCAAAAACAGAATTCTGAATCTGGAGAAGTACTCGTATATATAGGAGAGGGACCGGATTTAGTACAACCAATAGGATTACGGAAGAGGTAGGGAGTGTGGCTAATAGGAATTAAGGAATGTGTAGCTGTGTAAACAGTAGAAAAATTAAGGAAATGTGGACTGAATGTAAAATTTCCAACAATCAGACAAATAGGGAACAGCGAAATCACAATTTACAAGGTTTTTAAAATTTTTATAAATATGAAAAGCTTCAAAGAAAACGAGTTCATGAATGGATTTAGGTCTGCAAATTATTTTAGCTGAATTAAATTTAAAATTATGATTTTCCTCCCAGCAATGTTTAGAAATAGCCGATTTATTGGTTTCTTGTTTGCGGACGTAATTCATATGTTCTTTTAGACGAAATTTAAGACTGCGTTTAGTTTGGCCAATATATGATAAACCACACTGACAGGATATACTATAAATGCCCCAAGTATTATGCATATCAATAGGATCTTTTAACTGAGAAAAGGTGAGTTTATAGGAAGGCGAAAATATTATTTTAAAATCATATTGTTTGAGAATTTTAGCTATGGTTTGACTGGTTTTAGAAAAATAGGGTAAAACAATACTGATATTAGATGTGACTGATTTAGTAGACGAAATACGAGGGAGTTGTAATTTTTGGATAGCTTTGTCTATAATGGAAGGGTCATAACCTCTGTCAATTGCGATGGCTTTCAGGTATTTAATTTCAGATTTCAATAAAATAGGATTTGAACAAATATTAAGGGCACGGTTTACAAAAGTATAGAAAGCAGCCATTTTTTGGTTAGGTGGGTGACATGAACGCGCATGGGGAGGAAGGGAGACTGCAAAATTTTTACGATAGACAGTGGTTGAAAATCCATTTACAGTGCGAGAGACGAGGGTGTCAAGAAATGGAAGGGAGCCATTATTTTCTATTTCATATGTAAACTGGATATTACTGTCAATTGAATTTAAGGTTTCTAAGACATGGTCAATATTGTGAAGAGATATGTCAATAAGCGTGAAGGTGTCGTCAACATAACGGGTCCAAAAAGGAAAAGATATTTTCTTAAAAAGCTTGCTTTCGAAATAGTGCATGTAAATGTCTGCGAGAATTGGGGAGAGAGGGGAACCCATGGCTAAACCTTCAGACTGACGATAGAATTTATTTTGGAAAGAAAAAGTGGTTTGTGATAAACAAATGCGGGTAAGAGAAATTAATTCTTGTATTTCAAAAGAGGTGAAATGAAACTCTTTTAATCTATTTTCGAGACAACAGAAGGCGCCACTTATTGGAACATTGTGAAAAGAAATTTTACATCAAAAGAAACCATAGTGAGATTAGTGTGAGGGCAATTTTGAATATTTTTTGCAAAATTTATGGAATTCTTAACAGTATAACTATTAGCAGCAAGAAGTGGAGCAAAAATTGTGGTGAGAAATTTAGCTAGATTATAGGAAGCAGTACCGATATTAGAGACTATTGGACGAAATGGAATATTGGGTTTGTGAACTTTTGGTAAAGCATAAAATCTGGCACAATTAGCAATAGAAGGAATAAGATGGGATTTAGTCGAGTTCAATAACAAGGGGCAAGATTTCATAGCAGATTTAATTTTATTTAATTCTTGAGGAGAGGGGTCACGGGGCAGAGGAATGTATGGGCCATCATTAATTAGTTCGGTAACACTTTCGATGTATTGTTTTTTATCCAAAATAACAATCTGACCACCTTTATCAGCTTTAGTAATGGTGATATTTTCATTAGATTTTAATTCCTTCAAGGCGTTTTTTTCTGCAGGGCTGAGATTTGATTTAAAATTTTTAAAGTTGAAATTGGCATTATTAAGGATTAAATGACGAAGATTTTCTTTCTGTTGGTCAGTCAGTCGAGAATTTTTGAAAGCTTTTTCAACCTGTGCAATTAACTGAGGAAAAGAAGGAGGTTTAGAAATGGCAAAATTTGAATTGAGTTTGAGAACAGAATATTGACTATTGTTCTAAGACATGGTCAATATTGTGAAGAGATATGTCAATAAGCGTGAAGGTGTCGTCAACATAACGGGTCCAAAAAGGAAAAGATATTTTCTTAAAAAGCTTGCTTTCGAAATAGTGCATGTAAATGTCTGCGAGAATTGGGGAGAGAGGGGAACCCATGGCTAAACCTTCAGACTGACGATAGAATTTATTCTGGAAAGAAAAAGTGGTTTGTGATAAAGAAATGCGGGTAAGAGAAATTAATTCTTGTATTTCAAAATAGGTGAAATGAAACTCTTTTAATCTATTTTCGAGACAACAGAGGGCGCCACTTATTGGAACATTAGTGAAAAGAGATTTTACATCAAAAGAAACCATAGTGAGATTAGTGTGAGGGCAATTTTGAATATTTTTTGCAAAATTTATGGAATTCTTAACAGTATAACTATTAGCAGCAAGAAGTGGAGCAAAAATTGTGGTGAGAAATTTAGCTAGATTATAGGAAGCAGTACCGATATTAGAGACTATTGGACGAAATGGAATATTGGGTTTGTGAACTTTTGGTAAAGCATAAAATCTGGCACAATTAGCAATAGAAAGGATAAGATGGGATTTAGTCGAGTTCAATAACAAGGGGCAAGATTTTATAGCAGATTTAATTAAATTAGCAGATTTAATTAAGCAGATTTAATTTAATTTAATTACTAAATCCGGTCCCTCTCCTATATATATGAGTACTTCTCCAGATTCAGAATTCTTTTTTTGCACTGATGACGGTACGCTTTAGGCTACCGAAACAGCTGTATGCACCTAAATAATTTTTCTTTGGCGTTTCTGACGTAGTAGTTTATTCCTGTTTTAATTATCGTGAATGTTTTCACTGGGCAACTTTTCCCGACATCTTGTTTCTAAGTTTCAGCCACTTGATATCACACTGCCACTTGAAAATATGCCATCACGATAACTTTTAAAATACTAAACTGATTGAAATGAAACTTGGATTGTGAACTTATGGTTCAAACATGTAGGATAAGTTCACTTGGTGACTTGATCCGCAATTTTATGTCCAAGTAGCTGCCACTTGAAAATTTGTCAATATAGTAACTTTAGTAATACAGAATCAATTCGCATCAAATTTGAGTAGTGGATTTACCCTTCAAATATCTCAGATAAGTTCGCTGGGCATCTCACTCCGATTTTTTTTCCAAGTGGTGCCACCTGAAAATTTCTTATAACGATAATTTTTGAAATACTGATTTAATTTGAACTAGAACTGGACAAGGAACTTATACAAGTATATTGGATGATTTCGCTGGGCAAGTTGTTTTGCAATTTTGTTTCCAAGTTGCAACCACTTAGACTGCCACTTGAAAATTTGCCATAAAGTTAATTTTTGAAACAAGGCACTAATTTAAACCACAGTTGGACAGTGAACCTATACTTCAAATATCTTGGATATGTTTGCTGGGCAACTTGTTCCACTGTATTGTTTCCAACTGGCGGCCACTTGAAAATTTGTTATCACGGTAACTTTAGAAATACTTAATCAAATCAAATCAAAGTTGAAAAATGGATTTATCATTCAAACAACAAAAAATCTAGAAAATTCACGTAACTCGTGAACCAATCACGTTATTGCGTCCATCTTTTTTATATTGATAATAAGTATTTTCTCGCCAAAAGTCGCCAAAAAATTCGACATAAGGGAAAAGTCGCCAAATTTGGCGCCAAATCCATTACCTGCATTGCTGGATCTTTTAAATGCGTTTTTAAGGAAGAATTAGGCTATTTTAATGCTAAAACAAGCTAGAAATGCAGAAAACTATCATTTTATCACCTTACTGCCTCTTCAACCTTACTGCCTTACTATCACCTCTTTGAAAGAATTTCTACAAAAAAAATTATTTTCAAATTTGAAACGATATTTTAGATGAGGAACTTTCTCTGCCATTTTGATCGAAGTGCATCCACTTAATTTTTCAACACGATGACTTTTGAGATTTTGAATTAATTCGAACTATATGTGTACAGTAGACTTATCTCACAAATACATTTTATATATTTGTCAACTTAACTCACCATTTTGTTTCCAAGCGCCGGCCACTTGAAAATTTTAAATTCACATAAAAAGATATTTATGAACCGATTTGCTTAAAAATCCATATGTGCATAGCCTACATCAATATTTCTACCAAGTGCATTAATATTTGTAGCCGCCATTTTGAACTTGATAAGGAAAAAGAAATCAACCTACCCTTCCGAATAAACCGGAAGGACTTCTTTTTTTTATATATATATTTTTTTTAAATAATTGTACTTAAATAAACCTTGTTGATTGGTGTGTATTTTTAAATTTATCATTTTCATTAATAGTTTTTCCGACTAGAACATACTTCGATATATGCAGTTTAACCTTTAAATTTCTTTTTGAAATATATTTTTTTAATAAATTATTTAAGAGGAACTTTACATAATTTAGAAAAGAACTTTATATAATTTATTTAGCTAGAAATTGAGCCATTCAACTAAAATTGAAAATATAATTGAAAAATATACCTTTTAATATCATATATGTTTGATACCATAACTACTGTTTGTTTTTCGATTAGAATCCAATGAGCGGTAAAACGGACAAGTCAATTCTACTGCGATTTTATTAAAATAGGGGTGGAAAGAAACCGAGATAAAATTACGGGAAATGCTCATCTCAGTAATAGTGTCCACCCTTTCTCAAATACAATCGCTTTTGTTTAATTTGGATTTAAATTGGAAAACGGACAGTATCTTATATGAACCTAGAATAGAGGTCTGCACGGGCCGGAATTTGGAGGCCCGGGCCCGGTCCGGCCCGTACGAAAACTTTACTTACCCGGCCCGGCCCGTTATGAAGTCGAAAAATGCGGCCTGGTCCCGGTCTGGCCCGGCCCGGACAAAAAACGATAAAATCAGGCCCGACCCGGCCCGGCCCGATTTAAAAATATGTAAAATAACAAAAAAAAAAAAAAAAAAAAAAAAAAAAAAAAAAGCCTTTTTATAAAAAAAAAAAAAAATAAAAAAAAATTAGTATGTGTTTCGCAGAGGTTTTATACAACCAAACAATAGTACGTTCTTTAACAAAACTGCTGAAATTTTACAAGACAATTATATATAAACAGAAATTCATCATTATAGACAAGGCGCAAAGACAAACAGAAAGTCAAATCGAAAATATTAGCATTCATCAAACAATATAAGAAGGTATTTAAAATGATTAATACTACTGAAAATGCAATTTCAACAATTTTCTCTTATATACCATAATGTATCCAAATCTTTCGTGTGCTCCGGTAAACAAAACTTTAATGTTAATCCAACCATATTCAATAGAAAAGTTGCTTTTGCCCATGATAAAAATGATGCTACTTTAGTCCACTGGAGAAAAGGAAAAGGAGCCTTTGAGAAAAAGTTACAGCGGAAAGATTTTTATAGCCTTTATACCACCTAAACTCAACAGATCATACGAAACAAACCCTCATACACAGAAATGTATCTAATTTCTTTTGTTATGTACATGTACGCAAACTGGTAGTGACATGCATACTATTTTGAATAGGAAACCATCTAATATTACTTTAAATAAAATATATTAATTTCGAGGCACGCTAAAAATATTTGCGAAAAATCAGATTTCGGACAGACAGACTGATAGACAATTAAATTGACGTTACAGCCACTTTTTTTAACAAAATAAAACTTTATGTGACATACAAGTCTGTAAAATTACGTAAAATAAATGACTGAAGAAATATTTTATCATTTTCCTTTTTCGTTGATTAACGAGGAAACCACAAAAAGGTTCGGGCCGACACGGCCCGGCGAAAATTTCATTCAGGCCCGCCCTGGCCCGGAGAAAATTTCATTCAGGCCCAGCACGGCCCGGCCCGAATATACACAAAAAAACTGAGCCCGAGCCCGGCCCGAGAGCAAATTCAAAATTTCGGCCCTAACCCGACCCGAGGGCCGGGCCGGGCTCGGGCCGGAAGTCCGGCCCGTGCAGACCTCTAACCTAGAATCTAAATATGAGATATGTGTTCTTTATGTATAATATTTTGATATAAACATTCAGAACTTTTTAAAACAGGAAGAAATATAAATTACGCGTTACACAGAAACCACGAAATCTTTTTTTAAAAAGAATATTGTGAGGAGGTCGTTAGCTTTCGATATGGTGATACGAGATCTATACACACAGACGAATACTCAATAAAGAACGTTGTATATTGGGTGAATTTTTGAAGCAATCAACTTACGAATTACTTACATTTTATATGGGAAAACGTTTTAAATAAGGACATTAAAAAATCCAAATGTTTTTAATCAATTTCAATTTAATAATATAAAAAAAATTGCGAGTCAAATTTTTATTTTTATATTCACTATAGAAGAAAACATATTTAGACATTTCCGAGTTTTGAGGTTTTATCAAATATCTAAAGAAATGATGAATTCGTGATGAATTTTCCTGGAACTTCAGGGAGGTAAAAAGCGTGTTATACCAGATGTATTTTGGCGAAAATTTTGTCCCGAAGGAGAAAAGGTAATCAGTATATTCATGAAAATATTTAAATTTCTCAAAAAGAAAATATTCTTTTCTTTTGTTCTTCTTTTTTTTTTTTTTTTTTTTTTTTCATTAGAACATGTTGGGTATTCAACCCAATGTAATGCTATTTAGTGTAACGTATGACACATATTCTACTTGAAGTTCAAAGGTACAGATGTGCATTGAAGTTGAAGTTTGAACACCGGAAATGAAGGTACCTTGTAATAACAAGTTTTTTTTTTTTTTTTTTTCTTGTAATGTGAGATAGTTTTCTTGCGTCATAGTGTAGAAAATCGTAAACAAACAAATACACGTTTTGAGCTTTTTTTTCTTTTTTTTTATGATTCAAGCCTACAAGATGTCTTTTCATACTAAATCGATGATGCTGAACACTTTTAATTTTTTTTCAGTATATCCTACCATTTCTGACTGTTATAAGAACTCAACCTCTAAAATTAACCGCCAGGTGGCTCTGTAAATGGTTTGATTACAAAGAACATACCTACTTTACACCTGGATCTCACATTTTTTTACTATAGATGATGTGACAAAGGACAAAGTTAATGACAAGTTAATGAGGTGACAAAGTTAATGAGGTGACAAAGGACTTTAGTGGGCACGCTGCATATGTTATGTATTTTAATCTATTTTACGAATATATTCTTTTAATTACTTGTATATTATTTCAAACAGAAAATCATTAAATGAAAATAAAAATGAAAGCTTTTCTTTTTTTTTTTTTTTTTTTACAAAAATAAGAACATTACTTCTCTCTTGAAAAGCAAACTCGATAAATGTTATTTTAAGTGTACTTTTAAAAAAATTCTTATTTGAAAAAGTTTTTTTTTTTTTTTTTTTTTAAGAAAACATCTTATTAAAAACTTCAGACAAATTTCGCTTCTAACTGAAAGCACAAAATTGAATTGAAACTTGTAAAGTGTTTCTAAAATGAAGATTCTTTGAAAAGTTGGCAAAAAACTAAAACAATCATGTCAGTACATTTTTGTCGACTAAAAAAAAAAAAAAAAAAAAGAGAGAGAGAGAGAGAGAGAGAGAGAGAGAGAGAAGTGAAAAAAAAAAGAAAAAAGGAAAGTTTGCTACTTTTGTATTGTAGGTACGATAGTTTGATTTAGTATACTTATTCTTGATTCGGAATATATATATATAGTATATTATTTCTTTTTAATAGAGGTTACTTGCAATGGAAAAAATGTACATTTTAATAAGGTTTTTAACGCTTATTTTTTTTATGCAAAAATTTTAACTGTAAATGTTGTTATATATTTATATTCAGTACAAGAAAGTATTTGATGAATAAAAAATTCGGTATTCAACGAATTTACACATTTTGAGATGTTCTGAGCCTGATTTGACAGTTTTTAGAAAATATCCGTCTGTCTGCGGCAAACATTTTGCAGCAGCTCTAGATTAAGAAATAATGCAGAGAAATTCATGAAAAGTTATATTTAGTTGCATCCTGACACAAATCCGTGTCCTTTAACTTTTGGTGCATATCGCTCAACAAATAGCACTGTCAACAAATAGCACAAATTTGGCGCCAAATCCATTTCCTGCGTTGCTGGATCTTTTAAATGCGTTTTTAAGGAAGAATTAGGCTATTTTAATGCTAAAACAAGCTAGAAATGCAGAAAACTATCATTTTATCACCTTACTGCCTCTTCAACCTTACTGCCTTACTATCACCTCTTTGAAAGAATTTCTACAAAAAAAATTATTTTCAAATTTGAAACGATATTTTAGATGAGGAACTTTCTCTGCCGAAGTGCTATCGTTGTTGCAACCGAAGTTGATCGAAGTGCATCCACTTAATTTTTCAACACGATGACTTTTGAGATTTTGAATTAATTCGAACTATATGTGTACAGTAGACTTATCTCACAAATACATTTTATATATTTGTCAACTTAACTCACCATTTTGTTTCCAAGCGCCGGCCACTTGAAAATTTTAAATTCACATAAAAAGATATTTATGAACCGATTTGCTTAAAAATCCATATGTGCATAGCCTACATCAATATTTCTACCAAGTGCATTAATATTTGTAGCCGCCATTTTGAACTTGATAAGGAAAAAGAAATCAACCTACCCTTCCGAATAAACCGGAAGGACTTCTTTTTTTTATATATATATTTTTTTTTTAAATAATTGTACTTAAATAAACCTTGTTGATTGGTGTGTATTTTTAAATTTATCATTTTCATTAATAGTTTTTCCGACTAGAACATACTTCGATATATGCAGTTTAACCTTTAAATTTCTTTTTGAAATATATTTTTTTAATAAATTATTTAAGAGGAACTTTACATAATTTAGAAAAGAACTTTATATAATTTATTTAGCTAGAAATTGAGCCATTCAACTAAAATTGAAAATATAATTGAAAAATATACCTTTTAATATCATATATGTTTGATACCATAACTACTGTTTGTTTTTCGATTAGAATCCAATGAGCGGTAAAACGGACAAGTCAATTCTACTGCGATTTTATTAAAATAGGGGTGGAAAGAAACCGAGATAAAATTACGGGAAATGCTCATCTCAGTAATAGTGTCCACCCTTTCTCAAATACAATCGCTTTTGTTTAATTTGGATTTAAATTGGAAAACGGACAGTATCTTATATGAACCTAGAATAGAGGTCTGCACGGGCCGGAATTTCGAGGCCCGGGCCCGGTCCGGCCCGTACGAAAACTTTACTTACCCGGCCCGGCCCGTTATGAAGTCGAAAAATGCGGCCTGGTCCCGGCCTGGCCCGGCCCGGACAAAAAACGATAAAATCAGGCCCGACCCGGCCCGGCCCGATTTAAAAATATGTAAAATAACAAAAAAAAAAAAAAAAAAAAAAAAAAAGCCTTTTTATATATAAAAAAAAAAAAAAAAATTAGTATGTGTTTCGCAGAGGTTTTATACAACCAAACAATAGTACGTTCTTTAACAAAACTGCTGAAATTTTACAAGACAATTATATATAAACAGAAATTCATCATTATAGACAAGGCGCAAAGACAAACAGAAAGTCAAATCGAAAATATTAGCATTCATCAAACAATATAAGAAGGTATTTAAAATGATTAATACTACTGAAAATGCAATTTCAACAATTTTCTCTTATATACCATAATGTATCCAAATCTTTCGTGTGCTCCGGTAAACAAAACTTTAATGTTAATCCAACCATATTCAATAGAAAAGTTGCTTTTGCCCATGATAAAAATGATGCTACTTTAGTCCACTGGAGAAAAGGAAAAGGAGCCTTTGAGAAAAAGTTACAGCGGAAAGATTTTTATAGCCTTTATACCACCTAAACTCAACAGATCATAAGAAACAAAACCTCATACACAGAAATGTATCTAATTTCTTTTGTTATGTACATGTACGCAAACTGGTAGTGACATGCATACTATTTTGAATAGGAAACCATCTAATATTACTTTAAATAAAATATATTAATTTCGAGGCACGCTAAAAATATTTGCGAAAAATCAGATTTCGGACAGACAGACTGATAGACAATTAAATTGACGTTACAGCCACTTTTTTTTAACAAAATAAAACTTTATGTGACATACAAGCCTGTAAAATTACGTAAAATAAATGACTGAAGAAATATTTTATCATTTTCCTTTTTCGTTGATTAACGAGGAAACCATAAAAAGGTTCGGGCCGACACGGCCCGGCGAAAATTTCATTCAGGCCCGGCCTGGCCCGGCGAAATTTTCATTCAGGCCCGCCCTGGCCCGGAGAAAATTTCATTCAGGCCCAGCACGGCCCGGCCCGAATATACACAAAAAAACTGAGCCCGAGCCCGGCCCAAGAGCAAATTCAAAATTTCGGCCCTAACCCGACCCGAGGGCCGGGCCGGGCTCGGGCCGGAAGTCCGGCCCGTGCAGACCTCTAATCCCTATCTAGAATCTAAATATGAGATATGTGTTCTTTATGTATAATATTTTGATATAAACATTCAGAACTTTTTAAAACAGGAAGAAATATAAATTACGCGTTACACAGAAACCACGAAATCTTTTTTTAAAAAGAATATTGTGAGGAGGTCGTTAGCTTTCGATATGGTGATACGAGATCTATACACACAGACGAATACTCAATAAAGAACGTTGTATATTGGGTGAATTTTTGAAGCAATCAACTTACGAATTACTTACATTTTATATGGGAAAACGTTTTAAATAAGGACATTAAAAAATCCAAATGTTTTTAATCAATTTCAATTTAATAATATAAAAAAAATTGCGAGTCAAATTTTTATTTTTATATTCACTATAGAAGAAAACATATTTAGACATTTCCGAGTTTTGAGGTTTTATCAAATATCTAAAGAAATGATGAATTCGTGATGAATTTTCCTGGAACTTCAGGGAGGTAAAAAGCGTGTTATACCAGATGTATTTTGGCGAAAATTTTGTCCCGAAGGAGAAAAGGTAATCAGTATATTCATGAAAATATTTAAATTTCTCAAAAAGAAAATGCTCTTTTCTTTTGTTCTTCTTTTTTTTTTTTCATTAGAACATGTTGGGTATTCAACCCAATGTAATGCTATTTAGTGTAACGTATGACACATATTCTACTTGAAGTTCAAAGGTACAGATGTGCATTGAAGTTGAAGTTTGAACACCGGAAATGAAGGTACCTTGTAATAACAAGTTTTTTTTTTTTTTTTTTTTCTTGTAATGTGAGATAGTTTTCTTGCGTCATAGTGTAGAAAATCGTAAACAAACAAATACACGTTTTGAGCTTTTTTTTCTTTTTTTTTATGATTCAAGCCTACAAGATGTCTTTTCATACTAAATCGATGATGCTGAACACTTTTAATTTTTTTTCAGTATATCCTACCATTTCTGACTGTTATAAGAACTCAACCTCTAAAATTAACCGCCAGGTGGCGCTGTAAATGGTTTGATTACAAAGAACATACCTACTTTACACCTGGATCTCACATTTTTTTACTATAGATGAGGTGACAAAGGACAAAGTTAATGACAAGTTAATGAGGTGACAAAGTTAATGAGGTGACAAAGGACTTTAGTGGGCACGCTGCATATGTTATGTATTTTAATCTATTTTACGAATATATTCTTTTAATTACTTGTATAATATTTCAAACAGAAAATCATTAAATGAAAATAAAAATGAAAGCTTTTCTTTTTTTTTTTTTTTTTTTTTTTTTTACAAAAATAAGAACATTACTTCTCTCTTGAAAAGCAAACTCGATAAATGTTATTTTAAGTGTACTTTTAAAAAAATTCTTATTTGAAAAATTTTTTTTTTTTTTTTTTTTTTTTTTTTTAAGAAAACATCTTATTAAAAACTTCAGACAAATTTCGCTTCTAACTGAAAGCACAAAATTGAATTGAAACTTGTAAAGTGTTTCTAAAATGAAGATTCTTTGAAAAGTTGGCAAAAAACTAAAACAATCATGTCAGTACATTTTTGTCGACTAAAAAAAAAAAAAAAAAAAAAAAAGAGAGAGAGAGAGAGAAAGAGAAGAGAAAAAAAAAAAGAAAAAAGAAAAGTTTGCTACTTTTTTATTGTAGGTACGATAGTTTGATTTAGTATACTTATTCTTGATTCGGAATATATATATATAGTATATTATTTCTTTTTAATAGAGGTTACTTGCAATGGAAAAAATGTACATTTTAATAAGGTTTTTAACGCTTATTTTTTTTATGCAAAAATTTTAACTGTAAATGTTGTTATATATTTATATTCAGTACAAGAAAGTATTTGATGAATAAAAAATTCGGTATTCAACGAATTTACACATTTTGAGATGTTCTGAGCCTGATTTGACAGTTTTTAGAAAATATCCGTCTGTCTGCGGCAAACATTTTGCAGCAGCTCTAGATTAAGAAATAATGCAGAGAAATTCATGAAAAGTTATATTTAGTTGCATCCTGACACAAATCCGTGTCCTTTAACTTTTGGTGCATATCGCTCAACAAATAGCACTGTCGACGCGTTTTGTCCTAATTTTTAATATGATAGCTTATAACAACATTTCGTACAAATGTACACACTTAGAATTACTTTTAATCATCATTGTGAAATGGACTCTTCCCAGTTTCGTCAGCTCATTCATGTGATAGAGGAAAACGAATAATCAAATTCTGAGAATCGAATTCAATTACTCAAGAACAAAAATGTTAATATTTAATATAAAATGAAATAAAAGTAATATTGTGCATTTGTAAACAGTAGAATAGTTGTATTTGTAAATTTAAGAATTTTTTAAAAACACTTTATGTGTTTATTTATTTTCATCTGTAAGAATCGATTTTTGTACGTTCCAGTGTAACTGTTACATTAACTGATCTAGCAATAAATAATAGCTTGTTCTTAAGGAATGTTTATGGATTATAATTTGAAATTTTAAAATGTTTTCATTTAATTTAATTGCATGAATGTGTTACAACAAATTAATTAACTTAGTTACTGGTCTAAATGGATTTACGCAGTACGATGTTGCACTGTCACTGATTTAAGTACCAAAAATCAGAGTATTTAACATGTTCTTCATGACATCAATAACAAATATAAATTAAATGATGATTGTAAATGTATACAGCGAACAAAAGATGATGAATAATGATATAAAATGGATTAAAAATGATGATGTATAAAATAATAACACAGATTAAATACGATTGATCAAAAATAAGAATAGAAAATATACTATTTCAGCAATTGCTATAGATAAACAAGACTTCGTCTGCTATTTGTTTTTCCTGTATCATGTGACCTCTGACGTCAGGTGGGAAGAGCCCATTAAAGAATTGTATTTGTAAATAGATAAAACTTTGCATATGTAGGGCAATCGCTCCTTCTCCCCCTGTCGGGAGTGTAAATTTTCAATATGAGCATTTTTCCAAAGATTTCGTCTATACCTTTAAGACAAATAGTTGAACTGTATATTTGCGATAATTTCGAACAAAGTTTTCGATTTCTCTTCTTTTTAGGAAGAAAAAAAAAATCGCCATTTTTGACCTTCTCTTTTCTTTTCTTTTCTTTTTTTTTTTTTTTTTTTCTCGTGTACGATGTTAGATGCATTGGTAATTTTTTTTTCGTCTAAATTAAAGGAATTTGTATGAGATAATATAGAATAAAGCTTTGTGATGCCGCAAAATGCTAGTTTCATTTAATTAAGACTAAAAGTTGTTTGCTATCTTTCTCCACTGTCCATACTGACTTTATTTCCTGATAAAATGCGTTAGATTTTAAAATAAATTATGCAGACGAGAAATATTTTTGAGTAAAGGTTTTGTAAGAAAACACTGTATCTATGTATTATTACGCAAATTTGTTGTACACTTTTAACATATCAATTATAAGAGGAGGGGAATGAAAGTGGTATTGTTAAAAAAGTATGATGAATGTGAGTTTGGGAAATATATATATATATTCTCTTGTGATGTAAAGACTGTATTTAAAAATACTATTATTTTTTATCCACATTTTCATTTTATACACGTATTCTTTCATATTAAAATTTCCTAAAGAAAAGAAGTTGTTAAATCTGGTAATTCCTTAAAATTCAAATAAAACCATAGACACAGTAATTTGTATAGATATAGCATCCCTAATATTCTCGACTACAGATTTTTCACGTAAGAGGCAACGGTCATAATAGTGGTAGAAATGCTTATCCGCGATTGTAATGATCGATAGATGGCGCTTTCTCAACACTGCAGTTGTTAGTAAACATTATAGACACGTGTGTTCCATTAGTGTTCTTTGTTATTCTACTTAATATTCGTACTATAATTTCTCCGCCATTACATCATGGAAAATTGATTGCTTTTGGAAAAAATACTTCAGTTTATTCAAAGTTCGATCGGAAGTAGATTTTTAACTGAAGTTGAACAAATATTAGTTTCAAATCATCTGATTAATTCTTTACTTCCATTAGCCGAAGCAACAGAAATTTTAAATTTGTCATTTGGAAATAAATGGAAGCTCAATTCTGGATTTCTTGATCCTTTGGAGTTAGATTGTAGCACACAACAGTATGTGTCATCTTTTTTACCGTATTTATTCTTTTTTATTCAATAAATATATGTGAAACTAAATATCGGCAAGCAATGGCGGCTGTATGGAATTCGAATTAAACCATGTTTATTGTAATTTCACCTTAGCCCACCAGAGGGCGAGCATTTCATTACAATCGCGGATAGAGTAAATGAGTGGTAGATCATAATTTTATACAATTAAATATATATGCAAATTAAAAATAGATTTGATTTACAAAAGTTTTTTTTTTTTTTTTTCCTAATTTATTTAAGCTCTAGTTTCTTTTCTTGTTATTTACGTCAGCTCTAATTTGAAGACAAATTTTTAGGTAAAACATAATGCATTTCAACTATCTGAAATTGAATGTATATATATATATATATATATATATCCATTTATTTATTTATTTATTTTTTTTTTTAAGCGATGTATTACTGTATCTTCTGCTTATATAAGAAGGAAGTACAAAATTTGAAAATTTTTCCAATTTCAGTTTTTGATGAATTTACACGTTTTGAGATTTCCTGAACACGATTTGACCATTTTTAGAAAATGTCTGCTTTTTTGTTTGAATTAGAAAAACTTTGTGAACCGCTGTACCTCATGAACTAATGGAATAATTAAACCGAACTTAACATTTGGTAGGACCTTGGCTTGAATTGGTGCTAATTAACTTTAGTGCTATATCACCCAACAGATGACGGTGATGGCCATCAGATGACGCTGTTATCTTGCAATTTAATCCAATTTCGGGGAAGAGTATATCTAAACTTTTACAATGTGTAAATGTACAAAACATCCACGACTGGAGACGCTGCTGTTATGCATTATTTTCCGTTAAAGTGAAAGATATAACTCAGTTTCTATGCTGTATAAATGCATCAAACCCTGTGTGCGATAGATTTCTATGAAAAATTATTCTTAGTGAATTTTGGTGTACATAGGCCTAAAAGGGCGCTGCTATTTCTTCCTGCGGTTTCTCAGATGACTATATCTTAACATCGATTAAATTTTTGTTCATTTTAACCAATAGGTGGCGCTGTTATAGAAAATGTTATAGAAAAATGTATTGGATTCGTGAAAATTTTCGAAATCCTGTTTGTGATGAATTTACACTTTGTTAGATGTCCTAAACATTATTCGCACATTTTTTAAAAATAGCTTTTTTTCTGTATGTATATGTTTGAAAAATATTCTATCTCATGATAATCAGACCTTGGTTTAAATTGATGCAGATTAGCTTCTGGGATTCTCATTCAATAGGTTGCGCTGCTATGTTATGCAACCCATGAGTAAACAAATATTCTCTTTTTTAATTATTATTTTTTAATTTCTTCCAAAAAATAAACACACTTTCTTAGATACATAGGATGTTTAGATTTTGTCTTAGAACTTTAAACAGATAAAATTAATTAAGGCAAATATGCGGGTGAGGTAAACAAAGCATTTACGCTATACAGCGCAAGAGAAAATATCTAAACGATGGCCGTAGGATTAATTCTCTTTCATTCAAGAAGACAAAAATACGTTGTTAATAGTAAAAGAAGAAAAATAATCTGGTGTGTCACTCACACGACTTTCTCTTACCCTGAAATTTAATACTATAAATACAGGTTGGAGATTAAGAGGTAAGATAACGATGTTATGTAAACCTATGTTAAACAATTCAAATTAGGCTCCGGAAGAGTTTTATATGATAATTAATTCTGTGTGAGGGGGGCTACCGCCCCCCTCAACCCCCATTTGACCCATGATTCACCCCCATTTAAATGAAGACTATATATCTTACTTCTGTTGTGCATAAATACACCAAACATGGCATATGACATGGAATTTAAAACTATGCTGTTTTAGTTTGGGTGTATATCGACCACCACGTTTCGCTGCTGTGCTGGAGTTTAATTCCGTTTACGAGAAGGCAATACCTCAGCTTCCATGATGTATCAATACACGAAATTATGTATATGAGATGGATAATATGCAAAACCATGCTGTTTGAAGTTTTGGTGCACTCGAACAAAAGGTGGTGCTACTATGCTGCAATCAATTTTCTTTTACGGAAAGGCTATATATCAGCTTCTACGTTATATATATGTAATATACTCGTTATATATTTTATTTATTTTTAAAATAGAATCTAAGAACATTGTTTACACGAAAATTTTGATTTTCTATATTTTTACTTCCTTATACAAAGTATAAGGAAGTATAGTAATCCCGATTTGCGAAATGGATTTTGTATTTCACATTGCTCGAAAACGAATGATCGCTGAATGTTGCCAATTTATACGTGTGACTGTCATGATGTATAGTTGTACACCTGCAAGTGTCGTCTGAACACGAGCTCTCGTTTTAGAGATATAAGCGATTTTACACGATTTTTCGTGACGTCTGTATGTGTGTGTGTGTGTCTGTGTGTGTGTGTGTGTGTATGTCGCATAACTCAAAAACGGTTGGACGTAGAAAGTTGCGAATTGGTACATAGGTTTGTTATAACATCTAGTTGTGCACCTCCCTTTTTGGACTTTCTATGATTTTCCGTTTTCGAGATATTTAGTAAAATTAGGTTCATAATGACAAAAATACATAGGTTTTGGCCATAATGTATCAAAAAACGGTAATAACTCAAAAACGGTTTAGACAAATGTTGCAATTTAACTGACTTTCCGACTAGCTAGACATTTGAAACTTTCAGAAAAGCTCAGAACACGTTGGCAATGCATTTTTTAAATATTTTTAGCCAACTGTTTCCGATACCTGCTGCCTTCAGCAGCGTTTATGCGATTCAACAGAAAATTTATTTAACTAACTTCCCGACTAGCTAGACATTTGAAACTTTCAGATTAGATCAGAACACGGTGAAAATGCATTTTTTAAATGCTTTTAGCCAACTGTATAAGGTTCCTGCTGCCTTCGGTAGCGTTACCAGTTCAAATATTGGAATCGATTTGTAACTAACTTCCCGACTAGCTAGACATTTAAAACTTCCGGAAAAGCTCAAAATACGGTGACAATGCATTTTTAAAATATTTTTGGCCAATTGTTTCGGGTCACTGTTGCCTTCGGCAGCGTTTACATGGTTCAACAGAAAATTTATTTAACTAACTTCCCGACTAGCTAGACATTTGAAACATTCAGAATAGTTCAGAACACGGTGAATATGCATCTTTTTAATACTTTTAGCCAACTGTTTCAGACCCCTGCTGCCTTCGGCAGCGTTTATATGGTCCAACAAAAAAAATTATTTAACTAACTTCCCGACTAGGTAGACATTTGAAACTTTCAGAATAGTTCAGAACATGGTAAAATTCCTTTTTTTAATACTTTTAGCCAATTTTTTCGGGTCCCTGCTGCCTTCGTCAGCGTTACCAGTACAAATCTTGCAATCGGTTTTTAGCTAACTTTCAGAAAAGCTCAGAACACGGTGATAATTCATTTTTTTTAAATATTTTTAGCCAACTGTTTCGGGTCCAATGTCAATGTTTTTTAACATTATGTATATTTCTAAAAGTGTATAAGGAAGTCATGTGGTGCCCACATCAGATTTTTTTAAACGTTTATTTAAAAAAAATAGTCGAGAGTTTTTATTATAAAGATAGATAAATTTTGTATACATCGGTTTTGTTTACAAATTATTTTGTATACGTCGATTGCAATCTTTTGTTTGACTATGTTTGCCTTTTATTCATTTGTAGATGAAAACGGTGATTATTTTAAAAATTAATATTAATTTTCAAAACTATAATTATGCAACCCATGAGTAAACAAATATTCCCTTTTTTAATTATTATTTTTTAATTTCTTCCAAAAAATAAACACACTTTCTTAGATACATAAGATGTTTAGATTTTGTCTTAGAACTTTAAACAGATAAAATTAATTAAGGCAAATATGCGGGTGAGGTAAACAAAGCATTTACGCTATACAGCGCAAGAGAAAATATCTAAACGATGGCCGTAGGATTAATTCTCTTTCATTCAAGAAGACAAAAATACGTTGTTAATAGTAAAAGAAGAAAAATAATCTGGTGTGTCACTCACACGACTTTCTCTTACCCTGAAATTTAATACTATAAATACAGGTTGGAGATTAAGAGGTAAGATAACGATGTTATGTAAACCTATGTTAAACAATTCAAATTAGGCTTCAGAAGAGTTTTATATGATAATTAATTCTGGGTGAGGGGGGCTACCGCCCCCCTCAACCCCCATTTGACCCATGATTCACCCCCATTTAAATGAAGACTATATCTTACTTCTGTTGTGCATAAATACACCAAACATGGCATATGAGATGGAATTTAAAACTATGCTGTTTTAGTTTGGGTGTATATCGACCACCACGTTTCGCTGCTGTGCTGGAGTTTAATTCCGTTTACGAGAAGGCAATACCTCAGCTTCCATGATGTATCAATACACGAAATTATGTATATGAGATGGATAATATGCAAAACCATGCTGTTTGAAGTTTTGGTGCACTCGAACAAAAGGTGGTGCTACTATGCTGCAATCAATTTTCTTTTACGGAAAGGCTATATATCAGCTTCTACGTTATATATATGTAATATACTCGTTACATATTTTATTTATTTTTAAAATAGAATCTAAGAACATTGTTTACACGAAAATTTTGATTTTCTATATTTTTTTAAACGTTTATTTAAAAAAAAAATAGTCGAGAGTTTTTATTATAAAGATAGATAAATTTTGTATACATCGGTTTTGTTTACAAATTATTTTGTATACGTCGATTGCAATCTTTTGTTTGACTATGTTTGCCTTTTATTCATTTGTAGATGAAAACGGTGATTATTTTAAAAATTAATATTAATTTTCAAAACTATATTTATGCAACGCATGAGTAAACAAATATTTCCTTTTTTAATTATTATTTTTTAATTTCTTCCAAAAAATAAACACACTTTCTTAGATACATAAGATGTTTAGATTTTGTCTTGGAACTTTAAACAGATAAAATTAATTAAGGCAAATATGCGGGTGAGGTAAACAAAGCATTTACGCTATACAGCGCAAGAGAAAATATCTAAACGATGGCCGTAGGATTAATTCTCTTTCATTCAAGAAGACAAAAATACGTTGTTAATAGTAAAATAAGAAAAATAATCTGGTGTGTCACTCACACGACTTTCTCTTACCCTGAAATTTAATACTATAAATACAGGTTGGAGATTAAGAGGTAAGATAACGATGTTATGTAAACCTATGTTAAACAATTCAAATTAGGCTTCGGAAGAGTTTTATATGATAATTAATTCTGTGTGAGGGGGGCTACCGCCCCCCTCAACCCCCCGTTTCATTAATGCACCTACATTTATATAAAATTATAATTCGGTTATGAAAAAATAATTCTGTTTTTAAAAAATAATTTATTCAAATTATTATTTAAAAAAATTATCTTTTATGATAATGCAGACGATTTCCATATTAGAGAAGTAGTATAACACTAAATATCCAAGAAAAAATCCTTTTATTCGCAATAAAAAAAAAAAAAAAAAAACGATTTTTTCTGAGTTTTTTTTTCGTTAAAAGTAAAAAAAAAAAATCGATAACTTTGTTTTAAATTATCGCAGATCGATGGTTCAACCATTCGTTTTAAAGGTATTGCGAGCTCTTTTCAAAGATACCCATCATGAAAATTTACTCCCCTTGAGGGGGGACTTCCCCCCACAAGGGAGAGGGGCTAGGCTCCTACATACACAAAAAAAATTTTCCCAGTTGACTATCTCTATTACAAAATATATATATTCGTTCCATTTGGTTTAGTGCAGTCTATAGACGTTAAACTCTACTTTCCTGCAATTTCCCCCATAGACGTAATGTATTAGAATTCTCTTGGTTGTCCCTGTACACGAACCATTTGCTTGATCTTAACAAAAAGCTTACTGTAGCATCTATATATGATACACATTTAGAATACCAAGTTTGGAATGTCTGCTACTATTTGTTCTTGAGATATGCTGATAACAGACAGACACACACACAGACACACAAACATACAGACATACACACAGACCATTTGCTAAAAACATTATTTTCGTATTCAGGGGACCTCAAAACGTGTAAATATAACAAAATCTCGCGTTCGAAAATGTGACCCAAAAACACTACTTTCTCTACCTTATGGGTAAGAGAAAGTAGAAAAATCTTGCTATCTAAAATGTAAATTCGTTTATTTTATTTATTTATTTTATTTTATTTTATTTTTTTTTTATGTGAGGCCTACTTATATTTATATATTAATATTTAATACAATTTTAAAATATCAAAAACTCCCAGCAATTTTATTCCAGCTTTATATTTCAATTTTAACGTGTAAAGTAATTGAATAATGCAAATTTTTTATCAATTCGAATGAATGCTATGAAAAAGATCGAATAATAAACCAAAAAATTTGATAAATGTTGATTATACGAGTATAAACATAACTTAAACAGTAGATATTATATTTTATTTTATTTTATTTATTTACTTTTTTCGTTATAATTTATATCTTAAACATGATATGTACACATTTTTTAGCTTTTTGTATGCATGAAACTGTACATATACGTATAGGTGTGTGTGTGTGTGTTTTCATTAGAATTAGCATGACTATAAAATATCTCAAGAAAAAATTATTACAGTATGAGTAAATATATGGAAATAGCAATATTAGAGATATTTATTTTAGAATAAAATTTAAAACTTTTTCTTGTTGCTTCAAGTACACTAAAGCACAAAATAATAATAATAATAATAATAAATAAAATAAAATAAAATAAAATGTCGCACTGCAGAAAAATTGACTTAAACCTTTTGTGTTTGTAATAACATAAAAACTAATGTTTGAAACAAATAAAACTGTTATGTTTTTATAATACGGAAGTTTTAACATGATATCCATGTACATTTTTGATTTAATAATTCGTTTTATTACACTCTAAGAAGCATTTAATAAAAATTTACATAACATTTTAAACGTAATATAATAAACATATACTTTGTATTCTATTATGATCTATTATATGAAATAAACAAGTACTATTTTAATGTATGAAATAAAACTATTTATTTGTTACAGCTAGACAATATTACTTAATAAAAATATGTATTCTGTATTGGATAATTCCGCCTTTATATGGAATTACTGCTTTAATGTGCAGTGGCATAGTATTTTACAGTTTTTTAACATGAAACTCAGAAATTTCACTGCGCCAAATATCATAAATAATCATAAATAATTTTTTCTAGTTCTTGCAAAGTTGAAGGTAACAAATTTCGAATCCTCACCCTCTTTTATAGATTAAACATTTTCTAGCTGATTGTTATTAGGAATATTTTCAGGTCTAGTAAAGAAGAAACTCTGCGATATTCTTAGTGGGATTTAACTTTAAGTAAAAAAAGTCATGATAACTTACAAAATTATAGATGCTCATGTGAATGAATAAGTAATTTTAACAACTTGAATCAAATAAATGTACTACAGGCGCCTTGTAACAAGGTGCATTATCATCTTGAAATTCTGATTGTGGAAAAGTCTGAAATACATCCAAAATAGTCAGGCAGTCATCAGTTTTTTAATGGCCAACTTTATTTCGGGTTAATCGATGCCTTGAACATGAAAATTTGCCCAACACACTGAAAAATTGTGCATTTTCGTATCATAATATACGGAGAATGTGTCACTGTTTAAAAAATGCGATTTTCATTAAATCGATCACATTTTTGTGATCAGACCTGCTTATTTACGTCAGCTCGAAATAAGTTAAATTCGACTGATCAGAGAGAACCACTTCAGTCCAATAATTAACTAATCATTTTTTAATATTTTTAACCGTCCAATGTCTTGGATTTCCAATTCTTCTCGTTAAGAATGGATTTTTATTTTTATTTTTATTTAGTTATTTATTTATTTATTTATTTTTTTTTTTTTTTGTAAGATTTTTTGGCAATTAAACCTGCTTTGTTTAATTTTTTTGCCCTGTATTTAAATAAATTACGTTACTAAACACATTTTCTGAATCCCTTCTATGTTCTAAATGTAGTACAAACAGATTTTTTAAGCACTGGCTTTTTAACTTGCGGTCATCTCGATAGCATGAGTAATGTGGCCGGCTACGGTACAAATTTCCAATTTAAATAGCTAAAAAATTTTATATCTTGCTAATAACTTGATCACTAATATTTCATTAACATTTAATCATTTTGACATCCCGCGTATTAAAGCATATTTTTTAATTTTCACTCTAAAATTAATATTTTTTGTGGTATCGTTAACTGCCTTATTCTTGCCATTTTTGAAATACTTTCTAAAATTACAATTTTCCGAACAATTGCATCTTATTTTTAACACTTGGCTCAATTCTAAATTGTAAGTGAAACACAACGTAATAAAATCTGTTTAAAAATTTACTTTTGAAGCAATAAAATTAGCGATTTTGCACATGTGAAATCACGTTTTGCCCCCTTTCCCCCCTTGGGGACCGAATTTCTAAAATTCCAGAAATCGGTTTTTAGATATTTGTGTTAGCTATATATTTATATTAAAACAAAAATTTTACGAATATCTGTTTTTTTTTCTTTGAGATATGAAGGTTGGTTTTTGTGAAATCACATTTTGTCCCCTTTTCCCCCTGGGTGGGGGGGCGAATTTCGCAAAATCGCTTCTTAGGGGGTGCTTACACTATATGTTCTATAATCTGACCCAGTTTCGAGTCAGTGGCTCCAGTAAATTTTGCTGTGCGTTGATGAGTCAGTGAATGAGTGAGTGAGTGAAAGAGTGGAAGTACTCTTTTATATGTATAGATAAGCAAGATAATGTGTAAATTGTTTTACGCTTTTAGAACTGTAATAACGAACAGCGTTCACATATTTCCCCCTTCGATAAAATTTGGTTTACCCTACCATGTAAGTTAATTGGTTGCCTATATCCTCGATCTGTAAGTATTGTAAATATGCCTTAATCGCTAATAAATTAAAATTTACGATAATTGGTTACTGTAATATTTTTCGGTTACAAAAGTTTTAAGTAGATTCTATAATTATTTAATATGGATATACAAAAAAATTTAATTTAATTTATGAGAAGTAATTGTTTATACGTAGTTTAATATGGATGATATGTAGGTTAATAATTTCCAGTACAATAAAACTAACATGCTATAATAGTTTATAAGAATACGTTCTCTATTGAAAATATTATGCGTAGCATTAATGTATTTATTCCATAAAACTCCAAAATAATTTTATTAAAACATAAAATGATAATTTTGATATGAGAACTTATTTTTTAAATGCCTTTAAATTTCTTGAAGAAAATATGTCTTTAAAGTTTTTTCTGGATTAAAATTTTTATAAAAAAATAAAACAATAATATCTCTTTACCTTATAGGCTTAGTCCATGGTAGCCCGGTCGGCAGAGAGCTGAGCGCGTGATTGGAAGATTGCGGGTTCGATACTCGAATGGCCTAAGACTGTCCTGTACACTAATGGTGGCTGGTGCACGTAAAATCCGTCGTAGCCGCAATGTCCTCCATGTCCCCATTCAAATTATACCTCTGGGGGTCACCGAAGCGGGGTAGCTATTCCCTCCTTGGAGGATCAAAACTGTGATCGAATGTCTCCGGACATCCTTAGGGATGCGTCCCAGACAGTCGCCAATTAATTACCCATAGCGTAGTACTACTGCGACATTAAACGCAACCAACCAACCTTATAGGATTAAACTAAAATAGATAAATCTATACTAATAAAAAAGGTGTTTGTCTGTCTGTGTGCGACGTGCAGAAAAAACTGTGACTCTCTGTAGCTTCTTCAGAGTTCTTGTGGAACTCTTGTGGAATATTTTTTCTAGATAAAAATGGGGGAAAAAATGTATGCAGATTTTCAACATACGTTTAAATTTTCAATATTCTTTTAGATTAATATATATGTGTGTGTGTGTGTGTTTTATGAGATTTTCTGCGTTTTTGTCCTCTTTGAGTTGTAGTTTCAAGCTGTTGTTAATAAAATAAGATGCTTACAACTTTTATTTCATATATTTCTTAATATAAAAAAAGAAACATTTCTTTACACGTGAATAATAATAATAATAATAAATTGAAAGTTAAACTGCATCACAAAAAAATTATGATAAAACTGATGTTCTGATAACAGCTTTATTTTTTTAATTTTTACTTATTTATTTTAAAATATTAATTTCAACTAATTAAATAATCTTAATTGTTTTTCCTTTTCTTGATTTTATCATCCGCAAAATAACTGCAGGAAGTTCAAATTCGGTATTCTAAATCTGTATCATATACTAATGCTACCGTAAACTTTTTGATGAGATCAAGTAAGCAGTTCGTATACATATAGCGACATTCAAGAGATTTCACATACATTATCTCTATCGGGGTAATTTCTGGTAAGTATAGTGTAACATCTACAGGCTCCCCTAAACAAAATGGGTTGAACATATTTTTTATATATATCAAAGTTTTTTTTTTTTTTAGCTTGGGGTATGGAAATCATTCACCATTCGTTTACAGGGCTACCCAAAGTATTTAGGTATATTGAGGCTACATTTGGATATTGCTGGAACTGTATTTTATTTTGTGTTGTATGTTTTTCATACAAAACTAAATGTAAGTATACAATGTCGTGTGCATATAGTTTATAGACAATACACAGGACTACCCAAAATTAAGTTAAACCTTCTTTTCTATTGAATGTAATTGATGGATGTGGTTTGCTACATTTTATTACGTGAATGAACACTGCTCAGAAAGAAAAATTAATTTTTCATACTCATACTGTAAATAAAGTATTTTTTGAAGCTCTATTTTAAACTTTATTTATTTATTTATTGTATGGTACCATGTTTTATGGTACCTTGAATACGAAAATCAAATCTTCAGTGGCTTATTTGTATGTACATCTGTTATTAGCATAACTTAAAAACAACGAACTACAGGAAATTCAAAAATGGTTGCCACTTGAAGAATTTTATCAAGACCAGCAAGTGTGAAGGAGAATTAATAACAGCCTTGAATTTTTTTTTTTTTTAAATAAATATAGGCACTATAATTGAACGAGTTGCTGAGGCGTGCGGTAGCCCCCCCCCCTTCCCGGACACAGAATTATATGTCAAATAGAACTTATTCCTAAACCTAATTTAGATTACTTTTAAAGTAGATTGAACTTTATTATTTTACCCTATTGATTTTACGACTTAATCTACAATCTATTTTTATAGTATAGAAATGCAGGGTAAAAGAAAGTCGTGTGAGTGGCACACCAGATTATTTCTACGGTTTTTTGCCTCACTCTGCATAACCAAGGAGATATTCGTATCTTTTAATGTCTATTTTCATTTTCGAGAATCTTGTGAAGTTTGCGTTGATGCAAACTCCATCTTAATTACTTAATTAGATTACTAAATGGATAAGTAAAGAGAGCACAAGACTTGAATTACACAATAAATAAGAGTTTATTTGAACAGATTAATGGGGAGGGCAGTCTGGCAATCAAGCTAGCTCAGTCAACGTATTTAATTACTTTATCAAAATATATATATCAGAAATTAAATTAGATAATCTTAAATACCTCACCCCAGCAAATAGTCGAAGGTGTAGAGACGGTTGCACTCGTATACTCCGCTACTGCGACTTCACTGTGGATCAGAGGATTCCCTTCTGATCCAACTTTACCTCTACGAATGCTAGTAGATACGCACACCAACACTCATCACTACTTAATCTTCACGCAACTAAATGTCCACTACTCCACTTCTCAATACTCGCCCAAAATAAGATTCTCCACAGTCCACTATAATATACATCACCATCCACTATAATATGCACCACCATCCACACTAATCTACTAAAACCATCTCCATCTTATACTTCTTCCTACTAACCTCCTTTCTCTTCATTTCAATCAAGCTTTCAAAATCACTTCCAATTTATCTAAATCTCCGAACCTAATTCGTTCGTTGCAGCACCATGTTGACACGACACTAATCCAACCAAGACTTTCGCCGAGTCACTGGCGACGATGTGATTTAACCGTCCCAACTTTCAACCTTGCTGGATCCAGCTTAATTTCACACAACTGTGGAGACGTTCTGTAGTTTCAACCTCACAATCTTAAATAAATAATAAAAATGAATAACATATTCCCTTTTGTAATTTTTAATTGAATAACATCTTCCTTAATATAATTACTAAATATTATTTCTTATTACGCTTTTTTTTTTTTTTAATAAGATGATGATTAAAGAAAAAGTAATTAACAGACAGAAATTCTATTTTCTGTTTTTCAAATTATATTAAATAGTTCAAATTATATTAATACTTTCCCCGTGATGTATTTGCAGTTTATTAACGAATTTCATAAATTTTAATGAATAGAATTTATTTTCATTATAAATTAATTATTAATATTTTCTATATTAAAATGCGTCAGATATTTTTATTAGTCTAAAAACCTGTAGTTATAATTGTATCTCTACTTAATAAAACTCTGTTTTATGAGTTTCTCCATTTTACAATAGTTTTCTTCGAAATAAATATATTTCAGAAATATCTCGTAAAAAATCTTCCTAATAGAGATGAACATTAAACACATTTTTTCTATTTAATGAACTTACGTCAATAGATTAAAGTACATATTTTGAAACAGTTCGACAAGAAAAATTTGTAAAAATGTAATTTTTATATTTAATAGCAAGGATTTGGTGTATTTCTGGGTTGTGATGCTCTTTTAATATATATATATATATATATATACATATATTAACTAACAAATTATGCAATCAATTAAAATTTTTCAGTAGCACCTAAATCGATTAATCGTTTCTATACTATTAATCTTTTCTTTTTGCTAATGTTCGTTTGGCAACCTTTTTATTTCTACTATCTCCGTAAGTAACGTTTAACATGTGGATTGCTTAAATTACTTATTCTTTGTTTAAATTTTGGTTTCTGTTATTGATAAATTTAATTTCCTTTTTTAATTTAATTCAATTTTCTTTTTTTCTTTTTTGTTTTGATGCAAGATAGAGACTTGAACTGTATATTTGCTGGAATTAGCTATACTTTTACGAAATCTTGCATATGCTGATAGAAATGCAAGTTTCCTGATGAGTATATTTCTGTTTTTCAGCATTTAAAATTCCAATTTTCAATTCATGAATTCCATTTTCTTTTTTTCCTTTTAACGGAGCTTTTTGGTGATTTTATCCTTTCTCTTTTCTTTCAAATGTTGACTGTTACTAATATCAAAGTTTTTGCAAATTCTCTCATTGTTAGGCTTATGTGTTATGTTAGTGCCATTTCTCTTCTGCGTAAGTACTTTAACTTGTTTTTACTAATCATTGGTACTCAAATTAATTTAATACCGTGACTAATTTTAATCGAAATAAACCTCAATTAATATTTATTTTATGTTGATATCTTCATCTATCTTTTGTCTGCTGAACATTATAATGGTACTAAATAATTCAAATTATATATATATATATATATATATATATATATATATATATCATAGAATAATTGTAAAAACCTAATACAATTAATGAAAAATACATTTTACATGTTATTTAGTGATAATGAATTAAAAATTTGTCTTTATATAGTTTAAAGTATTCAAAAAAACAAATTTCTATTTAACAAATTATATTGCAGGATTTAGCGACTTTGTTAAATAGAATCAGACTGTATTGTATATAACAAGAAATTTTTTACTTTATCCATACTATTATTTTTATATATAATGTCTAAAGGAGTAATAAGCCATTATAATATATAAATTTTAACTGCTTCTGCAAATTGTAATTTTATATGTTACACTCGAGATACTATTCACTTATAATTACAAGAAAAAACAAAAAAAGCTTTTCAAAACTTTAAACGTACCATAATATAATTTTCTTTAATCAGTACTTTAACTTAGATCCGGTTTATATATTTTTTTCTCTTTTAAAGATAAACTCGTCTCTTTCTATATTAAGTTTCAAAAAAGACATGTTTATAGCGCGTGTAAGAAGGCTTAGGTTTGGCAATTTAAGACCCGCCGTTACGAGCATCTTCTGATAAAAGAGTCAACTTTTAAAAGCTCATTTTTTGGGAATGCTGTAAGTTGCCATTCGAGATAAGGCTTGGAATAAAGTACTCGAATATAAGTTTAAGTGTAGCTGTAGTTTTAAGTAACATAAAAATTGGTATATATATATACATACATTCTTTTTTCCAATGTTAGAAAACTTAATCCAACAAAAGAGAGAAATAGTCTTTCTATAAATATTTATAAATAAATCTCTGAAGTTAAAATTAATATTTGTCTCTGTTGATAGTAATCCCACAAAAGTTATTAAAAGTTATTAACCTGTAAACCACCTTTTTTCTTTCTATATATTGATTGGTTTTTACCTAACTATAGTATCACTCTTTTTAATTAAAACCTGCTTTTATTTCTAATTGTTTTCATAAATTTCAATATTTTATTTCGTTGTTTTATTGCTTCATAAATCGTAAATAATATTGTAACCAACCACACCAACATCAAATTGAAAAAATAATAATTAAGGTAAAAAAATCATGAAAAATCTGAATAATTGTTACCTCTGCTTGATATTAAAATCTATTTTTAAATGAGACAATGGATTTTTTCCCCTTTTTCTTTATCATTATTATTATTATTGTTGTTGTTGTTGTTGTTGTTGTTATTTTGCTTTCATTATCCGTCTACCATATGTAATAGAAATATTGTATTCGGTCAAAATACTCATATCAAGTTTTTACATGAGTTATACGTTTTAAGGTCTAAATCCAAAAAAGTGGTTTTGAAAATTGTTCTCTGTATGTATATGTATGCCGTATGAGGAAACCTTTTGATATTATTATCTCCAAAATATTATTATTAAAGAAAAAAAGAAAGAAAATAAAACAGAACAAATATGCTTTAAAACTAAGATAGATCCGGTGTAAAGACGAGTTTGCCAAGTTTTGAGGAAAATTGGAAAACTGGAAGTGTGACATGGAAAGCCGGAAGAGAATCTTTAATTATTTTATATAGGTTCTATTAAACATCCTAAGAAATTGTCTTTTCTTAAATATCTGTTGAAGTTGTAGCATTTTAAAGATCACGAATTACTCGAAAAAAGCAAATTGAGAAAATTCAACTTAAAGATTTAAAATCTATAAATTCTGTCAAAAACCATAATAATTGTTTCCTGAATATATATTTTATTGAACAAACCTAATATAGTTCAATTTATAAATAGAAATATAAGTTTTTATACGAAACCATTTGCGCCAAGACAAAAGTGCCAAATCCCCTCAATTGTCAGTTTAGTTTTGGATACATGTCTTGGTTAAATACGAACTTCAGTGACAGATGATACTGAAAACTGGAAAAATATGGTGGAAAAAACACGTATTTTCTATTACTGTTTTAGTATACCAGATATGTGAATCCACCAAAATCCAAAATCCAAAACACCAAACATTACGGCTAATAATAGATTTGTCAGATTATGTTTAAATATATTAACATATATATTTGTGTGTGTATGTGTGTGTTATATGTATGTGATTATTATTATTATTATTATTATTATTATTATTATTATTTAGTGGGATGTCTAAATTGAAATCTGAGCATACGTTATTAATTTTGCAAAACCTATGTATATATTGTTCATATTTAATGAAAATTCTTTCACCATTCTAGCTATTATATTGAATTAAAATAAAAGTCGAATATTTAAAGATTATGCTATTCAACATTGTTAGATACTTTTAGTCGCCCTGTAATTAGAAACAACATTAGATTCAAAATTGAGCAGACTGAAAGAAATGCACCCCATGACTGACCTTCAAATGATCCACTACTTTGAATGTTTCTACGCTAAGGTAGTTATGTTTGTCCTTTCAATGGATTGTATTTCCACATAGATATTTTTATTGTGTGTAAATAACACTGTTTGTCGGCAACTCAGACTATAGCATTACAAGAATTTGTTAAGTACAGACACACATAAAAATATTGAAATAGAAGTAGCTGTAATTTCAGAAGTTTAAAGGAGAGGTTTGTATATATATATATATATATATATATATATTAGTGTAAAGCGGTAAATTTCCAGTTTATAAGAGAGAGAGTAATTTGATCGGCGAGAAATCGTTTCACACTGAAGTGTAGCATGATAAAGTGAATGTTATTCTATAATGCAGCTAGGTGTTAGAATTAATGTAAAACGATGCGAGAAAGCTTTGATGTTGCTGAGAAAGTTTTGATGAAAGTTTTCCTTATTTCAATTTTCAAAGTTCAAATTTCGTGTGAAAAAAAAGTTTCAAATTCTTCACATTATCACATTTATTTACTTCTTATAGCTTTTTTAATTTTGATGGATATATTTCTTTTATTTCTTTTTTATTTATTTATTTATGTATTTTTTTTTTTTTTTTTTTTACTTTACTTAAAAAATTGACTACCAAATTAATAGTTTTAATTTTAGTGATTTTTTATACGGTAATACTGAAAGTACACTATTAAAAATTTAGTGTTAGTTTGAACCAAAACTTGGTACTAAAGTAGCTGCAACCACCCGATGGTTTAACATTTTACCATGATTTGGTAATTTTATGTTGAACCAAATATTGGTATTATGTTTTAAATTAAGAAAAACCTAAACATTCGACCGAGGTGGGGATCAAACTGAAGACCTTCTTGTCTGAAGAACTCCCTGGCACTGTGTTATTTTTTTTGCCCGCTTAAACTGTGTGTGTTTCTTTGATTTTGATAAAAGGGCTAAATTTTGTAGCGTCTTTTCTTGACCTATTGGTAAGTTCTGAGTTGTTGCACAAAATTTGCATTTTATCTTATGTTTCTATCACGTTCTTTAATTTAAGTTTGGTTTGGTTTTTGGTTTGGTTTCAGAAAGAATTTTACTGATTCATACTTCCTAGGCAGTATGATAGATTTTTCTCTCTTCTCAAAAGAATATACTTCAATAAACTTTCTTGTAGTAACATCTGGTTAGTGATCAATTGAATAAAGAACTCTTTTTTTTCTTGTAATGAACGTTGGTTTTGAATGACATAATCACACGTGATCTTACTTTACAGATTTTATTTCCACTCTCGGTTTACAGCTGGAGATTTTCAGTGCGCTAGTGGCGCCATCTTCTGAATACATAGGGAATTACAATTGAATGTACGCTGAAAAACTTCATTTGTGAGTGGATGTATGGTGGCTCAAAGTTTTGATGCAAATGTAATTCAATCACAAGAAGTAGAAAACTAAAAAGTGAGGTTGAACCATATTTTTGTATTAAAACTTTACTCCGTATAGTGGTTCAAGTTTGAACTGAAACTTTTAAACTTTTAACTTCTTATACACTTTATAAGAAGAGAGGATAATTTGGTCAAAAGCGAATTGTTTCACACAAAAGGGTAGCATGATTATGGGAATGTTATTCTTTAAATAATGCTATTAGTTATTAAACAATGCGTAATGAATTCAAAACAATACGAGAACGTTTTCATGAAAATTTTCTATTTTAATTTCTCAAAGTTCAAATGGCGTTAAAGAAAAAAAAAAAAAAAAAAAAAAAAAAAAAAAGAAGAAGAAGAAGAAGAAGTTATCCGTGCTTTTACACATATTTGTCTATTTTAGACCTTTCAGTTTTAGCAGTAGCAGGAACACACACACACCTACATATATACCGTGTGATTCATAATAGATGTTACAGCGATTATCTTTCAAACTAACAATCATAGAAAAATACTTCCAAGTACAAAATTGGCTTAAATCAAAAGTGAATTTTAGATATGGCATTTTTTATACAAGGAACTGTATACATATTAAAATACTAAAATTAATATTAATTCGGTTCCTCCTTTCTTGTGACTTATATTTAGAAAAATTTTGCTGTTGTTTTAAGAATAAAAATACCCACCTTAATAAGGGAAAAGTTTGCTGAATCCTTGCAATTTGAAAATTCCAATATTTTTCTCCAAGTCTAAAGGCGCTGTGTCAAAAATAAAAAAATTGTACTTACATTACACTTCAAATAATCTTCATTTATCAATTTACGTTCAATAGTTCAATTATTACAATTATTTACGTCATATAGTTCAATTTATAAATAGAAATATAAGTTTTTATACGAAACCATTTGCGCCAAGACAAAAGTGCCAAATCCCCTCAATTGTCAGTTTAGTTTTGGATACATGTCTTGGTTAAATACGAACTTCAGTGACAGATGATACTGAAAACTGGAAAAATATGGTGGAAAAAACACGTATTTTCTATTACTGTTTTAGTATACCAGATATGTGAATCCACCAAAATCCAAAATCCAAAACACCAAACATTACGGCTAATAATAGATTTGTCAGATTATGTTTAAATATATTAACATATATATTTGTGTGTGTATGTGTGTGTTATATGTATGTGATTATTATTATTATTATTATTATTATTATTATTATTATTATTATTTAGTGGGATGTCTAAATTGAAATCTGAGCATACGTTATTAATTTTGCAAAACCTATGTATATATTGTTCATATTTAATGAAAATTCTTTCACCATTCTAGCTATTATATTGAATTAAAATAAAAGTCGAATATTTAAAGATTATGCTATTCAACATTGTTAGATACTTTTAGTCGCCCTGTAATTAGAAACAACATTAGATTCAAAATTGAGCAGACTGAAAGAAATGCACCCCATGACTGACCTTCAAATGATCCACTACTTTGAATGTTTCTACGCTAAGGTAGTTATGTTTGTATACATATTAAAATACTAAAATTAATATTAATTCGGTTCCTCCTTTCTTGTGACTTATATTTAGAAAAATTTTGCTGTTGTTTTAAGAATAAAAATACCCACCTTAATAAGGGAAAAGTTTGCTGAATCCTTGCAATTTGAAAATTCCAATATTTTTCTCCAAGTCTAAAGGCGCTGTGTCAAAAATAAAAAAATTGTACTTACATTACACTTCAAATAATCTTCATTTATCAATTTACGCAACGTTAAAAACGCCAATGTAAAAAATTTTAAGTGCAGACTGCAGTTTCGGTAGCGTAAAGCATATCGTCATCAGTGCAGAATGACGAAACTGTTAGGACTGTTAGGATGGAATGGATGGGAGGCACCTGTGACCTAGTCACGCATCCTCCAGTACATAATGATGGTATCTAACGGAGAGAATTTCTGAATAAGGCTGGAGGAACCAGCCAGTGAAGAAAGAAAAGATTTTACGTTCCTGGAAAATAAGGGAAAGAAAAAAAGCTCAAGGAGAAGAATCACCGAGGGCTTGCAATAAGATTAAAATCTTAGTGGCACGATCTTCTGTGCTTTTTATTAAGTTAAGGGCATTTTTAAGTTTGGTAACTAGATATGATAAATTAGGAATATTAAGTTCAGTATTAATTTCGTTAATAATTTGGTTTAATTCTGTAAACTGAGAAGTTTGAGCTATAAGGGATCTGCTAATTTCGGATTGGTCAGGGGGAGTGGCTAAGTATTGGGCTTTGGAAATTTCGGATTGGTTAGTGGGAGCAACTTGGCTAGCGTAGCTTATTTTAGAGTTCACAGGGCGAGTAATGAATGTTTTAGTTTTATTTTCTGGAAAAATGGGGCAACCTCGAAAGAGAGCTAGGTGATTTCCACCGCAGTTACAGCACTTCGGATTTTCAACCTTTTTATTTCCCAAAGGGCACTCTTTAGAATCGTGTTCTTCTGAACATTTAACGCACTTTGGTTTCATATGGCAATTTTTTGCTGTATGAAATAGTTGCTGGCATCTGAAGCACTGTAAAGTACGTGTGGGAGTTTTGTAGCTCTCCACGACGATGCGGAAATATAGGAATTTTTCTAAGTGGAAAATTTCTTTACTTTTATCGTTTTTGGGAAGTTGAATTTGAAATAGGGGCAGTTTTTCTTTGGTTTTGAAACTGGTGAATTGAGAAATTTTAATGACATCGAAATTAAGGGATGTAAGGGCATCTTCGATGTCAAGAATACTAGTGTCAAGAGGAAGCCCTCGGATGACTGCCTTGAGAGGTGGGACTTTCCTATCACCCATGGTGTAGAATTGAACTTTCATTTCGTTAAGTGCAAAGATGATTTGGTCGTGCATTTCATCAGTTTCAGGAAAAATTTTAAGATAGTGACCTGCAGGGGTGGCAATGAATTTACAATTATGGGGGGGTTTGCTTAAATTTTTTAGGAGTTGGGTTTTATTTCCACAACGAACTGTAATAAATCTTCCTTTTGGAAGAGGATTCTTTCTTTGAGATTTTTCAGTTTTAGATCCAGAGGGGGGTTGGGGGATGGAATCATCTAAAAGCATTTTTTCCTCAAGAAGATCAAATTTGTTTTTAGTAGGAATGAGAATTTCGGTTTTAGGATTTTTTGCCGGATCAGAATTTTGGGTTAGTTTCCGTTTAGAACCAGGAACGGTAGTTTCAGAATTAGTTGGGAGGGGGGCTGAGAAATTTACATCAAAGGAAACAGAACTAATATTACTTTCCCCAGCAGACTGGTCCTCCATAACATCATCAGTCCTGGTCCAATCACTGGAAGCAATTGTTCCGAATCCAGGTCGGAAGTCAGGAAAATTCGGGTATCTTGAGTGGATTTCTGAGATATTGAAGGTCTCAAGAGGTCATTCTTTGGTGACATTTCCACTAATATCAATGAGTTTAAAGTTAGATTTAAGGATCTCTTTGTATAGGTCATCATCCATTTGAGTGAAGAATTCAGGATTGACAAGATCGAAACTTTCACTTTCAATATGAGAGATGATGTCTCTACATAGTTCTCTGTTGGATTCCGCAAAATGCGGGTCTTTCATCATCATTTGCTTATATTCGGGAGTGGTGTAGAAAGGAGGATTTTTAGAAGTCATGATGAATTAGTGTACCTCGAAAATTAGCCCTGAAAAGGGCTTCAAAGTACACTAAGGAAGATTTCAGAATAGAGATAATAGCAATATTATCATCTAGGTCCGCCAGATGGCGACACTTGGCAGCTCAGAAAAAGTGCGACTGTACCCTACCAGAGCAACAATCCGTCCATAGATTATTGCTCATATATATAGGTAAGGAAGCGGATTATAGAGTCAGAGTAGCAACCAACAGGAATTTAAGAAACTGGAGCTGCAAGCCAATGGGAATTTGGGATGAAGAAAGCTATGTAAAAAATAAAAATGTGTGGATTTTATGTAATTTTTCCAAAAATCCGAGAGAGAGGGTACGGAAAAAATCGCAATTAATGATACTTTTATGAATTTTATAGATATGGAAAGCTTCTAGAAAATCGAATTCATGTAAGAGTTTAGGCTGACAGATTATTTTAGCTGAATTAAAGTTGAAATTGTGGTTATTTTCCCAACAATGCTTAGCAATGGCCGATTTTTTAGTTTCTTGTTTCTGAATATAGCTCATGTGTTCTTTAAGTTGAATATGAGTTTACGTTTTGTTTGACCAATATATGATTGTCCACATTGACAAGGAAATACTATATATACCCCAAAAGTTATGTGTATCAGTAGGGTCTTTTAATCTAGAAAGGGCTAATTTATTTAAGGGTGAGAAAATTATTTTAAAGTTATATTATTTAAGAACTTTAGCTATAGCAAAACTAGATTTGGGGAAAAAAGGCAAAACAATACTGATGTTGGAAAAAGACTTAGACGTAGAAGTACGAGAAATATGAGGCTTTTCTAGTCTATAAATAAATTTAGAATTACTTGAAGCTGACATGTATTACTTAAGTTATTCAGCTTAATTGTTGAATGTAATCTTAGATGTCACAAAGCAGGTTTCTGAGCAGGAAATCATAAAATAACTCAAATACATTACGACTTTAGAGAGACACTTCTTACATATTTATACACACTAAACTTTAATAAATTAAGATGCATTTTTAAAATGAAATAAAGGAAGTTTTCTATAGAAGCAGTATGATAAATACTAATAATTCGACTACAACTTTACAAGGCTACACAAAAAGTATTTGGGATAACATTATTATTATTTCGCAAATTTTTACTTTCCGAACATTTTATGTAAGCGGAAAGTATTGTATGATTTGCGAAATGAATTTTGTATCTCGCATAACTCAAAAAAGAACAGTTGTAGAATGTTGCAAATTTATATTTTGGATAATCTTGACGTCTAATAGTACACCTCTAATTTTGGTTTTTGATTGTGTATGTGTGTGAGTGAACATTATAGCGTCTCAACGCTTTGTTCGAGTGAGCTGAAAATTGGTACGTTTGTTATAGGTCACTGTAGCACGAACTCTATTGATTTTAGTGAATCTAGCACTTATAGTTTTTTTTTTTTTTTTTTTTTTTTTACAGAGACACAACAAAAAATTCTTTATCATTATAGCCTTATGGTCTGAAATCATTTCAAGTGCGATAACGTCTAAATGCCTTATTCGATTGAGCTGAAAATTTATATACGTGTTGCAGGTCACCGTTGCATAAAATGCGTAGTTTTTGCACTTATAGAGTTTTACATGGACACAACAAAAAATTCTTTATCATTATGGCGTATGGGCGGAAATCATTCAAAGTGCGATAACGTCTAAATTCCTTATTCGATTGATCTGAAAATTTATATACGTATTATAGGTCACTGTTGCGTAACCTGTGTAGCTTTTGGTGAATCTAGCACTTATAGTTTGTTTACAGGGTCATAACAAAAAATTCTTTATCATTATGGACTATGGGCTGACATTATTTCAAATGCGACAGCGTATAAATGCCTTATTCGATTAAGCTGAAAAATTATACACATATTATAAATTTCCGTCGCACGAGTTGTGTAAATTTCTGTGAATCTAGCGCTTGTAATTTTTTTATACAGGGACACAAAAAATAAATATTCTTTATCATTATGTCCTACGGGCCCAAATTTTTTAATGATTGAGCTGAAAATTTATACACATGTTATAAATCAGCGTCATACGAACTGCATAAATTTTGATGAATCTACCATTTTTAGTTTTTTTTACAGGGACACAAAGAAAATTTCTTTATCATTATGGCCCTTGGGCTCAAATTTTAAAAGTGCAATAGCGTCTAAACGCCTTATTTGATTGAGCTGAAAACTTATACTCATGTTATAGGTTACCATTTCACGAACTGCATAGATTTTGGTGAACCTAGTAATTATAGTTTTTTTTTACAGAGACGCAACGAAAAATTCTTCAGCATTGTGCCTTATGGGCTCAAATTTTTTAAAGTGCGATAACGTTTAAACGCCTTATCCGACTGAGTTGGAAATTTTTATACATGTTATAGATCACTGTCACACGAACTGCATAAGTTTTGGAGAATCTAGCACGTATAGATTTTACAGGAACACAAACAAAAGTTCTTTATCATTGTGGCTTATGAACTCAAATTATTTAAAGTGCTATAGCGTCTAAACGCCTCATCCGAAGGAGTTAAAAATGTAAACATATGTTATGGGTCATCGTCGCACGATATAGATTTTAGTGAGTCTATTATTTATATATTTTTACAGGGACACAACGAAAAATTTTTATTAATATGGCGTATGGGCTCAAATTAATGAAAGGGCAATAGCGTTAAATTAAGCAATATACTATATACAGAAAAATACTCAACCCTATTATAATGCTTCTTTTATTTATTTAACGATTTCTCTTACTTTATTTATACAACTGTTAATTGCTTTACGTTCGGAAAGTCGAGTGGAGTCGCTCCATATATTTATATTTTTCTGTTGCTCTGTATACTGTATAAAAATAGAATATTTCCGTTATAATGCACAAAATTTAGAATATTAAAAAAAAAAAAAATCTCATAACGCAATTAAAAATTCCTTCCATTTATGTCTTATAAACTATCTGAATATCTTGTATGGCCCTGTAAAACAATCAGAGATGTTAACCGTGATCTATTCTACAGAAAACATATGTATCTAGATATTGTATGTTAATTTTTTTATGTTTTATGCAATATAAGGAAATTAAACTAGATTTTAAGAAAAAAAAAAACTAGATGGAAAAACTGAAGTCATAAATACTTTTAATTCTGTCGGAAATTGTAAAAATTTTCTATATTATATATTAGTAAAAACTTTTATTAAAAAAATTAATTAATTAAAGAATATGTCATGCTCGAACTCCAGTCAGACCAAAGCGTTCATAATAGAGTTCTGCCTTTTAACAATTTTTAATCTTTCTCTCTTAAACAGTTTCAATTTGCAGGTGACCCCTTAAGAGAATCAGCTGTTAATTTCTTGACAATATAGCATAATATCAGTTTGCATTAAGTTTTTTAAACTGTTGGTTTTGTGTGTTTAAGCGATCTTAATTGCTGTTTTAAAATAAATGGATTTTTATTTATTTTTTATCATCTCATGGATAACCCTCTAAAGTAAAAACTTTCTTGTCTCAAAATAGATGTGAGAAATTGCATGTAAAATGACGTAAATTGTCATTTTAAAATTTAATTATCTCGGAAACTATTTCACTTAGAAACATGGTGCTTCTTTTGTTTTTCTTCTCCCACCGAAAACAAAATTGAAAAAAATATTAATGACAGTAAAGGAGGGACTGTATAAAAATTAACTTTAGTATTTTAATATATATACAACCAAAAAATGCCATATTTGAAATTTACTCTCGATTTGAACCAGTTTTGTAATTGCAAGCAGTGTTGCCAGGTTTTGGTACTTTTTTATTCAATAGTCACCAATAATTTTGAGAAGTAATATTTCATATACATAATAGACGATTAATGATTAGCCTCAACCGTTACCTTTGAAATTTAGTGATGGTTATTGAGCAAAAAAGTCGCAAAATCTGGCAATACTGAATGGAAGTATGTTTCTGTAACTGTTATTTTAAGAGATAATAGCTGTAACATCTACATTGAATCACCAGGTAGGGAAGAGTGGGGTACAATGGACCGCTCCCTATAATTTATTTATTTATTTATTTTTATGGTTCTTATTTTGGTACATAGATAGCAGCGCTGCAATGATGAAATTTGGCCAGCAACTTCATGCCTAACTAACAATTTAGCCCTTATATTCGTGAAGTTTAGTTTACGGTAGCCAAAAGTAAATATTTTCAGTTAAACATTTTTTTCTTTTCGTCTTTCAGGAATAATGATCTGGAACAGACTATTTAGCACAATAAAGAGCTACGGTCATCTATTATTATATTTAATCTCATTAAAATATTTTTAAGAGGATTTTTTATTTTTATTTTTTAATCATCTTCTGTCAGAGGTCCAGGCGGGGTACAATAGGCCACTAAGAAACGGAGTACAATGGACCATGGTCCATTTACCTCAGTTCTCTGTCATAATAAACTGATTTACGAAATCTGCATTTTTGAAGTGCTAGCTATAAATTATATGTAAAAATTTCACAGTTAACCTTAATTATATCTATTATGTCTTCAAAGATGAATAAGAAAGCAATTTACTTTGAGGTTTCTTCTTATTTATTTTTAATAACCATTCAGTTACTTTTGTATTCTTATATTTTTACAAATATCATACAGCTATAACAAACTAAATTAAATAATGCAGTTAAAAAATAATAATACGAATAAATTTGACGAAAAAGACGGTTTTACATTTTGTTGGTTTAAGAGTCATTTTTTTTTAAGCTGGACACTTTTGATAGTTGACATCTTAAATTTTCCCCAAACTTTCAGGATATGTTAATAGTACTGTGATAAGAAAAAGTGAAATTTAATTTTTTCTGAATTTCATTTGTTTGACCTAGAGAGGGGGGTCGAAGTTTGAGGCCTTAAATAAATGGTGCCATTTTAATATCATTTTACTCATAAAGCCATGAGTGACCCATGTCAATTTTTTTTAAATACGGATACTACTTGATACTAAGTACATTTTAGCATAAACAGTTTGGTGGGTCACTCATGGCTTTAGAGGCCAAGGTCCTTCGAAAATGCAGTTTTCGTTGATTTTTTCCATGTTTTCAGTCTGAATATCTGCTAAGGCCATGAGTGCCCCATAGAAATAATTATGGGGTTAATTACACACATTAGTATAGAACATAAAAATATTTAAAATAGCATGAGTTACTCTTGGCTTTAGTAGTTAAACGGTCTCAAAGTTGAAAATTTTCAAAAAAAGGTCAAATTTGATGGCAAATTACTCTATAAGCCATGAGTCAATAACTATGAGACACAGTTTTAATTATACCATAGATGGTTTAGTTTTAGACCCAGGTTACAAACCTATGGGGCTTGCAAGATTTATTTAGATACAGTCTATTTTATATCGCCAATGTGTACCTCTTCTATGTAGTACAAAACGCTTGAGACCCAATTTTGTAATACATTAATGCTTGTTTAAAACTTCCCAATTTACATTACAGAGGCCAGCATCAAAATAAATATAAAATAAATATAAAATTAAAAAATCTGGAGTGACTCCACTCGACTTTCCGAACATTGAGTAATTAACAGTTTTGTAGATAAAACCTATAAATGCTAGATTCACCAAAATGCTTATAGTTAGTGAAACAGTGATTTATAATACTCATATAAATTTTCAGCTCAACTGAATAAGGCGTTTAGATGCTATCGCACTTTAAAAAATTTGGTCCCATAGGCCATAATGATAAAGAATTTTTCTTTGTGTCCCTGTAAAAAAACAAGTGCTAAATTCACCAAAATCTATACAGTTGGGGCAACTCTGACCTATAACATGTGTAGAAATGTTTTGCTCAGATTCATAGGGCGTTTAGACGCTATCACACTTTTAAAAATTTGGCCCCATGGACCATAATGATAAAGAATTTTTCTTTGTGTCCCTGTAAAAAAACTATAAGTGCTAGATTCTCCAAAATCTATACAGATTGAGTATCTGTGAAATATGATATGTGTATTTTTTTTTTTTTTTGCTCAATTGAATGAGGCGTTTAGATGTTATCGCACTTTTAAGATTTTGGTCCCATAGGCCATAATGATAAAGAATTTTTTTTGTGTCCCTGTAAAAAAACTATAAGGGCTAGATTCATCAAAATCAATAGGGTTCGTGCTACGGTGACTTGCAACATGCGTACCAACTTACATCTCATTCGAGCAAAGCGTTTAGACGCTAGCGTGTTCACTCACACACATACACACACACATATACACACATACATACACACATACATACATCATCACAAAAATAGTGAAAACGGACTCAGGAGATCTCGAAACGTGTAGAAACATTAAAATCTCAAATTCGTATTTTTGACATGACTACAATAGTTTCCTCACTATAGTGTTCGGTAAGTAAAAATTACATAGGGGAGACCGAGGCAAGTTGAAGTACGGGGTAAGTTGAAACATGGAAATAAAAAATACAATTTTTAAGTTCTTATTTATTGCCAATAAAGGAAGTACAGACACACAAAACCTACTTTACAATGTAAAAAAAAATGTGTATGTAAACATCTGTCGATTTTATTAGGATAAAACTGTTTTTGAGTACTGTTTTTTACTGTGAGTAAAAATTCAAATTTTTAAATGATCTCGCATTTTATGTAGCATACATTAGTGAATGTTTCTGATTGATTCAGCGTTTATAGTGTATAGTTGCAGCTTGCTAATCATATGATTTGAAACGCCCACGAGCATAAGTACTCGTAACTTAACATCTCGTGAAGTGAAAATTGTTGGCAGGGGCCAGCTGAAACAAATATAGAGGAAGCTACTTGAAACACCTGTTTCAATTAGTACCATGCGCAATTATTATTATTATTATTATTATTGTATACAGTCTTGTTTTCACCACCCCAATAACAATTTGCACATTTCGGATGTATCTTACGTTACTTTTACATTATAATGACCATAATTAAATGGACCATATTTAAAATAAAGGTCATAATAGTATCAGATTTAGTAAATAATTACAGTAGAATTTTGCACTTAATGAACATTTATTTTTAAAAATAACTATAATCAGGTTGATAAATTAGTTTATAATAATAGGCGTTGCAGAAGGCTTATGAAAGTTGTTACAGTAATTTAATACAAAAAGAGAGGGGAATTTCAAGTTCACAAATAAAGTAAAGAAATTCTCTATTATTCAATGAACGCGATAAGACTTGTAAAATATTGTCCAAACTGATACCTCGAATGTCATCTTGTATGGGCCAGGCAAAACAAACATTTTTAGATTTGATTTGTCCCTTTAGAAATTCGATCTTTGCCAGCTTCACAGGCACTTTACCTGTACTATCAAACATCTGTAAGATTTGTCCCACATAGAACACCTATTGCTTTTTCCCAGAGCATGAGACCACAGACCAACACTCAATTTCCAGTATGTACTTGTTCTGAAAATTCTGTTTAGCAACTTTCCTCTAATTCTAATGCACTTATCTCTTGGAAAATTTTAAAAAACCAAGGTGGAAAAAATTATTTTAAACCCCATAAATAAAGATACAGCCACTGCAGTGTAAGCTATTTTATTATTATTATTAATTTTATAGTGCTTTTGCATTTCTTTTGTGCACGGGGCTAATTGAAACAGGTGTTTCAAGTAGCCCCCCTTATATTTCTTTCAGCTAGCCCCTGCCCACAATTTTCACTTTATGAGATGTTATGCTTCCAGTACTTAAGCTCGTGGGCGTTTCAAATCATATGATTAGCAAGCTGCAACTATACACTATAAACGCAAAATCAGTCAGAAACATTCACTAATTTTTGTTACATAAAATGCGACATCATTTAAAATTTTGCAATTTTACTCACAGTAAAGAAACAGTACTCTAAAACAGTTTTATCCTCATAAAATAGACAGATATTTGCATACATTTTTTTTTTCTACATTGTAAAGTACGCTTTGTGTATCTGTACTTCCCTTTATTACAATAAATAAGAACTTAAAAATTGCATTAAAAGCAAAAACTATTTTATTTATGAGACAAAACTTTAGTTAAAATACATTTAAAAACAAAAAAATACATTTAAATATTAAATTTAAATATTAAATACATATATTAAAATATATTTTTGTTTTTAAATGTATTTTAACTAAAGTTTCGTCTCGTAAATAAAATAGTATTTGTTTTTAATATATATATAATTGAGACGGTTTGATGTTTGTGTACGTTAAAAATTGTATTTTTTATTTCCATGTTTTAAATAATTCCGTACTTCTCCCCTACGTGATTTTTTTAATTTTATTATTATTTTCATGCTGGCCTCTGTAATGCAAAATGGGAAGTTTAAACAGGCATTAATATATTGCAAAATTGGGTCTCAAGCATTTTGTACTACATAGAAGAGGTACACATTGGCGATATAAAATAGACTGTATCTAAATAAATCTTGCAAGCCCCATAGGTTTGTAACCTGGGTCTAAAACTAGACCATCTAGGGTATAATTAAAACTTTGTCTCATAGTTATTGACTCATGGCTTATAGAGAAATTTACCGTCAAATTTGACCTTTTTTTTTTGAAAATTTTCAACTTTGAGACCGTTTAACTACTAAAGCCAAGAGTAACCCATGCTATTTTAAATATTTTTATGTTCTATAGTAAGGTGTGTAATTAACCCCATAATTATTTCAATGGGGCACTCATGGCCTTAGCAGATATTCAGACTGAAAACGTGGAAAAAATCAACGAAAACTGCATTTTCGAAGGACCTTGGCCTTTAAAGCCATGAGTGACCCACCAAACTGTTTATGCTAAAATGTACTTAGTATCAAGTAGTATCCGTATTTAAAAAAAATGACATGGGTCACTCATGGCTTTAGGAGTAAAGGGATATTAAAATGGCACCATTTACTTACGGCCTCAAACTTCGACTCCCTCTCTAGGTCAAACAAATGAAATTCAGAAAAATTAAATTTCACTTTTTCTTATCACAGTACTACTAACATATCCTGAAAGTTTCGGGGAAATTAAAAATGTCAACTATCACACCTCCATAGACTTTGTCCAGCTTTAAAAAAAATGGCTCTTAATCACAGAAATAAAAGATAAAGAATCTGTTTCTGTGAGATTCATGCAGCGAAAACTTAATTAAGATCTCTACATTTTTTCCTAAGAGTGTTTTTATAGCTCTTGTAAATTTTCAAGCTATTATAATGATGAGTTTTCCAGACCCTACAACTTCACAAGAAAACAGTAGATTTTTAGTGACACAAAAATTATTTAGCGTATTATTTTCTAATTTTAATGTTCATTAATTTACATTATTTGCATGAATCGAAGACATAAATAAACAAAGATAATATACTCTACATTTTATACTATTAGAAAGCATACTACATTAGTATGCTTTTTAAATTTGACCTGTGTTCCATAGTACCCCATGTCATGGACCATTGTACCCTGCGGTCGGGGAACAATGGGCCATTTTGTCAGTTGTTATTAAAAAAATTACATTAAAAAAAGTTAGCATAATTATTGCTATTGATTGAGTGCCACATAAGACCCAATATATAGGTAATATGCACACATATTTTCAATAGCGATAAATTATTACTTTTTCAGTAAACACCTAAAATTTCCAAAATTGGTCCATTGTGCCCCACTCTCCCCTACATATAATTAAGTTTATTTCAAACATTGACTACCAAATTGGTAATTTTTATTTTTCACATGCGTGATTTAATAAAGTAATAACTCTACATTGGGTGATCATATAATCAGAATTTCTTTAATTTTGGCATTTACTTTTATTTTTATTTATTTATTCTTCCCACCCCCACCCCCACCCCCTATGTAAATACTAAACTAAGTAACTTTGAATTTCAGACTTACAAAGAAAATTCTTAAATTCACATTTTCAAGTAATGATTTTTTCACGAGTATAATTAGGAAACCAACCACAATTTGAAGAAAGACAAAAATATTTTGGATTACTCTGTATCATAAAAAGCTACAAACGCTTTGTAACTCTAACACATGATTTCACTTACTATTTACAAATATTTGTGCTTTTTTTTTTTTTGTAGTAGTAATATCAAGATAATGGTTAGCGTTCCTTCCTACACGGTTGGGCCTGGGTTCGAAGTCTGGAGAAGGCATGGATGTGTTGCCCCTGTTAGGGATAGTGATGACCGCCCATTGGGTGCCCCTTCACAAATGGTCATCCATTCGACGACCCCCCGGCCAATGCTTGTGGCATGTGTGCGGCGCCATTAGAATATATATATATATATATATATATATATATATATATATACATTCTGAAGCATAAAATGCACACTTTTAATTTTCGATGAAACACGAGTATTTGTAAGAAATTAATTATTTACTGCGCATATAGGGGAAAAAAGACGCAGTTTAAAAGCTAGATAAATAGTGCAATTTATGTCAAAAGTTCATTTGAATTGAATAAAAATTAAGAAAGTTATCCTAAAAGGAATGAGCTGAATTTTATCTTTTTCCAAAAGTTTCGAGCTTATACATGAGTCCTGCTTGATAATATTTTATGTTTTTGGAGAAAAAAAAATTGCAGTACTTTTCCAATTTTTAATGTTTGAAATTTCTATAATAATATTTAATAATTTAAGCGTTATAAATCATAATTATTAACTTTATGTTCCGATTTACGAAATAAGATTTTGTTCTGGTAAAGGTAGAGGCTCAAAAGGAAAATTACATTTCTTGGACAAAAAGCACCATCCCATATTCAGAAAGTACCTCTTCACCCACTATACAAAAAAAAAAAAAAAAAAAAAAAAATACACATGATTTGAAACTTATTGCATTTATTTCATTTATTACAGGCTTACATATAAATTCGTTATTTAGAAAAAGTGACCAATATAATATCAAATTTTACCTCCTTATATAAGTTTTATTTTTGTTCTTTTAACAATTTTGTAGTTGACTAATTCTTAAAGCTAGTTGGCATAGGTGGACTCTCTTCAGTTCTCTATCACATAATTGTTCTTATAAATTTTTACTGCAAGTCATACTGTATTCATAATAACAGAAATATATTTAGCCGACTGTTCGACAGGGTCGTAGATTGAAATGCCCCATCTGGTAGGCTGTTCACCGTTCAGCTCGATAATTTTCTGATTCATTTTATTATTATTTCTTTCGTATTTCAGTTTTCATACAATTTTGCATTATTTCTAATGCAGCGATCTCGACAATGCAAGTGTATGTTAAATACTGCTTTGACACGTTCAGAAAATTTTAAATTTCGAATAATTTACGAAGTTTTCAAAATAAAATGTTCATAGTTAATGGTGTTCAATAAGTGATATTTTATGAGGGATCTGACATCTTTACGATAAAAATATTCTTCTTAATGGATGTTTATGCGAAATTTTGCTCTATTCTGCCATGTTGTGAAAAACGTGAATTTTAAATAACTTACGGAGTTTTCAACATAGAATAATCGTAGTCAATTAATATGCTCATTCCTGTATCCTAAATGATATTTCAAAAGTGGTCTGACATCTTTACGATGAAAATAATCATCATGATAGACGTTTATGCAAAATTTTATCCTATTCTCCCATATATTAAGAAAAAAAAAAAAAAAAGCGCATTAATTTTTAATAATTTACGTTTTTTAAAGTAGAATGTTTATAGTTACTGATGTTCATATCAGAGTCGTAAATTTCGAAATTTTACCCTATTCTCCTGTTAAAAAGTCTTAAAATTCGAATAACTTAAAAAGTTTTCAAATTAGAATATTGAATAGGGTTCTTGACAGTATCATAAGTGATATTTTAAAACTGCTTCCGACCATTTTTACGATCATTCTTTTTTGAGATATTATCTAAAGAGACTAATATAACTAATTAACTAACATGATGAATGGACACCGCATCAATAACTTACGAATGGACACCGCATCAATAACCTACGAATGGATACCAAATCAATTTTGTGATTTTCCGATTTCTCACACCTCAAAACGAGTAAAAAAAGTATTAAAAAAAAAAAAAAACGAGGTCGAAACGATTACCTAAGTTCCCCATGCCTATAGTATGCAGGGAAACAAATAGTATATATATATATATATATATATATATATATATTTTCCTCTTCTTTTTCTTTTAAATTTGTTCTAGTCTAGACATTTGTAAAAATATTTATCAGATAATTTTCAACGCTTAATTAACTTCGCATATGGAATATATAATCTTTATTTCCAGAAAAAAAAAATTATTAGTTTGTAAAATGTGAAATACTTGTAATAAAAATATTCATCTCTACTTGGTAAATTTTCTTTATCTTTACTATTATAATTTAAATATATTTGATGTGTAAGTATATTATGGTAACCATCTAACATCTGCTTATAACTCTATAATTCAAAGCTCAAAAGATGTTATCTAAAATCTAAATCATCATCGAAAAATGTTTTACAATTATTTTCTTTCCCTATTGTTTTACAGCGTGACTTTTGATTACACTGCTCTGGGGGGGAAAAAATCCAGATCTGATACCATTCTTGCAGATTCTTATGTAAAATGACTTCCTGAATGCGAATATGACCACCATTTTGCCCAATCACCCACCGTTTTCTAGATACACCCCCCTCCCTCATTTTTATCATTGTTTGGTAATTTTATACCCATCAGTTTGATTTGGAGAGGAACGATGATTATTTTTACCGTTAAATGTCTTCTGACCTGAGGGGCTACAGAGGTACAAAGTTCTAAAATACGAACATTTGTAGTAAGGAGGAAATTTGAGGGGATTTGTCCCCAGAAAACAAAAGAAAATCAATAAAAACAATCAGTTTCTGTTTCTTTTATTTTATTTTCTTGTCCTTTTTTTACCCGCAGTGTTTCTCTTATTTTTTACATTTTCCAGCTTCCAGTTTGCCATTTTCTTGCCAAAACACCCCAAATAATAAAAATTATACAGTGAAAATTTTTTCAAAATGTTGGTGAGTGGAGTAAAGTCTCAAAGCCCTCGCAAGAAAGTTTGACTGATTCACTGTACGGCATTTACTTTCAATAACTCCCACGTTAAATGTTTTGGGCAGTAAAACATGAACAGTAAAATATTCTCCTTTGACCGTGTTAAAGATCACCATACAAGATCACCACCGTCGAGAACACCATAAAGTTCACTCTCTTATCGCAAAACGTGTACTAAAGGTAAATAACGACTGACGACTAGAATGATAAGAGCACCTTTAACACGTGTCAAAGCTGGAGATTTTACTGTTCATGTTTCACTGCTCAAAACATTTAACGTGGGAGTATTGAAAGCAAACGTCGTACAGTGAATCAGTCAAACTTTCTTGCGAGGGCTTTGAGACTTTACTCCACTGACCACCATTTTGAAAAAAAATTCACTATATAATTTTTATTATTTGGGGTGTTTTTGGTAAGAAAATGGCAAACTGGAAACTATAATATGTAAAAAATAAGAGAAATATTGCGGGAAAAAAAAAAGGAAACTGAAACAGAAACTGATTGTTTTTATTGATTTTCTTTTGTTTTCTGGGCAGAAATCCCCTCAAATTTCCTCCTTATTACAAATGTTCGTGCTTTAGAACTTTCTACCTCTGTAGCTTCTCAGGTCAGAAGACATTTAACGGTTAAAATAATCATCGTTCCTCTCCAAAACAAACTGATGGGTATAAAATTACCAAACAATGATAAAAATGAAGGAGGGGGTGTATCTAGAAAGCGTCGAGTGATTGGGCAAAATGGTGGTCATATTCGAATTCAGGAGATCATTTTACATAAGAATATGCTGAAATGGTGTCAGAGGCAATTTTTATGCTGAGCAGTGTTATTTTTAGCACTATGTAAACTTTTCCATATTGCAATTATATTTATGCAATAAAACTATCATCAAAAGTTTTAATAAAAACTGACTGCTTTAGAAATATTATTAATTATTACTTTTATTTTCTTATTTTTTTATTAGTTCAGAAGTATATTTTTAAAATATTGAATACTGTATTACATTAAACATATAATATACTTTATATAATACAGGATAATCCCATTAGGAGTTATATTAACAGCATTTAGATTAAAACATTCTGACCAATTTTAAAGGCTGTCACCATTAGAACATATTGAAAGATTTAGTTTTCAAATAGGTTATTAAATATTAATAGTCTAAGAAAAAAATCTGGTGTGTTACACATGACTTCCGTTACCTAACACTACATATATTATTATTTATTATTATTATTGTTATTATTTTGAGGAGGGATATGGTTAGAAGGCAAAAAACTTGCCTTACTAATTAAAACGTTTACCAATTTTCTTGTAGTAACCAACTAATACATATATTGTTATAAGATTTAAAGCGAAGTGAATTTAAAGAAAACGAAATTAAAGAATATAAGTAGAATCGCTTTTTGAATTACCCACTTCCGTGACCTTAAATAATGGATCTAATCAGAACATTAATAAATTTTCTAACAACGAATAATTAAAGTAATAACAATAATAATTAGTTTTAAAAATCATAATAATATTTATTATTATTGTTGATTAGTTTAAATTTACTATTAATTCAGCAGTGATAAATACGGACGGCTATACAAAATAGAGACAGAAAACATCTATACAAAATGAATAATTAAAAAAAAAAAAATCATCTCTTAAAAAGAAATAGTGATTAATGTATTCTTTTAAAACTAAAAAAAGTCTTTTTTTTTTTTCTTCTTCTTCTTCTTTCAACTATCTTTTGTTAAATAAAAAAAAAAAAAAAAAATCCTATAAAATAGTTTCAGGCATTGACAAAAAAAAAAAAAAAAAAAAAAAAAAAAAAAAAAAGTCGAAACAAAATATATAAACCACTTTTTTATGTAGATTTTTTTCCTGGCATGTTGAAAATGAAGCTGAATTTCCGCATTGCGTACTGAAATACCTTAAGGGCATTTGAAATTAAATTTAGTTAATTTAAAAGAAAATGAAAGTTCTCCAAACATATATTTAAATAGTATTATCTTAATATTTTTTAATGAGATTTAATTTTTTTAATGAGATTACTAATAAAATTTTTAAAGCAAATTCATGAACAAATTTTTGATGCGATATTTTGAAATTTCACGTACTTTAAAATACATATACATACCATGAGATAACTGCTGTTTTCTCTTCAAAAAACAGTAATCATACTGAAAAAATAATTTTGCCGCCATTTATGAGATTAGTAAATGGCCGTAATGTGAGGGGGGGGGGAATATAATAATGAACTTGGGGATTTTATTTGTGATAAAATTTGACAAAAGCACCTCACACAAATTTATTTGTAAAATATTGCAAACGGAAGAGCCATTACTTTATGACCATCCCTCACACAGAGCAATAAGCTCGCCCGGGAGCAAAACCAAGGTGCATGCGCGTCTGATGCCGGAGTATATAAAATGTCTGTGCACTGACTTTCTACGTGTAGAGTGTTTATCGCCATAATGAGAAAAGCAACTAATTTCCTGGATTTCGATAAAAGTTGACTTGTTATGGCTTCACACCTGGAAATATCAGTTTCATTTTGCATATTTTGTGGTCTGATCGCGGTCGGGAGCACTTATTGAAGGTGGTGCATGAATGATGGAACAGCAAATAGCGGTTTTCCAACCGCGACGTATTGTTTCCAGGACACAGCGAAGACTATTCACTTAAGGCCACCGCACTTTAGAATGTAAAATACATCGGAGGGGGGGGGGGGAATGCTAGAAACACGGGAAAAAAGAGTCAAAAATCCATAGAAAAAAGCATGGGACGAAAACAAAAAAGCTCACAATGTCAAGTGTGAAGGGGGAAAAAAAAAGAAAAAAAAGAAAAAAAACGGCTAACACCGGAAAGGACAAAAGGAAAGAATTGACTAGAAAAAGACATCGAAGAGCGGGAACGAGCGGGCTGGGGCATTGAATATGTCGTCGAGGGCTAATACGACTCGTATTTACGCAGCGCTCCCCATGACCCATGACCAAACAGCTACAACGGCTGAGCTGAAATCACTAGCAGCTACAATAGTGGTGACCTAGACAATGTATTTCAACACACAGTACAGAGTGCACTTCTGCGTATGGGCAGTTAACGTCCAATTCGAATCTCTGCTCTTACTCTGCTCATCGCCAATAGTATCTGCAATTAGCCAAGAAACATCGGCATTGGAGAATAGAAAAACGTAAGAAAGTCGCCTGATCCGACAAATCATGTTTTCTGACCATTTACTTTGACCTTCGAGTTCAAATACGCCGATTTTCAACAAAAATACTAGCATCTGAATGCACATTCGGTCGGATATGAGGCGGTAGTGTTGGTATTATGGTACGTATGATGTTTTTAAGGGGCCCAGCAATCTTCCCCATAAAAAATCTCTTCTCTGTGCTATAGGAACATCTTTACAAACCAGGTGCACCCCTTCATGGCAACAGTGTTCCCGGCAGGTGCTAATGTTTACCAGCATAATAATGCACCATGTTGCAAGGGTTAAATCATCAAGGAATGGTTAGAGGAACATTTTGATGAATTTCAAGCCTTGAAATTCAATCTTGGCCCCAGAATTCATCTAACTTCAATCCAATTGAACATTTGTAGTTCAATCTGGAATACCGAATTCGTACTGCTACGTACATTCATATGTACTATCACGAATGCATGCTACTTGCAGGACCAGTTTATAAGTTCCCAGTTCCAGATACCGCAAACTAACAATCAGCACCTTGTCGAGTCAATACTTCAACAAGTGTTGACGGTTTTGAGAGTGAAATGTTGCTTTATTTCATATTAAATAGATAGTCATGATGTAAAAGCTCTTCGGTGTTTATAAAATTTTTGAAATATTCAAGTTTAAGCTATTCATTACCATGTCTGTATGAAACTTTGGAGATCTCATTCATTTACAAATGAAATAAAAAAATTAACAATATAATTCTCATTGGTTATTAATTTAAAAGAAAACAAATACATGAAAAACAAAGAAAAAACTTCTAAAATATGTATAATGATTAATAATTGACTATGAAAACATTTTTTTTTCTAAAATTCAAGGCTTTCATATAACATTAAATGGTTTCCCCTCTGCTACTGTTTAAACCATTTTTTTTTTTATATTGCAATTATTTTTTACAAGTAATGATAATAAAATTTGAAGTAAGAAAATAACTGAGAGAAGCTATAATAATAGAACAAAATGTTTGCATGCAAAGAGAATAGAAAAAACGACGATGAAGAAACGAAAACATGAAATAAATAAATAAATATCAAATACATACCATTTCTTAAATTACATTTGAGTTTATTTTTTATTAATATTTAAATATATATCAATAGAAATCGATATAATTTTCTAATTAATATTTAAACTCAAGTTAGTAATTTTTTGTCTTATTCATTTTACCTTCTTATAGACGTTTATTTTTGCATTTTTGTAGCAAAAAATAAATAAATAAATAAATAAAAACCATTTTAAAAAATGTACAAATTTTAAAGATTCAATAAAAAGTTACAGAAAATTTGTAACTGAAGAAAAGAAGACATTCAATGACAATTTTAAATTTCAAAAAGAATTTTTTACACTTAAAATCATTGAAAGAGAACCTTACATTCTGGTTAGAAAATCTGTCCCTATTTTTCTTTCTTTTAAGTACAAATATATTCAAACAAGGAAATAATTATATTTCAAATTTTACTTAGGCTTCAAATTTATTTTGAAATAAAGTAGCAAAACGAAAAACATTTTTAAGGAGGAAAATGACTTTTTTATGATTTTGTTCGCTCAAAATAGATTGAAAAATAACTCTCTTAAAGAGAGGTATGCTAACATTTTATGATTAGAGCATATGTTTTCTATGCCGTTTTGTTTAATACTTGAAATTTCGTTTCCTTTTATTTTATTTTATCTTTTTAAATGAATTACGTTTATTTAACCTACGAAGATTAATAATCTTATATATTAATTTTGTATCTAAAAATTTCAACATAACCACCCACATAAATTAGTAAATTCTTTATAAGAATGAGAAATGAGCAAAAATGTTTAAACTTAATAATATTATAGTTTTAAAAAATTAAAGAACACGTTTTTATAGAAATGTGAACTAAAAAAGCACAAAATATCTATCTTAGTATTAAAATGCAAGATAAGAGAAAATTGTGTGAGTGACACACCATAATATTTACGTACATTTAAATCATTAATTAAAATAACTTAGAATTAAACAAAAACCATTTTTTAAAAATCTCCCCTGACTGGGATCGAACGCTGGACCTTTAGGTTCGTAGCGCGGAGCCTTACCTCAACGCCACATCGTTCACGTAGGGAAAGTATTTTTTTACAATATAAATTTTTTGTTTGCTCCCAGAGCAGTTACAAACATACATACATACATACATACAGGTGAAGCTAATAAAAGCGTGTTAAAAAAAAAAAGAAGAAGGAGGAGGAGGAAAAAAGAAAAATCTCAAAATGAAATCTTTGTAAAACGAGAACCTGAGATTAAATACTACATTTATTTTTAATAAATAAAGATAATATGCACAAAAGAATGTGGCAGGTTGGTTGTTTTAAAAAACATTCAACACGCTACCTTATTGAGGAATTTATAATATTATAAAAAGAAAAGGAAATTTTAAAACAATAAAATTAGCTTTACAAATATTGGTTGTTCCAAAAATGACTGATACATTTGCAAAAATAAGTAAATGTTGTCCTCACAATTAAAAGGTCTTTTTTTTTTTTTTTTTTTTTTTTTTTTTCAGACACAATATATATCTCTAGGTTGATTTAGAACTATTGTTCAAAAATCTCCACGTAGGTCAGGAGCACGATAACAAGTAAGAATGACATAGGAATCTATAGTCGCAAACACAATTCAGATACGCTATATGCTCAAAAACCTAGAGCTGAAAGATGCGAAACAGGTGACAAATAACGATATTTTGTTACACAAAGACGATTTTACAGAATATTTTTGTTCAAAATAAAAATTTAGAGCAAAAATTCGAAATTGCGGCCTGCAGCTATCATACAAGTCTCGCAAAGACGTATCGATCGACAGACGTTCGCAAACATGCCTGATGTATCTGTAGTAACTAAACTTCCAACAACGATTCGCGCCAACATATCCATTCTATCATATATATGGGTAAGCGAAAGTAATAAAAAATATGTTCATTAAATTTCGCATAGGGCAGCCTATAGCACACTACTTACCAGAAATTTCCTCCATTGACGTAATTTATTTGAATCTACTTGGATGTCCCTTTACACGAACCATTCGCTTAATCCCAACGAACAGTTTAGCGCAGAATCACTATATGATACAGATCTATAATACCGAGTTTGGACTTCCTGCTACTACTGTTTGTAAGATATGCTGACACATACGCGCACAGACCAAACGCTAAATTCCGCGGTAGCCCAGTCGGTAGAGCGCCGGCCTCGCAATTGGAAGATTGCGGGTTCGGTACTCGAGACGGCCAAAGACCGTCGTGCACACTAATAGTGGCTGGTGCACGTAAAATCTGTCGTGGCCGCAATGTCCTCCATGTTCCCATCAAAAATTATGTCTCTGGGGGTCACCGAAGCGGTAGAGTCATCACTTCCATGGAGGATCAAAATAGCGATGGCATGTCTCCGTACCACCTCTAGTGGTGAGTCCCAGACTGTCGCCAATTGCCCATAGTGCGACGTAAACCCCAAACAACCAACCAAACGCTAAAAACATGTTTTACGAATTTGAGTCACATCAAACCGTGTAAATATAACAAAGACTCGATTTCAAAAATTTGACTCAAAAACAATATTTTCTGTACCATATACATGAGTAATAGAAAATAAACTAATTTAGTGTCACTCACATGACTTTCTCTTGCTCTGAATTTCAATACTATGAAGATAGATTTCACATTAATTCGTAATGTCAATAAGGTAAAATAATAAAGTTCAATCTACTTTAAAAATAGTTCCAAATAGATTCAAGAACAACTTTATTTGTCATATTATTCTGTGTGAGGGGGGGGGGGCTACCGCCCACCTCAACCCTCAGTTCTATTATAGTGCTGCATTTATTTAGGGGGGGGAAAAATCAAGGCTATTATTAATTTGCCTTCAAACTTGCCAAACTTGATCAAATGTTTCAAGTATGGCAACCTAATACGAACTTAAAAATACGAAATTTGAATTTCCTGCAGTTATTTGTTTTCAAATTATGCTGACAACAGATTTACATATAGATCAAACGCTAAAAATTGAAATTTCATATTTAGGACACCTTAAAAAGTGATATTAAAAAAAATTAAAAATTAAAAATTAAAACAGAAAACTGAAAAATACATTTACTATAGTTGCCAATATTTTAATTTATTCCGGAGTACTTTTAGCTCCGCCTTTATTTCGCACCACTTTATTTTTAGAATATTTTTATCCAATAAATAACTACGGTAAATTACGAAAAATTTAGTCTTAAAGAAAAAGTGGAATGGAATAAAGGCGGAGCTAAAAGTACTCCGGAATAAATTAAAATATTGGCAGCTATGCCTTTACTATAGCATGTATATAAAAACATTATTTTTCTTCCTGAGCAGTGCCCGTCGAACATAGGCATGTGGCAAAGCACTTCCATCAATTATATTCAATAGAAAACTAGTTGGCATAGGTGCACTCTGCTCAGTTCCCCATCATACATATGTTGTCATAAATTTCTAGTGCGAGACATATTATAATCATGTAAAGAGAAATAAATTTGACCAAACGCTTGACACAGTGACATAATTAAATTCCTTCTTATGCTATCCACCGTTCGCTTCGATATATTTAACTTATTCTAATCTATTAATTTATTTTATTAGGGTCAATTTCGTAGGTTAGTTTTCATGCTACTATTTCCAATGCAGCAATCCTCAAAATTTCTATTTATAGGGAAAATTTTCAATTTTGCTATATTGATAAAATCTTAAATTACGAATAACTTAGGAAATTTTCCTATTAGGATATTTGTAGTCAATCGTGCTCAAACAAGTATCATAAATGTTATTTAGAAGTTGTCTGATATATTTATGATCCTCAAAATGTACGTTTGTGCTAAATTTTGCCATATTCTGCCACGTTAAGTAAATCGTAAATTCTAAATAACTTACGAAATTTGTATATTAGAAAATGCATAGTCAATAATATTCATGCCAGTATCCAAAATAATATTACAAAAGTGGTCTGACATCTTCACGATAAAAATAAACCCTCAAAACTGACGTTTATGTGAAATTTTGTCCTATTCTGCCATGTTAAAAAATTCGTAAATTCCTATTAACTTGCGAAATTTTCAAAGTAGCATGTTTATAGTTAATTATGTTCATTCTGGCATCAAAACTAATATTTTAAAACTAGTCTGACATTTTTACAGTAAATATTTTTCACTTAATGCACGTTTAAGTGAAATTTTGCCCTATTCTCCCATGTTAAAAAAAATCGTAAATTTCTGATAACTTACAAAGTTTTTTAATTGGAATGTTGCAATTGAATAAGTTTCTTGCCAGTGTCGAAAGTAATATATTAAAACTAATCTGGCTTTTCTGCGACTATTCGTTCTTGCGATACCGTGTACACAGACAAACATACTAATACACTAACGGACTAACACACTAACGGACTAACTCACTAACGGACTAACAAACTAACAGACACCCTACAGATGGACACCATACAAATTTTGCCATTTTCGGATTCCTTGCACCTGAAAACGTGTAAAAATGTCAAAAAACCGAGGTCGAAAATTTTCACGATTGCCTAAATTCCCCATATTTATAGTATGATGGGGAACTAAAGATGTTTAGCAAAATTTTGGGTAGTCCTGTATATTGTCTATAAACTATATGCACTTACACTGTGTACTTAAATTTAGTCTTATGTGAAAAAACCTAGCACAAAATGAAATATACTTCGAGCAATTCCCCGATATATATTCGAAGTATATGATTTCTGTGACACAATCTGCACAAAACATCCCAGACAGCACATCGCCTTCCCAGGATATCTTCAAGATGTCTTCTGGATGAAAATACATCCCAGAAACGTCCTTAAGATGTACTGTGGATAAGTTAAGCCTAACTGTGCTGTTAGGGATACTACTCCGATTCAAAAAATTAGAATAATGAAAAGAAGTATGGTCAAGGGAAATGAAAATCGAATTTATCAAATAAATAATCAACAATATCAAATATAAAGTACTATAATATGAATCTGCATATTTTGCAGATTATAAAAATGTAAACACATTACAATGAAATAGAAAATATATTTAAATCAGCTAACAACAAAAAATTCAAAATATTAGAATACTTTCTAACATGGTTCAAAAAATTAGAATAATGAAAATATATTGAACATAATTTAAACTCTAAGTATTTTTACTTGCTAATCAGTACTTTGTTGCATCACCCTTAGCTTTAATGACAGCTCTTAAACGTTTTGGCATGTTTTTAACTAAAGGTTCACAATCTTTTTTATCCAAATTCGCCCATATGCTCTTTATACTAGAAATAAGTTCTTTTTTGTCTCTAGGCGCAACTTCTTGAAGTCGTTTCTTCATAATTCCCCACAAATTCTCGATAGGATTTAGATCGGGTGAGTTTGCAGGCCAAGGGAGTACAGGTATGTCCTTCTCTTTGAGCCATTTAGTTGTTGATTTGGAAGTGTGGGGAGAAGCTGAATCTTGCTGAAACAAGAAATCGTCATCACATAAATCCTCAGCTGAAGGAATCATGAAATGTTCAAGAATTTCTTGATAGACTTCTGAATTGACTGTTGTGGAAACAATACACAACCTGCCTGGGCCTTCAGCAGTCATGCAGCCCTATACCATAACAGAGGTCGCAAATTTAAACGAACGTTTTAAACATTCTTTCTTATAAGCTTCATGTTTGAGTCTCCAGACACGTAGTATATATAACAATCACAAATAAATAATAACAATATTAATAATAATAAACCCCACGCAATTTAATATATATATATGTATATATATATATATATATATATATATATATATATATATATATACATATATTACACTGCTGCTATAATTGATTTTGGCTTTGTATAATGCCTCACATCCATTTGTAAATATTTATTACTGTCTTGCTAATAGAAGTCTTCCATCCTTGTGTTTGATCACTATAATGATGAATTATTATTTTTATGATATACGTACAATTGTGTTTTGATCTTTATTAAGAGTATATTAATTCTTTACTAGCTTTTTATTTTAACTAAATATTCATTTTCAAAGTCAATGAAAACATATATAAAATATAAAATAAGACAAACACAGGAAAATTCATTAAAAAATTTTTTATTAAAATTATTTTTTAAAAAAGTGCAACATTTCGTACAAATAGTGGACGAAAAAATCATGCTCTAAAAACTATAGTAGTATACGTGTCTGGAGACTCAAACATGAAGCTTATAAGAAAGAATGTTTAAAACGTTCATTTAAATTTGCGACCTCTGTTATGGTTAGTGCTGGACGATATCAGAAATTAAATATCGCGATATATCACCAAGTTAATATCGATATTATGTGATATATTGCGATATTTCTTTCAAGATAGGAAAAAATAGATATTTGTTATTTTTTAAAGACATATGCACACGAATTTTAAAGTATACAAGTATAAAGTGTTTTCCATGTATTTTCTGGTATATTACTACCATAACTTTATCATTAAAAAAAAAAAAAAAATGCATAAAAAGTGAATCAATATTTTGTGTTTCTTATAACTTATACTGTTGCTTTTTAGTATACCTCTGTATAGTTTGTCCTCTATTCTTCCCATTTTAAGCTTTAATTATTTTAAAATCATATTTTAACACAGCTAATATGCGATCTGTGTTTTATTTGTACCAAGTATATCAAAATTCATAATTCTACTAAAAATAAAGCTTAATAAAAATTGTCTTAAGATGTAGGTATTAAATAAAAAGGAAAATCATTCTAAATAGTTAAGAATTGCCATTGGATACACCTTTTTTGGTCGTAGAGAGTAATATTTTTTACTTAAAACTCTTATATGCATCCTAAATGTCAGTTACTTGTCATTTTTATTTTTGTATCTGCTTACCAAATCATTACAATATTTTTTAAATGTATATGTGTTCAATTCACATTCGTAATATAATAGTTTCATTATATATATATATATATATATATACATTGTCAGTATAAAAATTATATTATTTAAAGAAAATTATGTTAAAGTTTCATTTTGTTACTTAAAGTAACTCATTTTGCAATTACGTGTACGGCTTAAAAAAAAAAAAGAAAGAAAGAAAGAAAGAAAAGGAAAGAGAAAAAATAAATGCTACATAAAAAAAGTAATAAACTATCCAATATTATATAATTTAATAAAGAAACTGTCACTGTAAACTTACTGAAGATAAAACTTTATTTTACATCAGTCAGATAGCACCCTTTCTCCCTTCCCATGTTTTCCAATGGGATTTTTGTCGCGTCGTTTTATAAAAATATTTTATTAAAAAATGAACTTTTTCGAATTCTGTTTTTTTTTTTTAATATTACTCTTTGAACAGGTCGTCTTTTAGCTTAAATTCTGTTTTTTAAATATTACTCTTTGAACAGGTCGTCTTTTAGCTCAGTGAACAATTTTTCGAAAAAATAAATTTAAATATTTTACTTAGAGATCCACACTTAGAGTCCATAATTTATTTATTGAAATAAAATATTTAAATTATTTTTTTCGAAAAATTGTTCACCAAGCTAAAAGGCGACCCGTTCAAAGAGTAATATTCAAAAAACAGAATTCGAAAAACTTCATTTTTGAATGAGATATTTTTATAAAACGAAGCAACGAAAATCCCATTCGATAACATGGGAAAGGAGAAAGGGACTGATGTACAACCCAAACAGTGATGCCAGATGGTCGAAAATTATTTCCCCAAACAGGTCTTCAAATTTCCCCAATTCAGGAGGTTCTTTTCGAAAAAATCCCCAATTTGATTTCTACTAAAAAAGGGGAAATAAAATTTTTTTCAAAAAAAATATCAAGTAGATTTTTGTGTGATAAAAATTCAGATTTTTCCCCAAAAGAAGGCAATTAAAAAAAAAAAAATCCCCAAATACCAATAAAGATATTGAAAGTCTCCAGTCGTAGGGATAAATCGTTACGTTATCAACATTGACAGAGAGTTGAACTCCCCAGATTTGTCCCCAAAAATTTTAGAATTCCCCAAAAAAGTCCCCACAAACATTTGGTCCAAAAGCCTCAAAAATCCCCAAAATGGGGACAAAATCCCCAATCTGGCATCACTGAGCCCAAAGCGAGTCAAACACATGTCGCATCTTATTGGCCAGAAGATATGGATACTTTGAAATAAACCAATATCAATGAACCAATAGCAGGAAATGAGCTAAAAGAAAAGATATCGTTTTCATTCGTCATACTCATAATAAGCGTTTGTTTTTATATCGCCTGTCTGCGGTATTACACCTACGATCCACGAGCGATGATGTGCAATATTATCAAAGAACTTATACTAACGGTAGTATAAATTCTTTCATATTATCGTTTAGAGCCAGGGAAATGCATGAATGTAGAATGAGAAGTCAATATACTCTAAGAAGTCGATATACTATGGGAAGTCGATATACTGTGATAGTTTAATTTTCCTGATGAATATCATTGACTTTTTGTTTTTGGACAGTGATATTTTCAAGAAAGTAGATACATTGCGGTATGGAAAGAGAGGATTGGAGAGGAAGGATTGTTTGGGGTTGGGAGTTTTAGTCAGTGAGTAATAGCAGGGGAAAAAGGGGGTTGCATTAGTATAAGCTATTCAGGTCTCTTTTTTTTTCGGGCTTTGCTTGGCGCGCGGTGATGCAGGTTTGTGGCGCGCACAAGAGGTTGCGTCACTTCCGCTAGCCAAACGGTTTGTTTGTTTTTTTAGAAAACACTGTGAATAAGCTATTCGGCGTTCTCTTTATTCCGAGCGTGGTGACTGGTGATAGGTGCTAGTGAGGAACATTATTTATCGGCGCTTCGATCGATCGCTGAGTTTGCGCTAAAGAAATATCGTTAGAGGGATATATCAGCAGAGCTAGATCTTTAATATCGTTATTGCGATATTTAAAAAATATTGATACTTGGGGATATATTGATAAATACTCCAGCCCTAGTTATGGTATGGGGCTGCATGACTGCTGAAGGCCCAAGCAGGTTGTGTATTGTTTCCACAACAGTCAATTCAGAAGTCTATCAAGAAATTCTTGAACATTTCATGATTCCTTCAGCTGAGGATTTATGTGATGACGATTTCTTGTTTCAGCAAGATTCAGCTTCTCCCCACACTTCCAAATCAACAACTAAATGGCTCAAAGAGAAGGACATACCTGTACTCCCTTGGCCTGCAAACTCACCCGATCTAAATCCTATCGAGAATTTGTGGGGAATTATGAAGAAACGACTTCAAGAAGTTGCGCCTAGAGACAAAAAAGAACCTATTTCTAGTATAAAGAGCATATGGGCGAATTTGGATAAAAAAGATTGTGAACCTTTAGTTAAAAACATGCCAAAACGTTTAAGAGCTGTCATTAAAGCTAAGGGTGATGCAACAAAGTACTGATTAGCAAGTAAAAATACTTAGAGTTTAAATTATGTTCAATATATTTTCATTATTCTAATTTTTTGAACCATGTTAGAAAGTATTCTAATATTTTGAATTTTTTGTTGTTAGCTGATTTAAATATATTTTCTATTTCATTGTAATGTGTTTACATTTTTATAATCTTCAAAATATGCAGATTCATTTTATAGTACTTTATATTTGATATTGTTGATTATTTATTTGATAAATTCGATTTTCATTTCCCTTGACCATATTTCTTTTCATTATTCTAATTTTTTGAATCGGAGTAGTACTTTTATGCACACAGGAAAAACAAAAAACGCGTCATCTGAGTCTGTCCCAAATATGCTCGATGTGATTTAGATGAAGAAAGCATGTTGGCTCTCCATACGCTGTATTGTTTCAGCTTGAAGAAGTTCTCCACAAGTGGAACTGTATGAGGTCTACCCTTATCATGCATTAAAATAAAGGAATCGCCGATTTCTGCAGCGTAAGGTTCGATTTGAGGTCTCAGAATTTCGTCTGCATACCTTTGGACCATGAAATTGCTATTTCGAATGATATACAGATCCGTACGTCTACCTGTGCTGATTCCAGCCCATACCATTAAACGACCTTTCTTGTAATGTGATCTTTTCGAACGAATATAGCTTTATTTCGAGTGCCCCTTTCTTGCCACACCAAAAAACGTCTAGTGTCACACTCTAAACTGAATCGGGACTCGTCAGTAAACAGCCCTTGACTCCAATCACTGTGCAGCTAATCTCGATCTTCAATGCCCTTCTTCTTTGGTCCACACGATGTCTTGCTGTCAACGGAGATACACCATTGTCCTACGTGCATAGAGACCACCCTGATGAAGTCTATTTCGGATTGTTTAGTTTGAAACCCTTTGCCCTATTACCAAAAGAAATTCTTTTTGCAGCTGAGTAGCATTAGTTGTTCTGTCTCGACGAGCTGTTAACAGGATATATCGGCCGTTATCTGCTGTGGTGTAGCACGTGGACAACCTTGTCTCCTTGTCCTGTTCGACGTCTAACACTCCCTGTTTCTTGGAATCGATTCCACTCTCTTGAAATGACACTTCTTGCCACTTCAACAGCATCCACTACACTTCTTCGAGTTTGGCCGGATTCAAGTCTCCTGATAATACGCTAAGTCATGCATTCCGGTAAATCACGTAATGATGATATTTTTCAAGTTACCTTTTCTCAAAGCAAAAGCCGAACGGTTGAATTTAACCACTGAAACAGTTAGAAAAAGAAGTTTCTGTGAAATCGCGATTTCTGCACTTATATTCTTTTCATGGTTTTTGACGTCATGAACGTTGATTTGCATATAAAGTTTTCTTCTTCTATTTTCTGCCACGCTTTAAATTATGGATGTTTTATTTAGCATTAGTTATCAATATAAATATTTCCGAAATTTCGTTAAAACGAAATGCTCCCCTAATTTTTTTGAGCAGTGTAGTGTCGAAACGCAGAGTAAGAAAAAGCCGTGTGAGTGACACACCAATTTATTTTTCATATACAAAATTATTTTCCCATTCTACTGCTCTGTTTAATTTTTGGGAGTTTAAAATCCTCGATAAACCACATTGGTCTTGCACAGTCCAATAAAGAGGTTGTTACCTATTTATGTTGTATCATGGGTTTTACCAAATTGTTCGGATGGCCTATTGAAATTCTCATTTTCTTTATAATTTGAAAATTAAAAGAATCACGATGGGTATTCCTGGGAGATTCAGTATCCCCTTCTTCTAGGAAATATTTTAGATAAAAATTTCCACGTTAATGTGTGGTGGTCTTGTTATTTCCTCATTTGACAGAACATAATTCACTTTTATTGCTGTTTGCACTTAACATAGTTTTTGGGCTATTTATATATTTTTAAGAAGCGTCTAAAAGTTCTGCTTCATTGCCATAAAATTATAATGTAACGTAGAATAATATATATATATAAGTACACAATTTCCTTCTAAAAAAACACATAAATTTCTAATAACATATCTCACCCAACGTTATTGTAGATAGTTTTTTAAGACCTATTTTCAATAGTACCTATATACAATATACTCATAAGTGGCTCTTAGTGGCGTCTTATTTTATCTTTGATATGGCCAATTTTCCATACCTCTACATCAATGGTTGCAGATTTTACATGGTTACAGAAAAAAAATATGTACAGTAGACTCCCGATTATCGGCGGTCGGATTATCCACTATTCGGATTATCCGCGGTCCTCAAGGGCTTGAATTTAAAAGGGAATTTAAAAATACAGAACAAACTTATTACAAAAACAGATCGAAGAGAGTAATGACCTTCAAGGCTTTTGGAGATATTACACGATTCTTGACAGCATTTATGGCATACACACTGCTTGGGAGGCAGTTAAGCAGTCTACATTGGTAAGGTCTTGGAGAAAAAATTTTCCAAATGTAGAAAATACTTTGGTAGCGTTTATAGAGGAGGAAGAAATTTCTGCTCATGATTTGGCAAATTTAGCTAAATCTGTTACTGGAAGGAAAAAAGTCAATGAAGGAAACATTGAAGAGTGGATTAATTGTGACGCCAATGATCCAGATATCGAACACCTTAACGATGAACAAATCGTCGGCCAAGCATTAGACCCAGTTTCAGAAGATAGTGAAGAAGAAGAGGAAGAAAAGGATAAAACTCAGCAGAGGATGAGCCGCGACGCAGCCCTAGCACATGCAGATGGACTTATAAAATATCTCGAGGAACAGGACGATGTATCACTTTGTGACAAAATGCTGATAAAGAAACTGCAATCGCAAATTAAGAAAAAGTGTTTTAGTGCAAAAAAACAAAAATGCTTGACCGATTTTTTTGTTAAAAAATAGAGCAAAATGTAAGTAGAAATTTTTATTAGTATGTTAAATTGTATATGTAGGCCATGCTTAACTGTTAATTAAATAGTATTGCTCAAAAGGCTTTGTGTGTTGATTTATATCCGCTTTTTGACCATTTTGCGGATTATCCACTGATTCGATTATCCGCGGTTGTCTATTCCCTGTTCACCGCGGATAATCGGGAGTTTACTGTATTTTGAAAAATTGGAGTGTAATTTTATAATAAATTTCTGTAGTTTTAGGAAACACAAATTTTCTGGTTTTTTTTTTTTTTTTTTTTTTTTTTTTTTTAAGAATATTTTGCTGTTGAAAGAAGACAGAATCAAGTGATTCGTCAACAATTCGTATTAGTACGAAACGAAATTAGTGTATAATTCTTTTTCTTTTTTTTATTGTTGAATAATAATGAGGGTGAACTGCTATTTCTAAAAAAGTGACTTTACTATAAACTATATTAATCTCTAAAAGCTCATTTTTAAACATTTAATGCGGTAGGTAAATAGAATAAGTTATTGAAAATAGAAATATACAAACACAAGTTTTCTAGTAACGTGTTTTTATAATTATGTTCTAATTATCTCTCAAGATAGTTAAACAGTTTCTTAGATAAATTAAACGACTTGAGAAATAATTGTTGGTCTGTTTAAAAAAAATAATTCTACTTTTATTTATAATATTTCAAAACAAAATAGTTTCTTGTTTTTATGTTCCGCAAAACAATGCTTAAGAAGCCGTATTGTGGAATTTTTTTTCTTCAAATCTTAAACCATTGATAACCAAATGCTTAAAAATTTATTTTTAAAGATTATTTAACAAAGTTTTATGTTTTAAAAATGAATTCTGGTAATAAATAGCACGCATTGTTTTAAAAAAGAAAAAAGAGGAAATGTTAAAGACGGAAAACAATCATAGATTTAATTAAATATTTTGGAATCATTTAACAAAGTAATTCGAGTTCAATTATGAATATATGTTCAAACAGAAACACCAAACAAAAAAAAATTGTGAAGGTTTTTTTTTTCATTTTTCGTTATGATATTGAAGCATTTAATTATGATTCCATTAGAATGAGTTAGAGTTCAATTAGGAATATATAGTCAGAAAGAAATAACAAAGGAAATAAATTGTTGAAGAAATATTTTTTGCATTTTCCTTTATAAAATTGTAACATTTAATCATAAAAAATGATATAAGTTTTAGTACATTTTCATTTCATCGATGTCTAGGTTAGAAAAATATTAATTTTAATAAATGAAATATTCTTCTAAAAAAAAAATAATAATAATAATAATAATAATAATAATTATACAGACACGACATTATTTCATTATTTAAAACATGAAAATCTGACATTGACAGATTTTAATTTAGTGTCAGAGGCCTACTGCTAAACTTGTTAATATCGACAAATTCTTCTTTAGTTAATTCGTGACGATCTAAATTCCATTATAAAGTTTTCATTAAATCAAACCAATGTGTTTCATCTGCAGATACTTTAACAAATAACGTTGGAAGTCCAAACTGTCTTATAGCCGCAAAACAACGCTTTTTCTCTTTTTCCAAATGAGGGGGAGGTGTGCCTTGGGGGGGGACTCATGTCAAAGGTGTGCCTTGGGGGGGACTCATGTCAAAGTTGTACCTTGGGGGGGACTCATGTCAAAGTTGGGCCTTGGGTGGACTCATGTCAAAGTTGGGCCTGGGGGGGACTCATGTCAAAGTTGTACCTTGGGGGGGCCTCATGTCAAAGTTGGGCCTGGGGGAGACTCATGTCAAAGTTGGGCCTTGGGGGGACTTCATTCAATAAATCCCCATTCAATAAACCGACTGAAATAGGCCCTTAGCACTATTAAGAGTGACGTATAAAAATTCGACAACGCTGTACCGACTGAAATAGGGGTACCTTGGGGGGGACTCATGTCAAAGTTGGGCCTTGGGGGGGACTTCATTCAATAAATCCCCATTCAATAAACCGACTGAAATAGGCCCTTAGCACTATTAAGAGTGACGTATAAAAATTCGACAACGCTGTACCGACTGAAATAGGGGTACCTTGGGGGGGACTCATGTCAAAGTTGGGCCTGGGGGGGGACTCATGTCAAAGTTGGGCCTTGGGGGGACTTCATTCAATAAATCCCCATTCAATAAACCGACTGAAATAGGCCCTTAGCACTATTAAGAGTGACGTATAAAAATTCGACAACGCTGTACCGACTGAAATAGGGGTACCTTGGGGGGGAATCATGTCAAAGTTGGGCCTGGGGGGGGGACTCATGTCAAAGTTGTGCCTTGGGGGGACTTCATTCAATAAATCCCCATTCAATAAACCAACTGAAATAGGCCCTTAGCACTATTAAGAGTGACGAATAAAAATTCGACAACGCTGTACCGACTGAAATAGGGGTACCTTGGGGGGGACTCATGTCAAAGTTGGGCCTTGGGGGAATTCATTCAGTAAATCCCCATTCAATAAACCGACTGAAATAGGCCCTTAGCACTATTAAGAGTGACGTATAAAAATTCGACAACGCTGTACCGACTGAAATAGGGGTACCTTGGGGGGGAATCATGTCAAAGTTGGGCCTGGGGGGGGGACTCATGTCAAAGTTGTGCCTTGGGGGGACTTCATTCAATAAATCCCCATTCAATAAACCAACTGAAATAGGCCCTTAGCACTATTAAGAGTGACGAATAAAAATTCGACAACGCTGTACCGTCTGAAATAGGGGTACCTTGGGGGGGACTCATGTCAAAGTTGGGCCTGGGGGGGGGACTCATGTCAAAGTTGGGCCTTGGGGGGACTTCATTCAATAAATCCCCATTCAATAAACCGACTGAAATAGGCCCTTAGCACTATTAAGAGTGACGTATAAAAATTCGACAACGCTGTACCGACTGAAATAGGGGTACCTTGGGGGGGACTCATGTCAAAGTTGGGCCTTGGGGGGAATTCATTCAGTAAATCCCCATTCAATAAACCGACTGAAATAGGCCCTTAGCACTATTAAGAGTGACGTATAAAAATTCGACAACGCTGTACCGACTGAAATAGGGGTACCTTGGGGGGGACTCATGTCAAAGTTGGGCCTGGGGGGGGGACTCATGTCAAAGTTGGGCCTTGGGGGGACTTCATTCAATAAATCCCCATTCAATAAACCGACTGAAATAGGCCCTTAGCACTATTAAGAGTGACGTATAAAAATTCGACAACGCTGTACCGACTGAAATAGGGGTACCTTGGGGGGGACTCATGTCAAAGTTGGGCCTGGGGGGGGGACTCATGTCAAAGTTGGGCCTTGGGGGGACTTCATTCAATAAATCCCCATTCAATAAACCGACTGAAATAGGCCCTTAGCACTATTAAGAGTGACGTATAAAAATTCGACAACGCTGTACCGACTGAAATAGGGGTACCTTGGGGGGGAATCATGTCAAAGTTGGGCCTGGGGGGGGACTCATGTCAAAGTTGTGCCTTGGGGGGACTTCATTCAATAAATCCCCATTCAATAAACCAACTGAAATAGGCCCTTAGCACTATTAAGAGTGACGAATAAAAATTCGACAACGCTGTACCGACTGAAATAGGGGTACCTTGGGGGGGACTCATGTCAAAGTTGGGCCTGGGGGGGGGACTCATGTCAAAGTTGGGCCTTGGGGGGACTTCATTCAATAAATCCCCATTCAATAAACCGACTGAAATAGGCCCTTAGCACTATTAAGAGTGACGTATAAAAATTCGACAACGCTGTACCGACTGAAATAGGGGTACCTTGGGGGGGAATCATGTCAAAGTTGGGCCTGGGGGGGGACTCATGTCAAAGTTGTGCCTTGGGGGGACTTCATTCAATAAATCCCCATTCAATAAACCAACTGAAATAGGCCCTTAGCACTATTAAGAGTGACGAATAAAAATTCGACAACGCTGTACCGACTGAAATAGGGGTACCTTGGGGGGGACTCATGTCAAAGTTGGGCCTTGGGGGGAATTCATTCAGTAAATCCCCATTCAATAAACCGACTGAAATAGGCCCTTAGCACTATTAAGAGTGACGTATAAAAATTCGACAACGCTGTACCGACTGAAATAGGGGTACCTTGGGGGGGACTCATGTCAAAGTTGGGCCTGGGGGGGTCTCATGTCAAAGTTGTGCCTTGGGGACACTTCATTCAATAAATCCCCATTCAATAAACCGACTGAAATAGGCCCTTAGCACTATTAAAAGTGACGTATAAAAATTCGACAACTGTACCGACTGAAATAGGCCTCTAGCACTAAAAAGGGAAAAAAAAAAAAAAAAAAGCCGTCATTTTTAATAACTATTCCAGTAAATACGTTAATCTCTACTGAGAAAAATTTTACTGGAATTTAAAGGCACGCAATATTCAAGTTAACATTTTTATTTTCATAAATAACTTAAATTTCAAAATGTTTCCCACGGTTTGTAAAAAGAGTTGAAAATTTTCCATGTGAGATTTTATTCAAACTAAGCTGTTTTTATTTCTAAAATTAGATTTTCTTTTTAAAAATTATCATAAATTTATAAATATTAATTAATGAATCGTTTCAATTTCCTCTTTTCAAGTATTCAGTCTTGGTACGTACAGCCCAAAGATTAAAAATAAAAGATGTGTTAGGGTAAGTGCCCCAATGATTGACATTTTTAGAGCAATCTCTGATGTTTTTAATGTTCTAGTCATCAGAAAATATTTTTAGAAATCTTAAGTTAGTACATATGGTATGAAAGACATTCAGAACCACATATATGTTAAAATATATACATTTGATAACAATTATTATTATTATTATTATTATTATTATTATGAATTTTTATTTGACACCCACTCAATGTTCCAGTAATTGACACTGCCAGTTTTTCATTTTATCAGTAATTGTCCCCTACGTTCCAATGTTTGACACTGTTAGTTATTCATTTTACCAGCTATTAGCACCCTATGCTCCAGTGTTTGACATAAAATGTTAAAATTCTTATATGTAAAATATATGATTTTATTATTTTACTTATTTAATAATTATTTCGGGATAGATGTCAATTACTGGAGCATGCCGATCACTGGAGCACCTACCCTATATCTAATAACTGTAAAGCAGCTTTCTGCATTCATAACATTTTCATATCAGGAAGAAAAAAATATGCGTTTTCTTTTTTTATTTTTCATTTCATAAAGATTTAAGAAATTTCTTTCAAACTCCGATTTTATAAAATTTTCAATTGAAAGTAAGATATTAGGTGTATTCTACTTCAAACGTGATATTTTTAGGCTTTTATTATTCAAATGTTTAATTAATTAACATATTTTACTTAAAAATAGTTTAATGATTAAACTGTTTCTAAAAAAATATTTTACACCATTTGATAACTGGTAAAGAAAATGTTCATCACTTTTTTATAAGGGAAAAGTAAATAAATCGAAATTTAACCCGTTAGTAGTCGCTATAGACAGCGCCACCTATTACAGAACGCGCACTTTTTATTTAACTGTCACCAATAATTTTAATAAGTGATGTGATAACGTTTCTTCGATTTTACTCCCATTTTATGTATATTAAATGCCACTTTAAAAAATTTTTGGTGGCTATTGAATAAAAAAATCTGGCAACACCGAAGGATGGGTGGCAAATCGACTAACTAGCGACTACTAACGGGTTAAAAATCTAAAATTACGCAAGCAACTATTATTATTAATATTCATTAATTTTTTCTTACTGGCCTTTTTTAAATAACTCATTTATTAAACCTAAAAAAAAAAAAAATTCTATTATCTCATTTTATACTTATTCATTTTAGTATTATTATTTTTATTATTTTTAATCTGATTATTTCAATGCAGGGTATTTTATTTTAAACTAAGAGTAATTCAAACTCTTCAAATTTATCTGCGATGAATTAAGAAAATTACTCTAAAAATTAAGTGGTGTAGAAAAAGGGGCGGTACTAACAATATGCCGGATTAGGTCGGAAGCTCTAGTATTGGTGTATTTTGAGAAACGTGCCATGATTATACAGGATAGAAATTAGTGTATAAATACAGTGGTTGCAATATATTTGAAAAGTTTTTATCCAGAAGAGTGTCCTGAAAAAAGGACGCAGAGTACGACCACCCGCATTAGACATTATAGCATAAAAAAAAACAGGTTATTGAAATGGCAAAAAGTTCTCATCTATAACAGTGTCATGGAAAATAAGGCGGAGTATTCGAGCTCTGTATTAAGTAGATAATAAGGCATACCAACCGATTACATTAGTCAACTTAAAGATTATTTTATAAAAGTAGTGGTATTTAAATTCCTCTATGTGAAAACTTTAGGGTACTTTTTTTTTTTTTTTTTTTTTTGGGGGGGGGAGGGAATTTTCCAAATCATACCTTAAAAATACAACTACATACCACTAAAGAATATATTTACCGATAGCACTTGATGCATCAATTCACACACAAATACGAAATTTTAGTGGAAAACCTACAATGAGTGCTTGCTTTGTAACGAAACGGAACGAATTAACTCGTGAGAGGTGAAGCATATCCGTATATAAAAATTCATCAAAATATAAAATATTATTTTTGTATTTACTATTTTTTTATCATCGTATGTAAATATCAGCTAATAATATCTGATTGCAAGTTACAACATTTTTCACTAATTAAATGTAAGGGGCGGAGCTATTAATAAAAATGAAATATTAAAGTTAAAAAAGTTGTTTGTCTGCTGGGCTCTCATAAGAATTATTAATTATTGTGATAGCACCTTGAAACAACTTTGCATCACTTATTCTCTTTTATTTTACTTTTTCACTGCGTAACGCTATATTTTAAACTCATAAAAAAGCAAATTTAAAAGTTTTTATAACTTTAAAAAAATTATAGGTTGGAAACATTATATATATATATATATATATATATATATATATATTTTTTAATATATATATAACAGGTGAAAAGATTTATTGCCAATGTAGTACGTAGCACATAAATCTACTGATAGTACATTTAATTATTTTTGTTTGTATTTCTTTTTTTTTTTTTTTTTTTTTTTTAATTATTTAAGATAAAAGTAAAAAAAAAAAAAAAAAAAAAAAAAAAAGTTAAATATAGTTAAATAATTAATTCCTTCAGCAGCAGTGACAATCTTTGTATTTTATAAACAAATAAAAAGAAAGAATGAAAATATGAAAATAAAATGAATTTAAGTATGTTTCGGGCTTTTAAAAATGACATGACCGTTTAAATAATAATAATAGCATGATAAATAATAATAATAATAATAACAATAACAATATAGAAAACAATTCTCTTGAAATTGCAGAATGAGTATGCAGTTACAATAGCTACCTCCACCTAAATACTATAGAGCATTTATTCCTTTAAAGAAATATTTTCCCTCATTTTTTATTTATTTACTTTTTTGTGTGTGTGGCGGGGGGGGGGGGGGGGGAGAGGTTGTGTTTATTAAATCATACCTTAAAAATACATTTAACTTTAAAATTAGACTTCCACCATAAATTTTCCTTTGAAAAATGCGGCAGTAAAATCTAAAATGTTCGTATGTGTACTGTGTAGTTCTAGATAGTAGACTGCGGGCAAGGGTTACGTGGTCGAATGGGAAGCAGGATGAATGAGACAGTAGTTAGATTTCTATGTTTTACAAACACCGGAAATTTGCCATTTTTTCTGAAAGTGTAGTTTCAGAATTGTGTTATCTATAGAAGGGCAGAAAAAAATTAAAGTGAATTTTTCAGCTGCCAAAGTAAGTTTTTACTGATTTAAAAGTTAGAATGTTCGATGCAACTTAAATCAATGCATAAACAAATTAAATAAATAAACTAATAATAATTTGATTAAAATCACAATTTCAATCAAGCTAATTAAATAAATCCCGGTGATTATTAAAGTAATACAGAATAGAATGCTGATTTTTCCCGATCAGTCGGAAACGAAAATTTATCTAGATAATTTGTATTCTATTATAATGATTTATCTCTTTCTAGTGTCTTATTTATTTATTTATTTTTAGATTAGGTCTTATTAGATTAAATTATCAAAGCCTAGAGCACTAGAAACTGCGCGAACCAAAGAACTTTTGCCTTTTGATGTTAATTTGAGTCAATATATCAGTTTATGTTAATTACAGTAAATTCATAGTGTGTAATAAAATCACATAAACCAATTTAACTTTAAAAATTTATTTACTGTCTATTTTGTTTTCTTTTCTTTGTTAACTCCACTCCTGCTCCATTCTTCCCCATAGGTCGGGATGAATGGGACAATGCACATGCATGTAAAAATATATATATATATTATTAATTAAAAATGATAACTTTTGATTAAAGCTAGTATGTTTATATGTAACTGATTACTGAAGTGTACTTATGAGCAATGTTACAAAATTCTGAATTACATATGATGAACGTTATCAGTAAAAACATGAAAAACGTCCCACTCTCCCCTACTCCCAACAGGAAATTTGATTACTGCTTTTTTTTTTTTTTTTTTTTCATAAAGGGATTTTAGACTTGATAAACTGTTTATGACTTATTACTAATATTGCTGTATAAACATTGTGATATTCAAATTTCTCTATAGAGGAATCCTAATTGTAAGAGCAAGCACTATATTGAAAATTAGCCTGTTGAATGTTTCTAATATGATACCCAAAATTGATTAAAATTGATTAACTGTTTCTCAAACATATATTTAATTCAAATTTCGTTCGTCCTTCTTTCATAGTGTTCGTAGGGTAAACTGTTCGAAGGCAATACATGAATTGTGAAAATTTTGAAATGTTAATACGATAAAATAATGTAATGTAAATATGTAAAAAAATTTATCCTGTATAACTTTTTAGTGTATAATGTAGTCTATTATACAGATTTCATTGGAAATACTTTAAGAAATTGGTAATGAAAGTTAAAAAATTCAAAGCAGTTTCAATTTGCTGTTCAACATCTGCTACGCAAAGATGTATTTAGTCCCAGGCACTTTGCATTCATTCACCTCTCGAATGATAAAAGATATTTTTTTGTATTTATAACATAAATGGATTCTATTAATTGGTTCTGTGTAGATTTTATTTAGATACTTGTAACTCTAATCATTTAGTAATCATAGATGCCAACATTTTAATTTATTCCGCAGTTATTTCCGTATTTTTAGCTTCGCCTTTATTTCATACTACTTATTTTTTAAACATTTTCACGATCGCATGTTTTGTCTTTTCCACAGTAAAGTCCGCCTGTGGGCGTTATTCTTCCCACTTACAATATTTCAGAGCAAAATTTTCTGTATTCACATTTATATTACAAATAAATATACATTATAGTTATACTCTTTCTAATCAAAGCATTTATTTCCGTAGTATATTGACAGTACAAATGTAAATATTAGGTATATTTATATTGTTATTCGTTTTTTTTTTTTTTCCTTCTATTTTTATCACTTCTGCACTTTGTCATACACGACAACAACAACAGGTATATTCTTAAGAGATAAATAACATACAAATTGCGAAAGAAACGTCCACTGGTGGAGTTAGAAATTTTCAAATGACGTCAGCGGTCGCGAAAGTGTTAAGAGTAACTTTTTCTTATTTTATCGAAATTATATATTGGAGAACAATTTTCTATAAATAAAGTGGTGCGATATAAAAGCGGGGCTAAATACTCCGGAATAAGTTACAATGTTGGTAGCTAAGGTAGTTTTGACTTAGTGATACCTAAAAAATTAATTAAAAATATCATCTTTAATTTTAAAAACGTTGACTACGAAAAATGTAATTAAGAGTAATTTTGCAAATTTAGTTTTGTCTATATTCTCAAAAAATCTTCCTCGTTAACAAAAATTTCATGTAAACTTTTTTTTTTTTTTTTTTTTTTTTTTTTTTTAATGGAGAAAATTTCTTTACGATTTTCTTGCACACTAAAACAAAAATTTTGATTTTTATCGAAAAACTATGGTTTTACTTATCACTATATAAAAATACTATAAGAAATACCAAGATGAAAATTATAAATTATTAAAATAGCGTAAATTAATAACAACAATTCTTATAAAATCTTTGGTAGTAAAATCGTAAATTTCACAATACCACCACCAAATATTTAATCGATCTTATAATAATTAATTTTAATTATAACCGACACGATTTATGTCAGCTAAGTCGAAACAGCAATTCCAGTCGTTAATCATAGTGGCTTTTCTCGAATGCTTTGAAGTTAAAAATTATATAGTAGAAAAAAAAAGAATTTTGATTTTAAAGTAAAATTAGTAAGAACGAGCTGGGTTGAAAAATAGACATATGAAAAAAGTTTTTATAATTTTTTCGAAAGCAATAATCTTAGGTATATAATGTAGTGTACCATTAACTTTAAATATAATACACTTTATCGTAACTTTACCTTTACAGTTTTCACCAGAAAAATTGTTCCAATTAGCTGCAACGAATATTCTGATGCAAATATTTTCTGATTCATTGATACTTGCTATTGAAATGATGCCATTAAAATGGTAAACCATTGCACCAAAGAATTTGTTGCAATTAATTGGAACCATTTTTCTAGTGAAATATAGCATGTTATTTTTAACAATGTAAGTGCAGAACTCTGGGCTCTAGACCTGTCAAACTGAACTACAAGAATAAGAAGAACTAGTAACCGGCAAATTTCAGGTTTTGAAGTTACAGTACTCCCTTAATTCGGATCGACTTGCAAATTCGTAATTTTTGTCTCAAAGGTATGCTCAAGGAGTGTGCAAAAAAGCATAGGTGCTGGTGACCAAGGAGCTGAGATACTGGTATTCGGAAAGTCCAAGATGCTATGTCGACATTATATACACTAGTACACTGATATTTGCACTAATATTATTTATTGCTTTAAAAGTAAGTAAATTCAATAAAAGATTAACTCCTAATTGGACGGATTAATGGTTTTAAACGGACGAAATAAATCAAAAATTCAAATTATAACTGTTTCTTTTTCTAAAACAAAAAATTGGGTGTAACGTATGCAGTCGGTCTTTTTTCCTGCTACTATTAAAATAGGATATATGATTTTGTTATAAATAATTCCTTGAGAGGAAGCAGTTATTATTATTATTATTATTATTAATTTTTTTTTTTTTTTTTTTTTTTTTTGTATTTAAAATAAACATTTTAAGAGAATAAATAAGAAGAAAATTACTCTTCTCCCATCGTCCACTCCTACGAAAAAAATCAAATATGTTAAAATAAAAATAAAATAAAAATAAAAAGGCAAAAACTACTCACAAAATTATATATTTTCGCAGTTATGTAACATGTAAGCTTGAATATCACGATTTTTATACAGTAATACTATAAAATAGATATCGATGATTAGGCAATTCCAAAATTACTACCTTCACTCAGAGGTTGTACTCTCCGCCCTTTTTTTAGAACACTCTTAGAATTAAAAAATGTCTGTCTTCATTGCATGAACTTATTTCGTGCAGAAATAATTTTGGAATACTTATAGTAATGTGCCGTGATTATACAGGATAGAGGTTAGTATACAAAAATAGTGGTAGGAATATTTTGAAAATTTTGCATCCTTGAGAGTGTCTTGAAAAAAGGGCGGAGAGTACGAACCCTGGCTTCACTTTTCGTAAGAGGGCGGAGTAAAATCATTATAGTTGAGGAGAATGGGTGTTTCATATCATTTTATTTTTAACAGTGTATTGAGCTGAAAGTTTGCATGGACCACTGAGCTGAAGAACAACTGGAGGAAATGCTAGACCGGTTTTTGCGTGCCCTGGGAACTGGGAACTGGTGCAAGCGTTGATGGCCTACCTAGTGACATTCACTTTACGGCCAGTCTATGCATTGATGTCTAGCTATATGTATGAGCCCAGAAAAATAAAGTTTAGCTGCAGATAAGATCTGCGTGTACAGTAGAAAGAACCGTTAAAATAAAGGTCTAAAAGTGATAAAAGTTCTCAGATCCCGAATGCCGGAAAGACTGTCCCAAAAAATGAAGGCGCTTTTAAGCGATCATACATTATCTTTTCTTATAATTTTTTTTTCTTTAAATCAATCTATCTATATATATATATATTATTAAGATATAGAACCTGGAAAAGGTAATTAGAAGATGCACTGCAATGTAGGGGGTCACACCTAGCGAAACGCCAGATGCTAATCCGATACCGCTGTACATGGGATAAGCAATTAGAAATTACATTGAGTGACTAGTTAAGTCAGTTTAAATATAATTAAAAGAGTGTTAGGGGTCTAGTATAAGAGAGAAGCGAGGACGCTTCCTATTGGGAGGAGACGAAATCTCATAGTCAGGTATTTCAGCGATAATTTCGTTGGGTAGGTTATTGATGGAGTCAAAGAAATTTTTGGAGAGATGAGTAACACGTTCTTTAAAAGAAACAGTACGAAGGTCTTTTCTGATTGTTGTATTGCGAAGATATCTATTGCCGTTACGGATGCGACGAAGGGCTTTATTATGAGTGCGCGAAAGAAATTCCACAGAGGAGTCGCAGGCGCACCCCCAAATGGGGCAAGCGTAAGTCATAATAGGCAGAACACATGCTTTGTATAAGATAAGTTTGTTACGTATACTAAGGGTTTTACCCCTGAATAAAGGATCGAGAGCTTTAAGGACGCCAGAAGTTTTACCTCTGGTGCGAAGGATATGATTTTTAAAAGTTAGCCTACGGTCGAGATGAACTCCCAGGTACTTTGTCTCATCCTGCCATGGAAGGGCAGTGTTGTTCATAATTACCCGATTAGGATAAATTAATTTTCTAGAGAAGAAAACCGCAGAAGTCTTATTTTCATTAATAAGAACGCGCCATAGAGCAAACCAGCTCATGAGCTTGTCAAGGTGTTCTTGTAAACGCTTATGCAAGGTGTAGGTGAAGTGACTTGATGTGTAAAGGACGGTGTCGTCCGCGTAGAGGGCTAAGTTGGTATGTGGGTGTCTTGGAATGTCATTGAAGTATATATTAAAGAGTGTGGGGCCGATGACAGAGCCTTGAAGGATGCCAGCGGTGATGTGTTTGTCGTAAGAAATGGAGTTATTCACACGGACGACAAATGTGCGATTGCTAAGGTAGCTGTGTATAAGATGTATAAGGTAGGCAGGAAAATTGAGCTTAATTAATTTGTATATAAGGCCTTCATGCCATACCTTGTCAAAGGCCTTAGCAATGTCAAGGAATATAGCAGCTGCAGGAATTTTAGCATTGAAGTTTTCACAGAGAAATTCAACAACACGAAGCAGCTGGTGTTGGGTTGAATGTTTGGGTCTAAAACCAAATTGTTCAGGCATAAGCAGGTTATTGTTAAAGAGGTGTTTGTTGAGCTGGGCTCTAATGACGCGTTCCACAACTTTGCTAAGAGCAGGGAGGAGTAAGATGGGTCTAAAGTTGATGGGGTTGGAAAGATCACTGCCAGTTTTAGGAATTGGGGAAATCACGGAGGTTTTCCAAATTTTGGGAAAATATTGGTACTTAAGAATATTGTTTGTAATATAAGTTAAGTGGTGAATAAAATTAATAGGGAGGTTTTTGATGGCAACATTGGAGATCTTGTCGATCCCAGGGGCCTTGCGGTTTTTCAGATTTTTAATGATGTGTAAAATTTCATAAGATTGGACATTTAGATCAGGTGGAGGGGCAGGATTAGATAGAAATGAGTTAACTTCATCATTAACATGGTCAAGATGAGACAAATTAGCCTGGAAGTCATTCGGAGAAAATTGGATCTCATAAGATGAGGCGAGTGCGTTAGCTTTGTCAACATCGGTATAGGAAGTACAATTGTTAAAGAAAAGTGGTGGAATATTGGTATGATTGTTGTTGAGTCGTTTTTTGATCTGCCAAAGAGAGTTATCCTCGGGAGATAAGTTTGAAAGGAAATTAAACCAGCTAGTTTGTTTTTCTTTTATAATACCTTGTTTGATACGGTTATTAAGATTATTAATAGCGTGCTTAAGAGAGGGATCACGAGTATGTTGGTATAACCTACGAAGTCTATTACGGTTTTTGATAAGGTTATGTAGATAATTAGGAAGAAGAAAACGTTTATTATTTTTAAAGTAATGGAAAGTGGCCTGCTGCTGGGCATTATCAATATGTTTATGAAGGGTAGAAACTGCAACATCTATGCCTTCAGGATTATTTATAGTATTGTTGTTAATAGGTATGTTACTGAGGTAGTCATAATATTTTTTCCAATTAATTGCAATAGATGGGGTGGGGGAGATAGGATTAATTAGGTCTATTTTGAAAGAAACAGGTAAGTGATCAGAACTAAGATCATTAATTGTGTTAGTGGTAATTGGGTAAGGAAGATTTTTAGTGACAGCAAAATCGATTATAGAGGGTCTAGCATTAGTATACGGGAAGTGTGTTGGTGTTTTAGGTGCATGTAAACTAAGGTGTTGGCTATGGATAAAATTATGAAGTGATCTGCCACGACTAGTGGTACTGGCACAATTCCACCTAGTGTTATGTGCATTGAAGTCACCAGCGACAAAGCAGTGTTGATGTTGAGTGAAAATTTGAGTAATTTCATTAATTGGGTATTGTCTACAGTGTTTAATGTAAGCAGATGCTAAGAATAGATTGAGATTAGGGAATTGAATGACAATACCCGTATAGTCAATGTCATTAAAATTGTGGCGTGTATATGGATAGTGAGGTATGTGATTTTTAATATAGATCGCAGTACCACCATAATTGGAGTTGAGTCTGGGAGTATGATAAAGTTTAAAACCCGGTATACTAATGCTACAGGTTGGATTACGCAACTCCTGAACAAGAAGAATATCAAAAGATGGGTTAGTAGAGACGAAATGTCTCAATTCATTAATCCTGTGTTGGATAGAATTGCAGTTCCAGGAAAGAACAAATAGTGAGTTATAAACAGGGCTGTTAACCATCATGGGTGGAGGGAAGTTCGTTAGCAAAATTGTCGAATTCTTTTATTATAACAACTATTTTGTCAAGTGGGTTAGTGTATTTTTTTATTTCTTTGGCTATTTTTTTAATGAATGAAATGAATTTAGTAAATTGCAGAATTTCTTTTAAGTCTTTTAGTGTTGAAAAAATCTCGCCAAGCTCACTGGTAATGTTACCTGGGGCTTTTGAAATAGACTTAGTAACATTATTATTTTGTTCTTGTTCAGTAGTGTTAACTGAGTTAGAAACAGAATTAGCAGCTGATATAGTGTCAGCTGTGTTATTGGTTGCTGGAGCAACAGTGTTATTTTCTTTATTGTTATCAGCATTGCTGTTGTTATTAGAGTTTTTATTATCCTGGGTCTTAGTTTTAGAGTTATCCTTACTTTGAGTTTTAGTATAGTTAAAGTCTTTAAGTATCTCCGCGAGTTGATAACTCTCCTTGAGATGTTTTTCGTTCTGTTTGGGCTCTTCCTGTTTAGATTTGTTGGAGGCAGTTTTTTTCTTTAAGTTTATGGGGTTTTTATTACATCCCCTAAAGGTGGCAGGGTGGTCTTCCCCACAGTTGGCACACTTTGGTGTGAAGTTGCCTTTAAGAGGGCAGTCTTTAGTCATGTGTTCTTTAGCACATTTTACGCATTTGGGGGTGAGCCCGCAGGTCTCGGAGGCGTGTCCGTAGTTCTGGCAGCGATAACACTGCTTAACAGGGTTTGATCTAAATCTTTCGATAATTACCGAGATAAATGATAAGTTGGTTATTTCGTAAATTCTGTCAAAATCCTTCCTGGGGAGTATATTACACATGTAGAGAGGCATTGGATTCCCAGTCTTTTTATTTTTAAGCATAGCAGCCCGTGTGCATATAAAATTATAATCAGAGAAGCCTTCAATGATGGTATTTTGGTCCGTGTAGCACGGCATGCCACGTACACAGACCTTTTTAGGGCGTTGATCAATTGGGTTCAATGTGGTAAATTTAAGTCTTTTATCAGTTAAATAGCTCTGAATTTGCCTAAAATCATTGTTAGTTTTGCAGTGGACTTTTAATAATTGCCCAGAAAGTTTTATTAAGGGTTTCTCTACGTATTTTGTAGAGATCTCTTTGGCTAGTATGTTCCAATTAGTGTTTAATTCAATGAAAAAAGGGTTAGGTTTGTGAGTTTTAGAATTATTGGCTGTGTTACCGGCGCCAGAAACATCCATATTGTCTTCGTCTAATTGGTTGGAGTTCTGACTATGGGATTCGGTCTCCAGTGGAGCAAATGAGTTACTAGTAGTAATTTCATGATTATCGGTATTTGATGGAGTTTTCCTTTTCCTTTTATTAGAATTAATTAAGCTGAAATCAGCACTATTAAGATGGGTTAGAATATCGCTAAGAGATGATTTTTTGATATCTAAACAAAATTTCTCAAAAAATTTAAGTTTAGTATCAGTTTCAAGATTGGGCTCAACAATAGCAGAGAAAGCATCAAAGCAAAATAGACTCACCGCTTTTTCCAGTTCCGATGTATCATCAGATTGTAGCATCTCTTGGTGTATTCCATATATGCAATTGTCAATATATTGGAGGTATTCTTCCAGTATGTGAGTAAGTTCATTGTGTTCAATAGTCTTATGTTGAAAAAGTCTTTGAAAATCTGGTTTTAATGCTCCAGAGGCAATTCGTGAAGTAATAACTTCGGCAGAGATTATGTGTCCGTTAATATCGAACATGGTATTACTAAATTTAGTTGTATCTGCCATATTTTGGCAAAAATGATCGATAAAAGACACTTAAAATGATGTTAATCGTGAAAAAAGTCGAATTTGGCCGAAAAAAGTCCACGACCAATCCGAAATAGCCTCGCTGAGCGAGTAGGCGTGGCCTACTGGGCCCTGATCCAAGGATAGCGAAACTCAAGTAGTTGGCAACGGAGGCAGTATAACCAGAAAACAAAATGGCGGACGAGTGAGAAAACTACATCATCAGCCAGAAAAGAGAAAACGGAAGTTACATACAGTAGAAGAGACGATGGGCGGACGTGTGAGGAAGCTACATCATCGGCCAGTCAGATTCCACGGAAAGTAACCATGTTACTGAAAGTAGGCGGGACAAAGCTCCATGAGGCGAAACGTACGTCTTACCACGACGGAGGCTACCAACCGACTGTTTTGCGTGCCCTTTTTGGAAGGTTTGTCTTCCGAGCGTTGCACGGCAGGAAGCATTTGATATCTTTATATTTCAAAGTAAAATTGTGTAAAGGTTGTCTGTTCGAACAACCATATGCTAAACTAAACATGATATTGCAATTTTAAATTTTAATTCTTTAAAGAGTATAAGAGTAATAGACGAACCGACAAATGTTGCTTGCCGTGCAAGGTTTGACTCTGTGCGGCAAATGATTACAGAAAAACTGGCATGCACGAACACTGTGTAAAGGTATTGGAAGTAGAGATGCAAGGCTTTCAAAACACCCGGTTTTTTCCCTGGGAATTTAAGACAAAATTGGGAAATTTGAAATTTGAAATTTCCCCAAAACTGAGAATTTTGAAACGGTGAATATTTTTATAACTTTTGTTAATTATTTAGCCTCTGATCTTTAAATTAGCATCAACTTTAATTCATGCATAGATTTCCTTTTCGTTTCTCTTTCCAGCTAATTCGAGCATCTTCGATGTTTATTCCGAAAACGAAGAAAGTAATTATAATTAATGCGGTGCTAACACTAACAGTAAGTTTCTGTCATTATTCATTAGTATTATTTTGTTATGTTCTTGAGATATCCTTTCCATTCTTAATAAGAATTAATTACAACAAAGAAAAAAAAGAAGGAAAATAAGAAGAATTTTTAAATTTAATACGTTTTAGGGAAATATATAAGTAATTCGAAATTGTGTTAGAAATGCAGAAACTTTTATGTGTATACATATATGTTTGTGTGTGTATAAAAATCAGGAAAACAATATGTATATAAATTTTTATCAAAAAAATTTTATTATAGGAAATTTAATATCAATTTTTTACAAACTTTAATAAGAAATATTTCTGAAAATAACTTGCAAAAGAAACTATACCATTGTAGTAATTGCATAAAATGCTATCTCTTCTTTCTAAATACCACTTCATTATTTTAAATAATTCTTTAGTTTTATAAAATAGAAATTTTTAAAAAACTTTTCAAATCTTAATTATTTCTCTTGTCAAACTATTACAGGATTATGTACATTGCTTTCCTTAATTCTTCAGCTTGTATAATATGGAAATTGTATCCAACATTGTACCGATACATTTATCTTAAGTGCTAATTTAATAAAGAAAGCTTAAGTTTCTTTTCAAATTTTGATTTGGTCGCAGTTCTGATAAATTAAAGTAATGTTATAAGCTTATCAGTATATCAATGTTCTTAAAATTGCCATTTATATTAAGTAAACAACTTATTATATGCTTTAAAGATTTCTAATTTGTTTTTTCCTCAGCAAAATTCCCAAAGTTCCCAAATTTCCCAGTTTTTTCCCAAAATCTCCCGGGTTTTTTCCCTTGGTTCTAAATTCCCGGGTTTTTTGCATCTCTAATTGGAAGCATTTGCTCCAGTTGTTCTTCAGCTCAGTGGTATGGACCTATTATAAGAGTGGACGGAGCATTCCATTATTAAGGAAATATAAGAAAAGGTGCAAAGATGAAACCACGTTACTGTTGAAAAAAGTTACCTTTTTTGGCATTTATCGCGTTATCGGCGATTTTTTGTTCTGAATATAAATATTATTATTATTATTAAAAAGTAAGCAAGAAAAACTTGTGTAAAACGAAACAGCTGCTGAAACTTATTTTTACCTTGTTATTAACACTTTCCAACAAAGTTCATAAGTGTTTATAACTTCGATTTGTCTATACTCGATTTAACTCTCAATGAAAAATCATGAAAATTTTTGAAATCATATAAAGTATAATACATTTAAACTAATTCAATTTAGAGAATTAAATATAGAAATTATAAACATTTTATAAAAATAATTACTTAAAAAGAACGAAATAATAAAATATTAAAAAGAATCTTACCGGTGAAATAAAATCCTTATTTTACATAACTTCTAGGACTTCTAAAGTACATCTAATTACTATTTCTTGCTATAAAATTCTTTTTAAATTCAAAACAATCTAACTTTTAAAATGAAATAAAAATTTTAAAAAGAACTTTCAAAGAAAAAGTAGAAATATTGTCTGCTTAATAGAAAGCATAGTAAATGGTGAGTAAATTTCAATATTGGCCAGTTTGGCTTCCTGCAGATCAACCGTCACATGACCTTTTTATAAGTTATCTTTGCCACTAAAAAAGGTTGCAATTGTCCCGTCCACTCTTATAATAAGGTCTATGGTATGGACATTCTTTCTGATATGTATCAGTGCCTTTTGCAATCAAAAAATCTTTTGATCAATATACAGCGTATAGTTTGAATTTGCAATATTTAACGCAAAAATTTCGTGAAATCATCGAGAGATGGAGCTCTTTTCCAATGAATTTCATTTTGACATTTAATGAGACATTAAATAATAATAATAATAATAATATATATATATATATATATATATATATATATATATATATATATTACAAAAATAAATAGAAATTAATTAATTAAAGGCAATTTTGCCTTAAAATTTCTGAAATATTTATAAGAAACGTGTTTATTAATAAGAAAAGTAATTGGTAAAAAATTGGATTAAAATTCGCAGATTAGAAAATTGGGTTATTTTTATTGCCGAATTTCGTAATAAATAAATGCTTAAAGGATGCGCTAAATAGGCGTTTAACAAATCTAATGTGGAGGATTAAATAAAAGAGCGATTCGTTAACTTAATGAAATTGCGGATGATGGGGGGAAAAAACATATAATTAAATTCCGATCATATATTACGTAAAAGAAATATTGCTATGATGGAAAAATTCAAATTTGACATTTTAGTGTTTCTATGAGTTTTGAGGTCTCCTGAATTCATTTTGCATTTTTTATAGTGATGAAGGTATGCATGTATGTGTATGAGCGAATACGATAGCGTCTAAACGCTTAATCTGATCCAGCTCAAATTCGATAGGTATGCTAGAGGTGGCACACAACTACATAGATTTTAATGATGTAGAACCAAATAGAATTTTTATACATATCGATTTATGATCTGAAATTATTTGAAGTTCGTTTAAAGTTTAGGGAGTCTTCTGAATTCAATTTTGACTTTTTTTTTTTTTTTTTTTTACAGTGATATCTGCATTTATATGCATCTGTATATATGTGAGTGAATACAATAAAGTCTGAACACTAAATTCGATTTCATTCGAATATGGTATGTATATTATAGATCATCATCGCATGAAATAGCTTAATGTGTATAGTGTATATACATGGTGTCGGGAATTCCCGCTCATTCTTCTGCTTTGAGAACAAAATGACTTTTCAGACAGACGGGCGCCTCTTTTTCGAGAAAGGTGCTTTTTTAGAATCAGAAGCAGAACAGAAAGGACCTTGAATGGAGATGGGCTACGTTAAGAGCGTTGTGTTTACAGACGCCCGCCCCGGTCCTAAAACAGAACAATTATAACCTTTAAGAATTAGAATTAATATTTAAGAACTAATGACAATCTAAGAACGTTAATATTAAGATTTAATTTAATATTTAATTGTAAATACTGAAGATAGTTTCTGCTTTCGTTTTCATTTTACATGTATGCTAACAAAGCATTAAAATTATGTTTTCTCATCTAAGAAGTGCTACGTTCATCGAGTTTAGTTTCTTTAATGGATCAATAGTTGCCCCATCCACATCCGGACCTTTGGATTAGAAGTTTTCAGGTGAGACCCATCCATATTTTATTATTTAGAAGAATAAATATTTTATCATAAAATTTAAGAAGTAACTGTAAGAAAAGAGTTAAGATTTGAAATATGCTGTATCGGGTCAGTAAGAAGAATAAGTTTTAGATCAGAAATCTGGTACAGCCATATTTTGTGGCATCCCAGACACGGGATGTGGGCAGCTATATAGATATCCATTATTTATAATTGAAAAGATAGATAATATTATAAAATTTTAATTTTTTCTATTTATTATGGCTAATTTAGTAATAGCCAAAAAAGAGAGAGCTGTCATAAGAGACAGTATTAATAAATTTATAGAGAAATTAAAAACTTTATGTGATGATATAGATCCAGATGCTGTAGATTTAGAAGAGACTATAGAATTATTGAATGAAACTACTATAGATCTAAAAAGCAAAGATGTAGAGATAAAAACATTAACTCAAGAAAATCAATTAGAAGTCGAATTAGAAACAGCAAATGAATTCCGAGAGAAAATACTTACTTGGCGATTTCGAGCCAACAGAAAATTAAAAGAACTAAAGAAAAGTGAAACAAGTGTTTCATCAATAGAAAGACCTATTTCAAAAGAAGCAATGCACAACAAATTACCACAGCTAGATCCAGTTAAATTTAACGGGAATGCAGCCGAATGGCTGACTTTTTGGTCGTCATTCGAAACGGCTATTCATAATAATGAAAATTTAGATCCTGTAGATAAATTTAATTATTTGAAATCATTTTTAGCACCTGACCCCTTAAAATGTATAGAAGGATTCTCTGTTACAGCGAGTAATTACATAAAAGTAGTAGATATTTTAAAAGAAAGATATGGCAAACAGGACCTCTTAGTGAATGTACATTTGAATAAATTATTAAATATTGTCCCACTAAAACATTCAAGTGATATTAAATCGCTCAGGAAAATTTACGATGAAATACAAACTAACATTACAAGTTTAGAATCATTAGATGTTTCTTTGGATAGCTTTGGATAGTTTATTGTCACCGATATTACTAAAAATATTACCTAAAGATTTAGCATTACAATTTAATATGGAATTTCATGGGGTTAATTATAGCGTGAAAGATATATTATCTTTCTTAAATAAACAACTCGTATCGCGAGAATGCTTAATAACTACCAGACAAGATGACAGCGGCGCTGGCGCCAGTCATTTCTCCCCCCCCCCCCCCCCGAGCTCAAAGATTAGATAATCAAAATCGTAGAGATGTTTTTCCCCCCCGCGTTAATAAATTTGATACTCAGAACCGGAAATTGCCTACTGCTTGTGATTTATTAAATGAGAATAAAAGTGATGGGTGTAATTTTTGCTCAGAATCGCATTTAAGTAACAAATGTGTCAAAACTCGTAATTTACCATTTGATGAAAGAGTTAATCTATTGCGTAAGAAAGGATTGTGTTATTTATGCCTTCAACAATCGCATTTAGCTAGATACTGTGTATCAAAAACTTTATGCAAGTTATGTAATCGTAGACATTCAGACATAATGTGTAATGGAAATAAAGATTTGAAACAGGAAATAGGTAATTACGAAAGAAATTATCAATCTAAATTGGCGTTATCGAATCATAATTTACAAGCGAATGTTTATTTGCAGACGTTAATAGTAGCAATTTCTAACAGAGATGATAGTAAATCATCATATATTCTGTTAATTATTGACTCCGGATCTCATAATAGTTACATCAGTAAGTTTGCAGCTGATAAGTTAAAATTAAAAAGAATGAATAAAGAAACAATCAGACATAGTCTTTTTGGGGGCATGGAAATGTCAGCTGAACATAATCGTTATGAATTTACGATCGGGAGTTTAGATAATAAGTTTAAGTGTAAAATACAAGCACTAGATCAAGAAAAAATATGCACAGGCGTGAATTTATGTCGCGATGATAAATTAGTAAAACTTTTAGAAAAGGAAGGTGTATATTTATCAGATGTCCCTAGAAATAATAAATCCTGTTTATACCAGAAAAATCCAGACGAAGTACATATACTTTTGGGAGCTGATATGTCCGCTAAACTGTTCACATGATGACATAAAATATTTTCCAGAATTGGGATTAACTACATTTAGAACTAAATTGGGTTGGACCATTCTGGCCAAGACAGAGGGTCACAAGAGTGAGCAGGACAATTCTTTGGCGGGTCTATCATTGTCATTACACGTGTCAAACGCCAGTTTATCAGATTTATGGCGCCTTGACACTCTAGGAATTACTAATGATTATAATAAATCGAAACAGGATTTAGAACAAGAAACCAAGAATTATTTTCTAGAAACTGTTAAACGAGATAAAAGCGGTCGATATGAAGTCAATTTATCATGGACAGTTGACCATTCGATTTTATCAGATAAATTACTCGTTGGTAGAAAAGTGCCTGTACAAGACGGAAAATAAATTAATTAAATCTGATAGGAAAAAGGAATATGGGGAAATTTTTTATTTCTGGGAAAACAATCAGATTATAGAAGAGGTATTGGACCAGAAAAGAGACAAGGTACATTATTTAGCACACAGACCTGTGGTTAAAGAATCTAGTGAAACCACTAAAATTCGTCCAGTATTCAATGCCTCAGCACACACTAGAAACAGTCCCTCCCTTAATGATTGTTTAACAAAAGAACCTAATCTTGTAGAAATTATACCTAGCATTTTGAATAGATTTCGCAAATACAAGATAGGAATTTCGTCTGATATAGAGAAAGCCTTCCTGCAAATTAAAATAACAGAGAAAGATCGCGACTTTTTGAGATTTTTTTTGGTTTAATAGCGAAAATAAATTAAAAATTTATAGACATTGTCGTGTGGTTTTCGGCCTAACTTCAAGCCCCTTTTTGCTTATGGCAACATTAAATCACCTTTTAGAAAATGTTCCCGAACAATGGCGAGAGACAGCTAGGCTCTTAAGAGATTCCTTCTATTTAGATAATTCCCTCATCAGCCTGAATTCGATTCAAGAAACAGAAAAATTCATATCAGAATCTCAAGGAATTTTGGCTTCGGCACATTTCAATTTGAGATGCTGGCGATCGAATTGGCCCCAGGCTATGATCGACAAAACTGAAGATGAACCGAGATTTGCTCCCATGTTAGGATTACTCTGGGATTTGAAAAATGACAGTTTAGTTTGTAAAATTGAAGAACCCCTAAAGATAAGTAAACCCCTTACAAAAAGAAAACTTTTATCAGTTACCCAAAGAATTTTTGATCCTGTGGGATTCACAGCACCTGTCAGTTTAGTTCCCAGACTAATCCTTCAAGAAACGTGGATTCAGAAGGTGAAGTGGGACGAAGAGCTCCCTGAAACTTTAAAACAACAATCTTCTAATTGGCTGAAAGGAATAATTTTTTTATCCCAAATTAAAATACCTCGGTGGCTTAACAATTGCCCAGAGAAAGAAAAGAAAACATCATTACATGTTTTTTCTGATGCAAGCAAGCGAGCATATGCCACTTGCGTATTCATAAGAGTAGAGACCTCAGAAGGAATCAAGATCCAGTTAATCAATGCTAAAAGTCGAGTTGCACCTATTAAGGAATTGACCATACCCCGCCTTGAACTGTTATCTTGTCTTATTGGCGCTAGGTTGGCCAAAAATGTGCAAAACGATTTAAATTTACATGTAAATACCATATTTTGGTCAGATTCAACCACTGCTTTAGGTTGGGTAAGAAGAAAACAAGAATGGGGTACATTTGTACACAATAGAGTATTAGAAATCCGAAATCTGACCGAAGTTTGCAATTGGAGACATGTACCCGGAAATTTGAATCCCACGGACCTCCCGTCTGGAGGATGTTCTTTTAAACAACTACAGAAATCGAGATGGTGGGAGGGTCCGAGTTGGCTTTATTTACATGAAAATGAATGGCCTCAAATAGAAGAAGACCCAAACGAAGAACTCATAAACAGCGAAAAAAGGAAGACTATCCTAAATCTTTTAGATAAAAAAGAAGATAATTTCGGTCGATTTTATCAGTATTTTTCCTCTTACAAGAAAACTGTCAGAACCATTGCCTGGATATATAGATTTTATCATAATTCGAAGACTACCGAGTAAATTTCCGAATTAGATATTTCAGTTGAAGAATTTTCAAAAGCAGAAAATGTACTTCTACGATTAGTACAACAAGAATCTTTTTCAGGGAGAACAGATCCAAAATTACGAAATTTAAGGCCTGTCGAAGATAAGGCTGGTCTCTTAAGAGTAAAGACCAATATAATTCAAAGAAACGACAGTGAAAACTTCAGATATCCTGTGATCTTACTTTACAAGCATCCCGTCGTCCAAAGATTGGTATTCGAGAAGCATTTAGAAAATCAGCACGCTGGAGTCAGCACTCTAATGACACTACTTAGAGAAAATTTCTGGATAATGAAGTCTAGAAAATCCATTAGAAATTCAATAAGAAAATGCGTGATTTGCAGAAAACTTCAGAATTCCAAATTAGATGTTGAACCTGGAGTACCACCCGAAGACAGAGTACGAGAAGCAGCCATCTTTGAAGTGGTGGGCGTAGATCTAGCCGGTCCTCTTCATCTTTCTGATGGATCAAAAGCGTGGATAGCCTTATTTACTTGCGCTGTCTACCGAGCCATACATCTTGAAGTCATTACGTCTCTGTCTACAGAAAGTTTTATCCATCTCTGAGAAGGTTCATAGCAAGGAGAGGCAGACCCTACATCATCTATTCAGACAACGGGAAGAACTTCCTTGGAACCAGCAATGCTCTCTCGAGTGTAGATTGGGAAACCATCTGCAAGGTAGCTTCCACCCAGAAGATCAGATGGAAATTCAACCCTCCTGCAGCACCGTGGTGGGGAGGCTTGTGGGAGAGGCTTGTTGGAATGGTTAAAGGAATCCTGAAAAGAAACTTAGGTCGTGCATCTTTGAATTACGAAGAACTTTGCACCATACTGTGTGACTGTGAACAAGTGATTAATTCACGGCCTATAACCTATGTTTCCGAAGATAACACAGATCCCTTACCTTTAACCCCAATGATGTTCCTAAGAGAACTACCAACATCAGGAGTACCTGACCTAGATGCTTTGGATTCTAAAGATCTTAACCGCAGAGCCAGATATAGGCAAATAATCAGAGAAAACCTAAGAAACAGATTCAGAGCAGAATATTTAGGACAATTACGCCAACATGCATCTAAGACCAAAAGATTCGAAAAATTGAAAGTCGGCGATGTTGTCCTATTAGAAGATTTCAACAGGAAACGTGTTCACTGGCCTCTGGCAAGAGTGATCGAAATTTACCCAGGCAGGGATAATGTCATACGCCTAGCTAAGGTGAAGACCGAAAATGGACTTTTTCTGCGTCCATTACAAAGATTGTTCCCTTTAGAAATTGACAATACCGAACTTAAGAATCACCCTACTTTACATAAATATGTTCAAGAAAATTTAAGTCCTTCGACTTCCGAAAACAAGAACCTCTCACAGAAACTGATACTCAACCCCAGAGAAAAGGAACCTGTGAAAGACCCTCCAGAACCTACCAGTTCCAGAACCCATGATCCCATTTCCAATTCCCCGGTGGTCTCCCGAACTGGCCGTGTGGTGAAACCCCCTCAACGACTTCAACATGGATTGTTGAGTTCCTCCGATTAGTCGCAACTCAAGGTGGGAGGATGTCGGGAATTCCCGCTCATTCTTCTGCTTTGAGAACAAAATGACTTTTCCAGACAGATGGGCGCCTCTTTTTCGAGAAAGGTGCTTTTTTAGAATCAGAAGCAGAACAGAAAGGACCTTGAATGGAGATGGGCTACGTTAAGAGCGTTGTGTTTACAGACGCCCGCCCCGGTCCTAAAACAGAACAATTATAACCTTTAAGAATTATAATTAATATTTAAGAACTAATGACAATCTAAGAACGTTAATATTAAGATTTAATTTAATATTTAATTGTAAATACTGTAGATAGTTTCTGTTTTCGTTTTCATTTTACATGTATGCTAACAAAGCATTAAAATTATGTTTTCTCATCTAAGAAGTGCTACGTTCATCGAGTTTAGTTTCTTTAATGGATCAATAGTTGCCCCATCCACATCCGGACCTTTGGATTAGGTTTTCAGGTGAGACCCATCCATATTTTATTATTTAGAAGAATAAATATTTTATCATAAAATTTAAGTAGTAACTGTAAGAAAAGAGTTAAGATTTGAAATATGCTGTATCGGGTCAGTAAGAAGAATAAGTTTTAGATCAGAAATCTGGTACAGCCATAAATGGGAATTAATGTGCACGATAGTGTCTAGACGCTGCATTCCATTAAACTCAAATTTAATATGTATATTTCAGGTCATCATAACATGAAATTGAATGAATATAAGACTAGACGATTTTCACTTGACACTTTTTCATGGTCAATGCGATGAACTGCCAAATTAAGTTAGAAACATTTAGCTATATTCAAGGTTGTAGCTAAGAAGAGGGTGTTTGGGGATTCAAACAAACCCCGAAATTTTGCTTATTTGTCGAAATGTTTTTTATTATATTTCATTTTAAACACTCAATATTATGTACTAAAAATTGAACCTTCTCTAAAATTTTTATCTGGCTATGACCTTGGCTATGTTGAAAGTAAATGTTTTAAAATGGTTTATAAGTTATACGAGCGAAAAGTATCTAAAATGCTTTATTCCTCAGATTGAAATATCGTTGGGTCTCGTTGTGGGCAAGAATCGCCAAATGTGCCAAACGGCATGACAATTTTCTAATGAAAAAGTTCTCACATTCGGATATTTACTGAATTATTCTTCCAATTCAACCTTTTCAAACGCCATTAACTACTAAACGTTCAGAAAGTCGGGTGAAGTCAATTCAGATTTCCAATTATGAAATTATAAGAACTGAAAATGACATAAGTGAGTTCAAATAGAGTTGAAAGGAATAAATAATACAATACAAATTCATTCGTATGAGAATGTGGAACACACGTATCATATAAATTGGTATTCATAAGCATCGGTTACCTAAGTTTTACACACTCGCATAATATAATACGCATCAGACAAACATATTGTTGCGTACTCAGGGTTCGTGAATTGTCTGTGAATGAAAGACAAAACTTGTAGAGCTTTAAAGTTTATTGATAGAATATTCCGGAAGATTACAGGTCGGTAAACCAAATATCAACTTCAGTTTCACCAAAAAACGCAACTTAAATAACAGCTGATAACATAAAAATCACAGCATAAAAGGTGCCACACCTTTAACACGCAGTAATAGTATGCCATTCAATGACAAAGACTTAGTCAAACAGAGCTTTCTATGCCGCAATACCTTGGCGAGAAACTGATCTCAGCGGTCGGAACGGGACCCCTTTTATAGCCCCCTTTAATCAAAAATTTTCCAGTAACTTCCGTAACAATCGAATTAGTGCTTAGACAATCAGCGTATCGATAATAAAGATCTTCTCGCCAAGGTTACCAAAAAAGTCGTCAAGGAGCGATAAAGTCGCCAAATTCATCGCCAAAGCCGTTACCTTCCCCGATGAAGTGAATTTTTAAAGAAAAACGAGCTTTTTTAACGCAGAAACAAGTTAGAAATGCCCAAAATTAACATATTATAATCTGACTAAGCCTTTTAGAAGGAAATTACATAAAAATAACTAATATTATTTACAAATTCATAACAATATATTTACCTATATGCATAGCATACACGAATTTTATACATGTATTACACAAATACACTCATTATGCATACGCGTTATATTTACAAAAACACATACATAACCTGCAAAAAGAGTGATATCTCATAAAATAATAATAATAATAATAATAATAATAATAATACTGTAAAAGTCACCCCGCCCATCAAATCTCTTAGCTTTCTTAGGCAGCCAAAAAGTGATTGTTTCAAAATTCTTTGCTGCTATTAATTCCCAGAAACTCAATGCCTTGCTTGAACAAACTTGGAGGAAAGATAGAGAACATCACAAAGATTCAGAATTGTATAGGAACCCCTGTCCTCAAACGTCATTTTATTAACCCTTTAAGAACTGGATATTTTGGGCTGCTGTGTACTGCTATTTCCGCCTACTGTGTAAATTTTAAAATCTTACCTGCATCATTTTTTCGTAAAATCATACACAATGTTCGTATTGTTGCAATCGCTGCGTTAAAATACATCGATAAGAACAGATTTTTTTTATTTATGTAAACATTAGCATGTAAAAACTCTTTTTTTAAAAATGCAACATTGGAGAGCGACGCCTATATCCGTGCTAAATTACCCGATTCTTAAAGGGTTAACCCGTTAGTAGTCGCTAGTTGGTCGATTTGCCGCCCATCCTTCAGTGTTGTCAGATTTTTTTATTCAATAGCCACCAAAAATTTTTAGAAGTAGCATTTGATATACATAAACAGCGAATAAAATCGAAGAAACGTCGATCACATCATTTCTTAAAATTATTGGTGACAGTTAAATAAAAAGTGCGCATTATGTAATAGGTGGCACTGTCTATAGCGACTGCTAATGGGTTAAAATGACGTTTGGGGACATGGGGTCCAATTCTGAATCCTTGTGATGCTCTCTATCTCCTCTTCAAGTTTATACGATGACCTCAGAATCACTCTCTATGTATATAACCATGTATATATTACAAATGAAAATAATTTGAGAAGTTAAAAAGCTAAATATTTTTATCTTTTTTCTGTACAGAATTAGGGCATAAAAAGTAAAACTTAAAAGCAAATTATAAACAATACCATTTTGATTAATTAATAAAGTGAAATAAACATAAATAAGTATCCAGAACCAACTAAGTAACAGATGAAAAAGTTTTGTAGTACCAAAAGACTATTTCGAAAAACAAAATTTTCTAAAGACTAATAAACAGAATGAAAGCGCAACCGCATCTAAAATCACAGCGTACAATTCAGTAAAAAAAAAAAAACGTTTAACGCTTTAAACATTTATGAAAGTATTTATAAACTGACTGAACTCTAGCCATCCTCTCTAAAATCCAACAGTAGAAAAGTAAAAATATGAAAACTGCAAATATTTAAAAGTGTAACATTTTCCTATTGAAGAATATAGAAGTAAAAGCACTTCTTCCGTTGAATATATTATTTATCCATAAAATTCTTAATTTAATATGGCATACTGTAAAATGGAAGTATTTTCGAAACGCTATGAAAGATAATATTTTAAAAATGAAAATTTTTAGAAACTATAGTTTTCATGAAAACGTTTTGACATTCTTTCAAATATTTGTTTTAGGATGTCTGTGTTTCGATCTAAATAAATGTACGAATTTTTTCTTGTTAAACAAATATAAAAATGTCTATTTAAACCAATAATAACTTATTAATATTTCTTTAATAGTAAGCTGTAATAAGATATTTAGTATCGGTAAGACATATATTATTTTCTTCTTAAAATTCGAGCAACAAACAAAACACATCCAAATATCGGGTTGATGTAAAAGTTTGTTCCATTTTTGGTCCTTGATGGTTTTGAATAGAAAAACTGAAGCGTTATCCATTTCATAAGAGTAAAACTTTTATACTATTTGGCAGGAGGAATATCAGCAAATACTTGCAAAAAAAAAGTTATGTTATTTAATTTTTATTTTGTAAATTTTGTTAAGGATTAAAAATTACAAGGAACATTTTTGACACATTAAGCTTTTTTATTTCTCAAAGGAGAAAAATATTTCATAGGCACAAAGGAAAATATTGGCTGCGTACAGGGAAGGAGCCGTTGACGATTGTACATACCATTAGTGGTTTAAACAATTTCATAAAAGTAAGTTTAATTTTATTACAGTCTCTAACCGTAAAAATGATGTCAGGACCGTAAATCTGTCATGAATTTTATCTCGAAGAAAGGAATTGGTCAACATTCTGGACTGTGCAGATTTGTTACAAATACGTGAACTGGACTTTTTTTTTTTTTTTTTTTACTAAGAAGAGAGTTAGTCGTATAAGTTAAAGGTCAGCAATTTGAATTTTACTGAAATTTCTTAGGGTGTAGTGTACTTATCTTCTCAAAGAAGGACGCTGGTCGTATAATTTGAAAGTCAACTCTCCAAATTTTAATAAATTTCTTAGAGTGTACAGTGTACAGGTGATAACAAATAAATTATGCATAACAATGTAAGGGGTCAGTTATCATGTTTTAAACCTTCAGTCAGCGCAAAAGCCAATTTACATCCGAAGAGTATTATGCCATGCATTTGAAAGGACAGTAAAAGAAAAATTTATTGAACTGTGACCTGTAAACTAGCTTATCACTTTGGAGAAATACATTTCACAACAAAGAAAACTAAAGCCAGCAATAGACCAAAAGTGACATGAGTTAGCCAACAGAAAGAGATTTGCGTTTCAAGACAATGCTAAAACATACGTGTCTTAAGCTCCGCAACAGAAGTTTTTAAAATTTGACGAAGATTTTTTTTTTTTTTTTTTTTTTTTGTCCACGTAATGTAGTTTTTCGACCTTGTGACATCCATCTACTATTAATACAGATTAATTTAAAACAACTTAAATTATACAAAATTTCTTTCTTTGCAAGGCGTGAAAAGTCACATACATTAGCCCTTTAGTGATAATCTTTAAAAATTCTCTGAGCAAGAGATTATGTAGCTACTGGAAAGATAGATAGAGGTAATTGAATGGAACGCTATATACCAAATTAAATCCAGGTTTTAGTAAATAGAATTTTCCTTTAATATTTGTCCCAAAGGTTGGACGGACTTTCGCATCAACCTAAACATTTTGACGTTGCAATTATTTTTTAGTGATTGGAGAAATTATTTCAGTTAACTACTTTTGAAGATCAAATGATATTAGCGAAATCAAGTAAAATAATTATTTCATCTCATTATTATTGTTATTATTTTTAATAAGATAATTACTTTAAACTAGTATTATATTAAATTATTTTGACAGAACCATAGAAAAAAAATATCACTATTATGTCTCAAAAATAACGAAGGAAAGTCTTGTAAAATTATTATGTGTTATTCAACATTTAAACTGTGCATGTATTCTACTAAATGTATTGTACTAAATGTGCATGTATTCTACTAAAAATGACAATACCATCTTCAATTATCTTTAAGAATCACGCTTAGGCAACAAAAAAAGATTTTACACATTCAGAAACAATTTTGAAAAGTCGTGAAAGAAATTCCATCATTACAGTCCGTTAAGAAATTATAACACCACTTTAATTTCGTAAATTATAAGAAAAATAAAGATTCTAATCTTAATTTAAATACATAAAATAGCATATTGCTCTATATTTTTTATAATTAGTTTGCAATAACTTAATATAATGCAATAAATGTTTAATTAAAATATATATTAGAAATAAGGGAAAAATAACCCGTTAAGAAAATATAAGACCAGTTGTCAAAAAACAAAATTGTATAAAAAATTAACATGGTATTGGTCCTCCATTTTTCCCGATGACTTCAAACACTCTATTTTTCATTGAAGTAACCAGGTGATTAAGTTCAATTATAGTAATATTGTACCATTCATTTACAATGGCTACTTCCAGTTCACTGGCAGATGAAAATTGTTAATTATTAGCATAAACTTTGCGAGATAGTATACTCCATAGGTTTTCCATGGGGTTCAAGTCTGGACTTCGACTTGGCCATGGCAAAACATTATTTTTTTCTTTTTTAAACCACTCCTGTATGGATTTAGATGTATGACAAGCAGCATTGTCCGGTTGAAACATCCAGTTAGCACCACCTAATAAAGGTCCAAACGGTATCATATGATCATATAGCATAGACTGATATTGTGTAGTGTTCATATGACCCGAAATCCGCTGTAAATCACACAACCCTTCATAACTGAAAGCTCCCCAAATCATTACTGATCCCCCACCCATTTGTCGACTGAAGCATTCTTTTGGTTCCTTCCTCAAGTCATGCCAATAGGGTTTGTAACCATCGGGACCATCAAGGTTAAATTTCTTTTCATCAGAAAATGTAATTTGTTTCCACTCATCGTTCCATGACATGACACTTTAGCCCATTTTAATCTTTCTTCTCGATGGCATTTCAATAACTTTGGTTTTTTCTTCAGTTTCATAAATTTCGTATTAACATTTAATTTAAGACTCTTCCAGACTGTTACATGTGAAGTTTTCTTGCTGAAACGTTTCGAAATTTTACGAGTTGAAAGACCTTTTTAGTTGACAGTCGAAAAATTTGTCAATTATCACGTGCTGTCAAAATATTTTTTCTTCCAGATCGTTTTATTTTGTTTGAATAATCTTTTCTAACTATGGCATTATGAATGGCAATTTTAGAACGGTTCATTAACCTCGCAATATATTTTTCAGATTTACCAGAACCTTTATAAAATAAAAATTTTCTCACTTCGCACTCCGATAATTCTTTACCTCGAGGCATCGTCAAATTAATCGTAGATAACACATTCAAAACCTAAGCCTTTGCTTCTTAGGTAATGATTTTACGAAATACTGACGCATGCGCTTTATATTGAGTTTGACGTCATGTATAATATGCTAATTTTCTCAGGTGGTCTTATAATTTCTTAACAGTCACAGTCTTTAATTTTTAGAAAAATGAATAAGTTTTAATGAAATTTAATTTAATTTTAAAACTTTATTAAAACTTAATTTTAAAAATTTATTTAATTTTTTGTAGTATAGAATGCGTTTTCGTATCAATTTTAAATACGCAACTAAAAATTTGCATATTATGCTCTCTTTTTCAGAAATGCACCAATACACTTGTGGTCTTATAATTTCTTAACGCACTGTATTCTTATATATATATATATATATATATATATATATATATATAATTATGATAGTTTTTATTTCATTTATGACTAATGAACTGTGCTTATATCTTGTTTATTCTTCTACAAAATAAATATATCTTACAAATAAATTATAAGATTAAAAAAAAACTTTTTATATACCATGTTTTTAAATTTTTTATTGAATCATATAAACTTGACAATTGTATGTACTAAAATACTTTTTTTTAAATTCTTTTGATGAATTAGCCCATCAACTTGAAAGAAAATGATCAAATCCGTAAGAAAGAGAGCAATTATAAGAAATTTTCAAACATTTATTAATTGAATAAAAGTATTAAAAGAATGCATTGTCATTGTGTTCTGAGCTATTTTAAAAGTCTCAAATGTCTAGCTAGTCGGGAAGTTATAGCTATAGAACTATATTAGCACTCTACCAATTTATATAAAATTTTTAAAGTAATAATGACGTCAATTTTTGTGAGATGCATAATTTATTTATTTTTTATTTTTTTATTGTTCATGTTTAAGTAAATGTATTTATTTTCCTGTCGAAAAAAATGAACTCATAAATTTTTTTGGCAACAATTAAATTATAAATAAAACTTAAATGGCTAATTTTAAAGCTATTATGAGGTTATTATTTTCACATTTTATTAATTAATTAAAAGAAAACATTTATTAATTGAATAAAAGTATTAAAATAATGCATTGTCATCGTGTTTTGAGCTATTCTAAAAGTTTCAGAGGTCTAGCTAGCCGAGAAGTTAAAAATCGATTGCAAGATTTGTACTGGACAAACAAACAAACAAACAAGAAAGCGAGTTAAAAAAAAAAAAAATACGTGTGGCACTCGAGGACTGCCGCGGTAAAGCTATTGCATAGCATTTTTTATCAACTTATGCAATTATAATTATTTATTTATTTTATTTATGCAGTATTTTTTTTTCTTTCATATTAATTCAAGTTTTTTCTTTGATATTAATTCAAGTTACACTTTTTGAGCGTGGTGACCGATAAAAAAACAATTTTTTTTCTTTTATTGAATAAATGAGAATATATCCGCAATGAGAATATATCAAAAATATCCGCAATCGATTTGTAGGTATCGAAAACCTCGATGTACCAAATTTGAATGATCTAACTCTATTTTTTGAGAAAAGCTATTTTAATAGGTTTTTAAAGGCTTGCAAGTCGAATGGGGACATTCAAGTTTTTTCTTTGATATAATTTTAAGTTACACTTTTTGAGCGTGGTGACCGATAAGAAAACAAATTTTAATAGAGAAAAGGTATTTAATAGGTTTTAAAGGCTTGCCAGTCGAATGGGGATATTCAAGTTTTTTCTTTGATATTAATTCAAGTTACACTTTTTGAGCGTGGTGACCGATAAGAAAACAAATTTTAATAGAGAAAAGGTATTTAATAGGTTTTAAAGGCTTGCAAGTCGAATGGGGATATTCAAGTTTTTTCTTTGATATTAATGAATGAGATAACAATAATGTCAAGATAACAATAATGATAAGAAAACAAATTTTAATAGAGAAAAGGTATTTTAATAGGTTTTAAAGGCCTGCAAGTCGAATGGGGATATTCAAGTTTTTCTTTGATATTAATTCAAGTTACACTTTTTGAGCGTGGTGACCGATAAGAAAACAAATTTTAATAGAGAAAAGGTATTTAATAGGTTTTAAAGGCTTGCAAGTGGAATGGGGATATTCAAGTTTTTTCTTTGATATTAATTCAAATTACACTTTTTGAGCGTGGTGACCGATAACAAAACAAATTTTAATAGAGAAAAGGTATTTAATAGGTTTTAAAGGCTTGCAAGTGGAATGGGGATATTCAAGTTTTTTCTTTGATATTAATTCAAGTTACACTTTTTGAGCGTGGTGACCGATAAGAAAACAAATTTTAATAGAGAAAAGTTATTTAATAGGTTTTAAAGGCTTGCAAGTCGAATGGGGATATTCAAGTTTTTTCTTTGATATTAATTCAAATTACACTTTTTGAGCGTGGTGACCGATAAGAAAACAATTTTTAATAGAGAAAAGTTATTTTAATAGGTTTTCAAGGCCTGTAAGTCGAATGGGGATATTCAAGTTTTTTCTTTAATATTAATTCAAGTTGCACTTTTTGAGCGTGGTGACCGATAAGAAAACAAATCTTAATAGAGAAAAGGTATTTAATAGGTTTTAAAGGCTTGCAAGTCGAATGGGGATATTGAAGTTTTTTCTTTGATATTAATGAATGAGATAACAATAATGATAAGATAACAACAATGATAAGAAAACAAATTTTAATAGAGAAAAGGTATTTTAATAGGTTTTAAAGGCCTGCAAGTCGAATGGGGATATTGAAGTTTTTTCTTTGATATTAATTCAAGTTACACTTTTTGAGCGTGGTGACCGATAAGAAAACAAATTTTAATAGAGAAAAGGTATTTAATAGGTTTTAAAGGCTTGCAAGTGGAATGGGGATATTCAAGTTTTTCTTTGATATTAATTCAAGTTACACTATTTGAGCGTGGTGACCGATAAGAAAACAAATTTTAATAGAGAAAAGGTATTTTAATAGGATTTAAAGGCCTGTAAGTCGAATAGGGATATTCAAGTTTTTTCTTTGATATTAATTCAAGTTACACTTTTTGAGCGTGGTGGCCGATAAGAAAACAAATTTTAGTAGAGAAAAGGTATTTAATAGGTTTTAAAGGCTTGCAAGTGGAATGGGGATATTCACGTTTTTTCTTTGATATTAATTCAAGTTACACTTTTTGAGCGTGGTGACCGATAAGAAAACAAATTTTAATAGAGAAAAGGTATTTTAATAGGTTTTAAAGGCCTGTAAGTCGAATGGGGATATTCAAGTTTTTTCTTTAATATTAATTCAAGTTACACTTTTCGAGCGTGGTGACCGATAAGAAAACAAATTTTAATAGAGAAAAGGTATTTAATAGGTTTTAAAGGCTTGCAAATCGAATGAGGATATTCAAGTTTTTTCTTTGATATTAATGAATAAGATAACAATAATGATAAGAAAACAAATTTTAATAGAGAAAAGGTATTTAATAGGTTTTAAAGGCTTGCAAATCGAATGGGGATATTCAAGTTTTTTCTTTGATATTAATTCAAATTACACTTTTTGAGCGTGGTGACCGATAAGAAAACAAATTTTAATAGAGAAAAGTTATTTTAATAGGTTTTCAAGGCCTGTAAGTCGAATGGGGATATTCAAGTTTTTTCTTTAATATTAATTCAAGTTACACTTTTTGAGCGTGGTGACCGATAAGAAAACAAATTTTAATAGAGAAAAGGTATTTAATAGGTTTTAAAGGCTTGCAAGTCGAATGGGGATATTCAAGTTTTTTTCTTTGATATTAATGAATGAGATAACAATAATGATAAGAAAACAAATTTTAATAGAGAAAAGGTATTTTAATAGGTTTTAAAGGCCTGCAAGTCGAATGGGGATATTCAAGTTTTTTCTTTGATATTAATTCAAGTTACACTTTTTGAGCGTGGTGACCGATAAGAAAACAAATTTTAATAGAGAAAAGGTATTTAATAGGTTTTATAGGCTTGCAAGTGGAATGGGGATATTCAAGTTTTTCTTTGATATTAATTCAAGTTGCACTTTTTGAGCGTGGTGACCGATAAGAAAACAAATTTTAATAGAGAAAAGGTATTTTAATAGGTTTTAAAGGCCTGTAAGTCGAATGGGGATATTCAAGTTTTTTCTTTGATATTAATTCAAGTTACACTTTTTGAGCGTGGTGGCCGATAAGAAAACAAATTTTAATAGAGAAAAGGTATTTAATAGGTTTTAAAGGCTTGCAAGTGGAATGGGGATATTCAAGTTTTTTTTTTGATATTAATTCAAGTTACACTTTTTGAGCGTGGTGACCGATAAGAAAATAAATTTTAATAGAGAAAAGGTATTTTAATAGGTTTTAAAGGCCTGTAAGTCGAATGGGAATATTCAAGTTTTTTCTTTAATATTAATTCAAGTTACACTTTTTGAGCGTGGTGACCGATAAGAAAACAAATTTTAATAGAGAAAAGGTATTTAATAGGTTTTAAAGGCTTGCAAATCGAATGAGGATATTCAAGTTTTTTCTTTGATATTAATGAATAAGATAACAATAATGATAAGAAAACAAATTTTAATAGAGAAAAGGTATTTTAATAGGTTTTAAAGGCCTGCAAATCGAATGGGGATATTCAAGTTTTTTCTTTGATATTAATTCAAGTTACACTTCTTGAGCGTGGTGACCGATAAGAAAACAAATTTTAATAGAGAAAAGGTATTTAATAGGTTTTAAAGGCTTGCAAGTCGAATGGGTATATTCAAGTTTTTTCTTTGATATTAATTCAAGTTACACTTTTTGAGCGTGGTGACCGATAAAAAACAAATTTTAATAGAGAAAAATATATTATAGTTTTAAAAAATTAAAGAACACGCTTTTATAGAAATGTGAACTAAAAAGCACAAAATATCTATCTTAGTATTAAAATTCAGGGTAAGAGAAAATCGTGTGAGTGACACACCGTAATATTTACATACATTTAAATCTTTAATTAAAATAACTTAGAATTAACAAAAACCATTTTTTAAAAATTTCCCCTCACGGGGATCGAACGCTGGACCTTTAGGTTCGTAGCGCGTCGCCTTACCTCTACGCCATATCGTTCACGTAAGTGAAGTATTTTTTTTTACAATATAAATTTTTTGTTTGCTCCCAGAGAAGTTACAAACAAACATACGTATATACATACATACATACATACATACATGCATACAGGTGAAGCTAATAAAAGCGTGTTAAAAAATACTGCATTTGTGATAATAATAAAATGTATGTATATAGAGTACTCACTCATTTTCTGTCACTATTTTTTCATCACTTTCTTCATTAATAAATGCACTTTGTTTATTCATATTTAAAACACTTTATACACAAATATGCACTTTGTTTATTCATATTTAAGACATTTTATACACAAATTGTACGCGTGCAGCTATTCACTGTTGTACATAGATGATTGATACCTATACACCTATATACTTTCTCACAAACAGCTGCTTACGTATTCGTCCGATTTCGGAGCAGCTTGTCTCGATTCGTGCGAGCTTCGTACAGCCGAAGTCTACCGAAGTCTGCCGAACTGTGTTAGGTTTTTTTTTCGTTACGGAATTTTTCGATTCGGTCGCCGCGCTCAAAGCCCGCGATAAAAGCTATACAATAGCTTAAAAAACATGTAAATATTGTAAATAAAAACTTGAAAGCTCTGTATTCATTTTAGTTATCCTTTCATGTTGGTCATTAATCTGATTAAATAACATGTGGAACTTTATTGTCTTTATAAGACGTCTTTCACCTAAAAATAAGTAAAGAAATAAACAAAAAGAAATAAATAATACATAATAAATAAATAAATTCCAAACAGGTTTCTGTCTAATTCCTATTCTGCCAATATACACTATGTAAAAAAAAAAGTAGAAAAACACTATATTTATCTATATCTATCTATCTATCTATCTATCTATCTATCTATCTCTCTCTATATATATTTTTTTAAGGGAATCTTTTATTTTAAATGAAATTACTTTTATGAGTAACATTTTAAAGATCATTTAACAAGAAAATATCAGTATATCATTATAATGATATTTAAAAATAAAATATTAACGACAACATAACTAGCTTCTACCATTTCGAACTCAATAAAAAAAGTAGGAGGACAGTTATACAATTTATAAAATACAAGCGATAAAGTAAAGAATACTCTTCCCATTATCTTTTAAGACTTCGAATTTGGTAGTGAATCACACGAAGATTTGATTTCTGTTTAGCCAAAATTATCATCTGAGGTATTCAAAGCTTCTCGGAGCTCAAAATAAGGGAATCAAACTGTTTTCAACCATCATTTACTCGATGATTAAGAATTATTCAGGTGTTTTCCACTATGTCTAGATCACAGGCTTTTAATTGTCCATGGTAAAATCTACACGTTATTTTCAGCGAACCAATTTTTAACTTCATAGGTGGTGTGAATGGAGACTCTATCTTGTTGAAATAGCCATTCTTCTCCTCCTAATTCAGAGCCATAAGGATGAGGTTCAGAATTCAGCACTTCAAACAGTGTGTTTGAAGTGTTTTTGTGTTTCTGCTTACCACTGAAAAAGAACAGACTTGTTTTTCTTCCATATCCAATTGCTTACCAGACCATCAACCCCTCCCTTACTCATTTGTCGGGTTGAATAAATAAAGTTCTGCATTCTACAGACAATGCCACTAGTATTGGTAACTATCTGGATCGTCTAAGTTAAACTTCTTCTCGTTTGAAAATATTACAGAAGTCCCATCTGAGGTTCAAGACCTGTATTCCTTAAACAGGAAAAATAGTAATTTATGTTTTCTTTTCTTTTTTTTTTCCCCCACTTTAGATGATGCTTTTCCTTTTTGAAAATGAATTGTTTGGATCTTGTTATGTGGTTGTAAACTGTTTGCTTTGACACGTAAGTACGTCCTGCTTGATTCTGAGCTTCTGTAATACTTCCACTGCCCTTTTTAAGTTCGTGAGCAAGTTTCCTTTCATAGCGAGGTGTTGAAATTTTAGACCTACCAGTCTTCTTTTTTTTTCCATTTCTGCCTCACTTTCTGATAAGAAATTGTATTAGGGCTGACTTGCAGTATATGAGCAATCTATCTAACACTTTTACCATAATTTTTATATGCAACATTTTGGCACTTTTGAAATTTATTTAAATGTATTCATCTAGGCTGGCTGAAAAGAACAATGCAATTTTTTACAAATTATGTTTTACTAAATAAAAGCAGTTTTAAAATTTTTTTATATTTACTCTTTTACAATCCACCAAATAACAAATTGAGGCATGCGCGTCCATATATATATATATATATATATATATATATATATATATAATTAAACTTACTAAAGTGAATTTTCCTTTTATTTTTCTTATACCTAAATTTCATAAAGATCCAGTAAAATTTAGAACAGTAACTTCTGCTTATGAAACATATAATGTTAAAGCAAATAAAAAACTACAACTACTTATTCAAAATGCTCTAGATCATGCTAAAAATTCTATCATTCTTAAAAATAGTTATGACTTGATTGTTTTTATGAAAAGTAAGAAGGTTAATAATGTTTTCACTTGGGATTTTGAAGATTTATTTAATAATATTAAAATAGATGATTTGATCAATTCTTTGAGTATTTTCTATTATGAAAGTAATATAAAAGATAATATAGATTATAATAACTATAAAAAATTATACAGTTTGGTTCTAAAAGAAAATTATATTAATTATCATGAGAAATTTTATGTTCAAAATCATGGCATTCCTCAGGGCTCAGTATCTAGCAACAGTTTAGCAAATATGTATTTACATACTTATGAAAATAATTTTAAATCTAATGAGGGTATTATAATTTACAGATATATTGATGATCTGATCGCATTTACTAGTACAAATTATGACACTAAAATAAAAACAAATTTTTATCCTTCTTATTTAAAACTCATTAGTACTAATTTTAATCCTTTAAAAGCAAATTTCTTGGACTTGGATATAGATATTGTGGATAATGAAATGATTACAACTATTTTTGATGAAAGAAATAATTTTAATTTTAATGTGATTAAATTGATTCATTGGAGCTCTAACATTAGTAAACTTATCTACAGAAATATCATTTTAAACTATCTTCAACGTAATAAAAGATTAATTTCTAATTGTCATGACAAAATTAAAAATATTCAGGTTTTCTTTAATAGTGCTATTGAAAGTGATTATCCTATAGATTTTTTACATGGTTATATTATAGAAAAATATTTAAAACATTTGAAATATAAATGATTTTTAATTTTCCTTTTTCTATATTCCTTATTTTTCGATTATATTTAGCTATAATAACTTTATTTATTGTTTTATTTTCTTTAATTTAATATAGATGGCGTTTTAATATTTATTTGATTGTTTCGTATTCTGGTTAGCTGTCTTGCTGGAGTTATTATGAAATACATGCTACTGTTTTTGTAAATGTTTGATCATTTTTCTGCTTTATCCATATGAGTTTTTGTCTTTTCCATATTATTTTATTCAGTTTATTTTATCGATCTTTTATTTAGGCATATATGTGCTTTTTTTATTAAACTGTCTGCCTAGGGGGAGAGTTTAACCAATAAAAGCTTGCTTTAACCCCACACATATGTCTCAAGTCATATGGGGCATTTTTGACAGTTTAAATCATTTATTTTATGTTTTTGCAGTTAGTTTTACTTATGAATTGTTTCACATTAATTAATTTTCTTCATATTTACATAAAAGTTAAATAAAACTTTGTTAAACAAAATCTGAATAAGAATCTGATAGCCAGGATAAAGATGCAGAAAATAATTTACAAAAATCGAGTGTTCTACTTTTTTTTACACAGTGTACTATTATATAGAAATCAGTCTTAGTTTTCCGATATTTGGCACGCGATAGGATTCTTAGGGAAGAAGCTATGTGCAATGTTCAAAATATCTTGATATGAATTCCCCAAGTTTTTCTAATAATACAGCGAAAATAAAATTATCAGCATTTTCTTGAAATATTCGTAGACTAATTGCCAGTAAACTGTATATAATGTTAATGACTACCTACACATTATGTTTCGTTAATTCTTTTAGTTCTGCTCATTCCAATATGGTGTTTTACATACATTTCACGTATTTTTAAGAAAAAAGTTTTGTTTCAATATTATTAAGTAATCCATATTTTTTATTGAAAATTTAATTGTTTAGACATATGTTGTTTACAGAAATTTCGTTTTATTGTACCGAAAGATAAAAAAAAATTCTTAAATAACTTTGAAAAAAATTTTTTTTTTCCTTTTTAAATGCGTTTTTTTCCCTTTTAATTAATTTTTTTCTGTATTGTTTTCTCACGCATTTCAGATTTCTCAATATATATATGTATATGTATATGAAGTGCCTTCATGCAATCAGTAAATTAAAATAACAGATTATATTTGCTATCCTGCAGAGTGTAACTGCTTTACGTTAAATTAGTCAGCGGTATCAATAATCCATTAAGCATTTTAAATGCACACTAGATAACTGCTTATGGCATCAGAAAACAAAGCTAATATTTATCTTCATTCTTTATTCTCTAAATTTAGCAGATTCACATGCCAGGTTAAATCACTTAGAGAAACTACTGATGCTGAAACGCAACGTTCTCGGAAACAAACAGAGATAAATACTTCGTCGAATTATTTTTGTCTTTAAAAGTTAGTCATGTTTAAATGACAACAAAATACATTTCTCTCTCTCTCTCTCTCTTTTAGAGTATTCATTGAAGTTCTAAGCAATTTTGAGTGCACTAAGGGAAGAACTGGAGTTGTCATGGGAATGATTCCATAAAGAGACACACCCGTTATGAAATTTTAATACTTAATTTTTGAAAAATAAACAGTAAAATTGTATTAATGTTATTTCAAAATATGATATGAGAAGCTAAGGTACTATTCTAAGGCAATAACAATATAATGCTACTAAAGCAATAGCAATATAATTCTACTAATTTAAGAATAAAATCCTTTTAATTTTGTGACAGGCGTGACCTTGTGTAAAATAATTCTTAGATTGATTTTTGAAAATGTATAAACATGCTTAATACGTATGGAATAGGAAACAAAAACATATTTGTGTCATATGCCTGTTAATTTCAATTTAGATTTTTGAATATTCTCTAATTTTATAGACAATCGGAGATTATAAACAGTTGGAAATCAATTTTATAGACAATTTGAAATTTTGTTTCTTCTACAATTTTATACACATTTTTTAATGAATTTTTTTCCTGTAACATAAAAATATAATGGACAATATTTTTACCGATTTCAAGAAAAATTTATGCAATTCTTTATATGTTTTTTAATTTATTCTATATACAAGCAGAGGGGGGGGGGGAATCCATGAAACTTTTTTAGCTGTTTTTGGTGGACTAACAAGTTTTGAGATGTTTCAAACATAACAATATGATCATTTTTAGAAAATGTCTGTCTGTGTATATGCATTACTAAAATTTTGTGGGCGCTGTGTCTCATGAAATAATCAACGAAATTCTACAAAGTCCTATTTTTAGTTGGACCTTGATATAAATTTGTGCTGATTAGATTTTGACCTATATCGCCCAGCAGATAGCACCACTATGCTGCAATTTTCCTTTTTAGGGGAATGCTATATCACAGTTTCTACAGTATTTCAGGGGGAAAACTTTATATCTAAGGGAAGTATTATAAACAAGTATCCTGATTCAGTTAGGGTGCATATCAATGGATAGGTGGCGCGGCTGTGCTTCAATACTTCTTGTTTATGGTCAGGCTATATTTCAATTTGTATGGCGTAAAAATAAACCAAAATTGATATATTTTGTGACTATTATGAAAAATTATGCTGATTTGATTTGGGTGTATATCTCCCGAATGGTAGCGCTATTGCTAACATTTTTGATTTTTTAGGTGGCTATATTTCAGGTTATTTTCACGAAAATCTTATTTAATTATACTTACAATTTCTTCATATATATGATGGGAATTACAATGTTCGTAAATACATGTTTAAGAAATAAGGAGAAGGCAATGATTTAATAGAGTTTAAAATTTTTTACTGTATATTGGTGTGCAACTGCACCAGCAATTTAAGTCAATGGTTTAGACAGATTAAAACTGATTCAATAAATCTTATTTCTCTATCAGTACATCCAGAAAAATTAAATTTTTTATATAAAAAATACATATTTATTAATTCATTTTTCATAGACTGTAAAATATAAAAAAAATGTTAATATATAGATGGGCTCCTATATAATGAATCACAGACGCTCATATTTATAAATTTTTAATTAAATTCCATTTTTAAAGATGAATATGATAAAAATCAAGTACGAGGTTTTTCATGAAAATATCTACTTGTAATTTAACTACAATGTATTTCAGGAAATTCTCTCATGGTAACTTGTCAGTCTCATTGCTGAGGATTATGGGATTATAACTATGAAAAACAAGGTTTGCGAAAAAATGATTATCGTCTGTCTTTATCTTTACAGGTTCTTAGATTACATGTTGCATATAAAAAGAATGTACTTTTAGGTACGAGAAAAATTGCGAGAAGATAAATGCCTTTGATAAGAGCTGAAATATTTTTAGATGTCGTCATAAATAACTTTTAAAAATGAGAACAGAACAAATGTTATTAACTTTACTGCCTTTTTTTTTTAATACATCAAAGTAACTTTTTATAGACATTTTTAAAATCTTTTATTTCTTATTTTTCATATTATAAGCAATGAGACATGGCTGAAAAATATTTGTTGCATTCAAATATGAATATGGAGGAATCTTCTCACGTAATATTTCCATTCATTTTGAGATCATCAACCTTGTAATAGTTGTAATTAAATTTTAAAGCAAACTCCTAACAGTCTTACAATCGATTAGAATATGTAACAAAATAATACATGATTTCAATGATATTATTGTGTAAAATTAGAATTTTGAAATAACCTGAAATTAAGCGGAAAACACAATTTTAATCCCATATTGTAATTAATACTAATTTAATCTCAGTGTAGTGATAATTTGATTATCTAAATTCAATCTCTATTAAAAAGTTGTGGAAATATAATCTATTCAAAAATAGTACAACGAAATTTTTCTATCTATAGGAGCAGATACGAATAAAAAGAAACATCTTCTTTATATTCAAGTTATTATGGCTTTTATTATTATTATTATTATAAATGATTGTATAAATTTGATCGAAAATCAAGACTGCGTATCAAAATTAGAATTTGGGTTTGGATTATCGCTCTATGGCCATTTTTAAACGCTTAGGAATGATTAGACTCGGATCTATGGCTTAAAGTGAATTCCGAACCATTACATATATCCGTGCCTGAACCTGGACTCGAACCTGGTATTTCAGAGCTGAAAGCCAGATTTTTTTTTTTTTTTTTTTTTTTTTTTTCCGCCACTCTGTCTTACTTTTACACTTAAAGTAAAAATACTTAATTTTACATCTAAATGTTAAATTCTTAGGAACAAGTAATATGTTTAGAATTCTCTAGTTTAGAAAAACTCCTATATTCTGAATTACAGCTTTATATGATCCTCATAAAGAAGAAAGAAAAAATTAAGTATTTCACTTGCATTAAAATCAGTATGGTGAGAAGTCATCTTCAAAAATAAAATAACTTTAACGTCAGTCAAGTCAACCGCAAACATATAAAAGAGACAATTTTAAATCCTTGTTAAAAATATATATGTATATCTATTTTACTTTTATGGTTATAGTATAGGCATTTGCATTCTACTTTCAAAATCCTCCACTCAATACTGACATCTGTAAATATATTTAAGTTTATAAGAAATTTGGCTCTCAAAATAGCATTCCACATTAAGAGTAAAGAAAAAATTTGAATGTAAGTAAAAGAAATATTAGTTTAAATTTTCAAAATTTGAGCAAAAGTAAACATATTAATAATGACTTAAATGTGATGTCAATAAAACATTTCGGAAATACAGAGATAGTGTAAACAATAACACTACAGGGAAAGAAACTAGTATGTTGTAGCCACCACAAGACTTTCTTCTAAATTTTCCAATACAAATTCACTCAGTATCAATATTTAAAATTAAAAAAAAAAAAAAAAAAAAAAAAAAAATACGATTTATTTATTTTATTTATTTATTTTTTAAGTAAAAAAAAAATCCATAGCTTTGTTTTAAATTATCACAAATTTATAGTTAAACCATTCGTTTTAAAGGTATTGACTAGACCTTTCGAAAGATACCCATCATGGAAATTGAACCGATGCCCCCACATGCACAAAATTTTTTTCTTAGTTAGCTACTACTATTATCAATAATTCATATTAATTTTACAATCACGAGTTTAAAATAACTCTCATTATGTACATTTATACGAAATTTTGTCCTATACTGCCATGTTAAAAATTTAGAAAAAATACGATCACAGCGCCATCTGTTGAGCGATTGATCCCCAAATGTAATCAGCACCAGTTTATGCCAGAGAGCAACTAAATACCAAGTTTGGTTAAATTTCATTCATTGGTTCATGAGCTACAGTGTCCACAAAAATTGTGATACACAGAGACACACAGACAGACATTTTCTAAAAACTATCAATTCGTGTTCAGGACATCCCAAAACGTGTAAATCCATCATAAATCGGAGGTCAAAAATTTTCGCGAATCCAATACTTTCTCTGTATTACATATAGAAGAAAGTAAAAAAAAAAAAAAAAAAAAAAAAAAAGATATGGGCAGTATTCAGAATTCTGTTTACAGAAATATTTATTGGTTTAACAATAATTTTAAACCTTTTTCAAACCTTAAACAATAAAAAATTTATTTATTTATTTGTTTATTTATTTTTTTAATAATTACTCTTTTGTTTTCAATGAAAATACGACACAGAAGTTAAGTAAGAGGATCAGTAAATGAGTCTATATATTTAAACTGAAGAGAATTTCATGGAATAAACAATAAGTTACACTTATAGTAACGAGTTTTTGCTATTTCTTGTTTGAACAGCTTAATTTTAATCGGATAAAACCTCTCATGTATTAAAAAGAATACAGCACGCCAATTAATTCCGACCGTTTGAAACTGAAATCTTTTGGAATGCATTTAATGCATCAGAGACTTTGTTGCTCCGAGTTAAAAGAAATGAATGTTTTTAGTTGAGAAAATCTATTTTTACATCTAAAAATCGCTTTGAATAAGTAAGGCTGTTTGTCTTTTTACTTGATATTAACAGGTAAAATAATCTTTGTTGATAACTGAAAAGTAGAATTACGTGCATAATTATTCTCATTAAAAATAAAATTTAGAAAACAAATCAATTGAAGTCTTTTAACCCCTTAACGCGCGCTGTCCTCGCTGCGAGGACGCAAAATTTAAGATACAGCTGCAAAAATTCATCCCGGAAATTTTATAGCAAAAATTTACGTTTATAACATATCAGAAAAGGCCAGTTTTTTTAACCTTAAAATTTAAAATTTCTTTTAGTTTAATTTAGTTCATGAATTCCGGTGGTAGTATAATTTAAATGATCTGAATTGTCTTGCGCCGCAAAGGGTTAAAGTGCACTTTTTTGTACGGAACTACATTATATTAGCTGTCGATTTGCATCACATTAGAAATAACGATCTGAGTTTTAGACGTTAAAACTCAATAGTACATAGCATAAATATAAAACATCGAAAGTAAACTTGTATAACACAAAAGTTTAGAATTTAAAATAAGATATACATACCTGCCATTTACAACAGGCATATAAAGATCCAAATATTCTTAGCATATGTTTCTTAGCGTCTCAAAGTTGGTAAACAGGAACTGTTCGCTTGCACATGCACAACCGTTCAAAGATTTCCTGTATTTTTTTATTATTATTTTTTTTTTTTAATTCGTGGGAATAATGGCTACGTCCCCTTAGACCCAAGCATATCCCAAGTTGGAACTTTCTCTAAACATTCAAAAATAGCTTACTAGTATGTTCTCAAAACGGCCAAATTAAACGTGTTACATACAGGCATCTAATCATGAAGACAATTAACAGTACGGTCCAAAGAACGTTCTCTAGAAAAGACTTCTGAGAACATTGTACACTAAACGACCAAAAAATATCAGCACCTTGATGTTTTCCTTTTCACTTTCTACAACCACCAATTTTATCGCTTAAAAAGCAAATTTTCCAACAGATTTTATTATGTTGTCCTCCACATACAATCAATTCGTGTTCAGGACATCCCAAAACGTGTAAATCCATCATAAATCGGAGGTCAAAAATTTTCGCGAATCCAATACTTTCTCTGTATTACATATAGAAGAAAGTAAAAAAAAAAAAAAAAAAAAAAAAAAAAAAAGATATGGGCAGTATTCAGAATTCTGTTTACAGAAATATTTATTGGTTTAACAATAATTTTAAACCTTTTTCAAACCTTAAACAATAAAAAATTTATTTATTTATTTGTTTATTTATTTTTTTAATAATTACTCTTTTGTTTTCAATGAAAATACGACACAGAAGTTAAGTAAGAGTATCAGTAAATGAGTCTATATATTTAAACTGAAGAGAATTTCATGGAATAAACAATAAGTTACACTTATAGTAACGAGTTTTTGCTATTTCTTGTTTGAACACCTTAATTTTAATCGGATAAAACCTCTCATGTATTAAAAAGAATACAGCACGCCAATTAATTCCGACCGTTTGAAACTGAAATCTTTTGGAATGCATTTAATGCATCAGAGACTTTGTTGCTCCGAGTTAAAAGAAATGAATGTTTTTAGTTGAGAAAATCTATTTTTACATCTAAAAATCGCTTTGAATAAGTAAGGCTGTTTGTCTTTTTACTTGATATTAACAGGTAAAATAATCTTTGTTGATAACTGAAAAGTAGAATTACGTGCATAATTATTCTCATTAAAAATAAAATTTAGAAACAAATCAATTGAAGTCTTTTAACCCCTTAACGCGCGCTGTCCTCGCTGCGAGGACGCAAAATTTAAGATACAGCTGCAAAAATTCATCCCGGAAATTTTATAGCAAACATTTACGTTTATAACATATCAGAAAAGGCCAGTTTTTTTAACCTTAAAATTTAAAATTTCTTTTAGTTTAATTTAGTTCATGAATTCCGGTTGTAGTATAATTTAAATGATCTGAATTGTCTTGCGCCGCAAAGGGTTAAAGTGCACTTTTTTGTACGGAACTACATTATATTAGCTGTCGATTTGCATCACATTAGAAATAACGATCTGAGTTTTAGACGTTAAAACTCAATAGTACATAGCATAAATATAAAACATCGAAAGTAAACTTGTATAACACAAAAGTTTAGAATTTAAAATAAGATATACATACCTGCCATTTACAACAGGCATATAAAGATCCAAATATTCTTAGCATATGTTTCTTAGCGTCTCAAAGTTGGTAAACAGGAACTGTTCGCTTGCACATGCACAACCGTTCAAAGATTTCCTGTATTTTTTTATTATTATTTTTTTTTTAATTCGTGGGAATAATGGCTACGTCCCCTTAGACCCAAGCATATCCCAAGTTGGAACTTTCTCTAAACATTCAAAAATAGCTTACTAGTATGTTCTCAAAACGGCCAAATTAAACGTGTTACATACAGGCATCTAATCATGAAGACAATTAACAGTACGGTCCAAAGAACGTTCTCTAGAAAAGACTTCTGAGAACATTGTACACTAAACGACCAAAAAATATCAGCACCTTGATGTTTTCCTTTTCACTTTCTACAACTACCAATTTTATCGCTTAAAAAGCAAATTTTCCAACAGATTTTATTATGTTGTTCTCCACATACACTTTAGCATTGAGTCCAGTGTTAAAAACAAAATGCAATTGTCAGGAAAATTGTAATTTTAGAAATTATTTCAAAAATGGTAAGAATAAGGCAGTTAACGATGTCACAAAAAGTATTAGTTTTTGAATGAAAATCAAACAATATTTTAATACGTAAGACGGCAAAATAATTAAATGTTAACGAAATATTGGTAAAATGGTTTTTAGCAAGATATAAAATTTTTTGGTCATTTAAACTGGAAATTTGGCTTTAGGCGGCCATGTTGCTCATCCAAGCGAGATGACAGTAAGTTAAAAAGCCATTGATTATAAAATCGGTTTGTATTACATTTATAACATAAAAGGGATTCAGAAAAAGTATTTAGCAGCATAATTTCTTTAACTACAGTGCAGCAACTATTAAACAAAGCAGGTTTCAATGACAGAAAATTTGAAAAATCCCATTCTTAGTAAGATAATTACAAAAGAAAGACGTCAGATGGCTAAAAAAATTTTTTAAAAAGGTTAGTTAATTATTGGGTTGAACTGGTTCTCTAGGATGAGTCAAGTTTAAAGTATTTAGAGATAAAGAAAACAAGTCGATCTGACAGCGAAAATATGAACGACTTAATGAAAATCGCACTTTTAAAATAGTGATAAATTCTCCGTACATTATGGTACGAAGGCACATAACTTTTCAAACAGTCGGGCATATTTTTATGCTCAAGGGTTCAATTAACTCGAAATAAAACACAGTCTTTATAAAAATGGTGCCTGGCCGACTATTTTGGAGGTATCTTGGACATTTCCGCAAACAACATTTCAAAATGATAATGCACCTTACTACACGGCGTCTGTCGTAAATTTATTCGCTTCAAATTGTCAAAATTTCCTATCCATTCCCATGAGAACCTATTATTATGTAAGTAATCATATCTTTTTTCGGGTCTGGTACGATTTCCCGACACTCAGTTTCCCGACGCCACTTTCCCGACAGGTACGTTTTCCCGACAGCTCACTTTCCCGACAGGTACGGTTTCCCGACAACTCACTTTCCCGACAGGTACGTTTTCCCGACAACTCACTTTCCCGACAGGTACGTTTTCCCGACAACTCACTTTCCCGACAGGTACGTTTTCCCGACAACTCACTTTCCCGACAGGTACGTTTTCCCGACAACTCACTTTCCCGAAAGGTGACTTTCTCCAATGACATTTCTCGGTATTTCGCTAGTTAACAGATTTTTCTTAATAAGAAATAAGACTGATTAAAAAAATAATAAAAATAATGCTGAATGCGTATAATTCTATTTGATTATTATTTAAAATGAATTTTAAATAATGCTTTACTTTTTTATTCAAAGTGCAAAAAATAAATAAAAAAAATTCTCTTCCTTTCATTTCCTTACAAAATAAACCATATATCACTATGTTAAATGAAAATTGCATATGGAAATGCGACCATAAAATGAAAAATATTACTAAATTATTACGGAAAATATACCAAGTAATATATAATCAAAAATTTCAAAATTAACTATTTTTCACACACATGCATATACCTAGACAAATTCAAAATTGAAAAGGATAATTTTAAAATTGAAATTTTAAATACCATTTTAAAGACATATTTACTTATGAATAGAATTATCAAGTCACTATATCGCCGTGATTGTTAGCAGGATGACAAAAAAAAAAAAAAAAAAAAAAAAAGTTTATTTTTATAAAAAAAATTCACGTCTTTTGTTAAAGTTATATGAATAAAATTTTATGTGCAACATGTATTTAAAAAAAATAAATAAATAAATAAATAAAATCAAGCTTGGCCCGATTTAAAAAAAAAAAAAAAAAATAGAAATTCTAACTCCTAAACTTTCATTAAATTATTTATTTTAATTTATAATTGTTGCCAAGAAAATTAAACTTTAAATTTTACATCTACTTTTTAAGATAGCACGCGATCGTGTTTTATATAAAAATCAAATCATTAAATTCATATTTTTATTTATTTTTATTTCATATTATTGCACGCGCACTATTTATTTCCTACTTCAAAATTATTAAAAAAAAACGTTTTCGATATTTCTTGTAACGATACTGATTATTGTTAATTTTCTTTTCTTTTTCTTTCAAAAAAAAAAAAAAAAAAAGATTTTGATGAAATTCTGGCAAAAGCAGAATTTAGTTTAGGGCGGAGGACTATTAGTTTTTTTTTCTTCCCAATTATAACATCGCTTTCAAAGTATTCAATTATATTTTCTGTTGTAATATGAGTTCCATTAAAACGAAATTCTTGAATCTATATATAGCTGACATTTATTATAGACGATAAACAAGACGATTTACATTACACACATTCAAAATAAGTAGAATTAAACATATTTAAATGCAGATTATCTTTGTAGTTTTAGTTATTTAACCACACAGGTAATAATGGCCACCAAGGCCGTTGCACACAGCTACATTCCTTTTTTAACTCTGGCGTGCTTCGCTGGGAGCAGTTGGAGAGCTCTCTTTCACGCGCATACGCAATTAAAGGCGCATCTGTTTTATTTATTAAAATGAATCGTTCGCTACTCCAACACCCCCCCCCTGCGAGCGACGCATTTTAATCTACACAAAAATAAAAATTATAAATACAAATATAACATAATACAGGATGAACACATAAAAATAAAAATATATAAAATTAAGAAATATTTTCCATTGAATATAATAGTTTTTCTTCGTTTACAGCTTTTGTCAAGAAATCTGATATTAGGGCTTCACTTGGAGTATAATATAGATCAATTATTTTGTCTCTGATCAAGTCCTTTACAAAATGTAATCTAAGATTTATGTGTCTGGACTTGTTGGATGATCTTGTACAATTAGCCCATTGTATGGCTGCTTGACTATCTGAACTCAGTGACACAGTATTATTTATAAAATTTTTAAAGTTTAATTCCGATAATAAATTTATTATCCATGTTATGTCCTTAGAGATTTCTGAAATAGCAAACAATTCGGCTTCACAAGTTGATAAACTTACACTTTTTTGTTTATGACACTTCCATGATATTAATGAATTACCCAACAAAATTACACCACCAGAAAATGATTTTCCATTTTCTGCATTCCCCCAACTTGCGTCTGAACTTGCATTTAAATACCCAAATTCTGTACTATAGAATAATTTTTTATCTTTAGTTCCCTTTAAATATCTTAGAACCCTTTTTGCGAGCAAAAAATGCCTTTTTTCAGGCTTATGATTAAACTGTGACAAATAAGTAATTACAAATGCTATGTCTGGACGCGTTCTATTAGATAAATATAATAATTCGCCTATAATTTCCTGATATATGTTTACATCAATAGTTTCATTTGTAAGTGGTAAGCTTTTATCTTCTCCTTTAACAATTGGGGTTTTTACTGTTTTACAATCACTTAGATTGTGTTTAGCTAGTAATGATTCAATGTACTGAGTCTGTGACAAATAGATACCGTCATTATTTTTTAATATTTCTATACCTAGAAATTTTGATTTATTATTTTCATGTAATTCAAATATTACTTTAATTTTAGAGATTATATCTTCATACATTTCTTGATTATTGCTGAAAATGCAAAAATCGTCAACATAGATACTCAAAATAAGAAATTTATCATTATCACTTTTAATGAATATGCAATTATCTGAAGCTGTTTTTGTACTAATCCCAATTTCTCTAATTCAGATTTTATTTTCAAATACCAGTTTCTCCCACTTTGTTTCAAGCCATAGATACTTTTCTTTAATTTACATACCTTTCCTGTACCTATAGAGCCTTCAAAACCCTGCGGTGGTAACATGTATACATTTTCCTCTAAATTACTGTATAAATACGCGGTTTTAACATCAAAGAATTTTACAATTAAATTTAATTTAGCGGCAATTGCAATTAGCAAACGAAATGTTTCCATGCACAGAACAGGTGAGAAAGATTCCGAATAATCGACGTTTTTAATTTGATTATAACCCGCTGCACATAACCTTGCCTTAAAAATTATGTTACCTGAATCATTTTGTTTCTTAGTATAAACCCATTTGCCTTTTATTAATTTTGCGTCACTTGGCTTATCAACGATCTCCCAAACATTATGTTTATTTAATGAATCCATTTCATTTTGCATCGCTATTTCCCAATTTTGCAAATTAATACCATTTTTCGCTTCTAAATAATTATTTGGGACACTTTCCGTAAAATTACTCACTATTTGTTTATTTTTTATTCTTTCACTTCTTCGTAATTCCAAATTACTTCCGGCTTCGACTCTGCAACTCTGCTCAATTTGCTTCCCCCCTTTGGCGCTCCCCTCTGCTGGCGCGCCAGAAGTAGAGGATTTCGATATGCTACTTTCTTCTGTTTTCTCATGAAAGAGTTCTAAATGCGGAATTTTGTTTTCTGTTGTTTGAGTTTCGATTTCATTTGGGGATGAATCATAGAATGATTGAATATCCCAGACATTATTATTTTTCTCAAAAAATGAACTGCCTTTTAATGATTCGTTAAATTTGACCGATCTTTCCTCAATTACTTTTTTACTTTCTAGATCATAAATTCTATACGCCCTACGTTCACGGCTATACCCTAGAAAAATTCCTCTCTTCCCTGGAATTTCAAATTTATTTCTCAATACTTTAGGGATATGAAAATATGCTACGCAACCAAATTTTCTTAAGTAATTTAATTTAGGTTTTTTACCGGTCCAAATTTCTAGGGGTATTTTATTTTTTCCTTTACGCGGTATTACATTAGAAACTCGTGTACTAAAGTTTATACCTTCTGCCCAAAAATATAATGGTAACTGACTTTCGTATAATATAGTCCTAGTTCTTTCTAGTAATACTCTGTTTCCACGTTCCGCTTTACCATTCGATTCGCTATTATAAGGAACCGTTTTTTCATGTGAAATACCAGAATTAATTAGATAATTATCCAATTTTTCATTTACAAACTCCAGGCCGTTATCTGACCTGAGCCTTTTGATTCTTTTACCAGTTAAATTTTCATGTTTACTCTTAAAATTACAGAATGTTTCATATACCTCACTTTTATTTTTCAAAAAATAAGTAAAGTACATGCCAGAAAAATCATCCACTAAAATCATAAAATATTTAGCACCCCCTAACGACACAGGATTAATTGGCCCACACAAATCTATATGAATCAATTCTAGAATTTCGGAACTTTGTTCTATATTAACAGGTGGATGATTTTTTCTAGTTACCTTACTTATATCACAAATTTCACAATTAAAATCATTTATGATATCTACATTTATATAATCACTCATTTTAAGCATATAGTTAGGATTTAAATGGCATAACCTACTATGCCAGGTTTCATAATTAATATCATTCATCACAACATTACATTCTTTACTAGTAATTGGTTCTAAATTAATTTCAAGTTTGTTATTATTTCTATATGCTTTAGTAACTAACTTATTATTACTATCAAAAATTAGTACAGAATTTTTAGTAGATTTAATGCTGCATCCCTTATCCATTAATGAGGTTACCGACAAAAGATTATATCTAAGATCTGGTACAAATAACACATCTTTGATAGTTAAATAAACAGGATTTTTACTTACGGTCTTTGCTTTAACGTTTCCGGTGCCATGGCACATGATTTTTGCATCCTTACCTGCCAAGAAGATTTCTTTATTTTCTGGTTTTAATTTATCAAACCAAATTTTATCTTTTACTATATGGTCGCTCGCCCCGGAATCTAGAACGAAAACATTATCACACAATGAATCAATAGTAGAAGCACTAAAAACAGAATTATTTTTTTCTTCTTTCTTATTAAAGCGAGAATTGTTTTTTATGTTCTTCTGTCCCTGTTTATAACCATAAGTGTTAAATGTTCTTTGTGAATTGTTTTTATAAAAACAGTCCTTTGCAAGATGATTACTCCTTCTACAGATATAACAAAGTTTTTTGTTCTTGTCCTTTTTCACGAAGAACGCTTCGGGTTTATTTTGTTCATTATGCGGATTCAAGCTTGATTCTTCCTCTCTTAAAATTTCTAAAACTTCCTCCATAGATTTTTCCCTTTGTGTTTTCAACACATCTCTGATTTTGCTAAAGTTTCCCAATAGTCCTCTTACTGTGTGATAGACCAACTCTCTTGTAGAAATTTCCAATCCTAACGATTGACATTTTACAGCTAGTCCTTTTGAACGTGCTATGTAATCATTTACAGGTTCATTCTGTTTCATCAGTAAGTTTTTCAGTTCATTTCCGGCGTCTATTCTTCTATCCTCTAATTGCCCAGTAAAAGTGTTCTTTATATTTTCCCATAAGATTTTGGCATTTTCTTCATTAGAAAATTGAAGAGCGTGTTCGTCGGATGGAGAAAGCTTCATATAGGCGACTGCATCGGAGTTTTTCAGATCCCATTCTTGAGATTCCGCTGCGCTCAGTCCTTGTGGTTTCACCGTTGTAATAACAGAATCGAGTCTTTTAATTGATAGGGCTGCTTTTATTTTCATAGCCCATATGAAATAATTATTACCGTTTAACTCCGGTATATTTATTCTTTCCATTCTTTTCTTTTGGAGTAATTATGTCAGCAATTTTGATTTCAAGAATTTCCTAGACAACCACGCTCTGCTACCATATGTTGTAATATGAGTTCCATTAAAACGAAATTCTTGAATCTATATATAGCTGACATTTATTATAGACGATAAACAAGACGATTTACATTACACACATTCAAAATAAGTAGAATTAAACATATTTAAATGCAGATTATCTTTGTAGTTTTAGTTATTTAACCACACAGGTAATAATGGCCACCAAGGCCGTTGCACGCAGCTACATTCCTTTTTTAACTCTGGCGCAGTGTTGCCAACACAAACTTTTTTTCTCCGCTAAAAATGCACGTGAAAATCCGCTAAAAATCCACTAAAATTTCAATTGCCCATAGTGTAGCACTAGTGCAATGTAAAACCAACGCTCCCACTAAACATTCGTTGACAATTTAAGTAACAAAACTAAAAATCAATTATTTAAATTGATTTTTTGTAATTAATGAATATGTTGCTTATTTATTTAAGTAATTAACGTCAAATTTTTATTTTACCAAATTTTATAAAAAATACTTCATTTTCAACGTCGTCTTCATCCTTCTCCGATCCTATGGTAAGCTGACGAAATGTCCACATTTTCTGGGGACAGCCTTTATTTTTAAGGGATTTTTCTAAGTTTTAAAAAATCGTAGAAAGTAAATTATTGATCAGTAATATTTTATTTTTAGTCCTTTTTTATCAGGAATAAAAAAAATTATATATCCGTAATTGGATAATTGAAGCAATTTTTAACGCTTCTCTATTATAAAGGTACTCTGATCTGGTCAGCCTGTCCTATGGTTGAAGTACTTAGTTGGTGTGCAGTCACCGTTTTAATTTACTTCAGAATGTTTTTTGGCGAATTGCAGTTATGTAAGGCAACAATTATTTATACTTTGCAGCCCTGCACGTATTTGAAATAGAATTTATCATTCCAGTTTGCATTTTTTTTATATGGGATGTTTTGACAACATTCAACATGCTGAAGGCTCTTTCTACATTAGCATTATACCCTGGTAAAATCAGCAGCATCCTGGCAAAATCTAATAGCTCATTGAATGGATTTTGAAAACTTGCATCTCTGCTCTGTATATCCTCTAAACACTGTTGAAATCTAAAATTTTGCCATGTCCCTATGGACAGTTTAAAATGTTTATACTTTGATGATAAATTTCCTACATTGATGATAACAGTCCCTACTTTAGTGCTGAGGACGTCCGTAGGATGTAATTTTCCTCCTTAGGCTATCATGAACATGTCTTGGGAAGAAAGAGTACCTACAAAAAATCTCTACTCTGTCTATACATTTTGAAGTTAACTGCTAAAAGTCCCTGCGCGTAGAGACAAATCCTTACAGTTGGCAACAGTGCCTCTATTTACAAAAATCCACTAAAAAATCCGCTATCTTTACAAACATCCACTAAAAAATCCGCTGTCCGCTAAATCTTTATTTTTTCCCGTTGACCGTGTCAAAAATCCACTAAATTTAGCGGGAATTCCGCTAAATTGGCAACACTGCTCTGGCGTGCTTCGCTGGGAGCAGTTGGAGAGCTCTCTTTCACGCGCATGCGCAATTAAAGGCGCATCTGTTTTATTTATTAAAATGAATCGTTCGCTACTCCAACATTTTCGATAAATTTTAGATTTCGACAAATGTCCAACTATCGAAAACGACAACGCAAAAATCCCTGTCTGAGACTAATAGGCCCTCAGTCCTAATAAATAAATAAAAATATTACTCTTCCAATTTCTTGCTTTTTAAAACAAAACTTCCACTCTTTAATATATGTCTGACATATCAAAATGAGTTTTTCTAAAGAAAAAAAGAAACATTACTTTCCGTATTTGAATCAAAAGTGGGTACTTTTGTAACATATTTCTGAATGCATGAAATTAAGAGATTTTCGTAGTCAAATATGAAAATTTGAAAGGTGTTTTATTTTTATTTAATTATTTATTTGTTCAGAAAAATGGTGCTGAATGTGTGATTTATTATTTCCATGTTTTTATTAACTTCCATTCTTGTTTGTTTGTTTGTCCGGTACAAATCTTGCAATCTATTTTTAACTAACTTTCCTACTACCTAGACATTCGGAACTTTCACAGTAGCTAAAAACCCGGAGACAACGGAGTCGAAGTCAGATTTTCAAATTTTTGAATAGTTTTCTTTTATTTAATTATAATATGAAAATAATAAACTCTTAATAGCAATAAAATAGCCACTAAAATATTAGCTATAATGTAATTGCTGCCAAAAAAAAAAAAAAACGAGTTCATTTTCTTTCGATAAAAAAAAAAAAAAAAATACATTTAATTCAAAGTGAACGTTAAATGATTATAAAATGTTAAATTATGCATCTCACAAAAATTGACGTCATTATCACTTTAAAAATTTTATACACAATGGTAAGTGCTAATGTCGCTTTTGTCATGATGCTAAACGTTGTTCTAAAAAAAGTAATATTTTATTTTTTAAACCAACTTTTCTTTTTCATTATAAAGTTATAATTTAAAGTATTTTTACGGCGGGGTGCGTCCTCTATGTAGAAGTTTTAATTAATAAAAAATTTAGTTAGTAAAGATTAAAATATTATTACGCACCCCGCCGTAAAAATACTTTAAATTATAACTTTATAATGCAGCGAAAAAACTAAAACAGATAACACAGAATGTTGAAAGAGATTAGGATTTATTAGAATGATACATGCAGTGTTATTGGCAGATCTTCATTAAGCTAGGCATTGAGTAAACGGGATTCAATAGCGGCGGCGAAATTTGATATCAATCCTTTTTCTGGCTGCTTAAGAAAGATAAGAGTTTTTGCTGGGCGGGGTGACTTTTACAATAGTAATGTTTTTTTATGAGATTTATTTATTTATTTTAAGGACGATGAGATTATTGCTTTAAGAAAAAATAGATTACTAGAAAGCGGTTTTGCTTTTGGTAACAAGTTAAAAAATATAGTGCGACTTTCACGAGTTGGCCCCTGTCAATCAAGCGTGACGTAGGCAGCGACGAGTCTATTACCTTGAAATCGGTTGAGGGAGAAAAAGGAGGTGGTGTGCTATCTTTACGAGTTTTGCGACATTTGGCGAAAATACTGTTTATTATCTTTTTACTTATTTTCAAATTAGGAGAACGTTTGAGCTTTCTTATGTGTTATATCATTAAAAAATATTTGTTACATTATAAATAATTATTAATATGAACGATGAGGAGTGTCATAATTGTCTAAACGATATTTCAAATTATGGTTTGCAGTCTTTTTTTCTCTCCTTCATTCCTTTTTCTTTCTTTCTTTCCTTATGTCTTAATTTGGACCTAGCACCATAAAAAAAAAAAAAAAAAAAAAAAAAAAAAAAAAAACTACTAATCTACCAACATTTCTTTCTTTTTTTTTTTCCTTTCTTTCTCTTAAAAAAAAAAAAAAGAAAAGAAAAGAAAAGATTGATTATTTTGAAATTTAAATAAGGAACTGCACTCCTGTAATTATTTTTTTTTTCTTTTCTTTCTTTTTTTTTCCTTTTTTTAGACAAAATACATAGAAATTCAAAGCCATTATAACAATAATATAAGAAATTATATTTTATATTCGTAATTGTTGTGTATTTATGCAAATATTATGAGAGCTGCTGTACATAATACTGTAAATTATGTGTACAGCTCAATTTATTTTAATAAAATTCCCCATTTGTTTATTCAGTAATTTCTTTAATGTTTTTCTTTTGTTAAAAAAAAAAAAAAAAAAAAATCGTAAAAACTTTTTTCTATTTTTACTTTCTTCTATATGTAATATAGAGAAAGTATTGGATTCGCGAAAATTTTCGACCTCCGTTTTTTGACGGATCTGCACGTTTTGGGATGTCCTGAACACGAATTGATAGTTTTTTAAAAATGTCTGTCTCTGTGTCTGTCTGTGTGTCTGTCTGTGGTTTCGTTTTTTCACCGTATCTCACGAACCAATGAATGAAATTGAACCAAACTTGGTATATAGTTGGACCCTGGCGGGGCATTGTGCTCATTAGATTTGGGGATCAATAGCCCAGCAGGTGGCGCTGTGATCGCATTTTACGTAAATTTTCAAGATGGGTATCTTTCGAAAGATCTTGTCAATACCTTTAAAATAAATGGTTGAACCATAAATCTGTGATAATTTAAAATAAAGTTATCGATTTTTTTTTATTTTTAACGAAAAAAAAAAAAAAAAAATCGTTTTTAAAACGATTGGTTGATCCATAAATCTGTGATAATTTAAAACAAAGTTATCGATTTTCTTTATTTTTAACGATGTTCTCAAATCCAATAGTGGGAGGTTGCGGGTTCGATCCTAGGTCGCGCTCAGCGCCCTAACCGGTCGGAATTTTCCGTGGTTTATTCCGGAACTCACGTAAATACGGGCTGTTTTTTTTTTTTTTTTTTTTTTTTTTTTTCCTTTCTAAAATATCAGATTTAAATAAAAGTTTCGATTCTATCGGAATAAGATTGATCAATCGCTCAAAAGGTGGCGCTGTGATTGGATTTTTTTTCTAAATTTTTAACATGGCAGTCCCTTAATTACAATTTTTAAGCTCAACCCAGTACGCAAATAAGTCAGTGGGTTAAAAAAAAAAGTAAACATATATCAGTAAAAATAACTAACAGTGAAAAGTCATTTTTTTTTTTTTTTAGATATTAAAACTCATCACATCTTTCTTTTTTTATTTTTTTTAAATTAATTTGAGTTTTAAATATTTATTGGGCTAACAAGAAAAACTATTTTTGCCGTAGATAACAACAGACTGATGTCTAATGTTCTCAAATGCAATAGTGGGAGGTTGCGGGTTCGATCCCAGGTCGCGCTCATCGCCCTAACCGTTCGGAGTTTTCCGTGGTTTCTTCCGAAACTCACGTAAATACGGGCTGTTTTTTTTTTTTTTTTTTTTTCTAAAATATCAGATTTAAATAAAAGTTTCGATTTTGTCGGAATAAGATTGATCAATCGCTCAAAAGGTGGTGCTGTGATCGGATTTTTTCTAAATTTTTAACATAGCAGTCGCTTAATTACACTTTTTAAGCTCAACCCAGTACGCAAATAAGTCAGGGTTTTTATTTTTAAAAAAAGTAAACATATATAAGTTCATCACCTCTTTTTTTTTTTTTTTTTTTACATTCTTCTATATGTAATATAGAGAAAGTATTGGATTCGCGAAAATTTTCGACCTCCATTTTTTGACGGATCTACACGTTTTGGGATGTCCTGAACACGAATTGATAGTTTTTAAAAAATGTCTGTCTGTGTGTCTGTCTGTCTGTCTGTGGTTTAGTGTTTTCACCGTATCTCACGAACCAATGAATGAAATTCAACCAAACTTGGTATATAGTTGGACCCTGGCGGGGCATTGTGCTGATTAGATTTGGGGATCAATAGCCCATCAGGTGGCGCTGTGATCGCATTTTATGTAAACTTTTAACATGGCAGTATAGGACAAATTTTCGTATTTTTCACCGTATCTCACGAACCAATGAATGAAATTCAACCAAACTTGGTATATAGTTGGAACCTGACGGGGCATGGTGCTGATTAGATTTGGGGATCAATCGTCCAGCAGGTGGCGCTGTGATCGCAAAATTTCGTATGTTACACCGTATCTCACGAACCGATGAATGAAATTGAACCAAACTTGGTGTATAGTTGGACCCTGACATGGAAAGGGTCTGATTAGATTTTGGGATCAATCGCCCAGCAGATGGCGCTGTGATCGCATTTTATGTAAACTTTTAACATGGCAGAATAGGACAAAATTTCGTATAAATGTACATAATGAGCGTTATTTTAAACTTGTGATTGTAATATTAATATGAATTATTGATAATAGTAGTAGTTAACTACGAAAAAAATGTTGTGCATGTGGGGGCACCGGTTCCTCCCTGGGGGGTAAATTTTCAAGATGGGTATCTTTCGAAAGATCTTGTCAATACCTTTAAAACGAATGGTTGAACTATAAATCTGTGACAATTTGAAACAAAGTTATCGATTTTTTTACTTTTAACATAAAAAAAAAAAACTTAGAAAAAAAAATCGTATTTTTTTTTTTTTTTTTAACGAAAGTTAACCAAACTTGGTATTTAGTTGGTCCCCGACATAAACTGGTGCTGATTACATTTAGGGATCAGTAGCTCAACAGGTGGCGCTGTGATCGCATTTTTTCAAATTTTTAACATGGCAATATAGGACAAAATTTCGTATAAATTTACATAATGAGCGTTATTTTAAACTTGTGATTGTAAAATTAATATGAATTATTGATAATAGCAGTAGTTAACTACGAAAACAATTTTGTGCATGTGGGGGCACCGGTTTCCTCCCTGGGGGGAAAGTACCCCCCCGGGGGGGGGGGGGGTAAATTTTCAAGATGGGTATCTTTCGAAAGATCTCGTCAATACCTTTTAAACGAATGGTTGAACTATAAATCTGTGATAATTTAAAACAAAGTTATCGATTTTTTTTACTTTTAACAAAAAAAAAAAAAAAAAAAAATCGTTTTTTTTTTTTTTTTTTAATATTGTCACTGTTTGAATATGTATTACTTTTACCAAAAAAAAAAAAAAAAATAGAAAAAATCGTAATTTTTTTTTTTTTTTTTTTTTTTAAATATTGTTACTGTTTGAATATGTATTACTTTTACCAAAAAAAAAAAAAAAAAAAAATTAGAAAAAAAATCGTAATTTTTTTTTTTTTTTTTTTTAAATATTGTTACTGATTGAATATGTATATAGGAAAATATAGAAGAAAGTCTCGTGGTGGCCACAACATACTAGTTATTTTTAAAATGTTTTCAAACAAAATTAGAAAGCGTTAATGGATGAGTTTCGTTTGTCTATTAGTCCTAAAGATAAAAGCATTTTTATGAATAAATATCTTTCATAAATATGCTTGGATAATCATAAATTTGATACATTACTGTTATGCATTATATGTTAACTTAAAAAAATATATTTTTTTAAGTGCATTTTAAAAACTACTTTAGCGTAAATACCTCGAAATTTGTATCTGTTATAACCGGACATCTGTAGGCAATGGATTCGAATTCAGCACCTCCAGCTTTGAGAGCAGAACCTTCCGGTCACTGCTGGGAGGCCTAATAAATTCAAATTTATTGTGCGATGTAAGTGAAAATTGTTCGAAACATTTTCAACTATTTTTTTTCTTTCTTCTTCTTTCTTTATTTTTTAAGTATATCTTTAATTTTTAATACGCTATACATGATGCGTACATTTTCATAGACACTTTACAGAACCACAGAAATGCAGCCTCATTTATACTTTATCCTTAACAGTAAAACTATTATTATTTTTTTTTTTCCCCTGAAATACAAAATAAAATGTGTGGCCAATAATTTATAATCCATGCAAACAGCACGATGTTTCTTTCTTGTTTAAATTTATTGCTAGAAACTTCTTACTTTTTCTTTTTTTTTTTTTTTATTTATGTGTCATTGATTCGAAGATAGTAACTCATGTTCCTTTTAATAGGCAAAGCGGATTTCAGCTGGCGAAAAGCAAAAATTATTGGCTTGAAATGTTATTTTCATGGCAACCTTCTTTTTCCCCACCCATTCATTCTTTTCACTTTGTGCACCCCTTCCTTAAAGTAAACTCTTCGAAAAGAAGGAGGGACGAAGTGCCAACTCGTGAAAGTTGGATTATATATATATTAAAATTAAGTTGCGCTCTGGTACTCACACTACCGATCGCAGAGCTACAAAACTTGGCATGTGGGTACTTGGGACCCTGCAGGTGTGCATCTTATCGAGATTTTTTCGAACTTCAAATAAGAATTTTTTTAAATTTATTTATTTTTTCGATTTTAAATGTTGGCTTCTATGTTTAATTTTTCATAAATTTATTTTTCCATTGTAATCGTCTGCGAATCTTAGCAACGGCTGTTATGCTATTTATTTTTTATTTAACACATTCATTTGAAGGCGAAATCTTTTTATTTTTAATTTATTTTTTTTATTATTGTTATATTTATTGACAATAAAACGGTAATGCAGTAGAAAAAATTCTGATGTAGCCACTACATGACTTCCTTATAATAGGAATATACATATTTTTATGAAAACATTCACAGTTTTGTGTGAGGTAACTGATTCATAAATAAACAGGCAGGTGGCAGGTTCCAGTCCACGAACATTCTTTAAAATAAAAACAAAACAAGAAAAAAAACTGCTACTCCAATCAAAAAAGGCACGATAATACGATTACATATACCACCGAGACAAATATAGTAGTTTTTTCAGGAATAGTACTCCACGGCTTGTTACAGAATCTCTCACTAGCAAATGCGCAACTTGGAGTTCAACGAAAATCGTTCGAGTATAGACGGCCCAGTTTTGTTCTCTGGCAAAAATTAGTATCAAGAAAAGATAAGCTTTACCAAAAAAAAAAAATAATAACTCAGTTAAAATAGAGAAACGGTTTCTGGCTATCCTAAAACAAATCTGCCGCAAAATTTTATGGCTAATCTCGCCATATTGCAAATTAGTATCCAGCGTAGATTTTTGGTCTTGGCATCGAATTTAGCGAGTTGACGAAGAAATTTGACGAAAACTTGTAGTTTAGGTTTGCCGAAGTTTGGAAGCTCTAACAGAAATAATAAGAGAGTTCTGGAATATTCTGGAAAAATCAATTGGTTTATTGCACAGAACTAAATTCTTCGAAAGTTCTATAAATGAGTCACAAAACTATTAAAAATAAAAAGCATTCGTCGACTAGAACCTGCTTATGTCTTTACAAATTACTTTCTACACGCATACGTGTCGACAACTTTCATAATAATATCATTACGGGCATTACTGGCTCTATCATTAGCTTATTTTGAAATCTCTATGTTGGTAAGTCATATATAATGGCCAAAACCTTTGTATATTTTCCATTATAAATAAAATTTTCGTAATTATCTCCAAAACGGATAATCACAGAAAGACCAAAAAGAGAGGTGCACAACTAGATGCTATAACAAACCTATATACCAATTTGCAACGTTCTACGTCCAACCGTTTTTGACTTATGTGAGATACAAACACACACGCATAATACAGACTAAAGTTTCTCAATATACTAATATATATTACATTGTAGTAGAATTCATAGTTGAAAAGAGTAAAAAAATAAAATAAAATAATGAAAAAGTGAGTTTCCGGCAAATGAGTTGTCAGGAAAATAAGCTGTCAGGAAAATAAGCTGTCAGGAAGAAGCAGTCGGGAGAGAAAACTCTCTGGAAAACGAATCTGTCGGGAAAGTGAGTTGTCGGGAAAGTGAGCTGTCGGGAAAGTGAGTTGTCGGGAAAGTGAGCTGTCGGGAAAACGTACCTGTCGGGAAAGTGAGTTGTCGGGAAAACGTACCTGTCGGGAAAGTGAGTTGTCGGGAAACCGTACCTGTCGGGAAAGTGAGCTGTCGGGAAACCGTACCTGTCGGGAAAGTGAGCTGTCGGGAAAACGTACCTGTCGGGAAAGTGAGTTGTCGGGAAACTGTACCTGTCGGGAAAGTGAGTTGTCGGGAAAACGTACCTGTCGGGAAAGTGAGTTGTCGGGAAACTGTACCTTTCGGGAAAGTGAGTTGTCGGGAAACCGTACCTGTCGGGAAAGTGAGCTGTCGGGAAACCGTACCTGTCGGGAAAGTGAGCTGTCGGGAAACCGTACCTGTCGGGAAAGTGGCGTCGGGAAACTGACTTGTCGGGAAACTGAGTGTCGGGAAATCGACCTGATCCCCTTTTTTCACTTTAAGTTAAATCCCACAAAGGATATAGTAGAATTTCTTACTTACCAGACATGGAAATAGTCCTAATCACGATCCGCTCAAAAATGTTTCGTCTATAAAAAAGCGGAGGAGAGGGGAGAGGATTCGAAATTTACATCCTACAATTCTGCCAGAACGAGAAAAAAGTTATTTGTGATATTTGGCTAATTGAAATTTATATTAAAACACTGTATGATACTATGCCGTTGCGCATTAAAGCAGTAATTCCATATAAAGGTGGAATTGACCCAATACAGAATACATATTTTTAATAAAAAAATGCTTAGATCTAACAAATAAATAGTTTTATTTCATATATTAAAATATAGCTTGTTTATTTCATGTAATAAATCATAATAGAATACAAAGTGTATGGTTATTGCATTATGTTTAAAAAGAAAGCTTTATGTAGAATTTTAAAAAGTACTTCGTAGTGTGCAATAAAGCGAATTATTAAATCAAAAATAAACATAGGTATCATTACATCCGTTTGATATTATGCAAACAAGACAGTTTTATTTGTTTCAAACATTAATTTTAAAGTTATTACAAATTAAAAAGATATAGGTCATTTTTTCTGCAGTGAGGCTTTTTTTTTTTTGTCGCTTAGTGTACGCTCTTATAACGTTTTAAGAAACGTATTTTATACGTTCTAAAATAGTGTACTTTTAAATGTATGATGGACGTTATAAATCTTTTTTATAAACTATTACAAAATTTTGCATGCATATACATTGAAATATGACAGTGTCAGGTATATTAAAATTTTTTGGAAACGTTTTAAATTTAAAATGTAAAATTCAAAAATGTTAATAAAATGTTTAAATTCTTCTTGATAACTTATTTTTAATACACCCCCCACCCCCCGTCCTCCATTTTACATTAGTAAATGTTACCTGTTTCTTTATTACATAATGATAAATAAAATTAAATGTATACGTATATTCATTTTTGAATGCTAAAAATTTGTATTAAATTCCAGCTGTTATTTACAAGTATGTTTAAAATATATTGTTAAGCTATAATAATGTAAAACCAGAAAGAAATTTAAAAAATAGTTTTCAGGAAAACTTTTAAATATATCAAAATACTAATAATAATAATAATTTAATTTTTCAAATTTTTAATAATTTTCGATAAGTTATAATACATTTAAAATTATTATATTTTCTAATGCAAATGTATGCAAATTTTATAAATGTAAGACAGTTATAATTTACAAAAATGACTTATAATGTCCGTCAAAAATAATTCCGTCCAAATCATTGACTTAGAGTAAATAAATTGAATAAATGTGGTGAAATATTAACAATATTAAATATATTATAATTTTTCGAAAACTATATAAATAAAAAGATTTAAATTTTTGGAGATGACATCACATGTTAAGGATTTAAAGTTGCTCGCTATATTCAAATTCCTTGTCATTAATGATGATGGTTAATGTAATTTGGCAATGATTTATTCACATTTGGCGTTTAGAACATTTTTCTTTTTTTACTTTTTTGTGGTTTCACAATTTTTTTAGAATTTTATTAACTGAAAATTGCCAATGAACTGAGAATAATATAAACCATTTTTTCCACAAGCTAATCGTAAATTGGCACTTTTGGCATTCTAAAAATTAATATTATGCTTTTTCTCTTCATACTTGAGTTTTCCATGAAACTTTTACAACCTTCAAGATTTTGTTAATTAATATAGTTAATCGTGATGTCTTTAACGCCACTTACGTCTGAGGCCTAATAACTGCTTCGCAACTTTTTATTTAAACCTATTTTAGTTATTTAGTTATTGCTAGATTTAAGTACACTGTTTTGAGTGTATAAATAACATATAAATAACATATGGATGCAGAGAAATTCACGGGGCACGGGATAGAGTGGACACCATACAGTCCGGACCCAAATCCGTGAGACTTATTCTTATGGGGTTACATCAAGGTTAGAATCTATAGGAATAGCCCTGATTCACTGGAGGACCTAAAATTGGCTATCAGAAGTGAGATTGATGCACTTGATTACGACACACTCCAGCGCACTACGTAACAAAAAAAAAAAAATCGAGCCCTGGTACTATTTTTGCTGATTTTTATGTAAAATGGCCTCCTGAATTCGAATATGACTCCCATTTTGCTCAGTCACCCACCGTTTTCTCGGGACACCACCCTCTCCCCCAATTTTTATTAATGTTCGGTAATTTTATGGCCATAAATTTGATTATTAGAGAATAAAAAATAATAAATTTAACACTTAAAAACAAAAAAATATATAATGTTAAAAAAAAAAACATTAATAATAGATTAAAAAAATATAAGAAATGTAATACATAATTTAATTTCAGTGGCAAATCCTCCCCACCTAAATTTTACCCTTGCAGCAAATGTCATGTTTTAGAATTTTCCAACTCTGTAGCCCCTCAGAAGATATTTAACGGTTAAAATAATCCTTTCCAACACATTTTTAGCCATAAAATTATGGAAAAGTGATAAAAATAGGGGGGCGTCCCTAAAAAACGGTGGGTGATAGGGCAAAATGAGCGTCATATTCGGATTCAAAAGGTCATTTTACATAAGAATTTGCAAAAATAGTGTTGGGGGCAATTTTCTTGCCAAGCAGTTTAATTTAAAGATTATATACACGGCTTCTGAAAATGAATCGAATGAAAAAATTTCAAAGAATGGTGTGTACAACAATTCTCTGCAGAATACGAAATAAATTTAAAAACTTAATATCAGCTTTAAATGTTTTATGAACACAACTACAATATTTAAATGAAGGTTGACTGGGATATTACCCCCCCCACACACACACACACACACTTCTACTTCACGCAGAAATATGTGGTATATAAAAGTGCATATAACCATTTTTAAATGTTTTTAAAGTACACGAAGAATATTGAACTGCAGCACCTCATATCTTACACCTCAAATTGTAATAATACGTTAATAGTACTGTAAGATAAGACAAAGTTGGGTGAGTGCCACACTAGATTATTTCTCCATATTAATCATGTATGAAAATAAGGTAGCATACAAATAATGCAAATCAACTTCAAAACAGGATAAAAAAAATAACTCTCTCCCCGTTCAGTATCGAAAGGCTTTAAAAGAAATTGACTCTTGAAGCCAGAAAAAAGAAAAGCGGACGCATCTCTTGAATTCACCTTGGAAAAGAAAAGGATCGTTCCGATACCGACCGGAAGGAAGAAGCACTTCTTCCTGTCTCATCCATTCGCTTTCGGCGAATAAAAGAACGAACGACTCTTATCAAAGAAATAAGTTACGAGCAGAACTTTTTTGAGAGCAAAAAGAAACAGAAACTTTTTTATGGAAGAAGTAAACAACAAATAAACATAATACTCCCTTTCAGCAGGAATAGAGCTGAAGGTCATCTAAAAAAGTTTCGATTACAGACCAATGAAATATTTATTATGATTATTAAATAACTCTTTAATAAAATCAAGAATAGGGGAAAAGAAAAGGAGAAAGAGAAAATAAAAAATAAAGTTTTTCCTTTTGTCGATACTAGCGATCTATTTAATTTTGGAATGGGTGTACAGTTTTATTAATATAATAGTAACATAATTACAAATATTTTTAAATTATTGAAGTAGAATATATCCATATTATACGGCATCAACTTCAAATTGAGTTAAGAACTTTGGTGCTTTTTTAAGCACTTTTTGACAGTAGTTTGGTAAATACAATATTTTTAACAATATAAGCATAATTTTTTATTCTTACTGCTGTGATGATTTGAGCACATGTCTTGGTAACTCTTCTAAAACTTATAAATACACAAACGCAAAATTATTTTTTGCTTGGTTGCGATTATCAGTGCAACTTTTCCCCATCCCTTAAATCCTTCAACATTCTTGCTGTGTATCAGATAAATTTTAACTTTTGAGGTAGTAAATTTTCAGTAGAAATGCATGATCACTTTTCTTCAACACTAATGTCTGATTTAGAAAATTCTAGATTAAAGGCACACCTCCGGTTGATGGGCCCTTTAACAAAAAAGTCATTATATTTTTCTTGTGGCAAACGTATAATATCTTTCCTTCCTCCTGATCCCTCTCTCAAGAAAAAAAAAAAAAAAAAAAAGAAAGAAAGAAAAAATGTAGAAAGGAAGATATTAAAATACAAAATTGATTAGATCTGCGATTATAATTCTACTTCTATTTCTACCTCTTCTTCTTTTTTTTTTTTTTTTTTTATGGGATGCTTTTAACTAATGTCGCTGGTACCTGAAACTCATATTGCTCCAAAGGAAATTTGTTTTGCAAAATTCTCATTTTCTTTTTTTCTTTTCTTTTCTTTTTTTTTTTTTTTTTTGACGTTCCATTTTGGAAAATTTTCAAAAGTTAAGTTGACTTTTGTTCTTCAAAAATGATTTTGTAAAAGATTTAATATTTCATTTTGAAGGTACAATGTGTAAAAAATGCACTCCATTCATTTTTCGCACTTTTAAGCTTTCAAGTGAAATATTAAATATAAGCAGGGAAGCCATACTTAATCTTGGCCTATTCAAATTTCAGAGCTCTCTGTAGTTGTAACTAAAATACGGATATAGACAATTCAAAGGATGCACTTAAAAACTCTACAACAATAAAAACTAGTATGTTGTGGCCACCACAAGACTTTCTTCTATATTTTCCTATACATATTCAATCAGTAACAAAATTAAAAAAAAAAAAAAAAAAAATACGATTTTTTTTTCTAAGTTTTTTTTTTTTTTTTTTTTTTTTTTTTTGTAAAAATTAATACATATTCAATCACTAACAATATTTAAAAAAAAAAAAAATGCGAATTTTTTTCTTTTTTTTCTTTTTTTTTTTTTTTTTGGTTAAAAGTAAAAAAAATCGATAACTTTGTTTTAAATTATCACAGATTTATAGTTCAACCATTCGTTTTAAAGGTATTGACGAGATCTTTCGAATGATATCCATCTTCAAAATTTACCCCCCACGGGGGGTACTTCCCCCCCCCCCAGGCGGGGAAGCGATGCCCCCACATGCACAGTAATTTTTTCCTAGTTAACTATTACTATTATCAATAACTCATATTAATTTTACAATCACAAGTTAAAAATAACTCTCATTATGTACATTTATTCGAAATTTTGCCCACCCCCTCTTGTAGACCGAATTTCCGAAATTCCAGAAATTGATTTTCAGGTATTTGTGTTAGCTATGTTTAAAGCAAAAAAAATTACGGATATCTATTTTTTTGTTTGAGATATTAAGGATTTTGTGAAATCACGTTTTGCCCTCCCTCCCTCCCCTTCCGGTGCGAATTTTGTAAAATCGTTTTTTAGTGGATGTCTACGTAACAGAAGGAACATTATCACAAATTTTCATGCTTCTAGGTAGAGGGATTTGGGCTGGGCGATGATGAATCACTCACTCACTAACTCAGGACAAACGATTTTATATATATAGATTTTTCTGGGAAAACGATAGCGATGAATCGAAACTTTATTATCGTTTTTAAAATATCTTCTCTCTCTTCATCTATTAGACACGCGATTTTTATTAACTAACTTAATGTCTGAAACATGATTTGATTTATACAATTAGAATTTGTAATAATATTTTATATTAAAAAGATTACAAAATCTCTCATAATTTTTCATCTTTACTATCTAATGTAATTGTTTTAAATGCAAAGAATGGATAAAATTAAACAATCGCTCAGGATTTAAAACTAGTATGTTGTGGCCACCACAAGACTTTCTTCTATATTTTCCTATACATATTCAATCAATAACAATATTAAAAAAAAAAAAAAAAAAATACGATTTTTTTTTCTAAGGTTTTTTTTTTTTTTTTTTTTTGTAAAAATTAATACATATTCAATCACTAACAATATTAAAAAAAAAAAAAAAAAAAAAATGCGAATTTTTTTCTAAGTTTTTTTTTTTTTTTTTTTGGTTAAAATTAAAAAAAAATCGATAACTTTGTTTTAAATTATCACATATTTATAGTTCAACCATTCGTTTTAAAGGTATTGACGAGATCTTTCGAATGATATCCATCTTCAAAATTTATCCCCCACGGGGGGTACTTCGAAGCGATGCCCCCCATGCACAAAATTTTTTTCCTAGTTACGTACTACTATTATCAATAATTCATATTAATTTTACAATCACAAGTGTAAAATAACTCTTATTATGCACATTTATACGAATTTTTGTCCTATTCTGCCATGTTAAAAATTTAGATAAAATGCTATCACAGCGCCTCCTGTTGAGCTATTGATCCCCAAATATAATCAGCACCAGTTTATGTCGGGGACCAACTAAATACCAAGTTTGGTAAAATTTCGTTAAAAAAAAAAAAAAAAAAAAAAAAAAAAAATTACGATTTTTTTTTTTTTTTTTATTAAAAGTAAAAAAAATCGATAACTTTGTTTTAAATTATCACAGATTTATGGTTCAACCATTCGTTTTAAAGGTATTGACGAGATCTTTCGAATTATACCCATCTTCAAAATTTAACCCCCCGGGGGGTACTTCCCCCCATGCACAAATCTTTTTTCCTAGTTAACTACTATTATTATCAATATTTCATATTAATTTTAATTTAATAATAATTTTAATAAAATTTCTGTATTCCACTGTTGGATTCCAAATCAAAAAAGCTTTCTAATGATGTATTACTTATGAATTAGTATCTGAGATACAAAAGAAAACTCATTCGGGACACCTCAAAACGTGTAAATCTGGTGAAAACTTTCGATAATATAAAAGAACTTTAAAATATCTTTCGAATTAAGTATTAAAAATAATTTAATCATAATTAGAAATTGTAATATTGAAATTTGAAAATATTACAACGCCATAAAAGAAAACTGATTCGGGTTACCTCAAAACGAGTTATTCTGGTGAAAACTTTCGATAATTTAAAAGAACTTTAAAATATCTTTCGAATGATGTATTAAAAATAATTTAATCATAATTAGAAATTGAAATATTGAAATTTGAAAATATTACAGCGCCATAAAAGAACACTGATTCAGGAGACCTCAAAACGTTTAATTTTAAAAAATCTAATTGTCCGATCGATAAGCCCACGGAGTATAAAGACAGGAGAAGAAGGTAACGCTGAAATTTTGTGATGTTGTTTTCTAATGTTTACAGAGGGCGCCAGCGTACAATACTTCCTTCTCTCCAGCTTCTGCAATGTTATTCAATGGGGAAATGTCGCGTTTTAATTATTTTTTTAAAAATAATATCAAGCTGAAAAAATTTGGATTGAAAGCAAATTTCAGTAAATAGAGTATTCTAAGCAACATGTTTTTTTTTTTTTTTTAAGAGCGATTTTATGTTAATTTTACTTTGAAAGAGAGCTTTTAAAAAATGACGATCTTTATGAACCGAAGCTAGCTAAAACAGACAATTGGGAGAAAGGAGAATGGAGATCGTTTGTATTGTATCGTTTGAAAATGTAGATTATTATGGATATCTTATGGCAGTCTTATAATTTTTTCATTATTAGTATATTTGACGTATAAAAAAATGTAGTAAATAAGTTTTTTGTTTTTTTCTTATCACTATCATAGCCTGCTTTACAACTAGGAACGAAGCATTTATTTGAAACATCTGAATTATGCAGTTTTAAGCCCTTACAAAAAAATTAAATTGCTTAAAATTAAAAATTTAAAATTTACTCCGGCAAAATGTTGTTGAAAACAATATTATATCCGCGCCGAGATAGGGAGCAATGACAAGTGGCGCCCTCAATATTTACCAAAAATTTACATCACAGTTTCGTAGATTTCTCCCATTGGACCTTCAACTCCTATTAATATTACTCCGTGGATAAGCCGTTTAAACCATCGGTTTAAGAAAAAAAAAGCCCTTTCCAATGGTATCTTGTTTGTAACGATACGACTGATATTTCTAATTTATTTTCCACCTTTTCCGTAAAAATGTCGCTTTTTAAGCATTTAATCATGAATTCTGGGTCATTTTTCGTTAGACAATGGTCAACGTTTTAATTAATATCTCCGCTAATTAGGGTCGCATCGTTTAGCAAATTAGATAACCCAGATCTGCGATAAATTCTCTGTCCGACGGTACCTGTTCGAAGTCCGTGCGACCGTTAGCGGCCGAGCTTTTGCTGCGTCAAGCCGTTTCTCACAGACAGACACACACACACACACACACACACACACACACGCGCGTACAGATTTTAATAATATAAGGAGATTATGCAAAACTAAAATATAATTTTTTGTTTATCTCAAGTAAGACACTTTTGATTTTTAAAAAGTTCTATAATAAAACCAACTAACTGCAAAGTATCAAATAATTTTTTTAAATTTCAGTCTTAATAGAAATGCAACATTCTTACAAATTGGATTAATAAATTAAATGTTACAATGTAATGTTGCGGTCCAGATGAAAAAAGATAGATTTGAAAATTCAATGAAATAAAAAAAAGAAATACCAAATTTTCATAAAAGAATGAAATAAAAAAGTTACCGCTACTGATTTTACTGAAGTAAATTTCATTCTTTATATTTATATAAAAAAAAAAAAGTTTTGCGAATTTAAGGGAGTAATTTGTATTTATAAGTATACATATAATGTTTCGGCAGAAGGTTTTTGATATCACTGCTAAAACCTTCAAATAATTTATCACACGTTGAAAACTTACGAACCCTGGATATGAAAACTATACTTTAACTGCATAAAAATTAGATATTTTTAGATTTCAATAAAAAGAAAAAATTAGTAGGTAAATGGGGCCCTGAAGGAAAAATCTGCCCCAGGGCTCCATCTGAGATTAGTCAGGCTCTGCTAGTAAGTGAAAATTGCTCAAATAGACTTTTAATTATGTTTTGCATTTTTAGTACTGAAAAACAAACCATAAACAAAATTGCTTTTGTATAACTAGGGCTTGTGAAATACCGTCACCTGGTCGCCATTGGTGACCAATATATTTCAACTGGCGATCACATACTTTAAGGAAACTTATTTTTATAAATATTTTGGTGAAAGAAAAAAAAAAATTTTTTTTTTTGGAGGATAACAAAAATGAAATTAGCTATTTTCAACTAATTTTGTAGTGCAGAATTAAATAATAATAGCGAAAAATCTGTAAAACGTACAGTTTTTTGTTACAATTATTTAATCTGTACTGGAAGCAATAATCCCTGTCTAAAAAAGTACACTTAACACTGCTTTGTTAAATAAATACTTGTCGAGTCATGCTCTTAGTTGGTCTAAGAAAATGATTCGATAAGGATTTATTTAACAAAATAGTATTAAATGTACAGTCGGGGAAAAAAAAAAAACGCAGCACCCGATGTAACTCCGTTGCTAATCAATGCACAAAAATGTAATAGGTATCATTCGGCGGGGAATTGAAAGTAGATTTAGAAAATGAACGGAAATTTTGAATTGGGGGTCGTCTACATATTAAAACGCGCACCAACTATGATTTTTTCAATGGTAATGACCCATTTTTATTTTATATTTGAATTCCTGGGATCGCGACAATGCGAAAAAGTATATTGGTTATATATTTTGCTTATTTTTTCACAGAGTTATAAACGTTCAAAGTTTGAAGGTGCTAATGTTAAATTCATATTTCAAACTTTTATTAATATCTTCACAAAAAATAACTTGATCGATATAATTCTTTTTTTACGAGATACAGTGAAGAAACCCAAACATATTCCATCATTAATTTTGATTCTGAAAAATACTTTTAATTCTGAAAAATATTAATAAATTCATATTCATAAAAATGATGAATTATGACCTATATTAATTTTTACATAAAATGAATCCTAATGCTGAAAAATATGGGTGTGCAAATTTGCAGCTCATTCCAGTTATTAGTTTTCGAGACATAAATAAATCTTTCTTTTGGAATGGTTTAGGGGGCCGTCTCTTAAAAAATTTTTGAATGAGATAACGAAGCAAATCTTAAAAAATAACGGAGAAAATTGAACAAAATATTTTTATTTTTTATTTAAGGGTCAAATTATATAACAACAACGTCAAATGCAAAGAAATGAAACAAAAATGTTGATTTTTAGACATTTGTGTTAGTATCAAGAATTCCTGTTTTCTAAAGCCCCGTCTATTATCGTTCTTCAAAACAAAACAATACAGAAACGGAAAGTGAATGTGACTTTGAGTATTCGTGTTAAACCCCTTATTTTACATTGACAAAAATATACACAAGTGGTATTTACTTCATCGATTACTGGTGATAAATTTAGAATCCTTTAAACGAAAACTAGAAGAAAAAAATTAACTAAATAGGCGGGGTTTACTGTTTGAAATACTCTCAAAATAAAATATTTCAAAACAAATTTTCTGTACCACAATTATATTACAGATGGATATACATTATAACTATATTCTTTCTAATTAATATATTTCTATCCATAGTATATTTTATTGCAAAAATATGAACACTGGGTACATGCTTAAGAAATAAGTAACACACAAATTACGAAAGAAACGCCCACTGGCATTGTTACAGATTTTCAAATGATGTGAATCTAAGTCAGCAGTCGCGAAAGCGTTAATTAAGAAATTATATTTTCATAGAAATTATAAAACAAATCGTACAGTTCCAAAGAGTTCAACTGACCCAAAACTGGTAAGTGCTATTAAAATTGTTTAATATTTACTTTATGAAACCTTACTATCCGAAAAGATTTAGTTTATGCGTTGTTGTATATATATATATAGCTATATAATTTCAGTTTGTATATTATGTTACACGTACGAAAGAAAATTTAAGCTTTATTGGTGATCAGTATATCCATGATAGATAATTTTTAATTGAAAAATATTGTACTTTTATAAAAAGTATTGTCTGACCAATCGTAAGTGTAATGTATTTAAATATACCTAAAATTATCTAAAAAAGTACTAAAGTATATACATATCCAAAAAACTAAATTCATGATAATTAACCCCTTCCGCTCCAGGCTAGCTGTATTGTAAATATGTGAAATACCAGATTATAAATTTGAAATAATGCAATACATAACAAAGTAACAATGTGCATTTTGTTGTGAAGTAAATATATTTAATTAATGAAGGTAGTAAATATGAATACATATCAAAGTATTTCAATTATTTATAGCAATGACTGCTGTAAGTGGTTTATCATCACTGTCATCGCTTTCGCCGTCTTCACTTGTTGTAAAGTCATCATTGGAATCTTCAAGTTCGTTATAATCGGGGATATAATCACTATCCGAATCACTAGAATCAGACATTATTCACAGTTTCAAACACCGGCAAAACACACAAAATCGAGGAGCGAAAATTACACACAACGGCAGCCGCGAGAACACTGGCGTAGCCAAAACTAATAGGTCACCATCGAGACTACTAACGCTATCTAGCTGTCAGTAATGAAAATACAATTTCAAAATACCATATGACAAATAAAATAACTCTCTCTGATACAACTAAAACGTTGGACTTATTGTATCGTATACTTTCTTTGGACGTATGCACGTACGTCCATGGTATAAATGGCCATTAACACTAGGACGTACGCACGTACGTCCCTGGAGTGGAAGGGGTTAAGATACTGCAAAGGTGTTAATATTTTTATTTCTTTTTATAACTCTTTTTTTCTTGAAATATTTCCGGTGTGAAACAGTATAATTTTGTCTAGTTCTTGTAGGATCTTAATTTTATTTTTCTATATTTAGAGATAGCCCCTAACACATTTTTGATCATAACTCTATGAATACTAAAGATAAAGTGTACAAACAGTATGCTTTTCCGCACTGCCAGACTCTCAGAAATTCGAATATGAAGTCCAAATTGGGTGTTGCTATTGAAAAAAGTTGGCGCTCATTTTAATATGTAGATGACCCCTAATTCAAAATTCGACGACATTTTCAGAAAGTGCATTTCATTTCCTGTTGAATGGTGTCTATTAAATTTTTCTGCGTCAATTAATAACGAAATACCATCAAGTGCTGCGTTTTTTTTTTTTTTTCCCGACTGTACTTTTTTAATATCGGAATTATTGGCTAGTGCTTGGATACTTTTGCTGTCGACTGTATTGTAAAAATGGGGAAAAAAAAAAAAAAAAAAAAAAAAAAAAAAAAAAATTGCCATTTTCCGATATTTAAATAAAAAAATGGAACAAACATGGTTGCCGGGACTCTGATTTGCCAGGGCTCTGGGTTGCCAGCAGGTAGAGTTACAACCTGCGCTACTGTGAAAATGATAAATATTCGTGAAAATTGCCATTTTCTGATACTCTAACAGAAAAATGTGACGTGGTGGGACTTTTTTGCTTGCAGATATTTAAATAAAAATTGGAATTAATAATAAAAATAATAATTTGACCGTTGTTACCGAACCACTGTAGACCAGTGTAATTAAACTCTAATTCCACTCTTGATGAAGATTAACACTTACCGTTTTGATTCCTGCTCTTCTCACCACATTTTGAGACACTGTGAGGAGACACCACATATGAAGTTTGAAAAAAAAAAAAAAAAAAAAAAAAAAATTCATAAATACTTTCTTCTTTTTTGTAAATTTGAAATTTTCAAGTGCCCAGTACATGGCAAGAAGTTGGTGGATGAAGTTGTCAAACGAACATATCAAATGCATTTCTGCGATAAGTCTATTTTATAAATTTTGCTCAAATTAATTTAATATTTCAAAAGTTATTTTGCTGACAAATTTTCAAATGATCGCTAAAAGAATATCTCACAGAAACTTGACTGACATCCCGACTAGCTAGATATTTGAAGCTTTCAGAAAAACTCGGAACACGTTGACAATGTATTTTTTTAAACATTTTTAGCTAACTGTTTCGGTTACCTGCTGCTTTCAGCAGCATTCATAACATTCAACAGAAAATTTATTTAACTAACTTCCCGACAAGTTAGACATTTGAAACTTTCAGAATAGTTCAGAACACGATGAAAATGCATTTTTTAAATTCTTTTAGCCGACTGCTTCGGGTCCCTGCAGCCTTCGGCAGCGTTATCAGTACAAAGCTTGCAATCGATTTTTAACTAACTTCCCGACTAGCTAGACATTTGAAACTTTCAGAAAAGCTCAGAACACGGTGGTCTCGGGACCAATAACAATGCTTTTTAACATTATGTATATATTTCTAAAGACGTATAAGGAAGTCGTGTGGTGCCCAAATCAGACTTTTTTTTTTTTTTGGAGCCCTGTGTAATAGCTAAAATTTACACACGCACACACAAAATAAATAAATAAATAAGTACCTAAATAAAATAAAATAAAATAAAATAAAATAAATTAAAAATCTTAATACAGAAATTTTTCTTTGAAAAATTTTCATTTACGTCGCATAATGTATCTAAATATTTTCACAAAGTCTTGTAAATCAGTCATAATAGCAAATTTTGACATCATATTCTATAAAAAGTATGATTTTGTACAGATGAGTGATGCTAATTTCTTTATGCTGTGAACAGCATAAAGGTATTAAATTATACTTGAAGAAACACCTCTCAGTCTCAGACACCATAATGCTGGTGCTCGAATACAATTCCTTTTGTGAACGTCTGTACACAAACCAGCACATAATTCTGTTTGCACTATTTTAATCGACGAACTTGAAAGTTTCCACGCATTCTAAAAATACTTACGAAAATTAGACAGCGAGACGATCCGAAGTTATAAACACATTTCAAGTTGGCTGAAAAATGTTAAAAACTTATTCTGAAGTTTAAATTTTAAACAATAACATACTAAACATATGTATTTCTGCGTAATTCCACACACGCAACTCTTTCAATAAAAAAAGAAAAATCATAATCAAAAGTAATGATTTAAATTAAATTAGCAATTCAAATTGTGACTGAATAATAAAGTTTTTTTTTTTTTTTTTTTCTTTTTTCCCCTCATATAAGCAGAGAGAATGCATCAAAACAATTAAACCGATCCACAAAAATTCTGCAATAAAATATCCCCCATTACGTTTAATTCTGTTTCTAAATTAATTTTTATGATTTTTTATTTACATTTCTCTAATTTTGGCGCTTCATTTTCTGGAAAGTAAATCGAAAGTGTAATCACAAATACAACAAGAAACACGACTTCCCTCTCCAAGGACACGCCTACTTTTAAACTTCATCTCCGTTGCAGGAGTTGCCCGTCAGGTGACCTGTCCAACCCGAAACCCTTGGTAGCGCGCATTGTATAAATGCATGAACCATATACATATAGTAATTTTTTTTTCAGTCTGGTCGTGAGGATTTAAAACAGAAAATATGCGTTTAAAGTATATTTTTATTCATAAAAAAATATAATACAGTCAAATATTTATGATTATACATTCATAGGTATAATAGTCAGAATCATTTATTGATCTGATAATATTTTATTAACATCAATGAGTGCAATATTTGTTCCTTTTGCTACATTATTGGGTATTTTCATTAAAAAGTCCGAAACAAATTACTTATTTTAGATGTTTTGACAGATGGGGCTAAATTCGAAATTTCCTGTACTCTGTCCCTATCCACAACAACATGCTAACAGCAATGTGGGAGACAGTGACCTCGAATACCAGTAAGTCCTGCCAATATTGGCGAACCTACTACGTTTTAAACATAAATCTTCAAAATGTAATTTTATAAATACCAGAATTTTATATTTAATATCATAACAACAAAACCGACAATAAATGCTGGTGTCTGTTTATATAAAAAAATTACAATAATTTCAGTTTACAATATTTTATTGATGTATATTTACTATTCATGTTATGCCTGTTTTGCGTTTACTATGCATGTTAATTGCTTTTAATAGCTGTTACAGATAAACTTCTTGTATTAGACAAGAAGTACTTGTACAGATAAACTTCTTGTACTAACTGATGTATCTATCTGGCACATCATTTCCATGAGTCATGCGTAGAATTGAATCTTTTTTCTGAAGTATTATATTTTTATGTTTATTTATAGACTGAAAACAAACGAAGAATCGTTAATTAAACTACAAAAAAAGAAAAAATATATTGACATTAAACTAACTGTTGAAATATAAACAGAGATATCATTTTAGCATAGATCTAGAAAACTGTTGTACTGTGTATAAATTAAAATGTTGGCATATCTGTATATATATTATCGGTATTCTACAGAAAATGTAATGAAATTTGTCCTCTTTATACATTTGCATCAGGAAACGAGAATTGCTGTTTAATATAAAATTCAGCCCCGCCCTTATGCATTCCTCGAAAATAAAGTTTAAATTTAAAAGGGAATTCGTATGCATGTTAAAAACTTTATATGCCTCAGTTTATGTATATGCTAGTGATATTTATCGTATTGATCGCTGAGGATAGAATCTAATTGATTTAGTACTAAGTATGTGAAATTATTTTCTAAAAAATGTAATGCTCTAGAGAAACATCAAAAGGCGGTTGTCTATTCATAGTTAGAAAATAACCTGCATGTTACCATTTCTTTTTTCTCAATTTACAATTTAATTTCATAATTATATATGCATAAAACAGACGAAATTGTATTTTATAAGTGAGATATTCTGCCGTATTGTCACATTTCATTATCCCCATCAAATAAAATAAAATTCAAAGAAAAATTGCACTTGAAAATTATATTATTATCATTATTATTGTGTCTATATTTATCATTTTTACTTTGCTGCCCTTCAATTTGATCTTAAACAAAAAAGAATTTTTCAGTGAGAAATTATAGAACATTAGTACTGACGCTTCCAAATTTTGTCTCATGTACATTTTGTTTTAATTATTATAATTTAAAATATTTTAAAATTAATTTAAATATTTAATTATTAATATCTTTTTTTTTTTTTTTTTTTTCAATAAGTACCTACGCAACTTTATTTTTATTTAATTCGTAACGTCGTAAGAGAAAACAACGTCTGTATTTAAATATATCACAGACAAAAATTTTACAAAGCATTTTAAAAATTATTCATTTTAATATAGTTCATGATTATCTGTGCTACAAATTTCAGTTTTAAAAATGTATTTATTATAATTAGGCTTTAAATTGTATTTAAAAACACAACATTTAACTTACATTAAAAATTAGTTATTTACTAGTTGAGATTATTTCTTCATTATATTTAATTAGACACCAATGTGCATCGATAAAATCATTGACAAGTCTATAAGTAAGTATTATCCAAGCAAAAGTACACCTTACGTTTTTTATTGGTCTTGAACCAGAAGAATTATTTGTTCGCCATTTACATGAACTTTGTATTATTTAAATTTTATTGCATGTTGTAATAATAAAATACGTAATTTTTATTAAATGTTTTTCAGTGCAGGGATGGAACACGGGCGCAGAATTCATACCACTATGAATGTAAGAAAATTTTCTACCTCTTAAATCAACGATATTATAGGTAGAAAAATTTCTTCAACAGATTCCGGTATGAATACTGCGCCCGTGTTCCATCCCTGTCAGTGTAAAATGAAATGTTGGATTCTTAGGACTGAGGACTATTAGTCTCAATCTGGGACTTTTGTGGTGTCATTTTTCGATAGTTGGTCATTTATCGCAATCTAAAATTTATAGAAAATATAACTAAATAATTTGAAAACGATGTTATAATTTGAAAAAAAAAAAAAAAAAAAAAAAAAAACTTATAGTCGTCCGTCCTAAACTAAATTCTGCTTTTGCCAGAATTTCATCAAAATCATTTTTTTTTTTTTTTTAACAAAATCAATAACAATCAGAATCGTTACAAACGATATCTAAAAAGTTTTTTTTTTTTTTTTTTTAATTTTGAATTATGAAATAAAAATAAGTAAAAGAAATGAATTTAATGATTTAATTTTTATATAAAACATGATCACATGCTATCTTAAAAAGTAGATGTAAAATTTAGAGTTTAATTTTTTAGCAAAAATTATAAATTAAAATAAATAATTTAATGAAAGTTTAAAAGTTAGAATTTCTAATTTTATTTTTATTTTTATTTATTTATTTATTTATTTATTTTATTTATTTATTTATTTTTTTTTTTTTTTATTTGCGTGAAAATATATTTTATTATATGTAGAAAAATAAATTAACTCGTAAACTTCTTTGGCAACAATTAAAAATTAAGATAAATGATTTTATATCTTTATTATTGAAGAAATATCAATATTATACACAAGATAGAATATCGATAACGTTTTGCTTCTTCCCCCTCTTTTTTTTAAAAATTCCAAAAATTGGTTTTTAGGTATTTGTGTTAGTTATATTTTAAAGCAAAAATTTTACGAATATCTGTTTTTTTTTTCTTTGAGATATGAAGGTTTTTGTGAAAGCACGTTTTGCCCCCTTTCCCCCCTCAGGAGTCGAATTTCTAAAATTCCAGAAATAGGTTTTTACGTTTTCGTGTTAGTTATATTTTAAAGCAAAAATTTTACTGTTTTTTTTTTTTTTTTTTCCTTTTTTCATTGATATATGAAGGTTTTTTGTGAAATCACTTTTTGCGCATGTGGAATCGTATTTTGACACGCACCCCCTCTTGTAGACCGAAATTCCAGAAATTGATTTTCAGGTATTTGTGTTAGCTATGTTTTAAAGCAAAAAAAAAATTACGGATATCTATTTTTTTGTTTGAGATATTAAGGATTTTGTGAAATCACGTTTTGCCCTCCCTCCTCCCCTTCCGGTGCAAATTTTGTAAAATCGTTTTTTAGTGGATGTCTACGTAACAGAAGGAACATTGTCACAAATTTTCATGCTTCTAGGTAGAGGGATTTGGGCTGGGCGATGATGAATCACTCACTCACTAACTCAGGACAAACGATTTTATATATATAGATTTTTCTGGGAAAACGATAGCGATGAATCGAAACTTTATTATCGTTTTTAAAATATCTTCTCTCTCTTCATCTATTAGACACGCGATTTTTATTAACTAACTTAATGTCTGAAACATGATTTGATTTATACAATTAGAATTTGTAATGATATTTTATATTAAAAAGATTACAAAATCTCTCATAATTTTTCATCTTTACTATCTAATGTAATTGTTTTAAATGCAAAGAATGGATAAAATTAAACAATCGCTCAGGATTTAAAACTAGTATGTTGTGGCCACCACAAGACTTTCTTCTATATTTTCCTATACATATTCAATCAATAACAATATTAAAAAAAAAAAAAAAAAAAAAAAAATACGATTTTTTTTTCAAAGTTTTTTTTTTTTTTTTGTAAAAATTAATACATATTCAATCACTAACAATATTTAAAAAAAAAAAAAAAATGCGAATTTTTTTCTAAGTTTTTTTTTTTTTTTTTTGGTTAAAATTTAAAAAAATCGATAACTTTGTTTTAAATTATCACAGATTTATAGTTCAACCATTCGTTTTAAAGGTATTGACGAGATCTTTCGAATTATACCCATCTTCAAAATTTAACCCCCCCGGGGGGTACTTTCCCCCATGCACAAATCTTTTTTCCTGGTTAACTACTATTTTTATCAATAATTCATATTAATTTTAATTTAATAATAATTTTAATAAAATTTCTGTATTCCACTGTTGGATTCCAAATCAAAAAAGCTTTCTAATGATGTATTACTTATGAATTAGTATCTGAGATACAAAAGAAAACTCATTCGGGACACCTCAAAACGTGTAAATCTGGTGAAAACTTTCGATAATATAAAAGAACTTTAAAATATCTTTCGAATTAAGTATTAAAAATAATTTAATCATAATTAGAAATTGTAATATTGAAATTTGAAAATATTACAACGCCATAAAAGAAAACTGATTCAGGTTACCTCAAAACGAGTAATTCTGGTGAAAACTTTCGATAATTTAAAAGAACTTTAAAATATCTTTCGAATGATGTATTAAAAATAATTTAATCATAATTAGAAATTGAAATATTGAAATTTGAAAATATTACAGCGCCATAAAAGAACACTGATTCAGGAGACCTCAAAACGTTTAATTTTAAAAAATCTAATTGTCCGATCGATAAGCCCACGGAGTATAAAGACAGGAGAAGAAGGTAACGCTGAAATTTTGTGATGTTGTTTTCTAATGTTTACAGAGGGCGCCAGCGTACAATACTCCTTTCTCTCCAGCTTCTGCAATGTTATTCAATGGGGAAATGTCGCGTTTTAATTATTTTTTTTTTAAATAATATCAAGCTGAAAAAATTTGGATTGAAAGCAAATTTCATTAAATAGAGTATTCTAAGCAACATGTTTTTTTTTTTTTTTTTTTTTTTTTTTTTTAAGAGCGATTTTATGTTAATTTTACTTTGAAAGAGAGCTTTTAAAAAATGACGATCTTTATGAACCGAAGACAATTGGGAGAAAGGAGAATGGAGATCGTTTGTATTGTATCGTTTGAAAATGTAGATTATTATGGATATCTTATGGCAGTCTTATAATTTTTTCATTATTAGTATATTTGACGTATAAAAAAATGTAGTAAATAAGTTTTTTGTTTTTTTCTTATCACTATCATAGCCTGCTTTACAACTAGGAACGAAGCATTTATTTGAAACATCTGAATTATGCAGTTTTAAGCCCTTACAAAAAAATTAAATTGCTTAAAATTAAAAATTTAAAATTTACTCCGGCAAAATTCTGTTGAAAACAATATTATATCCGCGCCGAGATAGGGAGCAATGACAAGTGGCGCCCTCAATATTTACCAAAAATTTACATCACAGTTTCGTAGATTTCTCCCATTGGACCTTCAACTCCTATTAATATTACTCCGTGGATAAGCCGTTTAAACCATCGGTTTAAGAAAAAAAAAAAGCCCTTTCCAATGGTATCTTGTTTGTAACGATACGACTGATATTTCTAATTTATTTTCCACCTTTTCCGTAAAAATGTCGCTTTTTAAGCATTTAATCATGAATTCTGGGTCATTTTTCGTTAGACAATGGTCAACGTTTTAATTAATATATCCGCTAATTAGGGTCGCATCGTTTAGCAAATTAGATAACCCAGATCTGCGATAAATTCTCTGTCCGACGGTACCTGTTCGAAGTCCGTGCGACCGTTAGCGGCCGAGCTTTTGCTGCGTCAAGCCGTTTCTCACAGACAGACACACACACACACACACACACACACACACACACGCGCGTACAGATTTTAATAATATAAGGAGATTATGCAAAACTAAAATATAATTTTTTGTTTATCTCAAGTAAGACACTTTTGATTTTTAAAAAGTTCTATAATAAAACCAACTAACTGCAAAGTATCAAATAATTTTTTTAAATTTCAGTCTTAATAGAAATGCAACATTCTTACAAATTGCATTAATAAATTAAATGTTACAATGTAATGTTGCGGTCCAGATGAAAAAAGATAGATTTGAAAATTCAATGAAATAAAAAAAAGAAATACCAAATTTTCATAAAAGAATGAAATAAAAAAGTTACCGCTACTGATTTTACTGAAGTAAATTTCATTCTTTATATTTATATAAAAAAAAAAAGTTTTGCGAATTTAAGGGAGTAATTTGTATTTATAAGTATACATATAATGTTTCGGCAGAAGGTTTTTGATATCACTGCTAAAACCTTCAAATAATTTATCACACGTTGAAAACTTACGAACCCTGGATATGAAAACTATACTTTAACTGCATAAAAATTAGATATTTTTAGATTTCAATAAAAAGAAAAAATTAGTAGGTAAATGGGGCCCTGAAGGAAAAATCTGCCCCAGGGCTCCATCTGAGATTAGTCAGGCTCTGCTAGTAAGTGAAAATTGCTCAAATAGACTTTTAATTATGTTTTGCATTTTTAGTACTGAAAAACAAACCATAAACAAAATTGCTTTTGTATAACTAGGGCTTGTGAAATACCGTCACCTGATCGCCATTGGTGACCAATATATTTCAACTGGCGATCACATACTTTAAGGAAACTTATTTTTATAAATATTTTGGTGAAAGAAAAAAAAAAAATTTTTTTTGGAGGATAACAAAAATGAAATTAGCTATTTTCAACTAATTTTGTAGTGCAGAATTAAATAATAATAGCGAAAAATCTGTAACACGTACAGTTTTTTGTTACAATTATTTAATCTGTACTGGAAGCAATAATCCCTGTCTAAAAAAGTACACTTAACACTGCTTTGTTAAATAAATACTTGTCGAGTCATGCTCTTAGTTGGTCTAAGAAAATGATTCGATAAGGATTTATTTAACAAAATAGTATTAAATGTACAGTCGGGGGGAAAAAAAACGCAGCACCCGATGTAACTCCGTTGCTAATCAATGCACAAAAATGTAATAGGTATCATTCGACGGGGAATTGAGAGTAGATTTAGAAAATGAACGGAAATTTTGAATTGGGGGTCGTCTACATATTAAAACGCGCACCAACTATGATTTTTTCAATGGTAATGACCCATTTTTATTTTATATTTGAATTCCTGGGATCGCGACAATGCGAAAAAGTATATTGGTTATATATTTTGCTTATTTTTTCACAGAGTTATAAACGTTCAAAGTTTGAAGGTGCTAATGTTAAATTCATATTTCAAACTTTTATTAATATCTTCACAAAAAATAACTTGATCGATATAATTCTTTTTTTACGAGATACAGTGAAGAAACCCAAACATATTCCATCATTAATTTTGATTCTGAAAAATACTTTTAATTCTGAAAAATATTAATAAATTCATATTCATAAAAATGATGAATTATGACCTATATTAATTTTTACATAAAATGAATCCTAATGCTGAAAAATATGGGTGTGCAAATTTGCAGCTCATTCCAGTTATTAGTTTTCGAGACATAAATAAATCTTTCTTTTGGAATGGTTTAGGGGGCCGTCTCTTAAAAAAATTTTGAATGAGATAACGAAGCAAATCTTAAAAAATAACGGAGAAAATTGAACAAAATATTTTTATTTTTTATTTAAGGGTCAAATTATATAACAACAACGTCAAATGCAAAGAAATGAAACAAAAATGTTGATTTTTAGACATTTGTGTTAGTATCAAGAATTCCTGTTTTCTAAAGCCCCGTCTATTATCGTTCTTCAAAACAAAACAATACAGAAACGGAAAGTGAATGTGACTTTGAGTATTCGTGTTAAACCCCTTATTTTACATTGACAAAAATATACACAAGTGGTATTTACTTCATCGATTACTGGTGATAAATTTAGAATCCTTTAAACGAACACTAGAAGAAAAAAATTAACTAAATAGGCGGGGTTTACTGTTTGAAATACTCTCAAAATAAAATATTTCAAAACAAATTTTCTGTACCACAATTATATTACAGATGGATATACATTATAACTATATTCTTTCTAATTAATATATTTCTATCCATAGTATATTTTATTGCAAAAATATGAACACTGGGTACATGCTTAAGAAATAAGTAACACACAAATTACGAAAGAAACGCCCACTGGCATTGTTACAGATTTTCAAATGATGTGAATCTAAGTCAGCAGTCGCGAAAGCGTTAATTAAGAAATTATATTTTCATAGAAATTATAAAACAAATCGTACAGTTCCAAAGAGTTCAACTGACCCAAAACTGGTAAGTGCTATTAAAATTGTTTAATATTTACTTTATGAAACCTTACTATCCGAAAAGATTTAGTTTATGCGTTGTTGTATATATATATATATAGCTATATAATTTCAGTTTGTATATTATGTTACACGTACGAAAGAAAATTTAAGCTTTATTGGTGATCAGTATATCCATGATAGATAATTTTTAATTGAAAAATATTGTACTTTTATAAAAAGTATTGTCTGACCAATCGTAAGTGTAATGTATTTAAATATACCTAAAATTATCTAAAAAAGTACTAAAGTATATACATATCCAAAAAACTAAATTCATGATAATTAAGATACTGCAAAGGTGTTAATATTTTTATTTCTTTTTATAACTCTTTTTTTCTTGAAATATTTCCGGTGTGAAACAGTATAATTTTGTCTAGTTCTTGTAGGATGATTTTGTAAAAAGTATGATTTTGTACAGATGAGTGATGCTAATTTCTTTATGCTGTGAACAGCATAAAGGTATTAAATTATACTTGAAGAAACACCTCTCAGTCTCAGACACCATAATGCTGGTGCTCGAATACAATTCCTTTTGTGAACGTCTGTACACAAACCAGCACATAATTCTGTTTGCACTATTTTAATCGACGAACTTGAAAGTTTCCACGCATTCTAAAAATACTTACGAAAATTAGACAGCGAGACGATCCGAAGTTATAAACACATTTCAAGTTGGCTGAAAAATGTTAAAAACTTATTCTGAAGTTTAAATTTTAAACAATAACATACTAAACATATGTATTTCTGCGTAATTCCACACACGCAACTCTTTCAATAAAAAAAGAAAAATCATAATCAAAAGTAATGATTTAAATTAAATTAGCAATTCAAATTGTGACTGAATAATAAAGTTTTTTTTTTTTTTTTTTTTTTCTTTTTTCCCCTCATATAAGCAGAGAGAATGCATCAAAACAATTAAACCGATCCACAAAAATTCTGCAATAAAATATCCCCCATTACGTTTAATTCTGTTTCTAAATTAATTTTTATGATTTTTTATTTACATTTCTCTAATTTTGGCGCTTCATTTTCTGGAAAGTAAATCGAAAGTGTAATCACAAATACAACAAGAAACACGACTTCCCTCTCCAAGGACACGCCTACTTTTAAACTTCATCTCCGTTGCAGGAGTTGCCCGTCAGGTGACCTGTCCAACCCGAAACCCTTGGTAGCGCGCATTGTATAAATGCATGAACCATATACATATAGTAATTTTTTTTTCAGTCTGGTCGTGAGGATTTAAAACAGAAAATATGCGTTTAAAGTATATTTTTATTCATAAAAAAATATAATACAGTCAAATATTTATGATTATACATTCATAGGTATAATAGTCAGAATCATTTATTGATCTGATAATATTTTATTAACATCAATGAGTGCAATATTTGTTCCTTTTGCTACATTATTGGGTATTTTCATTAAAAAGTCCGAAACAAATTACTTATTTTAGATGTTTTGACAGATGGGGCTAAATTCGAAATTTCCTGTACTCTGTCCCTATCCACAACAACATGCTAACAGCAATGTGGGAGACAGTGACCTCGAATACCAGTAAGTCCTGCCAATATTGGCGAACCTACTACGTTTTAAACATAAATCTTCAAAATGTAATTTTATAAATACCAGAATTTTATATTTAATATCATAACAACAAAACCGACAATAAATGCTGGTGTCTGTTTATATAAAAAAATTACAATAATTTCAGTTTACAATATTTTATTGATGTATATTTACTATTCATGTTATGCCTGTTTTGCGTTTACTATGCATGTTAATTGCTTTTAATAGCTGTTACAGATAAACTTCTTGTATTAGACAAGAAGTACTTGTACAGATAAACTTCTTGTACTAACTGATGTATCTATCTGGCACATCATTTCCATGAGTCATGCGTAGAATTGAATCTTTTTTCTGAAGTATTATATTTTTATGTTTATTTATAGACTGAAAACAAACGAAGAATCGTTAATTAAACTACAAAAAAAGAAAAAATATATTGACATTAAACTAACTGTTGAAATATAAACAGAGATATCATTTTAGCATAGATCTAGAAAACTGTTGTACTGTGTATAAATTAAAATGTTGGCATATCTGTATATATATTATCGGTATTCTACAGAAAATGTAATGAAATTTGTCCTCTTTATACATTTGCATCAGGAAACGAGAATTGCTGTTTAATATAAAATTCAGCCCCGCCCTTATGCATTCCTCGAAAATAAAGTTTAAATTTAAAAGGGAATTCGTATGCATGTTAAAAACTTTATATGCCTCAGTTTATGTATATGCTAGTGATATTTATCGTATTGATCGCTGAGGATAGAATCTAATTGATTTAGTACTAAGTATGTGAAATTATTTTCTAAAAAATGTAATGCTCTAGAGAAACATCAAAAGGCGGTTGTCTATTCATAGTTAGAAAATAACCTGCATGTTACCATTTCTTTTTTCTCAATTTACAATTTAATTTCATAATTATATATGCATAAAACAGACGAAATTGTATTTTATAAGTGAGATATTCTGCCGTATTGTCACATTTCATTATCTCCATCAAATAAAATAAAATTCAAAGAAAAATTGCACTTGAAAATTATATTATTATCATTATTATTGTGTCTATATTTATCATTTTTACTTTGCTGCCCTTCAATTTGATCTTAAACAAAAAAGAATTTTTCAGTGAGAAATTATAGAACATTAGTACTGACGCTTCCAAATTTTGTCTCATGTACATTTTGTTTTAATTATTATAATTTAAAATATTTTAAAATTAATTTAAATATTTAATTATTAATATCTTTTTTTTTTTTTTTTTTCAATAAGTACCTACGCAACTTTATTTTTATTTAATTCGTAACGTCGTAAGAGAAAACAACGTCTGTATTTAAATATATCACAGACAAAAATTTTACAAAGCATTTTAAAAATTATTCATTTTAATATAGTTCATGATTATCTGTGCTACAAATTTCAGTTTTAAAAATGTATTTATTATAATTAGGCTTTAAATTGTATTTAAAAACACAACATTTAACTTACATTAAAAATTAGTTATTTACTAGTTGAGATTATTTCTTCATTATATTTAATTAGACACCAATGTGCATCGATAAAATCATTGACAAGTCTATAAGTAAGTATTATCCAAGCAAAAGTACACCTTACGTTTTTTATTGGTCTTGAACCAGAAGAATTATTTGTTCGCCATTTACATGAACTTTGTATTATTTAAATTTTATTGCATGTTGTAATAATAAAATACGTAATTTTTATTAAATGTTTTTCAGTGCAGGGATGGAACACGGGCGCAGAATTCATACCACTATGAATGTAAGAAAATTTTCTACCTCTTAAATCAACGATATTATAGGTAGAAAAATTTCTTCAACAGATTCCGGTATGAATACTGCGCCCGTGTTCCATCCCTGTCAGTGTAAAATGAAATGTTGGATTCTTAGGACTGAGGACTATTAGTCTCAATCTGGGACTTTTGTGGTGTCATTTTTCGATAGTTGGTCATTTATCGCAATCTAAAATTTATAGAAAATATAACTAAATAATTTGAAAACGATGTTATAATTTGAAAAAAAAAAAAAAAAAAAAAAAAAAACTTATAGTCGTCCGTCCTAAACTAAATTCTGCTTTTGCCAGAATTTCATCAAAATCATTTTTTTTTTTTTTTTTAACAAAATCAATAACAATCAGAATCGTTACAAACGATATCTAAAAAGTTTTTTTTTTTTTTTTTTTAATTTTGAATTATGAAATAAAAATAAGTAAAAGAAATGAATTTAATGATTTAATTTTTATATAAAACATGATCACATGCTATCTTAAAAAGTAGATGTAAAATTTAGAGTTTAATTTTTTAGCAAAAATTATAAATTAAAATAAATAATTTAATGAAAGTTTAAAAGTTAGAATTTCTAATTTTATTTTTATTTTTATTTATTTATTTATTTATTTTATTTATTTATTTATTTATTTTTTTTTTTTTTTATTTGCGTGAAAATATATTTTATTATATGTAGAAAAATAAATTAACTCGTAAACTTCTTTGGCAACAATTAAAAATTAAGATAAATGATTTTATATCTTTATTATTGAAGAAATATCAATATTATACACAAGATAGAATATCGATAACGTTTTGCTTCCTCCCCCTCCCCTTTTTTTAAAATTCCAAAAATTGGTTTTTAGGTATTTGTGTTAGTTATATTTTAAAGCAAAAATTTTACGAATATCTGTTTTTTTTTTCTTTGAGATATGAAGGTTTTTGTGAAAGCACGTTTTGCCCCCTTTCCCCCCTCAGGAGTCGAATTTCTAAAATTCCAGAAATAGGTTTTTACGTTTTCGTGTTAGTTATATTTTAAAGCAAAAATTTTACTGTTTTTTTTTTTTTTTTTTCCTTTTTTCATTGATATATGAAGGTTTTTTGTGAAATCACTTTTTGCGCATGTGGAATCGTATTTTGACACGCACCCCCTCTTGTAGACCGAAATTCCAGAAATTGATTTTCAGGTATTTGTGTTAGCTATGTTTTAAAGCAAAAAAAAAATTACGGATATCTATTTTTTTGTTTGAGATATTAAGGATTTTGTGAAATCACGTTTTGCCCTCCCTCCTCCCCTTCCGGTGCAAATTTTGTAAAATCGTTTTTTAGTGGATGTCTACGTAACAGAAGGAACATTGTCACAAATTTTCATGCTTCTAGGTAGAGGGATTTGGGCTGGGCGATGATGAATCACTCACTCACTAACTCAGGACAAACGATTTTATATATATAGATTTTTCTGGGAAAACGATAGCGATGAATCGAAACTTTATTATCGTTTTTAAAATATCTTCTCTCTCTTCATCTATTAGACACGCGATTTTTATTAACTAACTTAATGTCTGAAACATGATTTGATTTATACAATTAGAATTTGTAATGATATTTTATATTAAAAAGATTACAAAATCTCTCATAATTTTTCATCTTTACTATCTAATGTAATTGTTTTAAATGCAAAGAATGGATAAAATTAAACAATCGCTCAGGATTTAAAACTAGTATGTTGTGGCCACCACAAGACTTTCTTCTATATTTTCCTATACATATTCAATCAATAACAATATTAAAAAAAAAAAAAAAAAAAAAAAATACGATTTTTTTTTTCAAAGTTTTTTTTTTTTTTTTTTTTTTTTTTTTTTTTTTTTTTTTGTAAAAATTAATACATATTCAATCACTAACAATATTTAAAAAAAAAAAAAAAATGCGAATTTTTTTCTAAGTTTTTTTTTTTTTTTTTTGTTAAAATTTAAAAAAATCGATAACTTTGTTTTAAATTATCACAGATTTATAGTTCAACCATTCGTTTTAAAGGTATTGACGAGATCTTTCGAATTATACCCATCTTCAAAATTTAACCCCCCCGGGGGGTACTTTCCCCCATGCACAAATCTTTTTTCCTGGTTAACTACTATTTTTATCAATAATTCATATTAATTTTAATTTAATAATAATTTTAATAAAATTTCTGTATTCCACTGTTGGATTCCAAATCAAAAAAGCTTTCTAATGATGTATTACTTATGAATTAGTATCTGAGATACAAAAGAAAACTCATTCGGGACACCTCAAAACGTGTAAATCTGGTGAAAACTTTCGATAATATAAAAGAACTTTAAAATATCTTTCGAATTAAGTATTAAAAATAATTTAATCATAATTAGAAATTGTAATATTGAAATTTGAAAATATTACAACGCCATAAAAGAAAACTGATTCAGGTTACCTCAAAACGAGTAATTCTGGTGAAAACTTTCGATAATTTAAAAGAACTTTAAAATATCTTTCGAATGATGTATTAAAAATAATTTAATCATAATTAGAAATTGAAATATTGAAATTTGAAAATATTACAGCGCCATAAAAGAACACTGATTCAGGAGACCTCAAAACGTTTAATTTTAAAAAATCTAATTGTCCGATCGATAAGCCCACGGAGTATAAAGACAGGAGAAGAAGGTAACGCTGAAATTTTGTGATGTTGTTTTCTAATGTTTACAGAGGGCGCCAGCGTACAATACTTCCTTCTCTCCAGCTTCTGCAATGTTATTCAATGGGGAAATGTCGCGTTTTAATTATTTTTTTTTTAAATAATATCAAGCTGAAAAAATTTGGATTGAAAGCAAATTTCATTAAATAGAGTATTCTAAGCAACATGTTTTTTTTTTTTTTTTTTTTTTTTTTTAAGAGCGATTTTATGTTAATTTTACTTTGAAAGAGAGCTTTTAAAAAATGACGATCTTTATGAACCGAAGACAATTGGGAGAAAGGAGAATGGAGATCGTTTGTATTGTATCGTTTGAAAATGTAGATTATTATGGATATCTTATGGCAGTCTTATAATTTTTTCATTATTAGTATATTTGACGTATAAAAAAATGTAGTAAATAAGTTTTTTGTTTTTTTCTTATCACTATCATAGCCTGCTTTACAACTAGGAACGAAGCATTTATTTGAAACATCTGAATTATGCAGTTTTAAGCCCTTACAAAAAAATTAAATTGCTTAAAATTAAAAATTTAAAATTTACTCCGGCAAAATTCTGTTGAAAACAATATTATATCCGCGCCGAGATAGGGAGCAATGACAAGTGGCGCCCTCAATATTTACCAAAAATTTACATCACAGTTTCGTAGATTTCTCCCATTGGACCTTCAACTCCTATTAATATTACTCCGTGGATAAGCCGTTTAAACCATCGGTTTAAGAAAAAAAAAAAGCCCTTTCCAATGGTATCTTGTTTGTAACGATACGACTGATATTTCTAATTTATTTTCCACCTTTTCCGTAAAAATGTCGCTTTTTAAGCATTTAATCATGAATTCTGGGTCATTTTTCGTTAGACAATGGTCAACGTTTTAATTAATATATCCGCTAATTAGGGTCGCATCGTTTAGCAAATTAGATAACCCAGATCTGCGATAAATTCTCTGTCCGACGGTACCTGTTCGAAGTCCGTGCGACCGTTAGCGGCCGAGCTTTTGCTGCGTCAAGCCGTTTCTCACAGACAGACACACACACACACACACACACACACACACACACACACACACACGCGCGCGTACAGATTTTAATAATATAAGGAGATTATGCAAAACTAAAATATAATTTTTTGTTTATCTCAAGTAAGACACTTTTGATTTTTAAAAAGTTCTATAATAAAACCAACTAACTGCAAAGTATCAAATACTTTTTTTAAATTTCAGTCTTAATAGAAATGCAACATTCTTACAAATTGCATTAATAAATTAAATGTTACAATGTAATGTTGCGGTCCAGATGAAAAAAGATAGATTTGAAAATTCAATGAAATAAAAAAAAGAAATACCAAATTTTCATAAAAGAATGAAATAAAAAAGTTACCGCTACTGATTTTACTGAAGTAAATTTCATTCTTTATATTTATATAAAAAAAAAAAGTTTTGCGAATTTAAGGGAGTAATTTGTATTTATAAGTATACATATAATGTTTCGGCAGAAGGTTTTTGATATCACTGCTAAAACCTTCAAATAATTTATCACACGTTGAAAACTTACGAACCCTGGATATGAAAACTATACTTTAACTGCATAAAAATTAGATATTTTTAGATTTCAATAAAAAGAAAAAATTAGTAGGTAAATGGGGCCCTGAAGGAAAAATCTGCCCCAGGGCTCCATCTGAGATTAGTCAGGCTCTGCTAGTAAGTGAAAATTGCTCAAATAGACTTTTAATTATGTTTTGCATTTTTAGTACTGAAAAACAAACCATAAACAAAATTGCTTTTGTATAACTAGGGCTTGTGAAATACCGTCACCTGATCGCCATTGGTGACCAATATATTTCAACTGGCGATCACATACTTTAAGGAAACTTATTTTTATAAATATTTTGGTGAAAGAAAAAAAAAAATTTTTTTTTGGAGGATAACAAAAATGAAATTAGCTATTTTCAACTAATTTTGTAGTGCAGAATTAAATAATAATAGCGAAAAATCTGTAACACGTACAGTTTTTTGTTACAATTATTTAATCTGTACTGGAAGCAATAATCCCTGTCTAAAAAAGTACACTTAACACTGCTTTGTTAAATAAATACTTGTCGAGTCATGCTCTTAGTTGGTCTAAGAAAATGATTCGATAAGGATTTATTTAACAAAATAGTATTAAATGTACAGTCGGGGGGAAAAAAAACGCAGCACCCGATGTAACTCCGTTGCTAATCAATGCACAAAAATGTAATAGGTATCATTCGACGGGGAATTGAGAGTAGATTTAGAAAATGAACGGAAATTTTGAATTGGGGGTCGTCTACATATTAAAACGCGCACCAACTATGATTTTTTCAATGGTAATGACCCATTTTTATTTTATATTTGAATTCCTGGGATCGCGACAATGCGAAAAAGTATATTGGTTATATATTTTGCTTATTTTTTCACAGAGTTATAAACGTTCAAAGTTTGAAGGTGCTAATGTTAAATTCATATTTCAAACTTTTATTAATATCTTCACAAAAAATAACTTGATCGATATAATTCTTTTTTTACGAGATACAGTGAAGAAACCCAAACATATTCCATCATTAATTTTGATTCTGAAAAATACTTTTAATTCTGAAAAATATTAATAAATTCATATTCATAAAAATGATGAATTATGACCTATATTAATTTTTACATAAAATGAATCCTAATGCTGAAAAATATGGGTGTGCAAATTTGCAGCTCATTCCAGTTATTAGTTTTCGAGACATAAATAAATCTTTCTTTTGGAATGGTTTAGGGGGCCGTCTCTTAAAAAAATTTTGAATGAGATAACGAAGCAAATCTTAAAAAATAACGGAGAAAATTGAACAAAATATTTTTATTTTTTATTTAAGGGTCAAATTATATAACAACAACGTCAAATGCAAAGAAATGAAACAAAAATGTTGATTTTTAGACATTTGTGTTAGTATCAAGAATTCCTGTTTTCTAAAGCCCCGTCTATTATCGTTCTTCAAAACAAAACAATACAGAAACGGAAAGTGAATGTGACTTTGAGTATTCGTGTTAAACCCCTTATTTTACATTGACAAAAATATACACAAGTGGTATTTACTTCATCGATTACTGGTGATAAATTTAGAATCCTTTAAACGAAAACTAGAAGAAAAAAATTAACTAAATAGGCGGGGTTTACTGTTTGAAATACTCTCAAAATAAAATATTTCAAAACAAATTTTCTGTACCACAATTATATTACAGATGGATATACATTATAACTATATTCTTTCTAATTAATATATTTCTATCCATAGTATATTTTATTGCAAAAATATGAACACTGGGTACATGCTTAAGAAATAAGTAACACACAAATTACGAAAGAAACGCCCACTGGCATTGTTACAGATTTTCAAATGATGTGAATCTAAGTCAGCAGTCGCGAAAGCGTTAATTAAGAAATTATATTTTCATAGAAATTATAAAACAAATCGTACAGTTCCAAAGAGTTCAACTGACCCAAAACTGGTAAGTGCTATTAAAATTGTTTAATATTTACTTTATGAAACCTTACTATCCGAAAAGATTTAGTTTATGCGTTGTTGTATATATATATATATAGCTATATAATTTCAGTTTGTATATTATGTTACACGTACGAAAGAAAATTTAAGCTTTATTGGTGATCAGTATATCCATGATAGATAATTTTTAATTGAAAAATATTGTACTTTTATAAAAAGTATTGTCTGACCAATCGTAAGTGTAATGCATTTAAATATACCTAAAATTATCTAAAAAAGTACTAAAGTATATACATATCCAAAAAACTAAATTCATGATAATTAAGATACTGCAAAGGTGTTAATATTTTTATTTTTTTTTATAACTCTTTTTTTCTTGAAATATTTCCGGTGTGAAACAGTATAATTTTGTCTAGTTCTTGTAGGATCTTAATTTTATTTTTCTATATTTAGAGATAGCCCCTAACACATTTTTGATCATAACTCTATGAATACTAAAGATAAAGTGTATAAACAGTATGCTTTTCCGCACTGCCAGACTCTCAGAAATTCGAATATGAAGTCCAAATTGGGTGTTGCTATTGAAAAAATCAAAGTTGGCGCTCATTTTAATATGTAGATGACCCCTAATTCAAAATTCGACGACATTTTCAGAAAGTGCATTTCATTTCCTGTTGAATGGTGTCTATTAAATTTTTCTGCGTCAATTAATAACGAAATACCATCAAGTGCTGCGTTTTTTTTTTCCCCGACTGTACTTTTTTAATATCGGAATTATTGGCTAGTGCTTGGATACTTTTGCTGTCGACTGTATTGTAAAAATGGGGGGGAAAAAAAAAGAAAAAAAAAAAAAAAAAAAAAAGAAATTTACCATTTTCCGATATTTAAATAAAAAAATGGAACAAACATGGTTGCCGGGACTCTGATTTGCCAGGACTCTGGGTTGCCAGCAGGTAGAGTTACAACCTGCGCTACTGTGAAAATGATAAATATTCGTGAAAATTGCCATTTTCTGATACTCTAACAGAAAAATGTGACGTGGTGGGACTTTTTTGCTTGCAGATATTTAAATAAAAATTGGAATTAATAATAAAAATAATAATTTGACCGTTGTTACCGAACCACTGTAGACCAGTGTAATTAAACTCTAATTCCACTCTTGATGAAGATTAACACTTACCGTTTTGATTCCTGCTCTTCTCACCACATTTTGAGACACTGTGAGGAGACACCACATATGAAGTTTGAAAAAAAAAAAAAAAAAAAAAAAAAAAATTCATAAATACTTTCTTCTTTTTTGTAAATTTGAAATTTTCAAGTGCCCAGTACATGGCAAGAAGTTGGTGGATGAAGTTGTCAAACGAACATATCAAATGCATTTCTGCGATACGTCTATTTTATAAATTTTGCTCAAATTAATTTAATATTTCAAAAGTTATTTTGCTGACAAATTTTCAAATGATCGCTAAAAGAATATCTCACAGAAACTTGACTGACATCCCGACTAGCTAGATATTTTAGGCTTTCAGAAAAACTCAGAACACGTTGACAATGTATTTTTTTAAACATTTTTAGCTAACTGTTTCGGTTACCTGCTGCTTTCAGCAGCATTCATAACATTCAACAGAAAATTTATTTAACTAACTTCCCGACAAGTTAGACATTTGAAACTTTCAGAATAGTTCAGAACACGATGAAAATGCATTTTTTAAATTCTTTTAGCCGACTGCTTCGGGTCCCTGCAGCCTTCGGCAGCGTTATCAGTACAAAGCTTGCAATCGATTTTTAACTAACTTCCCGACTAGCTAGACATTTGAAACTTTCAGAAAAGCTCAGAACACGGTGGTCTCGGGTCCAATAACAATGCTTTTTAACATTATGTATATATTTCTAAAGACGTATAAGGAAGTCGTGTGGTGCCCAAATCAGACTTTTTTTTTTTTTTTTTGGAGCCCTGTGTAATAGCTAAAATTTACACACGCACACACAAAATAAATAAATAAATAAGTAACTAAATAAAATAAAATAAAATAAAATAAAATAAATTAAAAATCTTAATACAGAAATTTTTCTTTGAAAAATTTTCATTTACGTCGCATAATGTATCTAAATATTTTCACAAAGTCTTGTAAATCAGTCATAATAGCAAATTTTGACATCATATTCTATAAAAAGTATGATTTTGTACAGATGAGTGATGCTAATTTCTTTATGCTGTGAACAGCATAAAGGTATTAAATTATACTTGAAGAAACACCTCTCAGTCTCAGACACCATAATGCTGGTGCTCGAATACAATTCCTTTTGTGAACGTCTGTACACAAACCAGCACATAATTCTGTTTGCACTATTTTAATCGACGAACTTGAAAGTTTCCACGCATTCTAAAAATACTTACGAAAATTAGACAGCGAGACGATCCGAAGTTATAAACACATTTCAAGTTGGCTGAAAAATGTTAAAAACTTATTCTGAAGTTTAAATTTTAAACAATAACATACTAAACATATGTATTTCTGCGTAATTCCACACACGCAACTCTTTCAATAAAAAAAGAAAAATCATAATCAAAAGTAATGATTTAAATTAAATTAGCAATTCAAATTGTGACTGAATAATAAATTTTTTTTTTTTTTCTTTTTTCCCCTCATATAAGCAGAGAGAATGCATCAAAACAATTAAACCGATCCACAAAAATTCTGCAATAAAATATCCCCCATTACGTTTAATTCTGTTTCTAAATTAATTTTTATGATTTTTTATTTACATTTCTCTAATTTTGGCGCTTCATTTTCTGGAAAGTAAATCGAAAGTGTAATCACAAATACAACAAGAAACACGACTTCCCTCTCCAAGGACACGCCTACTTTTAAACTTCATCTCCGTTGCAGGAGTTGCCCGTCAGGTGACCTGTCCAACCCGAAACCCTTGGTAGCGCGCATTGTATAAATGCATGAACCATATACATATAGTAATTTTTTTTTCAGTCTGGTCGTGAGGATTTAAAACAGAAAATATGCGTTTAAAGTATATTTTTATTCATAAAAAAATATAATACAGTCAAATATTTATGATTATACATTCATAGGTATAATAGTCAGAATCATTTATTGATCTGATAATATTTTATTAACATCAATGAGTGCAATATTTGTTCCTTTTGCTACATTATTGGGTATTTTCATTAAAAAGTCCGAAACAAATTACTTATTTTAGATGTTTTGACAGATGGGGCTAAATTCGAAATTTCCTGTACTCTGTCCCTATCCACAACAACATGCTAACAGCAATGTGGGAGACAGTGACCTCGAATACCAGTAAGTCCTGCCAATATTGGCGAACCTACTACGTTTTAAACATAAATCTTCAAAATGTAATTTTATAAATACCAGAATTTTATATTTAATATCATAACAACAAAACTGACAATAAATGCTGGTGTCTGTTTATATAAAAAAATTACAATAATTTCAGTTTACAATATTTTATTGATGTATATTTACTATTCATGTTATGCCTGTTTTGCGTTTACTATGCATGTTAATTGCTTTTAATAGCTGTTACAGATAAACTTCTTGTATTAGACAAGAAGTACTGGTACAGATAAACTTCTTGTACTTACTGATGTATCTATCTGGCACATCATTTCCATGAGTCATGCGTAGAATTGAATCTTTTTTCTGAAGTATTATATTTTTATGTTTATTTATAGACTGAAAACAAACGAAGAATCGTTAATTAAACTACAAAAAAAGAAAAAATATATTGACATTAAACTAACTGTTGAAATATAAACAGAGATATCATTTTAGCATAGATCTAGAAAACTGTTGTACTGTGTATAAATTAAAATGTTGGCATATCTGTATATATATTATCGGTATTCTACAGAAAATGTAATGAAATTTGTCCTCTTTATACATTTGCATCAGGAAACGAGAATTGCTGTTTAATATAAAATTCAGCCCCGCCCTTATGCATTCCTCGAAAATAAAGTTTAAATTTAAAAGGGAATTCGTATGCATGTTAAAAACTTTATATGCCTCAGTTTATGTATATGCTAGTGATATTTATCGTATTGATCGCTGAGGATAGAATCTAATTGATTTAGTACTAAGTATGTGAAATTATTTTCTAAAAAATGTAATGCTCTAGAGAAACATCAAAAGGCGGTTGTCTATTCATAGTTAGAAAATAACCTGCATGTTACCATTTCTTTTTTCTCAATTTACAATTTAATTTCATAATTATATATGCATAAAACAGACGAAATTGTATTTTATAAGTGAGATATTCTGCCGTATTGTCACATTTCATTATCTCCATCAAATAAAATAAAATTCAAAGAAAAATTGCACTTGAAAATTATATTATTATCATTATTATTGTGTCTATATTTCTCATTTTTACTTTGCTGCCCTTCAATTTGATCTTAAACAAAAAAGAATTTTTCAGTGAGAAATTATAGAACATTAGTACTGACGCTTCCAAATTTTGTCTCATGTACATTTTGTTTTAATTATTATAATTTAAAATATTTTAAAATTAATTTAAATATTTAATTATTAATATCTTTTTTTTTTTTTTTTTTTTTTTTCAATAAGTACCTACGCAACTTTATTTTTATTTAATTCGTAACGTCGTAAGAGAAAACAACGTCTGTATTTAAATATATCACAGACAAAAATTTTACAAAGCATTTTAAAAATTATTCATTTTAATATAGTTCATGATTATCTGTGCTACAAATTTCAGTTTTAAAAATGTATTTATTATAATTAGGCTTTAAATTGTATTTAAAAACACAACATTTAACTTACATTAAAAATTAGTTATTTACTAGTTGAGATTATTTCTTCATTATATTTAATTAGACACCAATGTGCATCGATAAAATCATTGACAAGTCTATAAGTAAGTATTATCCAAGCAAAAGTACACCTTACGTTTTTTATTGGTCTTGAACCAGAAGAATTATTTGTTCGCCATTTACATGAACTTTGTATTATTTAAATTTTATTGCATGTTGTAATAATAAAATACGTAATTTTTATTAAATGTTTTTCAGTGCAGGGATGGAACACGGGCGCAGAATTCATACCACTATGAATGTAAGAAAATTTTCTACCTCTTAAATCAACGATATTATAGGTAGAAAAATTTCTTCAACAGATTCCGGTATGAATACTGCGCCCGTGTTCCATCCCTGTCAGTGAAAAATGAAATGTTGGATTCTTAGGACTGAGGACTATTAGTCTCAATCTGGGACTTTTGTGGTGTCATTTTTCGATAGTTGGTCATTTATCGCAATCTAAAATTTATAGAAAATATAACTAAATAATTTGAAAGCGATGTTATAACTCGTAAACTTCTTTGGCAACAATTAAAAATTAAGATAAATGATTTTATATCTTTATTATTGAAGAAATATCAATATTATACACAAGATAGAATATCGATAACGTTTTGCTTCCTCCCCCTCCCCTTTTTTTAAAATTCCAAAAATTGGTTTTTAGGTATTTGTGTTAGTTATATTTTAAAGCAAAAATTTTACGAATATCTGTTTTTTTTTTTTCTTTGAGATATGAAGGTTTTTGTGAAAGCACGTTTTGCCCCCTTTCCCCCCTCAGGAGTCGAATTTCTAAAATTCCAGAAATAGGTTTTTACGTTTTTGTGTTAGTTATATTTTAAAGCAAAAATTTTACTGTTTTTTTTTTTCTTTTTTTCATTGATATATGAAGGTTTTTTGTGAAATCACTTTTTGCGCATGTGGAATCGTATTTTGACACGCACCCCCTCTTGTAGACCGAAATTCCAGAAATTGATTTTCAGGTATTTGTGTTAGCTATGTTTTAAAGCAAAAAAAAAATTACGGATATCTATTTTTTTGTTTGAGATATTAAGGATTTTGTGAAATCACGTTTTGCCCTCCCTCCTCCCCTTCCGGTGCAAATTTTGTAAAATCGTTTTTTAGTGGATGTCTACGTAACAGAAGGAACATTGTCACAAATTTTCATGCTTCTAGGTAGAGGGATTTGGGCTGGGCGATGATGAATCACACACTCACTAACTCAGGACAAACGATTTTATATATATAGATTTTTCTGGGAAAACGATAGCGATGAATCGAAACTTTATTATCGTTTTTAAAATATCTTCTCTCTCTTCATCTATTAGACACGCGATTTTTATTAACTAACTTAATGTCTGAAACATGATTTGATTTATACAATTAGAATTTGTAATGATATTTTATATTAAAAAGATTACAAAATCTCTCATAATTTTTCATCTTTACTATCTAATGTAATTGTTTTAAATGCAAAGAATGGATAAAATTAAACAATCGCTCAGGATTTAAAACTAGTATGTTGTGGCCACCACAAGACTTTCTTCTATATTTTCCTATACATATTCAATCAATAACAATATTAAAAAAAAAAAAAAAAAAAAAATACGATTTTTTTTTCTAAGTTTTTTTTTTTTTTTTTTTGTAAAAATTAATACATATTCAATCACTAACAATATTTAAAAAAAAAAAAAAAATGCGAATTTTTTTCTAAGTTTTTTTTTTTTTTTTGGTTAAAATTTAAAAAATCGATAACTTTGTTTTAAATTATCACAGATTTATAGTTCAACCATTCGTTTTAAAGGTATTGACGAGATCTTTCGAATGATATCCATCTTCAAAATTTACCCCCCACGGGGGGTACTTCGAAGCGATGCCCCCCCCCCCATGCACAAAATTTTTTTCCTAGTTACGTACTACTATTATCAATAATTCATATTAATTTTACAATCACAAGTGTAAAATAACTCTTATTATGCACATTTATACGAATTTTTGTTCTATTCTGCCATGTTAAAAATTTAGATAAAATGCTATCACAGCGCCTCCTGTTGAGCTATTGATCCCCAAATATAATCAGCACCTGTTTATGTCGGGGACCAACTAAATACCAAGTTTGGTAAAATTTCATTCATTGGTTCGTGAGATAAAGCGTCCACAAAAAAGTGATACAGACAGACATTTTAAAAAAACTATGAATTCGTGTTTTGGACATCCCAAAATGTGTAAATCCATCAAAAAGTGGACTTCGAAAATTTTAAATAAAATTAAATGTAATACATATTCAACCAGTAACAATATTAAAAAAAAAAAAAAAAAAAAAAAAAAAAAATACGATTTTTTTTTCGAAGTTTTTTTTTTTTTTTTTTGTTAAAAGTAAAAAAAATCGATAACTTTGTTTTAAATTATCACAGATTTATGGTTCAACCATTCGTTTTAAAGGTATTCTTTCGAATAAGTCTTTCGAATTATACCCATCTTGAAAATTTAACCCCCCCGGGGGGGTACTTCCCCCCCAGGGGGGGAACCGATGCCCCCCCCATGCACAAATTTTTACTTTCCGAACACTATAGTGAGGAAAGTATTGTAATCATGTCAAAAATCCGAATTCGAGATTTTGATGTTTCTATACGTTTTGAGGTCCCCTGAGTCCGTTTTCACTATTTTTACGATGATGTATGTATGTATGTGTGTATGTGTGTATGTGTGTATGTGTGTATGTTTGTGAACACGCTAGCGTCTAAAGGCTTTGTTCGATTAACCTGAAAGTTGGTACGTTTATTGTAAGTCACCATAGTACGAACCCTATAGATTTTGGTGAATCTAGCTCTTATAGTTTTTTTACAGGGACACAAAGAAAAATTCTTTATCATTATGGCCTATGGGGCCAAATTTTTAAAAGTGTGATAGCGTCTAAACGCCTTATTAATCTGAGCAAAAAAATTGTACACATGTTATAGGTCGCATTTGCACCAACTGTATAGATTTTGGTGAATCTAGCACTACAGTTTTTTTACAGGGACACAAAGAAAAATTCTTTATCATTATGGCCTATGAGACCAAATTTTTAAAAGTGCGATAGCATCTAAACGCCTTATTCAATTGAGCTGAAAATTTGTATGAATATTATAAATCACTGTTGCACTAACTATAAGCATTTTGGTGAATCTAGCATCTATAGATTTTTACAGGGACAAAACGAAAAATTCTTTATCATTATGATCTAAGGGCTCAAAGTTCAGTAGCGTTAAATAAAACCTCGTGTGATATATGGAGAAAAACACACTCTATTATGGTTTTCTCTCTTTTGTTTGTTTAGCAATTCCTCTTTCTTTATTTTATCTACAAAACTGTTAGTTACTCAATGTTCGGAAAGTCGAGTGGAGTCACTCCAGATTTTTTTTCCTAGTTAACTACTATTATTATCAATAATTCATATTAATTTTACAATCACAAGTTTAAAATAACTCTCATTATGCCCATTTATACGGAATTTTGTCCTATGCTGCCATGTCAAAAATTTGCATAAAATGCGATCACAGCGCCACCTGTTGAGCTATTGATCCCCAAAGGGCACCAGTTCATGTCAGGGTGCAACTAAATACCAAGTTTGGTTAAATTTCATTCATTGGTTCGTGAGATACAGCGTCCACAAAAAAATGATACAGACAGACACACAGACAGACATTTTTTAAAAACTATCAATTCGTGTTCAGGACATCCTAAAACGTGTAGATCCGTCAAAAAACGGAGGTCGAAAATTTTCGCGAATCCAATACTTTCTCTATATTACATATAGAAGAAAGTAATAAAAGTTGTAATCTACGAAACTGTTTTTCTTACATTGTACATAGGTGCTTGCGGTAGAATTTTACAGATGATAGAGTGATTAGCCGTTCATTTCCCACTCCTTGGCCAGCCCGTTCTCCCGATTTTAATCCGTGTGATTTTTGGATATGAAGCCATTTAAAGAGTTAGGTGTATGGGGGTAATATTGTAATATTGACTGACTTCAAGGATCGCATAACGTAGCATGTGTTGTCGACCACTGGAAAGCAGCTGTTGAACACAGTGTTCATCGGTTGCATATTTTAAAACTTAATGATGGGGCCCACATTAAACAATATCCATTACACCGCTAAACAGTCTCTAAAAAAAATAATAATAATGTCTGTTATTACAGTAAAAAATACTTATATTGAAATTTGTAGCTTGTTTGTATTTTGATGTCTGGTTCCCCCCAAAGGAAATTTTTATTGTATTTTATTTGTTTATTTATTCCAAATCATTGAGCGCATCTTTCGAACTGTGTGTATACAAGTTTTCGATTCAGTCCGCATTTTAGTTGCAGCTACAGAGAGCGCTGAATAGGCAGTTTAATTATAGCTTTTTTTCAGTTTGTGATTGGTCCCCTAGTTGCACTCTGGACTAAATCCATAGTGGAAAATTTAAGTTTTTAAATGTTCTTTGCATGTTTGAAGTTCCAGACTATTTCATGCAGAATTTTTTATTTATTTATTTTTTTTTTTTTTATTTAGAAAATCGAAAAAATGTCAGAAAAAAAAAAAAAAAAATCTTATAATTTGATCACCCACTGTATATGGATGTGTATCGGAAAACGAAAAGCAATGTAACGGTTGTGAATTTCCTAAAATTGAAAATGGATTCAGAAAGTACATCAGATAATAAGTAATTTGCATAAATTTTTCCATAGGATAACATAAGGGTGGTGGCTGCAGAGGATGGACCTCACCAAACCTTCATATCTGTATAGCATGGTATATGTTAAGCAGCCATTTGGGAAACTTTTTTCATCCGACATTTTAATCTGGTGCTTAATCGGTCCAACACTGCATAGACATTCATATTTGCTTATCACATTAGGCGATACATATTTATAAGTTTCTAAGATTGCAGTGTGAAAATTATTTTAAAAAATTTGAATGGATATATAGGGGGGGGGGGAGACTGCAAATAAAGAAATGTATTATTTTTAATAAAATTTTAAGTTTGAGAAAATTTAAAAAATCTTATAAAATAAAAAATTTATGGCTCCTTTAAATCTAGGGAACCTAGGCCTGGACCTATTTAAATTTCTTTGCCATATATTGAAGGGCCTTTCTAAGGGATTCTAGAACGTATTTTGGGGAGCTTCGGGGAAAATCAAGGAAAACTCCAAAAGGCTATGACAAAGCGCGATCTGTTTTCGAACCTGGTACTTCTCATATCTGCCAGATTCGAGCATAGAACCTTTCGGCCACTATGGTGAAACCCGATGGGTTCAGATAAATTTGTGTTTTATATTCCGTGATATAATGATTAGACAGAGGAAGGTAAAATTTTTATTTATGTATCTTCCCTATGGTTGAAATTTTTAAAACTTTGGTTTGAAAGGGTAAAAACTTGTATTTTTGACTGAGTAATTGGGTTGTAACTTAGGTTTTATGGCAATCATTATTTATATTGCTCTATGTTAATCGGCATTATTTTCGTTCTTTACAAGATTTAGTGACTATCTGACATAAAATAGAATATCATATTACGAAATACGCGATTTTAATTTGATACGAAATTGCAGAAAAAAAAAATAAAGAAAAAAAAAAATAAAGAAAGAAAAGTAAAAGAAAAACTTCTGATTGTTATTTTTAAAATGTCTTTTGTCAAGACCTAATTTTGATCTCCGCAGTAACCAAAAACAAATTTCTTATTGTAAGTGGAATTTTTCTTTAAGTTGTTATTTGTGACCCATTTGAGTATCTTGATAACATCGGACATCACCCACAAGCATCCTATACGATCATACAATTTTTTATTTTTACCCTATTCACTAAATTTGAAAGCACATTAGCAAACCATCATGCTCCGAAACTCACATGGAAAGCTATTTAAAGATATATTATTGTTATTTAGAAAATACTTATTTCAGAACAATTCTAGTTTGCTAATCCCAAAATGATTCTGCAACCCTCTCTTAGATGAGATTAGCGATTCTTTTCCGTAAACTGATACATCCGCAGAAACGTATTGTTCTTTTAATGGATTCAGCCTTTTAAAGGATTCTAATCTCCTAAAAAATGTGAACCTTGACAGGAAGAAAACATTCTTTGTGATTATTTAATTAAAGAAAGAATATACCAATGCTTACAGACATTGGTATCTATAATTTCCAACGACATAAACATTTGGCATGCAGACTATTTTTAAGCTTGGAATCAGACGTTTAAAAAACTTAAAACGATCGCAAAAGTTTTCGTTAGTTTTAAAGTATCTGAACACGTTAAAATTGCTAAACAGGATTAATTAATTAATTATTATTATTATTATTATTATTATCATTTTTTTTTTTTTTTTTTTTTTTTTACTTATTTAATAGAGATTGCGTGTATACAATTATTTTTATTTATAGAAAAAGCATTTTCCCGAAAATATTGTAGAAACAAAATGATTGCAATTACTTTCATTTATAGGGAGAAAAAAAAAAGCAAGAATTCGCTATTATGGAATTCATTAATTTCAATGCATATTTATTAAGTGTTAGTTATAGTATTTTTATACTAATATGGATTTGTAGAGGTAGATGATTTAATGTAATATACAGTCGGTAACAAAAGTATCCGAACCTAGCAAAAATTCCTATATAAAAAAAGTAGTGTTAATACTGTTTTGGTAAATAAATCCTAGTCGAATCATGTTCTTAGACTGATTAAGAACATGATTCAATAAGGATTTATTTAACAAAACAGTAATAACTCTACGTTTTTTACATAGGAATTTTTGCTAGTGTTCGGATACTTTTGTTACTGACTATATGTGTAACTGTAGATTCTAATTTGTAAATTTATTTACACAAATGTGCACAGGTAAATGTTACTGTGTACATTAGATAAATATATGTATAGATGTGTAATATTAACGTAAATATAGATGCATGTAAAAATATATTTTATCGTGGCTGCAGATTTTTTGAATGATTAAAAATAATATTTAATATGTATGAATTTTTATTTCATTATTAATACAGTCACACGAGTAAACTATGTTGAAATAATACTATAATAAAATTATTTATTTATATACCTTTGAAATTCTAAAATTGCATTTATAAAAGCATGCAGTTTTTATTTTATAAATGGGAAAATATATCCAGGAAGATCTACTAAAAATTTCTGTTAAGTTCTTTTATAAATCAACTTATATTTAAGTTTTTCTTCTTCTTCTTTTTTTTTTTTTTTTTTTTTTTTTTTTTTCCAAAATAAAACTTGTGAAAGCAAAAGATTAAATTTTTTTCCCATTATTCTTACTTAAAAAGAAAAAAACTTCGTTCATAGTATGTTTAAATTTGTAAAAATATTTAGTAGATTGGAATTAGATGCATCGATTCCAATCCGTCATCTGATATTAGTCCATTAGTTTAACCATATTAATGATTAAAACAGTGTAGGTATGGTAAAGAACCATGTTTATATACATATGTATATATATATATATATATATATATATATATATATATATATATATATATATATATATATATATATACATATATATATATATAACACAATACTCACTACTTTAAAGTATCTCTCAACTCCACTCTTACAAATTTCGTATATCAGGTATATTCACGTGCAAATGTTGCTTGGTAATTTATTTATAATATGCTACATTTATAATATTTAAGGTTTGATATATCACTTATTACTTGTAATTTACTTGTAATTATATTCATTAATGATAAATCTAATAGTTATTTTTTGAAACAAAAACTGTGCTCACTGTTTAAATTTATTGCTCTAATTGACTCTTACATTATTATAATTTTATGTACGTACATACACATCCTAGCTGTTGCTTTTTGGTAATTGATTTAAAGTTTGCTATTTTTCAAAAAAAAAAAAAAAATTCACCTTATTTTTCATTACTTACTTGCAGTTTAATTTCTTGTAGATATCTATGAATTGTTTGGCGATGATAGTGATTTTATATGATCTCATATATCTCTATCTCAGAAACAATTTATTATACTTTGCCCTGCTATAGTTGCCCTTAATGACTGCAGTTATAGCATGAGTGAGACACACGATTCGATCCCGAAATCGAACGTGAAACCTCGTAGCCTCTTTTTCTGAAATGCCAAAGTTGTTTTTTTTTTTTTTTCCCTCAATTTATTAACTTTTTAATTATTTCTTATTCTGTTATATGTTTTTTCCCATATATAACATTTTATTGGTGCCTTGCATTATAATAATGTTAAAGAAATATTATATATATATATATACTAATTCTTAGGTAAAAATGATTATTAAGAAAAACTATGATTAATTAATTTCTCTTCAGATCGCTGCAGCTATGATATGCGATAATCTTTCCGATTCTATTAAATATAACATTAATATTATTTTTTTTTATGGGATATTTATAATATTTCCAAAATTGGGCATTCAAGGAGAGGCCCATTTAGTAGTAGAATCTCGGAGTTTTAGGCGCTCTGACCTCAAAATCCCATGTGCTGGGTTCAAATGCCGGTTTAGGCATTTTCGTGGCGGTTCTGAAACCAGTTTGAGCTATTCATGCTGGTCTGGGGGGGGGGGGGGGGCTTAGATACTAATTTTCATAGAAATACATAGTTCATATATAAAAACTCTTTGATTTTTTTTTTTTTTTTTTTTTTAAGTATCAAGTTTAACTGAACCCGATCTGCGGGAAAATAAATAAAACCCATATTAAAGTATTAATATGGATCCGATCTAAACTTCTAGAAAATTAGGGACAGCTCGATTCGTTAAAAAAAAAAAAAAAAAAAAAAAGATTGGCCTGTCAGATCTAGTTTAGGTGAAATTTACTCTACTTAGTTTAGGATTCTTCTTCTCCCTGCTTATACACCTTTAATTTTAAATGTGAAAAATTTTACAGATTTATAGAATTCATATATATATGTATAAATAGTATATTTGAAATCTTACATAAGTGTTTCACTACTTTTAAAATCGTAATATATTTTTAAAAAATATGTTTTCTATATTTAAAAAGTGAAATAAAAAAGTTTTTAATTCGCTAAATTTGCCCTGAATATTTCAAAGCAAAATCTCTATAATGAGAACAGTTTATTTGCTTCAATATATTAGAGAAACGTATACGTTTAGTTTGTAATATTTATGTGTGTTTAAGCTTTACAATATTTAATTTATAGTTTGGAGTGTAATTTAGTGCATAAAACGTATATTTTGAGTGTGATCGTCACATTCGCATTCGTTGAAGAATTAAACAAACCATTCTGCATCGTATACGTTATTTATGCTCTTACCTTGACACGTTTATCGATATAAAATTATAAACAGAAAAATAATAAAATAATTTTGAAAATTATTATTATTTTTTATATATATAAATAAATAATAATAAATAAACTTTGCTCTAAGTATCATTGTCAAAAGTTTACATGTTGTTTAACACGAAAAAATTTTCTAAGAAGCTAGAATGTTTCATCTGAGATAATGTGATAGCATATTTGTTTCTTTCCGAGGTCAATATATTCATTGAACTTTAAAATTTCTTCCCGTGTTTTATCAATGTAAGTTATTTTTCATCATTCAATAGTTTCAAAGCGTGAGAGTGATTCGTGCTTACGTAATTTTTCTAGTTGAAAAGAAATTTACCAAACGTAACAATTTACAAATTCATCTCGGTAAAATATAATCATTTTTGGAAAACTAATAACCCACTGAACTTGCTGAAGTATGCAAAACAGAGGCCATGCAAGAATGAATTAGGTATTAAGGTTTGGGTTGGAATGTCTAAAGCATGTTTATCTATTGATTACCATCTGTTGTTACATAGAAAACAGAAGTGAATTCTTTATCTGAAAGTAATTTGAGTGCCTGAAACTTATTTCATCAGATGAATGAAGCATTTTGCTTTAGAGGGCGTCGTCTTTTGTTGGAACCGTCTTTTCTTGTAAGATTGGTGAGAGTGTTCTGATAACTTATAAGAACAATCCATCTCGTTTTTTTGCAGTTATTGTCAAATGAGTTATCCGTCTTACTATCTTGTAAGGTAAACTACTTTCCTTTTGTTAGATTCCTTGTTGCATACGTACATGCAAAGGATTTACTGTCACATTTTATCGGTCTAGCCCAAATTGTCTTGCAGCGATTGCTGTTATGTTAACACACCCTTCTTCAGGATAACATGTTTTTCAGAAGGTCTATTCCCATTATTATTTGATAAACAGAGAGATAACACGCCTGATTTGCCAATAATATATAGTGTAGTCAATTTGCATGTTAAACATATAAATAGGATATGTATAATAAAAAGAAATAAACAAATAAAAAAGTAAAGAAAGAGAAGAGAAGTAAAACACACTGAAAAAAAAAAATGTCTTGATGAAAAAAACAAATTTATTTTTCTGAAAGAGTTTCAGATCCATTTTGTCAATTTAACAATAATTTAATTCAAATCAATAAACCACCCACGACAAGTTCATGTATTATGGGCATAATACATGATTTTTTTTTTTTTTTTTTTTTTTTTGTTTAAAAAAAAAAAAAAAAAAAAAAAAAAAAAGGTATTTGTTTCGTAAAAACTTCTCTTTTAAATTTTTTCCCCTGGTACAAAATGAATATTGTTTTCAATGTTTTCAGGCAAAAAGATATTTAAAAATAAATAAATAAATAAAAATAAAAAATATTATTACCATTTATCTTGAAAATATAACTTCTTAAACAAAATTTCATTGCTGAAAGAGAAAATGGGAGTACTTAAAATTATTTTTCACATAAAAAATCTGATATGTAAAATTTTATTTCTTGAATAGTGCTTGATAAAATACTGAGACTTAAAATAAAGGAGTACCGTTTTTCCCTTACAATATAATTTCATATATTAAGCTCATTTGTAAATAAATAAATTTTTCTATATAAAATCGTTTGTCGTGATTGATTCACTCATTTTTTTTTTTTCCTGATTCATCATTGACGCCTTAAGCACTGCACCTAGAAACATAAAATTTGAGGAACACATCTCTTCCATGACGTAGACTAGACACCCACTAAGAAGTGACTTTACAAAATTCGTTCCTAATGGAAAATATTTTTTTCTCTCTCTCTTATTTCTTTTCATATCTCAAAGAAAAAAAATAATAGCTACCCATAAGATTTTTGCTTGAAAACATAACAAACATGAATATTTAAAAAACAATTTCAGGATTTTCACGAATTTGCCTTAAGGACCCTCTTCACTCACCGCCGCCGGAAGCCGAAGCTAATGTTATTCTATGGGAAATTTTTCTTTAGAAATAACTTATTAACTAATACGTATTTTTAAATTCTGTTTTCACATTCTGAAAATTCCCAGCTGTTAAATTGACGGACCTTTTTTTTTTTAAATTATTTTTTTTAATTATTTTATATTTTATTTTGAAGCTGCAAAATACGAATTTTCAACGTGTGAAATTTTTTCATTTTGCAATTTCAAAATAAATATTAAAAATTTAAAAAATGCATTTTTAAAAAAGGTCCGTCAATTTAACAGTTGGGAATTTTCTGAATGTGAAAACAGAGTTTAAAAATATGTTTTAGGTAATAAGTTATTTGTAAAAAAAATGTCTCCATAGAATAACATTGGCTCGAGCTTCCGGCGACGACGGTAAGTGAAGAGGGTCGTTAAATGAGAGAGGAAGCTAAACACGTTTTTCCCGTATATTTTCATATCTCAAAGAAAAAAAAAAAAAAAAAAAAAAGCAGTTATCCCTATGATTGTTATCTTAAAATGTGACAAATACGAATACCTAGCCTAATTTAAAACATTTCAAAAATTCACCAACTAAGAGGAGAAAGGGAGCCAAATCTGTTTTTTATAAATGATTTCAAATCCGAATGGAAAGAAAAAACAAATATCCAGAAATCTTTTCATTTAAAGTGTAAAAAAACACAAATATCTGAAAATCAATTTCAGTAATTTTTCTTCCATAGGGAAAGAGGGGAAAAATCGTATTGCTATATATCCTTTCATGTATAATAGCAATGAACAATATATATATATATATATATTTTTACTATATATATATATTTCCCCCAGACAGAGTATAAATGCTACGACTACCGATAAAGTTCTTTTAACTTTTTTATCATTTGTTATGAAATAAAGAAGAAATTTGCCTAGAACATTTTGACATCATTCCAAGAACGTTCAATACCAATATATCATGTTATTTTATTTTTAGTTTTCAACTATAAAATGTCTAGACACTGCTTTTTTTCTCCCTATTTTCCTTTTATATAATAAAAGAAAGTACTATATTTCTATAAAATTTACTTTATCTAATCACGCTATAGATGCAAATCTACGTGATGCTATACGTATTTATTCAATATCAATAAAATTTCCCCTTCCGACGCATTAAAACTGTCTTTCCCTTTCTATTCTAGATATTAAGTGTTTGAAATTTTGTCAAATATTTTTTTAAGAATAACAGCAAGAACAACAATAAAGTTGTTTTTGAAAGTAGAATATTTCAGAATTAATCTTCAATATTTTGACAGTGAACAACAAATTTTGAAAAATGTGAGTAAAATGCAAGTAAACTCATGTTGAAACTCATAAATAGATAATTATGATTTATAATAATATGGGATGGTCATATATGATTAATTATTCAAAGAGTGTTTATTTTGTGTAGGTTTGCTCACAGAGAGAAAAATCTTCTAATTTACTTATACTTCTGAAGAATTTTATCCATAAACTACTATTAATTAATTTGTAAAAATATATCGACTGACATGTAACGCTACTATAACTCACTTTTCTGGTTGGTTGGTTGGATTTTACGTCGCACTAAAGCTGCACAATGGGCAACTGGCGACGGTCTGAAATTTACCCCTAGGGCGGTCCGAATACATGCCATCACAATTTTGATAATCCACGGAGAGGATGGCTCCCCCGCTTTGTTGACCCCCAGAGGTGTAATGTGGATGGAAACATGGAGGACATTGTGGCCACAAAGGATTTTATGTGCGTCAGTCACCATTAGGGTACACGGCAGTCTTTGGTCAGCTCGACTATTGAACCCGCAATCTTCAAATTAAGGCTCGGCGCTCTACCGACTGGGCTATTGCGGCCCACAGATTATAGAGATAGGATAGTAAAGCTAAAACGCAATATATTATACAGATAGGATAGTAAAGCTAAACCCACGGATCCGTGGCTAAACCACAAACCGGAACGATAGTCGCACCACTAGTGTCAACAGAGGGGAACTAATGACTTTCACATGTGTGGGGTTCACAAACTAAAGAATCAACTAGTCTCGGCAAAACGGTTCTAAAAGTGAAGCCTCAACTGTAACCGAGCAGCATTATTGGGATGAGCAAAACTAGGAATAAACTAGACCGGGCAAGAGAAGACGACTATCTGGTATGGGGAGAAAGTGAAGTAACTGTAAGGCGCTTAGAGCGACCGGCAGCCATATTGGGATGAGCAATAAACAATAAACAATGTAATATCTACTTATAAAATTGCTTATATATCTGCTTCAAAAAGATGGGGGGTGGGGGGGAGGTCCCTCTTACACAGATATATATGTCAAATAAAACTGTATCTAAAACTTTTTCGAACTGTGTTTTAAATATATTCAGATATATTCTTATCTTATCCCTTTATTAATTCTATATACATAAAAAGAAAGTATTGTTTCGTAAAACATTTTTCGACCGCCAGTTTCGATAAATTTACACGTTTTGAGATTCCCGATCATGATTTGACCATTTTTGGAAGATAAATGTCTGTCTTTGTGCCACAAATTTTTTGGATGCTGCATTTCACAAATCAGTGAACAAAATTTAAACAAACTTGATATTACAGAAACTGACCTTCCAAGCGGAGAGGGGTGAATTGTATTTTCATATATCCTTTCATTTATAATAACAATAGATAGACAAAATATTAATAGAAAAAATAAATGTTTTTTTTTTTTTTTTTTTTTTTTTTTTTTCAGGAAAAGTACAAATATTGTGACTATCGATAAAGTTCTCTTAACTATTTTTACCATTTATTATAAAATAAAAAAGAGAAATTTTTCTAGAACATTTGACACTAATCCAAAAACGTTCAATATCAATATATCATTTTATTTTATTCTCGGTTTTGAGCTATGAAACGTCTAGACACTTTTTTACTTTTTTTTTTTTTTCCTATTTCACTTTTATAAAAAAAGAAAAAAAAAAGTACAGTATTTCTATATTATTTATTTTATCTAATCATGCTACAATTGTATATGCATGCGATAATACAATACATAATCATTTAGTAATAGTAATAATAATTAAACCTAATCTCCTGCCATGAATTTCCTGACATTAAACTGTTTTTCCTTTTCTAGTCTAGCCATTAAATTTTTGACATATTTCGAGTTTCTTTATATATATATATATATATATATAATAGTAATAATAATAATAATAATAATTGTTTTTGAAATCAGAATATTTTCGAATTAGACTTCAACATTTTGATTGTGAAAAACATACTTTGAAAAATGCGAGTAAAATGTGAATAAACTCATGCTGAAGCTTACGAACCAGTAAATACATATGAACTATCATGATTTGTGATATTCAGTATAAACTTTCAAAGCATATTCATTTTATATATTTCTATTTAAAAAAATAATAATAATAATTTTTGGTGTATGGTATGCCATTGAGCACTTTCATTGTATAATATTCACTTAAAATTATAAATATATATACATATGTAACTTTCTTCTATATTTAGAGAAAGATAATTCCAATATAAACTACATGATAATCAATCCTATACGATACTTCAATTTTCAAGCAAATTCTCGTATAAATGAAACTTCCCTGAGATGATCATCTACCGTGCCATGGACCTCTAGTCATGGCCTTTAATTAGAGGTTATTCAGAAAACTATAATTTAGACTAGACATCAAATAGTACAAATTGAGTGGCTTTAATTATTCGAATTTACATTATTTATTTATAGAGATTTGTAAAAATCTATATTAATAAAATCAGACTTGTCTGTAAATTTGTCAGAATAAAAAAATTTTACGATATCTTCATGTTTCACACACCACGAAAGTCGAAAATGACTTCAGAAAATTTTGCCTGTGTCATAGTGTCTGTATGTCGCTATTTTTGTTCGGGTATCACTCGAGAACAGCTGGACGGAGTTCAACGGCACTTAACAGGAATTTAGGTCTTCATCCAACTTAAAATTATATCTATAGAAATTTTCATAATTTTGATTAGTTTTTGAATTGTGGGTAAAAAACGCCTGCGCATGCGCCATAAAGATTTTGTCAGTAAAACGCTTTGAATGGGGAAATTAAAAAAAAAAAGTTATCTTTACGTTTTAGACAACAGATCTCTCTCTTTATATATATACACCACTTGTATCGATACCGAATTCAAATATCGCCATATATTTACTATTTGACAAAATTTCAATGCAGAAAACTCTAATAGATTGCACCGGCCTACAAAAATGAAGTTGACAAAATTTGATTTGAAGATTTTAGCTGATCTTTATGTTTTTCGATGTGTTAAAACAGAAAATGCTGCCCGTTTTTCTCTATCACGTATAGATTTTTGACAATACAGGGTGCTTACCGACACAATTTCTTACATATTCCATCCTAACAAATGGTAGGTAGGTTGGTTGGTATGGTTTTACGTCGCACTAGTTTATATAATATTTCTCTAGAGTGGTCCAGTTACGATTAAGTTTTGTCGAAACGATATGAAAGGGCGATGTAATTAGTAAAACACGCGAGGATAAAAAATAATATTTATAAATGGGTAATTATTTACGCACGGGGACTCAGCTTTATGAACTAATAAGGAAAAAGCGACGAAATTTGTCTGATAAGAGTATTTTATAAATAATGTATTTTTAAATGTTGAACCTTGATAATTTTTCCTGGCGTTATTTTAAATTTAGCAGTATTTTAAAGATATATATATAATATGAATTATTATCATAAATTGACTAAAAAACTGATCATAAAAAGTATAATCAAAATAGTAATTAGTTCTTCTTTTTCTTCTTTTTTTTTTTTTTTTAATTATGCCAAAATAAATAAATAAAATTATCGCCAATATGGTGACAAAAATTTAAAATTCGTTCATGGGGGTCCTATACTAAAATAGTACTGAAAGTACAAAAACTGGGTCGTCAGTTATAAATTTTATTTCGAAACCTTTCTTTGTATGATTTAGTTTTCACTATTCCACAATATTAATTTGGTTCTAATAATAATTTGGCGACTGGTGAATTAAAATTTAAATTACATGGTAAAATTCATATAATATTTATGAGTTTCAAATATTAAAGGTAAACAAGAAAGAAATAAAATGCGAAAATTTCGCATGGGTTTGCTAGTCATTAATATTAGCTGTTTAAATTTTAAAACAATTTTAGCAATAATTTTATGTCTAAGGATTCTTTTGCATGTCGAAACAAATCGTTAGAATTAGTAAAATTTCTGAATATAAAAGAAGTCTCTTTTAATGTACTAAAGTTTCCAGGTAGGAACCGCTGATTTTAACTTTTATTTTATTTATTTATTTTTTAATTTAAACTAGATTTAACATTTTTATTTTGTCATCTGAAGTCAACAATATTTCCTTAAGCCATTATATTTAAATTTATTAGCTAAATAAGGTATGACCCAAAACTTTAACTTCACCTCTAAACACGTTTATTTAGTAAGCTTAGTAAAAATGGAATTAAAAATAATAAAAATAGATGCAATAAATATTTTAATAAAAATAGATTAAATAATATAAAGCCTAATAATTTCCAGAAAATATGTTTGTATAAGCATTTTTTTCTCAGATATTTTCTTTTCATTTACGTTTATTTATGGGGGCGTGGTAGCTTTGTTATGGTAGAACGTCGAGCTCATGATTGGAAGATTGCGGCATATGGTACGGGATTTAAGGCCTATAGACTACATGTGGGTCCTGGGCCTGGATAGAATGCTCCTCCGTAGGGAGGTGTCCTTTAAGGGATCCTAAACCGTATTTATGTGACATTCAAGGAAAACCATAGAAAACTTCAAAATTTTCTCTTATTTTTTGCATTAACAGAAAAACGTGTCATTTAGAAAAACGTGTCATCCATCAGATGAGTTGCCTCTGTAATATCTGTAAAAATGTTTTCTCACGACTTTTACTTTACTAAAGACTAGAAAGGAAAATAAATTTAAACATATGCAAAGTACTTCACTATTTGAATATTAGAACAGTTTTAGTAACTAATTACATATTTCTTTATTTTTATTTTTCGTGTTTTTAACATTTTACTTTAAAAAAGTCAATGATTGATAAAATTCCTCGTTCATTGGTGAATGCTTTCAACGTTAATGAAAAATGAAGCTTACAAAGAATGTAAATTCCACAAGGTATCAAGATTAAAAAGATTTAAATGTTATTTTAAAAAAAGTTCTAGAAGTTATAACAAAAATATCGCAGTTTTTAAAATTAAGCGTTAACATATTGTATTTGTTTTTCCCAGTCTGTATAATGTACATACCTATATCAAATTTCAGTGTCAACCAGAACGCGCTCTACATAGGTATAAATAAAGAAACGTTGATTAAAACCACCAAGATTTGTCTAACTCAAGTTCTAACTCTCCTCTTCTAATATAAAGGCCAATTCTGACAAAGAACTTACATTTTTAAAAGCAGAGTAACTTATAAAAATTAGAAGCACTCAATCACGTCATTTATAGTTAACTTATGCATAAGTGCTCACTGATTATATAGTTAAGAAATGCAGAGCTACGAATGTGCACACTTGTAACTTAATTTTGATAATACAATATCAAAATGGATATAATATTTTAAAGTATTTAATGCAGTAATTCTCATTTTTCTTGTCTCTCTGTCTCTATTACATCTAATATCCAGTCTTCAAAAAGCAATTTTCTATGTAGAATAAATTGATAATTAAATTTTCTTAAAATCTTAACTTCTTAATTTTATTAAATTTATCAAAAAATTTCTCAATGAACAAAAGTGATACTTCAATCATTATCATAACTTGAAAAAATTAAACTTAGAGTATTTTCATTATTAACTTTTTATCCATATATTTTAAAAAAGCTATCTAGCTCACAAAAAGTAGATATATTTGTAAAAATAACTGAACTGCATAAAAAATATATAGATTTATTTCAAGATACATGTCTTTTATCCAGCATTGATTTTTTATTAAATAACAAACTCTATTAAATAAAAAAAAAACAATTTCTATTAGGACAAATCTATTTATACAATTATTTCATTTTTTGTTTAAAAAAATACGTATATATTCTTTAATTTTTATTAAAAATAACTACAAACAAACAAATAGTCGTGTCATTCAAGTGTAAAGATTATAAATCTTTGTTTAAGTTCAACTCTGTATAGTTAACGCTACGTAGTTCAATAAGTTCCTTGAAGGGTTCAAAAATATAATTACGGAATCCATTTTCTTTTTCAAGTTCCAATAAGTAGCATGATTTTAAAAACTCTGAGTACAGCGGAAGAGTACGTTTTAAGATTTTGTGTTTAAATGAAGATCAAAGGGAAAAATTTAATGGAACATACTCTAAACGTTTTAGCTACAAAAAATAAATTACAAAACTTCTTAAAGTTAAAAATTTGTTAATTTAATTTCTGAGTTTTTCAGCCTGGTTTCATTTTACTTTATTTTTATTACTTTCCGAACACTATAGTGAGGAAAGTATTGTAATCATGTCAAAAATCCGAATTCGATATTTTGATGTTTCTATACGTTTTGAGGTCCCCTGAGTCCGTTTTCACTATTTTTACGATGATGTATGTATGTATGTGTGTATGTGTGTATGTGTGTATGTCTGTGAGTGAACACGCTAGCGTCTAAACGCTTTGTTCGATTAACCTGAAAGTTGGTACGCATATTGTAAGTTACCATAGTACGGTCCCTATAGATTTTGGTGAATCTAGCACTTATAGTTTTTTTACAGGGACACAAAGAAAAATTATTTATCATTATGGCCTATGGGAGCAAAATCTTAAAAGTGCGATAGCATCTAAACGCCTTATTCAATTGAGCAAAAATTTTATACACATATTATAGATCACAAATACTCAATCTGTATAGATTTTGGAGAATCTAGCACTTATAGTTTTTTTACAGGGACACAAAGAAAAATTCTTTATCATTATGCCTATGGGGCCAAATTTTTAAAAATATGATAGCGTCTAAACGACTTATTAATCCGAGCAAAAAATTTGTACACATGTTATAAATCACAGTTGAACTAACTGTATAGATTTTGGTGAATCTAGCACTTACAGTTTTTTTACAGGGACACAAAGAAAAATTCTTTATCATTATGGCCTATGGGACTAAATTTTTAAAAGTACGATAGCATCTAAACGCCTTATTGAATTCAGCTGAAAATTTATATGAGTATTATAAATCACTGTTGCACTAACTATAAGCATTTTGGTGAATCTAGCATTTATAGGTTTTTACAGGGACACAACAAAAATTTCTTTATCATTATGATCTATGGGCTCAAAGTTCAGTAGCGTTAAATAAAACAACGTGTAATAGATGGAGAAAAATACTCAAACACTCTATTATGGTTTTCTCTCTTTTATTTGTTTAACAACTACTCTTTCTTTACTTTATCTACAAAACTGTTAATTACTCAATGTTCGGAAAGTCGAGTGGAGTCACTCCAGATTTTTTTTCTGTACACATATATATATATTTTATAAATGCCGTATTTTATTTTATTTTTAAAAAAAAAAGGTCATAAATATTAAAATTGTCTTTGTGCAGATTGATTTATTTAGATTATGTGAGAAAAGCATGCAATTTGGTTATAATGCGTACCATTGAAGAAAAATAACTTTCTAAACAAACATCATTACACACACACGCGCACAACAGATGTTTCGATTCGAAATCTCATGCACAAATCTTCTATAGGGCGAAAAACTGCAGCTTTTTTTTTTATACTTTCAATACATAAATTTTTTGTCTGCTGTACAGACGTATTCAAACATTTTGACTCAAAACAATTGTAATGTGTTGATTTGCAATACACTCTAAGACAAGGGGGGAAAAAAGAAAGAAAGAAAGAAAAGAAGAAAAAAAAAACGACGCCCCATGAAAGAGTTAACCGAATAGGGCTAAAATCAGTACATGTGATGTACATGTGCAGAAAAACAAATAATTATAATTTCTAAGATTCTAAGACGGAAGGTGGTCGCTCACCACTATGCAGCAGTTTTGAGCGATTTCAACCTTTATAGAGGGGCTCTGATGGCACAGTGGAGATTCAAAAGAGCCCGTGTCTAAAGATTAAACCTCCTCCGTTGTTTATTGCAAAAACAGAAAAAATAAAAAATTACAGGGGTCGCCAAAGCAGAGCTTTCACACGACAGAGGGCGACAAGGTAACAAGAAATAAAACACACCAAAGAAGAAAAAAAGAAAAGAAAATACATAGGGCCGCCTGAGTGGAAACTCGAACGCGACAGTGGGCGGCTAGAGAAAAAAAAAAAAAAAAAAAAAACTTGAGTATCATGCCTTACGTTTTGTTAGAGGGACTGGACCTGTGGGCTTTATAAAAAATTGAATGATTTATTCAAGAGAAAAAGTTTCACAAAGTGAGCTAGTCAATAACGTGTTTGTCCACCTCTGTCCATTATGCAAGCAGTAATTTGACTTGGTATTGATTGACAGAGTTAGCGGATATCCTCCTGTGGGATATTCTGACAAATTTTGTCCAATTGGGGCGTTAGACCCACAAAATCTAGAGCTGGTTGTAGGTCCTCCTTCATAAGGCTCCAAACGTTCTTAATGGGTTTAAAAAAAAAAAAAAAAAAAGGCGATCTTCCTAACCAAGTAGTGCTGGAAAAACACGGAGACAAACTGTTGAAACTATGCGGGCGGGCATTATCATGCTGAAATGTTACCCCAAGATGGCGTGACGAAAGGCAGTACAATGGGGCTTGGAATGCTGTGTACGTACCGCTGTGCTGTAAGGGTGCCACGGATGACAAACAAAGGGGTCTTGAAATTAAATGAAATGGCCACCCACACCATCACTCGTGGCTGTCGGACAGAATAGCGGGGGACAGTCAAGTTGGAATCCCACTGTTGTCCAAGACGACTTCATACATATGTTCGCTGGTTATCGGGGCTGAATTTAAAGCGGGACTCATCACTAATGACAATTATACTCCAGTCAGTGACATTCCAGGTCGAATGTGCCCGATACTACTACAAATGGGCTTGTCCGGTTCAGAGGTCAATGGTAATAGTCGTGAGCTCAAACCCCTTACCCTAAGCCGTCTATAATTGTTCCTTGCGGTCACTGAAGCACCAGTTGCGCATAGGATCAATAATATTGATGAATCTGGGATGAAATTCTCAAAGAATTTGTGTCCTGTAATCGAAATTCTTCTTCTTTAATGTCCTGCCACTTGCACAGTTAAGGTGCGCTGCAGCGTCACATGTTCATTCATTGACCACTAAACTTTAAAATTTTGCGTTTACTGTCGAAATCTGTAAGCATATCAATTTGTGTCCATTACTCCTTCTTGGCACTTCTTGGTACACTCTTCTTACTCCTTTACATTACTCCTTCTTGGCACTTATTATTATTATTATTATTATTATTATTATTATTAGAGTGTACATAACGCTAATATAACAAAAGAATGAAATCATAAATTAGCTTTGATCAATCTGTCGCGAACTTTACTTTAAACCCTGATCATTGAGAAACGTGTTCTAAGCACTCGCTACATTTGCGAACGAACCTTTAAAAAATTATTAACTGGCTTTGTAATTTGTATGTTTTTATTATTGGAACTAGTAATAGAAATGTGAAAGCAAATGTGCACAAATTTAGGGTAATTTGTAATTTTTCGACATCAGACTGTTTTTCATTATAGAACCACATTGTTTAATTACTATTATTATCCTTGGATATACATAGAATAATTCAGAAAAAAAAAATGGAAAAACTTTAAAAGGTGGTAGTACACTCAATAACAAATACTTTTTAGCAAAGAATGCGTCTTCTAAAGTCCAATTTAAATGCGCTACAAGGTATAATGTAGTAAATCGATGATAAAAGTCCCACAAAAATAAGGTATATGTTAAAAAAAGCAATTGTATTGAATATTTCCAATAACTGTTCAAAACAGTGACTGCCAATGGTGATACAAGAAAGACAACGCCAAAAAAGCGAATGGCAACAGCTCTGCAATATTCGAAGTATATCGCTATCCTTCCCAGCACAGCTGAAATTGTATCGATGAGATCGACTTTATCGATGTAATTGTTGTTTTCTGGTCAATAATTGAGTTTGCCAAGTATTAGTGACAGTCGGTATCTCAAAAACGGCTCTAACGATTTTTCTGGAAAATTGCATCCTAATTAAGCAGGTCAGTTATAGGTCACATTTATGGGTGTTTCAAAAAACAGCTCTACCGATTTTTTTTTTTTTTTTAATTAGTTATGTAAATTCTGTTTTATAATGTCTTTACACATGTATAAATTTTCCCTTATAGGAAAATTGTTAAATATCTAATTTGTTAAGTACATTTTATGTCTTCTGACCACATTATCGCCAAACAGTGCATATAATACGTGTAATAATGAGTAATAGAAGTCGTGCAGTTGTAACACACCAATATATAGATACATATATATATTTTTTAATAACAGTAAATTTTCTCTTTAAAATAAACATATAAAAGATCCTAAAATTATCTTAACATCCTTTAACATTTAAAATACACTGTTTAAATTTTTACCCATATATTAAAATTTTTAATCCTCAGATAAGTATATTTTTTAGAAGCTACAACGAGAAAGTTAAAAAAATATAATAATAATAAAAACATATATTTTACATAATTTTAAATATACTTCGCTTTTGAACGAAAAAAAATAGTTTCAATTCAGAATTTTAAAGTGTTTTTCAAATAAAGTTCTATTAAAAAAGCTGCGAAACATAAAACAAACATTGCACTATATATATTTTTTATAAATATAGTCTAAAAATATTTTTTGATGCACATACGTGATATTTTTATGAACTTTTAACTTTTTCTCATTTTCTTTTAATGCCATAGGTTAAATTTTTTAAATGAGATTTTAATTGAAGATTAGCTGCATGTAAGATCAATGGAAGAAAGTGGAAAAGAAAATATATTTTATAATTTTTCAGTGCGTTATTTTTATAGTGTGTTTGAAAAATTTATATTTTTAAATATTTGCTCGAACGTAAGTAAAATAATGATAAAAAGATATTAGTTTGTTGATTTTAATAAAGTAAACAAGAGCCTATTACTACAATTTATAGTAATCTTTGCCTTAAAATGCGTCTATTTTGACCTTATATATTTAAGGATACAAGAAATGTTTTCTTTTGGTACAGTTGACAAGAAGTTGGTCGTGGAAATTGAAGATGATGCGGTCGAAACCCAACTAAGACATTTATGTTTGCTCATTATTATTATATATATGTTATATGAATATTATTATATGTTATTTTTATATGTATAAAACTTGTGAATTGTTATGGAATGAATTCATGTAATATATGTACCCCAAGTAACCGAGCGGTTCTGTGCTCAAATCTAGTAGATGAGAAGTGCCAGGTTCGGTCCCAGATCACGCTCACAAACCTAGTCGTTCGGAGTTTCCCGTGGTTTTCTCCGAAATTCGCGTAAATACGGGCTAGGGTTCCTTACAAAGATCACCACAGAGGGTACTCCCCCTATAGGCCTAGGACCTTAGAGTAATCAATCGACCTTAATCCACACAACCAACCAACCATCATGTAAAAAAAATCATCATTGTAACCATCATCCGAGGTTTATAAAACCTGTTTTTTTTTCCCCTTTGTTTAAGAAAGTATTTACTTTATTTACATAAAACTGTAAATTTACAGCACGCATGAATTAAAATCACAGCATTTCTTATTTATTTACTTATTACAGTATACTCTAAAATGCAGCACAGTGAGTAGACATTGCTTTCACTAGTATACTAAAATTTTCACCAGAAAAATTTTGAAAAATAGTTTTTAAATAAACACGAAAGTTTAAAATAAGAAATAAATAAATAAAAAGTAAAAATAAAAATAAAAATAAAAATAAAATAAAAAGACCTATAAATGTAACAAAAATGTTTCGAAAAACTTAAAAACAGAACACTGCTTCAGGCGAAAATATTATTTATCTCTCCACTTTTTGAATTATAATGGTATTGAGTTCAACTCAAAAATATTTTGTAAAAATAATAATAATAATAATAATCTAGTAATTTTTAAAAAGTATCCTAAAAATTATTTTTCTACCATTTACTTTTATTTTACATGTAAAGTTTGTTAAATTATTTTAATTATGGTTTTATTTTATTTTATTTTATTTTTTATTTTTTTACTAAATTTTAAGTGAAATATGTATTTTTGGCTTGTCATATCGGTGTTTTAAAAATGAAATTGCTTTGAATATTGGTTCTTAAAATAATAATAATAATTATAATAATTATAATAAAATAAAATTTGGTGTGCAACACGACTTCCATTACCCACTATTATGTATATATTATATGCACTTTTTGGAAATAACGCGGTCATCAGATACACTGACGTAATAAATTGGACAACAAATAATTTTCCTGCAAGCATAAACGACACATGAGTAAATACATATAAAACAGAGATTACATTGCGAGTAAAAAAAAAAAAAATAAATAGGTAGAGCAATTTTTTAAATACCCATTTCCGAGATCTGAAACTGACATTAATAACTAAAATATTTTCCTGTAATAACCACGTGATACATTCAAAATAATATCTATAAAGGAGTTTATGTAGCAATTTTCAAGAAAATCGTTAGAGCCGTTTTTGAGATACTGACTTTCATCAAAACATAGCAGACTCAATTGTTGATCGAAAAACAACATTTACATACGAAAGGATATATAAAAGAAGGTTAATATGACGAGTTTGGAAAAAAAAATAAAATTACAGCCGTTTTTAAAGAACGCACTTGCGAGACATCAAATTGACCTGCTTATACAGGACGCCTATCAGTTTTCACGAACTAATCAACTACTACATACGAAAGGACATTTAGTCCTTACTAGATTTTTATATAGCACTTTTATAGAAAATCTTTAGAGCCGTTTTTGAGATATTGATTTAAGGTCTTACTTCCGGTACAGCGTCTAGAATAAACAGTGTGGAAAGCGGCGAATAAAATTGTACTAAAAAAATTAAGCCTGTCACCAGATGTCATTGTAATCGAAGCTAGGGTCACGACAACAAAACCGAGACTCCCCCTATTGGTTAATTATATGCTTAGATCAAGTGATTAAACTGATGAAACTGGGAAAAGCCAATCAGGTCTTCGATTTGAGCAATAGCTTCGATCACAGCGACATCTGGGTAAGCTTAATTTTTGTAGCATCATTTTAACATCACGGTTATAGGAGATTGCCACACTGTTTATTCTAGACACTGTACTTCCGGTTTCATATATCCTACTTCCGTTTTCCTCAAAGGTAAAAAAAAAAAAAAAAAAAAAAAAAACATTTGTACACATTTCTGAAGTTTCGTTTTTCCAGCTTTATTAGTTAAGAGGTATGATAGTCAGAAACTTCCCATATACATACCCGGACACACACACTAATCAATTGCCAAAAACCACTTTTTTGGACTCAAGATATCTTAAAACATGCAAATCAATTGAAAATTCGATATCGAATTTTTTTTGACGGAATACAATACTTTCATTACCTATGGTAGTAGGGTAATGGAATCAAGAAAAGGGAAAATGGAAGGAAAAATGCATTTTATTTTAAAATTATTGCCTGCTAAAATTATTTATCGAATTTCTATTTTTAATCAATATTAAAAACACGTGTGTTTTGCAGAAATTCTTTTTCCTTCTTCATCTGCTTTTTTTTTTTTTTTCCCTTTTATCGTAGTATTTATTTCGTTTCGTTACACAAATAGTTTTTTATATAAATGACAGTGTAAATGATTATATTTTATGGTTTAAAATTTTTCTCAACGTGATTTCAAGAAAAAAATAACTGGGGGGTGGGGTCTTTACGTCCACTTACTAACACTTAAAAAAAAAAAAAAAAAAAGTTATGACGTTTTTACTATACATCTTTTACAATGCGCAAAAATGATGAATATTTCATCTTTGGGTTAAAAATATTAAAATACACATAAAGGTGAACCTTATATCTATTATATATTATTTTCGAACTGAAAAACAAATTTAAAATCAATAATTAGATAATTTTAAGTTATAAGTGTTTCACTGAAGGGGGAAAAAAAAAAAAAAAAAAAAGAAAGAAAGAAAAAGAAAGAGAGAGAGAAAGATCACTGTATGGATATACGTCAGGCAACAGAGGTCAGAATATTAAAAGATGCATCTATGTAATTAAAAAAATTAGATTAATAATACATACTATGAATTCATATCTAAATATCACATGTGCTTTCCATTCATGTAAGACTTCAAGTAGAAGGAATAAATTAATTAAAGTAAAATCTTCGTTCCTGGTAATTTAAAATATACACGATAAATTAATTATTTTATAATATTTTACATTTAAATAGACTGCCTTCTGATGTTTCTATTCAACATATCTACGATTTTATTAGATCAGTGATCAGTTCAAATTATTTCATGTGCTTGAAATCTCAGATATTTGCGCTAAACTTAATTGGTTCAAGTAATCTGTAAGCCTGTTTGTGTAAGTAAATTTGTAATTAAAGTCACGTTCTTCTCATTTTTTATCATATTCCTACTGCATTTCCGAACTTTTGCCAAATTTTTATGCTAAAGAACACCGTGTAAAGTGATAATGCTTGTAAATATTTATCAGGGAACTTGTTAGTTCAGCTGGTTAATTAGAACATGAAATATCACGTTTTTAATGCAAAACATTGAATTTTCAAACAAATAGATATACATGTAATTAAAAAGGAAAAATAATTTGGTATATAATATTAAATCTTTTAAAAATAAGTTCATTGATATATCACGAAAGTAACATTTCTTAACTATCTTATATTTATCGTATTTTATATCACATGACTTTTTTTAAATAAAGGCGGATTCTACGACGTGGAAAATTGGTGGGATAATTCTGATTTTTTTTTTTTTTTTTCCTTTTCTTTTCTTTTCTTTTTTTTTTTTTTTTCCTTTGTTACTTTCTTCTATATACAGTAAAAGAAAGTATTGATGTCGTAAGTTTTGACTTTCGGTTTTCGTTGCTTTTATACGTTCTAAGAGATCCAGAACACAATTTGACCATTCTTAGAAAATGTCTATGTATGTATGACAGAGAGAAAAAAAATTTTGTAACAAATCTAGCTCATAACACGGTAGGACAAAATTTCGTCTGAATGAGCACAGCAGGACATTTTTGTAACAAATCATTGTGATACTGAAAAAATATATATATTATAATAGCAATAGTTAACTAGGAAAACCTTTAATAGATATAAAAACATTGCTGCCCTTTCTAAGGGGATCCCTGTGTGCGTATGTTTTAAAAGAGATCACCAATACCTTTTAAAACGAATGGTTGAACCACAGATTAAAAAAAAAAAAAATATTGATATATATATATTAATTCATTTATACAAAAAATGAAAAAAAATGAAAAAAATTCTTCGAGGGACAAAATTGTTTTTCTTTCGACAGTTAATTTATAGACCTCTGAAATGAAAATAGTCTGCATTTATCAAAGAAAATATTTTTAATAAAAAATTTGTACTGCGTGAATTTGTATAGAAAGATATAGAAGAAAGTTTTGTGGTAGCTAAATCATATCAGTTTTTTCCTCGTGCTCTCAATAATTCATGAATAATTTTTCTTTTTTCTTTCTTTTTTTTTACGCGTGGATGTGATTTATCTTTTTTTCTTTAAAAATAGTTTAAGATATTTTTAACACTTTCTAAATTACACACAGTTTAAAAGTGATTATGGCATCAGATCATCTGTCTGTATGTCTGCGTTTTCATTTTAATAAATATTTTTAGAATTCAAGAAAACTTATGTGTGTTAATCAAAGTTTTTTTTTTTTTTTTTTTTTTTCCCCGATTTATTACAAAATAGTTCCTATTAAAAATTGTACACGTAGCACTACTGGTTTGTGGGCATTGATTCGCAAAATTATTTGGATATATTACGGTCCAATAGGCATATATTTCAAGAGCACATTTCAACCTATTTACAGTGCGCTAAGCATACGACATCAACATACATTTTCTCCTTAGAAAATTATGTAACTAACGTTAATAATTTATTTACAAGACCGCATATAAAACTACTCCGATTTTTTACGGAAAATTTCTGAGGGTGCATTTTCAGTTGTTTTGTGCGTTTTCTACACTTCTAAATATGTTGAAAAGTATTTAACATTTAGTATTTATAACGTGACAGTTAAATTCTGTTTGTCTTTTATAGAATTTGAAAAAATATTTACGGAAATTAAAATGCATAAAATCATAATAACGAACTGAAGTTATAAGAACTTTCAAAATTCTGGAAAAGATTAAAAATATCCTCTTTTTTTTTTTTTTTTTTTTTTTTTTAATAATAAAAGCCTTGGTTTCCTTGAGGTAACTATCAAAACTGATTTTATAGATACAACAATGTATTGATATAAAGAAAGTAAATGTTTATCCATGTTTTGCATGGTTTTGGAAAATTTGTTCATTTATCCAAAGACTGAATTAAGCATACGAAATCTATTCGTTTATTTACAGAAATATAGTATTTTAAAAATTTATTTCAGTGTAGTGTACAATACAGTTGTTGCCATCACAGAAAACAAAGCTTGAATAATTAGATAATTTTCCAAATTTTTTTCATCCATAGAGCAAAACTTGAATAATTTAAAACAATTTCTAGTTTTAGAATTAACTCTTTTCGTTGCTGTGCCGAATTTTAATACGTCATGAGAAAATAATAAAAGTAAATTAAATATGTAGAATTCAGCTACGTCACAAGAAAATAATGAATAAACATGGGGTTATAAAATTTAAATTAAAGGATTACGATGTCATTTTTAATTTCTTGGAGCCGTTTGGACTTTTAAAAATGTTGATATTGTGATTCAAAAAATGATGTAATTAAAAAATATATATATTATATACACTAGTGTTGTGTAGCAATCAAGCGTTAGGTGGGCGCAGTCCAACTAGTTGTTAAATCAATGAAAAATAAATATTATCAACGCGTGAAACGTTTTTCTGGAAGTATTCCATACATTAAAAAAATATGATAAAGTAAAAAAGTAAAAATTCACAATAATTCTAATAAATTTCACGCACCTGTACAGTAACATCAAAGATAAAAAAAATTCTTAGCATTAAAAGATTTTTAAATCACATTTAATTTTCTTTATCAAAATAATTTGTATATAGAGGAGAGTGGGGTACAATGGACCAATTTTGGAAATTTTAGGTGTTTACTCACAAAGTAATAATTTTTCGCTATTGAAAATATGTGTGTATATTACCTATAAGTTTGGTCTTATGTTGCACTCAATCAAAAGCAATAATTATGTTTACTTTTTTTAATATAAATTTTTGAATAACAACTGACCCCGACCTTGGGATGCAATGATCTATGACATGGGGTACTATGGACCACAGGTCAAATTTAAAAAGCATGCTAATGTAGTATGTTTTTTAATAGTTTAAAATGTAGAATATATTATATTTGTTTATTTATGTCTTATAATCATGCAAATAATGTACATTAATGAAGGTTAAAATAGAAAATGATACATCAGACGATTTTTGTGTCACTGAAAATCTGCTGCTTTCTTGTGAAGTTGTAAGGTCTGGAAAACTCATCATTACAATAGCTTGAAAATTTACAAGAGATATAGCAACACTCTCAGGCAAAAAATGTAGAGATCTTGATTAAGTTTTCGTTGCATGAATCTCACAAAAACAGATTCTTTATCTTTTTTTTTTTTTCTGTGATTAAACCAACAAAATGTAAAACCGTCCTTTTCGTCAAATTTATTTGTATTATTATTTTTTAATTGCATTATTTAATTTAGTTTGTTATAGCTGTATGATATTTGTAAAAATATAAGAATACAAGAGTAACTGAATGGTTATAAAAAATAAATAAGAAGAACCCTCAAAGTAAATTGCTTTCTTATTCATCTTTGAAGATATAATACATCTCATTAAGGTTAACTCTGAAATTTTTATACATAATTTATAGCTAACACTTCAAAAATTCAGATTTCGTAAATCAGTTTATTATGACAAAGAACTGAGATAAATGGACCATGGTCCATTGTACCTCGTCTGGACCTCTCACAGCAATTGTTTTTAAAAAATAACAAATCCTTTTAAAAAATATTTTAATGAGATTAAATATTATAATGGATGACCTTAGCTCTTTATTGTGCTAAATAGCCTGTTCCAGATCATAATTCCTGATAGACGAAAAGAAAATTTTTTTAAGTAAGATTATTTACTTATGGCTACCGTAGACTAAACTTCACGAATAAAATGGCTAAATTGTTAGTCAGGCATGAAGTTGCTGGCTAAGTTTCATCATTGCAGTGCTACTATCTATGTACCAAAATACGAACCATAAAAATAATTAAATAAATAAATTATAGGGAGCGGTCCATTGTACCCCACTCTCCCCTATACTGTAGCATACTTCGTTGTACTAAATAAGCTACTTTCAAAATTCTGTAGTGTATTTAGCACGAAGTAACTCAATCTTTTACAAAAAGAAATATACAGTTTAATTCCACTCGTATTTTCACAATCTGTATTTCAGACACTCATTTTGAGCTTTATAATTTACAAACCATATAGTTTACAATTCACCAAAAGTTGGAGAGCAATTCTCCCAACTAACACACATGAGAGAAAAAAAAATACAGCTCAAAATTCATAGAACAACCGAGATTTAATTTCTTCTCGAGCTCCGCACAAACAATTCCCGTTCTCTTTCATTTTCATTTTTTATTTTTTCCTTCCTTAATAACTAATTGTTGAACCATGGATGAATTTTGCATGCTTTTTGGAATATACTTAGTTCTCGGTAACGTTATAATACAGTTTTTATTCATTTTTTATCAGTTCGACTGTAAAACACAGCGAAACAATATAGTGAATGTTAATTCGGCTGATAAATAACTAATGGCTGATAAATAACTAATAGCTGATAAATATACTGATTTTAATTTACATTAGCATTTTCTTGCGAATGCTTGGATCTAGTAATCTTCTTGTTAGAAATATTTAAGTAATACCTTTCGGCTAACAATATTTGATAATGAAACATACTTCTAAATAAATTAAAAATCTGCTAACAACATAATTATACTTACAAAATAGTTCTGAAATTCAATGGTAAAGAGATAATAATAATTTTAAAAATATGCGTGTGTTCATTTAAATGTAACGTTACTTTCACATTTTTCATTTATTTGTATTATTTTAATGCATATATATGCTATATTTATCTGTTACGTATTTGCCTTTTTCACAACAAAATCTTTTGGTTCAACATAACATTTAAATTTTATAAATAACAAAAAATGTTTGTAAAATAAAAAAAGCAACTTTTTCTTCTTCTTATTATTTTTTTTTTTAAGTGTAAGATTATTTTTGTTATTTTTATGTAAAAAAGTAAATTATGGGCATAAAACATATTTTTTTCCCAAAAGAATTTCTGGCGAATATAATATTTTCCTTCTTATACTGAAATTTTAAATTTAATTTGTTCTCACTTATTTCACAATGCTGCATTTTTCATCTGAATTTGATTGCTTTAATTTTTTAATCATAATAGTTAGCAACAATATGACGGTAATACAAAAATATTATAATCATATTAATATCAATCATATTATAATCATAAAATTATTTGAATTTCATGGCGTTTGTTTAGAAAGTGCTTATTTCTTCATTTCTTAGCATCTGCTTTTTCAGGTTATTTTCTGCAATAGTTTTGAATGTCAATTTATTTTCATTTATTCTACTCTTTATTACACGATTTTTACTTTTTACTTTCCGAACAATACAGTGAGGAAAGTGTTGTAATCATTCAAAAATCCGAATTTGAGATTTTGATTTTTCTATACGTTTCGAGGTCCCCTGAGTCCGTTTTCACTATTTTTACGATGATGTATGTATGTGTGTATGTATGTGTGTGTGTATGTCTGTGAGTGAACTCGCTAGCGTCTAAACGTTTTGTTCAAATGAGCTGAAAGTTGGTACGCATAATGTAAGTCACCATAGTACGAATTCTATTGATTTTGGTGAATCTAGCACTTATAGTTTTTTACATGGACACCAGGAAAAATTCTTTATCATAATGGCCTATGGGGCCAAATTTTTAAAAGTGCGATAGCGTCTAAACGCTTTATTAATCTGAGCAAAATATTTGTACATATGTTATAGGACACGGTTGCACGAACTGTATAGATTTTTGTGAATTTTGCACTTACAGTGTTTTTACAGGGGCACAAAGAAGCATTCTTTATCATTATGGCCTATGGCGCTAAATTTTTAAAAGTGTGATAGCGTCTAAACGCCTTATTAATCTGAGCAAAAAAATTTTATACGTTATAGGTCACAGTTGCACCAACTGTATAGATTTTGATGAATTTAGCACTTACAGTTTTTTTACAGGGACACAAAGAAAAATTCTTTTACATTATGGCCTATGAGACCAAATTTTTAAAAGTGCGATAGAATCTAAACGCCTTATTCCATTGGGCTGAAAATTTGTATGAATATTATAAATCACTGTTGCACTAACTATAAGCATTTTGGTGAATCTAGCATTTATAGGTTTTTACAGGAAAACAACGAAAAATTCTTTATCATCATGATCTATGGGCTCAAAGTTCAGTAGCGTTAAATATAACATCGTGTAATATATGGAGAAAAATACTCAAACACTCTAATATGGGTTTCTCTCTTTTGTTTGTTTAACAACTCCTCTTTCTTTACTTTATCTACAAAACTGTTATTTACTCAATGTTCGGAAAGTCGAGTGGAGTCACTCCAGATTTTTTATGCATTCATTAGAAGAATGTATGGAATTATATAAATTTCCAGATTCCGGTTTTTAGTGATTTTATTCATTTTGAGACGTCCTGGAGATGATTTGGCCCTTTTTAGGAAATGTGTATCTGTGTGAGAGTAAAAAAGATTTTGTGACATCTCTAGATCAAAAACTATTGCACAGAATGTCGCGAAATTTTATACTGGGTTGCACTTGGCATAAATTGGCTTCTATAAACTTTTAGTGATTATCGTCGAACAGGCAAATTCGCAAATTTCCTTTACAGTGTATGTTGAAAGCATTTAATTAACCCACGCTTCAAAAATCCACATTGGATAATTAGAAATTAGAGTTAATTTTGGAAAAGTTCTGAGATTTAGGGATTTGAAAAATGACGTTTGGAAATGGGTTTTTTGCCCTCTTTTGCGAAGGGAGAGAAATTTAATAAATTTCCTTTATAATGTGTGCTGAGTACACTTAACCAACTCAAACACCAAAAATCCACTTCATTGAATAATTTGGAAAAAAGTTATGCTTTTTTTGCTTCTTGGCCTCAAAGGAGGGGGGTGGGGAGATTTGCAAAAAGGTATATATAAAAATACGTGCATACGTGCAACAATTTTAAAGTATTCAACAAAGCATATTCCGAGATTTAATATTTTTAACAAACGAACATTTATATTTACATTTTTATTTACATAGATACAGTGAGATAAAAGAAAAAATGCACACACACACAGGCATACATATACATATGTGTATGTATATACATATCACATATGTATTCATATATATACTTCTTATTCTTAGAAGTAAATCACAACATTGAAAACAATATCAACTTGGGGGAGGGTAGATTTAAAGAAATAAACAAGAGTAGATCGGCTAAATATCTTTTCTTAAAATTGTGGTAATTTTAGATTATAATATGAGCAAAATCAAATCACGAGTGATATTTATTTTTCTATGTTTCAAATTACTCATTCGAAAATTGAAAAGCATTATTTCTACACAAAATATAGAATTTCGCAAAATAAATAAATAAATAAATAAAAAATAAAGAGCATTCATATAACCAATAAACTTTTCATGAAAATAAAATTTTATGTTCCTGGTCTAATGCGATTTCTTTTCAGATGCATTCACTATATTTATTGCATCTGTTATCTCTTTTGCATTTTGATTTTAGATGCCCAACAGATAAAATCTTATTGCATCAAAGATAAAAATGAAAACTTCATCCCTTCTTTATTCCCTATACTTACGAGATTAAATCACTTAGAGAGGAATTGTTGAAACGATCACAAATAAATAAATAAATATCATTTCTTAGTCTTTTGTTTTTCATGAATAAATGATGTAGAAATTGAATTCGGAATCGCTTTTTAGATTCAATAATTGCTATGTTAAGTTAATTTTTTTTAAATATAAGCAAATAAATTTATATTAAAGTAAATAGGTAAATGTTTTTTTATTTCTATTTTTATTTTCATGTTTAGCACTTTTCAACAAGATTGAAAAGATTTTATGACATCGGATTGTTTATCAGTCTGTCTGTTCGCTATCTAATTTCTGGAAATATTGTTCAAATAACTTAAAACTGCTATATGTCATTCAAGTTTATTATGGTATGTTCCGTACTAAAAAAATAAATAACTATTAATAGTACCGTTGATTTGTGTACAGGGGCATCTAACAGAAATTTAAATCATTACGTTTTATGAGAGATGTTTCTATAAAGAATATTTTTATACTATTGTACTGCATAAACCGTATTGAAATTAATATACATTATTCACATGCATGAAAACATGTTTTCTACAGAATATGATGTATGGCAGGTTTATAGGACTAACCAAAACTATCCAGATATACATTAGGATTAAAGAATACATTTACAAGTGTATTTTCAGGTGTGTTATGCTTTTTTAAAATGTAGGATGTAAGGAAATTAATATACATTATTCACATGCACGAAAACATGTTTTCTATAGAATATGATGTGATAAGTATTAATGGCTGATTTATAGGACTAACAAAAATATCCAGATATACATTAGGATCAAAGAATACAATTGCAAGTGCATTTTCAGTTGTGTTATACGTTTTTAAACGAAAACATGTTTTCTACAGAATATGATGTGATAAATATTAATGGCTGGTTGACTAACCAAAAATATACAGATATACATTAGGATTAAAGAATACAATTGCAAGTGCATTTTCAGTTGTGTTATGCGTTTTTAACATTTTATGTGAGTTTAAAAGTGATTAGGACTTCCATGCATCTACATGCGCTCTAATTTCCGTAAAAATGCTTAGAATGCATTGATACTGATATATACACTGATGGAAAAAAAATCCCAACAACAAGAAAAAATTATTGTACAGTAATGAAATTTCAGCAATACATTTGTCTAGGTAACATATTTAATTGATTAAAGTTTCAAGATCACAGGTAGAGCCATTGGCGAGAACAGCCATTTCAAATGTGAAATGTTGGTACATTAGTAACCGGTGTAACCGCCAGAATTTTGAATGCAAGCATGCAAACGTGCATGCATTGTGTCGTACAGGTGTCGGATATCAGTTTGTGGGATGGAGTTCCATGCCTGTTGCACTTGGGTGGTCAATGCAGGAACGGTTAATGCTGGTTGTGGATGACGCTGGAGTTGTCGTCCAATGATGTCCCATACGTGCTCGATTGGAGAAAGATCTGCTGATCTAGCAGGCTAAGGCAACACGTCGACATTCTGTAGAGCATGTTGGGTTACAACAGCGGTATGAGGGCGAGCGTTATCCTGTTGGAAAACACCCCCTTGAATGCTGTTCATGAATGGCAGCACAACAGGTTGTATCACTAGACTGACGTACAAATTTGCAGTCAGGGTGCGTGGGATAACCACGAGAGTGCTCCTGCTGTCATACGAAATTGCTCCCCAAACCATAACTCCAGGAGTAGGCCCTGTGTGTCTAGGCCGCAGACAGGTCGCTAGCAGGCGTTCACCTGGCCTCCTTCTAACCAACACACGGCTATCACTGCGACCAAGGCAGAACCGGCTTTCATCAGAAAACACAACAGATCTCCACTCCGTCCTCCAATGAGCTGTAGCTTGGCACCACTCACGTCGCAAACGGCAGGGGTTTGGAGTCAGTGGAATGCACGCTACAGGGCGTCTGGCTCGGAGCTGTCCTTGAAGTAACCGATTTGTAACAGTTTGTTGTGTCACTGTGGTGCCAAGTGCAGCTCGAATTTCAGCTGCAGACGCAGTACGATTAGCCACAGCCATACGCCGAACACGGCGGTCTTCCCTCTCAGTAGTGCCACGTGGCCGCCCGGAACCCGGTCTTCTTGAGGCAGTACCTTCCCTTGACCACTGCTGCCAACACTCATGCACAGTGGATACATTCCTGCCAAGTCTTTCTGCAATATCGCGGAAAGAAATCCCACCTTCTCGTAGCCCTACTACACGACCTCGTTCAAACTCAGTGAGCTGTTGATAATGGCTTCTTCGTCTTAGAGGCATCCTTGACTAACATTAACCCACTACGTCAAATCTCAACTGTAAATAACGATCACGAACCTTACAGCGCTTATTTAAAGCAAACCTCATTTGCATATTCATAGTGTCGCTACTAGCGGCACACTTAAGCGCGTAGCTCGAAATTTGAATCGACGTCATCTTTCAGATGTATAAACACGCCTACCAAATTTCGTTTATCTAGCACAGCTCCTTCCTGGTGTTGGGATTTTTTTTTCCATCAGTGTATTTGTCAAGTTTATTGTACCATATTCTCTACTGAAAATGATATAAATAGCATAACAGGCAAAAATATTGTGTACAGGACTCTTAAAAAATGTTTGTTGTATGCCGATCTATGACCGATACAATATTTTAGCACATTTTAGTATTTTTTTTACTTTCTGTAAGAATGTATATATATACAGTCGGTAGCAGAAGTATCCGAACACTAGCAAAAATTCCTATATAAAAAAAGTAGAGTTAATATTGTTTTGTTAAATAAATCCTTATCGAATCATGTTCTTAGACTGACTAAGAACATAATTCGATAAGGATTTATTTAACAAAACAGTATTAACTCTACTTTTTTTACATAGGAATTTTTGCAATTGTACGGATACTTTTGTTACTGACTGTATATGTATATATTTGCTTTCTGTAAGAATATATATATATATATATATATATACATAATTATTAAAATATACAAAGCCATTTTTTCTGTAATATAGGGCTCCATCAGCAACAGAGAATTTCTGCTAGTAGACAATCCAAGCCGAAGTTGTGGTCGTCAGCCTGTCGAAATTTTGCATGGTTTTCTCCTACACTCGATGAAAACGAGCGACGTTAACAGTCTTAATTCCAACACCAACACCTATAGGGTGTGAATAGCGTAATTAGTTGGTTTACAGAACATCACAAAATTGTTAACGCTAATTTTTCCAGAATATGTTAATATTACGCAAAAATTTTAATAAGAACGCTAAAATACGTGGAAAATTTATTTATTTTCTTTTATTTTATGATTCTTTCTAAATCATTGATTAAATTTTTAAGCTTGTTGAATTATAATTATTTTAGAAAGTATGTTTTTTTCCTGAGAAAAAAACAAATTTAAATTTTGTATTAGCGTACAGAGATAATATAAAATATTTTCTTAAAATTTGAGATTAATTTTCATTCTTTATATTTATAAGTTAGGTATTATGCTATCACAGTCATCGGTGATTGATACTGTATTTTCCGTTCAAGTTCGCATCAGTAACCGACGAATGAGAGTGTCAGAGAGACATAAAACTGAATATATATATATATATATATATATATATATATATATATATATACACTGTTTTTAATTACCTTTTTAAAGTAATTGCTTAAATTTTATTTTAACAGCGCGCTTGGCCTGATGGGAATTTCTTTTTTATTAATTCGTGTGGCACTTAACGTGTTAAAAATTAAATAATTCTTTCAGTTACTTTAACTGTACCAAAAATTACTTTAAATGGAAAAACTAAACTGCCTTTTAAGTATTTTGTTGAAATATTAAATTAATATCAGATTTCAGGCATGCTTTGCTTTTTACAAAGGATAACAATTGTAAAATCTAAATTTGGTTCCTTCTTAGGATTCACGAGATTATATCAGGAAAATCTTAGTTCGATTTACTTTCGCTTTTACATTTTAAATAAATACTTAATAGTATTTCCTGAAAAATAAATAAATAAAAATAAATTATTCTTATATGCAATTTGGTACATTTTTATAAGGAATGTTGTGAAGAAATACTTTTCATGAAAGCTACGTTCTGTAGAAAATATTACTTTGATTTAGTATTGCAGTTATTATTGCATTTTATTTAAGATTTCACTGCAGAACATGAAGTAGTAAATTAGAAAACGTGAGTTTATACGGCATTTTCTAATCTTGTTAATACATTATATGTCTACAGATTTTTTTTTTTTTTTTAAGGAAATACCCTAATAAATCTTCAGGTAGGAATTTCTTAAAATAAAATTAATTATAGAACTAGCTCAGCTGTGCCACTTATGATCAAGCTACATACAAACTTAGAATACGTTGCCTCAAGTGTGCCTGCGCAATTCTAGTGCTGCATTACTTAATTCAACCAATTAAAAATTCTGTCCAAAATTCGCAGTAGCACAGAACATACTTTATAAGTGATTTTCGTTTAATCTTTCTATTCTCTTGAAAAATAATACGTTTTACACCTTGGATCGTTTAGTATTAACTTAAGGCTTTTCAAAATAAATATTTTATAAATTATTTTGATTATATATATATATATAAATGATAGATATCGTAATAAATTTTAATCTTAAAATTTAGCAATTAATAGATACGAAACAATACCAACTCACAAAAATATAGAACTTATTTTAACTTAGAGGAAAGACTGACACAAAATTGTTACGATTTAGATTAAGAACCAATAAGAGACAAAATAACTTAAATTACTTACGCCGACATGAATGATTATAAAAAAAGGACCATTAAACTTTATGACAGAGAAAACAAATAAAAAACCACAGAAATAATCGGATAAAAATGCTTAAAATTAGAAGTAAATACCTGTCAGGGGGACTGTACTTCATAAAGCTGTAAAAGCTGCATCGATTTCGTAAAACAATATAATACGTAGCTAATCATAGCAATTTATATCGTTTCAGCCCCGATGAAAGCAGCAAAACCATATAGAATGAGAAATTAAATGAAATATTAAATTAAAACAAATATTAAATAAAATCTTCATGGATACCAGAGAGAAAACTAGAAAAATGCATAGTATCCACATGTAAAACATTTAACACAAACTGGAGAATAGGATGATGCCAACAAAAAATGAAATTAAAAATAATATATATATCAAGCAAATTTTGTATCACTCATAATTTTTCTTTCCAGTTCTTTCGCATCGTCTATATAACCCCCCCCCCCCCCCCTAATCTTAGTTATTTAAAACCATAAGTGATTTTGAAAATTAAAAATCTTTTGATAAAATTCGAAAAATTAACATTTCTTCCTTTCTATTACTTACAGCATCGTTTACAAGTTTTTATGACAAGCAAAACTCACCTCAGTATTTACTTACATATTCTTTTCAGAGAAAAAGCTTTGCCATGATGTAGAACTTGTACACGCATTTATTGAGATCTGTGTATGGAATGTTTTCTTAAAATGTTTCTGGTACAAGTATAATGTATACTTTATCCATTAATACTTTTTGATGTTTTAATTTATAAATGCATTGATTTACAAATATTTCACTCAAGATTAAGCATACACATCATTAATATTTAATATGAACTAATTTACAACCATAAAAATGCATTTCAAAGAATGACTGCTCATAGATTGTAATGTACGCAATACATTTTGTGTGACCATGTAATATATGTTAGTTTTCAATTTAAAAAAAAATCGCTATTAATATCTATACCAGATATCCGTTTCACTTTATTTGAAGTATTTTAAGGGGATTAAAATGTAAATTAAAATATTACCGCCCATAGACTGAAACATATCCAACTTTTTATGTGTAATCCATAAAAAAAATTAACCATGAATTCTGTGTACAGCACTTTTAATGAGGAATAATGTGCGTTTATTCTCAATAACATATGCTATTTTTTAAATAACCAGTTGATATTTATAAAAAGAATTTACAGTTTGCAGAAGGACAGACAGAAGAACTGACATCATACAATTTTAAGTGTGTTAAGCTAATTACTAGAAATAAAGATAAAAAAAATTACAGTTAAAAAGTTGTTATTCTCTTTCAGTTAAAAGTATTCTCTTTTAAAAATCTACTAGATCTGTTAGGGGGTGGTGGAAGAGGGGTTACCAACCACCCTGTAAATCGATTCAACGATTCAGGTAAGACAGGTCATTCGACTCATTGACAAATCCAATTATGGAAACGCGGAAAACATTAATAATTCAAGCATGCTAATGTTAAAGCATAAAATGAATATATGGGATTCTATTATCCCTAGAAGTAAATTTATTATGGATGTCCTGGACAAATGAGCCTAGACAAACGTGACTGGATGTAAATAATATCTGTACAAGAGAAATGCTCCGATTGATGTCATAACTGACAATACATTTTACTAACTATGACCATAATTGCATCATGAATAACGATTTTAAGTAGTTAAAATTCAACGAGCCATCGCAAATGTATGATATGAGATTCATTATTATATGGATTTCAGTTAAAATATCTTTAATTTTTAACTAACTTTCTTTCTTTCTTTTTATTAATAGTTATCTCGTTATTTTCTTTGAAATGTAATTTTCAATTTAAATTATAGTGCAGATTTTTTTTTTTTTTTTTCAATATTTTTTCTTTCTAAAACCTACATTAAAGTTTTCAGCAAATCAAAAGCTGAAAAAAATCGTTAAAATTAATTAAAAGACCTGTTATATGTATTACATATAAATTCGTTTAAGTTATTCTTTTAACTTTTTTTTTTCAATAAGTCTTAAAAATACACTGAAACATACTCTCAATAGCTTGCTTATTTTTGCCTTCTATTTGACGTATTTTTATTTTATTTATATGCTTACTTTATTTACTTTTTTTTTTTTAAATCGCCATACTATAGATATACGAGGATTGTTCAATAAGTAATAAGACTGTATTTATATAGTAAACCGATTACCTTTCATCGTCACCATTCACATAGTTATTTTCGAAGTAAATATTATGAGGTGAACTGCATTTGACCAAATATTCTGCCCACTACTTAAACGCATGTTATGAGAGTTGTTTCAAAATCGCCTTCGCAGCTTTTACACTACTTTATTGATATTGATTGCGACCTCTTACAATTATCTCGTGTTCAAGAAATAGCCAGAAATCACCTGTTGATAAATCAAGACTCTATGGAGGGTCAGTTAGCATCTCTGTTATTCGTCTGCAAAACATCTACTATACAACAAGCAACATGTGCAATATCATGGTGCAATAATAAGTTATTCAGAAGCAATGAAAAAATCTCTTTTGATGTTCTGCGATTTTTTTCTGATGATAGTCCCTCTTCTGTTGATTATTATCTCTGTGGTGGACGTTGAAAGTCTTCCAGCACGTTCAAGATTTTACACATTTTCTTTTCCTTCCGTAGAAGCTTCATGCTAACTAAAAATGCTTGCTTCGTCGTAGAAAGCTCCTTGTATCATGCTAAATGTGTTACTAAATGATAATTTTTTGAAAAAAATAATAATAATAATAATGTTTTGAAAAAAAAAAAAAAAAAAAAAAAAAAAACTTTCCAAGAGCGCTTTCATTTCGACGACTGCCCAGAGTTCGTAGTTGTGGCAATATAGATTATTAAACAAACAATTTAATCACATAGCACTTTGGCACATCAGCCTATATACGACATATATCGACTTCTTTTGTTAACACAAACAATAAAAATTATTCATTTAACACATATTGCTTATTAAATAGCCTACATATAACTTTCAAAAAATACTATGTGTTGTTTTAAAAGTGCCACTTTCATTCACTGTCATACTTTTTAAAAACAACTTATAGCAGTGTTGCAGAATTAGTAGAATTATTAAATGTCATAACAACTAAACAGAGTCCAATAGCAAAGCTCTCAAAATGAGGCTCTCTCAATCTCTCTCTCTTTTCATTTATTTTATAGAGATACATATATATAATGAAAATAACCTTTGAAACTATGTGACGGTTGTTAAAATAAATTTTAATATTAGTTAAATGATGTTCGTGTAGAGTAGAGATGTCAATTGTTTTGCTTTGATTCAAAAATTCGATCTCAAATAATTATTTTAGTCTCTGTTTTTCATACGCGTTAAAACAAAAAATTGACTGGTAATTATTTTATTTATTTATTTATTTATTTATTTTTTTTTTTTTATCATTTCAAGAATTTTTTTTATTGGTCTCATATTTGAAAAGTGCATATTTATTAATAATATTTACTCTATTCTAGAGCATAAATAGTAAAAGAAAATACTTTCATACGTCACTAAAACTATTGAATTTCAAAACTGAATTATTAACAGCTGCTTATGTACTGAGTTTCCTTATTTACATGTACTTATTTATACTGAATAAAATAAAAAATGTGCAAGACCTTATTTGTAATTTGTGAAGGTTTTGAAAAAACAGGTACCAAATAATAACACAAAGCGAGTGAACGTGTACTATTAGTTTTTTATTAGGCACATTAGTTTTATCGGATGTATCAGATTCTAATAAAAATTTCAGTTTGAAAGAAAAAAAAAATTGGTGTGTTGCGTAAACAAAAATCTAAATATACACATGGTCTGAAGAACAATTAATTATCAGGGGTCGATCCAGGTTTTAATTTTTGGGTCCCTTTTTTGTGAAAAACAAAATATTTTTGTGAAATTTTATTTATTCTTGTGAAATATAAAATATTTTTGTGAAAAAGTAAAATATTGTGTAAAATCTTGAGTTTTTATAATCACTTTATGTAATGTTTAATATGAAGTTAATAGAGTTTCGTTGAGACAAATTAAGGCATAAATTAAAAATAATACTGAAAATATGAAAACATTTAATGGAAGGATCATTTTTATAAAACAAAATCTTGTGAAGGGACTCATTTTATAAATTTGAATTTTGTGAAGGGTCCCTTTGTATGGATTTGAATTTTGTGAAGGGTCCCTTTTTATGAATTTGAATTTTGTGAAGGATCCCTTTTTACTATGTGGAATTTTGTGAAGGGGCCGCAAAAGGGACCCAAATTTTGTCTGGATCGACCCCTGATTATGAAATGAATACCTTAATCTGGAGAAATCTTCAAAGCTATTTATTGTTTTTTTTTTTTTTTTTTTTTTTTTTTAATAAACTTTTTAATGAAAAAAGCTCACGTTTTCAGGGATAATGCAGAAAACTGATATCATACCTACAATAAAGTATTGAAATAAAGAAAGTAAAATTTTATCCATTGTTTCCATGTATGCATTTCAAAAGAATAAAAGAATATAAAGAAGGGTAATTTAACAAAAGAACTTATTACCCAATTACATCACAGTTGCAACTAAGTATTGAGATAAAAATAAAATAAAATTTTATCCATGGTTTGTATGGTTTTGAAAGATTCTATATATATATATAATGCAGTCATTTTTGAAAATAATAAAATCATACCCCCTCAAGTCATTATCAATATCATCAAATTATAAGTAATATTTTACGAAATTTAGTTATATTTTAAGAAATATTGAATATATTATTAAATATTAATTATATATGACTGTGTAAGGTTGAGACCATGGAAGGTCACCACAGTTTTAAATAGAGCTCCTATAAACACAGGCTGACTCACATCGAAAATGTTGCCTAAATCGAAACTGCACTATTCCTACTTTTTCTATTTTTTCGAAATCTTGCCAGTCAAAACCACATCTCTGAATGACTTGGATAATTAATTGTTGAACAACCACCCATAATTTCTAAAATTTGTTTGATAAAAGTTGAAAAAAGACAATAGCAGTGGGCAACAAATCGAGTTGTGAGTCAGCTCCCCTTTTTAGGATCCTTAGTTTTAAATTTGAGCTGGATACAGCGACTCCCGTTGACGCAATAGATGGAAGTTTAGGATCCTTCGACGCCAACAATCGGCGAAGTTTCAGGTTAGGTTGGAATAGTTTTGCGTCAGCATAGAGCTGCAACGGAGGAAGTAAGTTGCGGAGTGTAAGTGAATACGAAGAAGCTTTAAAGTTTTGTTAAGTGAAGAGATTGGAGTTGATTGAATTAACCCGTTAGTAGTCGCTATAAACAGCGCCACCTATTACAGATTGCGCACTTTTTATTTAAATGTCACCAATAATTTTAAGAAATTATGTGATCCACGTTTCTTCCATTTTATCCGAGTTTTATGTATATCAAATGCCACTTCTAAAAATTTTTGGTGGCTATTGAATAAAAAAATCTGGCAACACTGAAGAATGGGCGGCAAATCGACCAACTAGCGACTACTAACGGGTTAAGGATAAATATGAAGGTATTTTTGGTAAAAGGTGTGGTGCAGAGGCGAATAGTGTTTATGCTAGCACTTAACTATAGTTTGCGGTGTAGATGTGATTAGCTCTTATGCGAGCGTAAGTGATAGTAGAGATTTTGTAGTGTTGCAGAATAGAATAATTTTTGCATAAAAGGAGTTGTCGGACAAGGGGAATCCCGCCGTCAATCGTCGACTGAGAGCAATCTTCATTAAGCTTCTACTATTTCGCCTAAGCAGTCGTAGCCGAGTGGTTAAGGCGATGGACTTGGGGTGAGGCTATTTCTTTATATTTCTTTAAGTTATTTTTCTAAGTTATCTAAAATTGCTATTGAGTTCGAGGGCCAGACTTACCCCCCCCCCCCCAACATCTAAGTGCTAAATAAAGCTTGATTTATATTTCAATTGTGTCTCATGCTATTTATTACTTAGTTAATTATTTAAGATGGAGTTTGCAGTCAAGCAAACCCCACAACTGTACACTATCAATTATTAAGAAATAGTTATTTATCTGAAAGATCAGACGCAACCATGTAAATTTACACAGCAACGTGTCCATATTCAATAAAGATACCTCACATTTTTATTATAATTAATTCACAAAATCGATAATTTTAATTTTTTAGAAAGTTTTAAATAAAAATTTTATTTTTTTATTTTTATTTTTTTAAATAAAAGTAATTATTTTCTTTATAAAAAAAAAAAAAAAAAAAAAAAATCATTGTTATTTACAATTTTAAATTACAGCTTTTTTAAATAGTGTTTTTGATTTATATTTTAAAATATTTTATGATATTTTTAAAGCATTTATTATAATATAAAATATTGCAATAAAATTTTAAATCTTTTAACTATTCAAATTCTGAATAAATTCACAACTAAGTATTTTCTTGCTTTCATTATTTAGATAGATTATTAATGTCAAATACACATATTTAAAAAAAAAAAAAAAAAAGCAATAGCTTTGTTTAAATATTTTCTCATTTTTCATCCTGTAATTTCGTTAAAACAAAGCGTTTGCTATTTCGTTCAGATCTTTTGGTAGAATAATGATATCATCAACTTTCACTTCAAATAACAAACCATCTTAGCATGTTAAAATAATTTTCTTTTGCTAATCATGAAAATTATCTCAAGTTGAAGGATCTACTTTGTTAGAGCACTTTAACTCTCCTCGAATTCATGTGATATATATATTTTTTTTTTAATAACCTGGTAGGGCACTCACTCTACTTTTTCTTACCCTAAATAAATATGTACAATTTAAGATGTATATAAGAGTTACTGTATTCGAGTATTGTTCACCTATTTTAAAAACAGTTTTTATTTTACAGTTTTTATATATATAGTCAATTTGAGAGGAGCTGTAGATTTCCCACTCCCCCACCAATCCTCTTTAAATATTGTAGCTTCATTAATAAAATATGTAAGAATATTATTAAGCTTAAAAGATAACTTGAATAATTTTGGAGAATTTTCGTTTACACTACTCTTCGAAACTTATCTGATTATTTTGTGTAGCCCTGTATGTTGTCTATAATTTTCATAATCACATAGATAAAATACTAAAATTGAGCACAGACAAAAAAAAAATCGTAATACTATTTGAAATGAATTTTGAACAATTTCCAATCATGTGGTCATTATATCAAAAAAAATTTGTGTGGCCCTAAAAGTAGGAGTGGGTGATGTCACTATTTCAGTATCACGATATATTGTCAAGGCAAAATCGCGATGTCACTATGTATCACGATATTGGACTTAAATATTTTTGAAATTCTTTCATAATGCTAATTTAAATGTCAATTCTAGATAAATAATAATAATAAAAAAAATCTCGAATTAAATGTGACAGGCTCATTATATCATAAGATATATAGAATACACTAACTTCTTTTATATGTACAACTTCCTATTAATGGAACACCATATAAACATCAATATAGAAAGACAAATAATGGAAATACATTGATGCACAAATTTAATTCATAAATTACTGTGTTGTCATGTAACAGTATTATACCATTTAAACACATTCAACCGTCTCAGAATTTTACTTAAAAATGTTTCTAAAATGCATAATTAAGTGAATAAACTTTTGTAAAATCTTCTTAATAAGAAAAAAGCCCAATTTTGTCCGAGATAAAGCTGAAACTAATGTCATAGCTACAAGAATAAAGAAAATAAATCTTTTTCCGTGGTTTGAAGGGATTAATAAAATAACTGAAAAAGAATGATTCAACAGAAAACAATTGACGTCACAATTGCAACAATGTATTGAGAAAAAATAAATTTTACCTGCGATATAAAACAAATAAATCGAGAATAAAAGACAATTTAAATGAATAGATGTAATTCTATGTAAGGACCATCAATTGGTGATATACCGCTTTTCTTTCTCGGCCACCACTGTAAATTGCCAAATTGTCATAGCATAGTTTTTCAAAATATCCATTTTACATTCTAAGTTTAGTGCATTTACTATATATAATACAAGTTGATATAGTTATTACTTTCCCGTAAACAGGGTTACATTGCATCATAACAGCATTATTTCTCAGCCAATATGCACACAAATTGAATAAATATAGCTTTTCGTCACGACTCTCATTTCTATCAAATTTCGTGCATTGATACGCTATAGAAACTGCGATATAGCCTTATCTTACATGGCGGAAATTGCATATAATCTATTTGGGCGGTATATTTCAAAATCTAATCAGCGCCAATTTAAGTAAAGGTTGAACCAAGTATAAAGTTTTGCTAAATTCCGTCCTTTTGTTAATGAGATACAATATCTACAAAATTGTGCTATCACACGACAGACGTTTTCTAAAAATGGTCCAATCCTGTGTAAAGACTCCTAAAAATGAATAAATATTCATTGAAAACTGGTAATCAAAAATTCTCATGAACCGAACATTTTCGTCTTTTGTAAACTAAAGACATAAATAAAAACATGAAACCTAAACTCAAACACACACAAAATAAGTAAATAAGTGAATGATCATATAAAAATAACGATATAAATTCTTTTATTATACACCAGCAGGCTTTGCCCGCTTCGCTGGTCACTATATTGAAATGAATTCTCAAAATACCATATCATTAATAATGATAAAAAAAAAAAAAAAAATCATCAAAATCAGACAAAATCTAAGTTAAATTTCTCGATACCTTCGGTACCGGTTTTCCTACACGCCACACTTCGCAAAATCCCTTTATTGTGCATGTTGCATACACATACCAAACTGACACATTAGATAATCTCGATCCTGAGATTATTTGAAACAGAGTTATGTTTTAAAACGTGTTTTTTAGCCCCCTCCCCGCCCCGCTCTTAAAGATAAGAAGGAAGAGGGAATTTCACAAAATATCTTTATATTATGAGTTAGATACATATAACTGAGCCACACATCGAAAATCTCCTTCCTAAGATAATTTAATGCAGAGTTACGCATGGATACATGTTTACCCCCCCCCCCCCGCGTCCTAAAGAGAGGTAGGGTGGAATTTCACAAAATCACTTTGCAGTGTGTGTTGAATACGCATAAGCAGTTCACACATCAAAAATTGCAATTCTAAGATAATTTGAAACAGAGTTACGCATGGAAACATGTTTTTTACCCCCTTAAGGGGGGGATAGCACAGAATTTCAACTAATCCCTTTGTAGTTTGTGTGTGTTGAGTACGCATAACCAACCAGCATATTAAAAAATCACTTTCCTAAAATAATCTGGAGCAGAGTTACTCTTTAAAACGTGTTTTTGCCCCCCCCACCATTAAAAGGGGGAAAGGGAAAATTTCACAAAATCCCTTTATAATACGCGTTAGAAACGCATAACCTGCCCGCACATAAAAAATCGCCTAAGATAGTTCGGAGCAGAGTTGCGCATGGAAACATGATTTTGCCCCTACCCCCCACCCCCAAGGGAGATAATGTAGAATTTTAGAAAATCCCTTTGTAGTGTGTGTCTTGAGTACGCATAACCAATCGACATATCAAAACACCGCTATTCTGAGATAATTTGGAGCAGAGTTACTCTTAAAAGCGTTTCCCCCCCACCCCGCCCTTAAAAGGGAGGAAGGGAAAATTTTGTAAAAGCCCTTTATAATGCGTGTTCGGAACTCATAAACAACCCTCACGTAAAAATTAATCTTACTGAGATAATTTGAAGCAAAGTTAGGCTTGAAACATGTTTTTTGCCCCACCTCCCAGACCCAAGTGGGGGGAAAGGACGAAATCTTACAAAATCTCTTTGTAGTATGTGTCTTGAGTACGCATAACGAATCGACATATCAAAAAATCGCTATCCTGAGATAATTTGGAGCAGAGTTACACTTATAAGAGTGTTTTTGCCCCGCCCTTAAAGGAGGGGGAGGGAAAAATTTCGTAAAATCATTCTACAGTGCATGTTGGGAAGGTATAAACAACCCACACATAAAAATTAATCTTGCTGAGATAATTTGAAGCAAAGTTATGCTTGGAAACGGGTTTATTGCCCCCCCCCCCCCGCTCTAAGGTATATAGATAAAACTGCTTAGAAAGATCTCCACGAGGGATACTTCACTCAGACTTAAGCCAATGACGTTGTAGTCGGCTTTAAAATCTATTACAGAACACAGCGCAGCACATAAATTCAGAGGCTATAGTAGACACTGCCATAAGTCTGTTAAATATTTTGACACATTTTTGTGCATTATAGGCGTCCTGAAATTCAGTTATGGTGAAACTTTTCATCATAAAATAGTTGCAACTGATGAAGTTTCAAACTTTCATACCATCTGACTACAGATTTTCAACAGCATATAATAAAAAATATCAGAAGTTTTAGTACTTGCTGCAACCCAGTTTATAGAATGATTCCTCTATTTGACATGATATCATTCCCTGTTAACTTTATCGTGATATGCATATTTTAATTTGATCGATATTTTCACATAACATGGAATACAAAATTAATTTTCGTGTTATACAAATTTTTGCCATCATTTGTTTTTTAAACAATGTATCCAATATTTCAGTTCAACAATTGAATAAGCAATTGCAACAACTACTTAATAAAAAATAATTGTTTGATAAACAACAATGTTTATATACATATATATTCACAACAATGAAGAGCTTCTCTTTTTAACAATTTTCTTCAGTCTAATTTCTGACCCTCATCTGAGAATGATGTATCTTTCGTTCTTAGGCGTTTTCTTCGTGAGTTACTTTTTAAAAAAGTTCCGCATGTGGTTTATTTTTAAAATTTTCGAACATCATCCTATGGATGATGCTCGAGAAAGATATGCGTGTCCAGTGACTTCCATCTTTGCTGGACGTTATTTGTTAATGAATAAAGATAGTCAAAATGTTTATAACCCAGCTTTATATAAAGCTTGTGTTCGCAAGCATCCAAAATTGGATATAAAAAAGCTGCCAAAAGTTGATAATATTATTTCAATGCCTGAGACTGTTACTGATGAACCTCCGTTCACCGAAGTGGACTCAGTTCAGTCTCAGGTAGTGGACGCACTCGATGAAAAAGAAACAGTTGCTACTGCACTGCCTGATAATTCTACTGACGAACCTCCGTTTCAAATCGAAGTGGAATCAGTTCTTTGTCAGACAGTGGAAACGGTTATTGAAAATCAACCAGTTTCTGTTTTTCCACATCATAAAAAAAAGAAATTCCGAAAATTGAGGAATTTTCTGTAAATATGTTGTTGTTGTTGCATTCGTAGTGTAAAAGATTAAATTACCTCGGGATGCTTGCTGGCAGTAGGCAAGGGGACCTGCCTTATCAAAACTACCCATGAGAAACGATGCATGGCGACCTCCACGTGGTGTTTCTCGGGTAACGCTAACAGCCATGTGCATTTAATTTAGATAAAGTTGTTATTATAAGGTTTCGTTCGAGCGTATGTGTGTGTGTTTTTATTATTGTTATAAAATATATCCAGTTTTTTTCTATAATGAATATCCGCTATTTAAATTACAAATTTCGGAAATTTCAATTCTTCATATATTCACCTACATTCACCTACTTGAAACTCGATATTATAAATTTTTAAAGTAACTACATCAAAATTTATTTTTTGAGCATTCTTAAGCTGAATAGTTAACGTCAAAAAGTTCAAAACTTTAAAATAGGTTATATCATCCAAGTTCTATGAAAGAAATGACCGTCGCCAATTGTTCATCTGCGCAGCACTAGTGCGGCGTAAAACCCAACCATCATCATCATCATCATATATGAAAGAAATAATAAAAACGTATTACAGTTTAATGTTAGAGAATACTTTTAATTTAATATTTATTTTCGAATTTTCTGAGAATTATTAGATTAATTTTCGTCCAAAGCCACCAGAGTAAACAAACAAGATAGAAGTACCATTTTATCCATTAAAACTTTAACCACGAGAGAATTTAGGGAACCAACGATAAACAAATTAAGAAAACAATTATTTGTAGTCACTCAGTTTCATAAAAAAAAAATGGGAATGATTTGTATTAATGTGATGTTATGTGCAAGGCCGTAGGCAAAGGGAGGGTCCCTCCCTCCCACCGAAATAAATGATGAATGATTAGTTTTCGTGTACTCTCATGTATGAAGCAAACATTGCTGCCTAGAAAAAGGTTTAAAAAATACTAACCCACCTACAAATAATTTTATAAAACTCATTAAATCAGTTTAAGGGATCTTCCCATTATATCTTTTTTTTTTTTTTCTATATTTAAGGTTTAGAGTGTCGTAAAACCTATTCTTCTTTAATCTTTCTATATTTATTCGCTTAATTTCATCCACCTTCGTACTATAGCTATAATATATTATCCTACGTCAGGAATTCAATCTTTCTACTTTCTTCTGTACTTAACAAAAGAAAGTATTGGATTCATAAAAGTTTTCAACTTCCAGTTTTCGATGGATTTACATGTTTTCAGATATCTAGAACTAGAACACGATTGACCATTTTTAGAAATTATCTATCTGTGTGGGAGGAAAATTTTGTTCCAATCGTATCACTGAACAGAATTGCATGTAAATTTATATGCAGTTGCACCATGACATAAAATAGTGCCTATTGTTTTTTGGCGAAATTTGTCAAACAGATGGCGTTGCCATCCGGATTTTTTTTAAGTTCTTAACTTGGTGGTATAGACCAAAATTTCTCATAAACGTACACAATGAGAATTATTTTTAACGAATCATTAGGAAATTAAAAAGAATTGTTTATAATTGTAATAATCAAATAGAAAAAAAAAAATGGGCACACAGTAGCAACGCTTTCCTCCTGTGGTTAAGTCCCCTACGAGAGGGCAAATATTCGATATGGGAACCTTTTAAAAATTTCGTCAATATATTTAAAACGAATAATTGAACTATTGATCTGTGATATCTAAATAAAAGTTGTCGATTTTTCTTTTTTTTTTTTTTTTTTTTTTTAAGTTTTAATTAAGTTATTTGTTTGCAATGAATTTGTATAGGAAAACATAGAAGAAAGGTTTGCATGCAAGGGCCAATTAATAATAGGCATGCGGGACATGTGACCTGAGTAGCAGAAGGCCATAAAACTGGCCCTGAAAATAACATTTTGCTTTTTATGCCTACAAATGGTATCACATAATGCAATTTCTGCCGTATTAGTCTTATAAACGGGTATACGAGGGGTGATCAGGAAAAAAGGTTACAAGTCAAATAAAGAAATATTTATTAACAATAGACAGAAAATAGAAAAGAGAATTAAGAGGCATATGTGCCTATCATTTTTCGGCATAATCACCAAGTCTATTTAGGCATTTATCAGAACGCAGAACCAACTTCTTTAACTCGTCTTGGTAGAAATCAGGTCCCTGTCCATTGAGCCAGGTCTCGGCGGAAGTTTTCACAGCACTGTCTAATAAGAACTGTGTGCCGGATAAGTGCTCCTTCAACCTCGGAAACAGGAAATAGTCACTGGGTGCCAAATATGGGCTGTATGGGGTGACTCCAGATTTCTCACCTGAACCATCGCAACAATTCCTGGGTTGCTTGAGCAGTATGGGGCCTAGCATTGTCATGCAGGAGGATGACACCTTCACTCAACATGCCCGGCCGTTTGCGTCAGATGCTTCACGGACACATTCTTTGCCCATAAAAATCGAATCACGGCTCGCACTTCCAGACGAGACCATTTTTCTCAGCTGTATGACAAGTAACACCATCTGTCTCCACTCTGGGGAAACAAAAGTTCTCCACAATATGTAGTTTTCAAATGCTGCAGCTTGTAACCTTTTTTTCTGATCACCACCCCTCGTATATGTGGTGATTGTGCTAATTGGTGCACAGAGCGAGAAAGGGGCGGGCCGACGAAAAAATTTGTTCCCCGGGGCCTAACATGAAGTTAATCAGGGCTTGTTTGTGTATGCGTATGTGCTTTTCTTTGTGTGTGCGTGTGTACGTTATTATAACATTCTCTGTCGGTGACCTCCCCTCTGCAATTTCTTCACCATGAAGCAATTTGGAGCCGAGTTATGCTTATAAAGGTGTTTTTGCCTTCTGTCCTCCCCCCGGGGGTAACGGGGTGTATTTCACAAAATCCCGTCTTAGTGGGCGTCAGGGTCCTAAAACCAACGTGCTCACAAAGAATTGCATCTTTATCTCCCATAGAATCGCCACGGCCATGTTGAATCAGAGATCAGCGTATCATGAGTAAAACAATTGCTTTGGTTTGTTTAACGAAATAAAAATATAAAAATAAATAACACCAACTTTTCGCTATATTGATCAGATATAATAAAATATTTGAAAGAAATTAAATAATTGTTAAAATATATATTTAAAAAAAAGTGTAGTTGGTTGGTTGGTTGGGTTTTACGTCGCACTAGTGCTGCGTAGATGGGCAGTTGGCGACGATCTGGGACTCACCCCTAGAGATGATCCGGAGACATACCATCGCAATTTTGATCCTCCACGGAAGGGATGGCTCTCCCGCTTCGGTGACCCCCAGAGGTATAATTTTTTATGGGAACATGGAGGACATTTCGGCCACGACAGATTTTACGTGCACCAGCCACCATTAGTGTACACGACGGTCTTTGGCCGGCTCGAGTACCGAACCCGCAATCTTCCAATTACGAGGCCGGCGCTCTACCAACTGGGCTACCATGGTTTTCATTCCATCTAGCGGCCAATATTTCCAAATGAACGCATTTTAAAATTTATTACTGCTTTCCTGCTTGAATCTCATAAAAATTTAAATTACACTGCGCTGAAAAAAAAAAAAAAAAAAAAAAAAAAAAATTCAAGCTCTGATACCATTCTTACTGATTCTTATGTAAAATGACCTCCTCAATCCGAATATGACTCCCATTTTGCCCAGTCACCCACTGTTTTCTAGGGACACCATCCCCTTCCTCAATTTTTATCACTGTTCGACAAATTTATGACTATGAATTTGATTTGGAGAATGAAAAAATAACTAATTTAACACCTAAAAACAAAAAAATACATAATGTTTAATAAATAACATTTATAATAAATTAAAAAATATATAAGAAATGTAATACATAATTTCAGTGGCAAATCCCCCCCCCCCTCCCCCCTAAATTTTTCCCTTGCAGCAAATGTTCATGTTTTAGAAATTTTTTCAACTCTGTAGCCCCTCAGAAGATATTTAACAGTTAAAATAATCCTCCCCCCTCCTAAAAATCAAATTTATAGCGAAAAAATCACCGAAAAGTGATGAAAATTCGGGGGCCGTTCCTAAAAAACGGTGGGTTGTAGGGCAAAATGGCCGTCATATTCGGAATCAGGACTTCATTTTGCCTAAGAATTTGGAAAAATGGTGTTGGGGGCAATTTTCATGCCAAGCAGTGTTATTTAACATTGGTTTACATACCAAAGTGACGTTTCTGACATCTTTTCTTTTAAATCTGTGGTAGTCAAATCAAATCGCCCACTAGTGAGGATTTCAGCTTTTATGGAGGGCGGTAAGGGTTTTGACCGGTACTAAAGCCTTTATTATTATTATTATTATTACTAGCAAACCCGTGCGAAATATTCGCACTTTCTTTCTTTTCCTATTTACCTTTAAAATTTGAAACTCATAAATGTTATACTAATTTCACCACCTAATTAAAATTTTAATTTACCAGAAGATAAATTATTATTAAAACCAAAGGGACTAGCAGGATAAGGTAGGGTCAGCGGCCCCAGAAAGGTATTTTGAAAATGACTCGTGTGGTAACATTTGCGAGATATAAAACTACCATTGACACAAATTCAGCCTCTCATCTCGCTGCGTTCTGGAGATAACGGATCAAATAGACGCTGGAGGGGGTAATTTTTAAAATTGATTTTTATGAAAACTATTACAGCTACACTAATGAAACAAAAATTGTTCGTTAGACAAAATATTAGTCTACATTATATATTTTTTGTAGAATTTTTCTATCGTATTTACTATTAATAAAAAATGAAAATATTTTTTTTTTTTTCAAGATTTTATTCCTAGTTCATGCAGAAGTACAATCACAGAAAAAATATATAATGTAGCTTACTATGTCTATAAAAAAAAAAAAACTCGGGGAACGCATAACTTGTCAGCATTGCAAAGGCTACAGAGACCTGTTTACGCACTTGGCGTTAATTGGGTTGCGATATCGGGCGATTTAGCGATGATTTCGGAAAGTTTTTTCTTTTTCTTTTTTTCGATTAAAGTAAAAATATTTTTTCAGAGTATATTTTTTAGTTTCTTTAGAAATGAATTTACACTAAATTCATTACTTACAATTTATTGTAAATCCATATTACTGCAAATTATGTAATATACTACATTTTACCTTGAGAGAGAAAAAAAAAAAAAAAAGGTTAATACTTAAATATTTTGAAAAAGGAAAAAATTAAATAAAATATTATCTGTATGTACATTTTTTGTCTTTGTTTTCTTTAAAGAGAAACTGATTATTATATATATATACATATATATATATTATAATTTAAAAATATACTTTTAAAATAGTTCGAATATATTTTGGCAGAAAAATTATTTTATCATAAGATTTAAACTGTGATTTTTAAATGGCAGTATCTTCTGTGGAGAAAATGAACAAAAAGTTCTAAATGAACAAAACGTAATAGATTTTCAATTTGCATTATTATTTACCGGTTAATCAGTAAATGTTAAAAGCAGTAAAAAAATGAGAAAGTGGAAATAGTTTAAAGCTTTTATGAAAATATTTAAAAATATTAATTTAAAATAAATAAATAAATATAGTGAATTTTCATATGCAGAGGCAATCTCTGTTTACAGTTTGTTTATACATTCATTTTGTCTGTATCCCGATTTTTTATGCTAAATGTGAATATGAGAATTTTTATATATTTATTTCTGAATAAAATTAAGAAACTCACAATTTATATGAAAGGGAAGCGAATTTTAATTTACTTGTAAATATGATTTGTCTTGATGTATTTATTTAATACTGATAAACACACACCTTTGCGACTGCTATTTTTAAAAACTGAGTTGAAACATTTATTTTCATAGCATTTTTAGGAGGTTGGAATGAGATTTTTATAGATGAGAAAGAGGGAAATGTTACGTTATTCGATTCTTTGGAATAGGAATGAAAGCATGTCATTTCACGCATTTTTCAATTTATTTTGATATATTGAATGGATAAGCATGCTTTGATATTAATGTGTGATATTAAATTTAAAAGCAATCTTAAAATTTTCAGAAACAATGTTTCCACACTTTTATTGAGGACTATTTCTTTCCGACAGCATAGACTAAATAAAAACGATTTATCTTTTTATTTTGTGATTTTGTTTTCCCTTTGGCACAGTTAAAAAAATATTAAAGGTAAAATTGAGAGATAATGTTCGACAGAAATTTTCAGAAATTTATATAGTAACCGTTTCAAAGGGCTACAATTTATAAACAAAGTTAAGAACCCCTCCCATTTTTTTAAGGATATTTGTATATTTAAATCGAAAAATAACTATTGTAGTAAGTTATGTAGAGCAATTGCAGAAAATGAGTCAAAATTCCGTCATACTTGATACTGAAAAACTTAGCAATTGAATGAATACCAATTTTGTAGCCATTTGGAATTATTTTAGATATCTGAAAATAGGTTTTTGACTTTTGTGTAGCTTTTGGAAGAACTTCGAGGCATTTTTATGAATTTAGGAGGCTCTTGGCTCTAAATTCAAATCTCAAAAGATAGATTTATAAGGACGAGAGAACTATTTCTTTCAAAGAGCCAATAATAATAATAATAATTGTGTCGTTAAAATTTTGCGGTAGACTACCTTGATTAAAGCAGGCAGTGTCAGGAGTACATTTTCATGCATACACAAAAAATAAATAGGCCACTTTCACAAAATTATACTATGTGTAGGACAGAATTTCATTTCAATTCACTTGACCACTATCAGCCTTTATTTATTTATTTATTTTTAATTTAATTTAAATTAATTTAATTTATTATTTTTGTTAAATAATATAGTTTTTATTCCCTTGATGAAATTATTTTACCAACTAAATCCACAAAATTATAAGTAATAATTCTATTCAATGTAAGCTTTTTCTAATCAAAATTTTTTATAATGATATCTTTAAAAGTAAATATTTTAAACTGCAATATAGAAAATCCTACATAATTGCTCTACATATCTTTAAAATTTTGTAATTCCTCTCCAAGGTATCGATCAATTTGTTATAAAGTCTCAAACAGTATTTATTTCCCAATTAATTTTCTTTAAGTAAATATCCATTAAAATAAAATTTGTTTTACAATGTAATGCTTGCTAATTATGTAATTTCGGCTTTAAATAAATGATCTGTCTCCCATTTATATATAAATTTTACATATATAAGTCTGATATATATATATATATATATATATATATACATATATATATATATATATATATATGATAATTATTATTATTATTATTATTAAAGATAATTATGTTTTTCTTTTATTGTTCTGTTCCAGAAAAAAAAAAAAAAAAAAAAAAAAAAGTAAAATCTTTAGTATATAGTGCATAGTATAAATTAATGTAAACACTATTAGTTGTTTGTATTGGAAATAAAAATATTTTATATAACAATGCGTAAACGAATTGAAATTATATTATCAATGTAATAATAATAACGAAAAAGAAAAAGTATTTGTCGAAAAATATTTTTCCTTATTCCTGTTAGCTTGAATATTTCATTGACATATTTGGTGTGAATCTGGTGTGAAAATTTCCCAAAAGTTCAAATCCGTCAAAATTTTTTCTCTATTTTTAACAGTTGTGAAATTAAAGAAGCGGACTGTGCATTAATTATCTTCAAATTTTCGAAAATAAAGTAATCTATTAGCCCCACCAAACTGTTTCGCACTCACAATAGGGGTTAAAAGGTTGCTTCCGGTATTCCCTCTTCCGCCAATATTTCGCCAACAGACTTTCTTCGCGAAACAATACATTGATATAAATTTTATGCTTATCTATTACAAAAAATTCCATGTGTTAACATAAATATGTTTAGTTTAAATAGTTAATCTTTTTTTCAGTTTACCAGAATTAAAAAAAATCGAGAAAAAGTTTATTACACTTAAATATAGTAAAGAACTATTTTCTTTCGCGGATGTGTAATTTCTACAGGCTAATACACACTGTCAAGTTATCCTTTCCCCGAGTTTAGTAATACTACCAAAAAGTGTATAAGGTAACGACACCAGTGCTCGTCACTCTTAAGGCCTTATTTTTAAAATGTTTGTTTTTTTCGCGTGGCATTTGTGTGGAATTTATGTATCAATATTTTACTTTGGTCTATTTTATACACTGATTCTTCTAGTTGTTGTTAGACACTTTCAATTTTTCAATACGTTAAGCCATTTTTTTTTTTTTTTTAAATAAAAATTAAACCTATAAAAATGCACCAGTGCTCGTCACTTGAAAACTGCGTTTCACCAGTAGTCGTCAGGTGTTTGCACCAGTGGTCGTCATGTAAATAAAACGCAACAATTTGCTCAATAGTTTGATTTTAATTGCGTTTTTGAAAAATTAAATGAAACAGAATATCTTTGGAACATATTTAGAACCCAAATCCATTCTTAGGGTTTAAAACACAAAACATTCAATGGTAAAATTCAAAATATTGCGAATAAAACAAATTCATATGTGAAATAATTTGAAAATTCTTTGCTTTTAAGAAAAGTTTTCAAAATTGTATTCGTTCTCAAAAATATCTTTACTTAAAGCAGAGGGTAAGTAGCAAGGGAGGGGGTAATAATCTGGTTTTTAAGAGTGACTTTGTTCCAAATTATCGCAGTAAGATTGATTTTACCATGCTTTTTATTAACGCGTATTCTTGTTTGTTTGTCTAGTACAAATCTTACAATTAATTTTTAACTAACTTCCCGACTACCTAGACATTTGAAACTTTCAGAATAGTTCCGAACACGATAAAAATGCATTTTTTAAATACTTTTAGCCAACTGCTCCGGGTCCCTGCAGCCTTCGGCAGCGTTATCAGTACAAATCTTGCAATCGATTTTTAACTGACTTCTCGACTAGCTAGACATTTGAAACTTTCAGAAAAGCTCAGAAGACGGTAACAATGGATTTTTAAAATATTGTTAGCCAATTGTTTCGGATCACTGCTGCCTTCGGCAGCGTTTATACGGTTCAACAGAAAATTTATTTAACTTTTTTCCCGACTAGCTAGACATTTGAAACTTTCAGAATAGCTCAAAACACGGTGACAATGCATTTTTAAAATACTTTTAGCCAATTGTTTCGGGTCCTCGCTGCCTTCAGTAGCGTTTATTTGATTCGTCAATCATATACTCGTCCCGATCATCAATCTTCCCGACTACTAAGACTTTTGAAATTTTCAGAGTAGCTGAGACCACAGTGACGATGCATTTTTAAATTACTTTTAGCCAATTGTTTCGGGTTCTCGCTGCCTTCAATAGCATTTATATGATTCAACAGAAATTTTTAAAACACGGTACATAAAAAATTCTTTTTGTATTGCAATTATTTTTTTTTTAAACGTATGGGTTGATTATGCGTACCTAACACATACTATAAAGGAATTTTGAGAAATCCTTCGTTTGGATGCAAAAACACGTTTTCAAGTGTAATTATTCTCCAAATTATATCAGGAAAGCAGTTTTTTGATGCGTTGATTGGTTATGCGTACCCAAAAATACTGTAAAGGTATTTAGCGTAATTCTTTCCGACCAAATTTTGAGAAAGGGTAGCAAAAACGTATTTCTACGCATAACTCTGCTCTAAATAATCTTACAAAGGCGATTTCTGATGTGTGAGTTGGTCATATGCATCCAACACCTAGTATAAAGATATTTTGCGAAGATCTTTCGTCTATGTGAGGGTGGCAATATATATATACAGTCGGTAACAAAAGTGTCCGAACACTAGCAAAAATTCCTATGTAAAAAAGGTACATTTCATACGGTTTTGTTAAATAAATCCTTGACGGATCCTGTTCTTAGTCAGTCTAAGAACATGATTCGATAAGGATTTATTTAACAAAACCGTACGAAGTGTACTTTTTTTACATAGGAATTTTTGCTAGTGTCCGGACACTTTTGTTACCGACTGTATATATATATATATATGTTTTCAAGCTCAACTCTGCTGCAAATTATTTTCGGGAGGGGATTTTTTTTATGCGTTGGTTGGTTGTGTGTGTGTATACCTTACACGCATTATAAGGCGATTTTGCAAAATTACCCTTCCTCTCATCCCTCGGCCGAGCGGACAAAAAAAAAAACGTTTTTAACCTTAGCTCTACTCCAAATTAACTCAGAAAGGCGAGTTTTGATGTGTGGGTATTGATTAAAAGTACGCAATATGTAATTTGATAATATTTCGTCAAAATTCTAAATTTACCCGTGGGAGAGGGGGGGGGATAAAAAGCGGTTAAGTCTAAGCCGAAGGCAGTAGAAGCCAATCATCATATTGCGGGACGGAAAGCTATTACAAAAGCCAGCGGGAACATTAACTGCGGTTTCGACTGATTTCAAAGTTTATTTTTTTTATTTTTTTTTTAATTTTTGATAATGATAGGGATTTTTTCCTATTTTATTTAAATATAGGGACCAGCGAAGGTGGCAAAGCTTGCTAGTATTATTCTACACATCAAGCTAATGTTATCAAATATTATGGATATTAATGTTATCAAATGTTAATGTTAATTAATGTTATCAAATATTATCTTACAATTTTAATTATTTAAGAACATCAGTCAACAGGGAAATTTTGATCAACATTTTAACTATTTGTTTATCTTACATAATTAATATAATGTATAAACAGAAAACTTGCTTAAGAAATGTTTTTAATGTTTAATATTTTCTATATAAATTTTTATTCACCTGCATCTAACATAACAAAAAAGCCTTAACATAATTTTGAACCGACTCACAGTCATGCTAACTATGAAATTAAGCCTTTGTATTTTATCATTTTCGAAATATATATGAATTAAAATTAAATTATCACGGTCAGTAAAAAACTTAAATATCACTTTAGTACATCTTCGCAAAAGCATGAGATCATAAAAATTTAAAATACATTAGACAGAGTAATTATGTCTGTTTTTCTAAAATATATAACAGAAAACTAGAAAATGCTCTTTATAACTAAATATGTTTATGTGCCATTGTTTAATTTTTCCAGCAAATTAATATGGAAAATTTTAGGTGGTTTAAAGTCAGTCATAGTGAATAAAAGGTACCATGACTGATTTTATTTAAACAAGCTATACAAAAGTTACAAGTGCAATAAAGTTCACGTTCTTGAGGTTAAAATACATTTGTTTACATTTACGAATACCCCTGACGACTACTGGTGCCGATAGTCAAATTCAAGTAAAAATTATACCATCGTAATTCTAAACGAAAATATAGTATTTTTCATCAAAAAAGTTACCCAGTTATTAAAAATGTTAAAACACCAGTGTTCGTCAGGGGTGACGAGCACTGGTAAAACATGCAAAATATGCACCAGTAGTCATCATACCATAAAAACCTTTATATTATGTCAAAATTTAAAAAGTTGCACATAAATCGTATTCTGCATTTCATAAGCATTACATACAATGCTTTATGAGCAATGTCAAATGCAGCAAACAACAAAATATATCAAGAAATGCATATCTATTCCCTTAATCATTTGCTTTACGTTGACTCAATTCAATTGTCATTTAACGTATACTTCCCTTATTTTGTTTATCCCTATTCTTCCCCAATAGTTGAAATCGAACTTTTTATGTCATAAGAAGCAGAAGGCTTTGAAGAATCTAATGGTGGCGGATTAAAACTCATAGATGTTAATTAACGCTTATTTTAACACTTCTTTTAAGAGGGTGACGACTACTGGTGCAGATTTTAGGGGTGACGAGCACTGGTGTCTTTACCTTAAATATAAAATGGGTGCAACACTTCCAAAAAAAATTAAAACTTCTTATGACCGTCTTAGGTACTAATGACTTTACATTTGTCTTTTGATTGAAATTTTTATTACTGTATTAAAAAGTAGTAAAACAAGTTTATTACTAAAAAATACATTAGTTAGTAATTAAAAATATAAGTAAGACGTTGCTTTTGACATAAAGAGTTGAAAATTGTTTGTGGAACTACGTTTTTAAAGAATAAGACGCAACTTGTCGCTTTCCAGCTAGTTGCGTGTGTATAATTTAATTTGTAGCATTTTGTTTATTCCTCAACCTATGGAAGCCTCTGCGCAAACGCTAATTCAACGAGTTCACTGTTGAAATAGGGGTGGCAGTCATCTGGCTTAGAGAAAACAAATGATAACAGAGCGCGAATTATTGGATGTTTTCCAAATCACAAGCTGGCACACATCCAACATTTTGGACGCTTCGTCGCTTGGTAGTCTTAAGGAACGTGGCTGCAATATACCTAATATTCTTCTACCCCAACCAGTATATTAGCTCAACTTAAATAATCTTCTGCGTATTGTTTCAGAGTATTTCAACTTTTAATTTTTCTAGAGAAAACTATTTTATTGTGTTTTAGTGAGTAATTGTACACAAAATATGTCTGGTAAATGTAAAAACTGTCGTAGATGTCGTAGATTACTGTATTAAAAAGAAGTAACATGTTTATTAAGAACGTACAACTTTGTGAAAGCTCTAAATTACAGTTATTATTCACGTTAAAAAAGAAATATGCTGAATATTTAAAAATTAAGTCAAAGAAAATATTATTTATTGTAATACAAAATATATTATTAAAGTATAGTTAATCTTCATCACTGTCCTCATTAATAACTGCGTGAATCTCTTCTGATGTAAATATATCAGATAAAGCTTGTGCTGGACATAAGATTCGGGAAAGATATCGGGCATAAGAGAAGTAATAAACAATTGCGGCCATGTGAGAACAACATCCTACTGTTCTTAGACCATCAAGACAGTTGCAGCAATATCGGCGTATGCTTTCGATTGTCGTTCCAATTGGTACATATCCAATATAAACATGATAAGTTTTACGGTTCACATGCCTTGATCTAACTTCCTGTTTTAATATGCTGGTTGTGGTTTTAACAAACTGTACTGTGAGGTTGCATTCTTCGTCCATTATCTCCGCTAAATAAGACAAATCCTGTGAGAGTTGGTAGGAGCCAGTGAAAGACATAGCTGGTTTTTATTTAACTGAGGGAAATCTAGGATTTAAGTTGCTGAAAAGCCGACTTTCGACGATTCTAATTTTTTTTTATGACTTCTTCACTAAGAGTATTTACAACACTCATTCTGCTCTCACTGTACTCAACCAGCTCATCATATTTATTGCCTTCAGAATTAAATTTTTGGCCATACTTGTTTCGTAGAAATCCAGCAATTTTACAAAGAACTTTCAACTTCGGTATAAGTTTGTTATCCAAAGAATTGTGTAGAAGGCGATATTTTTGAGCTATTGCACCATGAACTGCTTCTACAACCCATCTCAATTTTGTAACTCTTCTTGATTCATCAGCGTCTTCCGTTGTTAGTTGCGCCCTGTTTCCTTTTAAAGCAGGCATAAATACTGTATAGCCTTTACTTTGTAGGAAATCAACTGAATCGTGAAAACCACGATCTACAATAAAAATATCATTTGGTGATAGTAATGTCTGTAAACCAGTAGAGTCTTGTAAAACAAGTTTTAGTATTGAAGCATCATTTTGAGTGCCGTAGAAAGGTCCTGCAAAGTCTATAATATAACCATTTGTAGTGCAAATGGTGAAAGGTTTGCAGAGATTAATTTTTTTTTGCCCAGAAAAAGATTTTCTTTGATAAAAATTATTTTCACTTTTTTGATGTCGTACATAAGTACCATCGCAGATAATAACAAGTTGATTATCAGATAGATTTAATAACTTCTTGCCTGTACTGGTTAGAAATAAGATCTTGACGTGTAATAGCACCATAAATAAAATATTTTGGTAAAATATCTCTCTCAAAACATTTCATGATCTCGTCAAAAAATTCTGATACGTATTGTTCATATTGCAAACCCAAAACAGCAGTAATGGTCTTATTTGAATTTCCTGTCCTTAATTTGAAAAGAAAATTGATTAAGACTTGCGTTACAGTCCGAGTTTTTGTATTTCTCATTGAAGGTAGCATATGTTGGAGTTCTATAATGTTTTCTAAAGTAAAGCCTGTCAGGGATTTAAGTTGATTTTCTGATAATCCAATTTCTATTCGATCGAACAATGTTAGATTAGATGCTTGAGAAAGTACGTTTATAAAATAACTAATTCTGATTTTTTTTTTTTTTTTTTTTTACTTGTATTAGAAATGATGCATAAGAGGGACAAGTCATCTTCATAAATTCTATCATCAATCATACGTTCATTGCAGCAACGATCACCATTGGGTATAAAATCCATTTTTTTCTTTTTGAGAAAATGTCACATCGTGTTTCAAGAGATATTACTAGTAGATTTACTTCTACTCGTCATATTATACAGAACCGATGTGTTGATATTACTTGTGGAAAAGGCATTTCAATATAATCATCCTCTTCAGGACTAGTTACGCGACACACAAAATCATCATCGTTTGTATCTACAGGTTCGACTATCGTAGAATCACTGTCAGTCTCGGAATCACTCACGGTAGGCTTTGAAGTTGGGGCTGCCTTTTTATAAAAACTTAGACGACATTTGTTGCATATTACGTCACTTACCGAGATGTTCTTATTGAAACAATCACTGTATGTTTAAGCTTCATTTTCAGTTTTGATAACTTTTCTATACTTGTTATCTTTACGCAAAAATCTATGACAGTTTTTACATTTACCAGACACATTTTGTGTACAATTACTCACTAAAACACAATAAAATAGCTTTCTATAGAAAAATTAAAAGTTGAAATACTTTGAAACAAAACGCAGAAGATTATTTAAGTTGAGCTAATATACTAGTGGGGGTAGAAGAATATTAGGTATATTGCAGCCACGTTCCTTAAAACTACCAAGCGACGACGCCTCCAAAATGTTGGATGTGTGCCAGCTTGTGATTTGGAAAACATCCAATAATTCGCGCTCTGTTATCATTCGTTTTCTCTGAGCCAGATGACTGCCACCCCTATTTTAACAGTGAACTCGTTGAATTAGCGCTTGCGCAGAAGCTTCCATAGGTTGAGAAATAAACAAAATGCTACAAATTAAATTATACACACGCAACTAGCTAGAAAGCGACAAGTTGCGTCTTGTTCTTTAAAAACGTAGTTCCACAAACAATTTTCAACTCTTTATGTTAAAAGCAACGTCTTACTTAATTTTTAATTTCTAACTAATGTATTTTTTAGTAATAAACATGTTTTACTACTTTTTAATACAGTAATAAAAATTTCAATCAAAAGACAAATGTAAAGTCATTAGTACCTAAGACGGTCATAAGAAGTTTTAATTTTTTTTGGAAGTGTTGTACCCATTTTATATTTATACACTTTTTGGTAGTATTACTAGACATAGTAAGCTACATTATATATTTTTTCTGTGACTGTACCTCTGCATGAACTAGGAATAAAATCTTGAAAAAAAATATTTTCATTTTTTATTAATAGTAAATACAATAGAAAAATTCTACAAAAAATATATAATATAGACTAATATTTTGTCTAACGAACAGTTTTTGTTTCATTAGTGTAGCTGTAATAGTTTTCATAAAAATCAATTTTAAAAATTACCCCCCCCCCCCTAGCGTCTATTTGATCCATTATCTCCAGAACGCAGCGAGATGAGAGGCTGATTTTGTGTCAATGGTAGTTTTACATCTCGCAGATGTTACCACACGAGTCATTTTCAAAATACTTTTTGGGGCCGCTGACCCTACCTTATCCTGCTAGACCCTTTATATTGTACAATAGTGAAAACAAAATTTTTGTCGTCATGTTATCGATGACTTTTTTATTAATTTTGGTATAATTTTTGTTGTTGTTGTTATTGTTTTGCTTAAAAATAAATAAATAAATAAATAAATAAAATGAAATAAACTAATTCCTATTTGTATTATATATTTTATGATTGTGTTTTTTAGTCAATTTATGACACAAAGTTCATATGCTGTATATATCTTTAAAATATTGCTAGGTTTAAAATGACGCTTGCAAAGATTCTGAAGAAACAACTGTTAAAAATACATTTTTTTTTTTTTTTTGAAAAATAATCTCATCAGACAAATGTCGTCATTTTTTCTTGTTAGTCCATTGAGCTAAGTCCGCGTGCTTAAATATTGTCCATGTATGAATATTATTTTTTATACTCGCGTATCGTATCGTTTCGGCAAAAAAATAATTTGAAACTAGTCCACGTTAGAAAAATATTATATAGATTATTATTAATTTATTTAATTGACTTTTTAAAACCACTGAAATGGAAAAATGCTTAATTATTATATTATTTACTTTGCTATACGCTATAACTTAGTGTTATAAAAGCAAAGATACTTCCTTACTATTTAAATCACTGTTTGTGGGGAACCGGTGAGGGGTTAGAAAATTTTACTACTAATAAACATATACGAAAGTGGGCGGTAGGTATATAAAAAAAGGTTTATTACGCCTGTTTTAAATTTACTTTTTGGCATATTTATTTGTTTCAAATTACGATCTATATATATATTGTTGCAATTGTGACGTCATTTTTTTCGGTTTAATGTTCCCTTTTTTTCTTTTTTTTTTTCCCTCAAAACTACAGATTTAGTTTCAAGATTTAATATTTTATCTTACAGAAATCATTTAAATTATTTTCTAGGGTTGTTTATATTTTAGCTAAATGTTTTAAACATGATTTCATGATTTATCTTAAGAGCCTTGAAAAAAATCCGCCAAGTTGCCAAGCTGTGGTGCTCAAACGGAAACGTACGGTTAAAAATATTGTAAAATCTTGCAAATATATATATATTATTCAAAACAGGTAATATTTCAAAAGCCTTATATAATTTCAAACATTGTGTTATAACTATAACTATAAACAGTGTGATCGTATTTAAACTTAGCTTATTTAGAGCATTCTGTTGCTGTAACTAAAATCCGGATGGAGTCAAAAACTTATATATTGACAATTCAAAGGTTAAAAGAAATAATATTAATAATAATAAAATTTACTTGCGGGGTGTATTACACTGAAATACAAACAAGCTACTAATTCCAGTATAAGTATCTTATTTAACACAGACTTATTTGTTACAAATTGTTTAGGTATATGTAAAGCACATTATTCAATGTGGGCTCCACCTTTAAGCTCTATACATAGTATGAAGCCGATGAATAGTGTGTTCAACAGGTAAGCGTTCTAACTGCAATACGCTACGTAACGGATTTTTCTTTTTCTTTCTTTCTTTTTTTTTTAGTTCCCCATCATACTATAGGTATGGGGAACTTAGGTAATCGTGAAAAATTTCGACCTCGGTTTTTTGACTTTTCTACACGTTTTCAGGTGTGAGGAATCCGAAAATGACAAAATTTCTATGGTGTCTGTCTGTAGGGTGTCTGTTAGTCTGTTAGTCTGTTAGTCTGTTAGTGTGTTAGTCTGTTAGTGGGTCAGTCCGTTAGTTTGTTAGTCTGTGTACACGATATCTCAAGAACAAATTGTCGCAGAGAGGTCAGATCAGTTTTAAAATATTACTTTCGACACTGGCAAGAACCCTATTGATTTGGAACATTCGATTTTAAAAACTTCGTAAGTTATTCGAAATTTACGATTTTCTTAACATGGGAGAATAGGACAAAAAATCACTTAAACGTGCATTAAATGAAAACTTTTTATTGTAAAAATGTCAGACCAGTTTTAAAATATCAGTTTTGATGCCGGAATGAACATCAGTAACTATAAATATGCTACTTTGAAAATTTCGCAAGTTACTGGAAATTTACGAATTTCTTAACATGGCAGTATAGGGGAAAATTTCACATAAACGTCAATTTTGAGAGATATTTTCATCGTAAAGATGTCAGACTACTTTTGAAAAATTATGTAGAACACTGGCATGAATATTAATGACTATCAATTTTCCAATATAAAAATTTCGTAAGTTATTGGAAATTTACGAATTTCTTAACATGGCTGAATAAGAGCAAAATTTCACATAAACGTCAATCTTGAGGGATATTTTCATCGTAAAGATGTCAAACCACTTTCGAAATAATATTTAGGATACTGGCATGGATATAATAGACTATGATTTTTCCAATTTAAAAAATTCGTAAGTTATTTGGAATTTACGATTTATTTAACATGTCAGAATAAAGCAAAATTGAGCATAAACGTCCATTTTGAGGATCCTAAATACGTTAGACAACTTCAAAATTACGTTTATGATATTTGTTTGAACATGATTGAATACAAATATTCAAATAGGAAAATTTCGTAAATTATTCGTAATTTACGATTTTTTCAACATAGCGAAATTGTAAATTTTTCATATAAATATGAATTTGAGGATTATTGCTTTGGAAATAGTAGCATGAAAACTAAACAACGAAATTGACCCTGATAAAATAAATTAATAGATTAGAATAAGATAAATATATCGAAATGAACGGTGGAGAGCCTATTAGGCGGGGATTTCATTCTGTCACTGTATGAAGCTTTGGTCAAATTGATTTCTTTTAACATTATTGCCGAAACGTCAGTGGAGGCCCTCTGTTGAGACTCAAAACGGTTTTGGGCTGTGTCTGTCTGTCTGTCTGTCGCGCGATAGCGGCCGCCAAAAAAGCGCTATTTACTTGAAATTTGGTACACATGTTCATGAGCCCCACGAAATCAGCTGTATAGTTTTGGGTGTGTATTCCATTTGTAATTTGTGTACAGGGACACGCCAACGTTTTTCTTATCATTACGGCCTATGGGAGGAATTTGTATGTACCGCGATAGCGGCCACAAAAATCACGCTATTGACTTGCAATTTGGTACACGTGTTCATGAGCCCAACGGAATCAGCTGTATAGTTTTAGGTGTGTATTCCATTTGTAGTTCGTGTACAGGGACACGCCAAAAATTTTTTTATGATTACGGCCTATGGGAAGAATCTGTATGTACCGCGATAGCCACCGCAAAAATCAAGCTATTGACTTCCAATTTTTGCCGAAATGTGAATGGAGGCCCTCTGTTGAGACTCAAAAGGATTTTGGATGCCGTCTGTCTGTCTGTCTGCCATGCGATAGCGGCCGCAAAAAACACGCTATTGACTTGAAATTTTGTACACATGTTCATGATGCCCACGAAATTAGCTGTATAGTTTTCGGTGTGCATTCCATTTGTAAGTTCGTGTACAGGGACACGCCAAAGTTTTTTTTTACCATTAGGGCCTAAGGGAAGAATTTGTATGTACCGCGATAGCGGCCCCCAAAATAACGCTATTGACTTGCAATTTGGTACACATATTCATGAGCCCATTGAGCAAGCATTTGAGGAAACTGATATAGATCTGAGACTAACCGCCTTGGCGAAAATAATGCTCCTTTTATACTTTTCTATCAAAAACAGACTGTTCTGGAAAATTCTCGTATCACATCAGCCAATGAGATTAGAGCTTCCATATTTGGTATATCCCTAATAAGGATTTTCTCGCCAAGATCGCCAAAAAAATCGCCAAGGAGGGAAATAGTCGCCAAATTTGGCGCCAAATTTATTTCTTCCCTTATAGGAGCTTTTTAATGCGTTTTTAAAGGAAAATTTGGCTATTTTAACGCTAAAACGACTATAAAGGCACAAAATTAGCATTTTATCAACTTACTAAACCTCTTTGAAAGAATTTATACAAAAATAAATGCAATTATTTACAATTTCGTAACACTTTATATCATATACAAATAGGTATACAAAGAGAGATACAACGGGGGGTTGAGGGGGGCTGCCGCCCCCCTCAGGAATGTATTTGATTTTGGTAATAAGTCGATCGAATCAATATATACTATTATATAATAAGGAATAAATAAAAATGACCTATTGAATAATGTCTGATGCAAATAGGACGTTGAGGCTCCTGATCTGCAGATCCGCTAGTAATATGTCTCGCACTAGAAATTTCTGAGAACATAAATATGATGGGGAACTGAGCAGAGTCCACCTATGCCAACTAGTTTTTTAAGTCATTGAGCGCATCTTTTGAAATGTCTATCTACAAATTTTCGGCTGATTCCATATTTTAGTTATAGCTGTAGTCTGTTCTGCATAGGCCAATTTTAATTACGACACTCTGTACATATATTTTTTTTAATTGCATCGATGTTAATCATTTTCATCATCTCTTCTGTCCTTAAAGATACTGTAAAAAAATTTTAGATTATATTCAAATAAGTTTGACAATATTTCAAACAACAGGCATCCACTTTTTGCTGAATCATTTCTTAATAAATCATAAAAACACTGAATAACATGATATTACAGCTGTATAAAAGAAAATATAATCTAGATAAAATTTATGATAACAATTTAGAGCTCATGTGGCCTTCGCCTTCTCGGTTTTTATTACCTTTTTTATTATCGTTCCAAGCATGATCTAAATAAATTTAAATACTTTACTCAGGCGAGTTTAAAAGCATCTCTCATAATTCATGCTTTTTTTTTTTTTTTTTACTCTACCATTTGCTTTTATTTTCTGAATAATTATTAGAATTCTGGTTTATGTAAGCTTATTTTTTTTTAATGGAGATAACTATAAAATAATATATAAAATATAATATTTTATAAATGTATTTATGTAAAAAAAAAATAATAATAATAATTTATAAATATAATTCTTCCCCAGTTTGATACAGTACTCTAGCATCATGCGACTTTTTCCTTGTTCATTACTACTATTATCCATAATACATATTAATTTCACAATTATTCATTAAAAATAACTCTCATTATCATACGAAATTTTGTCCTATGCTGAAATGTTAAAAATTGTTTTAAAAAGTAGTATGACAGCGCCAACTGTTGCGCGATTGATTCCAAAATATAATCAGCACTAGTTAAGATCAAAGTTCAACTAAACACTAAATTTGCTTAAATTGTGTTCGTTGATTCATGAGATACTGCGTCCACAAAATGTATGATACACACACACACATTTTCCAAAAATGATCAGATCGTGGGCAGCAAATCTCAAATGTACAAAGCCAACAAAAACCACACTGTAAAAAATAGTTTCTTAAAAATAAATATATATTGTCTCAAAATAGCCCCGAGACAATATATACTTAAATTTGAAAACCCATGTACTCATCTTTGAGCATATTGACATGCTCAAAAATGGGGTTGACCAATAAGAATCCCAATACCCCCATGTTTGGCACGGCAATATACTCAAAAATGAGTACATGGGTTTTTAAATTTAAGTATATATTGTCTCGGGGCTATTTTGAGACAATATATATTTATTTTTAAGAAACTATTTTTAACAGAGCAGAGAACGAAAATTTTTACGAATCCAATACTTCTTATATATGTAGAAGAAAGTAAGAAATATCTTAATACAAATGTGCAAATTTATTTTACCATTAAAAAATAAAGTTTTTTTTTTTTTTTTTAACACTTTCTAACGAGGTTGAAAAGTGTTGACTTCGGTTTGTCTGTCTGTCCGTCTGTCTGCCTGTCCACACTCTAACTCAAGTAAATATTCATAGAAATTCTTGAAACTCATATAGCTTATTCAAATTCACTATTATATGTTTCCTATTAAAAATGGAGTGAATACCTCGACTGGTTTGTGCACAGGGACACCTGAAACTATTCCAAAACATTGTGTTCTACGAGAGGTATTTCTATAAACCATATATTAATACCTTTACATTGCACAAATTTTAATGAAATTGAAATATGTTATTCAAGCACACTATCGGATGTTTTCTATAAAAAATGGAGTAAAGCCCTTCAATAGTTTGTGTACAGGAACACCCGAAAATATTCCAAAGCATATTGCATTCTATGAGAGGTATTTCTATAAACCAAATTTTCATAACTTTACTTTGCCCAAATCTTAGTAAAATTTAAATATGTTATTCATATGCACAAAAGAATGTTTTTTATATGTTATAGCATGACTAGCATTAAGATTTACAGGGCCACACAAAAATATTCAGTTACTTTAACGGCTAGAATTAAAAGTTTGCTAGAATTGCATTTTCGTTTAGATTAAGCGTTTTTAACACTTTGTAACAATTTTTAAGAGTATATGATTTCAATTTGTGTATCTGTCTGTCTATCTGTCTGACTATCCACCTCCAACGTGCGTAAATATTTTCAGAATTTTTTAAAAATAATATATGTTAGTGAAGTTCCCCATGGAATAATCCCTATTTAAAATGGCATTAATAGGTCATGTACAACTGATGCGCCTATACAGGGACATCCAAAAAATTGCTATTGCATCTAGTTTTAGGACAGACATTTTTATAAATCACATTTAAATAACTTTCTTCTGCAAAAATCATAAAGAAAGTTAAAATTATTTTTAATATGCTAAAATAATGTTTTGCATTGAAAATGTATGGTTATCCTGCAGATTTACAGGGCTACAGTAAAATACTGAGACATTAAGGTTTGATTTTTTTTTTTTTTTTTTTTTTCTTTTGCATTAATCATTTTTAACACTTTTCAACAATGTTTAAAAGTGATCATGAATTTAATTATTCTGTCTGTATGCCTTTTAGTCGTTCTATCTGTCCGTTGTGCGATAACGTAGGCAAAAATGTTGTATGATACAACAAACACGTACATTTTAAAAGTTTTAATAGTCAGTGCGTACCGCATGAATTTTTGTTCTTATTCCCCCCTCCTATCAGCTGAATAGATTTTATAGTATTTCCTCTAATTTTCTTACAAATTCTACATGCTTCAGGCTTTACACAATTTTAAATTTCAGCGATACACGATTTTGAGTGAGTACCTTTTACAGCATTCGTCAGTTTCTTCATTAAATATATTTTTTAGCAATGTGAAAGACACAAATTATAATTTCAATTATAATTACGGCTATTGATGCAGAAAATATAAAATTTTAATTTAACTAAAATAAAAATTACAAAATGCTGTTACTGTTTTTTTTTTTTTTTTTTTTTTTTAAGTATGACAGGTCGTACTTTAATTTCAGACAATGGCGACGTTACCAACTTTTATCTATTACCTTGAATAAACTTGCAAACATATTCGTTTTAATCTAAATATCTAAAGCTGAAAGTTTGTTATTGTATTTGTTCGAATTTTTAGTCTGGATTATTAGATTTTATCAAAAATTGGTACGCTTATTAATCAGGATGAAATCTAGCTAACACCGTATTTTTCAGTTCAATCGGACAATTGATTCAAATGGTATTAAATAAAAACTCTACTTTAACTTTAAAATTATTATAAAGTAAAAAAATATATTGATGCCAAAAATAAATAAATAAATAAATATATGTCTTTTATGTCTTAAAAAAAAGGAACGTGCAAACATTTTGTTAAAATACTTAAAATGAAATTGAGAAAAATCATGCTAAAGAAATGGAACAGCTTCAGTTTAGAACCCCTTGGCGAAATTCGAAATTTGGCTCCGAACTAACTCGGACGTTTCTCGTCGAAATCTTTACTTATGCAATTTTGATAGCCGTTTTAATTAATCGTCAAAATGACAACAAATAGTTAAAAGCCGCCATGTGTCTCCCATGTTAAAGCTATATCAAAGAAATGTTAAGAAATGAATGTAGTAACCTATGCTAGGAAAAGAAGCCAGTAATTGCATGCCTTTATATGGAAGAATAGATTAAGTCCTGCCATACTGTTTCTGTTTCGCGCAAAATTTTATATCTTTTACTCAGGAAACAAAAATAGGCATAGTTTTTCTTTTTCTTTTCTTTTTTTTTTTTTTTTTTTTTGTAAAACTGAGATTTAATGAGATGTCTCATTATAATGGAAATCTAAAAGATTTGAAAGGAAATATTTTCCTGTGCACTTCTCTTTAATAGATTCTGATCACCCTAAGCTCTCTAATTATTGCTATATTTGGGCTATAAGTGCTCTTTTGTTAATGTTTGCTGAATAATTTTGTATGTCTAAAGGAGATTCCAAAAATTCATTGACTGGAATTTCTGTAGAAATCACCAGAAATTATGCCAAGACCACAGAAATGCAACTATACAGAATTTCAATTTCCATTGGCAGCAATGGTATTTTTATTAACATGGGATTTCACATAGATAATAATGATTGTTACGGATAATTCTGGAACTATAGTCGTAACGGAATCACCAGCTTGATATTGCGACCATAAATTGCCTTTTTGTCGACTGAAAATATCTCGAGATTATTATTATTGATTATTTTGATGAAATCAAAGCAATATAACTGTAAAAATTACCTAATAAAAATGATAAAATTAACCCATGAGAGGAGCTGCGAGAGTAGTTCAGACTCTTTATAGCTGTAAACTCTGTGGCCAAAGCTGTTATAACAAACAAAACAGAGATGTGAAAGCAGATACAGTTAACCTTTCAACCAAGCCACTTCTACCTGTTATTGAAATTTCATGCAAAGCTCGACATAGCCTAACTATGGCCTAGGGGCAGACACTTCTTTGCGGGCCATTATTATTTAAATTAAAAAAAAAAATACATTAAATTAAGTTTACATTTTAATTCGGGGCCCACATTGTCATGGGGCCCAGGCAATAGCCCCACATGCCCTTGCCTTAGTCAGTCTCTGATTTCATGTATAGAAACTTCGCATATATACCGTGTTTAAATACTACATTGTTAATGTTTAAGAAATATTCGATTTGCTTAATTTTCGTAATAGAAAACGAAATTGTTTTCTAAAGGAAAATGTCAGCTGTTCTAAATGTATTTTTTAAATAAAACGTACATTATTTTTATGTTTTCTAGCGATTTTCGTGTTTAGTTATACGAACTCAAAATCAGCTTAATGGATCCTGTTCTCGATACTATAGTTATCGATTAACCAATAATTAAAATAAATATTTTTTTTTAATTAAAATTAAGTTTAAACATTATTCAAACAAAGAAATGCATAAAAATGTTTCGAAACACATCATCATCACAAGAAATTCGCGTGCATCACAATGTAACGCTTTGAAAATCACAAGTACGTTTATTTAAATGTGACTCAAAGTTTTCGATGTTACGAAGTTACGAAGTTCAATTTCATAACATCAAAAACTCGAAAGTCAGATTTAGCTTGCTTTTTATAGTGCACATATGTATGCAAAAAATTATTAGTATTTTATCACCCTATGACATATAACACAATCATTCTGCATTTCCGTCTGCTTCCATGTAGATATCCTGAAATTTTCTCATAAATACCAGCTATGCTTAATATTACACACTGGTGTAGATCACATTTAATTTTAAAAAGTATAAAGCTATTGAAATATAATTTCGATTTAATAACTAACGCCTCAAATATTTCGAAAAAAGATAAAAATACGAGTAACGTTTATAACATTTATTCTGCTTGATAATCAATCCAATAATAAAGAACAATCTCAGTTTTATCACCTTATCAGAAAATATCATTTTGTGAAATATCTTTATCCAGAACGAATTCTGAAATACCTTGAATTACATTCCTTTTTATATTTACTAATAATCAGCCAAGTTGCAATGTTTATGTATGATTATAAGAAGGTATTTCCCATGCAAATCCAATACAATACATCTACGAATAAAATCATAATAGAAGATTCTGTGTTGCTTTATCATTGTGCAGCTCTCATCCAATGGTATGTAGTATAAGACGATTAGCTATAGCTAGTCATTTTATTGAATGCCATACTTCCTTCAAAGATGACCATTAAATAGGTTAGTCTTTTTTAACAAATATTTATAGAATAAGGGATTTTCTAATGTTTTTCTTATCTAATTTGGGTCGCATCTGACTTCCATAGCAAATCTTAATCGGATAAACTCTCTTTTGTTAGTGCAGGTAAAAAACAAGAGATCTTAGCCTTTCAGAACTGCGCCACCGCCCACTTCCTACTGTAATCATTTTTGTGCGGATTTATCGCACCAAGAGGTTTATCTATCAAAGCAAATTAGATGGAATGTATTCAATTTGTAAGTTATTTATACATCAGAAATGAAAAATTTTTTTATATGGAAATCAGCCACATAAGCTTAGTTGAAAGTGAAAAGGATGTGTAAAATTAAGTGCACAGTAGAAAGTGTTTCATACGTAAATATTTAGATAAATACAATCTTAAATTTATCGATGCTGAAAAAAGTATTGATTTTATGGTTGTAGTTGTTACATATTCACGAATACCGAAATACCAGCGGGCTGACTACGATGTATTAGTTTCATTCTTAAAGAAAAAATATGGAATAACTCTACTCGACATTCCGAACATTAAGTAATTAAAGGTTGCATAAATAAATTAAAATAAGACAAATCGTTGTATAAACAAAAGATAAAATTATAATAGGGTGTTTGAGTATTTTTATTTGCATACTATGTTGTATAATTTAACGCTATTGCCTTTCAAATAATTTGAGCTCATAGATCATAATGATAAAGAATTTTTCGTTGTGTCCCCTGTAAAAATCTATAAGTGCTAGACTCACCAAAATATATACAGTTCATGCTACGGTAAGTTATAACATGTACACTCATTGCCATGAAAATTTGCATTAAAAATTGAAGCTGTAGGAAATTTTTCCATATTAAAATAATTATAATAAAAATAATAAACTTTTTTTTTTCTTTTCAGATATTTTCGAATGTGTAAAACTATTATCTAGTTGTACATTAAGAATATATATAGAGTGTTATACACTGCCCTAAATTAACTAAAAAAATTCAATAGTAAAAAGTGTAGACATTATAAAAATAAAAGTACTAGATTTTTATTTTTAAACAAGCAATTATACCAAAAAATTGATCGCCAAATAGTGACAAAAATTTAAAAGTAGCCAAGGGGGTCATATAATGTTATTAAATAAATGTTATTAAAAAAATGTTATTAAATATTATGTATTTTAATTTGTCATTTAATATGGGGATTTCTATAACATTTTTCTGCTTTTGTCTTGTGTTATGCACTATTAATATTCCTATTCAGGGATAAACAAAGCAGCGAATAGGCTGGCAGAGTGCCACAGGAGTTTATAAGTTATTAGAGTAGGGGTTTGGTGAGCGAAGCGAGCAAGAGATAAAACCCCCTACTTAAAAAAAAAAAAAAAAAATATTATTTATTGCTCTTCGAGGTACAACTTCAGTATACACCCACAGCTGAATTTGGCTATTTTTCTTTGGCGCCGTTTTGAACGATAACGATGTTGTTCTGGACTGTTTTTATATAATCTGGCAGCCTATATGTTGTTTATTTTAGATTTGTGATTTTATGTTTTATGATTTATGATTTAGATTATGATTTTATCATTTATCCTTTATGATTTTTAGATTTATGATTTAGCCAACAAAAAATCGCCAAATATTCTTCCTTCTTCGAAACCCATGTAACCACGTAAACAGCAATCCTCACCATATAATATTTCGAGATACAGTTAGAGTATAAATAAAAATGATGTGTCAAATTATTCATAATTAAGCAGGCCTTAATTTAGTTTATAAAAACAATCGATTTTTTTAACCAGTTTTAAGGTGAATTGTCTCCTGAAAGTTTTATTGAGTTGAGTGGGTTTCTCACACTAGGACTATGCAGTGGGCAATCTTAAATTCTACGAAAATATGTGTGAAGAGATCACCCGAGATCTTCAATGCCTTTGACTCTTTTACTTTAACAATAAATCTGCATCTTAATCGTGAAGTCAATGCATAGAGCCTTCGATTCTGGTGAAATTCTTAATTACATGTATTTCTGAATGCTAAATACCAATATCTTAAAATATTATTACCGGGTATCAATTGTTAGCGATTCTACAATCGGTCTTTTTTTAGCGAAAAATTGAAATGGTGATCATTTTCTTCAAATAATCTTAATATAAAATAAAAGTCGTTTTATGTAATCTCACATCTTCTCCAAAACCATTGCATGAATTTCAGCCAAACTTGACGCTGTTAAGACTTATTACCAGGGTTGAAGTAGTGTGGGAGTTTAACATTTCTAGTGCATACGCAGTGGGAGGGGGTGAGGAAAAACCCTCTCGAAAATCATATTTTTGTATGATTTCCATAGTGATAATGCAGCTAGTAACTTTAAATGTTATATGTATGCTACTTCTAATGTATACATTCTCCCTAAATAGAGATTTTTAAAAATTGGAAATTAAAAAGCAGTGAAATAATTAAGAAACGTTATAAAATTACGAATTTGTAAAAATTTTATGCATACGATTTAAACATCTGGGAAATACGCCAAAATGAACGAAGTCAAATGGCGTAGACATATTTAAAATCAAAATACGTTTTATATCATATTAGAATGACGTCACTTTCAAAATATTTCTCAGATGAAGTACTTTCGTTTTTTAGAATGATGTCATTTCTTAGATGTCATTCGATGGGAAGCATGTATTTTCATAGAGAAAACTGCTACGCTTTACTGTGATTGTTGGATTGTATGAATTCTTTATTTACTAACGATAGAATAAGTAGTTAGTAATAAAAATCTTAACTCGAAATTACGATAAATAGAATACTTTAGCATGTTACAAAAAAATATTTTATTTGTTTGCATTCAAAAACAAACGCTTTTTTCTTAGAACAACAATTTTTCTTTTATTAAGAGTACTAGCAGGCTTTGCCCGCTTCGCTGGACACAATACTGAAATGAGTTGTCAAAATTCTATATCATTATTAATTAACCTGAGTTAAAGTTCCCGTTGTGCTCGGTAGAGATTTTTCTCGCTTGCAACGAGAGGAATCCGTGTTCCCACTGCCTTCGGCAGCAACTTACCCGCTTCTTACTCCCCCTTTTCCAGTAGCTAAGTTTGAAGTTTTGCGAAATCTCGACAAAGTACATAATGCGTACACCTAATCAACATCCACACACCAAAGTTCGCCAATCCAAGATAATTTAAGGCGAATGCAAAAGAGAAAACGTGTTTTTACACGTGTTTATAGCCTTCTCGACACTAAGGGGGTAAGGGGGGGATTTCGTAAAATCCCGTTAGAATAAGGGTCGGATACATATAAACAATTTGCGTATCAAATTTCGTTACCGCAGATCCCATAGATTTCTCAGGACAAATTTAGCGGTAAAAGGTGTGTCTCGAGTTTGCCCCCACGTAACCCCCCCCCCCAAAAAAAAAAAAAAATTGTTTTTGGAAATATCCTAAGGAAGTCGCATAGTCTTTTTTCAATATATTTGTTCCATTTTTGGTAGAGGTCCAATCAAAAATCAGGAATTTTCAATATTTTCCCCCTCCCTTCCCTTAAAAATCGAAAATTCCTAAGTGCAGATAATGTATTATTTGTACTCATGTCTAGTCTCCCCATGTGCAATTTCTTTACTGTGAAGTAATTAGGAGCCGAGTTATGCTTGCAAACGTGTTTTTGCTTTTGCTTCCCCCAGGGAGGAAAGGGGAGTAATTTCGAAAAAGTTGATAGATATAATTTTAAGTTAGGTAAAGACCTAAGTTCCTGCGAAGCGCCGTTGAATTCTGTCCAGCCGTTCTCAAGTGATACCCGGACAAACGTGTTTTTGTCTTTTGCCCCCCAGGGGGGAACGTGGGGGAATTTCTGAAAAGTTGATAGATGTAATTTTAAGTTGGGTAAAGACCTAAATTTCTGCTAAACGCCGTTGAATACCGTCGAGCCGTTCTCAAGTGATGCCCGGACAAACGTGTTTTAGTCTTTTACCCCCGCTGGGGGAACGGGGTAGGATACGGATACGCCCCGAACCACCGGCCAACCCGAGGGTTTATGGCCAGCCGAAGCCCGAAGGGTGGCGGGAGAGAAGTACCCACTACTACCAGCAAAGCCACAGCCAAAGGAACCGACCCAGAAAAACCAGACGGCATTTATTAAGAAATGGAAGAAAATTCCACTTGAAGAAAAATATAAACTAAAACAATATAAAAGAAGCAACTTATACAATTCGTTGCTAAATAAATAAAATTAAGAACATAAGTAGACAACTTAAACGATATGCTGCCAAATGAACATTTACATTTGTAGAAATACAGGACAATTGCCTGTAAAACATAACAGAACAAAATAAAATTAGGTAAGTGAAGATTCAAAAAGTTCGTGAGTGCAAAGTTCATAAGATTACCGAAATTTATAAAGTCACTGAAAAGTTTTTACTGAAGATCCATAAAGATCGTGTGAGCAGAATTCAACTCAGTCCCAAATGTTCAGTAAAATGTAAAATGTTCACAAGGATTTATAGAGCAATAGTTCATAAAGTTCATGTAGACAATGATTAGTTCGGACGTAGATGTCCTTTAAGATTTAGTTCAAATGATAGGGAGATAGTTCAATAAACCTCACAAACCACAGCATCAAACAAAAGTAGAAAAGGACTCCATTGCCCAACTCGAAGAAAGTCGCCTCGATCAAAAAGTATACTTTATTAGACTGGAGTATTTTTTAATAAGTTCGTTATACATATTACATACTCTTCTTATCAAATATGCAGAATTATCTATGCGCAGAATATATTCGTTCATAGACTCTCTTGTGAACCTCTTTATGTAATTTTTACTGGAAGAGCATTTGTTTTGGAGGAAGTGCATAGAATCACCCAGATCGCCACAAGGACAATTTGGATCATTGGAACTGTTAAATCTGGACAAGTAGGCTGGAAAACTTCCATGACCAGTGACAAAATATATTAAAACTTGATTTTTAATTGCCAGTTTTGTAGAAATCTCTGGAAAATTTTCATGAGTTATACGGCCCTTGTCAGATGAGTCCCAGTAATTTTGCCATTTATTTAAAGCATCAGACATCAAGATTTTGTAGAGGTAAGAAATAAGGTATGGAAGAGGATGATATACTCCAGAGTAAATAACCCTTTTGGCTAACGAATCCACCAATTCGTTCCCTATAATACCTGAATGGCCTCTAACCCAAGCAATGTTAAAAATTCCGTCAAATGAATTTATCCTATCCATCAGCTGCTTCACAAGCATAGAGTTTGGTAACAAGTTGTTAAGCGCCATAATAGCTGAAAGACTGTCAGTTTTGATTAGGATGTTTTGTAAGTTTTTGAAAGAAGCCCATTCCAAAGCTTTTATAATGGCAAGGACTTCTGCTTGAAAAACAGAATTACCGGCTTTTAACCTATACATCTCATTGTGAACCAAAAAGTTTTCCAGTACAGCAACAAAGGCACAGCCCGTTCCTTCTTCATTTTTGCTCCCATATGTATAGAATTTATTCACACAATGTACAGAATCCTCCGATTCAATGAAGTTTATAGTTTTATATTCCTCAGCTGGGTTATTATCACATTTTAAATTTTTCTGCTCAAAATCATTTTTACTAAAATAATTGTGTTCATGATACCATGATTTATTTTCATGCAAAATAATAAATTTATTTACGTATTTTTCTGCTTGAATATAGATTGGCAAAATGCCTGTAATTCTGCAGATGGCATCCGTCGATACGGTTCTGTAAAAATGGTAGATGAATCTGATGTATTGTCTTTGGCAAGATGAGAGTTTTCGTTTACCGTGAACGTTAATGCAAGGGTACCAAACCTCACAAGCATATAATATAATAGGTTTTATAACCACTACGTACCAGAGTTTCTTTAGTTCCGGTTTCACACCCCATTTGACTCCACTGATCCTCCTTAAATTAATGTTAAGAGCTGTAATTTTATTCCTTACTTGATCAAGATGGTATAAAAAACTGAGTCTTGAGTCAAGATGTATGCCTAAAAATTTATAAGTATTGGCAACCTTGATGTTAACATCCTTTATTTTAAAAATTGGTGGTCTTTTTAGTTCAGTGCCAAATTGCATAGCCATTGTTTTACTAGTTGAGATTGTTAAGTTATTTTGTTCACAAAATTTGCAAAATATGTCAATATTTTTATTAGTAACAAGCTCTAGCTGCGCCCTAGAGGCTCCTGAAGAAATTAAGACGAAATCATCTGCATAAGCCAGTAAAGCATAATCTGTATTTTCAAATAATGCAAAAACACCATTAATCAAAACAAGCCATAGAATTGGCCCCAAACATGAGCCCTGGGGGCAACCCTTGCCAACTTGAAAGTATTCTCTAATGGTGTTAGTAGTTACAAATCTATTTGTTAAATAGCTTCGAATTATATTGATTAAATTATCTGGAACATTTAATTCTGTAAGTGCTTTAATTATTCTTGGCCAGGATGCATTGTCAAAGGCACCGGTAATGTCGAAAAAGACTGTAGAGGTATATTTATAATTTTCCTTTCGAATTTTAATTTCACTTATTAGTTTTTTAAGACATTTTGTGGTACTTAGGTTCTCCCTAAAACCAAATTGATTTTTGTTCAAAAGATTATTGCTCTCTAGAAAGTACGTAAGCCTATTTACTATAATTTTTTCGAAAATTTTACTAACTGTATTGAGCAAACACACAGGTCTATATGAAGCAGGACTAGTGGGTGTCTTTCCTAGTTTGCTGAAAAAAATGACGATTCCCTTCTTCCAACACTTAGGGAAGTAACCAGAAGTTATTAATTTGTTGCACAGGGTTTTCAGAAAGGTAGGGACAATCTTATGGATGAAATTCCAAATTCTCAAGTCAATTCTATCAGGGCCAGGAGCCTTATTATTACTAAAAGATCTCATAGAGAAATCCAGTTCTTTATCTCGAATAGGTGAAACATTGTGAGAGAAACAGGACTCGGTAATGGGCTCATCAATTACACTAAAGTGATACTCTAACAATTTTTTATTAATGTCAATCGCACTTGAATCCAATGGCATACCATCCAGATTAGTGAGAGTATGGAAATTGCTTTTAGACTTCAGTACAGAAAATGCCTTACCAAAGGTCTTATTAGAATTCGTACAATATGTTTTCCATGAGTTAACTTTAGCTAATCTAATTTGTTTTTTATAAGAGGCCCTAGCCTGCTTGAGCTTTATTTTGTCGTTTAAGTCTCCAGTTCTTCTGTGTCTCTTGTAGAGAGCTTTAACTTTGTTTCTCGATGATCTTAATTCTGGGCTCCACCAAGAAATTGAAACTGGTCTATTTTTTGATTTAATTTTGAAGATTTGCGAAGAAATATTATCAATAGTAGAATTAAGTTGTTCTAAAAATTGGTCATAATCCTGAACTGTAGAGCATTGTATCAAGTTTTCTTCGAGAGGCTTGAGTTTTGTTAAGATCAGATGTTTGAATTTACCTGGTCTGAAAAATTTGGTAGCAAATCTTTTATAGGTCAAGTGAGGAAAGGTGAAGTTTAAATCATACAATATATAACGATGGTCCGAACAGGACTCTTCCACCGATACTGACCAGTTTTTTAGACTATCATATAATGACGGACTCGAAATGGTAAGGTCCGGATAACCAAAATTATCCGGAGTCCAGTAAGTTGGAGGTTGGTGAGGGTCGTTTAAAATACAGTAGTCTCTAGAATTACAAAAGTCTAAAATACAGTAGCCTCTGTCGTCATTCCTTTTATACCCCCATAGGGTATTTTTGGCATTTAAGTCACCAACCAGGAGAAGATATTTAAAATTTTTAATATCATCTGGTATTTCATCCAAGTTATCCTCCAAATCCATGGAGGGGGAAATGTACATAGAAGAAATAGTAATGATTCCAAGGTCAGTTAAAATGTTCACAAACACTATATTCTGAAGAGCCAGAATTCTGTTATTCTGAATGTTATTATTAACTATTATAACACAGGAACTCTTTCTTACTGAAAAATGTACTTGCCAGGAGCTATCAATACTAACTAATTTGCCATTAAAAATATAAGGATCCTGTCCAAGAGCAATATCTATTTTATTGTTTATAATAAAATTGTAAAGATTATCACTTGCGGCTTTGCAAAAATTTAGATTAATTTGAACTATTTTGATTTTTCCATTTGTATTTGAGCCCAACGAGGTCAGCGCTATAATCTTAATGGTGGTTTACTGTTCAAGAGATTTGCCTTATACTTTAAGAGAGTAGGACAGTTCTTGTCGTTACTTGCATGACCTTCCGTATTACAATTTATACATTTCTTTAAATCATTATTACACAATTTACCATCATGTTTCTCGCCACAATTGAAACATTGCATGTCATTTTTACAGTTATATTGAGTGTGACCCAATTGTTGGCATTTATAACACCTAAAAATGTTAACGTATTCCTTGACATAAATTCTTTGGTAATTGATTAAAATTTTCCCCTTTGTAATTAACTTATGTTTTGTGGCCCTGTCACAATCAAGGATCCAATGCTGGCTGGATTTACCTTTAAAACTTCTAACTACGTCATAGTCTTTGTCCTCCATACCCTCTGAGTATCTTAGTTCCTCCCTAAGACCTTTTTCATCGATCGTTTCATCTATATTAAATAGAATAATCCTGTTATTCTTCACTTTTCCTTGCTTTACAGACTCCAATCTTAACACGTCCTCATTTTCTTCCAAACTGTTAACGAACTCTGTCGCTACCTCTAGTGTATCCGTCTTCAAAATAATCCTTCCCTCTTTGCTAATGATAACGTCCTTGGGACTCTTGAGATTATTTGCCCTACCAACCTCTGAAAATTTTTTAATCAATTCCCTTTTATCTCCCAGCGTATCCGTTGGCGTAATAATTACTGTAAAATCATCAGTAAATTTTTCCCCCGTCTTAGATGCAACCTCCGGTATCGTAAGCTTCATATCCTTTAATTTTTTATCTATATCAAGGTTCTTTTTAATCTCTTTATCATAGTCATCCTCAATTTGCTCATATTTTCCCATGAGTCGTTCGTATCGGAATTCCGATGCAGCACACTCCATAATTATTTCCATAGTACCTTTATACACTGCGTCACAGAGTTCCTTGTTGACCTTCTGGCCTACTCTTTCATGTATCTTTCCCATGATGGAATCTGTTATTCCCTTAATTTTCAATAGAAAGTCTGATTTGTAGTCCACATTTATTTCTAGAGGCATATTGACCTTATATATAAGGTAAAAGTTTTCTATCTCTCTTTCTACCAAAAAATAATGCCTACGCAAAAAGTTTAATACTGAAAATCGTAAGTCGGTCTAAAGGTCAGAAATTGTTTCAACAAACTTTCATTATATATGTAGAGCAGTATACCTGCTTATTATGGAAATGATAAAAATTAACTAAGTTTACTAATTGCTTTGCATAAATTAATTAAGAAAATAAAGCTATTACTTGATTAGCCTTAAGAAGCTTAGCTTAAATAGATATATAAATTATGATCTACAAAATCTTATTTCTTAACAGAAAACAGATCATTAATCAATCAATCTGTCTAGACAACTGAACTGAATGAAATCGTTGAATAAATATTTACCATGAACAAAATGCCCTCGAAATTAACAATGGCGCTGGGGGCGTCTTCAAAGATGGCGTAGACCACGAGTAAGTATAAACTCCTTATGTTTAGATGCTAATTTCACTTAAAATACACTTATTTACATTAAGATTTTATAGATATACTGTATAAAACTTGACAACTTTAATTGTAGAACACTCTTCCAACATAAAGCAGTAATAAATAACTTGTGTAGCACTTATAAAACAATTTCACAAACTTGTGTTGATGAATAAATTAAAATTACACAATACTGTACATGAGACACTATAAATATCATTCCACTCACACAATTGATTGGGAAACAAATTTATCCAGTAGCTGCACTTGAGCCGAATTAATATTCACAAAATATATCACAAAAACACAGTAGAAAACACAAAACTTGTAACTTGAATAAGCACTTCGTAGAAATGGCTAAGTCGATAGAACACCAGAAAGATACTAAATTAACTAATATTTAAATAAAAATTGATAACCGCTAATTTATTAATACATTCGAACAACTATTAGCAACTTTTTAAATCATATAAAACACTAGCAAACACTATAATAACACAGAAACTAAAGTAAACAACAGAAATTCGCGAGCGAAAAATCTTCCAAGCGACACACATGAAGTCGGTACTTCGAATGGAACGGGGTAGGGGGGGAATTTCGGAAAAGTTGATAAATATAATTTTAAGTTAGGTAAAGACCTAAATTCCTGCCAAGCGCTGTTGAATTCAGTCCAGCCGTTCTCAAGTGACACCCGAACAAACGTGTTTTTGTCTTTTGCCCCCCAGGGGGGAACGGGGGGAATTTCTGAAAAGTTGATAGATATAATTTTAAGTTGGGAAAAGACCTAAGTCTCTGCAAAGCGCCGTTGAATTCCGTTCAGCCGTTCTCAAGTGATGCCCGGACAAACGTGTTTTAGTGTTTTACCCCACAAGGGGGAACGGGGGGGAATTGCTGAAAAGTTGATAGATAAAATTTTAAGTTGGGTGAAGACCTAAATTCCTGCCAAGTGCCGTTCAATTCCGTCCAGCCGTTCTCGCGTGATGCCAGGACAAAAAAAGCGACATACGGACACGATGACACACACAGGCAAAATTTTCTAAAGTCATTTTCGGCTTTCATGGGGTGTGAAACGTGAAGACATCGCAAAATTTTTTGATTCCGACAAATTTACAGACAAAAGTCTGATTTTATTAATATAGATATAGGAATTAAGAAACAGAGACTTATTATAAAAATGATTCATTTAAATTATAGTGACTAATGAAGCGGTCCATGTCAGCTTGTATGTAAATAATTTATTCAACGATCACTGTAGTTAACAAATATTTCGTAGATATCTCTGGAGATCAAAGTATTTTATAAGAAAACAGGATGAATGTGCCGTTTGTTATTGATGCCTGGATTTATCTTGATCAGACAAATCAAATTTAATTGATGGTATTATTATTTTATTTCGTTATTATTTACCACTGCCTAAATTTAACTCCATTTTTTTTTCTTTTGTCGGCGTACTTAGATACTTTACAAGTCCCTTCTAATTATAACAAAGAATTTCACCAATCAATTTCGGAATGCTCCAACGATATATCTCTAGCCACATTACAAATCATAACCAATCAAGTGCACCAATCAATTTCAGAAAATTTCCCAGACACACTACATGCAATTAGAAATACATTTTTGCAGATATTCTATACTGTAATCTATAAACAGCTGATAATTCTTACTTTTCAGTTATAGTTTCTTAATAATTCTTATTTTTCCTTATTTACTTTTTTTTTTCTTTGCTCTTTATTCTGCAAAGTCCTAACTCTTCAAATGTAAATTTAATAGCGTGAAGACAGTATTTACAGAAAAAGGAGAATAAACAGTTATTACATTTTATAAAGCAATTTTAAAATATATACAGAGAGAATTCTAAATAATCAATACACACAATCTGCACATACTTTTTAAATTAAAATCAAATGCGGAAAAACCAATAGATTTAATAAAAATTACAAAGAGTTAGTTTTAATAAATATTTTCATTTGATTCTCCGGCTTAATAAGGACGAGCATATCCTGAGAAATCTCGTTCAATACTCAATAGATCTAATGTATCATAAAGTATTAAAATTTAGCATCAAAGATTAATTTTTTACATTTTTTTTCTGATTATTTATCAGGATTATGTGATAAATTTATTTGATTTTATATCGTATTATACGGATATATTCTTTTGTTTCATTTTTCAAAATTTTTCGAAAAGGCATTTTAAAGAGACCTTATCAGTTAGATTTAGTGTACATCGTAATTTCGGTCATATTAAAGATTCCTAGTTAAAAGTTTTTACGTAATACATTTAATTCTAAGAATATTGGTTCTGATAATAACTGAGTGGATAGCTTATTTAAAATATATTTTATTTAAAATTATATATTTTAAATAAACACCGTAAACTGTTTGTAACATAAATATAATTTGTATTAGTTGAAAATACATTTTTAGACAATATTTATAAAGTTTTATCTTTTTTTTTTTTTTTTTTTTTTTACTTTTTCTTACCCATAGGTTCGAGAAAGTATTGTTTTAGGGTCAAATTTTTGAACGTGAGTTTTTGTTACATTTACATGTTCTGAGGTCCCCTGAATACGAAAATCATGGTTTTAGCGAGTGGTCTGTATGTCTCTCTGTGTGGATGTCTGTGTGTCTGTTATCAGCATATCTCAGGAACAAATAGTATCAGAAATTCCAAACTCGGGATTCTAAATGTGTATCATATAGGGATGCTATAGTAAGCTTTTCATTGAGATGAAGCAAATGGTTCTTGTACAGGAACACTCAAAAGTATTCAAATCAATTCAATTGTCTATGGGGGAAATTGCAGGTAAATATATTTTAACATCTGTAGACTGCACTAAACCAAATGAAACGAATATATATTTTTTGTAATAGAGGTAGTCAACTGGATTTTTTTTTTTTTTTTTTTTTTGTGTGTGTGTGTGTGTGTGTGTGTGTGTGTGTGTGTGTGTGTGTATGTAGAAGCTTCGCCTTTCCAACTGGGGGTGAAGTCCCCTCTCGAGGGGAGTAAATTTTCATGATGGGTATCTTTCAAAAGAGCTCGTCCATACCTTTAAAACGAATGGTTGAGCCGTCGATCTGCGATAATTTAAAATAAAGTTATCGATTTTTTTCATTTTTAACAATTTTTTTTAAATGTAATATTGAGAATAAATTCAACTTTTTTTTTTTTTTTTTTTTTTTTTTTGGATATTTAGTGTTATACTACTTCTCTAATATGGAAATCGTCTGTATTATCATAAAAGATATTTTTTTTTTTTTTTAATAATAATTTTAATAAATTATTTTTTAAAAACAGAATTATTTTTTAATAACCGAATTAAATTCTATATAAATTTAGGTGCATTAATGAAATGGGGGGTTGAGGGGGACAGAACTAATTATCATATAAAACTCTTCCGAAGCCTAATTTTAATTGTTTAACATAGGTTTACATAACAGTACTCGTTATCTTACCTCTTAATCTTCAACCTTATTTATAGTATTAAATTTCAGGGTAAGAGAAAGTCGTGTGAATGACACACCAGATTATTTTTTTTTTTTAATTAAGAATAAAATTTAAAAAAAAAAGTAGTTCAAAATAATTTGTTCACAAGTTTACTGTTGTCAGAACAAATTCATTATTTCTCATTTTTCAAACGTTATTTTATGAGTTAATATTTTGTGCCGTGGGACCTCTTTTCATTCGGTTATTTTTACTTTCTTTTATATTCAATAGAAAGAAAAACTGATTTCGTAAAGGCTTTCGACTTGCGGTTTTTGTCAGATTGGTAAGTTTTGAGAGTTCCAAAATACAATTTGATTATTTTTATTTTCTTCTATACGTAATATAGAGGAAATATTGGATTCGTGAAAATTTTCGACCTCCGTTTTTTGATGGATTTACACGTTTTGGGATGTCGTGAACACGAATTGATAGTTTTTAGAAAATGTCTGTCTGTCTGTGTGTCCATCTGTGTATATCACGATTATTATGGACCCTGTATCTTACGAACCAATGAATGAAATTTAACGAAACTTGGTATTTAGTTGCATCCTGACATAAACTGGTGCTGATTAGATTTGAGGATCAATCGCTCAACAGGTGGCGCTGTGATCGCATTTTTTGTAAACTTTTAACATGGCAGTATAGGACAAAATTTCGTATAAATGTAGATATTGAGAGTTATTTTTAACTTGTGATTGTAAAATTAATATAAATTATTGATAATAGTAGTAGTTAACTAGAAAAAAAATTCTTTGCATGTGGGGGCATCGCTCCTCCCCCCCTGGGGGGAGTACCCCGGGACGGGGTAAATTTTGAAGATAGGTATCTCTCGAAAGGTCTCGTCAATGCCTTTAAAACGAAGTAAAATGCAAATTTATGCTTTAGTAGGCAACAACAGCCGTTTCCATCGGTAAGCATCAGTAATTTGGGCTATGAAAACATGTAGACAGTTCCAAAAAATATTCTCAGCAGAAGTGAGCCAGCGCAAGGGAATATGTGACTCACATTATCAGAACGCGCATTATTAGTAAAGCTGTATTATCTTAAATATTGACCGCTAAGCGAGCGCAAGTAAGGATATATTTTTTTTAGTTTACATGTCGTAAATCTTCATAGGTCTACTATAATATTTAAAAATACCTAGAATTCTATCTAGTGAAAGCAAAAGTAGTATTTTGTTAAGTTTTTCCTTCACTAAAGCAACAAAGCATTTAATTATAATCAGTAAAAAATCGTAAAAGGTTAAACCATTCAACATACTAAACTTATAAAAGATGGTGAAGTAAAACAGCAGAACTTGAAACAAAAAAATCTACACCGCATAATAACCATGTATTTGCACAATTCAATATATAGAAGAAGAAAAAACGAAAATGAAATGTAAGTGTAAATATTTCTTTTATTACCTGCCACATATAGACATTATTAACAATAATTTAAATTATGTAGTTGGGACTTTGGCTGTTTCGCGTATGACATTTCCTGTATTTTTTATTGGAAAAATTATCTAATTAAATTAATTAATTTTAATTTAATTTACAACCAGAAATATTTGCAAATAATTAAAATAAATTATTTAAGTTTAGAAATAAATAACGGAAATCAATTCCAAGTTTTAACAAGAAAGAAAAATCATGCAGCACGCATTGATTAGTAACACTTTCCAACTGTACGTAATTGTTGTATCAAATAACTTTTAATCTGAAAAAGTTAGTCATATCATATTCTATACAAAACAATATTTTAGAATATTAAAAATACATGTGAATGTTTTTATGATTTTTACAATAGAAAGATTTTAAATATAACTTTTAAAAAATTCTGTCCTAAAACTTAATCCATTGACATTTTTTTTTTCCTTTTGTTTGTTGTTGTTGTCTCTGTAAAAAAACTAGTTGCACAGGATCTATTAATGTCATTTTAAATAGGGAACATTCCATAGTGAACTTGATTGTATCATGTTTAAAAAATTCTAAAAATATTTACCGACGCTAGGAGCCGGAAACAAACAGATAGAAAGGAAAACAATCGGACAGACAGATACACAAATTGAAATCATATTCCCACTAAAGTTATAAGAAAGTGTTAAAACGCTTAATGTAAACGAAAGTGTAATTCTAGCAAATTTTTATTAATAGCTCTTAATGTAACTGAATATTTTTGTGTGGCCCTGTAAATCTAATGCTAATCATACTATATTATATAGAATGCACCCTTTTGTGCATACGAATCATTTATTTCAATTGCATTATGCTTTGTGCAAAGTAAAATTATTTAAACTTGGTTTATAAAAATAACTCTCACAGAACGCAATGCGTTGGAATGCTTTCAAGTGCCCCTGTACACAAAAAAGTTAGAAATGTACTCGGTTTTACATAGGGAACATCCGAAAGGGAACTTGAATAACATATTAAAATTTCGTTAAAGTTTCTATACAGTAAAGGTATTAAAATATGGTTTGTAGGAACTCCTTTCATAAAACACAAAGCTTTCGAATATTTTTGGTGCCCCAGTACACAAACCAGTATAGGTATAAACTTCATTTTCTATAGGGAACACCCAATAGTGAACTTGAATAGCATATATCAGTTTCAAAAAATTCCATAAATATTTACGGGAGTTAAAGCACGAGCAGACAGACAGACAGACGGACATATACACAAATTGAAATCATATTTACACTTGACAAATGTTAGAAAGTGTTCAAAACGCTTAATGTAAACGAAAGTACAATTCTAGCAAATTTTTATTAATAGCTCTTAATGTAAATGAATATTTTTGTGTCACCCTGTAAATCTAATGCTAATCATGCTATATTCTATGCATTCTTTTGTGCACACAAATAATATATTTCAATTTCATAAAACTTCGTAGAAAGTAAAGTTACTAAAATTTGATTTACAGAAATATCTCTCATAGAACGCAATGCTTTGGAATACTTTTGAGTGTCCCTGTACATAAACCAATGGTGATATTTACTCTATTTTCTACAGAAAAAATCCAATAATGAACTTGAATAACGTATTTCAATTTCATTAAGATATGTGCACAGTAAAGAAATGAAAATATGGTTTATAGAAATATCTCTCATAGAACACAGTGCTTTGAAATACTTTCGGGTGTCCCTGTACACAAACCAGTAGAGGTATAAACTCCATTTTCAATAGGAACATCCGATAGTGAACTTGAATAACATATATCCGTTTCAAGAAATTCCATAAATATTTATGGGAGTTAGAGCGCGGACAGACAGACAAACCGAAGTCATTAACACTTTCCAACCTTGTTGGAAAGTGTTAAAAAGCAATTCACTGTCAGCATTATTGGTCTGTATAGAATTTGATTCCATAAAATTTGAAATTGTGTTTTAAAAAAAAAATCTGTTTTAGTTTATCTATTATTATTTTAGTATTAGTTTATTTACTTATTATTATTTATCGGTTCATTTGTTAATTAGTTTATTATTTTATTTTTATCTATTTAGTTTATTCATTTATTTAGACGGAATTAACTTTCTCTATTTTAAGATAAAATATGCTAATTGCAAATGGTGATATATGTTTCTTTTGAAAGGTTTTATTGATATATCAACAAAAGAAAAAATAATACAATTCAATAAAACACTATAAATAGACTTTATGACTTTTATTTCTAAATGAGGAACTTTAAAGACATTAATAAATCACAAGGTAAATAAGTTTATATGAAGGACTTTTTAAAGCAGCTGATTGTTGTTAAAAAAATGATTGCTTGTTCTAAAACAATTCTGATATACTTTTTATATACACTAATCCCAAAATGATCCTTTTATCAAACAGGATTAATGGTATTTTATATAAATCAATTGATATGTGAATATGCATTGTTCTTTTATGAGATAACATTTTAAATGATTAATCTAAAACACATAAAATATGCCTTTTCTATGGGAAAGATATTCCCTCTATATCTATTATTGTTTGGAAAGACAATGTGGAAGTTTTTAGATGAAAGCAGACTTTAAATATAATAATGAAGTCTTGCTACTGTATTCCAGTGTTTAAAAAACCGGAAATCACCTTAAAAAAATCACTATTGTCGACATTATTGCGTCATTAAATTTCTATATCTTTGATTCTCCATTTAATTAATTTTTAGTTTTTAGTTTTTAGATGCAATTTCGTTCATTGTTGTTTCGTTGAATATTTCATTTACGTATCGCTTTTAAAAGCCATATTAATTTAAAACGCGCAGTTGTCATTTTAGTACTATTTATTACACATACCATTAAAATGACACACACATACATGTTTGTCTACTCGCCCCTACCCTTGTGAGTAACCAGTGTTTTTATCGCAATACGAGTACCCACTGAAATTTAATTCATATATATTAATATCATATTAACAATGAATGTTAAAAGGGCTGAAAAATACATGGACATAAAATGAAAAATATATTTTAAGGAAAATCGTTTTTTTTTTTTTTTTTTTTTTTTAACAAAAAACTACCTTAGCACAGTACCATTTTCCCGAGTAAGATTCAGTTACCCGTTTTGAAAGTTTACACACTGTACACACTGAGTCCGAGTAACTTAATTTTGAACTCATTTTGTACTCATTTTGAAGGATATCTGAACGGTTACTCGTTTATTCGGTGCATTACTTGACAAACTGTGTTAAATAAGCGTTAACGTAAGAAAGCTCGTGATGCGTATCTTAGAAGACTGTGGACAGCGAGTTCATTTTCACTTGCATGCCATTGTAGACATGCCTTTATAATAAGTACAAAATTTTGAATAAACACCATAAAATGCAAGAACTGGCAACAATTGTATCAGATTGAAAGAAGACACGACCCTTCGTCAAGAGAACAAAGTAGGCACAAGTGCTGAAAAAAAATATATAAATAAAAGGTACGTTTGTAGCACTCGCGCTTACTTTGTTCGCCTGACGAAGGGTCGTGCCTTCTTTCGACCCGATACAATTGTTGCGAGTTCTTACTTTTTAAGGTGTTTATTCAAAATTTTGTAATTATTATTTTTAAACGACAGTTCTGCGGTGCTTTATTTATAATACGCATTTATGCCTTCACAGATACCATAAATGAAATTATCAAATGTATTCATTTCAATGTCCAAGCACTTCTGTATTTTAAACACATGTTTTGAGAATTCAAGGTTATTTTTTGTGCAGAGTGATTAAATTTTCTAATTTCTTTAGCCGACTGAGGTCGTAAGAAAAGACTATGTTTAAAATCACAGGGGGGGGGGGTGCTAAGTTAGCAGGGTTCGGTGACAATTATGATTTAAGCATGGAGATATTCCATTACCATGGACTTAAGTAAGGATTTGTATGAGATGTATTTCAATGAGTGAATGATTTAAAGTGTTTCACAGTGCCCCCTGGTGTTGAAAACTAGAAATTATAATCTATTCTGAATAAATAATTCTTCATATACATGATTAAATATAATGATGAAGTTATGATTTTACATATGTTGAAATAGCTTAAAATGCCTCCTAGCGGCAAAAATTTTATTAACTGCATTCTAATGAAAGGATTTGTGTGAGATTACGATATACTGCGTGCTTAAGTGAGCAAATAATTTTAATTGACAGCACCCCTGGTGACCAAAATAAGAATTTATAGGATATTAATAATAAACAATATTTCGTATAGGTAAATAGGCAATCATTGTATGAAGTGAAATTATTATTTTAATGATGTTAAATAGCTTACAGTGCCACATAGAGATGAAAATTTTAATAAATGTCTTGTTACAAAATGATTTGTATGAGATTAAGATATATTGTGCGTTTAAGTGAGTGAATGATTTTAGTGATATTTTAAAGTGCTTCAAAATTCCCCCTGGTGGTCAAAATAGGAATTTATAATTTATTATGAATAAATAATATTTCATATACATGAAAAAGCATAATAACTGTATGAAATGAAATTTTGATTTTAATGACGTTAAAATAGTTTTTTCCATCGCTCCCTAGCCGCAGAAATATATTCTGAACTTCCTTCATATGAAATATTGTTACATGCCATATTTTTCAACTCATAACTAACTAGTTACTATATACTTGCTTTAATAATCCATGCATTTATGAAGCCTTTTTAATAAATGCATGTTTTTTTTTTCTGTATCACACACAAAATATAATGTTATGGTTAAAATAATTTATTTTAAAAAAATTGTTGGAAAATTTTATTTTATAGACTAAGGAAATTTTTTAACCCCTTCAAGCCTAAATTGTGATTTGGGCTTATAAAAAATCAATATATTCTATATTAGATATTCTACATTATATGTAAGTATCTTAATTATGAAATATTATAACATTCTGCCAATTACCAAATTAATTAAAAAATGTTTTAATAGTAGGACACTAAGTTATAATTAACCAAAATGAGAAAAATTATTATTTTTTAAATTCAGTTTGCAATTATTTTGTATGAAACATTTTGAAACAATTTCTTTGGCCATGAAAACATATAAGTACTGTACATTTCTCACAAAATAAAGTAATTTTAGTAGAAAAGGTGCATTTATCTTTTTGGCTAGAAATGACTAGATGTTTCGCTTCTCTGCTGGGGTCACCCTACCACCTACTGAGCAAAAATAATAGCATATTGCTATTCTTGTATGCATTATTAGTCGAACATTAGGTTTTAAGATTAAATTTTTTTTAAATAAGGAATTTAGAGCAATGTAAAGATATAGTCTAATACTAGCATGTTAGAACCGAAAGGGTAAGTTTTAACTGTGTAACAGCCCCTTTAAGTCAATTAAAAGGGGACTCGGTACGTTTGTTTGACTTGGCACTATTAAAGGTTTCATATAAAAACTTATATTTCCATTTAATACTTATAAATTGAACTATGTTAGATTTTGTTCGATAAAATGTATATTCAGGCAACAATTCTAATGATTTTTAATACTTTTTTTTACAGATTTGAAACCTTTAAATTGCGTTTTCTCACATAGCATTTTTTCATGAAATCATGATCTTCAAAATGTTAAGACTATTACAGATATTTAAGGAAAGACTTGATATATTTTTAGGGTATTCACTAGAACCTACTTAAAAGAATTAGAGATGGATTTTGAAACATATTAATTAGTTTTTCTGGAAAAAATTTAAGTGTGCATGTCTACGTAAAAATTTCTCAAAAAAACTCAATTTTTGTCATTTTTTATTTCTAATATATTTTCTTTTAAAGATATCGCAAAACCCATCCCTAATTCTTTTAAGTAGGTTCTATCAAACATCCAAAAAATTATATTAAGTCTTTTCTTAAATGTTGGTAGAAGTTTAAGCATTTTGAAGGTCATGAATTTATAAAAAAAAAAATGCAAAGTGAGAAAACGCAATTTAAAGATTTCAAACCCGTAAAAACTATATTAAAAATCGTTAGAATTGTTGTCTGAAAATGTATTTTATCGAACATAATTCAATTTATATAAATGAATTTATATAATTCAATTTATAATTATTAACACTTTGAGTACTGAATTATTTGAAGATTTTTATGCCCATGGGACGGATTTAATTTGTCGCTGTATGGAATAACACTTTCGCGACAGCATGATTTTGAATTTTTGACAGTAAGTTCCTCCTGTGGGCGTTATTCTCCCATGTTACAATATTTCAGAATAAATTTTTCTGTATTCACATTTATATTACAAATGGATATACATTATAATTTTATTCTTTCTAATCAAAGTATTTGTATTAATAGTATATTTCATTGTAAAATTGCAAATATTGATTATATAGTTAAGAAAAAAATAGCATATAAATTGCAAAGGAAACGCCCACTGGTGGAGTTACAGATTTTCAAATGAAGTGAATCTACGTCAGCGGTCGCGAAAGTGTTAATATGTAAAAGTAATACATTTTATTTCGAATATACTTATATTGATGATATAAGTATGGTTGTAAGATATCATAAAAAATACCAGGAAAGTGTTTGCGATCAACGCCTACTTCTTAAATTCAGATGACGAGTCAGACTCGTCCACCGTAACTTCGCCCAAATAAGCAGATGACAAGTCCCACTCATCAAATGTACCTTAAAGGGTTAAATGGAAATACAAGTTCTTATATGAAACCTTCAATAGTCCCAAGTCAAAGGTGCCAAGTAGGGCTGGATTATTTATCAATATATCCCTAAGTATCGATATTTTTTTAATATCCCGATAACAATATTTAAGATCTAGCTTCTCCAATATATCCCTTTAACGATATTGCGGAGTGCGCACCCGAGTGAACGTAACTCGAGCGAATGAAACCCGATCAGCCAACATACAACAGCTAACGAGAGCGAAACCGGAAGAAAAAAAGCGCCGAATATCTTATTTTAATACTCATTTTCTACTTTCCTCTAATTACTCACTGATAAACTAGAAAAAATAGCCCCACGCCAAACGATTTCTATTGCAACACATATACATATACTTCCTCATCCTTCATAAACTCAAATCTAAACATCACTGCTTTAAAAAGGCCACCGCATAAAAAAAAAAAAAAAAAAAAAAAAAAAAAATAATAATAATAATAATAAAAAAATATTTATTGAAAGCCATCTGCTTTGATTATCCCGTGAATAAGCTGACTTCGTTCAAGGTCACGGTTCTACCCCCTTCAGAAAAAATTCATCAGACATACTCCAATATCACAATACCTATAATCAGCAGGTGTGTTTACTAGGATCCCCAGTAGCACAGCGATACGGGGCAGTATTGTACCAATGCTGCCCGACATTGGTTTCCATCGATGAAAATCGCCAACTTTTTATCGATTTTCCCCAATGTCGCCCGATATCGATCTACATTGGAGAAAATCGGCAATTTTTTACCTATTTTTCCCAATGTCGCCCAGTATCGATCTACGTCGGAGAAAATCGGCAATTTTTTGAGCATTTTTTCCAATGCCGCACAGTGTCGATCTGCATAGGGGAAAATCGACAAATTTTTTCCCATTTTTTTCAATGTCGCACCTTCAAGCTTATACAAGTTATTTAATTAGACTAAAGCAGCTTTTCCTAACAGCACACTTATCCCAAGTACATCGTATGTATATCTCCTGGATGTCTTTTCACCCGCAGAGTATCCTTAGGATGTCCTTAGGACAAGATTTGCTGATAGAGTTTACATTTAAAATAGTATGAAAAGCACTACTAGCTTGTATACAGGGACACCCAAAGAGAGCTTCAATTTATTGAGCTCTACGTGGGGCATTTTTATAAGGGATATTTTAATATTTTTGTACAGCACAAAACACAACAAATGTAACATATATTACACATAGGTACAAAAGCACGTTTCATGTCGTTGCATTGTACATAAGGCATATTTTTATACAGCACAAAACACAACAAATTTAACATATATTACACATACGTACAAAAACGCGTTCTATGTCGTATATCATATGAACAACATTAATGACTAGTTTACAGTGCCACACAAAATTATTCAGATATATTAAATATGTAATTGAAAAAGACTAGAAACGAATAATCAAATAGGCTTATGCGTTTTTAACCTTTTCCAACAACGTTTAAAATTTTTTAGGACTTCCATTCTTCTATGTGTCTGTCTGTTTGTGGCCGCTCCCAATCTCGCACTCTAATTTCCATAAATATGTTAAGAATGATCGAAATTGATGTATTTTATTCTGGTACACTATAGAGCGCTGTCTATTAAAATGGTAAAAATAAGAACACTGGCTTGTGTGTAAGAACAGTCAAAAAAATTCATACATATTACGGTCTTTGAGAGTATCTCTGTAAAGCAAATTGTAATATTTCTATCTTGCACAACACATAATAAAATTAATTTATGTTATCCATGTGCAAATTGCATATGTTTCCTCTAGAATAGGGTATGAATAGTTTAATCATTGATTTACAGGGTACCACACAAAATTCTGCAGGCATATAATTAAAATATATGTGGAAATAGCTCGAAGGGTGTTTTCAGTTGTGCTGTGAGAATTATTAATACATTGCAATTTATTTTAGTTTTAGACAGTATACAGGGGGCTGCACAAGATTTTAATTATGTATTGTAATGCTTTAAATATAATTTTTATGAGATTTCTTCATCCATAATTGGAACAAGTGTTATAAAAAACAGTACTGATTTGTATATAGGGGCTCATAAAAGAATTTCGGTACATTATGATCTATAAGTATAAGATGTATTTCTTTAGAGCTTATTAAATTTTTATATTGCACAAAACATAACGAATGTAACATAATCCAGATGTATATAAGCATGTTCTCTATGAAATAAGGTATGACTAGAATTAATGATTAGTGTATGGAATCATACAAAATAAAATAAGTAGAAATTGCTCGTGGGGGCGTCTTCAGCTGTGTTATGTTGAAAAATTCTCTTCTCCCCCCCCCCCCCTTTTTTTTTTCTTCTAATTTTTTAATACGATATATGAAAGCATATTCTATTTTTAGACAATATACAGGGCTACAATAAAGCAATTTACTTTATCGTTCCTCTTTAAAAGTAAAACTATAAATAAAGAATTGTGAGGTATTTATTCTTTATTTCTTTTAAAGATTCAAAATAAACTTGTATGCTGTGGCCATCGTAAATCTGTCCTCTATATCATGAATAATAGCGGTACCTATACTGGTTATAAGGCACAAAAATATTTATTGCCATAACTTTTCATTGCTTACATTTTACATATCCACTTTGGTGCCATTTTCGCTAAGAAGTCCTGAGATATAGCCATCTTGACATTCTCGGAAAATCAGCACCACCTGTCGGCCGATAGACACTCATGTATATATATATATATATATATAAACCAAGAATTGTGCTTTTTTATCATAGATATATATCATAGAAACTGAGCTATTATATTCCTGTAGACGAAGTTAAATTGCAGCATAGTAGCGCCATCTGTTGGCTCATATGCAACCCAATTAACTCAATTTTGTTTTTCATCATGTTTTATACACCACGTTTATCTCTCATTCACATCACGTTTTATGAATTTAAGCATTTAGAAACTAAGATATAGTCTTTCCTTAAACATGGGAAAATGCAACATAGCAGCGCCATTTGTTGTACGACATATAAAAAACTGTAATCAGGAACACTTTAAGCCAATATACAACCAAAAGTAGAATTATGTTGAATTCCGTTTTCTCTTTCATGAAATATAGTGACTACAAACTTTTGACAATATACAGACAGACGTTTTCTTAACATAGTCAAATCGTATTCAGGTGATCTCAAAACGTGTAAAAATTTCGAAAACTTGAGTTCGAAAGTTTTTCCCGAATCCAATACTTCTTACATAGGCAAAAGAAGAAAAAAAAAAGTCTGGTGTGAAACAACCACACGACTTCCATTACCCTCAATTACACATTTTATATGCACTTTTTGAATATAATGTGATCAGATATTTGAATATGATGTGATATAATTGACCGAATGAAATAGACAACTAAAACTATCTCAGTGAGAGAAAGTTAATACACGGGTAAAGACACGCAAAACAAAGTTTACATAGCGAGTTTAAAAAAAAAAATAAAAAAGGTAGAGGGATTATTATTGTTTTTTTTTTTTCTTTGAGGCACTAATTTCCAAGATCTAAAACTGATCTATCTGATCAGGATGACTATTAATTTTCTTGTAATAATCACATAAAGTATGAGAAAGGATATCTGAAGTGGGTTTATGTAACAATTTTCAAGAAAATCGTTAGAGCCGTTTTTGAGATACCGACTTTTACCAAAACTTGGCATATTCAATTGTTGATCGGAAAACAATAATTACATACAAAAGGATATTTAAAAGGGAGTTAATATGGCAAGTTTGAAAAAAAATCGTTCCGGCGTTCTAAAAAAAAACTCACCTGCAGTACCTGAAATTGAGCTATTTTTACAGGATGCCTACCAATTTTCCTGAACTAACCAACTATATCATTCGAAAGGACATCGAATAGACTGTTTATGCAGCAAATTTGAAGACAATCGTTAGAGCCGTTTTTGAGGTACGGACTTACGGATCTACTACCGGTTTCGGATATCCCACGCCCGGTTTTTCAATTTTCACCAAAATTTAAAGAATTCATCTGAACACTAGACCTGTCTCAAATCTGAAGTTTTGTGGTTCCATATTTATTAGTTTCGGAGATATACTAGTCAGAAAAGATTCCCCACACACATACACATACACACACATACACTCTGACCAAATGCCAAAAAGCACTTTTTTGGACTCAGGGGACCTTAAAACATGTAAATCACGTGAAAACTCGACATCGAATTTTTGGACCGAATACAATACTTCCATTACCTACGGTAGTCGGGTAATGTATGTAAAAAATCTACGTACACAAACTCACAAAATAATTTGGATATACTGCTGTCTGCAAGTGTTTTTTTATTTATTTTTTTTTTTTTCTTTTAAGCTGATTTGATATCTTTATACAATATAAAATATAAAGAATTTAGTATGCAGTATTTAAATGGGAAAAAAAAGGCTTCCTATGAAATATTGTATTGTTAACATTAGTGAGTGGTTTACAGGGCCACGCAAAAATATTCAAATACATTTTAGTATATAAGAGAAAATTATTGGAAATGCATGTTCAGTTGTATTATTTTGTTAATACTTGAATCAATAATAATAATAATAATAATAATATTTGAAAGTTGGGTCAAATGATGTATCGGATAAGTACAGTTTGGAAGTGCATGTAATCCATGCAAACAGCGTGAATTTTCCTCCTCTTTTTTATTTTATCACCTAAGTATAGATGAAAATAATAATAATAATAATAATAATAATAATAATAATTGAACCTGTTTATAAATATTAAATACCGTTTGTTTTTCTACAATAAATATAATGTACACTGTTTAAATTAAAATATTTTTCAAATGAAATTAAACAATCGTCTGCACAACAGAATAACTTTAGATGTTTTATTTGAGAAATGGCATCAAGAATAAAATGTTTTTGTTTTCGAAAGAAACAAAGTTAGTCGTACGGATGAAATTCTATGTATCTGGTAAATATAACTTATTATTGATTAATAACTGTTAATTATCATTTATTATTATTATTTTTAATTAGATTTAAAATTATTTGATAGTGATATTCATTTCGATGCGCCAATGCGTAGTTTGTAATATTTTTATAATATATTGAATTTAGCATTAATATGATTTCGTAAATGTTCGTGTTGTTCTAGTTAATAGTGTACATATATGTATTTACACTAAAAGTTATTTTGTTGATATTACGTTAAAAATTACGTATTTACTTCATTATGTATACCGAAATTCATCTTATTTTTCAAAAGCAGTACAAATACTTGGCTGTGTATATATAGATATATATTATAAAGTAGAATAGCTTTATTGGATATGCAGCTTGATTATATTTGCTACGAAAATTCCTTTTTTCCCTCCCTTAATTAAGAATGAATTATTTCATTTAAATGATAACTGATTTAATAATAATAATACTTTCCCGATTTTAATTCCCATATTTTGGTATAATTATAAATTAGTTATCGTGCATATGTACTAGATTAAGTTATTTTGCTGTCAAAGTGACAAAATTTTAATTTTAAATTTCAAATTCTCTCGTCCTTGGCGTGTTTTGTATTTGGCGATCAAAAACGCAGTACAATAATATACATGCCAGATGTATGTTTTCGTAATACGTATTGTACGAAATATTGTTTTACTATTAATTGCTCGTTTAATATGCGTTGTTAAAATAACCATGATTTTTGAAAGAAATTAAACATATTCGACAGGTATTTTGGCGATTTTTTTTCCATCAAGGACGACAGATATCGAATACATCCTGCTGAAAAATATTAGCATCTGATATCAGATACTTTATTTAGAGATTTGAAAACAAATTTGACTTCAAATTATGATAGAATATCTCAGAGATTATAGCCATTTCTTGTCTCTGTATTGTTTCGTGTTAGTCTGTCTTATTGTCCTTGTGTTAAAAAAAAATTAAAAAAATTTTGTTTTCAAAATATCAGAAAAAAATAATAATAAAAATAAAAATTGCGCTCTTAAAAATCAAAAATATTCATACCATCCCTAAACTTCCTTCTAGTTTTGTAATGCTGTCCTTAATCTTTCTACTCATTTTTACATATTGTGTTTCCTTTTTCCATAAGCTCTGAAATTCCTTTTTTAATGTTTTTTGTTCCTTTTATGTTCCCCTCCCCTCCTTCCATTACCGTAAAATTGAATTCGGGACTTTCACTCCGTTAGATTCCTTCCTTAGGTACCGAAAGATGCGTGACTCAGTCACAGGTACCTCCAACCCACACTATCCGAAGATCTGAAGAGATAAAATATTTATCATTTTCTTTTTAATTAGTATGTTATTCCGATATTTATTCTGCAAGTAACACCCTTTGAAACGAAATATTTATGTTTACATTCAAAAATGGAAGTCTGCGGTTTCGTTTCTAGATCTGCATCAGATAAAAACAATAACATTTTTTATAAGGTAATAAGTGATTCAAGGTTTTTAAAATGTACTTAAATACAGCTAGAAGAAAAGCTGACGAAGCCTGCTCCAGTTTAATAAAATCAAATCAATAAAATCAATATTACAGTTTTTAATATAAAACATTTAACGTGACAATAAAATTTGCTTTAATTAATTATAAAATATTACTGTTTATTTGTCCATATGAGTCACAGAATAGTAACACTGCGCTGCAATATATATATATATATTAAGCCCTGATATTATTTTTGCTGATTCTTATGTAAAATGACCCCCTGAATCCGAATTTGACCCAATCACCTAAGTATAAAATTACGGAAAAATGATAAAAGCATGGGAGTGTTCTTAAAAAACGGTGGGTGATAGGGCAAAATGGGCGTCATATTCGAATTTCTGGAGGTCATTTTACATAAGAATTTGCAAAAATGATGTTGGGGCCTATTTTCATGTAGAACAGTGTAATATGTAAAACATTTTCAAGTTAAAAATTAATTTAATCTACAGTTTTTATTATTGTGTTTAATATTTGTACTTTTGCTTCATTATCCTCTCTAGCAAGTGTTTTTAAATGAAATACGAGAAGTCGATCTCTATCCATTGCAACTTATCGAAGGCGTGCTACCAGGACATATGTTAATCGGAAAAACTATGAAGAAGAAGCAAATTTAAAGAACTGTAAATGATTTTGTTATAAAAAAAAAAGGGGGGGGGTTGCAAACAATGATTTTTTTTTTTTTTTTTTTTTTTACATAGAGAATATTTTCACTTCTGAAAAATTGCATTAAATACTGTAAAAATGCGTGAGTTTCAATAAATTTTATTTGTTAAGATATGAATGTCATTTTTTACATTTTGAAGTCTTAATTTCTATGTTAATTATTTAAAACAATGCTCATGTTTGTGATGTTTTTAGAAATACTATATATTAGAAAATTACTTATTCTTTTCTAAATCTGAAATATTGCTAATTGTTTTCCTTAACACAATGGCCAATTTAATGAAACTTTCCTAGGGCAACTGCACCATATATTCTTGCTGTAGTCAGGCCCTGCCTTAACACATTTGTGAAGTAGATTATATTGTTCTCAAATTGAATTATTGTAAATTTCAACTTTTATAACTTTTGATAAAATGTAGCTGTTTTCATTTTCATTATCCCTAACCTAAAAAAAAATGTGTTCTAAGTGTGCAGCCTTCGTTTTTATTTAGATATTTATTTTTTATTTTGAACATTAATTTAATCTGGTTGGCTCTTAACTATGTTTGAGGAAATTCTATTTTCTATATATTTTTAAAATTAATTAAAATGTATTTTTTTTCAAAGTCAGTTTTGTATTGGTATTTTGAAGTTTGTGATCTCCCAATCTTTCAACTTCTAATTCATGTTAGATGATAAATATTATGGTTTCATTGAACTTGGTAAAAAAGGAAAGAAAACGGTGAAATTTAAACCGATTTTGATGAAAAACAAAATTTTTAAACCCCGAAATAAACTACTACGTCAGAAACGCCAAAAGAAAAATATTTGCGATGCATACAGCTGTTTCGGTAGCCTTAAGCGTACCGTCTTCAGTGCAAAAAGTTCGTACCGTCTTCAGTGCTTCTTTTTGCACTGAAGACGGTACGCTCAAGGCTACCGAAACAGCTGTATGCACCGCAAATATTTTTTTTTGGCGTTTCTGACGTAGTAGTTTATTCGGGTTTTAATATTCCAACGCCAAGTTTCCCGTTATTAAAAACAAAAATTGTTTATAGTAGTGATTATGAGTACACAGTCCAAAAATCTTTAAATTTGGTTGAAATTTTCAGATTTTATATAAAAAAAATAATAATACTTGATTAAATTAAAGAACAAAAATATGTTAATAATTCACAATTTGTGAGCTGCAAATTTTTCAATCAAAATAATATTTATTATACACACAGTCGCACCTCGTTAACGTGAACACTGTTAACGTGAATTACGTTTAACATGAACGGTTCCCAGAATCTCCATCAAAAAGAGGATAAGTTTAGTTATATGAAGATTAGTTACTGATAGCATGAACTATTGAAGACATGATTTTTTTTTAAACCCATTGAGATTAAAGTTAACGAGGTTCGACTGTATTAATACTGAATTAACTTCAAAGTTGGTGTTTTTATCAAATTAGATTTACACTTGTTAATCATTTAAAACCTCACTTGATAGTTATTTAAAACCTTGGAATTAATTTCAGTCTATTTAAAGTGTTAAAGAAGACTTCATTAAAATGTCTTCTCTGTAATTTTACCAAGTCTTTAAAAATTGAGGCGCTTTATAGAAACTAACACATTAAATTTTTCACATTAATATTTCAATCTTTTCCTTTTATTTACCTGTTTTCAGTTTTTAATATTAATTTTCAGGCCTAAAAAAATTACTGCTTTAATTTAAACTTTTTTTTAAAGAAAAGTTAGATTGTTCTCTAATTTTATATTCTTTAAAATACTTATCTCTAAAATACCTGAAGCCTAAGTACTGCATGCTGATTGGTTCACAAAATGAATTTTCCATGATTCTATTCGCCACAAAATGTCTGATGCTAATCATAAATCAGGATTTTGTATATAAACACCACAATTTTTCAAGCGTTTGGCTCCTCTGTTGTTGTCTTAAATGTTAATTATTTTCATTTCCAACGATTGATATTTTGGATATTTTATGGTGTTTGTATACGAAGTTCTTATTTTCAGTATGTCCGTGTACAATTAAATAAAAAAAATCTGAATTCACCAGGACCATAGAAATTCGAAAAGATGTCAGGGTAACAACACTAATTTGATTATCACTTTTTCTTCAATGGTAATCTTCTATTAACCATTTTTCAATATATTTCTTAGATTAAATATAGCAAAAATTACTTTTCAATAATAGTGGAATTTAAAATAGTGACTGCTATGAATCCTGATATGCATATAGTTGTATTAAAATACCTTGAATAATTTATTTCATTTTTGTTACGGCAGCTTAAGTGCAAGTTGCAGTGAAAACAGTTATAATATATGAATGAATTCTTTACATACTTATCAATATTTATTTTCTTTACATTTTCCCATATAATTAATATAAAGTTATTGCAGAAATAAGAAGATAAAAATATATATTTTCAATAATGGGAAGTTGTTTACTCGGTGTAAATTAGTTTAGAATAATGATCACCACTATTTTCGAATAATAATAATTTCGCAATAAAGGCATCGCATTTCTGCCTTTAATTAGTGAGAATATTGAAAAAAGTAGCGTGTTGTGGCCTCAATCAGGCTCTGATTTAACTGTCATACTAAAAAAAATCTGGTATACATCAGTATCAGTAACATTTGTAGAAGTAAACGATATCATAGTCATCGAACAGTTAAAAAAAAGGGGAGGAGTGAGAGACAGAGAGAGAGAAACAAAACAAAAGAATAGAAAATATGTAGATGAGAATACAACCTTTAACATTGGGAAGTATAGATAAAGGGGAAGGGGACCATGATTTTTCTTAAGAGATGTTGTGTCATAGAATATTGTTTATCATACGAAATTTTGCTCTGAAAGCGCAAAAAAATATTTACAAAAAAATCAATGAAAAGGAAAAATTCAAATGCTGTCATTGTCATACATTTTATAACAACATATGAAATTGAAACAAAAGAAAAAAGAAAAGTTGCTTTTTACCAATTAGCTAACAAATGTATGTCACAAGGGACAAAAATATATATATATATATTTTTTTTTAATCTCTCTTTTTATATATTTAGAAACACATTGGTATTACATCATTGAAAATCAAGAAAAAAATATACTTTTAAATAAGTGGGAGTACTGAATGGAACTTCCACAATTTAACGCCTTCCACTTTATATGAATTGAATATTTTTTAAAACTAAAATAAACAAATACTGGCTTTTGAAGCATGCAATAGTATGACTAGCTAGGCTGAACAATGCACATATTACTTATTAAGTGTGGAGCATAATGAGATTATATGATGAAGTTACAGATATTGACTTTTAATGTTCTTATGCAAGAATATTTAAAATTATACATATTAATGCATAATTAATTACCTTTGAAAAACAGAATTAAAATTATCCAGTTATTCATTGCAGGTTGTTTGTTTAATATTGTAATCTCATTAAGCTCAACTCTATTTAAAAAGGGGGGGGGGGAAGCAATAAATATTTTTTTAAGTTGCTGTGTTAAATTAATTTATAAAAGTTTGCTTTCATATGTTTAAAATTTTTATTAAGTGTAGTAAACATTTCTCCAAAATATTTAATTTTTTTATGAGATTAAATTTTTTTAACTTTTTGAAATATTTTTAAATTCTTATTACTCTCTTTTTTTTTTTTTTTTTTCCTATCGAATTTGTACAGCTTAACAATATATTCTAAGCATAGTTGATTATTACTTTGTGGATTGAATTTGTTTTTAATTATAATTTCATGCTTGAATTCTGAAATTTACTTCAAACTTGTAGCATTCAAACAAAAAAAATATTTTTTAGAAAATTTATGTATTAATGAGTCAACAAAGAAATTCTGAAATATGTTTAGAATATGTTGTTCAGCTAATAATTTAGAACCAAGAGAAAAAATAAAAAGTTAGTTAAAAGGAAACATGACTATAAACTTCAAAATATTTTTTTTTCAATTTAAATAGTTTTTGAAAGCTTTAATATAGCTAATAATATAATATTTAAATGCATATGTATGCAGATTTCTATAATCTAAAACAGTAATTAAAAGGAAACGATTTATGTCGTTCACTATCATCTAGAGGGGATCTGGCACCTTTGACTTGACACCACTGAAGTATGTTTCATTTAAATGTTAATATTTCCATTTAATATTTTCAAATTGAACTTTAAGAGGTATGTTGTATAAAATATGTAATCAGGAAACAATTCTTAAGATTTTTGATACATTTTATTACAGATTTGCAATCTTTAAATTGTATTTTCTCAGTTTTAATTTTTTCATGAATTATGCTATTCGAAATGCTAAAATTTCTACAAATATTTAAGAGGAGACAGTTTTTTTTTTTTTTTTAATAGAGCCTATTTAAAAGGAATAGAGATGGATTTTGAAATACATTAATTAGTTTTTGAAAAAAAAAATAATAATAATAACTTTTATTTTTAGTATTTTTTTCCCTTTAAGTATATTGTATCCATCATTAATTTTGTTAGGTTTTATTAAACAGCAGGAAAGAATAAAACATTGAGTCTTTCTTAAATATCTGTGGAAGTTTTAGTATTTTGAATATCATGAATTCAGAAAAAAATTCAAACTGAAAAAATGCAATTAAGATTTCAGATCTGTATTAAATATACCAAAAACCATAATTATTGTTGCCTAGTTATATATTTTATTAAACAAACCTAATACAGTTCAATTTATAATTATAAATGAAAATATTAACCTTTAAATGAAGCCTACTTCAGTGGTGCTAGTCAAATGTGCCAGTTTCTCTTAATATCGGAGAAAAACGCTTGCCGATATTGGCCTTCCGATGTTCGCCAATTTGAGTCAGTACAAGCGATATCGACCGATATTGGTCAATATAGATAATCCAATAATGGAATATTGGAAAAAAAGGCTTCCAAATAATATAGGCCGGTGATCGGCAGGCGATATTGCCCAGTATTGCAAATTCGCAATTTCCGATGTTGCCCGGTGAATCTGTGCTACTGGGGATATTAGTCGAAACGATATATCCCTATCCGAGATATCTATTATGGGTTCTGATATATTACACTATACTGATTTCCCAGATTCCCACTCTACATTCATGCATATCGTAGGTGATGGAAACCACAGAAAAGGCAATATGACGAATGAAAACAATATCTTCTGTTTTAGCTCCTTTCCTGCTATTGGTTCATTGATATCGGTCTATTTCAAAGTGTCGATATAAAATGGCCAATAACATGCTTCAACATGTGTTTAATAAAGATCATCAAAGCCGAACTGATACAGTGATGCCAGATTGGGGATTTTGTCCCCATTTTAGGGAGTTTTGAGGCTTCTGGGGACAATTTTGGAGACCAAATGTTTGTGGGGACTTTTTTGGGGAATTCTGAAATTTTTGGGGACAAATCTGGGGCGTTTTTCAACTTTCTGTCAATGTTGGTAACGTAATGATTTATCCCTATGTCTAGAGACTTTCAATAGCTTTATTGTTATTTGGGGATTTTTTCAAAAATTGCCTTCATTTGGGGAAAAATCTGAGCTTAAATCATAGAAAAATCTGCTTGATATTTTTTTTTTTTTTTTTTTTTTGAAAAAATTTTTATTTTCCCTTTTTAATAGAAATCAAGTTGGGGATTTTTTCGAAAAAAAAAAAAAAAAAAAAAAAAAAAAACGTGATTTGGGGAAATTTGAAGACTTGTTTGGGGAAATAATTTTCGACTATCTGGCGTCACTGAACTGATATCTACTAGAAGAGTTTTTTTTGCAAATTTTCTTAGCGTTTAATAAAAAACTTCTGAAAATATAAGCAATTATGGAATGTATTTTTTTTAATATTATTTTATTATTATTAAATATTTCGATAAAATATTTTTTTTATTAAGACTGTACATCAGTCAGATAGCTTCCTTTCTCCTTTCACATGTTATCCAATGGGATTTTCGTTGCTTCGTTTTATAAAAATATCTCATTAAAAAATGAAGTTTTTCAAATTCTGTTTTTTGAATATTACTCTTTGAACGGGTCGCCTTTTAGCTTAGTGAGCAATTTTTCGAAAAAATTAATTTAAATATTTTATTTGAATAAGTAAATTATGGACTCTAAGTGTGGATCTCTAAGTAAAATATTTAAATTTATTTTTTCGAAAAATTGCTCACTAAGCTAAAAGACGACCTGTTCAAAGAGTAATATTCAAAAAACAGAATTCGAAAAAGTTCATTTTTGAATAAAATATTTTTATAAAACGAAGCGACAAAAATCCTATTGGATAACATGGGAAGGGAGAAAGGGTGCTATCTAACTGATGTAAAATAAAGTTTTATCGTCAGTAATTTTACAGTGACAGTTTCTTTATAGAATTATATAATATTGAATAGTTTATTACTTATTTTATGTAGCATTTATATTTCTCTTTCCATTTATTTATTTATTTATTTTATTTTTAAAGCCGTACATGTTAAATAAAATTGGTTTAAATGCAAAATGAGTTACTTTAAGTAACAAAATGAAACTTCAACATAATTTTGTTTAAATAATATAATTTTTATACTGACAATGTATACATAAATACACACAGACACACACACAGACACACACACACATTATAATATGTAATTCAAATTTCAATTACTGTGAAACTATTACGAATGTGAATTGAACATATATATTTAAAAGATATTGTAATGATTTGGTAAGAGGATACAAAAATAAAAATGACAAGTAACTGACATTTAGGATGCATATAAGAGTTTTAAGTAAAAAATATTACTTTCTACAACCAAAAAAAAAAGGTGTATTCAATGGCAATTCTGAACTATTTATAATGGCAATTCTGAACTAATTAAAATGATTTTCATTTTTATTTAATACCTACATCTTAAGACAATTTTTCTGAAGCTTTATTTTTAGTAGAATTATGAATTTTGATATACTTGGTACAAATAAAACACAGATCACATATTAGCTGTGTTAAAATATGATTTTTAAATAATTAAAGCTTAAAATGGGAAGAATAGAGGATAAACTATACAGAGGTATACTAAAAAGCAATAGTATAAGTTATAAGAAACACAAAACATTAATTCACCTTTTATGATTTTTTTTTTTTTATGATAAAGTTATGGTAGTAATATACCAGAAAATACATGGAAAACACTCTATACTTGTATACTTTAAAATTCGTGTGCATATGTCTTTAAAAAATAACAAATGTCTATTTTTTTCTGCCTTGAAAGAAATATCGCAGTATATCGCTAATATCGATATTAACTTGGCGATATATCGCGATATTTAATTTCTGATATCGTCCAGCACTAGTGCCAAGTCCCCTTAAGAGGTCTAAGAAGTTTTAATATTAATATACATATGTGTGCGTGTATATGTGTGTAGATTAAAAGTTAATTAAATTAATAACAGGCTAATGTACATACTATTTTGAATATTTTGATGCTTTACTTTTGTTTCTACGAACTTTAGTTCAAAAGTTATGAATAAAATTGTAACTGATGTTAAGCTTGAACTTCATTACATTTCCAATTTTATTCATGACAATTCTCTAATTTTCTCAAAAGTTCTTTTTTGTCTTTATCTGCAAGATTTTGAAAACATTTTTTTTTTTTTTTTCACCTATTGCTTTAAAACTTTGCATAACCGTTTCTAAAACGGATATCTATACAAAGTGAATAAAGATTAAAAAAAATTTAAAAAATTTCTAATTGAAAAAGTATGTAAAAATTGAAAAATTTAAAAATAAACGCAAACTTTTTGTAACATATATTATTAAATAAGGTCACTAAATATTGGTTGATTTTTTTGGTATATCTTTTTAATAGAAGTGTGTACAAAGTTTTAAAGCACTGCCTTAAGAAGTTTTTAGTACGACGGGACTTTTTCTTTCAGATAGCGATTTTGTGTTATCGCTGTTTATTATATTACAACTGCGTGTTGAAAATGAAAATTAAAGGTGCTGGATAATTTAATTTATAGAGATATCAGTGATATAGGAAGAACTATTTTAGTAATTATCTGTCTAATAATAAACAGAACGAAAAAAGGATAATATTTTGCCTGGAGACATTTTGTATATTTAGTCCAATAAAAAAATATTTTTTTCTTTTTTCTCTCTCGCATTAAGTTAAAAAATATTTAAAATAAAATTGAGAAACATCATGCTAAAGCAATGGAACAGCTTAGACCTCTTGGCGAAATTTGAAATTTGGCACCAAAGTAACTCGGTCGTTTCTCGTCAAGATGTGTACTTACGTAATTGTTAAACCCATTTCAATTCAGCGCTAAAATGATAACAAAAATATAAAAACCGCCTATGCGCTCCTATGCTAAAGCTATACCAAAAAATAATTTTAAGAAATTAATATAATAATCGATGCTATGGAATGAAATACAGTTATCGCATGCCTTTATGTGGAAGAATAGATTAAATAATACTTGTCATACTAAATTAAATTCTGTTTACAAAGAATGTAAACAGAATTTTTATTTTTATTTTTATATATTTATTTATTTATTTATCTTTTCGAAATTAAAAGTTTGTAAATGCAATGAAATTCAATCTTAAACTGCTATAGCGAAACACATGCCAAATAAAACAGAACATATATTTTTAAACCAGACACTGACCAGAAGGATGAAATTAAATATAAAGTTTTAAACATTTTATTAAATCGACGTCATTGCACAAAGATTATAAGGATCTTTGATTTTTAGAATTTACAATGACTTTAATATCATCATTCAGAGATAACATAAATATTTACACTCATATAATACATACCGTACATTAACAATATTACATAGATACATGTACATAGGTACAATATAACACATACACACATATACAATGCATATAATACAATGTGATATTTCAAATTATGGTATTTACCTATTTCTAGAAAATACAGCTCAAAAATTTTTTAGATTAAATATTTCTGCCGTTCGTAAATACTATTGGTTGATTCTGAAATGCTTTCTTATGTACTAAGAGTTCCTTTTTATTAAAATGCAGCATTACGAATTCTCGTCCATATTTGATGAATTTTCGGCCTATTTGTTTTGACGTTATTATGGATTGCTGCTTTAGTACTTTCATTGAACTAATAATATTACGTCAGTCGATCTTATGAATAGCTTTTTATGAGAATAGTCACTATAAGTTTATAAAGAATACAGCTGTTTGGTCATCATATGTTGTTTCATAACATGTTTGAGAATTTTATAAGGGGTCTTTAAAAATCTTAAATATGTGGAGCAAAATTCTCTGACACAATTTGAATTTAATACAAAATCAAGTGGCGTACAAGAGTTTGGTTTGCCATACAATGCTTTTTATATTAAAAAATCTACTTCAAGAGGGGAAAAAAAATAGTTCAACAATTTTCCCTTGATAGCGCGCCTTGTCCATATATTTAGTTTATATAGTGCTTTAAAAAAAAATTCCATAGATACTTTAACCCCTCACGGTTTCTTTTAGACGGTTTATGTGAAGGACAAAGTGTATGCTTCCTCTGTAGTTGACACTGAAGTATTGCAAACTTGAACAACTCATGTACAGTGCAACCACATATCCAAAAACTAGCAGTGAGGACGCATCCAAAGTGTTCGAGGGATGCCAGCTTGTCTGCCAGTTTGAAATTTGGAAAACATCCAGTAATTCTGCGCTCTGTTATTGCTCATTTTCCCTGAGTCAGATGACCGTCACCCCTATTTTAGCATTGGACTCAGCACTTGTGCAGATGCTTCCATGGTTTCATCAAATGTGATCGAAGAATAATCCTGTCGCTTCACTTCCACAATCAATGTCACTGAGCATGTGGATTCAATTAGATTACCGTTTGAGTGTGATTCGAGCTATAAGAGGCACACATTATGATGAATTTCACAAAATAAATGCTCCTTAGTTACTTATCTTGCGTTTTCATTATTTATTTATTATTTATTTATTTATTTATTTATTTATTTATTTTTTTAAGTTGAAACGCTATCTATGAGAAAATTTTGGATCTAACTTTTTTATTTGCTTAAACAAAATTTTTCAACGTAAGAAAAATTATAGTGCAAACCGTAATCTTGTATGTTAATTACTTGATTTTATATTGAAGTTTAAAATATGCCAGACTTTTGGACTATTATAAAATGACGTATGATGTTCAAATAACTGTACAATTTATAAGCTTTTTGTGACTAATCTTATAAAATGCCATTTATAAGCTCTACTCATGTAATATTATTAATATGATGAATTTACTAAAGCGGTATTCCTCAATCACTTCAAATCAAATATTCCGAAAATGCGGGGTTTTTATATTTCTTTAAAATATAAATCTTTATAACAGTCAAAGATATTTTTTCTAAATATTTTTCCTCTTTATGAATCAAATTTGACCTTTTTTAAACTATATAAATATCTTTGTTTTCTCGAGAAAAGTTACTTACAAACATATATCTTCTTAAAAGGATATTTTCCCTTTAACCATTAATCGAGTAATTAAGTTGAAGTGAAAAACCTAATCCTTATATATAAACACACACACACATATATAAAAAGAAAAGTATCAAAGGTTAAAAAATTCCAAAAATTAATACAATGAGCCATATTGGAACTAAATTTTCATGCTTAATGGGCAGAAAAATATTGCAGCAAATATGTGATATGTAAACTTAAATATAATGTTAAATGTAAAAATTGTGAAAATAAACACAACCAGAAAACAACAATGAAACCATACAGATAATATTAATTAATTTAAAAAAAAATATTGAAGCCATTATCAGGAAGATTCTTCAATGCAGAGTGAAAAAAACAGTAAAATATTTCAAGAGCTACTAGCAAAATCTACTATGTATATATAATTTGGTGGAATTAGTTATACAGTTTTTCGAAATCTTCCGTATGCTGATAGAAATGCAATTTTTCCTGATTGGTGAACATTTCTATTTTTCATCATTTAAAATTCCAATTTTCAATTCATGAATTCCCCCTTTTTTTTCCCCACTTTTGACGGAACTCTTTGGTAATTTTATCCTTTCTCTTTTCTCTAAAATGTTGACTGTTACTAATTATTCATAGTTTTTGCAAATTATCTCATCGTTAGTTTTACGTGTTATGTTAGTGTCATTTCTCTTCTGCGTAAGTACTTTAACATGTTTTTACTAATATTTGGTACTCAAATTAAATTAATACCGTGACAATTCTTAATCGAAATAAATCGCAATTAAAATTTAATTTTATGTTGGTATCTTCATCTATCTTTTGTCTGCTGAGTATTACAATGGTACAAAATTATTCAAATTATATATATATATATATATATATATATAGTATCAGGTGGGTTGCGAGCGGTTTAAAACTTTAAGAACACTAATTCTAATATTTACTTAACTTTTAATAAAGAATTAAAATATTTACAGTTACTATTTACATAGAAGTTAATGAGCATTTAAAATCAATTATCAAAGTAAGTTCAGCAATCAATAAGTCATCAAATTGATTATATTTCGTCTCGTAAACATAATTCGTAGCACACAAAGTACTTTACCATGTATGTCGAATATAAAAACCAAAGTCTTCGTCGAAACTCAAAAAGAAACAAAGTTATTGAATGCAGGCATTGTGCTCGTCTAGCACACACGTTCCGTCTGAACACCTGTCGAAAACTGAATGTCGTTCCTTCAGAGGCGCTCCCAGCCGCGCCAAAGAAGAAGTAACGCCATCCACGTCAGCAGTACGCATTTCCTTCAATATTCTGCTACTGTCAGGTGATCATCCGCTTGGACTCTGCGTTGCGGGAAAGCCAGGCAATGGGGAAAAGGATACTTCACTCGACCATCCTTCCTCGACTGGACCTCCAGGCGATCACACTGAAAAAAATACAAAAAAAAAAAAAAAAAAAGCAACACAAAATAATAACATAATATTTACAACTTATTTACAAATTTTTGAGAATTTTCATATTTGACACAATTTTTTTTTTTTTTTTTTTTTAAGTTATTCCCCATTTGAGGAATTCAGTGTGGGTAGACGTGCAATAGGAGCCTTCATGGCATCCATTTCTATTTTTTCTATCACTATTTTCATTTTTAAATTTCACTGTTTTAAAGTCATAAAAGAAAGTCAGTTATGGGTTTATGGCAACTTGGTTGCTTACGTTATCAGTTTTTCGTGGATGTCTACTCAACTTGCGTTTAGCTTTATTTTTCTTTTTACCTCGAGAAGATTGTTTTTTATCATGTGTACTCAAATCTTTACTTTGCGGTTCAAAATTATTTTGGGACTCGAACTCGAGACCCTCCAATCGATCATTTTCAGTCTTAATGCCTTTTAAGGCGTCTGTTGCATCAAGTTCAGTTGAAAAGTCTATAATGGCAGTCTTATATGTAGGGAAAACTTCTAATTTTATTTGTACAGCTTTGGGAAATAATATGGCTATTTCACCAATCGTGGTCGCCAATGGAAGTGATGGAATGAACACTTTTCTCGGATCTATACCGGCAGTCTCTTCTTCTGGTAAATTCTGTCTTTTACACTCAGTGGAATCTATTATCAATGGCTTTTTTCTTGATTTCTTTCTTTTAAGTAGTTCGGAATTCTCGTCAACTTTTCCTTTTAATTTTTTCAACTCTTCGGCTAACTGTGAAATTTTTTTAACTAGGACTTGTTTTTCATCTTTCTTCGAATAAGTGTCTTCAATGTTTAGCGACTTCATTCTGGAAACAGTCGTCTGACTTCGTCCCTTTCGGCGCGGCTCCTCCTCTTCATCACCATCATCATCTGTCTGGAAAATACTCGTATGACTCTGTTTCTGTCGTCGAGGCTCCTCTTCTTCATCACTGTCATCATTTACACTAATATCGTCTTTCAAAAGCACCTTATCGTCATCACTCTCGTCGTTTTCGTCTTTATCGTCATTTTCACTTATGGCCTTGTCGGGAGATTCTAATGATTTTTTGACAGCATAACAAGGTTGAGGGGTTTCATTTTTGCATTTTTTAGCACTATTCAAAGTTTCATTCATTTCTGGGGAATTTTCAAAATTTTTGTTCTTAAAGTTCATAGGGGCATCAACAACAACATTCGTTTTAATTTCACTTTGATATTTATCTACAGGGAGTACTGTTACTAAATTTACCTCTAGAGAATTACACTTATTTTTTACAAAAATACCTTTTTCGTTAATCGTTGTTTCACTTAACATTAATACATTCATACCGAGGATTACATCATAGGGAATCACGTTATCATGTACAACATAAACATCAGTTCTGGTTTCAAAATCATCAACTTTAAGATCGATATTCAATGAACCTAACGGCTTTATTGAACTTTTCCCGATCCCCTTCAAAGTAGTACTCATAGTATTTAATTTTTTTACACTTAATTTGTCAAAAACACTTTTACGCAACAATGTTGCTTCACTTCCTGTATCAATGATTCCAATAAAATTTATATCATTTACTTGTATAATTTTACTCATATTTTGATTTACGGCAATACATAATGTCACAACTTCTGGTTTCAAACCTGGGCACTCCGAACTTTTATGCCCGTACTGCTTACACGTAAAACACTTAAGGCCTTTGGTCTTATGAGGGCAATCTCTAGATAAGTGGTTTTTTTCACCACAATTATAACACAATTTATTATTTACTTCATTTTTAGGACTAAATTTTTCATGTAAATTATAGGTTATATGCTTCGGTTTTGTATTGATCTCAACTTTATCAAATTTATGTTTAATTTTTTCAGTGTCTCTTTTGTACACTTCATATAATTTCAATTTTTCTTTAAATTCACGAATATTTTTTGCCCCGTAAAGTATGATCTTATTTTCATTTTTATCATTTATTCCTTGGATCACGTAATGCATTAACGCGGCATCTTCAATGTGCCCGTTTTTACTTAATTCTCTTATTTTTAAAAAATACTCTGTAACTGACTCATCGCCTCTTATTTTCCGTTTATTTAACACGTCATGCAAAGAGGCGGAATTTATTTCTGTTTTAAATTCTTCGATAAGTGCATTTTTTAGTTTCTTATACGTTAATAATCCTTTTTTCAGACTTAAGAAAGAGAAGAGCGTTTCCGCTTAAAGACCTTTTACAGAAAATTATTTTTTGTAATTCGTTTAGATTAAACATTTCAGCTATTTCCTCAAATTCGTTAAAAAACTCAATAATATTTTCATGTGGTTCGCCGCTAAATTTAGACAGAATTTTCAAAATCATTGAAAGAAACAGTTGCACCACGTAATCCAAAATTCACATTATTATTATTACCAATTTCATTATTTTCATAATACCTATTATCATACACTTGGCATTGCACAGAAGAGTCAATTTTTTCGACGTCATTATCACCACTGCTTTCGCTACTCGATTCATCTTGAGAATCTTCCTCATCTGAATTATTCTCGGAACATTCTTGTTTCAACAACTCCGTGTCACACAAATGTAATAATAATCGATCTCGCAGTTCATTCTTGCTCCCATCAAAAGGAACATTTAATACATTACAGATAATAATTAGTTCATTTAATGAAAAATTTTTATCAATTACTTTTTGCTTTTCAAGGTATTTTTCGTCGCCAATGGCGAAAGTGAATCCTTGAAACTTTCTTATTCTGCATCTGTTCCTACGATCGCCGTTCTCATCGAATAAAAACCGATGCAGAATTTTAATTTTACTATAGTTCTCTATCTTCAGTGCATTGCCAATTTTGGGTATATCCCCAAGAGAAACCATTTTATAAGAAGATAAAATGTACGTACCTTTGTAGAGCCGAAACAGCTGTTGTTTTAAATTTTATTTAAAATTTCCATTTAGTCGACTTGCTGTTTTAATCCTCGAGAACCCTGAAGAACAATTTTCACACTTTACCACTCCTTTATCCACATAGTTGTAGTCGGCACTCATTTGTAGAAACACACACAACTAGTTGAATCACGGTTTTAAGAATAAAAAGTTCAGTCCAACAAATGTTTATACAGTTCATCCACTTAAAAAAAGTTCACTTAAAAAAAAAATAAATGTTCTGTTCTTTATTCAAACATTTACGAGCGATCGAAATAATTTATGTTAAAATTAAAATAATCGATTTATCCTTTATCAAGTAGATTTTATTCTTTACCCCACTTCTGATATAGTATCAGGTGGGTTGCGAGCGGTTTAAAACTTTAAGAACACTAATTCTAATATTTACTTAACTTTTAATAAAGAATTAAAATATTTACAGTTACTATTTACATAGAAGTTAATGAGCATTTAAAATCAATTATCAAAGTAAGTTCAGCAATCAATAAGTCATCAAATTGATTATATTTCGTCTCGTAAACATAATTCGTAGCACACAAAGTACTTTACCATGTATGTCGAATATAAAAACCAAAGTCTTCGTCGAAACTCAAAAAGAAACAAAGTTATCGAATGCAGGCATTGTGCTCGTCTAGCACACACGTACCGTCTGAACACCTGTCGAAAACTGAATGTCGTTCCTTCAGAGGCGCTCCCAGCCGCGCCAAACAGGAAGTAACGCCATCCACGTCAGCAGTACGCATTTCCTTCAATATTCTGCTACTGTCAGGTGATCATCCGCTTGGACTCTGCGTTGCGGGAAAGCCAGGCAATGCGGAAAAGGATACTTCATATATATATATATATATATATATGTAGAATCTTGGCTGGGTGTCTAGGGGTGGGGCAATGATGAGTTGCGACTTAGAAGACTAAACATTTATTACGTAACACACATACAACTCAAGATACACAAAGAAAATATGATAATAGAAGAATTTGCATAATTATCCAACAGCTGGTTTCGAGGCTTAGCACATAATAAACTCTCTTGATCAGTATAACCGTAACAAAACAACATTTAAGCACCTACTCGTACTTATATACACAAAAACGCCTACGCGTGCTATCAAATAGTGAAAATGAAGTAATGAGCCCTCCATGGCTCTACACACTTATTAAGAGCACAACAAGCTCTAATTAGGAGAAAACGAGCATGTCAGCCTTCGCGCTGACGGTCTCAACCGATCTCCACTGCAGCCAGATCTCTACTGACTCCCGTTCGTCATCTCGTTCAAAGATAAGCATCAGAGGCAGCGCCATCTGTTGGCTGTGCAAGGAACTTCCCACAACGCTCTGCCATTCTGATGTGCGGTGACCTCACCGTAAACCAGCCTGGGATACTAAAGGATATCTGCAAAATACAATTAAAAGAAAAAAAAACAAAAAAGAGAAACAGACATTAAAAAAAATTATGTACATAAAAATTCACAGTTAACTTTTTCTTTAAAGTTTATCAGTCCATATTGTTGGATTTTAGTTCAGTTTGTGGACCATAATTTCATATGGTCTGCAGAAGTACTAGTATGTATAGGTCCTTCGTGATCACCTATCTTCTCGACTTCATATCTGTCTTTGGTCTTTACTCGCACAACTTTATAAGGACCTAAGAATTTTGGTCTTAGTTTCATGCCGGTTCCAAACTGAGTTCGCTGGATGGCAACTAGATCATTAATTTTATATACATGGGCTTTCTTTCTCTTCTTGTTGTAACATCGGCGATTTTCTTCTTGAATCTTAAGAATGTTTTTTCTTGCTTCTTCACGAATGGTGTTAAGATTATCAAGCATGGAATTTATCCTTTCCTCTTCGAGGAGTTCAAGTATTCTCTTATCTTCTTTCTTTCTCATTGTTACTCCAGTGAGTAATTCGAACGGAGTTCTTTTGGTACTTCTTGATACGGTGGAATTAATAGTTCTCTGAACAGCCTCAACAAACTTGTACCACTTGTTAGGGTCATTTATACATAACTTGGATAATACAGGAATGATTGTTCGATGAAGTCTCTCAATTTGACCATTCCCTCTTGGGTTTCCAGTTGTGATGGTGTCATGTTCGATTCCCTCGGATACACAGTAATCTGCAAACTCCTTAGATATGAACGCAGGTCCACGATCAGATATTATTCTTGCGGGGTTACCAAAAATAGCAGCTTGCTGTTTTAATTTTTGCAAGGCGTCTGCTGAAGAAGTTGATTTCACCGGATATAGCGAACGAAAACTTACTAAATCCATCGATGACAGTGAAAATGTGATTGTAGTTTTTATTAGTGGTCGGTAAAGGACCCACAAAATCGATATGATACGTAGATAATACCTATCTCCTTTAGGGATAGGGTTCAAAAAACCTTCTCCTTTTCCCTGTTTCTTATTTACAAGTATACATTCTACACAACTTTTTACAACGTTATCTACGCATTTTTTCATATTAGAAAAGTAATAGTCGCGCTTAACTAACTCTTCAGTTTTATTAGCCGAAAAATGTCCTAAGGCATGACATTTCTTTACGACCTCAATTTGCATGATCTCTGGGACAATTAGTACATCCCTATCATTTAACACTTTATATAAAACATTATTTTTTAACACATATTCGTCATTTTGGTTCTGTTGTAAAAGAGATTTCATAGTGTTGATAAACTCATCATTTTCTTGAGCAGTAGCAATACGATGAGTAAGAGTATCAGTTGTTACATTCATTACAGGGTGTCTGCTAAGCGCGTCAACATGCTGCATTTGTTTACCAGGTCGATGTTCTACTTCGTAGTCGAATTCCTGAAGCAGAAAAGACCACCTGGCTACCTTTGGTGTCAATTCACGTTTATCTAAAGTTTTAGTGAACGCTTGACAGTCAGTATAAATTTTGAATTTACTACCTAACAAATAGTTCCTAAATTTTTTAAGGGCTTCTACTATCGCTAACACTTCTAACTCATAACTACAGTATTTTTCTTCTTGTACAGAGGTCTTTTTACTCATATAATGGATTGGATAGTACTGTCCATCGTCATCTTGTTGTAGTAAGATTGCACCGAATCCTAATTTAGATGCATCTGTATGAACTTCTAACTTATAGCCTTGTTTAAAAAGGTGTAAGACAGGCGTATTAGATAAAATGTCTTTCAGCTTTTGAAAAGCCAATTTCTGCTCTTGCTCGAATTTAAATGGAGTGGAAGCACGTAACAAGTCACTGAGTGGTCTTGCTATGTTGGCATATGAACGAATAAATTTTCTAAAGTAACCCGTTAAACCTAAGAAACTCTGCACTTCCCTAGCATTACGGGGTTCTGGGAAATTTTGGACTGCAAGAGTTTTTTCTACTGAGGGTTTAATCGTGCCATTCTCAATTATGTGACCTAAGAAATCGATCTTTCGTTTCAAAAACTGACATTTCTTTAAATTTAACTCTAGACCAAATTTTGATGCCGTTTCTAACACACGTTTTAATTTATCTAACCCTTCATTCTCATCTTTAGATGGAATAATTATATCATCTAAATTAATAATTACAGTACCATCTTTTAATAGGTCTTTAAACACATAATTTACATATCTTTGAAATACTAAGAGACTATTACATAATCCATAGGGAACTTTTAGAAACTCATACTGGGCATTATCGGTCACAAAAGCTGTATATTTCCTACTTTTTTCCTCTACATCAACTTGTAAAAACGCATTCTTTAAATCTAGTGTCGAAAAAATTTTACCCTCCCCTAATCTATCAAATAAATCCTCAATATTTGGCAACGGGTATTTATCTTTAATAATTTTCTTATTTAAAGCACGATAATCACAGCATAACCTTATTCCTCCATCTTTTTTCCTACACACCACTATTGGCGAAGCATAATTTGACGTACTTTCTCTAATTATACCATCTTTTAACCACTGGTCAATTTGTCTATCCACCTCTGATTTCTCTACAAATGATAATCTGCGAGAGCGTAAACATACTGGTATATCATCAGATAAAATAATGGACATTTTTAAATCAGTACTTTTTGTTTTAAATGGCTTATAACTTTTTATTAACTCGCTTAATCTCTCTTTTAACGACTTATCTAAAATATAACTGACATCGAATTTTTCTTCTTCTGAAAAATTGCACATATTTCAAAAAAAAAACCCTTTTCGGAAAGCTTAAAGGCAAAGGTAGATTCCTTTACGTTAATGTTATGCAAAAGTAAAGAAATATTACACATGCATTAACACATACTTAGCCAATGGCTTTGTTCCCACACATTGCATTATTTACGTCGCTATTCTATTTTTAAGAAATTTAATTATTAACTGTTATTTATTCTACTTAAAATTTTAGGCTAGATTTATTGGTCAGTAAATTTTTCAATTTATTAAAATCGAAGCTCATAATCATTCAACAAATAGAAGCCATAAAGATATACAATTTGGTGACAAAAATTGCGACTTAGCAATGAAATTTGTGATTTGGCGGCAAAATTTGATAGTTGCCGACGAAATTTTTGACTTGGCGACGAAATTAGACATTTGATGACAAAATTTGGCAAGCTTGGCGATGAAAAATGGCAGCTTTGGCGTCATTATATTTTCTTCGCACGCGAAAACCTCATATTTTTCACAAACCAACATCTTGTTTCCACAAGATAAAAAGTCAAAGGAAGCTGTAACGTATTACTCTCAATTTCAATCGTAAATTTAAATTCTTGCGTAAACCAGTGTTCTAAACTATTCACCACAAACGATATTTTTACCAAGACCTAACATATTATTTTAATTTTGTATTTTTAAATGATTAATTAAAGCTGTTACCATGGCTTTTATATTTTCACTTTCAGCTATATTTTTTATTATTGTTTGCACGTGACGTAAGCATCAGATTATAATTTTAAGAAATTAAGGCTAAAGAAAAAGTCGGCTTTATTACAATTGACGAAAAATCACTTTTTAACTTGTAACTTTTAAGCAATTGAAGTTATCGAAAAAGTTTAAATACAAAAGTTGTTCCTTAGGGTAAGGCGGTAATTCGTCTGATTTGAAGTATTTTCCTATTTTCAATATTAAAGAAATTATGGGCAAATGAAAATTTCCACCCCCCACAATTTCCACCCCCTTGGAGCTGGATGCCCCATCTACGAACTCGACCGAGATTTTTACTGCCCTGACAACATATCCCAAGCTGGTTAAATTTAAATAAAAATTACTCCAGTTATCGTGTTCACAACTTAACATGGGAAAAAGCGTTATACATATATATATATACCTATATATATATATATAAACTTTTGAACGGAGGGTGGTTTTGGGTTCTAGGGGTCATGATCGGTGAAGATATGAAGAAATTTTCCAGAAGTCGTGTCATGAGAACCATTGCAATAGGTAGATCTCCTATAAGGAATCTACCTAAAAAAGAATATGTTTCATTTTCCCTTCGATCAAATAAAGAAAAAGTACACTCACTTGCTCCATCGAAATCGCTTTCCCCCGAACTCAGAAAACTATCTTCCCCCCCCTACTACGTCGCTGGAATTCGAAACATGTGTTTCCTCTTTATTTTGTTGTTTCAAAATATGAAAGATATTACCAGGCAGAATTACGTCGCATGTCAAATTGTTGCATAAAGCACCGATTATGTTTACTGAATCATGATTAGGCAAAGATATTTTAAATTCAGTTAGAATTGCATCTTTCTTTTCATTAAAGCAGCTAACTAGAGTGGTCGAAGAAATAACATTTTTAGTCTGTGGAATGCTATTTTTATTTACAATTAGAATCGAAGAACCCGAATCTTTTAACCCTTTAAGTGGAATATCATCCACTAAAATATCAACATAATCGAGCTCATTAACAATTAGGTTAATCGGACTTGTTTCGGATTGAACTACTGAATTCGTTGGAAGATTTTCACGGAATTCTTTTTTCTCTGAAATACGTTTAGGGCAGACTCTAGCGAAATGAAATGTTTTCCCTTTTGCACCACAAATGTAACACATTCTTTCATGCTTTTCGTGAGTTTGATTAGATACCGAATTACGTACTACGGGATCTTTATTATTATAATGTGTCTTTCTAAAAGGAGTTTTGTTTACAAACCGCTTATTCTCTGAACTTTCGTTTCGCGTAATATTATTAGTTTCAATTAACGATTTACCTCTAGAAGAGTAGAATAAATCACACTCCCGACCTAATTCGTTGGGTTTAAACCAATTTTGACCTTCTCGAACACTAATATGTTCCTTAGTTCTAGAATCCAACGTTTCATATAATTTATCAGAAACTATAAGATCACACAATTGCTTAACATCGTTAACCCCTCTCAATCTACAATAGTAATCGAAAGAAGCGCTTAGACGGGAAGCGAACTGGACATGAGATTCTGACGGATTAAGCAGCGCATTTTTAAAATTACTTAAACATTCACGCGGCGTTGGTTGAAATTGTCTTAAAATTAATTCCTTAACTTTTTCATAATCGTTAATTTCTTCGGTGGTTACGTACGCAAGAACCTGATTACATTTATCTCCCAATAAATTAATCAATATTTCCGATTTGAATTTAGACGGTGCATTTTTAGAAACGAATGCTTTTTCAAGGGATTGAAAAAATAAGTGCAAAGCTTCCGGTTTCTCAGGTACTGAAATGGTTAAAGTTCGAATACTTCTAATTAAATTTTCTAATGATTGTGAAGTAGTTTCTGAATTTGATTGCTCAACATTATTACTAGAATTATTTGCTGCAGCCTGTAACTTTAAATTCTGTAACTCTATTTCTTTTTCTAACTGGGATAATTTAATTCTTTCTATCTCAATTTTGGTTTGTTCTTCTGCAGATTTCAACTTTTGTTCTTCTACTAACATTTTAATAACACCTCTAACAAATTCTAAATCATTTTTATAAATATCAGAACTCTCAATCAAAGTTTTGATTTCAACCACCTTAGCTTCCGCCGGAACAGTTAGGCCTAATTCTTCAGCAATTGTTCTTAAATCGGCTTTTCTAATACCTTGTAACACGTTTTGGGCCATTATAACTCTAAATAATTACTTATACCAAAAGATATTTCAATATTTCTACCAAATTAATATCATACTTAAATAGAAACAAAACAATATGAGAACATTTTTCTTAAAAATGATTCTATGGCTTTTGTTCTCAAACCAAAATTATCATGATTTTTAAATAACCACATGCAGAACAATTTGTATTATACAACAGAATATTTAGAACATCTTATATATTTCTTAATTATTACTATATACACATATTTCATATAATATCACCATTATCATTATTCTTTCTTTAATAACTGTTATCACTTTCGTTTTAACATAATATTGTTATAATATTGTTAAAATATTATTGCAAACAGTAATAAGCAAAATACTAAATGATTATTCAGAATATTTTTTCAATCATAATTCCTATTTTTATTCATTCTTCTCAAGTAATGTATTTTATTTCATCACACAGTGAAAACAAAACTGTTCTCAAAAAAATATTTCACCATTAATTTCTAATTCAAAACTGTATTAAATTCCTTTTTCTCAATTTATGCATTAATCATTACTGTCTACTATCAAACAGAATGATAAATATATAAAAGTTACCTTTTATAACTTGTTGGTGTATCCATAATATCGCGGCAGAGTCCCCACTTGTAGAATCTTGGCTGGGTGTCTAGGGGTGGGGCAATGATGAGTTGCGACTTAGAAGACTAAACATTTATTACGTAACACACATACAACACAAGATACACAAAGAAAATATGATAATAGGAGAATTTGCATAATTATCCAACAGCTGGTTTCGAGGCTTAGCACATAATAAACTCTCTTGATCAGTATAACCGTAACAAAACAACATTTAAGCACCTACTCGTACTTATATACACAAAAACACCTACGCGTGCTATCAAATAGTGAAAATGAAGTAATGAGCCCTCCATGGCTCTACACACTTATTAAGAGCACAACAAGCTCTAATTAGGAGAAAACGAGCATGTCAGCCTTCGCGCTGACGTTCTCAACCGATCTCCACTGCAGCCAGATCTCTACTGACTCCCGTTCGTCATCTCGTTCAAAGATAAGCATCAGAGGCAGCGCCATCTGTTGGCTGTGCAAGGAACTTCCCACATATATATATATACATACTTCAAATTTTAAGCATTTTTATCCAATTATTATTTCTGTGGTCCTTTATTTACTTTCTTCGTCATTAAGTTTAATGGCCATTTTTTTTTTTATTATTCATGTCGGCGTAAGTAATTTAAATTGTTTTTGTCTCTTATTGGTTCTTAATCTGTATCGCAACATTTTTGTGTCAGTCTTACATAAATGTTACAATCAGTTCTATTTTTGTTGTGTTGGTATTGTTTTGTATCTATTAATTGCTAAATTTTAAGGTTAAATTTTATTACGTACTATCATTTATACATATATATATATCTATATATATATATTGCAATCTTGGCGTTTTCTATGGATTGTATTTCTCTTTGTTCAAATCGGTTAAAATGCAGAATGTGAGGATAAAATCGATCTTAAGTGAAATTTATCGATCGAGATTTATCCGGAATAGCTCAGTGATAGGGTGGCTGGCATATCAAATCATTGGTTCCAGGTACGATTCCTAGACAGGGCATTTTTCTCCCCTTAAAAAATTATCCAGCTTTTAACTTCAAAATTTAACAATATTTTTCCCCCATAAAACTATGTCACCAAAAGTGCCAATTTCATAGATTGTGATGATTTTTCGTGTATATAACTTGAAAAAAAAAAAAGAAGAAGAAGAAGAAAGAAAGAAAGAAAAAAGAGAAAGGCAATTTTTTAAATAGAATTATTTTGATTATGGATATTAAAATAGAAGGAGAAAATACATAATATCGGTATTGAACTTCAATTCGTACTATTTATTTGTTCATGTTGATGCTGTTGAATTCGTTTATAACATTCGGTACATAGACCGCGCAAAATCATTATATCCATGAAAAAAAAACATTGTATTGTTAACATTGTATATTTTCTAAGGTTTTCACTTCTTTGAATATCTAACATTTTCTTTTCTCAGTTGAATTTTTTTCTTGACAAACTGTAATTTTTATGCTTGAAAAAATGATAAACACATTTACTACATTACAAACATAGGTCAACATATTCACTGAACTTAATAATATTGTCTTATATTAAAATGTTCCCGTTTCACTTTCGTTTTCCTCCTGTACAATCCATCATAATGCCCTTTATGTTTAGACGCATATTTCAAGGAAGTAACGATATGTATAAAATTATCCTGATTTGTATTACAAACGTTTTTGAAGACTTATAACAAAAGCAGGAAAATAATGATTTTAAAAAGACATATTAGAAAATGCTTTGAATTTTCTATCATTCATTGATCATGTTATTTTTGTTCAACAGTAAAAAGTGTGTCAGTATATAAAATATGCAAATTTCATAAGATAACATGACATTTTCTTTTTATAGTACCTTGATGCCAAAAGAAAAATCAATGAAAGAGATTTGTAATAACTTACAGATAACACAGGCCTGCAGCCAAAAATATGTTTAAAAACTAATAATTAATACTGATATTATTTGGTGCGCTGATTTCAAATATGGATCCATTTTCTTCAATCACGTAAAGGTTTTTCACAAAATGTGTTTAGATATATTCGACTAGACCCAAAAGTAGGAAATCGATCACTATATAGTGCAAGAAGCATATCATATAACAATTAAGGAAACAGTGTTTTTAGGTTAATTCCGTAATTCGACTCCGCTGAATACTAATCTGCCAGTTGCCAAAGCGAAATGGTTTAAACGTCTACTTAGAGGTACTCTCGGATGCCAAACATATTACAATGCTCAAAAGTTACTTACCTTAAGTTTGGAGAGCATGGGTTCCAACGAAACTCTGTTGCTCGGAAGTGAGCATGGAAGATGAGAAAATAACCATTTAAGTGTTTAGACATTGTTTATTGCAATACACACAAGACTTTACATTGTACCAATCATGAAATACCACATATCTGACGGATTTTATATTCTAAATACAACAAGACGCACGGAGCACACATAAACACAACAAAATTTCGGCGGCCATCTTGGGAATCATCTTGATACCCATGCGCTCCAGGGTAAGTACATTATGAGCATTGCACTGTGTTTAGCATCCGAGAAAACTCATAAGTAGACGTTTAAATTATTATTTTAAACCAACGGACAAGGAAGATACAGGGCAGCAGAGTTTTAGCCGTCATTTTGAATACCAGACTTTCGGTCCAAATTTCGCTTTGGCAACAGGCATATTCATATTCAACGGAGTCGAATTATCCTAAAAAAGCTGTTACATGAAATGCTTCTTGCACTATATAATGATCGATTTCCTACTTTTGGGCCTAATCTAATATATTTAAGTCTATTTTGTGAAAAATACTTACGTGATTGATAAAAATGGATGCGATATTTGAAATCAGCTCACCAAATAATATAAAAATTAGTCATTACATTGCAAACACTTTCTCATGACTCATGTTTTGCAGGCCTATGTAATTAACGAAAAATTAACCAAAACATTTTTTGGACGGGTTATACAAATGAATAATCAGTAATGTATAAACATTTTTTTCCATTGTATGTACTAAATATTTATTTTTAATAAAGTGAATCAAATTATTATTTTCATACTTTTTTTTCTACTTTCATGTACTACTTAAAGTAATTGTTGGTTATTTTAAGTATTATCTCAAGCTGACTATTTTTTCCCGCCAATGCATTAAGTTTTCGAATCTTTTCCTTATATTAAAAGAATAAATCATGTAACTTGTTATATGTATATATATATATATATATATATATGCAGGATGTCTCATAAGTCTGTAGGCATTTTAAAAATTCATAACTGTTGAATGAATTGATAGAATTGAACGCGGTTTGCGAAAAAATCATTCTCGTCAAGTTTTTTTTCTTTTTTTTCTTTTTTTCTTTTTTTTTCTTTTTTTTTTTTTTTTTTTTTTGGGGGGGGGGGTGACCAGATCACACATTTTCATGAAAAATAGCACTTATTCCCAATGTCCGTCGTCACTACAAATTACAATTTGCAAACGAGTTTTAACACTACTAACTGCAGTTTCAGTCGGCGGTTCTTATCTGAGGGAAAACATCTTCACCAATAACACTTTATCCACCAAGCCAGCATCGCAATTAAAACTTCGTGTATGCACAAGTAGGAGGCAAAATAAGAAATAAACTGTTCTTATCGCAAGATTGTGCGATTTATAGGACTTTCATTTGCGTATTTTTCTTTCACATCCGTGCGAAAAATGAAACTATTTGTCTAATTGACGTAGACAAAAAATTTAACTATATTTTTACTTTCTTCTATATTCAATAGAAGAAAGTATTGGATTCGTAAAAATTTTCGACCTCGGGTTTTTGATGGATTTACTCGTTTTGAGAGCTGTAGAACACGATTTGACCATTTTTAGAAAATGTCTGTCTGTCTGTCTGTCTGTCTGTGTGTGTGTGTGTGACAAAATTTTGTAGCAACTGTACCTCAGGAACTACTGCACAGAATTTCATACGAATTGGTATGTAGTTGCACCTTGACATAAATTAGTGCCTATCAACTTTTGGTAAAAATCGTCTTACAGGTTGCGTTGCCATCCCGCTTTTTCTAAATTTTTAACATGGTGATATAGGGCAAAAATTTGTATAAATGTGCATAAAGAGAATTATTTTTTAGTAATCATTATGAAATTTACAAGAATTATTTATAACAGAGACAGTCAACTAGGAAAAAAATTTTGTATGTGTAGGAGCCTCGTGAACCCCCCTGGGGGTGAAGTCCCCCCTCGAAGGGAGTAAATTTTCAAGATGGGTATCTTTCGAAAGGTCTTGTCAGTACCTTTAAATCGAATGGTTGAACTATAAATCTGTGATAATTTAAAACAAAGTTATCGAATTTTTTTACTTTTTACGAAAAAAAAAAAAAAACTTTGAAAAAAAAATCGTATTTTATTTTTTTTTTAAACGAAATTTAACAAAACTTTATATTTAGTTGGCCCCTGACATAAACTGGTGTTGATTAGATTTGGGGATCAATCGCACAACAGGAGGCGCTGTGATAGTATTTTTTCTAAATTTTTAACATGGCATTATAGGACAAACTTATGGGTATCTTTCGAAAGGTCTCGTCAATACCTTTAAAACAAATGTTTGAACTATAAATATGTGGAAATTTAAAACAAAGTTATCGATTTTTTTTTTTTTTTAATATTGTTACTGAGTGAATTTGTATAGGAAAATATAGAAGAAAGTCTCGTGGTGGCCACAACATACTAGTTTTTCTTTACCAAAAAAAAAAAAAAAAAATCCTCCTTCACGAGAATGATTTTTTCGCAAATTGCGTTCAATTCTATCAATTCATTCAATGGTTATGATTTTTTTAAATGTCTACAGATTTATGGGACTTATATATATAATATATGTTGTAACAAAAGAAATAAAAAGTAAAATTAAACGGATGATAAATTACCCCAAAATCCTCAACAAAACAAATAAATTAATAAAGTACTATAATAAAAATACCTATTAATAATTTTTAAAAGGATATGAAAACAATGACCAGTGAAATTTTTAATAAAGATATGAAGATATTTATAATACTTCAGTTTAATTCCAATGACTAATCAAACTATAACGTGAAGAAAGAAGGAGCTTATTAAGAATATAACTAATTTACAAACAGAAAATAATCATAAAAGTTCCTCACAATTAAACATTTATAAAATTGGACCATAAGAATAACTAAAAATTTTAATTAAGGGGGATAGTGCCTTGCGAGTAACAATTTGTTCATTATAACATATCTTTTACTATTCTTCATAAGTCAATACGTATGGCATATTTTAAAGTGAATTATTTGCAATATCTAATATAGAGTATTAACTTTAAAAAATGATTCAATTAAAGCATGTGAACGTATATATTTTTTTAAACAACAGGAAGTAAAACACAAAAATTAAAATTATTCATTTCACTCACCTTCAGTTCCCGCATAATATTTTCTTAAATATACATTCTAAAAGTCCAATTTATACATCAAATTAATGCTAACTAATAATTTTATTCAGTAATCCTGAGAGTTTACGGATATATAGTTTTTCTGTATTTTTTAAATTAAGAAAAAAATCAAAAATTTATTTTATTTTATTATTATTATTATTATTTATTTATTTATTTTTATTTTCTTTCAATTTTCAGACTTTTCTTTTTTTTGCTGTCTATTAAAATGTAATGATCTATTTAACATAACTGAGCTTTACGGTATAGAGATCCATGAATAAAATATGCATGCAAAGTATTGTATCTCTACACTCATAACTGTTTTTTTTTTTTTTTTTCGAATCTTGCTACAAAATATGAAAACTAGAAACTGAGAAAATCAAATTTACAGAATTTAATTTTTAATATGAATAATAATTTAAAATAAGCAAAGCTTAAAATACTCCTGCTTCAAAAAATTTGGTCTTTTTTATTTCAGTAAATTGCTCATGCATGGTTTCTTTTCTCATCCCGTTAATTCTACGGGCCTCTAGTATGCAGGATCTCGATTTAATTTCAGCTTTTCTCATACACATTATGATAGTAAGTAGATTATATACAAAAGCTATTATTAATATTAAAATTATTTTTTTATTTTTTATGCAACTATAGTTAGAATTTCTAATAATTAGAAAAGTATATATATATATATACGTACATATAGATATATATCTCTTGGGTTTCTCGAAAACGGCTCTAACATTTCTCATGAAAGTTTGGGGATAAGGGTTTCTTGGGATGAAAAATTAATTACGACTCGTCCTCATCTGCAAAATATGGCATGAATTGAGTTTGCACAGAAATAAATTCAACAATTTTAATAAAAACTTAAGGTTAGGTGATTTTTGAAGTAACGAAACCCACATGACTTATCTTTATCTTTAGAAAAATTTGCGTTCGATTTTAATCCTTACTCCTCCAGTTGCATAATGCGGCAGAATTTTGGTTTACAGAGAAATGGGTCTAACAGTTTTGATATTTAAAAAAAAAAAGGGGGGGTATTTTATTTTTACTTCATTTGTTTATTTTGAAAATACAAACCCATCTGACTTATCCTCATCTTGAGGAATATCTGACCCTTGCAGACAGGAACTTAATTTTCTCATAAATGCATCTAACGATTCCATGAGAACTTAGGCTTGAGATGAATTTGAGATGGCAAGCCGATATGTTTCCTCTTCATATTTAAGAAAATTAACATCCACTGTTAACCCTTATTTCGCCAATTGCAATATATAGCAGGAAATTGGTTTTCTGTGAAATGGCTGTAATGCTTTTAATAAAAATTTAATGTTAAGGGAAGAAAAAACCCATCTGATTTATCATCATCTTCAGCGAAATTAGGATTATTTTACCATGTTTTTATTAACTTCTATTCTTGTTTGTTTGTGTGTTTGTTTGTGTGTTTGTCCGGTACAAATCTTGCAATCGAATTTTAACTAACTTTCCTACTAGCTAGACATTTAAAACTTTCACAATAGCTCACAACCCGATAACAACACAATACTTCGAAGTCCGATTTTCGAATAGTTTTCTTATAATTAATTAAAATATGAAAATAATAACCTCCTAATACTTTATTAATAGCCATATTAAAATATTAGCTATAATTTAATTGCTGAAAAAAAAAAAAAAAAAAAAAAAATTGAGTTCATTTTCTTTCGACATAAAAATAAATACATTTAATTAAACATGAGCGTTAAAAAGTTGTAAAAAGTTAAATTATGCATCTCACAAAAATTGACGTCATTATCAATTTAAAGATTTCATACTGTTGCGTACTTGGGGGTTCGTAAGTTGTCCGAGAATGAGAAGCGAAACTTCAAAAATTCAGGAGTTTTATTAATTCCAGAAGAATACAGGTCTATAAACTGAGTATCAGCTTCAATTCCACCAATAAATACAGCTTAAAGAAACAGCTGTCAACAGCAAATCCACAGTACAAACTGTATAGCAATAACACATAAAGCAAATCTCATTGAAAAAGGCTCAGAACTATGCATCTCTGCCGAACCCAGAATGTTCGGGAAATTTCCCGTAAGTCCTTAACGAATCACGTCCATCTTTGGTATATCGATAATAAGGATTTTCTCGCCAAAAGTCGTTAAAAAAGTCGTCAAGGGCAAAAAGTTGCCAAATCCATTACCTTCCTATTGGAGCTTTTTAATGCGTTTTAAAGGGGAAATTAAGCTACTTAAAAGCGAAAAAATTCTGGAAATGCAGAAAATTGACATTTGAAAGAATTTATCCAAAAATAAATACAATTATTTACAATTTTGTAACAATACGCATTGATAAAGTGCTAATGTAGTTCTTTCTATAGCTATGATTCAACAGAAAATTGAAAACAAGGTTTATAAAAAGTTTTTTATCTTATAATTATTTTACTATTTATTTATGTATTTATTTATTTTATTCATTTTGAAAATTCAAATCCAAGTAACTTATCCTCATCTGCGGAACATTAGCGTTCACTTTGTTAATCCTCACACTGACCTTGCAAAATATGTCAGTAAATTGATTTTCTGATGTATGGATTTAACAATTTTGATTTAAAAAAAAAAAAAACTCAGGATTCAGGGAATTTTGAGGTGACAAACCCATGCAATTTCTCTTCATCTTCAGGAAAACCCTTACTTCACCCGTTGCAAAATATAACAAAAACTTGTTTTTGCTGTGAAATGGCTCTAATGATTTTGATAAAAAATTAAGGTTTTATTGATTGATTAATATTTTTTTTAAATACAAATTCATCCGACTTAGCGTCATCTCGAGTGATATTAATGTCCACTCTGTTAAACCTCACGCTGGCCCTGGCAAAATATGACAAGAAATTGATTTTCTCAGAAATGGATCTCATTACGGTTTTGATAAAAATTTCAAGTTGAGAGGATTTTGAAATGACAAATCGATGTAATTTATCTGCATCTTTAAGAAAATTAGCATTCATTTTCAACCCTTATTTTAACCGTTGAAAAATATGACAGGAACTTGATTTTTTCAGAATTACATCTAACGATTTTGATAAAAACTTAGGGTTAAAGGGATTTTGTGATGATAAACCCATACGATTTATTTGCATCTTCACGAAAATTAGTGTTCATTGTTAACCCTCACTCTGTCCATTGCAAAATAGGGTAAAAACTTGGTTTTCTTGAAAAACGGATCGAAGGCTTTTTTGTAAAATCTTAAGGTTAAGGTTTATTTGTTCACTTATTATTATTATTATTATTATTATTATTATTATTATTATTATTATTATTTTGAAATGAGAAATTACTTGACTTAAAGTTATCTTCAGAAAAATTAACGTTCGCTGCTGTGTTAACCCTCAGTCCGACAGTGGCAAAATATGACAAAAATTGAGTTCACATGGAAATAAAACTAACGATTTTCAGAAAAACTTAGGATTAAGGGTTTTTTGAGAAGTCAAGCCCATTTGACTTATCTTCCCTTTTAAGAAAATTAGCGTTCGCTGTTAACCCTCACTCCGCCCTCTACAAAATATTACAAGAGCCTGGTTGTCTGAGTAATGTATCAAACGATTTCAGTAAAAACTTAGGGTTGAGGTTTTATTTGAGATGACACATCTATTCGATTCATCCTCCTCTTTAGGAGAAAATAACGTTTACTGTTAACCCCGACACCACCCGCTGCAAACTATAGCAGAAATTTTGTTTTCTCGGAAATCATTTGAATGATTTAGATAAAAAACTAGAATTAGGGTTTTTTGATTTTACAATTCAATCTGAATTCCACTCTTCTTCAGGAAAATTAAGTGTTCACCGATAATCGGCGCTTCGTAGAAGGGGAAAAAATGGAAAAAGTTTCGTTTTCTCGAAAGTACTAGAATGATTTTGATTTAAAAAAATTCAGTTAGTATATTTTTGTAATAACAGTTCTATATGAAATGCCTTCATCTTCAGAATAATTACATTCACAGGTAACCGGCACACAATCGTTGCAAAATATGAGAAAAAATTAATTTTATTGGAAATTACTGGAATTATTTTGGAAAAAAAAATAATAATAATAATAGTTCAAGGTTTTTTAAGATGTAAAATCGATTTGCCTTTTCTTCTTCTTCAGGAAAATTAGCAATTGCTGGTAAACCGTCTTCCCCCAGAACAAACAATAGAAGTTTTGTAGAAAAATTCTTGAATTATTTTATTAAAAAATTACTGTATAACCGCTTTAAAATGGATTTAATAATCATGCCTATTAATATCGATATAAAGCAACTATACATATTAAAAGCGCAACTCTTAGAGTTACATCGTTTCCTTTTAGGAAAAAGAATTTCTCTTTTCAACTAGATGGAGCTTCTTGACTCCCTTCTAGGAAAGAAAAAACAATGATTCGAACAAAGAAATATCAATATTTAGACAGAGCCACCTAAATCCCGATACCTAAACCAATATAGAAAATTGTTGGATATATTGTATTAGAAAAGTGCATGTAAATAGAAGGCAGTACAGTTCGTTTGAAGAACTTATGGTTAACACCTATGCAGTATGGGATGTGTTATGAAGTATTTCTTAACAATGGTTTATTTATTTATTTTTTAGTTTTAGGTATTTTAAAAAAAGAAAAAGAAAAAAAAAAGGAATTAATAACATAGCTCATTGTTTAAAAAAAAAAAAAAAAAAAAAAAAAAGGAAAAAGAAGAAGAAGAAGAAGAAAGAAAGAAAGAAAGAAAGAAAGAAAGAAAATTGTGTAGAAAATTTGAATTAAAGACATAACTCTGAAAAAAATAATCCAAAGAATAGAATAAATAAAGTAACATCTCGTTTGAAAGAGAAAGATTTCTTTTTGTAATACTACGTGAGGGGGGGTGAAGAGTCTTTTGATCTCATCCCTCAAAGTCGAAGGTTTGTTCTGTCTGCAAGATCAAGTCGAGGCCTGCGTTATAAGCTGCGAGTCTCGTTAGGTTCTTGATTGGATGGAAAAAGTTTTAGATAAAGGTTTAGTCTTCCGAAATTGCCAACGGTAATGGTAGCATCAGTTTTTGACGCGTTTTTCTTAGTTGGGTGGCTGTAAAAAATAACTTTTGTGTATGGTGTGACGTGTTAGGGCGATGGTCCGGGCCCAGCCCCCTTGGGGTCCCTTTTTAGCTCCATATCTGTCCCGCAAGCAACACACTTTGATTTTTACATGGTGGACGTCCGGAAAAACGTGTTTAACATGTCTGTAATAGCTCATGTAGATCATGGCAAATCAACGTTAACAGCTTCCCTCGTTGCAAAAGCTGGTATCCTGGCACCCAGTAAAGCTAGTGAGATGCGTTTTATTGATACTAGAAAAGATGAACATAAAGGATGTATTGCAATCGACTACAGCAGTGGTTCCTGTGTAATTTCGAGGGGTAATATGCTCGAAAGAGATTTAGAAAAGGGTGAAATCTACCTTCATCCCTAACTATTTTGAGTAATAGATTCACCTGGCATTTTTCTTTAGAAGTAACCCAGCTAAAAATGAACTGCGGTAAATCTTCAAAAAAACTGCAGTGATTTGGCCAATTCCACTGCTGTTTCTTTGAAGTTGATTACTCCTCCATAGAAAACTTTTACTTAGATAGCAATTTTAAATAATTCATTTTAAATGTAGAAAAGTCTCATTATTTTTTAAATTTATTATTATAAAGTAATTTCAAGTAAACTACAATATTTTTGAAGATAATAGCTCACAATGGTTTTAAAATAATTCACTGCAAAACTACTTGACATTTACTGCAAAGTAACAGAAGTGTTTTTACAGTCGAGATTGAACTATAGAAAATCTACAGTTGACTGTAGAAAAACTTCAAAAATACTTCAGTTCTTCAAAAAAAAAAAAGAAAAAAATGCAGTAGAATTAGCCAAATAACTGCAGTCTTTTTGTAGATTTACTGCAGTTCATTTTTAGTTGGCAACAATTGCTTTTCGTGTAATTGATGGGGCTGTTTTGGTCAACGAATACGGCAGTGGTTCCTATGTACTTTCAACGTGAAATATGCTCGAGAGAGATTTAGAAAAAAGAGAAATCTACTTTCATCCCTAAGTATTTTGAGTAATAGAATCTCCTGGCCAAGTAGTGTTTCTGCAGAACGGTCGCCCGATACCCGTGTAACTTCTGGTATTACAGTGGTGGGTGACTATGGCAGGGGCATTTGTATTGAAGTATCGATAGCTTCTGGAAGGACCTCGTTTTGAAAATAGCTGTGAAAGGTGGAAAGCCACTCCAGACTCACCCTGTCTTCTCTACAGGCTGTTAAGTATTATACTTTTTTTTTATTACTTTTAATTATGTATTTTTTTTTTTTTTTTTTTTTTTTTTTTTTTAACATTATGACTTAAAATTTTGAAAAAAAAAAATATAGTTTCTTTTATTAGTTATTAATTTGCAAACTTTAGTTGAAAAAATAAAATATTTTGTAAAGGAATTTTCTCTTCAATAGGTAATGTATATTATTAATTATATACTTGTTTGAAAAACGAAAGATGTGAAAAATGTGGGTCTTTTCCTTTTATAATCTTATTCGTAATGGTTCATCTATAACTTTAAAGTTATATTATTTAAAAAATAAATCTAGAATGTGTTTAAATGTTTGTTTTATTGCAATTATTTCTTATAAACACTTTAAAAAAATATTGGAAATGTATTATTATTATTGTTGCTAAATTATTAGAGCATACGTGGTCTTTGAAATTTTTGTTTTCCTAAATGGCAAATATTAGGAATTTATTATTTTCATTAAAAACACGTAACAATAATTTTTATTTCGAAAATTTCAAAAATATTATCCTAAGCTTTTTGCTTTGAAATGCCAAAGCATCATCAGAGATTTTTATTACTGAATTAAATGAGCAGTTTTTTAAATAATTTTCCTTTCACTAATAACGTGAATAGCAGCAAAGTCAATTTGAAGACCGGTGAAGATTAGACCAAGGAACTAAGGAAAGTAAGAGTTAAAAAAAAAGTAAAGTAAAATAAAATAAAATAAAATAAACAAAAATAAAATAATGTTGCTTGCTGGGAACCAATAGACCAAAGTAGCAAATGACTATGTTTGAAAACTTAAGTTAAACTAGATTACATTTTTACTCAAAATTTTAACTCTAAGACAAATACTGCCATACTAATTTCCAAACACATTCCCAGCAAGCTAAATTGCCCATAAAGTAAACAAAACAAACAAACAAACAAATATATATAAATAAAAATAAAAATATTTATCTATGTACATTGGACAGTTTCCTCCCCCCTAAACCAAAAATAAAATTGATGTGGTCACAGTTGTTCACTTTAATCAATATCAAATTACAAAGAAATTTAGTAAACTACTACCTTTGTTGTTATTGATCATATTCTTTTCTTTTAAACAGTTTCTACAACATATCTAATAATATAAAACTGTTAATGAAATTGCACAGAACATATGTGACCTAAACTGTCCTTAAATACATACTACATATAAAAAGGAACAACACAAAGATAAATTCCTAATCAATATCCCTAAAAAAGACTTAATTAAACGCGTGTCATTTGTTATTTTTATTAAAAACATTTTAAAAAAACGTAAAATTAATTTTTATTTAAAAATTTTTAAAAATGATATCCTAAGCTTTCGCTTTGAAATACTAAAACATCATCGGGGATTTTTATTACTGAATTAAATGGGCAGTTTTTTAAATAATTTTCCTTTCACAGTCAACAGTTAAGTTTTCTAATGACGTGAATAGCAGCAAAGTCAATTTGAAGTCCGGTGAAAGTTGGTCCAAGGAACTAAGAGAAGCTGGAACTATTGAAAAATCACACGAAGGTATTGTAGAATAAAAACCATAATGAACTAGAAGAAATAAACTATTAGCTATTTTATAATATTGTGCCAAATTATTGTCAAAATTGCAGCGTCTTTAGAATTTATTGTATTTTTGCGTTTAATTATATTAATAGCTTCGGAGATGTAAAGTTCTTAGATAGTAGGTGGTGCTGTAATAATTTTGGCGTTATTATAGGGTTAGCGGTAGCATAAATGAAGTCGACCAGGGTTGAACTATTTCCTTCTTTGTTATTACGTATATGTTCTTGTATTCTTTTGTTTAAAGTCCTCTTAGTTTGTCCAATATAATAGAAAAGTTTTTTGTTGTTTCGAATTCGATAGACGCCTCCAGTGGATCTATTTAAGTCGTTTTCAAACATAGTCATTTGCTATTTTGTTCTATTGGTTCTTAGCAAGCAACATTTTTTTTTTTTTTTTTTTTTTTTTTTAAGGGGGGCGGGGGGATTGCCCTCTATTATATTTTATTTTATCCTACTTTGTTTGTTTTCTTGTGGGAGACTCTGTCATTATTAAAGGTATTACACTTAAGTTTAAATGTTGACAGAGACTGCTATAATAAACAGTTTGAAATTTCCAATGATATTTAATAATAATCTTAACAGAACAGCCATGTAAATTTTCCAGGGTACCATAAAGCACAAAAATTCAATTTGAGTTTAGGAACCTCGGAAATAATGATAATGGTGAGATTACGCGATGTACTAATTTTTGTAAATAGAGTTAAGAAATTTTGACGAGTGATTTAAAGACAAAAATCTCACTTTTATAACTAATAAAGGAAATGCACCATTATAGATGATATTGATGCCAAAAATTTGAAAATTTGTTGAAACTGTGCCACATGATAGCTGATTGCCTCATCATGAAAAGAGATTCCAGTTATCACAATAAATATTAAAATACGGACGTTTAGCAAATAAATCAATAATAAAAATCATATAGCATATCTAATTACATGCAATTAACTCTGAGAAACGTATTACTGCAGTTAATGGATAAGTTATAAATTTTTAGAAAAACTTCTGAAGATAATCTAGTACTCAATATTTTTAATAAGGAAATAGTTTTAAACAATTGAAAAATTATATATATATATATGTGTGTGTGTGTGTGTGTGTGCGTGTCAAAATACATAGTGCACATACAAAAAAAAATTAACGCGAAAATTTAGCAAATAATAATAATAATATAGCATGTAACATTTATAATTACATGTAATTAAAAAAAAAAATAACTAATCCCAATAAGTTTTAAAATACGAAAATTTAGCAAATAATAATAATATAGCATTTAACATTTATAGTTACATGTAATTAAAAAATAATAATAATAAAAAAGGGAGAGAGAGAGATTTCTAAAATTATTATTTTATTTCCATCAATTAATTCTAACGATAAGAGAAAAAAAAACTATATTTAAATATTTAAAAGAAACTTGCAAAACTAAATGCCAGATATTTTTCCTTTCGGAAACTGCTTCAGTTATTTATTCAGTCGACTAATAGAACGTAATTATGCAAATGACACATTACACTTACAAAATTTAGTTCTTTTCGAAATGATATATACTGAAAAGAAAACCATCTTAATAATCTAACCAAGCAAAAACTATATTTCACATCACTTGTTTTTCTAGGATGTTTCTTCCATTCAAAATAAGTTGCAATATTTTATCAAAATACATTATTTTATATGCATGTTTATTTTAAACAAAAGAAATGTAAATTTAATTTTTTAAATTCTGCTTTAAACTATACCCTGATATCTGAAAAATAATAAAAACAAAACTGTGCACTAAATTTAATCAACTGCAATGTTTTATTCTTTGTTGAATGCATGATGAAAATGGATTATTTCAAAGCTTATTTGCTAGAAAGCTCAGACGACATTTAAAAGCAAACGATTTTTATGTTTTACCTATTCTTAAATTTATACATACTTATTAAATAATGTAAAATTTAGTATTGAAATCTAAAACGTTATTGCAATAATTTCTTCGTTGACTTCTTTTTTTATTAACAATTTGAACTCAAGCAAAAAAAAAAAAAAAAAAGGTTATTTATTCATTTATTAGTGTATTTATTTTTATTATTAACATGGTACAAAATGCACAAAAATTAAGCGTAGTATTCTAAAAATAGAATTCCAAATCAATATTCTATTTATATCTTTACTATGAAAGTAAGCAGTAACAAAGATTTAACTAAAACCGACATCAAATAACATTAAATTTCGTAAAAATTCAAAAAATTGGATAATTCATTAATTTTTATGAGACTAAATTTTAAAGAGACAAAAAAATACATAAGATAAGCAAAAAAACTTCTTTTTAATGCTTAATCTAGTAAAATACATAGCCTTAATTTCTGTTTATTTTAATCATAATATTTAAACGGGGTCCTTTATCCATATTATAGATATTAATCCTATTGTTTATATAGAATTAAAATTTTAATTAGAAGTGAAAAATATGTTAATTTTATAATCGCAATAACTCTAATAATTATTATTTTAAGATAATAATAAGAATTATTTTACATATTTCTTAATCAGCATAATTCAACAAATTAATACATTTAATGTAATACATTTTTATCATTTTTATGCTTTAAATTTTCTTTAATTCAGCAAGATTTTCATGTATTTAAAAACCTAAAAACTAAAATAATAATAGTGATGCTATAACTAATCTGGTGACTAATTTGATGTCTTAGGCGTATTATATTTAAAACATAGAGAAATTGAATACATTTGAAGCAAAAAAAATAAAATAAAATAAATAAAATAAATAATTAAATAAATAATTCTGCTTATGCTCTTTGTAAACAGAATTTAATTTAGTACATCAGGGTTTTTTTTAAATCTAATCTTCCATATGAAGGCATGCAGTAACTGAATTTCATTCCCTAGCATCGATTACTATATTCATTTGTTAAAATTACTTTGGTATAGCTTTAGCATAGGAGACCCTTGATAGCTTTTATTTATTTTATTTTATTTATTTATTTATTTATTTTTGTCATTTTGGTGATGATATAAAAGAGCCATCACGATTGTGTAAGTAAATACCTTGGCGAGAAAAGTCCGAGCTATTTCGGTGCCAAATTTCAAACTTCGCAATGGGTTCTATGCTGAAATCGTTCCCTTTCCTTAGAACGATTATTCTCAATTTTATTTTAATTACCAGCCGCCTTCAGCGACCAGCTGGTTGGCGATCCTTGAAAAATGCAACTTTATGAAACCCCTGCTCGATGTCGCCTTTTTCCCGTTTCAGGTCCTACAACAGCTTATTGACATATAGTGCAAATAACTTTATTGAAAATTTAAACCGTAGTAGGTTCTCGCTCGGTAGCGCCTGCGGTGCCCTCTTCCCGTTTCCATATCTGAAACAGCCTGTTCGCTCACCGTGCTCTTTGAAAATTCTGACTTTAGCAAAGTCCCGCTCGGTGTCGCCTGCGGCGCCTTATTCCCGTTTTAGAACTTTATGTTTAGTTAATAGCGGTTTGTTTATAGAAATAGTAATAATAATAATAATAAATCTGTAAACGACATCATGATACCTTTATTATAGCTCCCCTTGACGACTTTTTAATTTTTAATAAAATAAAAGGATCTCGCCAATATGGCGACAAAAATTTAAAAGTCACCATTGGGGGTTCTTTATTAAGGCTGTCTTGCCAGGGGAAATATGAAAACTAAGTCGTCAAACATAAATTTTATTTTGAAACTTTTCTTTGAATGATTTAGTTAAGTATCATTATCATTTCGTCGCACAAAAACTAATAATAATTTGGTTCTGGTGAATTAAATTATTAATTGGATGGGGGATATTAATATAAGACTTATCAGTTTAAAATTTTAAAGGTTAAAAAAGAGAGAAAGAAAGAAACTGCGAAAACTTCGCATGGATTTGCTAGTCTAAAAGTATATTAATTGTTATTATTTGAATTTGAATGTCATAATAACATTATGTTTTCATGTGTATAAGCAAATCTAATTTTTGATAATTTTTTATTAATCACGTGAAAATAAAGTCGAAAAAAAATTAACCGGAAAACTTTTTTGGCAACAATTACATTTAAATAAATATTTAAATGGCTAAATAATAGTTGACATTTTAATTAATATCTCAACAACTAATTTAAATTTTTAAATTCTGTTTTCAGGAGCCCCTCCGGAAGGCTCCTGAGCATCCGTATATCAATTTTTGTACTTCTGCGTTCAGTAGGGGCTAAACGTATAGAAAGAAGAACAGACATACATACAGACAGACAAGCCTTTCCTTTAATTAATATAGATTAAAGAAAAAATGTTTGCACGTTCAATTTTTTTTCGACATAAAAAGAAAGGTATTTATTTATTTACTTTTATTTTATTTTATTTATTTATTTTTTATTTATTTATTTATTTATTTATTTATTAGGACTGAGGGCCTATCCGCGTTTGTAATGATCGATAGACGGCGCTTTCTCAACTGCAGTTCTTAGTAAATATTGCCACGTGTATTTATTATTGTGCTATCTTGTTGTTCTATCATTGTTTCAGCGTGAAAGCTATCAGTGGTATGATAATTTCACCTTAGCCCACCAGAGGGCGAGCATTTCATTACAATCGCGGATTAGTCTCAGACAGCGATTTTTGTGTTGTCGTTTTCGAGAGTTGGACATTTGTCGAAATCATTTTTCGATAGTTGGACATTTATCGAAATCTAAAATTTATCGAAAATATAATTGAATAATTTGAAAGCGATGTTATAATTGGGAAGAAAAAAAAAAATTATAGTCCTCCGTCTTAAACTAAATCCTGCTTTTGCCAGAATTTCATCAAAATCTTTTCAAAATGACATTGACATGAGTCCCCCCAAGGCACAACTATGACATGAGTCCCCCCCCCAAGGCACAACTTTGACATGAGTCCCCTCCAAGGCACAACTTTGACATGAGTCCCCCCCCCAGGCACAACTTTGACATGAGTCGCCCCCAAGGCACATGAGTCCCCCAAAAGGCACAACTTTGAAATCAGTCCCCCCCCAAGGCACAACTTTGACATGAGTCCCCCCCAAGGCACAACTTTGACATGAGTCCCCCCAGGCACAACTTTGACATGAGTCCACCCAAGGCCCAACTTTGACATGAGTCCCCCCTCCCAAGGTACAACTTTGACATGAGTCCCCCCAAAGCACAACTTTGACATGAGTCCCCCCAAAGCACAACTTTGACATGAGTCCCCCCCAAGGCACAGCTCTGACATGAGTCCCCCCCCCCCCCAAGTTATCAATTTATTTTAAGAAAACGGATACATTTTGCGTACTAGCAAATAATCAAAATATATTTTTTTTTCCTTATTTTCAGTTTCAAATTTTGTTGACATGTAGAATAATCATTGAAATGTAATAGAGACGAGGTGGGAAAAAATTACAAAATTTTAAACTTTAATTATATGTTATTATAATCATTATAATTATTTTTATTTATTTTTATTAGGACTGAGGACTATTAGTCTCAATCTGGGATTTTTGCGTTGTTGTTTTCGATAGTTTGACATTTGTCGAAATCATTTTTCGATAGTTGGACATTTATCGAAACCTAAAATTTAGCGAAAATATAATTGAATAATTTGAAAGCGATGTAATAATTTGAAGAAAAAAAAACTAATAGTCCTCCGTCCTAAAGTAAATTCTGCTTTTTTTTTTTTTTTTTTTTTTTTTTAAGAAAAAGAAAAGAAAATTAATAAGTATCAGTATCGTTACAAACGATATAGAAAAAGTTTTTTTTTTTTTTTTTTTTTTTTTTTTTTATAATTTTCAATTAAGAAATATAAAGTGCACGAGCTATATGAAATAAAAATAAGTAAAACAATGAATTTAATGATTTCATTTTCGTTGAAAGAAATAGTTTGTTCGTTCGGTGCAACTTGCACATTAGTCCCGTGAGGTACAACTTTCACATTAGTCCCGTCAGGTACAACTTGCACATTAGTCCCCTTTAAATATAGTGACCAGCGAAGCTGGCCCAGCATTCGTTGATTCACTACCTTAATTGATTTCACATTCCATCACTTTTTTTTTTTTTTTTTTTTTTTAATAGTTGATTTTTAAATAATTTTTGTTCCAACATATATATATTTTATAATGCTAACAAAAACAAATTTGTATAATATTTTGTTATTGTTGCTTAAAGATATTAATTAGTAAAGTTAATGTGAGTATAAAATAGAAAGGACGTAAAACTTATTTTATTTTATTTTATCTTTTTTGTTTTGCTCACAAATAAAAGAATTTTTCGATATATATTTTTTTATAATTTTAATACATTTTTAATAGTTAAATTTATGTCACAAAATTTGCTTACTTCCTGAAATTTCTATTTCTTTTATTAAATTTAAGCCTTTTTCATTTATTTTAATTTCTTAGAAATTGCCATCATTATTTTATAAATTTTATTTTCAGTAATTTTTAAAATGTTAATTTTAAATATTTTCAAATAAATTTCTTAGTTAATTAATGACGTTATATCCTTCTAAAATCATAATAAATACATGCAAGTTAACTTTCCTTGTAATTCTTTTTACAACATGCATAAATAAGAATAATAATACATAACACATAATACATATCGTTCTATACTGAATCTGTTTCATTTCTTTAGCACGATTTTTCTAAAAAAAAATTAATCATTAAAACAAAAAAAAACAAAAAATGTTCGCACTTTTTTTTTCGACCTAAAAAGAAATATAAAATTTAAAGTGTAATACACTGGTGGAAAAAACTTCAAGACCACCATCGAATTTTTTTGCTTGCATTCAAAAATGAAAATCTCTTTGTAAGTTACCTTTACATTTAATATATAAAATGTAAGAAATAACAATTAAAAAAAAATGTGAATTTAAAATTTAAAACATGTTTAATTTAAAAATGTGTAATGTAATCAAATTGAAAAAAAAAAAAAAAAAAAATATTAAGACCAGTTTTAAAAGCGATTGCTTGCATAATAAGATGACGTCACATTTGCACGGTTTTGTGCAGGACATAATTGTTAGAATGAAAAGAAAAATTTTTTAATCATTTAGCTGAGTGTTGAAGCAACTGAGATTATGGGTAGAGGAAAATTTCTGTTTGAAATTGTGAAAAAGTAAAATCTTGGCATGTCGAAAAAGTGGAATGAGTGAAAGGCAAATCCATAGCAAAATCGGGACGTCTAAAACAGTAACTCATCTATTTCTCGCAGATCCCTGCAGATATGGTACAAAAAATAGAGGAGGAAGACCTTCAAAACTATCAGCTAAAATGAAAAGAAGTATTATAATAATAGCTGTTATAGACAATGCACATTCTTCAGCAATAAAATCGGCTCTAAAGCTTCAAGTAACAGCTAGAACGGTTACAAATGTCCTGAATCGTGCGGAAAACATCAAATATTCAAAATTAAAAAGCAAACCTAAGCCTGAAAAACGGCATATTGAAGCAAGATTGAAATTCGTAATGTCTTATGTTTTAAAACCCAACTTTTGGCGTAAAATAGTGTTCACATATGAAAAGAAATTTAACCTAAATGAACCTGTTGGTTTACAAAACTATTGGTATTTAAGACAGGATCCTAGGTATTTCTCAAAGCGAGTGCAGGGGGAGGGGCGGGTATCTGTCTTGATTTGGGCAGGTTTCTGTGCTCGAGGTAAAATTAATGTTGTATTCACTAAAGGCAATGTGAATTCTTTTGACTGTCAAGATGTACTGGCTAACAATTTTGTTCCTTTAAAAGAGCTTATGGATAAAAATTTGATTATGTTGCAAGATAATGCGCCTGAGCACAAATCTGCTTCAACCATTTCTTGGCTAACTGAAAATAATATAAGTTTTATGTAATTTCCAGCTAATCCCATAGAAAATATGTGAACATGTGGACAAACATCCTTGCACGTAAGGTACATGAAACTGGTAAACAATACAATTCTGTTTCTGAGTTCAAATCTGCTATTTCAAAAGAACGGGATAAAATGTCGATTCTAGCATGCAGAAATCTTACAAAATCCTTCCAAAATTGTCTTTTAGAAGTAATTTGTGTGAAAGAAAAACGCACGAAGTACTAAAAATAAGAATGCAATACTATTAATGTCTAACTTTGTGGTCTTAAAGTTTTTTTCACCCTTTTATCTTGTGAAAAAAAAAATCACTTGCATATAATGTATAGTTACAACCATTCTTTTATAAAACTATGTGAAGTATTATATTTTTTATCTATTTACACTATTTGATGTTTTTTTTTTTTTTTTTTTTTTTTTTGTAAAATTAAAAAATTTTCAATTTTACATGTGGTCTTAAAGTTTTTCCCATCACTGTATAATAAATGGCGACAACGCAAAAACGCTGTCTGAAAGGAATAGTCCTATCGTACTAATGTATATATATATATGCAAACAATTTTAAAATTATCATCAATACGAACTTTAATTAGAAAACCTTTGTCTATATTTCTGGTGTTTTATTTCTTCCATTACCCTATTACCGTAGGTAATAGGAGTATTGTATTCGGTTCGAAAATTCGATGTCAAGTTTTCAATTGATTACATGTTTTAAGGTCTCCTGAGTATAAAAAACTGGCTTTTGATAATTGGTCAATATGTGTGTATGTGTGAATGTGTGTGAAGAATCTTTTGATTATCACATCTCCGAAACTAATAAAGGTAGAACGGCGAAATTTAGAATTGAGTTAAGTCTGGTGTACAGACGATTTTTTAACTTTCGGTTAAAATTGGAAAACCGGAAGGGGTATATAGGAAACTGGAAGTAGGACCGTAAGTTCGTATTTCAAAAACGGCTCTAACGATTTACTTCAAAATTTCTATTTAAACATCCTATTAGATGTCCTTTCTTATGTAATAATTGGTTCGTTCATGGAAATTGACAGGCATCCTGTATAAGTAGGTGAATTTGAGGTCTCTCAAGTGCATTCTTTTAAAAACGGCTGTACTGATTTTTTTTTTAACTTGCCTTAGCAACTATCTCTTAGATAACCTTTATGTAATTGTTATTTTTCCAGAAATAATTGAATCTGCCAAGTTTTGGTGAATGCTGGTATCTCAAAAACGGCTCTAAAGATTTTCTTCAAAATTTCTATGTAAACATCCTATTACATGTCCTTTCTTATGTTATAATTGGTTCGTTCATGGAAATTGACAGGTTTCCTGTATAAGTAGGTCAGTTTGAGGTCTCGCAAGTGGCAGAAACGGTTGTACGGATTTTTTTTTTTTTTTTTTTTAACTCGCCATAACAACTCGCTCTTAGATAACCTTTATGTAATTGTTATTTTTCCAGAAATAATTGAATCTGCCAAGTTTTGGTGAATGCTGGTATCTCAAAAACGGCTCTAAAGATTTTCTTCAAAATTTCTATGTAAACATCCTATTACATGTCCTTTCTTATGTTATAATTGGTTCGTTCATGGAAATTGATAGGTATCCTGTATAAGTAGGTCAATTTGAGGTCTCGCAAGTGGCAGAAACGGCTGTATGGATTTTTTTTTTTTTTTTTTTTTTTTTAACTCGCCATAACAACTCTCTCTTAGATAACCTTTATGTAATTGTTATTTTTCCAGAAATAATTGAATTTGCCAAGTTTTGGTGAATGTTGGTATCTCAAAAATGGCTCTAACGATTTTCTTGAAAATTACTACATAAACCCCTTTTTAGATATCCTTTCACATCTATTATGCGGTTATTACAAGAAAATTAATAGTCATTCTGTTTAGGTAGGTCAGTTTTAGATCTAAGAAATGGGTATTTCAAAAAACAGTTCTAACTTTTTTTTTTTTTTTTTTAACTCGCTGTGTAAACTCTGTTTATAAGTCTTTACATATGTATCATCTTTCTCTCACAAGAAAAATGTTAGGTGCCTAATTTTTATGTCAATTTTACGTCTTCTGATCACATTATATCCAAAAAGTGCATATAGTGCACGTAATAGTGGGTAATAGAAGACGTGTGGTTATTGCACATGCACCAGATATTTTTTGCAATAGAATGTTAAACATTGGTCGCTTTTGAATGCTTATTTAAATGGATTAATTAAATAAATTTAAACATATTTATGAAAGAAGAAAAACTTTTTGATGTTTCAACTTTTAATATTAATGTATAAAACAATATGATTAAAATAAGTATTATTCATTACGAGAAGTGTTGCAATTTAACATAACTCTTTCAATATTTCAACGCTTTTGATTGGCCATTATACAGTTTGCAGTTACTCACGGATTAATGTCCTAGTAATACTCAAAGTTTACACATTAATGTGGAACTAAATTGAGATTATGCTACAAATTTGTTTAATCGATATTAGTTTCTACTTAGAATAAATAATGTTTTCCCAAAAGCAATTTAAAAATTCGAATAAAGTTTTGATTGAGTGGTATAGTAATAATTACATATTTTAAACCTAATTTACGAAATAATTATGTAATAAACTACAGTTTACGCATTTTCATAGTTACTACGATTTCAAATTTTTTAAGTGGATTTATCACTACTATTTTTTAGTAGAAATCTTTTATATTAAATTTTTACGTTTAAATTTATTAAAAAATGTTGTAAGAAATTTCGTGCGTAAAGACTTCCAGGAGAAAAAAATCGTTAGCTATGTCTTTTTTTTTTTTTTTTTTTCTTATAACTATTTCCAAAAAATTGTAAAAAAGTATAACTGAAAACTTTATTCTCTCGAACTCTTACAAAAAATCAACTGCAAGATTTAGATCGGAAATTTCTTTTAAATGATCATTTTCTAAGGACGTTTCAAAACTTATACAGACAGCTAAACGTAATAAATCTAGATATGCAGGCGTGCATAGGACATATGCAAGTGGTTATTTTAGTTGTAACAGAACTAAAACAGAATTATAGTTTTGATTCGTGTAAAGAATAAGGACTTATTTACTCACTTAGAGGCCCTAGGCATTTATGTTTAACAGCCCCTCCTCCTTATACATTATTATTCATAATCTTATATTCTAATTATCTATACAGAGAGGTAAATATTTTTTCTGCTTTATTATACATTTTGCCAAATGATTAAACACCTATTGTCTATCCTTAGATAAATGATAACTTAATATACTAACCATTTTACGACAAAGTATCTACTGTTTGAAAAAAAAGTGAATTCTGAAATACACAGGCTTGTGGAAAAATTTACTTAAGTTATAGTACATTTTACAATTACCTCTTTTTCAGAGTTTTGTATGAATTTTCAAGAAAATGTGTATTTTTTCAATAAAGTAAAAGTTGTAATGAAGGATTAAGTGACCTCCGATTTATAAAACAGCACAGTAATATTGCCATCTATTGAAGAAAAAACAATCCATCATCAAAGCAAAATTATAGAAAGTTTTATTTTATTTAATTTTATTTATTTATTTATTTTTAATGTATGATGAAATTTCTTGGAGACCACCTTCAATCTAAGGTCCCACGTGCCCCCAATGCCTTGCTGTAAATCAGGCATTGGTAAAGAATGTTCTTTATAGATGTATATACAGACTTACAGCTTCCCGTATTTCTTAGAAAATTTAAAATAAAAGGCTAACGAATTTCCATTGTTTTCCCAATTCTTTTCTTAGAAAACTATTACATTAGATTATTATTCAGAAAAACTAAACATACGAGCCTTAAATTAGAAGCATGAAGAAACTATTGGAATGGAGTTTCAATTTTTTCTACTTATCACTACCAGCAGTCAAAGCCTATGTTAGTCTATGGAAAATTTTTCCCCATTATAACTCATTAACTATTATACATTTTTAAATTCCGTTTTCATGTTCAGAAAAGTCACAATTATTAAATTAGTCATCGTTTTCTAAAAACAGATTTTTTTTATTTTTAATATTTATTTTGAAACCGTAAAATTTTATTTTGTAAAATTAGCAAAAATTTTTATTAGTGAAAATTCACAGTAACATAATTAATAGTTTTGAATTTTCTGGTTGCAAAATGGAATTTTAAAATATGCATTAGTTAGGAATTTATAATGAAGCAAAATTCCTCATAGAATAACATTGGTTTTCTATGAGGAATTTGGATGTCTAACTTAGAGATCCAAAGTTAGAGTCCATAATTTACTTACTGAAATAAAATATTTAAATTAATGTTTTCAAAAAAATTCTCACTAAGCTAAAAGGCAACCTGTTCATAGAGTAATATTAAAATAACAGAATTCGAAAAACTTCATTTTTGAATGAGATATTTTTATAAAATAAAGCAACGAAAATCCCATTGAATAACATGGGAAGGGAGAAAGGGTGCTATCTGACTGAGTCAGATACCCTTTTTTCTGCCTCCCCATGTAATACAATGGAATTTTTGTTGTTTTGTGTTGTCAGGTTATTTCATTCAGAAAAAAAGAAATTCGAATTCTGCTTTTCGAATTTCACTCTTCTTACATGTCGCCTCTTATCTTAGGAAACAATAAAAAAAAAAAAAAAAAAAAAAACAGTTTTATTTCATTAATTCTAAGATAAAAGGTGACATGTTCAAAGAGTGGAAATGGAAAAACAGAATTGAAAAAACTTTATTTTTAAACGATATATTTTAATAATATGAAGCAACAAAAATCCCATTGGATTAGATGGGAAAGAAGAAAGAGGGAATCTGACTAATAAAAGACTCTAAGGTTCTTTAGACCGGGACCTGCGGCTTAAAGTGGATTTAAATTAATGAAAAAGTTGTAAAAGTTTTGGAAATACTTGGCATGTGATTCTGATGATCATCTGTTACATTGAAATAAGACACATTTTTTGTAAATTTAAAAGCAATCTAGTCATTTTATTGCGAGTTTCAGAGATTTATTGTTATTGAGTGAATTTTTCAGTGTGTCAATACAATGTGACAGTCATTGCCAGGTCTCCAGGAATTTGAAAAAAAACTAGTTGTTCAAAAATTTCTGATAGCCAGTAAAATATATCCTCCCGCCTTTTTATTATTATTATTATTATTATTATTTATTTGAATAAAGAAATTAAAATTGCATAAAAACTAAATATTTACTAGGCTAGAGTGATACATTAGGTAAACCTGCTTAATTTTAGCATCATGAAAACAGCTTTATTTATTTATTTATTTTTATTTTTACAAGTACATACACCATCGGCATTAATACATCATTACACCAGCGAACGATTCAGCCCCAGGTTGCTAGGCATGCGCAAACAGGAGTGGTGTAAGCCCTAAAATGGTACATTAATTTAACACCGATTTGTGAAACATGCATGAAAAATAGTAGTGTAAACCTAAATTCAACGCAGTATCTCAAAACATAGTGATAGGAGAGGAAATCAAACTGGCTAGAGTTAGACTACATCGAGAGTGAAATAAGAGCCGAATTCTGGGACCAATTTTTTCACCAAATTATTGAAATTGAAAAAAAAAAAAAAAAAAAAAAAAGAATACGTTGTGTTTTCTTAAATTTGTGAAAAGTTCAACTTTTCAAAAATTATTGAAATTGGAACAGTATTGGTCGCCAATACCGTATTTCACGAGCCTTGGTTATTGCAATGCTTTTTGTTAAGATCACATGAATGAAACATTGAAAGTAATTTATAAATGAAGTTTACAAAATAATTATTGATGGTAATTTAAAGTATTAACGGGTAAAATAGTAATTTTATTTTTATTTGGGATTTCTAACGAAATTTTATTGAAATCATGTACCGTATTAAGTTTTTCATACTTAATTTATAATCATTCTTTTATGTAGTTGAATTATGTATAATAGCTGTATGTGGATTTGTTCGTTCCGTATATATGACGAATTGCTATTTAATCCAACTTATTTATTTATTTGTAAGAATTACTGTTTCACAACAATCACGAGTATATTAAATACAAGAATTGCTTCAATTGCATTAATTGCTTTCAAAGAGAAAGGACGATTATTATTTCGAACAATGTAATATTCACTTGATGTATGTATGATTGTATTTCGATAGAGGATGAGAATCAAAATAAGAAAATATCTTTAAAAAAAAATTATTATTATTATTATTATTATTTTCTCAATCTTTGATGATAACATTATAGGAAAAATATGAAAGGAATAATAAAAAGCTTTATTTAAAGCTAAACTTAAAAACCTATTTTTGTTTTTTCAAGGACTCGAATAGCTTTAAATTGTTAGTTATATATATATATATATATATATGTATATACAAATTATTTATTACATCCTTTTTTCAAAGTAAAAAAGTTTCTCATATCTGTAAAACAAGCTATTTGTTATTACTCACATATTTATAAAATTTATATTTAGATATATAAAATAAGACATATCAAACAAAACCACTAAAATAGAGTTTTCATTGAGATATCCAATTACAAGAACAAAAATCATTGTGTGTAGGACAATAATTACCCACATGTAAAAAACTATAAATATTAAACATTGGCACAAATATTTTTGTTTACCTCTTTTTTTTTTTTGTAACATTCATTTTACGCATTTTTTTCATAAATATTTTTAAAATTTGCCGAAATTATTTCTCTTGAAATATTCGTGCGCATTGTTGACTTTCACAAAATTCTTCAAGACGCATGGCAGCCCCACCAGTGGCCAAGAGGTTCTTTACGCTTGTAGACGGGAGATGATAGTTTCGAACCGAGATCGCGCTTGTCAGCCTGCACATATAGAATTCTTCATGGTTTTCTCTTAAACTCAGATAAAAATGGACTAATTTTCCTTAAGAAGATCCCCCCCCCCCCCCTCCTTCAAGGAAGACGTCCTAAACAGGATCAAGACCAAGCGCAGTCAATCGGATGGATTCTTTCTTGGTATTTTTAAGATTTTGTGATGGATTCGTTTCACTAAGAGGATGTTATTTATCCCAGGTATTTCATTATTTTCACATTAATAACTGATTGCCTACCTAAAAACAAATTCTGTCGGAAATGTAGAAAATTAAAGATTTATTTTTAGACTTTTTTCTTACGTTATAATAAGCAATGTTCAATGTTTCACACACAAAAAAAAAAGGTGCCCGTTTACAGAAAATTAAGTGCAGCGAATATTTTTAGAAATATTTTGGTACTAAGCTTCACCACAGCTTGAATACTTTAATTTTTACTTCATATTTTACTGAATTAATTTTACTAAATTAATGTACTAAATTAATTTATTATTTAATTATTATTATTATTAATTATTTATTTACTAAATTAATTTCAAAATTTGGTATTAGACACATAGATTATTATTTATATATATATCGAGAAATTTTGGTTTGAAACATCTATAAGTTAAAGGTAGGAGAGATTGCGCACATAGCGGATAAGAGTACAGTGGACGCGCTGAGACACCAAGTAGTCGTACAGCATCAATAGTAGAGTGCTGACTTGAGTGTACATGCTGATTACTTCAAGCGTCTAAGATAAAACGTGGTTATTTTGTCTTGTTTTCAAAAATGATTCATTGAATTTTCCCAACTCTTCCTAGGAATTTCTATAAAATGGTAGTACCACAAAACATTTTTTAATTAAATGATTTCTGATGGAGTAGCTTATATAAGTCACTTGTGGCAGGTGGTTGCACGAAAGCTGCACCATTTACAACAGTAAGTACAACGATTGTGGCCAACGACAGATTAGGTCATCAAACAAGAAATCGTTCAAACTGGAAAGAAAGTGTACTAATTTTATTTTAAACGTGTTATCAAGTAAGTAAATGTTGTTTTTTATTATCTTATTTTATTTGCTTTCTGATTCTTTTTTTAAAAAAATTCTTTAAAAAAATTTTTTTTTTAATTTTAATTACTTTTATTTTTCTATTTCTTTAATCATTAAATGAAAATAGTCACTCCTAATAGAAAAATATTTGCTTAAAAAAAGCTTACAACAATGTCACTTAAGTGCAATTATTAATTTTAACAATTTAATTGTAGTCATAATTAAGCGCAATCTCTCCTACCCACGTGCGCAATCTCTCCTACTCTATAAAGAGAGATTTCACAAAATAGTTCTCTTGATTTTATTACAGCTGTTGTTATGCATAGAATACGAATATATTCAAAATTATTCAGCAATAGTTTAGTAAAAAATTAATATTTGATTTTTTTTACATCATTCTTTTAAATTGTACGCAAACTCTCCTAGATTTACCTTATGTTGATGTAATTAAATTCAAGTAATAATTAATTAAATTAATTAATGACTTTGCAAGTAAGCACTGTAAATTGTAAAATCTATGTTGTTTCAGGTCAAAATAACACCACGGTATTTGTACTATTTTTTTTTTTTTTTTAACTCAGTGTTATTTGTAAAAATTTAATACATTTAATGCCTTTGTACCATGCATGACGCAGAAAATTCATGAAATCATGCAAAATAATAGTAATTACATCAATACGAACATCACTTAAGCTGCTTTCTGATATTTCATTCCTTTAATACTCATGTGCAAAACAGAATAATTGAAATAAGTATTATTCATCAAGCAATATCGAAACTCGAGGAGGCTTCCGCTTTAATAGCCAATTACCATTTCTGTATTTCAGCAGAGCTCTGAAAAGGTTATAATTATGAATGCTTTAACATGCATGTTATTCTAAAGTTTACATATTAATTTACAAATAAATTGTTTAACATGAACTTACGTCACAAAACATGCAGCTTGTTATACGGATACTAATTTTCGTCGCCAATGAAAATTAATGGATGCCCTTATTTGTATTTACGAAACATGAATAGTAATTTCATCTTATAAATGCATGTTAAAACTATTTTAAAATCTCGTTAAAGAAATTGCTATTCATACATTTTAGAAAACAGATCCTGAAACGTCGCAGTAAGAAAATACAGAGAATAAGTATTTCCTTAGATGTATTATTACTTCTTATTTAAAATTTTGTAAATAACTTTTAGTTATACATTGGTAAAATTCAATATATATATATATATATATATTAGCAAAATTTCTTTTAGTTATATGCTAGCAGAATTAAGCATTTTTCGCTAGTGAAAAAATTTAAAATTCTTTGAATGAGTATAATATTAAGCAAAAGTCATATGACAAATAATTATATAATATTCATAAATAATTATTAAACCTACTACCAGCTTACCGTACATTTAATATAAATTGGAGGCAATTTAATAGAAGTTGGAGGCAAAAGTAAGAATGAAAGCAACAATGTACTAAGTAGCACTTGTTTCTTGCACCTGAAGAAGAAATGTCACGTCTTTTCGAAACCGGTAATGCTTACATTAATTTTATGGTATAAGAAGAAATTTTTAAGTTAAATGTACACCAATTCTTTAATTTATTATCGATCATAAGTTATTATTTTAATGACGTTAAAATAACTTATAGCGCACCATAGCGGCGAAAATGATTTTTCCTTATGTGATTTTGTGTTTGAACAGTCTTTCGTTCTTAATTGGTACGACCTTTTTATGCAATGAAACATACCTTTTATTGTTCAGTATATTTTCCACATATTTTTTTTTCTTCACATTTATAACCAATGAATACGAAGATCCTGCTTCTAAAAAGTGTCTGTTTGATAATGAAACACGGACGACGTGGTGGCCAAATCTGTCAGAATTCGCTTGCGAAAATTTGTGCATTAGATGCTGCCTCTCATCAAGAACGCATGAAACAAATGATATCCGAACAATCGGCATCGCATTATGTTGCTCATGCTGCATCTCAGCATCGATATTTTGAACGATTTTTTTTTTATACATATTTTGTGTTTATTAAATTAAAGTGTTTGTCATATTCATCAATTTTCAACATGCGCCTTAGGCACCAAGAATTCTTTATTAATACAGATATAAAAAGATTCGTGGAAATCTAAGTGAGTCGTGTCCTTATATATAGCATGATAGAAAAATTCAAGAAAGATATTTTATACATATATGTATATATATATGTGTGTGTGTGTGTGGGATAGCCAACTTTCGTGGGCGTTAAACAAAAAAAACTGATACTTATTTAGTATTAATCACTTAAAATTTAATAAAGAAAGTTAAAGTACTTTATACATATTTACAAAAACGATAATAGGAATTAAAAGAGTACTGCTGATCAACACAGTCACGTTTAAAAAAGTCAGAGTTTACGTTCAACAGTTCATTTAGCACAGTTCTCGGCACAAACAAATAACACATAACTTATGTTTTCGATCACTTTAGAAAAGTACGCGGAATAATACAGAACTCCGTCTCAGCGAAAACCTGTCGTCCACAGAACGAGATGCAATCGTCTAAATGCACTCATCGCCATCCATCCGTCCGTCAACTGAATTCCTTATCCCTTTCGGCTAGAGCTTTTTGCTTCCGTCTCTCAAGATGCGTGCTCCGGAAGTGACATCCGTCTGACGTCACGGTTACGTTATTCCTCTTAGATTCTACGCTCGCCGTCTGCAGTGCTAGTTCATCCTCGCGTCGAAGATACAGGCTGGGGCAAAGGAAGCTGGGCAGTTTTGGACTCAAACGTTGGTGGAAGCAAGATGCCGACACTACATATATCCTGCTTTCTTAACTAGTTATTTCAAAATATCCTGGTCACAGATACTTAATTTTTGAGAATTCATGAAATATGCTTCAAATTACATCTCTTATTACATACAGCTACGCATTAACCAAAACATCTGCAAAATAGATTTTTGTATCACAGTTTTTATAAATTAGTAATATTAAATGTTTTGCTTTAAAAAATACTTACAATTTCCTTTTCATGTATATAAATTATATAAAACTTTAAAAAAAAAAAAAAAAAAAGAGAGATTAATTACTCAAATATTATTTTGCAGAAAATAGAATAAAATTTTTGAGAAACAAACGTCCTATCATATAGCATCATGCCCACACATTTTTCTTCGTTGCTATGGAAATAATTCATATCCATGTATAACCAGCTGAAAGTCTAATTATCTGATAAAAAGTCATGTCAAGAGAACCGAAATATTCCTAGCTCATGGAATAAAAAATATTCATGAAAGCTTTCGTTCTTTCTTTCTTTCTTTCTTTCTTTTTTTTTTTTTTTAACCTAAATGTAAATGCGGAAATTTAGCTTACAAAATTCCAGAAAAATACCGAACGAATTATTTTCAACTTTAGTAAATTAATATTATTTAGTTGTATGTTATCTTAAAAACATTAAATATTGATTATTTATACTATAATCTTTGAAGATCGAGTTCTTCTTAAACTAAAGACACCTTGCCTGGGAATATCATCCCTGCAAATTTCATGCATTGCTGTAGGAAACATTTTCACCTTACTTTATGTACGCAGGCAATAAAATTATATGATAAATAAATATTTTAAAATAACATAAATATTTTGAGTTTAATAACATTAGGAAATATAATAAAAAATACCATGTATTTTTTATTTGATTTTATTTATTTATTTTTATTAAGAATTTAAATTTAGTTTAATTTTTTCGAAAGAATTCCCCACACATGTTTTTCTCACTCAAATTATATAGCATTATTTAAATAACACTGATATTTCGAAACGTATTTATAAAAATTGAATGTAACTCAGTAGCCAATAATTAAAATGATTAAAATTTTTCGTCGTAACAAAATTTTGCATTGGCCATAATTATAGATATATCGACATGCATTTAATTTCATTTGTCGAAACGTTAATGTCAAACGCTGATAATTTAAAGATACTCTCTTGGCCAATTCATTGAAAAAAATTTGGAGTAACTACACCCGGCTTTCCGAACATTAAGTAATTAACAATTGTTTAAAAAATTTAAAGTAAGAGAAGTCATTAAGTAAACAAAAGAGAAAATTATATTAAGACGTTTGAATATTTTTCTACTTATAGTATGTTGTTTATTTTAACGCTATTGCACGTCAAATAATTTGAGCTCATAGGTCATAATGATAAAGAATTTTTCGTTGTGCCCCTGCAAAAACGTATAAGTGCTAGATTCACCAAAATCTATTCAGTTCGTGTGACGGGAACCTATAATACGCCTATAAATTTTTCATCTCAGTCAAATAAGGCATTAATACGCCATCGCATAATGATGAAGAATTTGTGTGTGTGTGTGTGTGTGTGTGTGTGTGTGTGTGTGTGTGTGCGCGCGCGCGCGCGCGCCTGTAAGAAAAAAAAAAGCGCTAGATTCACCAAAATTAATAGAGTTTGCGCTACGGTGACCTATAACTTACGTACCAACTTTCATCTCATTCGAACAAAGTATTTAGACGCTATCGTGTAATAAAAGAACTACCAAGTCTACCCTGAGTTTCCTGCGTTGAAGTAGTACTTATAGAATTTAAGGAAAAATTTAAAGGTTCTGGTGGTTTATAAATTTGAGACAGGTGAATTTTTTCATTGGAAGAACACTTCCTGTTGTCCTATGAGCCAGTTTTCCGCACTACAATTCCCACAATTTCCACTTTAAAACGCATAATGAAAAGTAGGATCATAGTTAAACGCACATAAAAACCAACTATAATAGTATTCTGTGCCCGATAGGTTGTATCAGTATGACATCAGACATCAGTAATGGCCATATCACATGAGAGAATTTCGGGCGACATTTCACCCAACACAACACAGCAGCGTATGATCATATCCCGCAAGAGATTTTGTTCAACTTTTTAATAAACACAACAGGATCAACTTTTCCGAAAAACGGTCGAAAGAGTTGATAACGGCAGACGGAAATAGTACTTGGGAAAGTGGATAGGTAGGAAATTAAATCACATTGAACATGGTAAGATTTTGTTTTTGATAAAAAGTGTTTAAAATTACTATTAATCAAATCTTAAAGAATTAATTAAATAAATAAATTCAAAACTTGTTTTTAGAAGGTAAGACTTATAATAATAATAAATTCTTCACTTACCTTCTAGGCAGCAATATGAGCGCTAATCTTCTAACAAAATCAGCAACATCCACGGGCTTTCTGAACTGTTGATCCATCTATCTAAAAAGTATTATATTAGAAACTGTTGAATAATCCACTTTGTATACTAAGGAAGTGTGTTTTGTATGTGCTAAAATGAAATCATTCAGGATTTAACTTAATCTTAGCATTTATTTTTAATTTAGGATGCATCTTGTTCTACATTCTTTAAGTATGAAATCAGATATGAAAGTGAGAGAAATTACAAAGTGAAAAATATAATTAGATATAATAGAATAAAAAAAGTTTATGAACAAATAATGTGGCTTAAATTTGAAAGAAATGGCTAAAATATTAGGCAGATCTAAATCGATAGTTAATATCTTTAAAAAAAAAATACTGATGATTATGCTCAGTAGAAATGCATAGGAAGACCTTCTTCATTAACTCCTCGACAAGTAAAATCTGTTGTTAGATAAGCAACTTTTAAAAAAAGCTTTCTGAACTGTACGCAGTGTTTTATCAAAAAATTCATTTGTAAAATATAGTAAAATGAAATGCCAACCGCATCTCAGTAAAAGACATGAAATGGCGTGCCTAGTGTTTGCAAGGAACACGGCTGCCAGATAATAATACTACATTTTTATTTTCTAACACCACTAATTTTGTAACGTACCAATCTATTGGTTTAATTGCAACTGTTTAGTTTTTATACATAGCGACTGTTTTAGCAGTAGTGTGTACACAAAAATAAAACTGTAGTACTCATCTGATAACCCTGACAAAGAAACGTGTTGCTTTCGCGGGTAAATGGCAGAAGTTTGTTTTTTCAAGCGGAAATATATATATATATATATATCGACGAGCTAATTGATTTCAGGTATTCAAAATTCATTCTATTGGCATGATTTTCGGAGTGAATCATTTTTTTTCTCAAAGCGTCAATTCGGGATGGCTTATGATGATTTTGGGTGGTTTTGCTGTTAACAAATCACCAACTGCTTACCTGAAAACAAAGCCAAATCCAAAGCCTATCAAGATAGCATCACAGAAAATTTATTTCTAGAACCACATCTGAAAAATACATATTTCAGTACGAGAATGTGCCCATTCAGAATTCAAGTTCCGCAAAATAAAATAATTGAAAAAAAAAAAAAAAAAAATCCAGTAAAATTTTTGTTTAAAAATATAGCTAACAAAAAAAAGCTAAAAATCAATTTCTGGAATTTTAGGAATTCGGCCCCGACAGGGGACAAAACGTGATTTCATAAAAACCTTTATATCTCAAAAAAAAAAAAAAAAAAAAACAGATGTCCGTAAATCTTTTGCTTTAAAATATAGCTAACACAAATATCTAAAAACCAATTTTTGGAATTTTAGAAATTTTGTCCCCAAGGGAAGGGGAGGAAGCAAAACATTATCTATATTATATCTTCTATATAATATAGATATTTCTTCTATAATAAAGATTTAAAATCATTTATTTAAATTTTTAATTGTTGCCAAAGAATTTACGAGTTAATTTATTTTTCGACATATAATAAATATTTCCACGCGAATTAATATATATATATATTAAATTTGCTCAGGCACATGACAAAATGACGTCATTATCAAGATTAAATAATAAAAAAAGAAACAAGATAATTAAGTTTGAATTTGAGTTGGTAATTTAAGGATGCCATTGATGTAGTAAATTTTTTTTTTTTTAGCTGAAATGAAAAATAATCGAAAGTGGAAGTCTGCCTTTTATTTTATTTTATTTTATTTATTTATTTATTTATTTATTTTTATTATTTATTTTATTTATTTATTTATTTATTTATTTATTATTATTATTTATTTATTTTATTTTATTTTATTTTATTTATTTATTTTTTATTTTTTTTTTTTTGTCGCAAAATTAAATACTGAAAATTTATCAATTTTTGGAAAGTGAGTACTAATTTAACGATTGTGAATTTTTACGAATTTGGATACGGAATTTAAAAAACTACATTAGGTAATGAATAATTATAAAAACAAATTTTCCCAAAGAATAACATGGGCCATGGCTGTCGGTGAAATTAGTTATTGTTCCCTCTTAAGGGAAAAAATAAGTTATTTATTTATTTATTATTATTTCTTGTATATTTAGACCAATTAAAAAAGTTTTTCTTTTTTCCCATCTTGCATCAAGTTAAAAAAAAAATAGCATCGCTTGTGCTCGCATAACAATTCCCTATAATTTTAACATAAGAAATAATTCCTACGGTATATATTACTTCTATAAAATTCAAAAATTCAAACTATATAACAAAATGCAACCAACATCGTTGATTTCTTTATTCTATTATGTTTCTTAAAACAATTTTTATAGATGCCACACGCACCACATAAACTTTAAATTTTACGTCTGCTTTTTAAAATAACACGCGATCATGTTTTATATAAAAATTAAATCATTGAATTCATTTTTTTTACGTATTTTTATTTCATTTTGCACGCGCACTTTTTATTTCCTAATTCAAAACTTAAAAAAAAAAAAACTTTTTCGATAGTGTTTGTTTCGATACTAATTATTATCTTTTCTTTTTCTTTCCAAAAAAAAAAAAAAAAAAAAAAAAAAAACGATTTTGATGAAATTCTGGCAAAAGCAGAATTTAGTTTAAGATGGAGGATTATTAGTTTTTTTTTTTTTTTTTTTTTTTTTTTTTTTCCGATAAATTTTAGAGTTTGATAAATGTCCAACTATCGAAAAATGACACCGCAAAAATCCCAGATTGAGACTAATAGTCCTCAGTACTAAAAAAATGAAAAGAAAAGAAAAGAAAAAATAAGAATTCTAAAATATCTATATTTGATGTATAGCTACTATATTTTTTAAATAATGATTCGACATTTAAATAAGAAATATTTTGTCTCTATTCGAATTTACATCCCATGCTTTACATAGAAAACTGAATACAATTACGTTGAAAAAATAAAAGGCTTCAAAAACCTTTGCAAATTAATTGCTCGAATACTTCTTTATTCAGTAAGACGAAAATAAATAAAATTCTTCAATAGGACTTCATGTGCGGAAGCATCATACCTGCGATTCTCTTTGGTTGTCATAGAAACGATATCTCGCCATCTCTGCCAAATAGAAAAGCTAGTTAATTGAAGGACCTAAAAAGCATGGAAGAGAGAGATCCGAATATTGGTAGTTTGATGATATCATAGGATATCATAAAAACACCTCTTTTCTCTCTCTCTCCCTCTCCTTTTTTCAGCCTATGACGTAAGATTTAAAGACGAAATCTTATTTAATAAAAATCGGGAAAACGCCTACACACATTTTCCAGCTCACTAAATTTAGCTCGATTTTTGAGTTGGGAATATGTAATTTATATTATCAATATATTTTTAGGGTTGCTTAAGTATTTAGAATAGAAATACAAATAATTTATTAAAATTAGATGATTTTTTTACTTTCTCTTACCCTTACGGTCGAGAAAGTATTGTTTTAGGGTCAAATTTTCGAAAGTGAGTTTTTGTTATATTTACATGTTCTGAGGTCCCCTGAATACGAAAATCATGTTTTTAGCGAATGGTCTGTGTGTATGCCCTTCTGTCAGTCTGTCTGTCTGTGTGTCTGTTATCAGCATATCTCAAGAACAAATAGTAGCAGAAATTCCAAACTCGGTATTCTAAATGTGTATCATATAGGGATGCTACATTAAGCTTTTCGTTGAGATGAAGCAAATGGTTCGTGTACAGGGGCACTCAAAAGTATTCAATACATTACGTCTATGGGGGAAATTGCAGGTAAGTAGTTTAACATCTATAGACTGCACTAAACCAAATGAAAGGAATATATATATTTTGTAATAGAGATAGTCAACTGGGAAAAACATTTTGTGTATGTAGGAGCCTCGTCTCCCCCCTGGGGGGTAGTCTCCCCTCGAGGGGACGGGTATCTTTAAAAAAAGTTCGCCAATACCTTTAAAACGAATGGTTGAACCATCGATCTGCGATAATTTAAAATAAAGTTATCGATTTTTTTCATTTTTAACAAAAGAATTTTTTTAATGTAATATTGAGAACAAATTCAACTTTTTTTGGATATTTAGTGTTATACTACTCTTAGAGTAACTTAAAAATGAATAATTTTAGGAGATCCAAATTTTGTATTTTGAAGTTAATATAAGTTTGTTGCTGGAAAAGTTTGATCAAGATTGATAAGTTTCAATGAATATTGCGTGTGAAAACTGTTTGTATAATTTTAATAACAGAATTAAATTATATATAAATGTAGGTGCATTAATGAAACGGGAGGTTGAGGGGGGAGGTAGCCCCACTCACACAGAACTAATTATCATATAAAACTCTTCCGAAGTATAATTTGAATTGTTTAACATAGGTTTACATAACAGTACTCGTTATCTTACCTCTTAATCTCCAACCTGTATTTATAGTATTAAATTTCAGGCTAAGAGAAAGTCGTGTGAGTAACATACAAGATTATTATTATTATTTTTTTTTTTTTTTTTTTTTTTTTTTATGTTGTCATTGTTGCCTATAATATAGTAAAATAAAGAAGTATTGTTTATTTTATAAGTTCAATTTTATATTCAATGTGTTCAATTCCTTTGTTATTTTAAAGTTATAATATGATTCTAATCATGATAAAATTTTCCCGTGAAACCCTGCTGAAAGGTTTTATATAATTTTAAAGGTAAATTAGGCTAATAATTTTGTTAAATTCTCAATTTTAGACTTTTAAAAATAACCTATAAGAGGTTTCATACCAATAACAATAATAATATCAACAGTGAACATGAATAAGAAAAAAAGTCTTATACACTACCTACCAATAAGTATTTGGACACTTTCGAATTTAGACGTTTTGTCAAACATCTAGAAAACTTGAAACTCTGGGAGTATAAAGAACATGCTATACTTCATATATATTTCAGCAAAAGTTGTGCCCTGAAGTGGAAAAGGGGACCAGTAAAAAATTAAAATGTGTTTCATCACCCTGTAAAAAGTAATATTTGAAATGCGTTTTGACTGTAGCATGTGATTATAAGGATGGAAAGGGATTATAAGGATTGGATCTTGTTTGGAAAGAGTACCGTATCTCACAGTCTCTCAATAACAAACATACAGCTCAGAGTTCAAGAAATTCATTGGTGTGCATACGGTATCCTTTTATACTTTTTGGTGGAGATTAGTGGAGAAAAATATGTAAATTATATATTTTTTAAAAACTTCTCTACACCTAAAACTACTATTTTTCTCCAAACTCGACAATTCTCCAAGAACTTCATGAAGTTCGTCGACTTGGTCGACCTCTATTGTATTTAATAGACTGTTATAATGTTCTTCATTGTGTGTAAATGAAAAAAGCTTGATATGAGTGAAGGTCATTATGAAACAAAACTAAACATTTAAACTATAAAACTTCTTCAGACACCATAAAATTAATGAAATCATTATGAAACACTATGCTTATTCAATTTTCGGAATATCAGCCCACAGGTAGCGTTAATATACTGCAAATATCCCTGCGAATGGGAAGGCTATATTGCGTATAATTGTACAAAATTTTCTATACTAGAGAGCCATTATGAAACACTATGCTGATTCAATTCAGGTGAATATTAGCCGGTAGTGGCACTGCTATTTTGCAATTTTTTCCGTGAATGGAAAAGCTATATTTCAGCTTCTATTACATATAAATGCGCCCAACTTGATATGTGAAATAACCATCATAAAAACGAATGCTGAATAATTTGGATGTATATTGGCCAACAGGTGGCGCTACTATTTTCTGTGATTTTACATATGGCTACAATTAGTAATGATTGCACAAAATTGTATATTTAAAATATTTATTGAAAGAAGTTATGATTAAAATTGTGTGCCTGTTAAACAGTATGTAGCCTTGTTATATAGAATGATAGTTTGTGATTCTATAACATACTAGTTTTTAACAGTGTTGCTGATGCTGTCAATTAAATGCGCTAATTTGTATTCATTTTGTATGCAACTATACTAAAAAAAACGAAGCAAACGAAAAGAAGAAGAAGAAGAAGCAGGTTAAAGAATTAAATTTTACACAATCTCATTTCAAAATTATTAATAGCTTCATTTTTATAAAGAAATATGTACTTGAAATTTTATTTATTCTCATAATTTTATATAAAATTTATGTATTTATATATATAATAGTATCGTCCAGTAGTCGAAGCTCGACCAATTTTTTTAAGTGAGTATTTAAATAATGAATATAGACATACAAAATTTCCGTTGAAACAATGTTCTTGTAATATCTCTGTCCTCAAGAGATAAATAAATAAATAAATAATAAAATAAAATAAACTACCAGCATTTTTATTTACATGATGACGATGCATATCCCTGTTAACTTCTATATCTATTTATCTCTCATTCCGAACAGTCAAAGTTTTTATTCTGAGCATTTCAATGGCAGACAACACTGTCTCTTTCCAGAACAATAAAAAAGGAATCGAAAAAAAATATCCAGAAAATAAGTAAAATTATAAACCACCTTATTGCATTTTAAAAAATATCACATGCAGATTTAACAGTTTTCTTTTATAGGAATTTTAAATAGAAAAAAATATGTGTAAAAAGTGAAAAAGTGTATTAAAAACTTTTTGTCTATCTTCTTGATCTCATATGTTTTTTTCCCCTGTAAACCACATTAACCATACTTTTCGAATTATACTACTCTTAAGCCCTTATTCTTCATAAAAACAGACAAAAACGTACGACAATTTGTATTTTTGTGTATTAATATATAGACTGCAATTTATTACGTCTTACTGGAAGTAACAAATTTCATTAAAATGGCAATTGAAATTGATGAAATACACATTCATTCTAATCCTTAAAACTATTTTATAACAACTTTATATCTCTGTAATTCAAACAAGAAAATGTATGGGGGAGTTTTATATTTATTAACTGGTGATAAATTCAGTTCTAAATCATATGTTCATAGAAAATGGGGAGAACAAATTTTTTTTTTTTTTTTTTTTTTCCCAATTAATTATTCTTTCAATGGAAGCAGGCAAAAAGAAAAGTCGTTTCCATGGCAACTAAAGAAAAATTGAAGGTATGATGCTCCAAAAGAACACTCTTCTTAGAAGATTTTTATTCCTTCTCGTCTTTCTCTCTGAAAGAAATATTCGAGCAATTAATCTCAAGAGAATTTTTTGAATTAGAGTTTTATTCAATTTTACATTTAAAAGATAAAATGTAGATATTTACGAAAGCATAATGTTTTTGATTTAAATGACATGTTAAAACTGTAGAAATGTACGTTTTTAAAGATATTACAGTCAAAACATTTTTAATGTCATTAATTATGAAAAATCTTTAGTCAAAATTAAAGAAAATGCAAACATTAAAAGCATTTGTCAATTACAATGCTTAATATTTCGAAAGAAAATAATCAAAATAGATACAGTTAAGAAAATGCGATTTTTTTTTTTTTTTTTTTTTCAAAATGAATTGAAAATTAATATTGAAAAATGAATTAAACATGATGAATAGATGATAGTTATATTTTAAGTATCTCTCTATGTATAAACGGCTAAGAGATTTTCTTGGACTCTGTCTGTGTGTTGACGCAAGTTGCCACCAAATTTTCATACTTTAGTAAATTTCAAAAAATCTCATTGTCCGATCGATAAGTTAATTGATTCGATGGATTCAGAAAAATTGCCCCTTTTCATTTGGTACCTTATTTGTAGCTAAATTTTGATTAGATTTTTTAAAAATTAATTAAAATATGAAAAAAATAACCTGGTAAAAGCTTTAAAAATGAATATTTAAATTTTTAATTATTGTCAAAAAAAAAAAAAAAAAAACTTTTCTTCCCCCCCACCCGTACATAAAATGAAATATGCTTTCACGCGAAAAATAAAAAAATATATAGGTAAAATATTAAATTTGCTCATGCACATGAAAAAATGAAAATATGAAAATGAAGTAAAAAAACAATTTAGATAAAGTTGCACGAGAGTTCCAAAATTAATAGTCGTCTGCTCAATCACGTGATATTGAAAAACAAAGAATCGAATTCAATAAATATTATTCTTAAAGGCCCTCTTCAACTACCGTCTCCGGAAGCCCAAGCCAATGTTATTCTATGGGAAATTTTCTTTACTTATCACTCATTAACTAATACACATTTTTAAATTCTGTTTTCACATTTAGAAAATTCCCACCTGTTATATTGACGGACCTTTCTTAAAAATGTATTTTTTTTTTTTTTTTTTTTTTTTTTTTGAAATTCCAAAATGAAAATTTTCACATATTGAAAATTCATATTTTGCAACTTCAAAATAAAATATTAAAAATTAAAAAAAAAAAAAAAAAAAAAAAAAAAAAAAAAAAATCCATTTTTAAAAAAGGTCCGTCAGTTTAACAGTTGCGAATTTTCTGAATGGGAAAACAGAATTTAAAAATCTGGAGTGACTTCACTCGACTTTCCGAACATTGAGTAATTAACAGTTTTGTAGATAAAGTAAAGAAAGAGGACTTGTTAAACAAACAAAGAGAGAAAACCATAATAGAGTGTTTGAGTATTTTTCTCCATACATTACACGATGTTTTATTTAACGCTACTGAACTTTGAGCCCATAGATCATAATGATACAGAATTTTTCGTTGTGTCCCTGTAAAAACCTATAAATGTTCACCACAATGCTTATAGGTAGTGCAACAGTGATATATAATATTCATATAAATTTTCCGCTCAATTGAATAAGGCGTTTAAACGCTATCACACTTTTAAAAATTTGGCCCCATAGGTCATAATGATAAAGAATTTTTCTTTGTGCCCCTGTAAAAAAGTTGTAAGTGCCGAATTCACCAAAAATCTCTACAGTTCGTGCAACTGTGACTTATAACATGTGTACAAATTTTGTGCTCAGATTAATGAAGCGTTTAGACGCTACCGCACTTTTAAAAATTTGGCCCCATAGGCCATAAAGATAAAGAATTTTTCCTGGTGTCCCTGTAAAAAAACTATAATTGCTAGATTCACCAAAATCTATAGGGTTCGTACAATGATGACTTACAATATACGTACCAACTTTCAGCTTATTCGAACAAAGCGTTTAGACGCTAGCGTGTTCACTCACAGACATACACACATACATAAACATATATATATATATACATCATCGTAAAAATAGTGGAAACGGACTCAGGGGACATCGAAACGTATAGAAGCATCAAACTTTCAAATTCGGATTTTTGACATGATTACAATACTTTCCTCACTATAGTGTTCGGAGAGTAAAAATATGTATCAGTTAATGAGTTATAAAAAGAAAAATTCCCATAGAATAACATTGGCTTGAGCTGTTAGCGACGATAAGTAAAGAGGGCCCTTAAGAGCAAAAATATTAATATTCAATATAAAATAAAATAAAAGTAATACTGTGCGTTTGTAAACAGCAGAATAATTGTATTTGTGAGTTTAATAATTTTTAAGAATACTTTATATGTTTATTTATTTTCACAAGTAAGAATTGATTTTTTTATATTGTAATGTAACCGTTACATTAACTGATTTAGCAATAAATAGTTGATTCACTACCTTCATTGATTTCATAAATTCAAAAATGATTTCATTAACAAACTTTGATCTATTGACACGCAAGCAGCATCTGACCGAGTTTTGTACATTTCGAGTTTGATTTTAAATTTTTTCTCGCTTTCAGAATTCGGTTCATTCCCGAACCGGGGCTTTTCTAGTTGTATAATATTAGAAGTAACATGAATTATCGAGATATTTAAGATATGTATAGAGATTCATAAGCAGAAATCAATATTAAAATTAAACGGTTATTAATTTAACTGAATTTATTCCTGTAATATAGCATGAATAAATTCAATTATAAGTGTAAATAGTTTAAAAAAATAATCTGGTGTGTCACTCACACGACTTTCTCTTACCCTAAAATTTAATGCTATAAATACAGGTTGGAGATTAAGAGGTAAGATAACGATGTTATGTAAACCTATGTTAAACAATTCAAATTAGGCTTCGGGAGAGTTTTATATGATAATTAGTTCTGTGTGAGGGGTCGCCCCCCTCAACCCCCCGTTTCATTAATGCACCTACATTTATATAGAATTTAATTCGGTTATTAAAAAATAATTCTGTTTTTTAAAAATAATTTACTAAAGATATTATTTAAAAAAATTATCTTTTATGATAATGCAGACGATTTCTATATTAGAGAAGTAGTATAACACCAAATATCCACAAAAAGTCTATTTTATTCTCAATATAAAAAAAAAAAAAAAAATCGATAACTTTGTTTTAAATTATCGCAGATCGATGGTTCAACCATTCGTTTTAAAGGTATTGGCGAGCTCTTTTGAAAGATACCCATCATGAAAATTTACTCTCCTCGAGGGGGGAGGCGAGGCTCCTACATACACAATTTTTTTTTCCCAGTTGACTATCTCTATTACAAAAAATAATATTCGTTTCGTTTGGTTTAGTGCAGTCTATAGACGTTAAACTCTACTTACCTGCAATTTCCCCCATAGACGTAATGTATTAGAATTCTCTTGATTGTCCCTGTACACGAACCATTTGCTTGATCTTAACGAAAAGCTTACTGTAGCATCCCTATATGATACACATTTAGAATACCAAGTTTGAAATGTCTGCTACTATTTGTTTTTGAGATATGGTGATAACAGACAGACACACACACAGACATACACACAGACCATTTGCTAAAAACATGATTTTCGTATTCAGGGGACCTCAGAACATGTAAATATAACAAAAACTCGCGTTCGAAAATTTGACCCAAAAACAATACTTTCTCTACCTTATGGGTAAGTGAAAGTAATAAATAAATTAATTAATTAACCTCTAAAGTATAAGGTAATCATAGAAAATATAAACTGATTATAAGATATTGGATCAGTCATGTTGTATCGTACCTCGAACAAAACATTCATATTTCTATTGCACTAAAATGTGACGAAAAACTGGTTGTGTAGGGTGAACAATAAAATTTAAGAGGACTGTCTACTTATCGTCAACGGAAGCCAAGGCCAATGTTATTCTATGGAGAATTTTGCACCATTATAACTCATTAACTAATATATATTTTTAAATTCCGTTTTCACATACAGAAAATACACAACTATTAAACAGTTTATCGCTTTCTAAAATTTGATTTTTTTCAATTTTTAATATTTTATTTTGAGGTTGTAAAATACGAATTTTCACAATGTAAAATTTTGCATTTTTGAACTTAAAAATAAAACATTAAAATTAAAAAAATCGATATTTAGAAAGCGATAAACTTGTAAGCAGCTGTGAATTTTCTAAATCTGAAAACGGAATTCAAAAATGTGTATGGTTAATGAGTTACAACGGGGCGAAATTTCCCATACAATAGCATTGGCTTCAGCTTTCGGAGACGATAAGTAGAGAATCTAACTTAAGCAAAGACCATGTAAAAAAAATAAACAATTATTTCGGATAGGAGTAATTAAATAGGACAATTCTTCTTTTGGCAAAAACAAGTTGGCACGAGTGAAGCAAGGAAGCAAGACCACATAAAACTTTCTAAAGTAATAAGATAAATTAAGAGAATAAGAGTTCTTGACAAGTTGTCACTTGGATCAAATTAAATAAAAGTAAATTATCTGGTGTAGCACTCACTCTATTTTCTCTCACCCCGTATTATTACAAACTTATTACTGTTTAAGGGCCCGCTTCACTCACCGCCGTCGGAAGCCGAAGCTAATGGGATTTTTTTTTTTTTTTTTTTTTTTTTTTTTTTACAAATAACTTATTAACTAATACATATATTTAAATTCTGTTTTAACATTCTGAAAATCCCCAGCTGTTAAATTAACGGACCTTTCTTAAAAAATTATTTTATTAATTTTTTATATTTTATTTTGAAGCTGCAAAATACAAATTTTCAATAAGTGAAATTTTTTCATTTTTTCATTTTTTCATTTTGCAATTTCAAAATAAAATATTAAAAATTAAAAAAATACATTTTTAAAAAAAGTCCATCAATTTAACAGTTGGGAATTTTCTGAATGTGAAAACAGAATTTGAAAATATGTATTAGTTAATGAATTATGTGTAAAGAAATTTTCCCCATAGAATAACATTGGCTCGCGCTTCCGGCTACGGTAAGTGAAGAGGGCCGTTAAGATGAAAGATAAGTAGTATTGCATTTGAATATTTCCTACGTATGTTAGAAACAGGTCAAAATAGTTTTAGAAAGAGTTTTATTTGGCAAAAGAATTCTGTGTGAAGGGGTGCCCCCCCTCCCTCTCAAAAGCTTTTTTAGCATTGTAGCCACATTCATAAGAAATTTAAACTGTTATTAAATTTTTAAAAATCCTGTAACTATTCAGAAATTTTTTATCTACAACAATCATTGAAACTTATTCGACTAATTTAAGTAACCATGGGCATTGTATTTAAATTGAATAAGCCTTAAACAAATAATATAATTAAAAAATTAACAATAATTTAATATAATAATAATAAAAAAAAAAAAAAAAAAAAAAAAAAAAATTCATAACACAACCTGAAATGCTCTTCAAACTATTTTCACCCTAATATATTAGTATTGTTTTGCGTGTCCCTGTAAACAAAAGATGAATGCTTTTTATACTATATTCTACCTGAAACATGCTTGTACGCATATATGTGTGCGTGATAATTTTATTTTATTTTTTGCGAAAGTTTATCTACGAGAAATTTCGCCCATAGACGTAGTGTATTTAAATAATTTTGTATGTCAATATACATGGATCATTTGTCTTATTTCAGTGAAAATTTTCAAGTAATATCCCCATACAATAGAAATTTATATATCAAGTTTGCATTTCCTAATTTTCTGTATTTCTTTTTTTTTTAATAGTAATGTTGATGACATACACACACAACACACACAGACCAACTGTAGACCTATAGATGTTGTTTTACGGATTCAACAGACTTCAAAAACTGTAAATGTACCAAAATCTTAATTACGAAAATGTAACTCAAAAACAGTACTTTCTCTACAATATAGAATGTAAAAATTAAATAAATATATATAAAATAAACAATAAAAGGATTTTTGATAAAGCGAAAGAAATGAAATAAATATGAACATGAAAACTTATATTGTTTTATTTATATTTTTTCTTTAAATATTTACTTTTTTTTACATCAACTTTTTTTAACAAAAAAGGGGGAGGGGAGGGAAAGTTTTTTAGATCTTAGAATTAAATGCATTTAAAAAAAGATTAGAATTCGATTACATTTCTACTTTTCTTAAATATTTGGAGAATATCTCTTTGTTGATAATAGCGTTGTTCATAGATTCTTATTTGTAGTAATATCACCTTTAGTTTAAAAAATACTTACACTATACTTCCATGTTCATCAAGATTAAACATCGAATAAAACAATTTTGAGGATAACACAGCAGATAATTTTTTGAAAATTCTAAAAAGATCCGTTGCAAGAGAATTTCAGGATTCAAGAGAATTTCAGAGATAGATTTAGATATCCCCTCCCCCCCCCCCAAATAGTAGGGAGGGTAATTGATTAGCGGTCGCCAGTCGCCAATGGGGTGACTATTATATTGAAAATGGCTACCAAAATACAGGGTGTCCCATAAGTCTGTAGATATTTTAAAAATTCATAACTATTAAATGAATTGATAGAATTGAACGCGGTTTGCGAAAAAATCGTTCTCGTAAAGAGGGATTTTTATTTATTTATTTATTTATTTATTTTTATTTTTTATTTATTTTTTTTTTTGGGGGGGGGGGGTTTAAAGAAAAAAATAATAACTAAGCTGTTTGTCGCTAGAGGGCGCTGTGCGTAACCGATCATACATTTTCATGAAAAATTGTACTTATTCTCTCGCAAATGTTTACAGGCATATAAATACTATTCTATGTGTCCGTCGTCACCACAAATTACACTTTGCAAACGAGTTATAACATTGCTAACTGCAGCTTCAGTCGAAGGTTTTTACCTGAGGGAAAACATCTTCTCCAATAACGCTTTATCCGTCAAGTCAGCATCGCAATTAAAACTTCGTGTATTTACTAGTAGGAGGCAAAATAAGAAATAAACTGTTCTAATCGCAAAATTGCGTAATATATAGGACTTTCATTTGCATATTTTTCTTTCACATCCGTGCGAAAAATTTAACTATTTGTCTAACTACCGTCGATAAAAAATTTAACTATATTTTTTTTCTTAACCAAAAAAAAAAAAAAAAAAAAAAAAAAAAAAAAAACTCCTTTCACATGAATGATTTTTTCGTAAACCACGTTCAATTCTATCGATTCATTCAATAGTTACGATTTTTTAAAATGTTTACAGACTTATAGGACACCCTGTACGCCAAGGTACCTAAATAAATGGCTACGTCAAGATGAAACAAAATATAAACATATAAAATTTTGTTCTTAAACTGGAGTCCCCAAATCTCTTGTCACGCACAAATAGACAAATATTTTCTTAAAATGCTCAAATCGTATTTTAGACCTCAATTGATGTAAGTCGATTTTTACTTTCCGAACACTATAGTGAGGAAAGTATTGTAATCATGTCAAAAATCCGAATTCGAGATTTTGATGTTTCTATACGTTTTGAGGTCCCCTGAGTCCGTTTTCACTATTTTTACGATGATGTATGTATGTGTGTGTGTATGTGTGTATGTGTGTATGTTTGTGAACACGCTAGCGTCTAAAGGCTTTGTTCGATTAACCTGAAAGTTGGTACGTATATTGTAAGTCACCATAGTACGAACCCTATAGATTTTGGTGAATCTAGTACTTATAGTTCTTTTACAGGGACACAAAGAAAAATTCTTTATCATTATGGCCTATGGGACCAAAATCTTAAAAGTGCGATAGCATCTAAACGCCTTATTCAATTGAGCAAAAATTTTATACCCATATTATAGGTCACAGATACTCAATCTGTATAGATTTTGGAGAATCTAGCACTTATAGTTTTTTTACAGGGACACAAAGAAAAATTCTTTATCATTAAGGCCAATGGGGCCAAATTTTTAAAAGTGTGATAGCGTCTAAACGCCTTATTAATCTGAGCAAAAAAATTGTACACATGTTATAGGTCGCATTTGCACCAACTGTATAGATTTTGGTGAATCTAGCACTACAGTTTTTTTACAGGGACACAAAGAAAAATTCTTTATCATTATGGCCTATGAGACCAAATTTTTAAAAGTGCGATAGCATCTAAACGCCTTATTCAATTGAGCTGAAAATTTGTATGAATATTATAAATCACTGTTGCACTAACTATAAGCATTTTGGTGAATCTAGCATCTATAGATTTTTACAGGGACAAAACGAAAAATTCTTTATCATTATGATCTAAGGGCTCAAAGTTCAGTAGCGTTAAATAAAACCTCGTGTGATATATGGAGAAAAAAACACTCTATTATGGTTTTCTCTCTTTTGTTTGTTTAGCAATTCCTCTTTCTTTATTTTATCTACAAAACTGTTAGTTACTCAATGTTCGGAAAGTCGAGTGGAGTCACTCCAGATTTTTTTTTTTTTTTTTTTTTTAGAATAGAATACTTTCTTCTTTTGAATATAGGTTAAAGTAATAATAGTTCAACGGTTCACCAAAAAATGATGACTTTAGCTGCTTCAAACATTTTAGTGCTAAGTTTCTTTATTTTAGTGGTGCATACCACTAAAATGGTGAAACATAGCAAACCAAATTTCTAAAAATGTTGGTTACAGTTATACTGGAACCTTTTTTCTGTTTAAACGTAAGATTTTATATTCAACAGTGTAGTCATAAACATAAAGGAAATGTCTTGGTTGGTTGGTTAGGTTTTTCACGTAGCACTAGTGCTGAGCTTTGGATATAACATAATAAACATGCACTACTAATTCGTGTAAAAAAATGGAAACACCTTATTCTTCACGAATTATGATGCAATTGTTTATTGTTATGCATATTGTAGCAAAAATTTGTATAAATTGAAATTTTTATGAAGTGTTTTTTTTTTTATTATTATTATTTAAATTTCAATAATTATAATATTATAGTTACATGTACAGTAGTATATTATTTTGTTTAAATTCGACAAGTAAAATACTCTAAACACTATACTATTAACATAACAGAAAAGCTTTACTTGGAAATAATAATAATAATAATTTTTTTTTTCTACATTGATCTGCTATATTCTATGCTATATTGATCTATCTGCTGTATTATTATGTTATGGTGAGGTATATATGGGAAATAATATTAGTTTTCTGTCAAAACAAGCCGAGTTTTTTTTTTTTTTTTTTTACTACTGATAAGGGAAAAACTTTTTTTTGCCATCAAAATACTATTATGGTTATAAATAGTTTTCTATAACTTGAACATATTGTAATTATTTTTTTTAATTACTTTTATCTCCAGAAATGTATATATTTTGATATCAGTTTTTATCTTAACAAACTAAATATATCAAAACAGCAAGAAGTGTTATCAAGCTTACAGATAGCTTACATGAAAACTCTAAAATGAAGTTTTTTTAAGTTCTAAAATAGGGTAAAATAAGAAAAAAACGATAAAATTTCCCTAAAAAACCAACTTTATTTTTTAAAATCATTCAGATTCTACTCCACTTCTTAGAATTCCTTTCCTTTGATTTGCATGAAATTCGTTTCTTGCTTCAAATAGTAAACTCAGTTTGTTTGAGAGTAAAATCGAAAAATAAATTCTTGTTCCATGGCAGAAATTTAAAATTTGAATGTATTTACGATTTACCATCAATTTAAACTGAAAATCAGAAACACGATTTTTTTTTTTTTTTTTCAAAGAAACATTATTTTATATTCATTAATGAATTAAATTTGTTATGTACACTATAAAATTAGAAATTAGAAAAGTAAAACTCAAAATTTATTTTAACCTTTCTGAATACTCTAAAATTTTATGAGGTTACAGAAAGCATGCGACGGCAGTTTGTGAAGTATATGTCTACGTATGCCTATTGTCTTTTTTCATTATACTTATAAATATTTTTGTACGCCTGTGAAATTTTAAATTAAAATTTAATCAAATTTAATTTTTATGGTTTAGTTGTTACAATAATTGTTAGTTAAATTTTATTTTCAATTTTAATTTCAACTTATAAGTATAGAATTTAATTAAGACTCTACATCTAACTACAAGATTAAATCTTAAAACCCGAATAAACTACTACGTCAGAAACGGCAAAGAAAAATATTTGAGATGCATACAGCTCTTCGGTAGCATTAAGCGTATCGTCTTCAGTGCAAAAAGAATTCTGAATCTGGAGAAGTGCTCGTATATAAAGGAGAGGGACCGAATTTAGTTCAACCAGTAGGATTACGGGAAAGGTGGGGAGTGTGGCCAATAGGAAATTAGGAATGTTAGCTGTGTAAACAATAGAAAAATTAAGAAAATGTGGACTGAATGTAAAATTTCCAACAATCAGACAAATAGGGAACAGCGAAATCACAATTTACAAGGTTTTTAAAATTTTTATAAATATGAAAAGCTTCAAAGAAATCGAGTTCATGAATGGATTTAGGTCTGCAAATTATTTTAGCTTAATTAAATTTAAATTTATGATTTTCCTCCCAGCAATGTTTAGAAATAGCCGACTTATTTCTAAACATTTCTACCCACCGATTTTTAGATACCCCACCCCATCCCTCAATTTCTTTCCCTGTTCGATAATTTTATGACCATGAATTTGATTTGAAGAATGAAAAATTAACACCTAAAAGCAAAAAATTTATAAAGATTAAAAAATAACGTTAATAACAGATTAAAAAAATATAATATATGTAATGCATAATTTCAGTGTCAAATCCCCCCCTCCCCCCCCCCCCAAAAAAAAAAAAAAAAAAAAAATCCCTTGTCGCAAATGTGCATGTTTTAGAATTTTCCAACTCCGTAGCCCCTCAGAAGATATTTAACGGTTAAAATAATCCTCTCCCTCCAAAAAATCAAATAGCCATAAAATAACCGAAAAATGATAAAAATAGAGGGCCATTTCTAAAAAAACGGTGGGTGATAGGGCAAAATGGGCGTCATTTCAGGAGGTCATTTTACAAAAAAAAATATGCTGAAATGGTGTCAGAGGCAATTTTTATGACGAGTAGTGTAATCACCCTCCTTCCATTATCTTATTCATTCCTCTAAACTAAAGATAAAAGATTATTTCCTTTATTTCAATACATTATTGTAGCTAGGGCTTTCGTTTCGAACGTCATCACCCCGAGAAACTTGGGTTTTTATAATTCATAAATTTATAGAGAATAACATATTGAAATATATAAAAATTCTATATGATAGTTCTTAAAAATAACCTCAGAAACAGATGTTTTAGTAAAAAAAAAATGCTGATTTTGATAAATAATTAAGTTTTCTTAAAAATTCAATTCTGTCATCAGGAAAATTTCACTAATACGATTTTTTCTTCCAACTTTCTCTGTACTTCGCATTCAAAATCTTATTCGAGTTTTCATGTCTAAAACAAACAGAGCAAAAATTTATCTCGAACGGTTGATCTAAAATTCCAGAGAAGCAGAAAATCTGTTTTTCTTTTACTACTTCTAGGTATTCCCCATAGACTTTTATATTTGATATTTAAATAGAACTGCTTTAAGCCGTTTTAGGGAAGAACTTTTCTAATGGGTTTAAATTTGTTTTCCTAAATCACTTTTGTTTCAGATATTACGTCTTTATAATTCAGTATATGTGTGATAAAACACAAAGTCATAAATTCCTTTTTTACAAAGAAAAATACATTAAACCTATTTTCTCCATCTGTTTTTCTCGTTTCGACTAAAATTTTCGTTTAAAAAATAAATTCAATTGACTTTTCTTAGTGGAATTTTGAGATTTTTAAATACAAATTTTTAGACTTTCATTTCAAAAATCTCTTGCCTTCATTTTTTTTTTTTTTTTTTTTTTTTTTTTTTTTAATGCTCACAATCAATAGAAAAGATATATTACATAAAATCCGTCATTAAGGGCCCGCTTCACTCACCGCCGCCGGAAGCCGAAGCTAACGTTATTCTATGGGAAAATTTTCTTTACAAATAACTTATTAACTAATACATATTTTTAAATTCTGTTTTCACATTCTGAAAATTCCCAGCGGTTAAATTGACGGACCTTTTTTTAAAAATTATTTTATTAAATTTTTATCTTTTATTTTGAAGCTGCAAAATACAAATTTTCAATATGTGAATTTTTTTCATTTTGCAATTTCAAAATAAAATATTAAAAATTAAAAAAATACATTTTTAAAAGAGGTCCGTCAATTTAACAGTTGGGAATTTTCTGAATGTGAAAACAGAATTTAAAAATTTGTATTAGTTGATAAATTATTTGTAAAGAAAATTTCCCCATAGAATAACATTGGCTCACGCTTCCGGCGACGGTAAGTGAAGAGGGCCGTTAAATTTAATAACTGGTAAACTGCAAGGCAATTTAAAAACATTTTACTCATATGCTTGAGTTTTACTTTAGTGCATTAAGCTTTCATAATTGCTGGAATTTAAAACAGAAAGCGATACCTGAAAGATAATGCGACGATAATTTTTAATAAAGTCATACTATTTTTAGGATATGATTAAACAATAATTTATGAAACGACTATTATTCTAGACATGTTTTAATTATGAAACATTACTACTTACACGTGACATAACATGCACAAGTTAACATAATAAGTTACATTAAGAAAAATTTTAAAGTTATTATTCGAAAATTACCAAAATCTGAAATTGAATTACACATCCATTAAATCATTAATACTGTTGTATGCAAAGAAACACCACGACAGTTCCGGGTCGAAATACATTAACATGGTCTTTCATCGTGTAGAAAAATGTTGACCTGAGAAAGCAGCCGGAATGCGTAACTGCTTTCCTACTGCATTCGGGCCTTTACTTTTTCCTTGGTGAAAAATTGTATTTAATTATTTCGTTCCCAAACAATATGGTTGTGTGTTTTTGCAATTTCTGGTGTTTGCTTAGAAAGTTTTCTTTCATTCGAACTTCCAGAAAGTCTAATTTTGAGGATATATTTCTTAAATAATTAAATGAACCTACATTTTTGCCTGAAAATCTCAACAGACATTTCAATTTTTTGTAGTCATTTGCATGCCATATATACAAATCTCAATTATATATTTCAACTGCAGCAAGAGTCATTAAATTTGATTTTAGGTAAAGCTAGGAGAGTTTGCACACAATTCAACAAAACAATATAAAAAATCCAAATATTAATGTTTTGCTAAACTAATGGTGCATAATTTTTAACTCATTCTTCTTCTAAAATGCATTTCCATTACTATTTTGTTGCTATGCTATAATTTAAAACAACAGCTGCAATAAAACCAAGAAAGCTATTTTGCGCAATCTCTCCTTATAGGGTAAGAATGATTGCGCACATGGGTATGACAGATTGCGCTTAATTATAACTGCAGATGCATTGTTAATAATAATTGCACTTAAATGTTCTGTTGTAAGTTTTTGTAAATAAATATTTTTGTTTTAGGAGTGGATATTATAATTCAATAATTAAAAACTCAGAAAAATAAAAGAAATTTAAAAAAGAATTAAATATATATATATATTTAAAAAAATTTTTAAAAGAATCTTTAAAAAAAAACCTGGTAAAATTACGAAATAGCATTAAATTTCTAGATAACACGTTCAACTTAAAATTAGTACATTTCCTTTTCAGCTTCAATGCTTTCTTGTTTGCTGACTGAATCTCTCGTTGTCCACAATAGTTGCACTTATTCTTGTAAATTGTGCAGCTTTCGTGCAACCACCTGCCACAAATTCACCTGTTCGAGTCGTGTGCAATGCATTACTGTACCAAAAAGACGGGTAACACACTGTGTGTACAACAAAGCTGCCAACATTTTAATTTATTCCGGAGCATTTTTTAGCCCCGCCTTTATTTCACACCACATTATTTATAGAATATTTTTACCCAATATATAACTTTTATAAAATATGAAAAACTTACTCGCAAATAAAAAGTGGTTTGAAATAAAGGTGGGGTAAAAATGCTCCGGAATAAATTAAAATGTTGGCAACTCTGGTGCTATGATATATGGTTAAACCCGCCCACTTTTAAGCCCAGAATCTACCCACTGTTTATTATTTATTAAAGTGTTTATTACTGTGTTATTAAAGTGTTTATTATTTATAACACTGTTTATTATTTATTCCTCAAAATCTTCCACACAAAAATGTTAAAAACACAAAGCCTAAATTTCATTTGGTTTCAAATATTCTCGTTTCAACTTTAAATTTCTTTACGTTTATTTAATTTAATTTATTTTATTGAAATTTAGACGACTGCAGTCCTTAAAAAGAAGTTTGAGTAAGCTAATATTTTTTGTTTGCTTTCAGTTTTATTGCTTCTGTTTAAGCAGCCGACAGCTGCATAAAACTTGAACATCAGACTTGAAAATATTGCAAAACTAAACAGATATAAAATAAAATTTAAATACTTTTTTGATATATTTTCCATGGGCTAATAATGGCATTCGAGAGGTAAATCTCACCACAGGATGTGGGTTTTGTTGATCGTCGGTACTCCTGAATAATGTTCTATTCCACATTCTAGGGAGGATCTCCAAAAAGATGTACCGTCTTGGAGGGGTTGAACTAGTTCAGTCACTTGTCAAAGTTATTCCTGATACAGTTTCAGACACTCAACAAACTCATCCTCATTGTCTTGGCATTACCAATAAGCTGCGAAATCTCTGATAGTATAGAATATTTTTAAATCAATGAGCAATCTCTTCTAAATAGCAAAAGCGCAAACTCTCCCATTTTGATAGGAGAGATTGCGCAGCCTTTTATTCAATAACTATTCGGTTTTATAGAGAATCGTGGTGCTCATACCATAACGTTATTCTAGGTCAGAAACTTATGAGAAATTATTTAATTAAAAAATATTCTGTACTACTACCCTTTTATAGAGATTCCTAGGAAGAGTTATGAAAATTTAAGCATTTATTTTTGAAAACATAGCAATCGTAAGCATTTGAAGCAATCAACATGCACATTCAATTCGGCACTCCACTAATTGATGTTGTGCAACTACATGAAATCACAATTCGCCCACTCTACTCTTTCCCGCCGATCCGCTATGTGCGCAATTTCTCCTACCGCGCGATCTCTCCTAGCTTTACCTTATTGGTTCAGTTAGCAACGCTAGCGTGTATTGAATACAGTTTTGTCTAATCTTCATTGTAAGAACTTAAAACAAATGTGGCAACGACGAATAAATTTTGCTCTAAACACTGTATGAAATAGACTTCTTTCTAGATATCTAGTCGCAGCAATTAGTCTTTTGCATAAAAATAAAATAGAATAAATATTATTATTATTGTTATTATTAAGTAACACAAATCAGTTAAAAAGTTTTTTTTTTTTTTTTTTTTTTTTTTTTTTTAGCATGAGAACTTTGAAAAGTATTTCTAATTCTTCTTTAAAAGCAAATTTAAAAGCATAAATTGTCATTACATCTATACCTCAGTGTATTCTAGATAATCCTTCAACATTAAACGTTTCTTACGTAAATAATTCTTCGAATTAAATTATTTATATTAGCATATCTTTATATTCATTGCAATCAAATTAAAGTTTTTTTGTTAAAATAGTTTGCACTATTTTACTGCTGAATATTGTTCGATTTTAATCATATTTTTTTATAGCATTACTTTATCGCTTAATTTTCAAAAGTGCGTTCTCTATTTAAATATTTTCTGAAAAATCAAAGTCTCATAATAAGCAATTTTGTATTCATTAAAAAGTACTATCAAACTTGTTTCTAGATTTTTCTATTTTTATTACATGATTGAATTTATTTTAATGTTAATTCAGAAACTAGGATGAAATATAAAGATCTTTCAGTTAAAGCATATTAACATGAAAGTTATGCTTTTGTCAAAATAAATAAACAACAGTCACGCAAGAATGTTGTTTGATTTTTTGCAATATTTTTTCTTAGATTTCTCTAATACATCTCATTCAACTCATTTAATTTTATTCACACTAATTTAAATAAATATTTTTCGGTTCAGTGAGCATCAAATATGTCTGCATTAATATGAGTAAAAAGCTGCTTTTCTTGGTTTTGTTTTGTTTGAAAAATTAACGAGTTTTTGGTATTTTGTAATCAAACTTTATGTATATATACTTCAATTTATTTATTTACAAGAATGGTATTTGTAATAAATCTCTTTCTTTTTTTTTTTTTTTACTTCCAAATACAAGATATAAAGAAGTATTCTAAAATCGATTAAGAAAACAGATTTTGTATGTCACATAGCTCAAAAACTGTTGGTCGTGGAATGCTGCACACCCGTATTTTTTTTACTGTCATGACGTCTTGTTATACACCTTTGATTTTAGTAAAATCACTTAATCACTCACAGTAAAATCACTGACTTCTTCGACTCGTTTTAATACGCATTTTTTATATGCATGAGCAGCCACTGTAAAAAAAATTTTCAGTATTTTACAACAAAAGGTGCTGGCACCGCGGCTGCCAGCACAGTTGCTGTAAAATTTACAAGCTGCTGTTTTTTATGGTGCTGTAAAATTTACTGCACTTTGCTGTAAATTTTACAAGATGCTGTTTTTAGTGGTGCTGTAAAATTAACAGCATTTTGCTGTGAATTTTACAAGATGCTGTTTTAAAAAGTGTTGTAAAATTTACAGCAAAGTGTAGTTAATTTTACAACACTTTTTAAAACAGCATCTTGTAAAATTCACAGCAAAGTTCAGTTAATTTTACAGCACTACTAAAAACAACATCTTGTAAAATTCACAGCAAAGTGCAGTAAATTTTACAGCACCATAAAAAGCAGACGCTTGTAAATTTTACAGCAAATGTGTTGGCAGCCGCGGTGCCAGCACCTTTTGTTGTAAAATACTGATTCTTTTTTACTTTTTTTTTATTCTTTTTACTGATTCTTTTTTAAAATACTGATTCTTTTTTTACTGGCAGTGATGCCAGATTGGGAAATTTGTCCCCATTTTGGGGATTTTCGAGGCTTCTGAGGACAATTTTGGGGACCAAATGTTTGTGGGAACTTTTTTGGGGAATTCTAAAATTTTTGGGGACAAATTTGGGGAGTTCTTAAACTTTCTGCCAATGATGGCAACGTAATGATTTATCCCTACGACTAGAGACTTTCGATAGCTTTATTGTTATTTGGGGATTTTTTTCAAAAATTGCCTTCATTTCGGGAAAAATCTGAGCTTAAATCATACAAAAATCTGCTTGATTTTTTTTCCCCCTTTTTAGTAAAAATCAAGCTGGGGATTTTTTTTTCGGAAAAAAAAAAAAAAAAAAAAAAAAAAAAACCCTGATTTGGGAAAATTTGAAGACCTGTTTGGGAAAATAATTTTCAACCATCTGGCATCACTCAGTGTAGGCGCCGCACGCCATCAAACACAGAAATATCAAAAGAGAGAAAGGACGTTTGTTTGTTTCTTCAAAGAAAACATGATGCTGCTAGTTGGATTAGAGTCCTGCATCGAGTCGGGTAACCCGATTTTTCCCGAACCCGACCCGTCCCGCCGGTCGGGTTCGGGTCGGGTTGACTGATATTTTTCTTCGTGCGGGTCGGGTTCGGATCGGGTTGACTGAATTTTTTTTCTTGCGGGTCGGGTTTGGTTTTCAGCAAGTCGGGTCGACTTGAGAGCACTTTTCCAAATTTTTTTTACAATTATAAACATAAATTTATAGTAAAAGCAAAGACTGTTTTATTTAAGAGACAAAAATTTTAAGTTAAAATACATTTATAAAAACACAAAAATGCATATAAAAACAATTAAAATCAGACGTTTCGAAACCCGTCCGGGTTTCCTCATCAGTAATTACAACACAATGTGCAAACATTAAATGAACACTCAAGGAATTTAAAGGAGTACCGAATATTGAGGAGTCACTGCGCATGCTTCATTGATAGTGTGGAGATGCTTGGCAGTGTGCCAGCTCTCAAGGAAAATACGCGATTTATATTTATGAAAACCAGAATTTAGAATTTTTATATTTTCGAAGTCAGGAATATGATCGGTTTCTATTGAATGGATTACAATTTTAGAACTATGATTGCAATTTTTAAAAGATCGTCTGTGCTCTTGTAGTCTAATTTTTGCTGTACGGCCAGTTCCACCTATATAAACATATTTGCAATTTTTACAAGGAATTGAATATATTACCAGTTAAATCCAGAGAAGGGGTTATGGGTTTAAAGTTAAAAAGGACGTTTTTAATTGTTTAATTGGCCGGAAAGCAGTATAAATATTATGTGGTTTAAGTAATTTAGAAATAAATTCTGAAGGAAAACCAAAATATGGCATAGAAATATAATTGTTCTTATTAATTATTGAATTTTTATTTGCATTTTTCAGGATTTAATAAATAACGATTACCCTCTTAATTGGTTAAAACGAATTTATCGTGAAAAATATTATCAGCTTCCCCTCTCCTTCGTTTCCTCCTGCAATTTCCCCTCTACTCCAATGCAAATGAAAAATTCAATAATTAATAAGAACAATTATATTTCTATGCCATATTTTGGTTTTCCTTCAGAATTTATTTCTAAATTACTTAAACCACATAATATTTATACTGCTTTCCGGCCAATTAAACAATTAAAAAACGTCCTTTTTAACTTTAAACCCATAACCCCTTCTCTGGATTTAACTGATGTAATATATTTAACTCCTTGTAAAACTTGCAAATATGTTTATATAGGTGAAACTGGCCGTACAGCAAAAATTAGACTACACGAGCACAGACGATCTTTGAAAAATTGCAACCATAGTTCTAAAATTGTAATCCATTCAATAGAAACCGATCATATTCCTGACTTCGAAAATATAAAAATTCTAAATTCTGGTTTTCATAATTATAAATCGCGTATTTTCCTTGAGAGCTGGCACACTGCCAAGCATCTCCACAATATCAATGAAGCAATCTAAAGCTGCGTTATGAAAATGCAGCTTTACTTTCTTTTATATTCAATAGAAGAAAGTATTGGATTCGTAAAAATTTTCGTCCTCGGATTTTTGATGAATTTACACGTTTTGTGAGCTGTAGAACACGATTTCACCATTTTTAGAAAATGTATGTCTGTGTGTGTGTGTGTGATAAAATATTGTGACAATTGTATCTCAGGAATTACTGCACAGAAATTCATACAAGTTGGTATGTAGTTACACCTTGACATAAGTTAGTGCCTATCAGCTTTTGGTAAAAATTATTCAACAGGTTGCGTTGCCATCCCGCTTTTTCTAAATTTTAAACCAGGTGGTATAGAACAAAATTTTGTATAAATGTGCATAAAGAGAATTATTTTTTAATAATCATTATGAAATTTAAAATAATTATTTGTAATATATATATTCAACTGGAAAAAAGAAAAAAAAATGTATGTAGGAGCCTCGCCTCCACCCTTGGGGGCCAAGTCCCTCCCTCGAGGGGAGTAAATTTTCATGATGGGTATCTTACAAAAGAGCTCGTCAATACCTTTAAAACGAATGGTTGAACCATCGATCTGCGATAATTTAAAATAAAGTTATTGATTTTTTCATTTTTAACAAAATAATAATAATATTAATAATATTGAGGATAAAATTGACTTTTTTGGATATTTAGTGTTATACTTCTTCTCTAATATAGAAATCGTCTGCATTATCATGAAATATAATTTTTTTAAATATTAATTTTAATAAAGTTTTTTACTGGGTGAATTTGTATAGGAAAATATAGAAGAAAGATATATGATGTATTAAGGATTGAATTGAAGCAACTATAAAAGAAAAAAAAAAAACAGATCTTTAAAATAAATTATATATGTATTTGATATATCCTAATTTAGTACTGAGATAGCACAGGGTTCATGTGGTCCTATAGTTTCCTTTATTTTCTCTACCATTAATTTTGTATGGCATTTTTTTATTTTTAATAAAAAATTGTTATATATAAATTTAATAGCAATATAATATATTTGATAACAAATCTATTGTTTGAAAAATACTGGTAGAAGTATCCTACAAGAAAAAAAAAGGGGGGGGGGAGGCAGGAGAAAGAGAGTGCTTAAGAACCCTAAAAAAATATATAATAAATTATTTAAACAAGAAAACAAATTAGAGATTCATGAGGTTACTTCAGAACAAAGATTCACAATTTTTCAGACACTTTCATCTGTAAATTTTAGCAGGATTTTCTTATTTAAATGCTTAAACAACCAGAATTTTTCTTAGAAATAAATAGAAATTTATTTTCACAAATTTATTTGTACACGTTTATTCAAAGACTTGTACGTCCCTGCTCTGAGGTAATCTTTCACCACAGTGTCTTGCAGTTTCTTAATTTGGTCAACCAAAGAAACTATGTGCACCAATGGTATAGAAATGTGTGACAAAAAAAGAAACAAACAAACAAAAAAACGCGGGATATACTGTAGTAAGTCTACAAAATATAATGAATGATCATTTTCTTTTTCTTTTTACATTCTTTCGATTCACAAAAAAAAAAAAAAAAACTCAATTCTGGACAGAACGGCCTTAAACTTCAGATATCTAACAATATTTATTATTTCATATTTTTCACTATCGATATAGTCACGAGTGTAAACAGGAGATCAAATACAAATCAAAGAAAGGAAGAAATACTTTTGATCACCGTGTATCATTAAAAAGCTACGAATGACTTCTAACTTTAACACATTGTTTTCTTTTCTTTCATTTTTTAAATATATTAATTATACGATTTTTATTTAATAATTAATATCACATAGATTTTTATCCCATCTTTTTATATTTTATAACTGTTTTTTTATCTGTTCTCTAAGTCCTTAGTACATTTTATCACAATTCATAGCTATCCTTAGTACATTTTATCACAATTCACTCTTCACTAAAGTTTCATTGATAATTTGTTTTTAAATTAATAAAATAAACAAATAAAAAAAAAATCATGCGTTTTTTCTTTACAAAAAGAACTATACTACTATATTGACGTTTAAATATTCTTTATTTACGTTTGTGCATTCGAATTTTAAATAAAATATTCATCTGAAAAAAAAAAAAAAAAAAAAAAAAAAAAAAAAAAAAAATTAAATCTACTGATTTTCTAATATATTCTAGTTCTTCAATAAACTCTTTTTTTATAAACTTGATTATTATTCATGCATAGAAAAAAGCAGAAATAATTCTTGCTTAATTTATGAATCATCTATATTTTCTTTGTTGAAGTACTCCTAAAAATATTACATTATTTATTACAATTTAGTCTTCGCTGTAGTTCTTCATATTTCTTACTTCAAATATTTATTCAAAGCTTTTTTTTTTTTTTTTTTTTAATTTATTCCATAAAAAATGAAATTGCATAATGTGCACTGTGATATATTATTTATAAGCTTGAATGTTCTTATTTCAATTCATTATTTCTTCTTTAATCAATTTCCATTAATATATTCCTTAGACTATTTTATTAAGACTTACTCTACACAATATTTTCAGTGATATTTAAATTTTAAAATTACAAACTTTTAGTCATACAAACTTTTAGTCACTCCTTTGTTTTAAAATATCAGTGATGACAATAAGATAACAATTAATATGTAATCCAGTAAAATGTTTTTAATACAGCATGACATCAGTTTCTTGACAACCAGAATCATTATATATTACTTTTTAGGTTTTGGAAATATATAAATGAAACTTTAATTTGCACATTTAACAGTTGTATAGTAACAGTCTAAAAACTTATTAAGGTTCACATTTACCGTAATATCAGAATAAATTGCTCTTATAATTATTAATAAGTTTTGTCATAATATTTCTAATTTATTTTAGAAATCAAGATAAATTTGTAATTTAAACACCAAGTCAAAATTATGCCTAATAGTAAAAATTCTTAAATTACGAATAAAATATTTTCTATTAAATTAATAGAAAGTAATTTTCAGGTATTTCATCACTTATTAAAAATTAATATGAAGTTTTAAAAGCAAACAAACAAGTTAGTAACCAGAATATACTTTGAAATACTACTACTTATAATTAAATTTTAATCCCGTAATTTTATTTGTTTCACTTTCATTAAAAGAAATCGTATTGTTAATTTTATTTTTGTCTTGTTTACTAATATTTTTTTAACAATATGGGAAAGATAACGAACTAAAAGGTAGATGAAATGGAAACAGCTGTAGAAATAACCATTAAAGACAATAAATAGATCAATCTTAAATCTTGAATAAAATAAGCAGCATAAAAAGAGTCATGGGCTAGTTCTCAAAGCATGTTAAATTATTACTAATCTTACACATTATGAAAAACATCCTAATTGAATTAAATGAGATTTTAAAATAGTTGAAACAAACTTATATAAGTAAATACACACATGCATTTAAGAATTATCAAAATTAAACACTCACCTTATTGCAAATAAATTCCAATTTTAATAATTATCTAAAAAAAGTTAAAATGGTTCAGAAAAATTATCCATCTTCTATGCAAGTGAACACGAGATATACTGGAATTTTAAATTGGTAGAGCAGGTGTTGGAAAGATCATTTGGGACCTCGGTTGCTGACGTAAGTGGAGGCGCGAATTTTGGTTCAGAGGCTTTGCATTAGTTCGAGCAGGTGTTGGAATTAATCATTTCCGTTTTGACATATTTAGTTTATAATATCACTACACTGAAAGATGCTAATGTTTTCTTGTAGATATATATATATATATATATATATATATATATATATATATATATAAAAGCCATACTGAAACAAAAGAATTTTTATCCTAATTTAAATTATTTATTTAAAATTTGTTATATTTCTACCTCTATTTAAATTGGGATTAAAATCCTTAAAATGAAACAAAATATAGAATGTAAAATTAGATTTTCGTTTTAAATGATCAAATAAAACTTTCAAAATAAGCTCTAAGAATCTCTGCACAAATTAAGTGTAATATGAGATTGAATATGACAAGGGCCTTAAGGGCCCTCTTCACTCACCGCCGCCGGAAGCCGAAGCTAATGTTATTCTATGGGAAATTTTTCTTTACAAATAACTTATTAACTAATAAATATTTTTTAATTCTGTTTTCACATTCTGAAAATTCCCAGCTTTAAAATTGACGGATCTTTTTTTAAAAAATTATTTTTTAAATTTTTATATTTTATTTTAAAGCTGCAAAATACGAATTTTTAATATGTGAAATTTTCTCATTTTGCAAGTTCAAAATAAAATATTAAAAATTAAAAAAATACATTTTTAAAAAAAACATCCGTCAGTTTACCAGTTGGAAATTTTCTGAATGTGAAAACAGAATTTGAGAATACGTATTAGTTAATAAGTTATTTGTAAAGAAAATTTCCCCATAGAATAACATTGGCTCGGGCTTCCGGCGACCGTAAGTGAAGAGGGCCGTTAAAGCGGTCCCAATTTTTGTTCTTATTCTGTCCCGGAAGTATACCTATTTTAATTTTTAAAATAAAGTATATGCATCATACTGTCATGCAAGCATTTTTTGCTGTTAGTAATTAAAAAAAAAAAAAAAAAAAAAAAAAAAAAAAAGAGAGAGAGAGAGAGAGAGAGAGAGAGAGAGAGTTAATTAATATCTCAAGGAATATGTTTTTATACTTATATAATTTATCAAGGCTTGATGTCAAAGTGAATACATTTCAATTTGAAGTTAAGAAAATCTTCTTTTTAAAAAATTAATGTGTAATCATGTAAATATTGAATATATTATGATAAATAATGAATATTTTTTGCTGAATGACATGAGTGCAAGTTTATACACGTTAATATAAATCTTTTGATATAAAAAAAATGCTTGGCCAACATATAACTCGAGAAATGTAATTTTATGAAAAACCTTTAAAAGAACTATACTGAATGATTAACAAGAAATTTGGTTTCCTAAAAATTAATTGTAAATCGTTAAGACAAAAGTGATAGGTGTCATCAACAAATTCGAGCATTACTTACAGCACTGAAATATAGTGCTAGGATATTGGCACACGATTTAGCTTAGGTGATTTAGGTAGCATACTACAATAGGTTTACAACTAATGCGTTTTAACGAAATATTAATTAATCAGGTACTTTTCCGTTTTCGGAGCTTAAACGAAAAATCGCCAATTATTAACATTAGAACATTTTAGAACATTAGAACATATTAGAACATTTTTGTTTTCTAAGTAAAATATATTAACATTCTTTCTTCTACCTGAATTTTTGTTTTACAAAAATGATGAAAATTTGGGATTTGCCCACAACTGAAGAAGATGCAATCTATTTTTTTTTTTTTTTTTTTTTCAAGAAAAAAGGTTTATTTGCAAAGAATGCAATATGCGATTTGAATATAAATAGCAATAATAATATAAATAGCAATAATATAAATTTGCGATACTATTGAATTGGCGATTTTTCGTTTGCGCCCCGCAAACATAAAAGTACCATTAATCAATACAAAATATTAATAAAAAAATTAATAGCTAACCTTTTTGATGAACGGACATCATTGCTCGTTCCATGATCTTCTCTTCGTTCATTCATCGTTCATCTGCATCTAAGTTCAGAGACACAGATTTTATGTTTCAGCGCAGATGTTCGCGTCTAAAGTCCACAGGAAGTCGATTTTAACAGCATTTAGTGCTTGAATTTATAAAAAAAAGCGCCAATGATTGAAAATACACAACAGAAAGTGCAGGAAAAATTACAACATTTTTTTACAGTGAGCCCCCGAAAAACAAAAACATTAAATCATTAAATTGATTTTTTTACTTATTTTTATTTCGTATTATTTCACGCGCACTTTTTATTTCCTAATTCAAAATTATTAAAAAAAACTTTTTCGATATCGCTTGTAACGATACTGATTATTATTAATTTTCTTTTCTTTTTCTTTCAATGATAATAATAATTAAAAAAAAAAAAAGATTTTGATGAAATTCTGGCAAAAGCAGAATTTAGTTTAGGACGGAGGACTATTAGTTTTTTTTTTTTTTTTTTTTTCTTTCTTTCTTTTTTCAAATTACAACATCGCTTTTAAATTATTCAATTATATTTTCGATAAATTTTAGATTTCGACAAATGTCCAACTATCGAAATTGACAACGCAAAAATCCCAGATTGAGACAAATAGGCCCTCAGTCCTAATAAGAGAACAACTCTAAAAAAAATCAACCAGCAGGTTAGTATAAGGCAAATGATGTATCGAACCGAGATAGGGTAACCTAGTGAGTGGGACACTGGGAGTAATCGTCCAAGTTCATTTCTTCTAACCTCAATATAGTGCGTGCGCCTCGCAGTACAAAATTAACAGAACAAATACATTATGGGGAACTGGAGCAGAGTCCACATAGGCCAACGATAAGTATTTTGAAGTAAGAATTATTAGTAAGTATTAGTACTTATTAGTAAGATTTTTTTTTTTTTTTAATACTGAAAATTAATACAGATTTCAGCATCCGAACATAAAAATATTAAAATTTTACAAAAAATTTAAAAATCTGAAAACTTTTTTTAAAGTTGAGTAAAGTTGAGTTGTCGAGAAACTTTAATATATTTATTATTTATGTATTTCAGTGCATATGTATGCAAAATCTTATTGTGCAAAGACAGTAATTAAAAAAATAATAATAATAAATTATAAAGCCCACCATGTCCTTAATATATATTCAATTATTAGCTTAAAACAAAAGATTTTTATTTTCCTCACAACGGTAACACATCTGCCAAAATTAATAAACTTGTATGCAAATTTCACGCTAGAACATTGTTTGATTTTAATCACATTTGATTTTCAAAACTCTTCAAAACTGAATACATAAATCCTTAAACACACTCGGACCAATAACTCAAAGTCCTAAATTAAACAGCTCTGCTGTAAACTGACTCTTTGAGAGACAAATTCAAATTTCAGCCTCGTATAATCAAATTCTAACGCGAAAATGCTTCCAGTTAGTATAATTGAATATTGCGCAAGTAAGGCCGGGTGAAATACAAACTTGCGAATAAGTCAAATTTCACCATGTTTTCCTCTGCATGATTCATAATGTTCAGATGGCTGTTTAAAATTAAAATGCATTCTACAATAAGTAATTTTTGAAAAGGTAAACACATACTTTTATAATATTCGTTTGTCTTCAATTAAAGTGATAGTCGAGTTATATAAATCTTATTCATGAATTATTGTTTTAGAGTTATGGTATTTTGCATATATATGCATTGAATAATAACAATATTATTATGCAAAAATTTCTCAAAAACTACTTAAATTTAATAAATTCTTTTTTTTTTTTTTTTTTTTTTTTTTTTTGTAAGTTTTTAAATACTCTATTGTAGGTGCGGAACTCAATGATGATGCAGATTTAGTGTAACACTATTTATTTTACATTTAAAAGTTACACAGTTAACACATAAACAAACAAAAAGGAACTATATACGGGGGAAAGTTAAATGGGTTTGATTAAATGGTAAGAAAAAGAGTTCTACATCCTACATGGTGTGTCTTTGTGGTCGTTAGACATAGCGGCAAACGTCGACCACGTATTACATTCACAGTCACTTCCCTTTTCTGAAATGATTTCTAGTTTCTCGGCAACCGGGTAACTATGGGACGCTGGGCTTGTAGCATAGGCGCGCTACACTATTAAGTTTTTAAATACTCTTGGCATCTTTGACGACAACACTGAATTAAATTTCATATGAAAGTCTATAACTGCATTTAATATTTATAAATTGCACTATATTACGTTCGTTTAATAAAATATATATTCAGGCAATAATTTTTATGGTTTTCTGATATATTTTTTACAGATTTAAAATCTTAAAATAGCGTTTTTTCAGTTTGCATTATTTTTCATGAATTCATAATCTTCAAAATGCTTAAATTTCTACAGATATTTAACACGTTGAGAGCACAAATTCATAAAATTCATTAAAATTCCATAATGATTCCTCCTGTAATAAATAAAAATTAAGCAAATTTTTAATAAATTTTCAATCATTGAATATAATATTTTTAGTTTTATATCCTATTTTACATCCGCCACCGATGGTTGACGAGGCTTTATATCATATTTGACACTGTCAGTCACCGATGGCTGACAGGGCGCTCAACGTTTTAATTTTTTATTGGTACTACTTTTACTTTCGGGGTAAAACTTTCATTGAAATGTTTGAAGTATAGCATGTTCTGCACACTCCTAAAGTTTCAAGATGATTCCTTCAGTACTTAGAGATATGTGATAAAATGTCTAGAATCTAGAATGGCTGACATGGCGCTCAACGTGCTAAAAAAGTATTCAATATATATATTTTTTTTTTTTATGTTTAATAGAACCTATTTAAAAGAACTGGGGAGGGGGTCTTGAAATTTAATAATTAATTTTCCAGAAAAAAATTAAAAAGTGCATGTCTATGTAAAAATCTAGACAAAAAGCATGGTTTTTGTTATCTTTTATTTTTAGGGCCGCGGTAGCCCAGTCGGTAGAGCGCCGGCCTCGTAATTGGAAGATTGCGAGTTCGGTACTCGAGCCTGCCAAAGACCGTCGTGTATACTAATGGAGGCTGGTGCACGTAAAATCTGTCGTGGCCGCAGTGTCCTCCATGTTCCCATCAAAAATTATACGGGAGAGCCATCCGTTCCCATTCCACCCCCAAATAGCGGGAGAGCCATCCCTTCCGTGGAGGATCAAAATTGTGATGGCATGTCTCCGGACCACCTCTAGGGGTGTGTCCCAGACCGTCGCCAATTGCCCATCTGCGCAGCACTAGTGCGACGTTAAACCCAACCATCCATCCATCCATCTTTTATTTTTAATAACTTTTTCTTTTAAAGATATTGCAAAACCCATCACTAATTCTTTTTAATAGGTTCTGTTAAAAATCCAAAAATTTATTATCTCTTTTTAAAAATATCTGTAGAAGTTTTAGCATTCTGAAGATCATGCATGTATGAAAAAAGTGCAAATTGAGAAAACGCAATTTAAAGATCTAAAAGCTGTAAAATTATGTATTAAAAATCATAAGAATTGTTGCCTGAATATGTATTTTATTTAATAAACTTATTATTTTTCGCAATTTATATATATTCAATGGAAATAAAAGTTTGATATGAAATCTACTTCGGTGGTGACGTCAAAGGTGCGCTTAGTCGATTCTTAATTTGTTTCCTCGATTTTATATTATTATAGTTCAACAATATATTCAGAATATATTTGGTTATTACTTCGAAAATTCATTGACAGGTTAATTTTTTAAAAATATTTTCATACTTGAATCATAGCCTCCTAAACTAGATGCCTTCCGGGTGGTTCGGATACTTGGTAACAGTTCAAGCGGTAGACAGCGCCACCTGGTACAGATTACGTGACTCTTTTATTGAACTGTCACCAATAATTTTAAGAAGTGATATATGATACATAAGGAGCAAACATTCAAACCGTGTTTTCTCCTCCAGGTGCAATTTATCAGAAAACACAAAAAACTAGTAAATTAAAAAATATCTATATTTAAACTCTAATTATTGTATGTTTAGATGTATTACTGGTTTCTAAGAAGATATGTAGACATACTTTACCTAATGAACTTAAAATTAATTAGAAAAATGCATTTGAAATTTGGAGAAATCATGTTTTGGTCAAAAACCCAAGGAGGAAACATGTTTTGAATGTTTACAGTGTGGATATAAAGCCCTTTTTGAATGAAAAAGTATAAACCAACATAGCATGAACAAATTAAACATAAAAACTGGTACGTGTGCAGGTCAAATGACCATTAAGAACAGCTCTGATTGGCTGGCTGGAGGAATCATTATTTGAATGGAGACATGTTCTGGAGGAAGCACTTTTTGATTAAAACCTCAATTTCTAAGTAAGTTTAAAATGGCATAAAATTAGTTTTAATTAACAATAATAGCATATTTTTGTAATATTTTATGATGAGATTAAAGAAAAATTACTAACTCTTTTTTTTTTTTACATTTGGAGAAAACACGGTTTGAATGTCTGCTCCTCATATATAATCGACGTTTCTTCGATTCTATTCGCCTTTTAAGTATATCAAATCCCACTTTTAAAAATTTTTTGTGGCTGTTGAATAAAAAAGTCACGCAATCTGCACCAGGTGGCACTGTCTACCGCTTGAACTGTTGCCAAGTTTCCGAGCCACGCGGAAGGCATGTAGTTTAGGAGGTTATGCTTGAATGCTGAAATTCAATTCAAATGTTTATTACTCAAACACAAAATAATTTTTTAATTAACTTATTAATGAATCCACAAAGTAATACTCAAATATGTTTAGAATGTATTGTTAAACTATATAATGTTGTAAAATCGAAAGAAAGAAATTAAAAATCATTTAATTTAAAACTAAATTTCAATATATACCGTATTTTCCGGCGTATAACGCGCATGTTTGTTAAATCATTTATACACCAGAAACTTAAATGTACAGTAAAAGGTATCTTTTAACAAGTTTTTTGTCTCTTACAAATGTAGCTTTATTTGTAAATTAAATTTTGTGGTGTGTAACTCATTTATGTTACTTGCGCGTTTTAGGCCGGAAAATAAGGTACCTATGCAAAATTTAAAAGTTCTTAGACAGTAATTTTCAGAAATTATTTATTTCATAATGCCTACTATTCCCTTAAAAGGACAGCGGGCATTATAAAGTTCTTTTTTAAATTACCTGTGTAAAATTCAGAAATTCTGCTGTAAAATATGACAATATTAAATACAATAAAATTTCTTCAAACTTTTTTAATTAAAAAGTAAAATTATATATATATATATATATATATATATGTTCCGACATTGATAATTTTTAATCGATCCCCGATATCTTGCATTATTATTGTTCAAATATGTATTCTGAACATATTCCGGTAGTAATTTGTAGATCCTCCATCAATAAGTTAATTTACAAGAAATAGTTTTGTTCATTAAAATTAAAATAGATACACAGACATATTTAAATGTCCAGAAAGTGTCTATCAAAGTAAAGTCTCATCAAATGATTAAACCACAATTTGCACTACAAATATCTAATATTAAATTGGCAAAGTAAAAACAACCATACGACTTCTATTACCCACCTATTACACATATTATATATGTTCTTTTAGGCGATAGTGTTGTCAGAAGATACAAAATTGACTTAACATACCAGGCGTCAAACAAATTTTCTGTATGAGCAGACTAATACATACGTCGTAAATACACATAAAACAGAGTTTACATTTCGAGTTTTTAAAAAATCGGTAGAGCAGTTTTTTGAAACACCAATTTAAGAAATATGAAACTGATTTGTCTAATCAAGACGGTAGTCAATTTTCCTGGGATAGCCAAAGGATATCTTAAAAAGTGTTTACATAGAAAATTTGAAGAGAATCGTTAGAGCCGTTTTTAAAGTACCGATTTTCAGTCCCATTTCCTATTTTCACCAACACTTGGCAAATTCCTCAGTTCACCGGAACCAACAATTACATACGAAATAGTAACTAGATGGAAGTTAAAATGGCTAGTATGAAGAAAATTCCTAGAAACGTTATTAAAGGTATATGCACTGGTGGAACCTAAAATTGACTTACTACTTATGCGAAACGCTTATCAATTTTCCTAATACATACGAAAGTGCATCTAAAAAGGCGTTTATATTGAAACCTTGAAGAAAATCGTTAGAGCCGTTTTTGAGATACGTACTTACAGCTCGTCTTTGGATTTTCAATGTCCCACTTTCAATTTTACAAATTTTCACCAAAAGTTAGCAAAATCATCTGTATACTATACTTCTCTCAATTCTAAAGTTTTGTCGTTCTACCTTTATTCGTTTTAGAGCTATGATATTCAGAATCTTCCCCAACACACACATGCATACAAACACATATACATACACACAGACACACTGATTGCCAGAAATCACTTTTTTGGCATCAGAAGCGTGTGAATTAGGTGAATCCCGGTACTGAAATTTTTAATCAAATACGATACTTTCATTACCTACACTGTTGAAAATTTAGTGTTAGTTTGAACCAAAACTTGGTAGTGAAGTTGCTGCAACCCCCGATGATTCAACCTTTGGAACAACTATAGTATTTCCCCTCAGCTAGATTTGGCGATTTTTCGTTGGCGATTATGGGTAAATTCTACTTTTGAAGTGGTTGCCATGGATTTCTAACGTAAACAAAACCGAAATATGTTTTTCAGAATGGGATCATTAAAATAATTCATTGAACTTATTTCTAATAATAACAAAACAAATATGTATTTAAAATTGACTTACTTTCTTCATGTTTATGAATTTCGTTATGCTTTTACATTCCATACAGTTATTCAGTTTAAATGCTATTTTATATTTACCGGTAAAATATGATTATATAAATTAGAATTTCGTTTAACATTTTTAACAAAAGGAAAAAATTATTTTTAATGTACATATATGTACATTTATTTATATAAAAAAAAAAAAAGAAAAAAAAAAAGGAACAGCTTTACTATACGGCACCCATTGCTTATTGCCGTTGCCGATGTTTTGATCACGTGGTATGATGGTGTTTTGATTCAGTTTGTGAGTCGGTACTGCGAATCGTTTCACAACGTCGTGAATCGAATCAAAATGTTATGAAACAATACATCACAACAATACATTTTCATCAATATGAAACATTTTTTTTATGTTTCACTATGTTTTCTGCTGTTTGCTCGCTTCGCGAGCATTAAAACCGAAAAAAACATCACTGGATGCCCCTAATTCGTGGAGCATGAATCAGTAAAAGCATGAAAATTCATGGAGCAGCGGTCACTATGTTTTCTGCTGTTTGCTCGCTTCGCGAGCATTAAAACCAAAAAAAAACATCACTGGACGCCCCTAATTCGTGGAGCATGAATCAGCAAAAGCATGAAAATTCATGGAGCAGCGGTCACTATGTTTTCTGCTGTTTGCTCGCTTCGCGAGCATTAAAACCAAAAAAAACATCACTGGACGCCCCTAATTCGTGGAGCATGAATCATTAAAAGCATGAAAATTCATGGAGCAGCGGTCACTATGTTTTCTGCTGTTTGCTCGCTTCGCGAGCATTAAAACAAAAAAAAACATCACTGGACGCCCCTAATTCGTGGAGCATGAATCAGTAAAAGCATGAAAATTCATGGAGCAGCGGTCACTATGTTTTCTGCTGTTTGCTCGCTTCGCGAGCATTAAAACCAAAAAAAAAACATCACTGGACGCGCCTAATTCGTGGAGCATGAATCAGTAAAATCATGAAGATTCATAGAGCCTCGGTCACTATGTTTTCTGCTGTTTGCTCGCTTCGCGAGCATTAAAACAAAAGAAAAAAAAAAACATCCCTGTATACCCCTAATTAGCGATGCATGAATCAGTAAATGTTACGTTTCGATACAACAGAAAAAAGTATCGATACTCTGATTCGGGTCTCGAATCACCGTCATATCACGCGATCAAAACATCGGCAACGGTAATAAGCAATGGCTGCCGTATAGTAAAGCTTAGCCAAAAAAAAAAAAAAAAACAATAGAAACAAGTTCCGTACTTATAAGTAAACAATATTAATCACTAATTTTAATTTTCCTGTCCTCCCATGGTAATTAAAAAACATAACGCTAGTTGCTATGGCATAAAAAATAAATAGTATGCAGCCTGCAGACGATCTTGAAATGATGTTATAATATTTCACCTAAATTACTACAAAAATCATTATATAAAACGGGCGTATTTTATTTTTTACTATTGATTAATTTTGTTTATAATTTATTATTAATTTGCATGGTAATAAAAAAATGACCAAACGCTGGTTGCTATGGCTTAAAAAGTAAACTGCATGCAGGTTGCCATATTGTATTGCAAACAATCCAGAACGACATCGTTATCGCTCAAACCGGCGCCAACGAAAAATCGCCAAATCTAGCTGAGGGGAAATACTATAGTTGTACCCCCAACCTTTTACCATGATTTGTAATTTTATGTTGAACCAAATACTGATATTATGTTTTAAACAATATTTTAAAAAAATGTACAGCATTCGACCGAAGCTGGAATCGAACTAAAGACCTTCTTGTCCACTAATTCTGTGTGTTGCGTTGATTTTGATAAAAGGGGCTAAATTTTCTTGGGTCTTATCTTGACCCATGGAGGAGTTGTTGCCCTTTACCCTATGTTTTCGACCACGCTCTTTAATTTAAGCTTGGTTTGGTTGCAAAACGAATTTTACTGATTCATACTTCCTGGACTGTATAATAAATTTTTCTTTCTTCTTAAAAGATACACTTCAATAAATTTTCTTGTAGTAACATCTAGTTAGTGATCAATTGAATAAACAACTCTCTTTTTTTTTTCTTGTAATAAATGTTGGTTTTGAATGACATAATATCACACACATCATCACTTCACAGATTTTATTTCCACTTTCCGGCTTACAGCCAGTGATTTTCAGTGCGCTAGTGGCGCCATCTCTTGAATACAAAAGAAATTACAATTGCATGTACGCCGAAACACTTGTCCAAGTTTGGTGCAACTGAAATTCAATTGCAAGAAGTAGAAAATTAAAAAGTGAGATGGAAGCATATTATGGTATTACTTATAACTTTACTCCATATAGTGGTTCAAATTTGAACTGAAATTTTTAGCAGTGTACGTAGTCGGATAATGGAAGTAGAAAAAGTTCTATTTAAATCGCTGGTTTGGAAGTTTAAATTTCGGTACGAATTAACATTTCCTATGCGTTATTAAATTTCTTAAATTAAATGTCCTGCGCTTAATCCGTACTTTCTGATACATCACATATATAGATATATATATACCTTTTTTTTTTTTTTTTTTTTTTTTTTTTTTTTTAAGCAAAAAAGTATCAGACAAAGGTTTTAAAAGGTAACATCGACATGACATTGATTGTCAAATTTCTAATGGCGGAAAGAGACATTTCAGATATATTTTAGAGTAACAATTAAAGTGGATGTGAAATTAATGGATACCAATGAAGCGTGTCTGTTTTTAAGAATTAAACAAAAGTGAATTGGTTTCTTTTTGTACATTTTAAAGGATTGCTTCAAAACGCCCTCAATTTTAAAGCTATTAAACGAATTTGAAACTGCAAGGAACAAAAAAAAGAATATGCCACCCGCCATGCAAATTGAACAATTCTAAATATTGTTACTCATTGTTATTTTTATAACAAGATTTTCCTTTTCTTTTTAACAAAACATTTGGGACGCGACTTGGATAACCTTTAGTCAGGCATATAACCCTTTGAACTTACAGTTTCGCTATGAGACACACTACTCATATGTTTCGGATAGAAACCGAAGGACAAGCAATTTACTAATGCAAATAGAATTGAGCTATTCTTTTCCCTCGTAAAAAATAATGTGAATCTGTTTTTGTTTCCTGTAAATAAACCTTTTACGAAAGTTACTCATCAATAAAACAGCTTAAACGTTTTCTTCATGAATAAATAATTGCTTCTATTATGCGGTTGATGTAAATTAAAGTCATTTATCAAACTAGTATATTTTAAAATTATAGAATTGACTGAAAAATTTATTTTTTCACTAATTTTTACTGATAATTCGGAATTAAAATTATAAGTAAGATTGATCATTATACCACTGTGTCATAAGAATACATTAATCATCAGAACTCATTATTTTTCCGGGTCGAATATGACAACATTTCCTCTCGGGGACTTAAGTCACTCAAATATAAATGGATGCATCTAAAACCAAATGCAAATAACAGTATTGGTATTTTCTGGAAAATTCGCGATCTAATTAATTTCTGTAAGATAAAACTTTCATTTTCAAAAGTCTAAAATTGATGTCCTTTGAATTAAAAAGGCTTTGTCATAGATAAAGAGAAAATTTAAATTTTCTAATGAAAAATTAACATTAAATTGATCGAAATTTTACATTCAGAAAAAATGCTCTATTTTTAGATTCGTAAAAGAATTATTATTATTATTATTTATTATTTTTTTTTTTTCTATTTACGATTTCATAATCCTTCTTTGTCCTCCTCATTCATCGGTGAACTCGAAAGTAGTTTTCAATACCAAGATGTCCTTTGCTCGGAATTACAGCACACTTAAACTAACAGTAAAGATTATATATGCGTGGCAGGACCCTAATACAGTAAAGTCCGTTAACTTATTTTTGTAAATTATTATAGCGCTTTGCTAAATCACTTAAAATTTTCATTTTTGATACTCTAATAAAATAATTTTATAGTGTAATGATCATATTACAAACAGAAATAATCTGGTGTGTCACTCACACGACTTTCTCTTGCCCTGAAATTTAATACTATAAATACAGGTAGGAGATTAAGAGGTAAGATACCGAGTACTGTTATGTAAACCTATGTTAAACAATTCAAATTAAGCTTCGGAAGAGTTTTATATGATAATTAGTTCTGTGTGAGGGGGGCTGCCGGCCCCCTCAACCCCCCGTTTCATTGATGCACCTACATTTATATAGAATTTAATTCGGTTATTAAAAAAAAAAAAAAATAAATAAATAAAAAAATTCTGTTTTAAAAAATAATTTATTAAAATTATTATTTAAAAAAATTATCTTTTATGATAATACAGATGATTTCCATATTAGAGAAGTAGTATAACACTAAATATATTAAAAAAAAAAAAGTTGAATTTATTCTCAATATTACATTAAAAAAAGAAGAAAAACATTATTATTTTTTATTTTTATTTATTTTTATTTTTTTGTTGTTGTTAAAAATGAAAAAAATTCGATAACTTTATTTTAAATTATCGCAGATCGGTGGTTCAACCATTCGTTTTAAAGGTATTGGCGAGCTCTTCTGAAAGATACCCATCATGAAAATTTACTCCCCTCGAAGGGGGACTTCCCTCCCCCCAGGGGGAGGCGAGGCTCCCACATACACAATTTTTTTTTTCCCCAGTTGACTATCTCTATTACAAAACTAGTATGTTGTGGCCACCACAAGACTTTCCTCTATATTTTCCTATACAAATTCACTCAGTAACAATAAAAAAAAAAAAAAAAACTATTCCCCCCCCCCCCAAATTTTTTTTCGTTAAAAGTAAAAAAAAATCGATATCTTTGATTTAAATTATCACATATTTATAGTTCAACCATTCGTTTTAAAGGTATTGACGAGACCTTTCGAAAGATACCCATCTTGAAAATCCCCCCCCCCCCGGGGTATCCCCAGGGCGGGAAGCGATGCCCCCACATGCACAGATTTTTTTTCCTAATTAACTACTACTATTATCAATAATTCATATTAATTTTACAGTTACAGGTTAAGAATAACTCTCATTAATGTACATTTATACGAAATTTTGTCCTATACTGCCATGTTAAAAATTTAGAAAAAATACGATCACAGCGCCACCTATTGAGCGATTGATCCTCAAATCTAATCAGCGCCAGCTTATGTCAGGGGCCAAGTAAATACCAAGTTTGGTTAAATTTCGTTAAAAAAAAATTAAGATTTTTTTTCTAATTTTTTTTTTCATTAAAAGTATTAAAAAAAAAATCGATAACTTTGTTTTAAATTATCACAGATTCACAGTTCAACCATTATAGCGCCACCTATAGTTCAACCATTCGTTATAAAGGTATTGACGAAACCTTTCGAAAGATACCCATCTTGAAAATTTACTCCCCTCGAGGGGAGACCTTCCCCCCCCAGAGGGGGGGGGGACGAGGCTCCTACACATACAAAAAAAATTTCCCAGTTGACTATCTCTATTATAAATAATTCTTGTAAATTTCATAATGATTACTAAAAAATAATTCTCTTTATGCACATTTTTACGAAATTTTGTCATATATCACCATGTTAAAAATTTAGAAAAAGCGGGATGGCAACGCAACCTGTAAGACAATTTTTACCAAAAGTTGATAGGCACTAAATTATATCAAGGTGCAACTACATACCAATTTGTATGAAATTCTGTGCAGTAGTTCCTGAGATACAGTTGCCACAAAATTTTGTCACACACACACAGACAGAAAGACATTTTCTAAAAATGGTCAAATCGTGTTCTACAACTCTCAAAACGTGTAAATCCATCAAAAACCCGAGGTCGAAAATTTTTACGAATCCAATACTTTCTTCTATTGAATATAGAAGAAAGTAAAAATATATATTCGTTTCATTTAGTTTAGTGCTGCCTATAGATGTTAAACTCTACTTACCTGCAATTTCCCCCATAGAAGTAATGTATTTGAATACTTTTGAGTGTCCCTGTACGCGAACCATTTGTTCCATTTCAACGGAAAGCTTATTGTAGCATCCGTTTATGATACACATTTAGAATACCGAGTTTGGAATTTCTGCTACTACTTGTTCTTGAGATATGCTGATAACAGACACACAGACATCCACACACACAGACACACAGACCATTCGCTAAAAACATGATTTTCGTATTCAGGGAACCTCAGAACATGTAAATATAACAAAACTCACGTTCGAAAATTTGACCCTAAAACAATACTTTCTCGACCCTATGGGTAAGAGAAAGTAAAAAAATATTGTTCTCCCAGAACATTTTAAACATTGCGCAGCAATGTGAAATATCTTTGGAAGAACACAATTTATAATGAATTCAAATTTTTACTTTCACTTACCCATAAGGTAGAGAAAGTATTGTTTTTGGGTCAACTTTTCGAACGCAAGTTTTTGTTATATTTACATGTTCTGAGGTCCCCTGAATACGAAAATCATGTTTTTAGCAAATGGTCTGTGTGTGTGTCTGTCTGTTATCGGCATATCTCAAAAGCAAATTATGGCAGAAAGTTCAAACTTGGCATTCTAAATGTGTATCATATAAGGATGCTACACTAAACTTTTCATTAAGATCAAGCAAATGGTTCGTGTACAGGGACAATCAAGAAAATTCAAATACATTACGTCTACGGGGGAAATTGCAGGTAAGTAGAGTTTAACATCTATAGACTGAACTAAACCAAATGAAACGAATATATATTTTTTGTAATAGAGATAGTCAACAGGGAAAAAGAAATGTGTATGTAGGAGTCTCAGAAACCTCAGAAACCTTTGGACAGCCCCTGCCTGCCTAGACACGGCCAAGCTTCACGGGTTGGATGCTTATCCTCCGGAGCGAATAATCGCCAGATCACTGCATGATGGCTGACTACAACCAGACTGTTGCCTAGTCGCTACATAGAATGAGCTGTGTCAGATGGCTCGTTCAGTCTTCAAACATCGTCCATTGGAGGCTGCAGGCTCCTTCTACATCAGCAACAATGTGACTTCTCAGAACGGATCAGGAGTGGCAGGGTTGCTACGTCTGCTTCTTTGACACATAATGCTCGACTGACACACCACACCTTCAGATAGCACAAGGCGGAGGCGCACAGACACGCTCCTGGGTGCAAGGGAAAATTTTGAATATGTGCACAACTAGCTTTTGAGCCAAACACAAAACTTGAGAAAACGAGTTTTTGAATTTTGGGAGGGGGGTCTATTGAGACTCAGAAACCTTTGGACAGCCCCTGCCTGCCTGGACACGGCCAAGCTTCACGGGTTGGATGCTTATCCGCCTGAGCGAATAATCGCCAGATCACTGCATGATGGCTGACTACAACCAGACTGTTGCCTAGTCGCTACATAGAATGAGCTGTGTCAGATGGATCGTTCAGTCTTCAAACATCGTCCATTGGAGGCTGCAGGCTCCTTCAACATCGGCAACACTGTGACATCTCAGAACGGATCAGGAGTGGCAGGGTTGCTACGTCTGCTTCTTTGACACATAATGCTCGACTGACACACCACACCCCCAGATAGCACAAGGCGGAGGCGCACAGACACGCTCCTGGGTGCAAGGGAAAATTTTGAATATGTGCACAACTAGCTTTCGAGCCAAACACAAATCTTGAGAGAACGAGTTTTTGAATTTTGGGAGGGGGGGGGATCGCTTGGGGAGCCGTAGTAGGTAGTTGAGCACTGAGAGTTACACCAAAAGACTAGGTCTAAGAGGGGGAGGGGGGCTAGACACCTAAACTGCTGAACGACTAGTTGACAGAGCTGAATTAAAAAATATATATATACTGGTTTTGGAAACTTGCCACTGTAGGGTAGGAAGAGATATTTTTTGCGTGCATAGTGGTTATTATTATTTTTTTTTTTTTTTTTTTTTTTGTGACGTGGCAGGGCCTGAAAAAGGGGAGAAAGAAAGAAAAAAAACAAAGAAAAAAAAAACATTTTTAATTTTAACTATTCACTGGATGGCCTGAAGGGAGTGAAAGAGGGGACCATCGCAATTTTGATCCACCACGGGGGGATGATTCCCCGCGTTGGTAGCCCGATGACTGCTTAACGACCCCATCGAGCACTTGACGGTGCAGCACATTTTAACGAGGACCAGACACCGCCACACCCTCGAATGGAGAAAGAGAAAAATAAATAAATAAATAAATAAAATAAATAAAAAAGTAAGAAAAATTAAAATTAAAATAATAAATAAAATAAATAAATTAGATATTTAAGCTGAAAGTTTTGATGGAAGCCCTAGACACCAAAGTGAGTAAGCGCAAGGGGGCCAGAAAGGGGCAGGGGAGCAAACGGTAGTAGGAAAAAAAAGTCAGGGAGACTAATTCAATGGCAATTTGCAGCCATTTAGGGGGAAGCTAAGTCACTCTATCTTGGCTCCCGGTCACCTTACCCACTTAAGGGTACGGTTCAGGAAAACCAAGGGCTTAGCGGGGGAGTGGTTAAAAAAAGAAAAAAAAAGTTGGAAAAGCAGGGGGGAGAGCTAAGCCACTCAAGCTTGGCTCCCGGTCACCTTACCCACTTAAGGGTCCGGTTCAGGAAAACCAAGGGGCTTAGTTAAAAAAAAAAGAAGAGAGAAAAAAAAAGAGGGAGGGCAGGGTGGGGGGCTAAGCCACTCAAGCTTGGCTCCCGGTCACCTTACCCACTTCAGGGTCCGGTTCAGGAAAACCAAGGGGCTTAGCAAATATATATATATATATATATATATATATATATATGAGGAAAAGCAGGGGGGGAGCTAAGCCACTCAAGCTTGGCTCCCGGTCACCTTACCCACTTAAGGGTCCGGTTCAGGAAAACCAAGGGGCTTAGCAAAAAAAATAAAATAAATAAATAAATAGAATTAATTAATTAATTAATTAATTAATTAATTAATAAAAATGAGGAAAAGCGGGGGGGAGCTAAGCCACTCAAGCTTGGCTCCTGGCCACCTTACCCACTTAAGGGTCCGGTTCAGGAAAACCAAGAGGCTTAGCGGGGGGAAGGAAAAAAAAAGAAAAAGAGAATTTAGGCGGGGGAGGAGAGCTAAGCCACACAAGCTTGGCTCCCGGTCACCTTACCCACTTAAGGGTCCGGTTCAGGAAAACCAAGGGGCTTAGCAAAAATAATAATAATAATAATAATATAAAATAAAATAATAATAAAAAAAAAGATAAATAAATAATTAAATAAATAAAAGTTGAGGAAAAGCAGGGGAGGAGCTAAGCCACTCAAGTTTGGCTCCCGGTCACCTTACCCACTTAACGGTCCGGTTCAGGAAAACCAAGGGGCTTAGTTAAAAAAAAAAGAAGAGAGAAAAAAAAAGAGGGAGGGCAGGGTGGGGGGCTAAGCCACTCAAGCTTGGCTCCCGGTCACCTTACCCACTTAAGGGTCCGGTTCAGGAAAACCAAGGGGCTTAGCAAAAAAAAAAAATAATAATAATAATATAAAATAAAATAATAATAAAAAAAAGATAAATAAATAATTAAATAAATAAAAGTTGAGGAAAAGCAGGGGAGGAGCTAAGCCACTCAAGCTTGGCTCCCGGTCACCTTACCCACTTAAGGGTCCGGTTCAGGAAAACCAAGGGGCTTAGTTAAAAAAAAAAAAAGTATGTAGGAGTCTCGCCTTCCCCCCCCCCCCCTGGGGGAAGTTCCCCCCTCGAGGGAAGTAAATTTTCATGATGGGTATCTTTCAAAAGAGCTCGCCAATACCTTTAAAACGAATAGTGTAACCATTGATCTGCGATAATTTGAAACAAAGTTATCGATTTTTTTTTTTTACTTTTAACGAAAAAAAACTTAGAAAAAAAATCTTTATATATATATATATATATATATATATATATATATATATTGAGAATAAAATGGACTTTTTTTTGGATATTTGGTGTTATACTACTTCTCTAATATGGAAATCGTCTGCATTATCATAAAAGATAATTTTTTTAAATAATAATTTTAATAAATTATTTTCCGCCCCCCTCACACAAAACTAATTATCATATAAAACTCTCCCGAAGCCTAATTTGAATTGTTTAACATAGGTTACATAACATCGTTATCTTATCTCTTAATCTCCAACCTGTATTTATAGCATTAAATTTCAGGGTAAGAGAAAGTCGTGTGAGTGGCGCACCAGATTATTTATATAGTACTGGGTGGTTATAATTAAATTAGAACCCGTTCTGCCTATTGGATTTTGATGAAATTTGGTATATACGTTATATGGATCATGGGGAAATGATTTCTTCAATAAAGAAAAATAGTCCAAATTTTAGCCACCAGGTGGCACTTCTCAAAGTTTCCTTATGCAAATTAATCAAACCTATAAAGAGAATTTCAGTCATAGCCAGAAAACCTTTCTACGTGCCTTTGCCATCGCTAATGCCCTTACAGAGGAAAAATCGAGTGTTACTGCAAAAAATGTTTTATCAGAACGTCAACAATAGCTTAGCTGCACTACATGAATATCTTCGTTTAACACGTTGAGCACCATGTCAGCCATCGATGGCTGACACTGAACTTTCCGTTTAGGCCACGTGAACCCCCGGTGGCTGACAGTGTCAAATATGTTATAAAGCAACATTAACTACCGAGGCTGACAGTGTAAAATATAATACAAAACTAAAAAAATTACATTGTTTTAAGTAATTACTAAAAATTTATTTAAAATTTACTTAATTTTTTTATTTGTTACAGGATTATGTCCTTAAGGAATTTTAATGAATTTTATTGAAACACGGTAAACATAACGCGCTTCTAAGCAGCACGCATAGCCTAACGGGATATTTCCTTAAGATTTCGTGTAACGCTCAGTGTGTTAAAGGGACTGCGATTGGGAAATCTGAAGAGACTCGAGACTTGGGTATGTTGCCAGGAAGAAGGCGGAATCGAGTTGCGAAGAAGTCATTGCTGCAGTTGAAAACAGCCTCCAGTCACCGCTATTCTTCATCAAGTGCGATGACACATGAGTTGGCGATTCCTTGTTCGACTGCACGAAAAACTCTGCGATCCATTTTAAAATGATATCCTTATAGGATCCACGTATGAAAATACTACAAGCTCAAAACCCCCAAACACCTCAGAATTTCCTTACCGATTTTGGCGAGAGTGGATGTTGATGACGCGTGGCGCTTGAAAATTCTATGGTCAGATGAGACGCACTTTTCTTTAGATAGAGCTGTGAATAATCTTAATTGCCGCATGTGGGTTGCTTCACCTCCCAATGTCTTGCACCAACAACCACTGCATTCTGATTACGTGACTGCATGGTGGGGATTTACTGCGAACTTTATTCTCGGACCATTTTTCTTTGAAATTGCCACTGCTCAAGGTTCTTTCGTGTGGGGAGTGTCTGCATTGCCGCAATTTTTGTCGCTTGAAGAATTCCCGTATAATACCAACTTAAAAGGTGCTCTGCCACAAGTGCACGGTACCGTGAATTCCTTCGACAGCAAGTCATTGCTACCTTACTTGAATGGTAATGATTGCAGACCACTGTCCTCGTGCAAGATGGAGCAACTCCCCACATTGGTCGCCAAGTCAAAGAACAGCTTTGTGCTACCTTTGGCGAAAATTGTGTAGTATCCAAAGGTCTTCCGGATGTCTAGCCCCCTCGTTCACCCGACTTAAATCCCTGCGATTTTTGGTTGTGGGGATTCCTAAAAAACCGTGTTTATATAGAAGAGGAATTAGGACTTTACCTGAGTTGAAAGCCAGCATTATACGCCATGTTGCTGAAATCCCTCGCGAGTTTTTTCGCGTTACCATTAAACACTCTATAATGCACTTTCAACGCGTAATTAATGTCAATGGAACACACCTTGAGCCCATTCTGTAACTGAATAAATTTTAATTTTTCTGATAGATTTTTTGTCTTTCTTTAAGTGCCACCATTTCCCCCTGATGGTCAAAATTTGATTTTTTTTTTTTTTTTTTTTTTTTTTTTGCTGGAACCGTTTTCTCGTGATCGATATAACATATGTACAAAATTTCATAAAAATCCTATAGGCAGAACGGGTTCTAGAGTGGTCTGAATTGGGTCACTTTAATTATAACCACCCTGTCCGTCTAAAACAAAATTAATTTAGAGTTGTATTACCATATTTAGAAGAGAAATTACCATGTATTACAACAACAACACAATAGAGATTTATAGAAATTTGATATTGAATATTGAATGTCACAAGTATTAACATATTCAAAAAAATTTATAAGATTTCGTTAAGAAAATAAAAGAGGAGGGGGATGATAGAGATAGAGAAACATGAGTTTCGTAATAATAATATTTTAAATGGAATTTGTGAGGGTTAAAGCTAATTGACTGCATTTAGGTCCTAAGCCTGGATAGAATGCTCTCTTGTGTGGGTTTTTCTAAGGGGTCCTAGCCCGTACTAAAGGGAGTATCGGAAAAAACATGGAAAACTCCAAACTACTAGGCCAACGACCTTGACATGTGATCGAGCCCGGAACTTCCCATCTACCAGCTTCGAGAGCAGAAGCTCTTGGTCATTAGCGGGGCTTTTTCAATAGATCATAAAGTATTTTTGAAGAATACACAAAGAATAAATAAATAAAAATTATGGTGTGTATAGTAAGAAAAAAAAGTAGCTTACGCTAGAACAATAACACATTATTTTTATTTCTTTATATCTGTATGAGACACAGATTTTAACATATTCAGATTTTTTATCCGGCACTTAAAAAAAAATACTTATAAAAATTAGCTATATTTGCATACGGTTGTCGTAAGAAAGAGCAAGCACCATAATCTGCTTAAATAATACAATTACATTGTACTTTTTCTTTTCTTAAAATAGTTTTTATGAAGATCATAGGTAACATTAAAAATTTCTACACAAATATGTTCTTTTTAAACAGTTCTTATATTAATAAACAAAAAGTAGTTTTAGTGCTATGTTTAAAAAAAAAATAATAATAATTGAAAATAAATAAAAAAGGTGAGTGACTGTTTTAGAACGAATACTGTTTTTACATTTATAATACATAAATAACCATCCAAATTTTATAAATAATGAAATATTTTTATAAAAATCTTAACTCGGAGCAATAAGAAGAACGTCCGAAAATGAAGCTTTAACAAAAAGTCAACAACTATAGAATAGAAATTTGAAAAATAATGCATACTTACATTTCTAAATGAATGATCATCATAAAGGGGACTTTAGTCATTATAAAGCTTTTTTTATATATAAATTAACATCTTAAAATAAAATTAAAAAAAAAAAAAAAAAAAAAAAAAAGGAGGAAGGAAAAGGAAAGGAAAATGAACGCATGGCCATTGAAATATAACAACATTAAGTGTAGTAAAATATTTCTTCAAAACTGTCTAAATTAAAAAAGCAAAATTCTAAATTTTATTTTATTTTATTTATTTATTTATTTATTTTATTTTATTTTACATTTATTTTATTTTTGCTTTTTGAAAAATTTAAAATGCTTCAGCCTTGCTAATTTTACGCTAAATTTTTATAAAACATCGCAGTGATATTTTATAGACTCTCAAATATACCTATGTATCTATTTTAGTTTTCGTCTAAATTTAAACTTTAAAACACAAATTGACATTTTTAAAGTTTTGGAATTCTCATGAAATTTCACCATTCAAACATAAAAATATTGCTTATAAATTAACTCGTCAAGTAATACACAATGTAATTTACAAAAATCGGCAAAGCTATAGAACATTTAAAAAAAAAAAAAAGACAAATTTTTGAATTTAAATATTTTAAATTTAAACAGTTTAAAAAATTAATAATATATTTATTTTTAGTAGTAGTATGACAGGACTACTGCTTTCATTCAGACATTTCACAAAATTGGTTCAAAGATATTAAATAAAAACCTCATTTTAACTGCAAAATTATTAAAAAGGAAAAATAAGTTGAAAAAAAAATAATAATAATTTTTTTTTTTTAAATGCGCGTTGATTTTTTCCAATATAAAAGGAAATAAATTTGTTTTTAAGTGAATAATAAGTATATATATATATATATATATATATATTATGTCAAAAAATGGTAGACAATAAACAGAATAATAGATTATAGAAGAACAGACAAACAAAAAATAAGTTTGTACTATGCAAAATAATTTTGGATTTATATATATATGTATATGTATGTATATATATAATTTTCTTTTTGTTAATATATATATATATATATATATATAAATTGATAATAATTTTACAAATATCTATAAAATATTTGAACTTAACATAAAGATTTAAGTAGGAAAAAAAAAAAAAAAATTCTTAACATGAAAAGCTTTTTATTGTAAAACCCTAAAAAGCTTTTTTTATTTTATTTTTTTTTTTTTTTTGCGAAGACATGCTATAAATAAATGAAAGTTTCAACACTAAGAAAATTTTAGAGAAAAATATAGATTTTTTTTTCCCACTCAAAAGCGGTTATCTGCTATAATATCTAATATATCTACTAATATCTAATATATCTAACTATAATTATTCATTAAGCCATAAATTTCATTTCTTTTAAAAATATTTTGAATATTTACAAATTTTCATCTCTTGTAAAAGTAAAATATCTGTGTTTTTCGCTAAAATTTTCTTAGTGTTGAAACTTTCATTTCTTTATACCATGTCTTTGCCACAAAAATATATATATAAATCGATGCAGCTCTCTCAGCTTTATGAAGTACATGCCTCCTGAAGAGTTTATACTTTAATTTTTAAGCATTTTTATCCAATTATTATTTCTGTGGTCCTTTAATTACTTTCTCCGTCATTAAGTTTAATGGTCCTTTTTTATTATTATTATTCATGTTGGCGTAAGTAATTTAAATTGTTTTTGTCTCTTATTGGTTCTTAATCTGTATCGCAACATTTTTGTGTCAATCTTACCTATATGTTACAATCAGTTCTATTTTTATTGTGTTGGTACTGTTTTGTATCTATTAATTGCTAAACATTAAGGTTAAATTTTATTACGATAACTATCATTTATATATATATATATATATATATATATATATATATATATATATATATATATATATATATATATATATATATATATATATATATATATAAACTTTTGAAAAAAGTTTTAAAATTAACTTGATAAAGAACTATGTATTTAGTTTAAATAAGACTGAACTTAGTATTGTTAAAATATTAATAAATAAAGATATGTTTGCAAATACACATGCTTTGATTTAATTAGAGATGTGACAAAATATAGATGTATAAAACATAATATTAAGGATATTCAAATTGACTCAAAGAATAATGAATATCTAGTTATTTTATTTATGAATAAATCCTATGATAATATAGATTTTAATAAAGTTATAAATAAAAATGAAAAATATTTCCCTATTAAAAACATAATTATTAAAAAGGCTTATAAATATAGTACTCCTATTGGAAGATTGCTATTTAATTATAACATTAAAATGGGTGATGAAAGATTGGAAACTTGTATTTGTGAAAATTTTAAACAATTTATTGACACACATCATAAACATATTATAACTGGTAATATGGATTTTATAGATTTAGTTTTACACAATAATACACTTAAGAATTTCATGAAAATGGGTACTAAATATAGATTAAATGTTACTAATTATATCAAAACTATAAAAAATCAGTTATATAAAGATATTGATAATTTTATTAAAAGTATTGCAGTTAAATATAATGAGGCTTTTAATGAATGGATTTTCTATGTAAAAAAAGATATTGATAAATTAAAATTTAATGTTATGAAGGGTTATATTAACAGAGATATTAAAGATGATATTAAAAAACTTCAAGAAAGCTTTATCATAACATATGTAGATAAAGCTGTGAGTAATTTTGCTATTATATGTAAAAAATATTATTTGGAAATGGTGGATAAAATTATGACAAACAATATATTATATGAAGAGTCTAAAATTGAAGATGAAAGGGAACTTGTAAATAGAATTAAAGCTAAAAATCTACAAATTGGAATTAAACTTACTAATGTGAATTTTCCTTTTATTTTTCTTATCCCTAAATTTCATAAAAATCCAGTAAAATTTAGAACAGTAACTTCTGCTTATAAAACATATAACGTTAAAGCAAATAAAAAACTACAACTACTTATTCAAAATGCTCTAGATCATACTAAAAATTCTATCATCCTTAAAAATAGTTATGACCTGATTGTTTATATGAAAAGTAAGAAGGTTAATAATGTTTTCACTTGGGATTTTGAAGATTTATTTAATAATATTAAAATAGATGATTTGATTAATTTTTTGAATATTTTCTATTATGAAAGTAATATAAAAGATAATATAGATTATAATAAATATAAAAAATTATACAGTTTGGTTCTAAAAGAAAATTATATTAATTATCATGGCAAATTTTATATTCAAAAACATGGCATTCCTCAGGGCTCAGTATCAAGTAACAGTTTAGCAAATATGTACTTACATACTTATGAAAATAATTTTAAATCTAATGAGGGCATTATAATTTACAGATATATTGATGATCTGATTGCATTTACCAGTACAAATTATGACACTAAAGTAATAACTAATTTTTATCCTTCTTATTTAAAACTCATTAGTACTAATTTTAATCCTTTAAAAGCAAATTTCTTGGACTTGGATATAGATATTGTGGATAATGAAATAATTACAACTATTTTTGATAAAAGAAATAATTTTAATTTTAATGTGATTAAATTGATTCATTGGAGCTCTAACATTAGTAAACTTATATACAGAAATATAATTTTAAACTATCTTAAACGCTATAAAACATTAATTTCAAATTATCATGACAAAATTAAAAATATTCAGGTTTTCTTTAATAGTGCTGTTGAAAGTGATTATCCTATAGATTTTTTACATAGTTATATTATAGAAAAATATTTAAAACATTTGAAATATAAATGATTTTTAATTTTCCTTTTAAATTTTCTATAATCCTTATTTTTCTTATATTTAGCTATAATAACTTTATTTATTGTTTTAATTTCTTTAATTTAATATAGATGGCGTTGTAATAAGTTTTTCAAAGATTCGTTTTCTGGTTAGCTGTCTTGCTGGCGTTATTATGAAATACATGCTAACGTATTTGTAAATGTTTGAGCATTTTCTGCCTTTCCCATATAAATTTTCTGCCTTTCCCATATAAGTTTTTGTCTTTTCCCTTTTATTTATTCATTTTATTTTATCCATCTTTTATTTAGCCATATTTGTGCTTTTTTATTAAACTGTCTGCCTAGGGGGAGAGTTTGATCAATAAAAGCATGCTTTAACCCCACACATATGTCTCAAGTCATATGGGGCATTTTTGATAGTTTAGTTCATTTATTTTAAGTTTTTGCTGTTAATTTTTCTTATGAATTGTTTCACATTAATTAATTTTCTCGTAAGTTTTTCTTTAGTTATTTTTGTTACTTATTTACAACTATCTTGACTGAAAACATATATTATATTTTCATATATATATATATATATATATATGTGTGTGTGTGTGTGTGTGTGTATGTATGTATGTATGTATATAATGCTTTTTAGGGCTTGACAAATTTTACAATAAAAAGCTTCTAATGTAAAAAATATTTTTGTTATTTAAATTTTTATTTTGTGCTTTTTAGTTACAAACAAATAAGCTTCTTAAAAAAACTAATCAAAATTTCTTAAGATACTGTGTAGACAATGAAAGATTTTTTTTTAAATCTGTTGACATCGTTTCTATTAAATATCTGGAAAAAAGTAACACATCGACCTTCGAGGATCGAACCCACGACCATCATGTTATCAGCATGACGCTCTAACCAAAAATCAAAGGAAATTTTAAAAAAGCCATAGAACATGCCAGAAAAATGTAACAAATATTTATAACAAAAAAGAATATTATTCTCGAATGCTTTTTAAAATATTTTGAATATTTAAACTTAGTCATATCATTTACAAAAGTGAAATAGCTATATTTTTCTTTAAAATTTTCTTATTGCTGAAGCTTTTATTTTTTATAGCATGTCTCTCCAAGAATAAATTTTTATTTTATGGCTCCACAATAACAAGCTCCCAGTGTTTTATTTTTTTTTTTTTTTTAATTTAATATTTATTTTGTGCTTTTTAATATTTTAAGAAAAGCTTCTTAAAAAAAAATCTTCAAACATTCTTAGGTTATTGTGTAGATAATGAATTTTTTTCTTTTATCAAGTGACACCTTTTCTATTAATTACCTACAAAAATTAACACGCCGGCACTTCGAGAATCGAACTCGCGATCTTCACATTACCAACCTGACGCTTTAACTAACTGAGCCAACAAGAGACGAACAGAACTGCTTACTTTAATTTAAAGTGGAGGCGGCTTGTTTTTTAGCGTGACACGAAGACGCGATGACAAAATCCAATTTCAATAAAAAGCTTCAATTATTTTTTGAATATTTTCCATAATTTTGTTTTAATGAACATGTATACAAACTTTCTTAATTTTAAAACGATAATTTTAAAAAAGAGCTTTATAAAATCCCCCCATTTATCTGTGTACATTCAGACCTAAATACACATGATTTCGCATATTTCAAATATTTTCTTAACGATAAATATTTTCATTCACTAAATAAATAAATCTAAGTACAATGAAAACAATTTAAAGTTGCCACTCTAAATTTCTATTTATCTCAAAGCAATTTAAAATATTTATGCAGAAATCTGTTCCCAACTTAAAAGATTAAAAATTGTTCATTTACATTCAAATGATATTTAACCTTTGGAAAACGGAGTTTATAAAATGTCACGTCTCAGATGAGAAGCTTCTATTTCGTTCAAATGAAACGAAGAGCTTTGTTGGTTTTTAGCCAGTGACTCAATTCGAATTTCAATTAGTCTGGAAGAAAGTATCTAAAAACATGGCCTTAGAAAAGCAATTAAGTTGGAAATTTAATACAAAAAATAAAGTGCGGAAAAAGGGGGAATTACATTAGTTCAACTGCGTTTTGAATTTAAATGTTTTAGCGGTTGTATTTCAAAACATCTTTCAAGTGCTTGTAAGAGAATACAAAGAAAGATCTTTAAAAAAATATAAATTGAATATCAAAATTTTCAGTAACTCAAGCATTTTTTTTTTTTTTTTTTTTTTTTTAAGATATAATTAATTTTAAACCCTGAATAATTATTTCAACAAACAAAAGGTATAATAGCTGCTGAACTAAAAGTAAATATTGACACTTTGTATAAGAAATATTGATTGGGTATATTTAACTTGAAATAATCAATTTTTTAAACGATGTTAAAGTACATCGAGTAAAAATGATCGTATAGCTGGTTCAAGTCTTTGTCTTCTAATTCTTAGAGAAAATTTTAAAATAATTACTTGAAACAGAAACAAATTGTTCAATGTAAAGATCATTAGTTTTAACGTATTTATTTATTAATTCCGTTTTTATTTCTTATCTTATTTTATTTATTTGTAATATTATTATTATTCTATTTATTTTATTTACTTTATGTTTTTTATTAACTATTTTATATTAAATATTCCGTACAACACAATGCTATTTTACCATGTTTTTATTAACTTCTATTCTTGTTTGTTTGTTTGTTTGTTTGTCCGGTACAAATCTTGCAATCGAATTTTAACTAACTTCCCTACTAGCTAGACACTTGAAACTTTCACAGTAGCTCAGAACCCGGTGACAACACAATACCTCTAAGTCCGATTTTCGAATTTTTGATTAGTTTTCTTATAATTAATTAAAATATGAAAATAATAACTTCCTAATAGCGTTAAAATAGCCATTAAAATATTAGCTATAATTTCATTGCTGCCAAAAGAAAATTTACGAGTTTATTTTCTTTCGACGTAAAAATAAATACATTTAATTAAACGTGAACGTTAAAAAATTATAAAAAGTTAAATTATGCATCTCACAAAAATTGACGTCATTGTTATTTTAAAAATTTTATGCACATTGATAAGAGCTCTATGATTCGTCAGAAAATTTAAAACATGGTTTACAAAAGTTTTTTTTTATCTTATAATTATTTAAATTTCTTAGATATTAACAGTCGTAAGTTTAATTTGTTTTAGAAATTTTTGATAAAATCTGTTTCATTTTCATTTTTTCCGATTCCATTCCTAGAATAATTTAAAAACAAATTAAGCAAAATAAATAACAGATCGCTCGAATTACTGTTTCTCAAAAATAGTGGCATCTCGTCTCTTGGACAACATTTGCTCCCAAAAACTTTTCTTCAAGAAAATTGCTTTAAAATTCGTAATTTGAAAGACCTTGGGTGTTTGTTAAATTATCATTCACTTTTCTGAAACACAATAAAATCTTTTTCTGAAAAAATAGAACCGACTCCAAAAAGCAACTACTATTCGAACGACTAAAAAAAAAAAAAAAGGCATAAAATAGAACTGTAAATTGCGCCTAAAAGTATAAAATAATTTCCTTCGCCAAACAAACTAAACAGTATAATTAAACATAACTTTTGAAGTCGGCGCAAAATTAAATAAAATTTAATTTATTTTTAAAGATTTGTTTTCAGACCGGTAGCTACAAATGCTGTTGTCTCGAATGATCCATTTTCATGTTTCCTTTATTATTTTATCCCTGTATACAATTAGTCCATTAATAACATCTACATATAACAGTAAACATTCTTCGCAATTCGGTATTTATGTTTCTACGAAATTGCTAAAGTTTTCTTTGCAAACTTGGTAAAACTTTGATCACTATCATCCTTGGCGGCTTTTGGATTTGGCGATCAAAACGTAGTGCAAAAATATACACGCGAGATGTATAATTTTATAATATATATTGTACGAAGAATTGTTTCGTATTCTTGATTGTTATCTTAATATACCTAACAATGATTTCTCAAAGGAATTAAATATGTTTACTGATATAATTTGGCGATTTGTTTTCACCAAGGGCGCCAGATACCAACAGTTCCGTAAACTTTTGCAGTTTACGAAATCTTATTTGTTTACTTGAATCAAAGTAGTTTTCCGCTGTGTTTTGTAGATGCTAAAGTGAGATATATATTTTGAATAGAACATGGTTTTTGTATTGAATAAAGGTATGAATTTTTATTTAATTTTGCGTCGATTTCAAAATTTATGTTTAATTGTAGTGTTTAGGTTGTTTGGCGAAGGAAATTATTTTATACTTTTAGGCGCAATTTACAGTTCCATTTTATGTCAATTTTCTTTTATTTTTAGTTGTTTGAATAGTAGTAGCTTTTTGGAATCTGTTCTATTTTTTTCACAAAAATATTTTATTTTTTTCTTTTCAGTGAAAATTTATTCATGTAGCAGAACATCAGAAGACGTTCGACAGCGGTTTCACAAATCACAACCCACAAGAAAAATGACACAACTCAAAAAATGGTAATTTCGAGTTTTTGTCACTGAAAAATATATGAAATGCCCCCAACGTGAACAAAAAACGTTACATATTCATCTAAATAATTATCCACTCGAGAGACAGTTGTATCAGTTTTATTCTAGTCAAAGCCTTATCTTTAAGTTGATTTTTCTTAAATACTGCGTTTTTAAGTTGTGTCACTATTCTTGGCTTTATCGGATATGAGAAAAACTATCTATTGAATGACCACACATTAAATTAAAAAGCCTTTAGAAATGTAAAGAACGGATACGCTGTATTCATAACCAAAAATTCGGTTAGAGATGTATTGAACTTTACAGTGAATATGTGTCACCCGCTATGTTGGAATATGTGCAGCGTAAAGTTCAAACAAAAATCAAAATATGCGTTGCAGCTGACGGAAAGAAGTTTCAACATCGAAATAAAGGGGTTTTTTATTTGTTTACAGTATAGAAACTGGGAACAAACAGATGCACATTTAAACATTCTGTTTTTAACATTTATGTCTACAAGGTGTCTTTTCGTGACTAAATCACAACTTTGTGATTTACCTTTTCTTTCCTACCTTCTATTGTTTTCGAGGTAGAACCGCTAACTCCGCTATCTTCGCACCAGGCGGCGCTGTAAGCGGTCACATCTTGTAGCACATGGCCACTTTACGATACTTACATATTACCTTGTGTGGAGGCAACCGTTCAGCAGTTAGAGTGAAAACGGACTTTTGTGAATACCCTGTAATTTGTTTAGATATTAATGAAATCATAATGAGACCTGTTTCAGGTCAAGATGTTTACGACAACAAAAAAAAAGTATTAAAATTAAAGCATTTCTTACGTAGTTATAAGCTAACAAATCTCAACAACGCAACAAAAAACATGGTTTCAATTGAGAACCTCCTCCTTTATTATGAAGTCGGTTTAAAACGTCTATACATTAATTTATATAACTGCTTACAATAACCATACTTTGAATTTTACTTAGCATAAATGTCACCCGCTACGTTACAACGTATGCAATGTCGTTGAAGTGTGCATAAAATATTAAATTGCGGACAAACAAATGCACGTTTATATCATTCTATTTTTAGCATTAATGTCTACAAACTGTCTTTTCGTCCTAAATCGATGATATCCTGTAACACACACACTTTCTAATTCACTTTTTTTTTCCTATCTTGAACTGTTTTCGAGATAGGAACGCTAGTTCTGCTGTTTTTCACCAGATGGCGCTGTAGGCGGTTGAATCGCGTTGCGCATGACCACTTTACTATACCACATACCACTTTTATGACTATAGCGGCAGACGTTCAGCGGTTAAAAGAGTAAGGACTGACTTTTTTGGACACCCTGTATTTTCTTTTGATCGTAAAGATATTACAATGGGACCTATTTTAGACCAAGACCTTTACAACAAAACAAGAAGTATCAAAATCGGAGCATCTGTTCAGAAGTTATGAGCTAACAAACAAAAAAAAACTAATTGGCATAGGTGGACTCTGCTCAGTTCCTCATCATATGTATATTCTCATAAATTTCTTGTACAGGACATATTATATTCATGTTAAAAGAAATGAATTTGAATAAACGCTTGACACAGTAACAGAACAAAATCCCCGCCTAATAGGCCACCCACCATTCAGTTCGATATATTTACCTTATTCTAATCTATTAATTTATTTTATTGGGATCAATTTCGTAGTTTATTTTCATGCTACTATTTCCAATGCAACTTTCCCAAAAATGCATATTTATATGAAATATCGCCCCATTTTGCTATGTTGATAAAATCTTAACTTTCGAATAACTTACGAAATTTTCCTATTAGAATATTTGTAGTCAATCATGTTCATGCAAGTATCATAAATGTTATTTTGAAATTGTCTGATTTATTTATAATCCTCAAAATGGACGTTTATGCTCGATTTTGCCTTATTCTGCCATTTTAAGTAAATCGTAAATTCCAAATAACTTACGAATTTTTTAAATTGGAAAATTCGTACTCTATGGTATTCATGTCAGTATCCAAAATAGTATTTCAAAAGTGGTCTAACATCTTTATGATGAAAATATCCCTCAAGATTGACGTTTGTGTAAAATTTTGCCCTATTTTGTTATGATAAGAAATTCGTAAAATTCTAATAACTTACGAAATTTTTATATTGGAAAATTCATAGTCAATAATATTCAAGCCAGTATCCTAAATAATATTTCTAAAGTAATCTGACATCTTTACGATGAAAATATTCCTAAAAATTGACGTTTATACGAAATTTTGTCCTATTCTGCCCTGTTAAGAAATTCGTAAACATCCAATAACTTGCGAATTTTTTAAAGTAGCATGTTTATAGTAACTGATGTTCCTTCCGGCATCAAAACTGATATTTTAAAACTGGTCTGACATCTTTACAGCAAAAATTTTTCATTTAATGCACGTTTAAGTGAAATTTTGTCCTATTCTCCTATGTTAAGAAAATTATAAATTTCAAATAACTTACGAAGTTTTTTAATTCGAATGTTGCAAATAAATAGGGTTCTTGCCAGTGTCGAAAGTAATATTTTAAAACTGGTCTGACCTCTCTGCGATCATTTGTTCATGAGATATCGTGTAAACAGACTAACAAACTAACGGACTAACACACTAACGGACTAACGGACTAACACACTAACAGACACCCTACAGACAGACACCATACAAATTTTGTCATTTTCGAGTTCCTCACACCTGAAAACGTGCAAAAAAGTCAAAAAACGGAGGTCGAAAATTTTCACGATTACCTAAGTTCCCCATACCTATAGTATGATGGTAAACTAAAAATATACGGTCTGAATTGAGAACCTCCTCCTTTTTGAAGTCTGTTTAAAAAATGCTTGAAACACTCAGGAAGTCAACATATTTTGGAACTATTAATTTAACGAATATAATTAAAAACATGTTGCATCTCTTATAACCATTTAGTCATGTAGTGGATACCTGTTTCATAAAACCTTTAATAGTTCATGGTTAGATAATTGAATCGTTTAACATGTCCTGAGTTGTAATATACTGCAGAATATTAGCAGTTTAAACGCCTTGCTGTCAAATGAATTTCAAAAGCCATGAGTGAGTCTGATCGTAAGTGATTATAGTGATACTTCCGTGGTAAAGTTTTTTGAGTTAAAAAAATCTCAATATTACAAGGCAGTAAAAACATCCTACTGACAGAAAGCAATTTATTAATGATTTATTTAAATATAGTGGAATGCAGTCAATAACTCTGCTCAAATCGAAATATCTGATAAATAAAACTTTTTAATATCCAATTTAAATCGAAATATTTTCTTTAGTTTCTTAATTTTTTGCTATTATTACATACTGATAATAACCACAGCTACCAACTCTTCCGTTTTTCCAGGGGAACTTCAGACAAGAAAAAAAAAATTTGTAATCTATTTAATCGTAGAAAAAAAGTATGACAGATTTCTATTTAGAAATAGTGCTCATAAATCTGATTTAAAAAATCTAGAGTGACTCCACTCGACATTCCGAACATTAAGTAATTAATTGTTGTTTAAATAAATTAAAGTAAGAAAAGTCCTTAAGTAAACAAAAGAGAAAATTACAATAGGGTGTTTGAAGGTTCTACCGAATAGTATGTTGATTAGTGGATCGTAATATATTCAAATTCTTTCATGAGTCCCTGTAAAAGAACTATAAATGGTAAACTCTGTAGACCTATTATAAGAGTGGACGGAGCATTCCATTATTAAGGGAATACAAGAAAGGGTGCAAAGATGAAACCATGTGAATGTTGAAAAAGGTTACCTTTTTTGGCATTTACCGCGTTATTGGCAATTTTTTGTTTTGAATATAAATATATATTATATTTTATTATTATTATTAAAAGATACAACAAGCAAAACTAGTGTAAAATATTACAGCTGCTGAAATTTATTTTTACTTTGTTATTAACATCTAACAAAGTTCAAAAGTTTTTATAACTTTGGTTTGTCTATACTCGTTTTAACTCTCATAAATAATTATGGACATTTTTAAAGTAATGTAAGATATAATATAGTTAAACTAATTCAATTTAGAGAAATAAGTATAGAAATTATAAACATTTTATAAAAATAATTACTTAAAAAGAACGAAATAATAAAATATTTAAAAAAATCTTACATGTGAAATAAAATCCTTATTTAACATATCTTCTAGGTTTTTTAAGTACATCTAATTACTATTTCTTGCTATAAAATTCTTTTTAAATTCAAAACAATCTAACTTTTAAAGTGAAATAAAAATTTTAAAAAGAACTTTCAAAGAAAAAGGGAAAGTATCGTCTGTTTAATAAAAAGCAGACTTTAGAGCATGGCCAGTAAATTTCAATATTGGCCAGTTTGGCTTCCTGTAGATCAACATTCACATGACCTTTTTATGAGTTATCTTTGCCACTTAAAAAAGTTGCCACTGTCCCGTCCACTCTTATAATAGGTCTAACTAAGGTATGGTAAACTCACAATATCAAATATTTATCTGTTTTTTCTTTTGTTTCAAAATAATTTAACATTATTAAAGCGAATTTTTAAAAGTCTGAGCCCATAGGAATATTCAACGTATAAAAGTTTCGTTTTTGTATAACGGTTAAAAAAACTGCATCCTACATTTATGTAAATCTGTATGATTCTTGAAATAATAACCTATAACATGCAACCAATTTCTATCTTAATCGAATGTAGAGCTTACAAGGAAACATTCAAAAGGTGTCGTCTTTAAAAAATATTGAAAAAATATATGTTATTCTACTCTTCATAAAACACCAGGAAGTGAAAAAATTATCGGCTGAAATGAATTACAGCGACCACAAAAAATTATCAAAATTAAGCATATTTGGCGGTTTAGCGCTGTTAGGTGTTCAGTTCGCTAGCACCGATATTGCCGTGTACGAACAGAACCGTGTTTTGTTTCTCCGCCAAGTACTCAAAATCAGTCGCCTAACAATGTGAAATCGCCGAATACGCTTAATTTTGATAATTTTTTGTGGTCGCTGTAATTAATTTCAGCCGATAATTTTTTTCACTTTCTTGTGTTTTAGGAAGAGTAGAATCACATATATTTTTCTCAATATTTTTTGAAGATGACACCTTTTGAATGTTTCCTTGTTAGACGCTAGCGCCATTCAAATAATTTGAGTCCATTGGTCATAATGATAAAGAATTTTTCACTGTATCCCTGTAAAATATTGTGAAGAATTTTTCCCTGCAGTTTCTTTTTTTTTTTCTTTTCTTTTTTTTTTTTTTTTTTTTTCTTGTGTGTGTGTGTGTGTGTGTGTTTGTTTTCATTGTGTTCTTATATATCCCATACTCATCAAAATCCACTCAATCAATGTGCGATATGATGGCCTATGAAATATTTATCAACTTTCAACTGAATCGATTAAAGCGCTTAACATGTTTGCACTTCAAAGAATTTGAGCCCATAGGTCATAATGATAAAGAATTTTTCCTTGTGTTCCTGCAAAACTCCACAAGTGTTAGATTCACCAAAATGTATAAGTTCGTGCGATGGTGACATAAAACATGTATATGAATGTTCAGCTCATTCGAATAAGGCATTTAGAGGCTATTGCACTTTAATTGATTTGAGCCCATGGCCATTATGATGATTTTTTTTTTTTTTTTTTTTTTTTTTTTTTTTTTACGCCTCTATTTAAAAAAAGAAAAAAGAAAAAAAAACTGTAAGCGCTAGATTTCCCAAAATCTATACAGTTTGTGGTAGGTGATCTATAACATATGTACCAACAGCTCAATCTGTCAAAGCGTTTAAATATTATCGAGTTTACTCTCTCTCTCTCTCTCTCTCTCTCACACACACACACACACATGCATACATAACCGTAAAAATAGCTAAAATGAATTCCGGAGACCTCAAAACAGATAAATACACCAAAATCTCAAAGCCAAAATTTTTCTTGATTACAATAATTTCTTTATATAATGCATATTCGTAAAATAAAAATAGAAAGGTTGCCAGCTCTGTCACCCAGTTTTAGACACAAAAATATATTACATTGAAATTTTTTAAACTGTCGTAAAACAAACACTAAAATTATAAATAGATGCTTTAAAACCAAGATTTCAAACGCGCCCACATACACAAAAAAAAAAAACAGGCGGGTTTTTCCTTTGGATTTACCCACTTGAAAAAAAAAAAACAATAAAACCCACCCTCAAGTGGGTTTTATTGGGTTTTTGAATCTAATAAAATTTTTCGCTTTTTAAAAAACAGTTTATTATTTTTTTACTTATATATTTTTACTTGACATTATTACTTATATATATATATAATAAACGTATTTTATATGTAATATAATAATTATATATATAATTATGTATATATCTGCATAACATAGTGTATCATATCAATGATATAAATGACAGTTTGAAATTATGTAAATCTTTTTCAACTTCAAAATTTCTTTTCATTTCAACCGTCTTAATTATATATATAATTATTATGTATATATATACATAACATAGAGTATCATATTAGTGATATGCGTATATACCAGCTTGAAATTACGTAATTATTTTTCAACTTTGTTAGAAAAATTCCTTCTCATTTTAACCATCTATCTGCAATATCTCTTTTAAACGAAACAGTTTTGAAAAAAGAAAGATTAGAATAAATGAACAAAATTGCAAACCATTTTTGTATTTGTAAGTCATGATGTAAATAATATTAATAATAATAATACTTTGTCTAAAATTCTAAGGATTTAACAAAAAATATTAAACTAACAAATATAATATAATATAAACTTATACAACAAATATAATATATATCCACTATATGTAATATATGGTGGATATAATATATATGTATATATCCACAAAGATAAAACTTTCACAAAAATATTTTGTTTTTGCGAAAAAAGGGGTCTCAAAAATTAAAACCTGGATCAACTTCTGACACGTAAGTGTAAAAATGCAGGCAGTGAAAACTTTGTTTTGTATTCCTTTATTAACACGTTGATCGCCACGCGAATTCATAATAAAATCCATTAAAATTCCTTAATTATATTATCATGTAATAAATAAAAATTAAGTAAATTTTAAATAAATTTTAAGTAATTACTTGAAACAGTGTAATATTTTTAGTTTTATATTATATTTTACACTGTCAACCACTGATGGTTGACGCGGTTTTATATCATATTTGACACTGTCAGTCACCGATGGCTGACATGGCGATCAACGTGTTAAATAACTTTTCAAATATGAATAAAATATGTCAGTATCAATATTAACAAAAATTTAAAAAAAAAATTGCATACTTTTTTCTTATTTTAGCCATGTAAAATTGCATAATTTTTTGTAATATGAAAATCGTACATGGAATTTTTAGCACTTAAATTTGACATAGTTTAAACAATAATTTTGGTATAGTTTAAATACTGTGGATCATTTTCAATGCCAATCAAGTGATTTTTGCAAAAGTTAATGCACATTATTAAACTAGTATTAAAATTATTTTCGATAATGTTTTAAGAAAATACTAAATGTAAATGCAGTTATTATTTAATTAAATTAATTTTTCTTAGCAGTGAGTATAAAATACAACTAAGAAACGTAATTAAAAGTTATGAAAGCATTATAGAAGTTGCGTAAATAAAAGTTTTTGCTATTTTGCTTTACACAGGCCTACAAAATTGAAGTTGACAAAATTTGAGTTGATGATTTTAGCTGACTTTATGTTTTTTGATGTGCTCAAACTGAAAATGCAGCCCATTTTTCTCCATTACGTACAGATTTTTGCCAATACAGGGTGCTTACCGACACAATACCATATACCGACACACTTACCATATAATTATATTGGTGGAAGAGTAATGGAAGAAAGTATGTAGGTAGGCACCCTGTATTGGAAAAATCAATACGTGATAGAGAAAAACTGACTTCATTTTCAGTTTCAGCACACCAAAAAACATAAAGATCAGTCAAAATTATAAAATAAAAATTTTACATGTCGACCTATGTTATCAGTGTACAACTAGCATTCTATTAGTATTAAGACTCAAATGCAGAGTTCTCAGCAATCACTATTTTGAATACTACTTTTTGCTATAGTAATATTCATTAAACATCGGTAGTATATATTTTCAAAAGAATTTACAAAGATTGCTATATATAAAGTGGTTTACAAAATAGTGACTGTTGAAAACCCAGCAAATGGCTTAATAAGTTTATTAATTTTGCAATGAAGTCTATTTTAATTATAACAATTAATTTTCAGGGATATTTTTTTACTACATTTTAGAATATTTTCTATAAAAAAAAAAAAAAGAAAAAAGAAAAAAGAAAAAAAGAAAGAACGAAAAGAAATGAAAGAAAAAAAAGTGGAGGGGAGGGAGAGAGAGAGGGGGGGAGGGAGGGAGGGAGGGGTGAATTATAGTAAATAGTAAGGCATTATAGACGAATTATTTTGTGATAAATGCGTATTTTCCTTACTTGAAAATTGTAGATCTGAAATTTCAGTATTTAACTTTGAATGCATCCCTTTTCCTCAAAGTGTTTTATGCTTTTAAAATTAAGAAAGAAAAAAACACTGCAAATGTTATTTAAAGTTTTACCGAATGTAAATTTTTTCAATCTTTTGCAATACTATGGATATATGTTTTCTAATGATGCTATCATTTTCCCAATCCACTTCTAACAGGGTAAATGTTAATATGGGATTTATAACAGACTGGTGACTAATGAGAGGCAGTTTGTTCAAAACTTAGACTAGAAAATTTGCGTAATATTTCAATAAACAATGAATATTTTATGTAATGGAAAGAAAAATTCCTGTATTTCACACAGAGAAACAAGAGGCATCATATTTTTTATTCATGTAAATTTATTAATCAAACACATATCATCATTTCACACCAAAACATTTCTTCTTTATCGAAGGATATATCGTGACAAAATATTTCACCTAGTTCAAGGTAAAAGAGCATTTTCTGGAATCCCACAGCGTTGATAGGAAGTCACCCATGTACGCCGCACGAAATGCAAATTGGAGACGGTTCCTTGCTGTTATGATCCCTGGAAATGACATGGAAAAGCAGATAACGTGAATTTATGAGTATCCATTGCATGTGTATAATACGAGTTTTTATCTAAAATAATGAGCATAACGTAACAATGATTGACTGTGTCAAAAAATAATTCAGGGACGAAGATGTCAATGATTAATTTTTCAGGATAAGTAGCATTCGTTATGCATTCATGAATCTCAAAAATTCGCCAATGTCTTTCGCTACTGTAATAGCGGAATTTATTGTTAGCCGGCTTAATTTTAAGCTTGACTTAATATCTTTCTTTCAGTAACAAATTATTTATTTCTACTTTATTCATATAATTATAGAAAAATGTATTAGGAATCCTAAAAATTTTCGACTTCATATTTTCAATAGATTTATCCGTCTTAAAACGTCTAGAATATAATTTCTAGAGAATGTCTGTAAGTCTGTGTGAGTGATAAAAATTTTGTGGCAGATTTAGATCAATAACTAACGCAAAGAATGTTATAAAATTTATATTTATATGCACCTTGACATAAATTGACGTCACCTATCGTATCGTCCAACAGGTAGCATTGCTCTACTGTACTTTTTCCTCATTTACAAAAGGGCTGTATTTCAACTTCTAAGGTGCATAATTCAACAAAATTTAATATGTGAAAGGACCATTATAAAACTATACTTATTCAATTTGATACATATCAGTCGATGGGTGACCCTGCTATGCTATAATTTTCCTCAATTACAAGAATGGTACACCTCAACTTCTATCGCGGGGAAATACTCAAAATTGGAGCCCACCAGTGGCCGAGCGGTTCTGAACTCAAAGCTGGTAGACGTGAGGTGCCGGGTTCAATCGCAGGTCATACTCGTCGGTCCAGCCGTTCGGAGTTTTCCGTGATTTTCTCCTAAACTTGCGTAAATACGGGCTGTGACCCCTTAGAAAGGCCCCCATAGAGGGCACTCCCCCTCAGGCCAAGGACCCTATTACAGTCAATCGGTCTTAATCCCCTCAACCAACCAACCAACCTAAAATTGGATAATGAGAGATGAATATCATGAAAAATTATGTGATTCAACTTAGATATGGCCAACAAGTAACACTTCTATTACTCATCTTCTGTGATTTTCCATATGGTTATAACTCAGAATCTGTTAATATGCAGAAATCTGCAATGGTAAAATCTTTATTGCGAGAAGCTATGTTGATTAAATTGTTAGGCATGTTAACAGGTAGGTGGCGCTGTTGTTTAAAATGACATGGAAGAAAGTTTTGTAATGGTCACAACAGATAACTTCATTACTTGTTGAAAGACCATTTATTAATATCGTAATTATTATTCTTATTATTCTTATTTTTGTTGTTGAAGTTATTATTATATTTGTAGATAATAGTTATAGAAAGAAAATAAACAAGGAATTCATGAAAAAACTGACTTTGATAAATTTCAATTTACTTCTAAATGCTACAGCTTATTATATCACGATGAACATTTTTTCCGACTTTTGAGAGAAAAGTCTTAAAACAGGTTGCTTTCTATGTATAATTGTTTTGTTTTTTCAATTCAAAAAGCTGGCTATTTTTACTGCCTTCTATGTTCAATAGAAGAAAATACTGAATTCATAAAATTTATCGACTTCTGGTTTTCGATGGATTTATAGTTTTGAGAATTCCGGTGTATTTATTGTTTGGAAATTCAAGAACATGACCAATTTTAGAAAATGCCGACCTGTCTATGTGAAACAAAAAGTTTTTGTGACAATTCTAGATCAAGAACTAAGGAACAGAATTCAATGGAAAGTTATACCCTAGCAGCATTGATCCATGGTATTTTGTTCGGTCTTTCATCGATTTCTCGAAATTTGCTCAAGTAATAACAAGGATATATCATTTCGATCAGTATCTAAAGTCGGTTTTCGATGAGGAAATTTCACCGAAAAAAGATATCGAACCGATAACAAATCATGAGAAAATTTGATAGAAATCATGACTTTCCATCGGATTTTCATCGGATCAGCTTCTAAAATTCATCGGTTTCGCGATCATCGGATTCAACTATTCCCGATGAGACATTTTAGATGAACTCTTGATCAGATTAATCGCTCTTGATGAGACTTCGAGTATCGGCCGTTCACAAGTTCATTGCGGTCGTCGATGACAGGCCGATTAAATTTTGCTACTGGAGTATTTAGTTGCGCCATGACATAATTTTCAATATAACAGTACAGGACAAAATGTCGTATAAATATACACATTTAGGATTACTTTTAACCAGCCATTGTGAAACTAAAAATTTTTATGCATAAATGTAATAAAAAATATATAAACCACTTTTAAACACGTAGTATATAAAATTTTTATTAAAAATGCACACAAAGCTTTTCGCTACTATTACGTAGCATCTTCAAGTGATGTTATTTAACATAAGAGTTAGACAGCATTATATATATATATATATATCGAAGTAGTTTTATACGGTTAAAGTTAAAAAATAAGTCTTGTACACAACATGAGTCACTTGAGATCCGTTGGTGTCACAAACTTGCAAAACTTGCAAAAAAACACTGATAAACAAATATTGCAGCATTCCAAGATTATCTGTAGCATAGTTACGTAATTTTCAGAAAAAAGGTTAAGTTCACAGCAGGTCACATTAGAGCTACATGGCCAAAATATTCTTGTAGAAGCAAAAACAAATCTTGAGCAGGAAGACTGGAGGTTTCAATAATAGTTGGCAGCGAAGTTACGAAGTAAAATGTAGTTATGAGGCAAGGTTAAGTTCAAAAGAAATGTCACGCTGGTTTTACATGTCGATATTATCTGTAGGAACAAACTTTAAAGGAATACAATGGAAACTTGAAAAATGGATGTCAACTAAAAAAATATATATAAATTTCATAAATTTTTATTAACATAACGTGTGCCAGATTTTATGAAGAGATGCAGAATCCTTAAAATTAATAACTCTATTGCATTTAATGATATTTATTGTTTCTGTCAGGAGAAGGTCTTGAAAATCTCGAGGAGCCGAAATTATTTCGGCCTGGGACCACAAAGGAATAGCATTAGAATTATCGTAAAGAAATTCAACCAGTCTTTACGATAATCCTAATACTGTTCCTGTGTGGTACCAGGCCGAAATAATTTTGGCTCCTCGAGATTTTCAAGACCTTCTCCTGACAGAAGCAATAAATATCATTAAATTCAGTAGAGTTATTAATTTTAAGGATTCTGCATCTCTTCATAAAATCTGGCACACGTTATGTTAATAAAAATTTATGAAATTTGTATATATATATATATATATATATATATATATATATATATATATATATATATATATATATATTTAGTTGACATCCATTTTTCAAGTTTCCATTGTATTCCCTTAAAGTTTGTTTCTACAGATAATATCGATATGTAAAACTAGTGTGACCTTTCTTGAACTTAACTTTGCCTCATAACCAGGGCCTCCAAATTTAGGGGGCCTCATTTCCAAAAATTGAGAAGTACAAATTTCTTCATTATATGTGTATTAAAAACAAAAATTGATTAATTTTTTCTTTCTATATTTTATTAGAGAGCTTAAACAATTATAAAATTTTGTGACTAATTTCCTACACATTGGCTGATTAATGTGCTACATTTTTTCATTTGTCTTGAACATGAAACTAATAATTTTGTTATAGGTTGCTATAAAAAAAAAAAAAAAAAAAAAAAAAAATGAGGAAATAGAAGGCATAATTGAAGGAAAAAATTAAAAAACGCACTATTTTTATTTATTTATTTTTGATTGTGAGAATGGATCCTTTTGGTGAGCTCTTTAGAGCAGGGTATGGGGGCCTACGAATAGCATCAGTGCCCCGGGTCTTCAAAAAGCATAGTCGGGCCCTGCTCATAACTGCATATTACTTCGTAACTTCGCTGCAAATTATTATTGAAACCTTCAGTCTTCCTGCTCAAGATTTGTTTTTGCTTCTACAAGAATTTTTTGGCCATGTAGCTCTAATGTGACCTGCTGTGAACTTAACCTTTTTTCTGAAAATTACGTAACTACGCTACAGATAATCTTGGAATGCTGTAATATTCGTTTATCAGTGTTTTTTTTTTTTTTTTTTTTTTTTTTTTGCAAGTTTTGCTACGTAACCCTGTGTGACACCAACTGATCTCAAGTGACTCATGTTGTGTACAAAACTTATTTTTTAACTTTAACCGTATAAAACTACTTCGATATATATATAATGCTGTCTACTCTTATGTTAAATGACATAACCTGATGATGCTACGTAATAATAACGAAAAGCTTTGTGTGCATTTTTTTTTTTTAATGTATATACGTGTTTAAAAGCAGTTTATATATTTTTTAATATGTTAACACGTGAAATCATTGCAAATTTTAAACTTTTAGTTGTTTTTAATTTTAATTAATAATAGTAATAGTCAACCAGTGTAAAATATTTCTTCGATCTCCTTTAAAACGATTAGTTGAATCATATATCTGTAATAAATTAAATCAAAGTTAACTTTTTTTTCCGTACAAAAGAAAAAAAAACTGAAAAATGTGTATTATTTCAGATGTCGTGTCTGTGATACAAAATTGACTTTCTTTCGACATTTAGGCCAATGCCAGTCGAGCGTCAATTGCATACGCATGGTCTCAGCACTTAAAACAATGTGCATGCGGTTGTTGAAAAAAAAAAAAAAAAAAAGAGCGCGCGCTGAGAAGATAGTTTGACGGATAATTTCATTGGCAATATAGTCAGAGTTACAGTTCGAAAATGTTTTCTTTTTTCGTGACATGGATGGTTTGTTGCAATACCCTTCAGCGTATCGCAGCAAACCATAAACTCTTGGCAAACTTGTGAATAAGTTCCATGAGGTCATAAATGGTGTCCCGGGTCGTAGCAAACGTACTTGTTTGTTTACTACAGTGTGTCTATAAAATACTTAAGCATACATTGAGTCGTAACTTTTGAAACGATAATAGTATGTAATAAACTACATGTGTGCAAGAAATTGAGTTTATACCACTTTATTTTGTGCTGTCTAAAGGTATGGGGGGTATCTGTACCAAGCAGAAATTTCTCCCATAGACGTAACGCATTTGAATTCTCTTGGATGTTTCTGTACACGAACCGTTTTCCGGTTTTAAATAGAAAGTTTTGAATAGCATCCCTAAATGACACAAATTTAGAACAGAATTTGGACTTGCCGCTAATACTTGTTTTTGAGTTATGCTAATAACAGATTCAAAGACACACACAGAGACCAACCGCTAAAAACTCGACATTTTATTCAAAGTACGTCAAAAACGTGAAAATTTAGAAAAAAAAATTTCGATTTCGAAAAAGTTGATCCAAAAACGATACATTCTCTTCCTTATATGGGTAAGAGAAAATAAAAAAATATTTTTTTTCCCTTCCCTAGTTTTAAGAATTTATTTATTTATTTATTTATTTATTTACTTTCTCTTATCTATATAAGGAAGAGAATGTATTGGTTTTGGGGCCAATTTTTTTTAATTGAATTTTTGTTATATTCACACATTAAAGTCCCCTAAACCCGAAAAACAGGCTTTTAGTGGTTGGTCTGCATTTCTGTGTGTGTGTGTTTGCCTGAAGAACAAATAGCAGCAGGAAGTCCAAATTTGGTATTCTAAATCTGTATCATACAAGGTCGCCACACTAAACTTTTCGTTGAAATCAAGCAAATAATTTGTGTACACAGGCGGGATATCCAAGAGAAATTAAATACGTTACGTTTATGGGAGAAATTTCTGGTAGGTTCATTTAAACATCTATAGGCTGCACCAAACAAAATGAAACGAGCATAATTTTGTATATGCATAAAAGCATGTTTCGTGTCGAATGTGGTATGAAAATCGTTCAATATTCGTTTACAGGGTAACCCAAAAATATTTTGATTTATTGGAGTTTTCATGGAAATTGATGTAAGTGCATGTCAGGTTGTATTATACATTTTCCCTTTAAGACTAAATTTGAGCAAACAGTGTGGTATGTAAATAAATTGTAAACAATATACACGGCTATATAAAAAATAATAATAATAATAATAATAATAATAATAATAATAATAAATTACCGAAAAGATCCTTTTCTATTGAATGCAGTTGGTGGAAGTGCTTTATTAAATTTTACCATATCCATAAAAACTGCTCAGAAATGAAAATTAATATGTCTTATCCATACGGTAGACTATGTATTTTTGAAGTTCAAATTATTTTAGAAAACATATTCTAAGTGACTGTTGGTTAAAAAATATTAATTTTCTTAACAATCTGGAAAGTTCAAGTTCTTCGGAAAATCAAAAGAGGCAGTTACTCGGTAGTTTAAAATTTGGAATGTCTTAGAGATGTTTTTTAAAGATTTGTAATTATTATTTAATTACCATTTCTTAATTGTATATATCTCTTTTTAATATGAGAATTCTTTTTTACAGAAAACGACACTCGTGTTCGTGTTACTTAATATTATTTGAAATATTCTGTTTTCGTGTTTAAAAGAATCGGTTTGAGAGAATCTTATGCTTACACGATTGGGACGAACTTTTGTGTAAAAAATTGACTCTACTACTATTTCATATCAACTTTATTTATTTATTTATTTATTGCAGAAGTTCTAGTGTTAAATAAAGTGAAGATTACTCTTCGAAAGCATTGGGACTCAAAAACATGAACCGCATCCGCTATGCAAGACACTATTGTATATCCCGAAAAGATTAGAAAGACATTAGCCATATATAAACTGAAGATCAATAGGTTTTAAAAATAATATTTTACAAGAACCTATTACCAAAGGTAGTATGGTACGAAGTAACCTATTACTGGAAAGTAACTGGAAATGTTTATCCCATCTCTATCACCTACTAAAGCCCCAATTTACTTTATTTTTGGAAAGGAAAAACTGGTATAGAAAGGGTTAAATAATGATAAATGCAACCAAATCAACTAATAAATGTGCCTATAACATATAAAATTCCCTAACACTGCATAATTCATGTTTTATGCATCAATTGGATGTCAACGCGGAAAGTAACATGAGCACCAAGTTGATCTAAAAATTGAAATTTCTCACTGAAAATGATTCGACCTTAACTTACTTAAAAACTCGTGAAGTTCGTAGCCATCTACACCATTTGTTTTAACAGGCTGACGTCAAAAAAACAATAACATTTGAGCCTAAAATGAGAAGGTAAAACACGGGAATTGTCCCATAAGATGCTACTCGTAAATAAAAGATGACAGTTTTCACTTTTATCTATTGTTTTATAATGGAGGGCAACATTTGGCCTTGGTGATGCAAATGTGCCCTCAAACATGTGTGCGAAAATTCAGATGAAAAGACAATGGTAAAGCAAGTTAGTGTGGCAATGTCATTTCCATTTTTAGAGTTTTCCACAAAATATGAAGAATGCGGCGAATCTGCATATGATAATTTACAGAACAAAAGGTTGTATGAACATAAAAGTTTCCAGATTTCGAGGTCTGCGGTAAGTTATATACTCATAATCGCTTACGAATTACTTGATCTATAGATTGGTATTAATTTTATTTTTTGCTGTAAGTTTGAATTAAGCAGATTCGTTCGTCAAATCTAAAAAAAAAGCAAAGTTTTTTAACAGACATTAAAAAAAAAAAAAAAAAAGAAAAAACTAGTATAGTGTGGCTAACATAATTCTTTCTTCTAAATTTTTCTGTAGAAATTCACTTAATTTAGATTAAAACACGATGTTATACCTTCACTGAGGATGCTCTTTTGAGTATGAACATTTAAAAAATAAATAAATAAAACGCACTGCAGCATTACTCATTGATCTATTGCAAGGAAAATCGTACCAATTTTTACCAATTATAAATGTGATTCCTCAAAATTATTTTCCAGTGTAAGTGAAAATTATATCCATCTGAGAAATATATAATCCTAAATATCGAAAGAAATTAAGTGTGACTTACAGACAAAATCTCAGTAAATATATTTTCTTTTCAAAATTTATTCTTATTATTATTATCATTATTACTATAAAAATGAAAACAATGATAAGTTAATAATAGAGTAGGATAGACCAGTAGTTGTCAAGCTAATTATTATTATTATTATTTTGTTAATATTTGTACGAATTATAAAAAAAGGTAACTTAACATTTTGTTCTAACTAGAATTTAATTTAGAACGAAAACCATATATATAACTCTCATATGTATATGTGTAATATATATATATATATATATATATATATATAATTTGAATCATTTAATACCTTTGTAACACTCAGCAAACAAAAGGTAGATGAAAATACCAACATTTAAATTTTAAATGAGATTTATTTCGAATAAAATTATTGTCACGGTGATAATTTAATTTTAGTACCAATGATTATTAAAAACAAGTTAAAGTACTTACGCAGAAGAGAAATGACACAAACATAACACATAAGCCTAACGATGAGATAATAGTTTGCAAAAACAATTAAAGTAATAGAAACAGTCAACCCTTTATAGAAAAGAGAAAAGGATAAAATTACCAAAGAGATCCGATAAAAGGGAAAAAAAAGAATTCATGAATTGAAAATTGGACTTTTAAATGTTGAAAAATAGAAATATTCATTCATCAGGAAACTTGCATTTCTATCAGCAGAGTGCAAGATTTCGGAAAACTGTATAGCTAATTCAAGCCAATATATAGATCAAGTCCCAATCTTGCAACAAAACACAATAAAAAAAGTAAATTAGATTAAACAATAACACAAACCAAAATTGATACAAGGAATAAGTATTTTTAAGAAATCCACATGTTAAACGGAGATAGTACTACGGAGATAGTAGAAATAAACAGGTTGGGAAACGAACTAGTAAATAGAAAAGATTAAAGGTAAAGAAACGATTAATCGATTTAGGTGCTACTGAAATGCAATAACTGAATGCATTAAGTGATAGTTATTAATCTTTAAAAGCTAATTAACTATATTAAAAGGTGATTTTTAAAAGGGTTATTTAATTTTAACTTTACTCATTTTTAATTTTCAGTTTATATTTAACTTTCAACGTAACGTGAGTAAGTGCCATCTTACGTGAAAAAAGAGATTTACTATATACAGAAAATGTACGATTTAACTAATGTTTACTGTAGTTTAGTTTAATGTTTAGTCTTAAGCAATCTCATCCAAAGGCCAACATGACATGATTTAGACATTATGATTATATATATATATATATATATATATATATTATATATAATGAAGACCTTTTCATGCATATCACAGGAAGAAATGGAAAATTAAATATATCATAGAAAGAAAGGAAAAATGAAATATATCGGCGTAAGAAAAAGTTGAATCATTGTTTTATTACTAATAAGTAAAAATCCCTTTGTGAGAAAATAAATAAATAAAATAAAATAAAATAAACATAATCCAGAATAAAAAATAAAAGCAGTGCAATACTCTTCTGGGGCATTAGTTGAATAATTGTATGCAATTATAGGTAAATTTCTATTTTCTGTATGCTTAAAGCTAAATATTTGCAGAAATAATGCGCAATTTACCTAATTAAAAAAAAAAAATCTGGAGTGACTCCACTCGACTTTCCGAACATTGAGTAATTAACAGTTTTGTAGATAAAGTAAAGAAAGAGTAGTTGTTAAACAAACAAAAGAGAGAAAACCATAATAGAGTGTTTGAGTATTTTTCTCCATCTATTACACGTTGTTTTATTTAACGCTACTGAACTTTGAGCCCATAGATCATAATGACAAAGAAATTTTCGTTGTGTCCCTGTAAAAACCTATAAATGTTAGATTCACCAAAATGCTTACAGTTAGTGCAACAGTGATTTATAATACTCATATAAATTTTCAGCTGAATTCAATAAGGCGTTTAGATGCTATCGTACTTTTAAAAATTTAGTCCCATAGGCCATAATGATAAAGAATTTTTCTTTGTGTCCCTGTAAAAAAACTGTAAGTGCTAGATTCACCAAAATCTATACAGTTAGTTCAACTGTGATCTATAACATGTGTACAATTTTTTTGCTCGGATTAATAAGGCGTTTAGACACTATCACATTTTTAAAAATTTGGCCCCATAGGCATAATGATAAAGAATTTTTCTTTGTGTCCCTGTAAAAAAACTATAAGTGCTAGATTCTCCAAAATCTATACAGATTGAGTATTTGTGATCTATAATATGTGTATAAAATTTTTGCTCAATTGAATAAGGCGTTTAAATGCTATCGCACTTTTAAGATTTTGCTCCCATAGGCCATAATGATAAAGAATTTTTCTTTGTGTCCCTGTAAAAAAACTATAAGTGCTAGATTCACCAAAATCTATAGGGTTCGTACTATGGTGACTTACAATATGCGTACCAACTTTCAGGTTAATCGAACGAAGCGTTTAGACGCTAGCGTGTTCACCCACAGACATACACACATACACACATACATACACACATACACACACACATACATACATCGTAAAAATAGTGAAAACAGACTCAGGGGACCTCAAAACGTATAGAAACATCAAAATCTCGAATTCGGATTTTTGACATGATTACAATACTTTCCTCACTATAGTGTTCGGAAAGTAAAAAAAGAAAGAAAGAAAGAAAGAAATTGAACTGAAAAGACGGGACAAGAATAAAGGTAGCCGTTTAACGATCCAGGGAAATCCTTATAAATTTCCCTGTATTAAGCATTTGACCTTACATATAGGGTGATTCTAAGGTCATTGGACAAACTTGGAGGAGAGGTAAGAGAACATTATATAGGTTGAGAATTGTTTAGGAACCCATGACCACAAAGCTCATTTTAACCCTTTAACCATACTTGCCAACCATCTCATTATGAACCGTACAATTTTTAGCACCCGCCTTTTTTTCACACCAATAATTTTTTAGAGTAATTTTAGTCTTATTTAATCGTAACAACATTTGGAGAGGATTACTCTAAAAATATAGTGGTGTGAGAAAAGGGGCGTTTTTTCATGGGGTGTTAACAATTGTACGATTATTAATGAGATGGTTGGCAAGTATGCTTTAACCCTTTGCCAGCCCTAATACTCTAAAGCGCTCGAAACAGTGTTGACAAATTTAGGGACTCTTTTATTCAGCTATCACCAATAATTATGAGGAGTGATATTTGATATATATAACAGACGAATAACCTTTGAAGTGATTAGGCAATTGTTACAGTTAAAATTTGGTGGTGTATGTTGAATAAAAAAGTCATTAAATTTCGCAACACTGACCAGAGGAATGAAATTTACTGAACCAGCAAAAGGTTAAAAACTGGATGTTTTTTAACATTTTTGGCTATTTTGAACTGCTAACTCCGCCTACTGTGTAAATTTTAAAATCTTGTGTGCTTCATTATTTCCCAAAATCATGTACAATATTCTTATTAATGCAACTAGTGCGATAAAATATATCGATAGAAAACAGAATTATTACTACGTATATTTATTCATGTAAACATTATCATGTATAAACTTAAAAAAAAAAAAAAAAAAAAAAAAAAAAAAATTCGAGAGCCGCGCCCATATTCGTATTATTTTATTAAAAAATAATAAAAAACATCCAATTCTTAAAGGGTTAAAATGACATTTGCGGCCATGGGCTTCTATACAATTTTCAACTATTAAGATTTCTCTACTTTTCTTCCAAGTTTGTCTTATGACCGTAGAATCACCTGGCAATTCTATCATGTAAAGGCATTGTGGTAACAGCAAATACTCGTGTAAATTCCTGTTGGCATACTTTTATTGGAAAATTTTGCTTCTGTTGTTATACAAACTCTCGTTGTTTAGTGTTTTGGATATATATGCAGCTTTATAGTGAAAATCCATAAATGATAATGTTTCCATAAAATATCGCCCGTTGTTGTTTGAATTTACAAATCTACATAAAAATCATCTACTAACACCGTTCTTGCTCAATTCGTTTTTGACAAAAATTTTTGCAAAGTAATACTTGCAGAATTTTGCAGTCAATAAAGTGAAAATAATCTGGTGTCTCACTAACACGACTTCCTATTACCCTGCATTTCGATAATATAATGACAATTTTCAGATTAAAGGGTAAGGTTGGTTGGTTGGTTGGTTGGTTGGTTGTAAGGTAGCGATTGACTATGCTAGGGTCCTAGGCCAATAAGTGGAGTGTCCTCAGTGGGAGGGTCTTTCTAAGGGGTTCCAGCCCGTATTTACGCGAGTTTCGGAGAAAACTACGGAAAACTCCGTGCAGCTAAGTCGATGAGCGCAACTTGGGATCGAGCCCGGCGCTTCCCATCTACCAACTTTCAGCGCAGAACCGCTTGGCTGCTGGTGAGACCGATTAAGGGGTAAGATAAACAGGTACGACATGTAATCCTAATTTAAAGTACTTTTAGAAACATTTTTAATTGATAAATAATTCAATGGGAGAGGGAATCCGCCCAACTAAAAATTTGTCTTTCATATATAAAGGGGCTTAAAACGCGATATTATTTAAAAAAAAAAAAAAAGAGCTGAAAATTAAATTACGTGTGGGAAAATAATTTTATGAATGAAAATTAATGAGAAATTAATTTTCACTAGTTAATACCCGCCAAAATTTGACGGATCATGTGCAACTTAAATCCTTTCACGGCATAAAGTTTTAAACATTCCTGTTTTAATATTTCGCATTGCTCTTAACCAGTTTAAAACCCCCTGCTGTAATCAATTATTTTTTGGTTGGAGGGGAGGGGGAATAAATTTCATGAAATTTCAATATAGAAAATTTAAGCGTGCTCTATATACTAAAAATAAAATCCCAAGATTTTTCCTAATTTTACTCTAAATATGACCAAAAGAATGTGAGGAGTAATTAACAGAAAGAATTTATAAATTACGGTAAGAATGGCGAAAGAAAGCACACATCAATACTTTTCATACATATATTTTTAATTTGATCGCTAATTTTTATCTTCAACATGCTTTTCTAGAAACAGCATAAGACAAAGATCATGACTTGAAAAATATTTATTTAACAAAACGGTATTAAGCTCAAATATTTTAAATACTAAGTAATAAAACAATAATTTTAGGAATATATATGTTTTATATGGTAACAGATGGCGCCACAGTATAAAATCCTGAAATACCTTCTTGTGTAAGGAAATTTTCGGCGAAAATGCACATGACGGTAACCGATAAGAATTCACGAATTAGTTTATTTTAATATACTGCCTCTGAAAGTATGAATCAATGAATTAATCGTGCGAATTACTTTTATGATTGAGCTTTAATTAGGCGTCTGCCATAGACATATGAAATATTAATGTCGTCTGCTCAATCTCTATCATCGGTATTCGTAGAACAATGCATAAAGAGAAAGGAATATTTCCGTTCCGAATTGGTTCAAAATTTTCTCGCGCATGCCCATATCGTACGATTTTGGTCTTACAGAAAATGCTTTGTGTTTTAATATTATAGATTCCTGAACAGTTTTCATCGGAATGATAAAATGTAGTAAAGCACTTGCATCAATTGCATGCAATAGAGCTTTATTTTGAATAGCTCTATATACTGCCGATAAATTAAATGCATACCACATTTTGTACCTAAATTTCTTATATGAAAAACATAACCTGAAATTCATTTCCATTAATTTGCAAGTGTGTACCTCTAATATACAATATCCAGATGCTTTTGCGTAGCTATGTTTATGAGTATTCAACGATTTCCATATCATATTTTATACAAATCATGCTTTTATGAATTTAAAGAATACATGAACCGCTTTATTTTAAAAGGGGACTTCAGCCGTTTTTCTAATTTTACAGGAGAGTAAAAAAACTTCGTAATTTGTGGTTTAATTTATCTTAATGTACAAATTTTTGCCAGCTAATAGTACTCATTGATATACATGTTTTAATGTATAAAAACCAAATTTATAGTCGATACATTTTTCAAAACTAGTATGTTGTGGCCACCACAAGACTTTCTTCTATATATTCCTATATACATATTCAATTAGTAACAATATTAAAAAAAAAAAAAAAAAAAAAAATTACGATTTTTTTTCTAAGTTTTTTTTTTTTTTTTGTTAAAAGTAATATATATTCAACCAGTAACAATATAAAAAAAAAAAAAAAAAAGATTTTTTTTTTTCTAAGTTTTTTTTTTTTTTTTTGTTAAAAGTAAAAAAAAAAAAAATCGATAACTTTGTTTTAAATTATCACAGATTTATAGTTCAACCATTCGTTTTAAAGGTATTGACGAGATCTTTCGAAAGATAACCATCTTGAAAATTTACCCCCCCCCCCCGGGGGGGAGGGGAAGCGATGCCCCCACATGCACAGAAATTTTTTCCAAGTTAACTATTACTATTATCAATAACTCATATTAATTTTACAATCACAAGTTAAAAATAACTCTCATTATGTACATTTATACGAAATTTTGTCCTATACTGCCATGTTAAAAATTTAGAAAAAATGCGATCACAGCGCCACCTGTTGAGCTATTGATCCCTAAATGTAATCAGCACCAGTTTATGTCGGGGAGCAACTAAATACCAAGTTTGGTTAAATTTCGTTTAAAAAAACAAAAAAAATTCTAAGTTTTTTTTTGTTAAAAGTTAAAAAAATCGATAACTTTGTTTCAAATTATCACAGATTTATAGTTCAACCATTCGTTCTAAAGGTATTGACGAGATCTTTCGAAAGATACCCATCTTGAAAATTTACCCCCCCCCAGGGGGGGAAGCGATGCCCCCACATGCACAGAAATTTTTTCCTAGTTAACTATTACTATTATCAATAACTCATATTAATTTTACAATCACAAGTTAAAAATAACTCTCATTATGTACATTTATACGAAATTTTGTCCTATACTGCCATGTTAAAAATTTAGAAAAAATGCGATCACAGCGCCACCTGTTGAGCTATTGATCCCTAAATGTAATCAGCACCAGTTTATGTCGGGGAGCAACTAAATACCAAGTTTGGTTAAATTTCGTTTAAAAAAACAAAAAAAATTCTAAGTTTTTTTTTGTTAAAAGTTAAAAAAATCGATAACTTTGTTTCAAATTATCACAGATTTATAGTTCAACCATTCGTTCTAAAGGTATTGACGAGATCTTTCGAAAGATACCCATCTTGAAAATTTACCCCCCCCCCAGGGGGGGAAGCGATGCCCCCACATGCACAGAAATTTTTTCCTAGTTAACTATTACTATTATCAATAACTCATATTAATTTTACAATCACAAGTTAAAAATAACTCTCATTATGTACATTTATACGAAATTTTGTCCTATACTGCCATGTTAAAAATTTAGAAAAAATGCGATCACAGCGCCACCTGTTGAGCTATTGATCCCTAAATGTAATCAGCACCAGTTTATGTCGGGGAGCAACTAAATACCAAGTTTGGTTAAATTTCGTTTAAAAAAACAAAAAAAATTCTAAGTTTTTTTTTGTTAAAAGTTAAAAAAATCGATAACTTTGTTTCAAATTATCACAGATTTATAGTTCAACCATTCGTTCTAAAGGTATTGACGAGATCTTTCGAAAGATACCCATCTTGAAAATTTACCCCCCCCCCAGGGGGGGAACCGGTGCCTCCACATGCACAAAATTTTTTTCGTAGTTAACTACTACTATTATCAATAATTCGTATTAATTTTACAATCACAAGTTTAAAATAACGCTCATTATGTACATTTATACGAAATTTTGTCCTATACTGCCATGTTAAAAGTTTACAAAAAATACGATCACAGCGCCATCTGCTGGGCGATTGATCCCAAAATCTAATCAGCACCATTCCATGTCAGGTTCCAACTATATACCAAGTTTGGTTCAATTTCATTCATCGGTTCGTGAGATACGGTGAAAAATACGAAATTTTGCGATCACAGCGCCACCTGCTGGACGATTGATCCCCAAATCTAATCAGCACCATGCCCCGTCGCCGTCAGGTTCCAACTATATACCAAGTTTGGTTGAATTTCATTCATTGGTTCGTGAGATACGGTGAAAAATACGAAAATTTGCCCTATACTGCCATGTTAAAAATTTACATAAAATGCGATCACAGCGCCACCTGCTGGGCTATTGATCCCCAAATCTAATCAGCACAGTACCCCGCCAGGGTCCAACTATATACCAAGTTTGGTTGAATTTCATTCATTGGTTCGTGAGATACGGTGAAAAAACGAAACCACAGACAGACACACACACAGACAGACAGACATTTTTTAAAAACTATCAATTCGTGTTCAGGACATCCCAAAACGTGTAGATCCGTCAAAAAACGGAGGTCGAAAATTTTCGCGAATCCAATACTTTCTCTATATTACATATAGAAGAAAGTAAAAAGAAATTATTTATGCAGCAGAAGTCCCCTTTTAAAATAAAATGCAGAAATGTCATTCAATTTTTAAAGAAAAAATGAAAAAATAAAGTGTAACGAATTATGTTATATCAAATATTCCAGATAAATTGCGAATACATAAGAAAGTAATTAAATACAAAGGTAAATTTACCAGAATGTGTAATTTACAAATTAATTTCACTTTCAGTCGTAGGATATTCTGTAATAATTGTATTCCAAAAAGCCAGATGCTCCTGAGGAATGAATTTAAGAATTTTTTTTTTTTTTTTTTTTTTTTTTTTTATCGTCTACTTTACTTTTCAGTATGGGTCTTCGAGAAACATTCCCTTTACCAGTCAAAGACAAGTTCTTTTGCGTGTTTCTTAGTCTAAATTTGTGCTCAGTTAAACCCACAATAAAGTTTTTGGTGACAAGTATCGCAGGGTTAGAATCTTCACATTTCAGATAGTGATATGGTGATATTCTAAAAGAAACCTTTTTCTGATTTTGGTAGAGTTTTACAGTAGGATTCTTCACTGAGGCATGTCTTTTTGTAAAATTCTGGATACCAGCTGTTAAAATCCAAAACATCACGATGTGTAGGTTGGACAATTATAAATTTCTGCAATTTATTCGAAGCCTTTTTTTATCAAGTCAACATATTCATCCATTGTATAAATTCTTTCAGTTCTTCTAACAATCCTTCTAATAATAGAAAAATCCCTATCACAGGGCATGAAAGAGTGCTGCAGAAGTCCCCTTTTAAAATAAAACACAAATTTCAAAGCATTCCTGTAGACATACTTATAAGCCAAAAAGTCTTGTTTCTTCATTAAATAATAGATCTATGTCACTTTTACTGAAAAAGGTGAAAAAGCGAAATTCGATAAAAATGGTAGAAGTCCCCTTTTAAAATAAAGCGGTTCATATGCTCATTCCATTTTGTTTAGTGCAGCCTATAGATGTTAACTTGTAATTACTAAAAATTTCACACTTTCACGTAATGTTTATTAATTCTCTGGAGCTGGAGTGTCCCTGCACACAAACCTTTATTTATTTTATCTCAATGAAAAGTTTAGTGTAGCATCCCTGTATGATACATATTTAGAATAGTGTGTTTGGACTTTCTGCTGTTATTTATTCTTAAGATATGCTGATAAAAGACACACAGAGCAACCGATATATATATATATATATATATATATATATATATATATATACAGTCGAACCTCGTTAACGTGAACACTGTTAACGTGAATTGCTTTCCATAATCCCCATCAAAATGAAGATTAATTTAGTTATATGAAGGTTAGTTACGGATAGCATGAACTACTGATAACATGAACAAATTTTTTTATCCCTCTTGAGATTCGCGTTAACAAGGTTCGACTGTATATATATATATACAGTTACAATAAGTTTTATTTTTGTGGTGTTGGTCTTAAAATATATCTATTAAATGCTAAATTTTAATGTTAAAATTTATTATGATATCTATCATTTATATACATATATATATATATATATATATACACAAATATATATATATATATATATATATATATATATATATATATATATATACAAATATATATATATATATATACAAATATATATATATATTTGTCTCTGTGTCTGTGTGTATTTGTTTGTTTGTTTAGGGGACCTCAAAGCATGTAAATATAACAAAAATTCGATTTCAAAAATTTGGCCCAAAAAGAATAATTTCTCTACCATATATGGATAAAAGAAAGTAAAATAATAAAATACTATGAAAAAGGATTGAGTAACATGAGAGACAGAGTTCCATTGAGTAACGTGAAGTTATTATTGCCGATCAAATTGGAGAAATATCTTCCGATATTTAAATTTAGATAGCTAACAAGCGAACGCACTTCAAGATGTGGTGCTGCTATCTACTGGAAAGAATTTAAATGAATTATACTTTTGTAATACTTTTTCCATAAAAAATAGTTATAGACATTTTTTTCTTTTTTAATTAGGCACAGCAATGGCATATCTAGGCAGACAGAATTTTTAATATTTTGTGCCACTCCTACTCTATAAAATGAAAATACATTAAGTGCATCTACAAATCATCCAAAATAAATAGCATAAACAGTTCTCTTTCTGCTGAAACTTTTGAACTGCAGTTTGAATGCTTTTGACACAATTAATTGCATTAATCTTTTCCCAGAAAGAATACAATTTATCCAAAATATAATATCAAAGCAATTGAAATTATAAAAATTACCTTTTGTTTATTATATTTGGTATAAACATTTAATTTGCCTTTATTCTTTTTCTCTTCGGAAAAATAAAGTGAGCCTCTAATACCATGATCAAGACTTCACCATGACTATAATAAATCAGAAATCGCGCTTCAAATGAAGTACTGCAATCTACTAAAATTATTTGAAATAAAATATAGTTTTGTATTTTTATTTTTATTATTTTTTTTTAATAATAAAATAGTTGCAGACTTTTTTTCTTTTTTTACTAAACACATTAATGGCATGTCTATGCGGAGAAAATTTTTTAATATTTTACGCCCCATAATACTTTATAAAATGAAAATACATCGAGTATATCTACAAATTATCCAAAATATCTTAAAAAGCCCTTTCTGATGAACCTTTGAAACAACATTTTGGTCTATATTGACAAAATTAATTATATAAAACTTTTCTCAAAAATAATTCAATTTATCTAAAAGATAATGTCAAAGCAATTGAAATTTTAAACATTACCGTTTATCAGTTATATATGGTATAAAAATTTATTTTTCTTTTTTTCTTTTTTTTTTCTCTTCCGGAAAACATGTGGAGCATAAAAATAAAAAAATTCAAAATACTTTTGTCGTTTATCTAAACAATGCAAACAAATTATTTTGTGCTTATTTGTATTTATTCCCAAGATATATATGCTTAATAATTTATTGTTTAAATACTTAATCATTAATAAGAGAATTATATATATATATATCTGGAAGAGTCATTGTTAGGATAATGGCTTAAAAGGTTTTGTAAAATATGGTGTCAGTTTAAAAATAGATTTGAATTTATAATATAGTTGTAGATTAAACATCTGTAATATGTGAATAAGTAAAACAGTGAATAAAGAGGTTAGAGGAGACTTATATATAAAAGATAACATTGCTTTTATCATATTGACCAACAATAAATATAGAGCGTTAATGCAAAAATTAAAAATCACAAGCAAATTATGGTTAAAACCTTGCTGCTTTAAATGTGGCTTCTACTAGAAAAAAAAAAAAAAAATGTAAAATAACAGTTTCTTAAGGGAGAATATTCTGACAAGTAAACCTTCTCTCCTTTGATACCGGTTTTCCGGAAACCCATATATTTTCTGAAAGCTTATGTCACAAGTATAAAAACTGTGAAATCTTAGGGGCAGAGGGACAAGCGTTTAGGGGATACAGGGCCCACAAAGTATCAGTAAAGTGTGTACAGAGGGACATATTCCCATAAAAACGTCTCTATTCCTTGTATGTTCCCGTATATTGCTGTCAAGTACTAACGTATTGTATGTCTTCTTCTTACATTGCTTCTTATTATATGGATACTATAGTCGTTGTGGTGGCCTTGGTCTCCCGATTCGGAACAAGTAATCGGTCTCCGAACATCCAGGAATCGGAGATGATAAAACACATAATTATTCTCCTGAAAAATGATATGGAGATTGTGGAAGGGATCCGGACATTAGGATTTGCTAGAGGCGATGGAGAAGAACGGACGAGGATATGTACTTCGAAGATGAAGGTGTCTATAAGGAACAGCAATGCTTGTCGCAACAGTCACAGTCTCCACTTCTGTCATGACATATTTTGGTCAAGTATGGCTAATGACAGGAAGAAAATTCTGCTTTTAGTAGATTCATGGTGTTCTGACAAAGATCATGCATTGTCTGCTTCCGAAGTACTTGATGGTAAAGGCCTACAAAAAGAATTGGTACCTGAAGGGTGTACAGGAAAGATTTAGCCTCTGGATATTCATTTTTGCAGACACTAGAAATCTTTTGATCTTTACATAATGGAAACAATTATTATCGAGACACATGAGCACATCTGGCAGCGCGATAGTTTTCTGGCCCTGCAATCTTTTTTCCCTATATCAGTTCAATGCTCCTCGTTTCAAGAACTTGATTAAGTATGCTTTTTATAAAAGCGGATACTTGGACGACAAACCTGGAATGTGGATTGCGCCAATGGATTACTGCTTCAATTCATTGACAAATGATGAGTTTGCAAATGTGCGGCTATCGCTTTTGTAAAATGTGCCCATTGTGAACTGTCTTTCTCTCCGTCTCACTGTTTATTTGGTGAATTGTACATTGATTGTCTCTTGTAATGGACTCCATTTGAAGTCAGTAGCAAGTATCCCAACGTATACTGTTTCTTTTAAACGAGTTGTTTCTTCCTTTAGCGTGATACCTCCACCTTCTTACCATATTATTAGTTCATATAAATACGTGAAACGAACATTCTAGCGACTTTAGGTGTCATCTTTCCAACATTTTATGTCCTATAACTCCTAAACGCTTATCCCTCTGCCCCTAAGATTTCACAGTTTTTCTACTTGTGGCATAAGCTTTCAGAAAATATATAGGTTTCCGGAAAACCGGTATCAAAGGAGAGAAGGTTTACTTGTGAGAAATAAAATGCTAAAAATAAATTGCAGTTACATTCACTATAGCCCCCCCCCTTCCTCTCCAGTGGCTGAGTGGTTCTGCGCTCAAAGCTGGTAGACGGGAAGTGCCCGGTTCATGCTCGTCGACCTAGCCGTTCGGAGTTTTTCATGGTTTTCTCCGAAAATTGCGTTAATACGGACTAGGACGCCTTAGAAAGAACCCACGGAGGGCGTTCCATTTATTAACCTAGAACCTTAGGGTTACATACAAACGAAACGCTTGCAATTTCGATGACGTAAATTTTGCAAATTTTTTTGCAAATACAGTCGGCAGCAAAAGTATCCGAGCACTAGCAAAAATTCCTATATAAAAAAAAGTACACTTAATGCAGTTTTGTTAAATAAATCCTTGTCGAATCCTGTTCTTAGTCAGTCTAAGAACAGGATTCGACAAGGATTTATATAACAAAACTGTGTTAAGTGTGCTTTTTTTACATAAGAATTTTTGCTAGTGGTAGGATACTTTTGCTGCCGATTGTAGTCATACATTTGGAACGCTTGCAAACGGCTTTGCAAACGGCAGTGTTTGATTTGTATGGTGTCAATCGGCCATAATCCACACAGACTCACTATATACTGCAATTGCAATGGAAGTGCTGAATGTGAGTTGAAAGAATAAACTAATAGTCTTATATTTCACTAGATCTATAGAGTAGCCTCACTAGTGGCGAAGCAGTTCTTCACTCAAAGCTGGTAAATGGAAAGTGCTGTGTTCGATCTCAGGACGCGCTTGTCGACATAGCATTCTGTGGTTTTTCTTCGAAACTTCCGCTTATACGGGTTAGGACACGCACGTACGGCATCCTCCCCCTAGGCTCATACTACGACGCATGCTTTTAGATATTCAATAATTAGCATATATAGAGGAAAAGGAGAAAACAGATAATGAAGTGCCATTTATCGCCCGTTCGGCAAAAGAATTTAATTTCGAAAATAGGAAATAGGAAATACAAAGCACAATTAAACCTTTGAAGGTGGTATGGTATAATATTCCACTTAATTTTAATTCCAAGCTGTAAAAATTCTTCCATAAAAATATTTACATTTATAACTTAGAGGAATATCTTCATTTATTTCTTCTCTTCTAACATTATTCGTGAATTCTGGTGGCTCTTGATTTTAAATGATCAAAGTTAGCTTGCCCCTCAAAAGATTAAGTGATTAAAAAGGATTTGAAGATAACTGAAATAAATAAAGTTTATTTCAATAAATAAAACAACTAATGATGAAGATATAAATTATAAGAATTAATTATGGATATTGTATACAAACAAGGGTAAAAATCTCAGTTCAGCCGTAAATGATGAGCCTTAATAATAAAAGAAAAAAAAAAATCATTAGCGACAGCTCAAACACGTTCCTGGGAGTAGCATATTTTCCTCTATAAAATATTCCTGATCAGGGACCTCGCTAAGAGGCTGGGGAGTAGTCTTCCTCTTTAATGTTAGAATATCCTGGTAGACTTAGCAAAATTACAAACCTAGTTGGCAAGTTTGTTAAACTTCTTTTTTATTTATTTATTTAAACTATAATGCATTATTATGTCCTAATACATGGCAAAATTAGAATTTTTATTAAAAATAAATGTATACTCTCTAATTATGGTAGACTTGGTAAAAAATTATAAAACTACTTGGCAAATCTGTCAAATTTACCTTTTTTTTTTTTTTTTTTTTTCTAATTTTAACTAAAACTATAAAACACTTTTTGATTCTGATAGAATTTGCCAAAATTGCAAACATAGAATGCAAAATTGTTACTTTTTTTTTTTTTTTTTTTTTTTCATGACAAATTTGTTAAATATTTTGTGATCCTAGTGGTCTAAAGAAAATTATAAACGTAGTCGTCGAAAAAAAAAAAAAAAAAATCTCCAAATAAATTTTTTTAATAAAAAATATAATACACTTTTTACAATCCTGATAGACTTAACAGAATGATTGTACTATTTAAAAAAAAAAAAACTGTAATGGATTTTCTAATACTGGTAAACTTGGCAAAATTATTGAACTTTTTAAAAAATAAAAATTGTAATACATTCTCTAATTTTTGTTGACATGGAAATTTTTTTAATCTGGTTGGGAAGTTCATTAAGCCTTTCTTTAAATACGGACTAGGACCCCTTTAGAAACACACACACACACACACACACACACGGAGGGCACTCCACCCATAGGCATAGGTTGGTTGTAGGGTTTAAGGTCGATTGACTACGCTAGGGTCCTAGGTCTATAGACGGAATTTCCTCCATGGGGGGGCGGTCTTTCTAAGGGATGTTAACTCGTATTTACGCGAGTTTCAGAAAAAACCACAGAAAACTCCGAACGGCTTGGTTGATAAGCGTAACCTGGGATCGAACTCATAAGACTAGGACACTGGCGCAGTCAATCGGCCTTAACCCCTAGAAGTACAACTTTAAATAAAATATTTACATAGTACACTTCTTTATCCTTTTTAACGTTACAGAATTATAATCTTAGTTGGAAAAATTCTTGAATTTCTTTTACCATGTAAAAGTTGTATTACACTTTCTAATTTCAGTAGGCTGATCAGAATCATTAACTTATTTCTTTTAAGCCATAATGCACTTACCTATGAATATGTACAGTAATTTTAGAAGACTCGTTGTCACGCGTTTATGTAAATTTGAATCGTTGAATAAAATAATTTTAAATCAAGTGCATAGTAATAAGTTTGAATATTTCTCCTCATATTCGATTATTTGTACAATGGAGGTAACGTATCGGAATTCTTTTCTGCGTCTCTGTAAAAGAGTAAAATTACAAGACATTGATTTTCAGTAGTGACTATTCTGCATCAAAATTCTAAAAAATATATATGTTACCGCTAAAGTGCAGAAATCAATTAATCTGCAGATTAGCTAGGTAATCTACACATTAACTAGGGTAATCCGTTAAAGTGAGGAAAATTGTTTCATTTCTCAAATTACCTAGGTAATCTGCGAATTACCTTGATAATCTGCACATTACTGACTAGACACTCCTTAATATGCACATTACCTACTAGGCACTCGTTAAAGGGAAAATAAGATCTCTAGTGTTGTAATTTAACAGCACGCTGTGTTGTATTTGTTTTGTTTTTTTTTTTCATTCGGGGTAAAAAAATTAGTTTTCTTTTCTTTCTCTCTTTACTTATTTTAATATGTATGTGGTTTAACTTTTATGTCTTTTAAAGTTATATTTGTTCTATTTTTTTTTTTTTTTTTTTTTTCCATCTTTTTTACTCTGTCAATATAATTTTGAAGATGTTATGCATTTTTAATATGAAATATAATATCTTTAATAGCTTTCAATAAATTCTATTTCATAAATGAATGTTAGAATTGTAATACAGTAACGATTTCTTTTCAAAATAAAAATATTTAACTATTTAAATTTAAAAAAAAAAATGTTTTATTAATAACTTATATTACTATTACTATTTTTTAAAAATATTATGCACCAATTTTTAATTCGCTAAAGAAATATTAAACTAGACAAATCAGAAGCATTATTTAAGAAATATTTCAAATAATTGAAACTGCTTTAATAATTTTTAGAACGCATGAAAATTAAAATGACAGTTTTTCAATGCTTTATTAAGCTATATTTTGCAGCATACATATATCTGTACAAGTTTAATAAATGTATCAATTTTACAATAAAAAAAAAAAAAAGAAAGAAAGAAAGAAAGAAAGAAAAAGAAAAAAGAAAGTAAAAACTTTATTAACACATTTTATATGATAAACTACAACGAAATTATCTAAAAAAGCGAACAAAATTGAAAAAAAATATATATATATATATATATATAGATATAGATATAGATATATATATAAAGGAAACTTGAAATTGGAAAAAAAAAAAAAAAAAAAAAAGAAAGAAAGAAAAACAAATGTAATGAAATGCTAAAAAATGCACAAAAATTTCGTATTAAGTATTTATTAAATAATGCTATAATATTAAATGCCATACTATTTTTCAGAGTTAAAAATTAATACTTTTTTTTTTTTTTTTTTTCAATAAGTAATAGTAATTTAAATTAATTTTAAAATAAATTAGTTTTTAAAAAGTTGTGGTTTAATAGTTTCATTTCGGGAGGAAATAATTACTGTGTTGTAAATTTAATATTTATAATTCAAAATGGAGTTTCATGAGAGAGAGAGAGGTTTTAATAAGTTTGGATTTCTTTAATAAAATGCAGACCCTTATCAAACTTATATTGACAGATATAAAATTACATCTCACATAGAGACATGATAACCACACGTGTATTTGTAGAAAACCACAATTTTTATAAAATGTTTTCTTTTATATCGGACAAACCAAAAGAACTTTAAACAAAAGAATTCAGGAACATATTCGCAATGTCAAAGTTCAGCCTTAGTCAATTTTATCTATGAAACCTCAGTTTCACCTCTCTTTGACCAAGCAGAAATCATCTCCTCTCCATCAACTAATTCATAATTAACAGTTTCGGAAGCTGTGAATATAATTAAATATAATTCAATCAATTTTAAAGATGCTGCGTTTCTTCCTAAAATATGGTATTTTCTAATACAACCAAATATCTAATATAATTTCCTTCAACAGTTTCTTGGTCTTAATGATTGTTAACAGTGAAAGTTTTTTCTACATTTTTTACTCTTAATGCTAGTCCAGCCTCTCCTTAATGAAAATGGTCCAAAAACTTCTACAGTTATTGCAAGTTTTTTTTTTTTTTCCTCTACATTTTTACCCAAAGAATTCTCCATTAAAGTGACTTAAAGGTTGCGATTTTAAAACAAGTCTTTCTCCTTGTGCTTGTGTCGCCAATTTCCTATCTGCGCAGCATTGGTGCGGCGTGAAACCCAACCAGCCAACCTTTTCTTGTAAAGATCTAAATTATTACAAGTTCCTCAGCATGTTCCTCAACACAAATTAATGTATGACCTCAACTATTCCACAAATGTGTCTCCATAGTAAACCAAGTGAAGCTCGACTCTACGCCTTCGGACTGTTTCATTTGTGATTGATCTGTGTTCAACTGTTTCATTTATTTCATGTATAATAACTGTAACCGTAATATGGTTCTTATATATATATAAATCAAATGTTACTGTACTTCTAGTTAAAATGGCTCTGTCCTGATGATGCCCTGATGTTCAGGGCGAAATGCCTTGACACGATGTGTTTTTTTAATGACTTTAATTAAATATATTTTATACGTGTTTTACAGTGAATTTTTTTATAAAAATTGTGGTTTTATATTGACAGAATTAAAAAATCTGGAGTGACTCCACTCGACTTTCCGAACATTGAGTAATTAACAGTTTTGTAGATAAAGTAAAGTAAGAGGAATTGTTAAATAAACTAAAGAGAAAATTATAATAGGGTATTTGAGTATTTTTCTTTGTATAGTACACGATGTTTCATTTAACGCTATTTTACCGAACACGTAGATCATAATGATAAAGAATATTTCGTTGTGTCCCTGTAAAAACCTACAAATGCTAGATTCACCAAAATGCTTATAGTTAGTGCAACAGTGACTTATACTATTTATATAAATTTTAAGCTTCATCGGATAAGGCGTTTAGACGCTATAGCACTTTAAAGTTTGAGCCCATATGCCACAATGATAAAGAAATTTGCATTTTGTCCCTGTAAAAAGAACCATAAGTGCTAGATTCTCTAAAGTTCATAAAGTTCATGTGATGGTGACGTGTAACATGTATATAAATTTTCAGTTCATTTGAATTAGGCGTTTAGTCGCTGTCGCACTTTAAATAATTTGAGCCTCTAGGTCTTAATGATGAACAATTTTTATTTGTGTCCCTCTAAAACTCGTTAAGTGCTAGAGTCACCAAAATCTATACAGTTTGTGTGATTATATACATTTTCCACTCATATGGATAAGGCATTTAGATGCTATCGCACTTTAAATAATTTCACCCCATAGGCCATAATGATACAGAATTATTTGTTGTGTCCCGGTGAAAAAACTAGAAGTGCTAGATTCACCAAAACCTATACAAATCGTGACACTGTGACCTATATATAATATGTGTATAATTTTTTTTGTTCAATTGAATAAGGCGTTTAGACGCTATCGCACTTTTTAAAATTTGGTTCCATAGGCCATAATGATAAAGAATTTTTCTTTGTGTCCCTGTAAAAAAACTATAAGTGCTAGATTCACCAAAATCTATGCAGTTCATGAAACTATTACCTATAATATGTGTATAAATTGTTTGCTCAGTTTAATAAGGCGTTTATGACGCTATCGTACTTTTTAAAATTTGGTCCCATAGGCCATAATGATGAAGAATTTTTTTTTTTTTTTTTTTTTTTTTTGTGTGTGTGTGTGTGTGTGTGTGTGTCCCTGTAAAAGAACTATAAGTGCCAGATTCTCCAAAATCTATACAGATTGAGTAACTGTGACCTATAATATGTGTATAAATTTTTTGCTCAATTGAATAAGGCATTTAGATGCTATCGCAGTTTTAAGATTTCGGTCCTATAGGCCATAATGATAAAGAATTTTTCTTTGTGTCCATGTAAAAAAAAAAATTATAAATGCCAGGTTCACCAAAATCAATACGGTTCGTGCTATGGTAACTTGCAACATACGTACCAACTTACAGCTCATTCGAACAAAGCGTTTAGACGCTAGCGTGTTCACTCACACACATACACACACACATGCATACATCATCGTAAAAATAGAGAAAACGGACTCATGAGACCTCAAAACGCATAGAAACACCAAAATCTCGAATTCGGATTTTTGACATGATTACAATACTTTCCTTACATATGTATGTTCGAAAAGTAAAAAGAGAAGAAATAAAATAAAAATTTAAACAATTATAACTTACTTGTTACTTTAAATTTTGCGTTGGTCATAATAAGAAACCTAATCATGGCTTCGATCCTCCACGTTTTGCGTTTACCGTTTATGTTTATCAGGAAGGCGTAAAAGTTTTAGTTTATGTTTGAAGCTTATTCGCGTATCTGTATCACATGACTGTTTGACGTCATAGTGAATGTAAAAAAACTAAGGCTCGAAACAAACATTTGAACTTTAACGATACGGAAGCCGCTAATATGCAGATTACCTAGTTAAAATGCGGAAAACTCTTGATTCCGCACTTTAATGGGTCATCTATATATTAATAGGCAAGCATAAGATTTGTAGTCCCTTTTTAACATATTAATTATGGGAGTAGAGGGTTGAAAATGGTATCATTCGAAAGGTATGGTTAGCCGGAAGGTGCGAATACAAATATTATTTTCTTACGATGTCAAGAAGGTATTTAAAAATACATTTATTTTTTATGCATTTCCCCCCATTTTTCCCTTTTATACACGTATTCCTTTACATTAAAAAAATACCTAAAAATAGAAAGTTGTTAAATCTAGCAATTTCATAAAGCTCAAATAAAACCATAGACACCGTAATTTGTATAATGTAGCATCACTATGCGCAAGCGAAGTGATGACGTCACTGTCTGTCCATGGAGCCATGAAAAAGATTTTCTATGTTAATCGTCCATTGGATTTTTTGTAAAAAAAATTATTAAAAAATAACGGAAATTATCTGCCGATTTTAATTCCGATATTTGGGTACAACGACATATATAAATTAGAGTGCTGGTTCAATGGATGAAGGATTAGCTTTCCGTGGTTCAAGATGAATCACGTGACACGCTCCAATAGGTTTCTGTGTTTGGCCCTTTATCGCTATTTTGGCATTTAATATATCAGTTCAACAAATTATCATTATTATTAGGTAACATGACAGTCCTATGACCGAAATAAATTGTTTTTAAAACAATTTTACACATATTTCACATTTTATTAAATAATAAAATGCCTTTTTTTTTCATTGTTTCCCAACAAAGTTTAAAAGTGTTTATAAAAGAAAATTTTAAACTTTTAAAGAGCTAAATTTAACAACAAATAATAATTTTTCAACTATTTTTAAGCATTTTGTCAGTTAAAGTTCAACTACACGAAATAAAAAAGTAGTAAAATCAAAATCAAAATGATTTAGAACAAAAGAATATTAAACTACGTAAGTAAACAAAATCATTGGCGATTAGGACTTATGCGAAGAACAATCTCCAAACCGTTGCCATAGAAATTTACTGAAAATAAGCTGTTACCAAGGGAACCACCAAATACGCAGGTGCAAGGAGAGCATGTCACATGACTCATCTTGGACCTTCTCAAGGGTTACCATATATCACTCTACTTTATATATCTCGTTGCTTGGGTATAGTTATATATAAGTTACTGTCTACATGTGTTTGATTGAGTTATTTTTTCTGTAAAATTGATAAAATTTTAATTTAAAATCACAAAACTCCAGAAAAAAAAATGACAAACTTCCAGTTTCGAATGTAAACATAAACATTTCATTTCAAAGGGTGATAATTAAACAATAAATATTCAACTAATATCTATCTATAATAATAAAAGAAGATGTCTGTCTGTCTGTCTGTCTGTCTGAGCATCTATACGTTCAGCCCCTATTGAACGCAGAACTACAATATTTGCCCGAGTGCCTGCCTGAGTGCATAGTGAAAAAAGAATTTAAAAATTTTAATTAGTTCCGGAGATATTAATTAAAATGTAAACCTATGTCTAATCAAAAAGCGATCTCAATGACTGAGAATTCACCGCGATTGCATAAAAATAGATATCATATTTTAACGAAGTTAAAAACAGAAAAAGTGGAAAATAAATTAGAAATATTAGTCCGATCGTTAAGAATTTGGTACCAAATGAAAGGGGATTTTTTTCCGAATCTAAGAGTGCAAGTGGCTTATCTCTACAGCAATTAGATTTTTTAAAATTAACTAAAGTATGAAATTTAGTTGGCAACAGGTAGTTATTTCATTTATCAAAGATTCTTCAGTGCCAGGTGCTAGACATACTGGTGACTAAATATTCTTCCGGTCGAGAAAAATTGCTTTTCGCTTTTCGCCCACGTGACAAAGACTGGAAATAAAAAAAGCAGTTTTTGAATTTTTTCAATTTAAAATCGATCAAAAGCAGAACTTCGAAATTGCCCGTCATTATGGCTCACCTGTATGCAGGTTAAAAGATCTAAAGTATAGCTTTAAAAATAAAATAAATAGACATATTATATTTATTTAAATTCATTTTTATTTCATCTGTTAATAACACCAAAAGTTACTTTTAACAGAATAATATTGATTTTTTTTTTTTTTTTTTTTTTTTTTATGAATTCGGTTGTAAAAAAGCAGTTTTGGAATTCTGAAATTTTAGACGGATTTCAATAGAAGTCGTTAATCGCCCTTGATAGATTAGCCATTTTGAGTCTAAAATATATCAAAGATATTCATTATTGTAATACATAATACATCATTCAAAAGATATTTTAAAGTATTTTTATTGCAGGCTATTAAAATGATATAAGCCGTTCAAATTCTGTACGAAACTTTCGGAGAAAACTATGGAAAACCCAGAAAATTTTTATTCTTTTATATTGTACAGAGTTTCAAATTCAGATTTTCGCTCACATTTCGTACTAATAATTTTTAACGGTATATAGCCCGGAATTAAGCAAGTTTTGGAGATAAGTCAGACACAAATCTTTTAAAAAAATGTTTGTATTATGTATTTCAGCTTCTAATTAGTATAATTTCATTTTTATATTATCGAAAGTGGAATTCGAGATTTCACCTGATTTACACGTTTTAAGGTGTCCTGATTAGGTTTTCTTTTGTATCTCAGCTGCTAATTAAAATAATTTCATAAGTAATACATCATTTGAAAGCTTTGTTGATTTGGAATTGAACAATATATTACAGAAATTTCTACCGCCAGATGGCGCTGTAATATTAAAAGTTTCAATATTTCAAATTCTTATGAGCGAGGAAGGTGTTGTAAATTCTAAAACGGGGATAAGGCGCCGCAGACGCCACCGAGCGGGACTTAGCTAAAGTCAGAAATTTGAAAGATCATAACATGGTGAACGAACAGGCTGTTTCAGATATTGAAAAGGGAAGAGGGCGCCGAAGGCTCTACCGCACGGGAATTTACAGCGATTTCAATAAGCTATTTTCACGATATATCAATAAGCTGTTATTAGACCTGAAACAGGAAAAAGGCGCCGCAGGCGCCACCAAACGGGAGTTTCGTAAAGTCGGATTTTTCAGGGATCGCGAACCAGCTGGTCGCCGAAGGCGGCTAGTACTAAATAAAATTAAAATGGATTTGTTACTAACTGCTGCATGTATAAGTAGACGATACGGAAAAAATTCCGATTTCCGTTTTTTGCTGAATTTACATGTTTTCAGCTTTTTTTACGTTTCAATTAACTGAAATTGGCTATTTATTTTTTAAAAAGTGTCTTTATTGCTAGCTTTTGTGGGTAGAAGAAGCAAGTAGAAGATACATAAAAACTTTTGATTTCCGGTTTTCGATGAATTTACACGTTTTGAGATTTCCTTGCATTTTAATTAAGTGAAATTGACTACTTTTTTTTTATTTTTTAAAAAGTGGATTTATTATTCTTTCCTCTGCATATATAAGTAGAAAATGTAAGATTCAGAAAAGTTTTAGATTTTCGGTTTCCGATAAAGTTACACGTTTTGAAATTTCCCGAACTCAATTCGACCATTTTTGAAAAATATATATATTTTTTTTTTTTTGGTTCAAACACTGTGCTTTATGAACCAATCGAATTAATTTAACAGAATTTGATACTTGGTTGGGCCTTGGTTTGACATGGTACCTATTAGCGTCTGGGCTGTATCACACAACAAGGGGCGTTTTCACGTTGAGATTTTCTCTCATTTCAGGAAAGAGAAAAATAGTTATACAGAGAAAAATAGTTATATTAAGTAAAACTCTGCTGATTCAGTTAGAGTGAATATCGGCAAACAATTGCCGCAGCTGTGTTGCAATTGCATTCCGTTTAGGACAAGGCAATAACTTTGCTTTGCCTCGCTTTGCAAAAAAAAATGGTCGAGTTTCGACCACTGGGCGATACTAGTTTTAGTTAATCTGCAAATTATCTAGGAAATCTGCACATTAACGGTTTTCGAGCTTTAACGGTAACATATACATCAATTTGAGTCTCTTTCAAAAAATCAAGACAATGTAACATATATAGACTAAATAATAAATAAAATAAAATAAAATAACATTATTAAAACGAACATTCATCAGTTTGAGTCTATAAACTGCAATGTAAAAGAATTATGATTAACTTTACTCATAAAAATGTATATAGATCTTACGACGATGATGACATGCTGCAATACTACTAACTTCCAAGTCTTGCCGTCCACTGCCAGGGCTGGGTTTGAATCCTGGTTCAGACACGATCAAATGCAATAATATGAATATAAATAATATTAATTGCAATACTTAAATTTCATTAGAAGTAATCATAATAAAACTCTTATCTTGGCAATAACGGACGCCATTAGTCCCCAAAAAATCGATATGCATAAAAATCATAATGAACTTTTAAATAAAGCAACATTAAATATTCATTTTAAATCTATCTCTACTAATCTGCAAACAATTTATGCATACAATCAAATTTTATGATTAGAACTCTAAATTTGGTCCCCGACCCAATTGTCTAACTTATTAAAATATTTAATAGCTATTTTAAACATTAAGATTATAATAGATCGCGCTTCAAGATGTAGTGCTGCTATCTATTGAGAGTATTTCGAATGAATTATAGTTTTGTAATATTTTTTATAATAAAGTACTTGCAGACTTTTTTTTTTTTTTTTTTTTAGCTGGGCACAGCAATAACATATCTATACAGAGAGAAGTTTTAATATTTTGTGCCCCTCCTATTCTATAAAATAAATACATCGAATACATCTACAAATTATTCAAAATATCTTAAAAAACCTTTTCTGACGAAACATTGAAACTGTATTTTGGTTGATATTGACACAATTAATTGCATAAACATTTTTCTAAAAACAATTCAGCTTATCCAAAAGCTACTAACAAAGCAACTGGAATTTTTAAAATTACCATTTATCAGTTATATGTGGTATAAATATTTACCCCCCCCCCCCCTACTCTTTCTCTAGTAAAACAAGTGGAGTATAAAAATAAATAAATAAATTCAAAATACTTTTGTCGTTTATCTTTAACAATGCAAACAATTAATTTTATGCTTGTTCATATTTATTCCCAAGACATGGATTCATCATTATTTATTAAAGTTTAAATACTTAACCATTAACATGAGAATTTTATACATCTTTAAAATTTACTGATAAGAAAATGGCTTAAAGATTTTGTAAAATATAAAGTAAGTTTAACAAGAAAGAAAAATCATGCAGTACGCATTGATTAGTAACACTTCCCAACTGTACGTAATTGTTGTATAACTTTTAATATTCTTTGCCTACGGTATCACACAACAGACAGAAGGACTGAAAAATATACAGATAGACTAAATAATTTTTAAATTACTCTTAGACATTTTGGAAAGTGTTAAAAAGACTTAACGCAAAAGAAAATGCAGCCGTTAGATTATAATTACAACTTTTAATCTATCTGAATATTTTAGTGTAGCCCTGTAAATCTGAAAGTTAATTATATCATATTCTATATTATTTTAGAATATTAACAATACATGTCAATGTTTTTATGATTTTTGCAGTAGAAAGTTTTAAATTTAACTTTTATAAATATTTGTCCTAAAACGTAATGCAATGGCTTTTTGTTGTTGTTGTTGCTGCCCCTGTACTCAAACTAGTTGCACAGGACCTATTAATGTCATTTTAAATACGGAAAATTCCATAGTGAACTTGATTGTATCATTTTTTAAAAATTCTCAAAATATTTACGAACGCTAAGAGCAGGAGACAAACAGATATAAAGCGGACAGACAGATACACAAATTGAAATCAGATTCCCACTAAAATTATAAGAAAGTGTTGAAACGCTTAATGTAAACGAAAGTGCATTAACAGCAAATTTTTATTAATAGCTCTTAATGTAACTGAATATTTTTGTGCGGCCGTATAAATCTAATGCTAATCATACTATATTATATAGAAGGCATTCTTTTGTGCATACAAATAATATATTTCAATTGCATTAAGCTTTGTGCAAAGTAAAATTATTAAAATTTGGTTTATAAAAATATCTCTCATAGAATGCAATGCTTTGGAAAACTTTCAAGTGTCCCTGTACACAAATCCAGGGTTCGTAACTATCATGATATTTTCGAAAATATCAAAAATATCCGATATTTTGATATATATCCGATATTTTTTATATATATCCGATATTTTCAAAATTGTCAACTTATGATAAATATTTTCAGATTTAATGCAACTTAAACACCTATACATATTGCACATTATATAAAAACTAATATAAAACATTATTCTAATATAAAATAGTACTTTATATATATATAATTATAAATAATATAATTTTCTTTCTTTTTTTTTAAACACTAACAAAATTTTAAGTTAAACAATTACTCTTTCAAAACAAAAATTATAAAACTATCTCAAATCTCAAGAATGTTTTATTTCTGTTACAAAACTAAGTACAAAATGAAATTTATTTTTGTTCAAAAAAAAAAAAAATATGTAAGTTTTTCTGCTTTTTCAGTTCCTAGCCTGTTGCGCAATTTAGAATGAACAAAACCAAAGCTAGAGAAAATTCTCTCTAAGGATACTGTTGGTGAAGCAGTAAACAATTGATTAACTAACTTAGAAATTTTTTCTTTTAGTGGCTGTTCAATTTTAATATTATCCCACCAAATCAATGGCTCTACAGCTAAGAAATCGTCTTCAAACAAAAATTTCGGAAAGTGGGATTTTTTTGCTAAAAAAGTCATTGCTAGAGGCAAAAGCTCGTTTTAGCATTTCATTTAAAATAAAATTTTCAATAATAATTGAAAATTTCAGTTTCTAATTTTTAGACAAAAAATATAAATATGATGAATAATGCTATTTTCAAAATACTTCACACAAATAAAAATATCAAAAATATCGAAAACCCCGATGTTTTTAAAATAAATATCGGATATATATCATGATATATATCCATGATATATATCGATTGATATATATCCCGAACCTTGCACAAATCAGTTAGAAATGTACTCTATTTTACATAGGAAACATCCGATAGGGAACTTGAATAACATATTAAAATTTCATTAAAGTTTCTGTACAGTAAAGGTATTAAAATATGGTTTATAGAAACACCTCTCATAGAACACAATGCTTTCGAACACATTTGGGTGTCCCTGTACACAAACCAGAAAATGTATTCTCTCCAATTTCAGTAGGGAACGTCTGATAGTGAACTTGAATAAAATATATCAGTTTGAAGAAATTCCATAAATATTTACGGGAGTTAGAGCGCAGAAAAACAGGCCGACAAACGGACAGAAGAACAGTCAGACAGATACACAAATTGAAATCATATTCACACTTTAAAAATGTTAGAAAGTGTTATAAACGCTTTAATGTAAACGAAAGTACAGTTCTAGGAAATTTTTATTAATAGCTCTTAATATAACTGAATATTTTTGTGTCACCCTGTAAATCTAGTACTAATCATGCTATATTCTATATAAAGCATTCTTTTGTGCATATAAATGACATATTTCAATTTTATAAAACTTCGTGCAAAGTTATTAAAATTTGGTTTATAGAAATATCTCTCGTAGAACGCAATGCGTTGAAATAATTTTGAGTGTCCCTGTACACAAACCAGTGGTGGTAATTACTCCATTTTATACAGGAAACATCCAATAATGAACTTGAATAACATATTTAAATTTCATTAAGATTTGTGCACAGTAAAGGTATGAAAATATGGTTTATAGAAATACCTCTCGTAGAACACAATGCTTTGAAATACTTTCGGGTGTCCCTGTACACAAACCACTAGAGGTATAAACTCCATTTTCAATAGGGAACAACCGATAGTGAACTTGAATAACATTAGCATATATCAGTTTCAAGAAATTCCATAAATATTTACGGGAGTTAGAGCGCGGACAGACCGCTAGACGGACAAACCGAAGTGATTAACACTTTTCAACCTTGTTGGAAAGTGTTAAAAATGGATTTGAATCTGTATTATGTTGGGTTGGTTTGTTTTGCATAAGACAGATTTACTGCACTAGGATTCTAGGCCTACAGCTAGAATGTACTCCGTGGGGGAGGTCTTTCTAAGGCTCCTTGCCCGTACTTACACGAGCATCACAGAAAGACATTGAAAACGCTGAACGGCTAGGTCGATGTGCATGATCTGGGATCGAACCCAGCAGTTTCCATCTGACAGTTTTTGAGCGGAAAACCGCTCGGCCACTGGTGGTCCAAATCCATGTTATGCATTAAATATCTCTAATATTTGAACAAGTAAAACAGTGAAAAGAGGTTAGAAATGTTGCATAAATGATCAATTAAAAAAAAAAAAAAAAAAAAAAAAATTACAGGTTAAAAGTTTGTTATGCAGCACTAAGCTTTATGACTACAAGAATTTGAAATATGGATCTTTGAAATAATGATATCAAATTTTGAGTAACGATGTGCTATATGTTGTATACATATATATGTATACAACATATAGCTTATATATAATATATATATACATGTGCGTGTGTGTATCGAATTTTTATTTCAACATTTGCTTTTTTTGTTCTTTTCGTATTCTCAGTGTAAACATTATTTTCAACATAAAAAATCATGTTACATTTACTCACTGATACTTTTTCATTCACTTTTCTTATAATATCAAAATATGTGTTTTAAAAGAAATGGTATCGAAATTCCAAAAATGCACTGGTGTTACACTAAACCTTTTTTTTTTTTTTTTCTTTAATTCCATGGCAATTATTTTGTTATGTCTAATAAAGTATATTTGCACATTGAAACATCACTTTTAAATTTTAAATACGCTGCCAAATATATCATTTTCCTTAAGCTTATATTATGTATTGAAATGAATTTATTTCAATGTATTATTTTATCTTTTGCGACACGCTATCCAAAACTGTAAGTAAAATTTATAGAAATGTTTACTTTGTGTCATACTAATCGAAAATGAATGCAAATAGACAATGTGCTGCAAAAAAAACATTTGCAAAAAATTTTTTACAGTTTTGGATAGCGTGAGGCAAAAGGTAAAATAATTTATTGAAATAAATCTAACTATCCAAGGGTGGTAGTATAAAGGGAGTGGGGTCTAACTATCCAAAATCAAGGGATATCAGTCCCTTTCCTTTCAAATAGAGCAGTCTTCGTCATATAAAGCCAAACCAAGCTCAAGTTTAAAATACTGTCGTAACCTGGACTAAACATAAATATTACAAGATTCCAGACGCCATAGAGATTCTAAAAGTAGGTACAGTCTTCATTGCGTAATGCCAAATAGAGTCCAAATTTAAAATTTGTAAGGATATGACCTGACCCCAACTTTGCAAAATGCTTAGCATCCACGGGGCTCAGACCCTCTTTATTTAAACAGTATAATCTTCCTTTTGTAACATCCAACCAAATCGAAATTTAAAATTTCCCAAAATCTGATCATAACTTTGAAAGATTACAAGCTCCATGGGGTCAGACCGTCTCCCATCTAATGGTACAATTTTTGTTAGGTAAGACCAAGTAATGTCTATATTTAAAATTTCCTAAAGGTCTGACCATAACATTTTGAGATACTGTTCACCGTGAGGGTCAGACCCTCCCCTTCCAACTGTGTAGTTTTCATTATGTAACACTCAACTGAATTTAAAATTCCTAGTACCAAGTGGACTCATATCCTCCCCATTCAAAGGCTATATATTCTTTGTTATGTAACAACCAAAATATTTATCTCTAACCAACGTTATACTTAATTTAATAAAGATATTTATCTCTAATCAACATTAAGATAATCAATATTATTTTTAACCTCAACTCTGTCAATATTTACAAAATTATTATTAACTAGCAGGCTTCGCTGGTCATTATAATGAAATGAATTCTCAAATTTTCTTATCATTAATAATAAAAAAGTCTCAAAAAAAAAAAAAAAAGAAAGAAATCAGTCAAAATATAATTTAAAGTTCCCGCTACCTTCGGTAGCAGTTTTCCTGCTCGCCACACGTCGAATCTGGAGCCCCAATTCGACAGTGCCTTAGCTACTTTTTACTCTTCCTCCCTCGCGGGTAATGTTGAAAGTTTTGCAAAATTCCCTCCCACCAAAGGGCATATTGCTTACACTTAATCAACACCCACACATCAAAATTCACCATTCTAAGGAATATGGAGTATATTTAAGCTTGAAAACGTGTTTTTCGCCCCCTTCCCGCCACATAGGAGGACGGAGGTAATTTTGCGAAATTCCTTTATAGTGCATCTTGCATACACATACCTAGCCAGACATTTAAAAAAAAAAAAAAAAAAACGAGATCCTGAGATTATTTGAAGCAGAGTTATGTTTTAAAACGTGATTTTTACCTCCCCCCCCCTGCTCTCAAAGAAAGGACGTGGGAGGTAATTCGACAAATCTCTTTATACTATGAGTTAGATACATATAACCGACCCACACATCAAAAATCTCCTTCCTAAAATAATTTAGTGCAGAGTTACACATGAATACATGTTTTCTGTCCTCACCCCCCAAGAACGGTAGGGTGGAATTTTACAAAATCCCTTTGTAGTGTGTGTGTTGAGTACGTGTAACCAACCGACATATAAAAAAAAATCGCTTTCCTGAGGTAATTTGGAGCAGAGTTACTCTTAAAAACGTGTTTTTGCCGCCATCCCGCCCTTAAATAAGGGAGGAAGAGGGAACATTTCGTAAAATCCCTTGATAGTGCGTGTTGGGAACGCAGAACCAACCTACACATAAAAATTAATCTTACTGAGATAATTTGAAGCAAAGTTATAATTGGAAACGCGTTTATTGTATCCCCTTCTTCAAGGGGGGAATTTCGCAAAATCCCGTTACAATGGGTGTTGGGTACACGTAAATAAGCCACACACTAAAATTTGTCGCCTCAGCTCCGATGGATTTTCCCGGACAAATTTTACCCGCTTGGCTGGTCACTATATTTAAAGGAAACTTTTTTCTATATCGCTTTATAGACAAAAAGAAATAATAATAAGAAGAAGATGTATTGAAATTGCTCAAAAGCTCGCTACGGGTGTATGTCGCTATTGCATGCAACAATGCCATACCAGAGAGCTTCCACTTTTGTACTTATCAGATAACAATTTCGACACAGACAGTATTGAAAAAATTGCAGTAGCCCTTTTATATTTGAATTTTAATTACATATGAACAACACTATACGTGCTGTACATAATATTTGCTTTCACGTTATTTTCTATAACCTTACGTTCGATTTTTCCGGTCGACCATAAATGACAGGAATTTCACGTCAAATATAATATTACTAGTATATAACCCCGTCAAAAATGACGGAATGTGAACGATAAATCTTGAAAACAATGTTTAGATCATGAAGATTACCACGTGATCATTTAAATGTATTTTCAATTTTTGTTTATAAATCAAATGTGTTTCGATATTTTATAATTTTCGTTCTGAAATTAAAAAAATTCTACCCGATCAATAAATATGAATGATAATATAAAATATACAGACACGACATTATTTCATTATTAAAAACATGAAAATCTGACATTGACAGATTTTAATTTAGTGCCAGAGGCCTACTGCTAAACTTGTTAATATCGACAAATTCTTCTTTAGTTAATTCGTGTCGTGACGATCTAAATTCCATGATAAAGTTTTCATTAAATCAAACCAATGTGTTTCAGCTGCAGATACTGTAACAAATAACGTTGGAAGTCCAAACTGTCTTATAGCCGCAAAACACCGTTTTTTCTCTTTTTCCCAATGAGGGGGAGGTGTGCCTTGGGGGGGACTCATGTCAAAGGTGTGCCTTGGGGGGGACTCATGTCAAAGTTCTACCTTGGAGGGGACTCATGTCAAAGTTGGGCCTTGGGGGTACTCATGTCAAAGTTGGGCCTGGGGGGGGGGGGACTCATGTCAAAGTTGGGCCTTGGGGGGGACTCATGTCAAAGTTGGGCCTGGGGGGGGACTCATGTCAAAGTTGGGCCTTGTGGGGACTCATGTCAAAGTTGGGCCTGGGGGGGACTCATGTCAAAGTTGGGCCTTGGGGGGACTCATGTCAAAGTTGAGCCTGGAGGGGGACTCCTGTAAAGTTGTGCCTTGGGGGGACTTCATTCAATAAATCCCCATTCAATAAACCGACTGAAATAGGCCCTTAGCAGTATTAAGAGTGACGTATAAAAATTCGACAACGCTGTACCGACTGAAATAGGCCTCTAGCACTAAAAAAAAAAACTGCTCGCTGACAAAAAATATAGGCCCGACAACACAACAGCAACAACACATCCCAGTGTTCCGTTAAGTGCTCTATTTAAAGTCCTCATAATAAGAATAATCTGGTGTGTCACTCACACGACTTTCTCTTACCCTGAAATTTAATACTATAAGTACAGGTTGGAGATTAAGAGGTAAGATACCGAGTACTGTTATGTAAACCTATGTTGAACAATTCAAATTAGGCTTCGGAAGAGTTTTATATGATAATTAGTTCTGACCCCCCTCAACCCCACGTTTCATTAATGCACCTACATTTATACAGAATTTAATTCGGTTATTAAAAATAATTCTGTTTTTAAAAAATTATTTATTAAAATTATTATTTAAAAAAGTTATCTTGTATGATAATACAGACGATTTCCATATTAGAGAAGTAGTATAACACTAAATATAAAAAAAAAGTTGAATTTATTCTCAATATTAAAGTAAAAAAAAAAAAAAAAATTTTTTTTTTTTTTTTTTTTTTTTTTTTTTTTGTTAAAAATGAAAAAAATCGATAACTTTATTTTAAATTATCGCAGATCGATGGTTCAACCATTCGTTTTAAACGTATTGTCGAGCTCTTTTGAAAGATACCCATCATGAAAATTTTCTCCCCTCGAGGGGGGGCGGCGAGGCTCCTACATACATAAAAAGAATTTCCCAGTTGACTATCTCTATTACAAAAAATATATATTCGTTTTATTTGGTTTAGTGCAGTCTATAGATGTTAAATTCTACTTACCTGCGATTTCCCCCGTAGACGTAATGTATTTAAATACTTTTGAATGTCCCTGTACACGAACCTCTGGCTTCATCTTAACGAAAAGCTTACTGTAGCATCCCTATATGATACACATTTAGAATACCGAGTTTGGAATTTCTGCTACTATTTGTTCTTGAGATATGCTGATAACAGACACACAGACACACACACACACAGAGAGAGAGACCATTCGCTAAAAATATGGTTTTCGTATTCAGGGGACCTCAGAACATGTAAGTATAACAAAAACCCACGTTCGAAAATTTGACCCTAAAACAATACTTTCTCGACCCTATGGGTAAGAGAAAGTAAAAAACTATTCACTTCATTTTACCAAAATACTTTTTTTTAAGACTATCGAAGATCGTGTTTTCAAATACGCAAGCGAAGTGTGACGTCACTGACCTTCCGTGGATGCAAGAAAAAGATTCCCTATGTTAATCGTCCATTGGATTTTTTGTAAAAAATTATTAAAAATCGAGGAAAATTATTTCCCGATTTTAATACCTGTATTTGTGTATGGATATCAGGGGTCTGTCCAGAGGCAAATCTGAGTCCTTTAAAGGACCCTTCACAAAATTATTTATCCTAAAACAGGACCCTTCACAAAATTATTTATCCTAAAACAGGACCCTTCACAAAATTACTTATCATAAAACAGGACCCTTCACAAAATTACTTATCATAAAACAGGACCCTTCACAAAATTATTTATCCTAAAAATAGACCTTTGATAAATCTATTTCATTTTTAAAACTAATCTTCCATGGAACGAACAGGCTGCCTATGAAAAATCAGATGTTTTGCTGTATTTCCCCGAAAAGCTGATATTCAACTTCTAATTTATTAAGGGCTTCTATGCATATATTTAAGTTTAGTTTTACAAAAATGAACTGTCATTGTCTAAAATGAAACTTTAATTATAATTTTATTCTGAAAAATTACATTTTTCACAATTTCACAAAAAGAGGACCCTAGCCGAAAAGTTCGGAAGAACTTTATTTTCGCACAAAATTTAAATTCACAAAAATACGTGTAGAGTTTTTCACAATTTCACAAAAACAGGACCATGTCCAAAAAATCTGGACAGACCTCTGGATATGCTATCGTATCCATGTGTTAGATTGAGTTATTTTGCTGTCAAATTGACAAAATTTTAAATTTCAAAACTGTGTCATCTTTGTCGTTTTTTGTATTTGGCGATTAAAAACATAATACGAAAATATACATGACAGATGTTTATTTTCGTAATATGTATTGTACGAAATATTGTTTCATATAATTCATCGCTCTCTTAATATAACTTGTTAAATTAACCATGATTTTTGAAAGGAATTAAATATGTTCGCCAAAATAATTTGGCGATATTTTTTTTTTCCGCCAAGGATGACAGATATATTAAATCTATTCCGCTGCAACATATGAGTATCTTATATCAGACACTTTATTTAGACATTTGAAAACAAATTTGACTTTAAATTATGATAGAACATTTATAATTTTCCTTTTAATTAGTATATTAGTTGGATATTTATTGTGTAAATATCATCCTTTGAAATGAAATGTTTATGTTTTGAATCGATTATGGAAGTTTGCCATTTTTTTTTTCTAGAGTTTTGAAATTTAAAATTTAAATTTTATCAATTTTAGAGCAAAAACAACTTAATCTAACACATGCAGACGATAACTAATACATATGTATACCGAAATATGGGGATTAAAATCGGGAAATAATTTGCCTCAATTTTTAATAATTTTTTACAAAAAATCCAATGGGCGATTAACATAGGAAATCTTTTTCTTGCATCCACTGACGGCCAGTGACGTCATCACTTTGCTTGCGTACTTTCTAACTAACTATCCAATAATTACAGGCACTCCATTCTAACCCAAATTCAACTCTACTCGAGTCTTCCAACCAGCTATCTCACCCGCAACATCGCCAAAATATTCGGGATCCAGCTAGGGTCTTTCTCATTCTCAACCGAACATTTTATCTTGACTCGACATTATCATCTTAGACTACTCTACTTTCAATACTCATTTCAACTGGTGACCTTTACTTGCCCAACCAAACATTCTATCCCAACTATAAATTTACACTAATTTCAAAACTAAAATCAACTGGCGACATTTACGCACTGAATTCAACGCCAATCATACCTTACAATGTAAACAAACAATGAAGCTTGATAAAAATATTTAAAGACTTTAATATGCTTTTACAAATATTTTAAGAGTTTTAAGGCTTTAATATGTTTTAGAGATACTTTAAGCGTTTTTTTTTTTTTTTTTTTTTTTTTTTTAAGAAACAGTCAAAGAGTCGTTCATTCGGAATCCATTTGGAATTTGTATTTTCTGAATGGCAACAGTTTTGGTTTGTTTTTATTTGGTATTCCGTTGCTTACAATCACGGAGTAAAAAGACAGGAGAAGAAGGTAACGTTGAAATTTTGTGATGTTGTTTTCTAATGTTTACAGATGGCGCCAGCGTGCAATCCTTCCTTCTCTCCAGCTTCCGCAATGTTATTCAATGGGGAAATGTCTCGTTTTAATTATTTTTTTAAAAATAATATCAAGCTGAAAAAATTTCGATTGAAAGCAAATTTCATTAAATAGAGTATTCTAACCAACATGTTTTTTTTAAGAGCCATTTTATACTAATTTTACTTTGAAAGAAAGCTTTTAAAAAATGACGATTCTTATGAACCGAAGCTAGCTAAAACAGACAATTGGGAGGAAGGAGAATGGATGAAATTTTGTAAAGAAAAAAAAATAAACTTACTTTAGGTGCAGAAAACACGAACTCGGAATTTATTTTTCTCCTAGGGCTTTTTTTTTTGTTTTTCTTATCACTATCATAGCCTGTTTTACAACTAGGAACGAAGCATTTATTTGAAACATCTGAATTATGCAGTTTTAAGTACTTACAAACAAATTAAATTGCTTAAAATAAAAAAATTTTAAATGTACTTCAGCAAAATTCTATTGAAAACAACAGTATATCCGCGCCGAAGTAGGGAGGAATGACAAGTGGCGCCCTCAATATTTACCAAAAATTTAGATCACAGTTTCGTAGCTTTCTCCCATTGGACCTTCAACTCCTATTAATATTACTCCGTGCTTACAATCAACGAGATATATAAAGTAGAGTGATAAATGGTAACCCTTGAGAAGGTCCAAGATGAGTCATGTGACATGCTCTCCTTGCACCTGAGTATTCGGTGGTTCCCTTGGTAACAGCTTATTTGCAGTAAATTTCTATGGCAACGGTTTGGAGATTGTTCTTCGCATAGTCATAACCGCCAATATTTTTGTTTACTTACGTATTTTAATATTCTTTTGTTCTAAATCATTTTAATTTTGATTTTACTTGTTTTTTATTTTGTGTAGTTGAACTTTAACCGACAAAATGCTGAAAAATAGTTGAAAAATTATTATTTGTTGTTAAATTTAGCTCCTTAAAAGTTTAAATTTTCTTTCATAAACACTTTTAAAGTTTGTTGGGAAACGATGAAAAAAAAAGGTATTTTATTATTTATTAAAATGTGAAATATGTGTAAAATTATTTTAAAAACAATTTATTTCGGTCATAGGACTGTCATGTTACCTAATAATAATGATAATTTGTCGAAATGATATTTTAAATGCCAAAATAGCGATAAAGGGCCAAACACAGCAACCTATTGGAGCATGTCACGTGATTCATCTTGAACCACGGAAAGCTAATCCTTCATCCATTGAATCAGCACTCTAATATATATATATCTCGTTGCTTACAATCATGAAGTTACATTATTCTAATTATAGGTTCACATACTTGCCAACATCCTAATTAATATTCCGTAGTCTTCTCAGTCACGCCCTTTTTCTTACACCAATAAATTTTTAGAGTAATATTCTCCAAATGCAATTACGATTAAATAAGAGGTAAAATACTCTAAAAAGATGCCGGTGTGAAAAAGAAGGCGGAGCTAACGATACTACGGAATATTAATTAGTATGTTGGCAAGTATGGGTTCATGTTTATAATAGCCAGTGATCCATTATATTTAATTCAGACCTTTAAACATTACAACTGAATAGTTTTTTAAGGTTTTAAGGAAAATAAATAAGAATACGTGCGATACAAAACATATTATATGTATGTTTCTTGAAGTTAAACCACCTCAGTGAGTTGAACAAACGGGGGAAAAAAAAAAAAAAAAAAAAAAAAAATGGCTGCCAAAACTTTTTGTTTTGAAGCGGTACTAACCGGATTCGTTCATGACAGATGAGGATCATTATATATATTAATAATATGCTATGAGTACAGATGGGAATGGTCCAAAAAAAAATTTTTTTTTTTTTTTTTTTTCCGAAAGGGGTTTATTTCCATCCGGAAAAACTGAAAAATTTTCAAATTTCTAACATAAAATAATGTATTCAGAAATTTATAATACAGTGGAACCTGTAAAAGTGACCACCTTGGTAAAGTGACCACCTGACTAAAGTGACCATTTTCTTGACTAAAGCAACCATTTTCCAATTTTAAAGACCCTTTATAAAGTGACCACCTGCGTATAGTGACCATTTTAGCCGGTCCCTAGGGTGGTCACTTTAGACAGGTTCCACTGTATTTATATTTTGATGATGTTTTCTTGAGATATTAATTTCATGTTCAGTATCTTATATGAAAACACTGATTCTGATAATGTTCATATTTCAAAAATAAAGTTTTAACCATATAATCAAATGGTAAACCTGAAATATTTAAGTATTATAATGACCTCCTTCCCGTCACATTCATTTGAAATTACTCATTCTTTTCGAGTTCCTTTATACTCCAGTCTTTTATCTTGAATGTATATCCTTAGATTTATCTAACTGTAGCATTTAAATGTGTGTGGATATATATTATACACACACACACACATATATACTATATAAATGTATGTAACAGTTTAAAAAAAAAAATCTGAGCAACTATTTTATATAGAAAAATTTATTTCACAATTTAAAAAAAATATATGTGCAAAAACCTACTTGATTTATGTCCTTTAGGTCTGAGTTTATAACTTTTATATTATAAAAAAAATCTATATATTAATTTGAAACATGTTTTTGTCTGTCTCCCCTATATTGAGAGAACTACTTAGTGTAAAAATTTGGTTGAGGTGTCTAAAAAAAGGTCTTGGTCTGTAGATGTGCTATGAGAAGAGAAAAATAAAAAAAAGTCGAACGGTTTCCCAACGGGTTAAAGACACGTTTACGAGCTTAACTAAGCTTCAAATTACTTCACGGTGAAGAAATTGTACATATGGGGACTAGAGTCGAATACTAAAAAATCACTTTCTGTTGCATACAATATAGTGCGACCCCTGGTGGTGAAAAATGGAACTAGGTGATTTTGCTGAAGACCCTATCATGTTACATCTTATTTTAAAGGTCTTGGTATTTCCTGACCGTTGGTGATGTTCGTACAGAACACACTGCGCCCCCTGGCGGTGGAAAGTGCAACTAAAGGATTTTGCAACTGACACCACCATGTGACACCTTATTTAAAGGGTCTTGGAAATACAAGGCGATTGGTGATAGAGGTCTTGAAATTTCATGTTGATTGGGAATGTTTTTATACAATATAGTGCACCCCCTGGTGGTGAAAAGTGGAACTAGGTGATTTTAAAGTAGACCCTATCATGTTATATCTTATTTTAAAGGTCTTGGTATTTCCTGACCGTTGGTGATGTTCGTACAGAACACACTGCGTCCCCTGGCGGTGGAAAGTGCAACTAAAGTATTTTGCAGTTGACACCACCATGTGACACCTTATTTGAAAGGTCTTGGAAATACAAGGCGATTGGTGATAAAGGTCTTGAAATTTCATGTTGATTGGGGATGTTCGTACACAATATACTGCACCCCCTGGTGGTTAAAAATGGAATTAGGTGATTTTGCAGTTGACCTTGTCATGTTACACCTTATTTTAAAGGTCTTGGTATTTTCTTACCTTTGGTGTTGTTCGTATAGAACACGCTTTGCCCCATGGCGGGGGAAAGGGCAACTAAAGGATTTTGCAGTTGACACCACCAGTGACACCTTATTTGAAAAGTCTTGGAAATTCAAGGCGATTGGTGATGTTCGTATACAACATACTGCACCCCCTGGTGGAGGAAAGTGGAATTTGCAACGCGTGTGTAGCATGCATGCCTGCTATACAGTGCAGCAGTCACAGGCAAAGGTAACACGAGTCAGAGGTTCGCTCGGTACGCTGCCGCAGGCACCGGGGTCACAAGGCAGAGTTTCGTTTGGTTCGAGGTAATTTTTTTTTTGTTACAGCTAATTATTTTTTTCGTGATGCTATACAGCTTTCATTTGAAAACAGAAATTTAAACTAAATCGAATTAAAGGTATAAAATCATACAAATTTAAGGTTCATTTAAGGTATCATGGGTCCGGGCAACACCGAGTGGGTTCGTTGGGTTCCATGTTAATTTTTGGGAATATTTTTATGTTATTAGCGGCCGGCGTATGCGCTACCGAAGGCACTAAGGTCACAAGGCAGAGTTTCGTTCGGTTCGAGGTAATTTTTTTGGTTACAGCTGATTATTTTTTCACGATGCTTTTATTTAAAAATAGAAATTCAAACAAAATTGAGTTAAAGATGTAAAACCATACAAATTTAAGGTTCATTTAAGGTTATTACCATGGACCCGGGAAACGCCGGACGGGTCAGCTAACATGTAGTCTTAGTATTAAACGAAATAGAAAATTAAAGATAGGAACTGATTATTTGGAGTCAGTTTGACGTCACATTGACTGTACTTTGTTGAAAGTGATGTCATATATAGTATTTCTATTTATAAGCATTTTTCTGACTTTCTTTTTTTTTTTTTTTTTTTGAAGTGAAAACTTCTTTAGGCGCGTTGAGCACTTTTGGGTGAACAAAAATCTTTGAATTCGCGTCATCGTCAGCTGACGCTTTCCATTTGAAGTGAAAACTTTTGGGTGAACAAAAATCTTTGAACTCCCGTCATCGTCAGCTGACGCTTTCCATCCTTGTATGATACAAATAATGTATCATACAATTAACTTGCTAATGTGAAGTGTTAATGATTATATACTGTATATTGTTTTACAATCTGGTGCGGCTCTGCACGACTTCTCTCATCTCCGGGCACTGTCTCTATTACAGTTAGACGTCACAAAACCGTGAGTAAGCCCAAAGCCGCCATTTTTCTCACGTTTTTACAATCTGGTGCGGCTCTACACGACTTCTCTCATCTCCGGACACTGTCTAATAAAGATTGCAGCCGGAAACGTTGCAGTTAGACCTCACAAAACCGTGAAAAAGGCCAAAGCTGCCATTTTTCTCACGCTTTTACAATCTGGTGCGGCTCTACACGATTTCTCTCATCTCCGGACACTGTCTCTTAAAGATTGCATCCGGAAACGTTGCTGTTAGACCTCACAAAACCGTGAGAAAGGCCAAAGCCGCCATTTTTCTCATGTTTTTACAATCTGGTGCGGCTCTACACGACTTCTCTCATCTCCGGACACTGTCTCTTAAAGATTGCAGCCGGAAACGTTGCAGTTAGACCTCACAAAACCGTGAGAAAGGCCAAAACCGCCATTTTTCTCATGTTTTTACAATCTGATGTGGCTCTACACGACTTCTCTCACTCCGGACACTTTCTATTGCAGTTAGACCTCACAAAACCGTGAGAAAGGCCAAAACCGCCATTTTTCTCACGTGTTTACAATCTGGTGCGGCTCTACATGACTTCTCTCATCTCCGGACACTTTCTCTATTGCAGTTAGACCTCACAAAACCATGAGAAAGCCCGAAGCCGCCATTTTTCTCACGTTTTTACAATCTGGTGTGGCTTTACACGACTTCTCTCATCTCCAGCCACTGTCTCTTAAAGATTGCAACCGGAAACGTTGCACTTAGATCTCACAAAACCATGAGAAAGGCCAAAGCCGCCATTTTTCTCACGTTTTTACAATCTGGTGCGGCTCTACATGACTTCTCTCATCTCCGGACACTTTCTCTATTGCAGTTAGACCTCACAAAACCATGAGAAAGCCCGAAGCCGCCATTTTTCTCACGTTTTTACAATCTGGTGCGGCTTTACACGACTTCTCTCGTCTCCGGCCACTGTCTCTTAAAGATTGCAGCCGGAAACGTTGCAGTTAGACCTCACAATACCGTGAGAAAGGCCAAAGCCGCCAGTTTTCTTGAGCGGCTCTACACGACTTCTCTCATCTCGGGACACTGTCTCTATTGCAGTTAGCGCATTAAATAAAATTTTAATATAATTTTTGTAGTATTAGTTTATATTAATGAATAAAAAACCACTTCATTTAAAAGTATTTCCTGCACAACAAAATATTTCCTGACGATTCAAGAAATACTCACGTAAATGTTCAAGTTTTCACTTCTGTCGGCACTCCCGGAGTGCAATTTTTTTTTTTAAGTGAAATGTCGTAAATTATATTAGATGTTTTAACTTAAATACATTTAAATAATGATGCGATGTTTTTTGAAACATTACGGTCAATAAAATGATCGTCGAATTTGACGGGTTCCAGCTAGTAATATATCAATAATAAAATGTTGTTTTAAATTTCTGAAGTTCAATTAACTTTAAATTAAACTTTTATTTGTCTTTCAGATTAACTTCATTTTAAGTCAGAATCTGAATTAGAGTTCAGCACCAGGTCCAATAAACCAATTTTACCCGAGCCTGACCTGCAATCAAGTTTGGGTCTGATTGACTAAATTTTTTCTCTTGGATGTGAGGTTCGGTTCGTTCAGGTTATTGATTTATTTTTCTTATGGGTCAGGTTGACTGATTTATTTTTCTTGTGGGTCGGGCTTGTATTAGGTCGACTGAATTTCTTTTGCTGCTGGTTAGGTTAAGTTTTCAACGAGTCGGGCCAACCTTTCAAAATATTTTATCATTATAAGCAAAAACTTGTTTGATATAATTATAAACATACTACATAGTCCCATGATTAAATATATGTGTACACAAATTATTACATACGTATCGCAGAAAGGCAATAAACAAAGAAAAATCAAATATATACTACATACTAAACTTAAAGCATATTTTTGCACTCTTGGAGTACTTAATACACATAAATGGTTAAACAGTATTAATCCATTTTTCAGATTTTTAAATTTTTAACTTAGTGTATCAGTAACTCCATTTAAATAAGTAACATAAAAGAAAAATTGTTTAAGTCAATTCCTACTTACAAACACTATCGAAAAGGGTTTTTTTTTTTTTTTTTTTTTTTTTTTTTTTAATTATAAAATAAAAAGCGCGTGCAAAATGAAATAAAAATAATTATAAGATAAAAAAAAAAACTTTTTATGTACCATGTTTTAAATTTTCTCAGTGTGCATAAAATTTTTAAAGTGATAATGACGTCAATTTTTGTGATATGCATAATTTAACTTTTTATAATTTTTTAATATTCACGTTTAATTAAATGTATTTATTTTTATGTCGAAAGAAATGAACTCGTAAGTAATATGTATATATATATATATATATATATATATATATATTGGCAACAATTAAATTATAGCTAATATTTTAATGGCTAATTTAACGCTATTAGGATGTTATTATTTTCATATTTTAATTAATTATAAGAAAACTAATAGAAATTTTTTGAAAAGCGGACTTCGAAGTATTGTGTTGTCACCGTGTTCTCAGCAATCCTGAAAGTTTCAAATTTCTAGCGAGTCGGGAAGTTGGTTAAAAATCGGTTGCAAGATTTGTTCAAGATATATATAGGGAGAGTGTGAACTATTAGTAGGAATTGAAAAAAAAATTAAATGATTTACTAACTTTGTAACAGTGAAATTTTATTTTATTTTATAACTTTAAAAAGTTTTGCATGATTTTCAGATGAATCATTAAATTTCATTTAGTTTTGGGGTTTCGGATATAAAAAAATCAGGTTTGAGTCGATGATTTTTTTTTTTTTTTTTTTCCGGTTTGATTCTAATTTAAATTCATTGTATCAATGCTGCTGGGAGATGAACATTCCATAGAAATTCACATCCTATGCAAAATTAATGGTTGAATGAAGATTTGACTAGTTTAGTTTTTGGTGTTTTGTACAAGGAAAGATACTGGCAGTTGTGAAACAGAAAGGTTCCTTTTTTAATAGTAAAATCTCTTTGTATATTTCTGTTAAGAAAAAATAATATGGATTGCATGTATTTTTAAATGTTTAACACTTTATATTTTCTAAGATATTATAACTGTTAAGAAACCCTATTTTTATATGTAAAAATTCAATTTTCTCCCATTTTTTCCAGAAAAAAACTGGTTTTTTTCCGCCACCTCAAAATTTCCGGAAATTTTACTCTCTAGCTATGAAACAATTAACTTTTTGTGGCTATATGTATTTCACAGTTTGTTAATAGTGGTTGGTATATAGAAAAATAAATAATAAATATTTAACCTGATATATTTCTACGTTTTAAGCGTTCAAAAAATGTCACAAACTTTTCTTTCTTTTTTGTTTGTTCAAAGAAAAAAGAAAGAAAGAGAACCCCAAGGAACTAATTAATGCATTTAATATGTTGGGTTGTTCGGGTAGTAATTTTGTTTTTCTCAGCAGAGGACTTAATTGTATTTTTTTCACACCATCTTCACAATTAAGCTGCATTACCATTATATATTGTGACAGCTGATATAGCAAGGCTTGCTTGTGAAAAAGTTCGTTTTATTCTGCTCAATAGGTTTTGACTGGTGCCCTATCAAATAAAGAAAATCGGAAGCGACATTTTTGGTATATTTTGTTGTTACTATCAAAAAGGCGAAAATGCTGTTCAAACAAGGAAAAATGTATACGGTGTGTATACAAAAAAATTATTTAAAGAACGCCAGTGTCAAAACTGGTTTACCAAATTTTGTTTCGGCAATTTTGACGTTGAATATGTATTACTTTCTGGAAAACCAGTTTGTGCTAATGAAAACAAAATATTGATTTATGAAAACGGCCAAATAACAACTCGTGAGATCGCTAAGAAACCGACCAAAGTGGAGAATATATAATTCAATAAAATATTTAAAAATATAAGAAAATCGTCTTACATTTTCAAAGGAAAAAACGAAATTATTTTTCGAACAACCCAATATATTTACAGGCCCTGACTAACAGCAGGGCATACGGGGCAAATGCCCTGGGCCCCCCTTCTGGAAGGGGCCCCCCTACAGGCATATGCAGAAATTCTGCAACCTAAAGAGCTCTTATGCCACTGCAAGGGGGCCCCCCAGAATAGGCTTGCCCCGGGGCTCGAGGTAGTCTAAGTCAGGCCCTGTATTTATATACAATAAAAACAAAAAATAGTTAAAGAAGAAATTTAAATGCAATTTTAATTTTAGAAATGGATATTTCACTTACCAAACCTCCTTTCTAGCTTTTTTTTTTTTTTTAATGTGTTAATGGCAAGAAATGTGTAATGGCCATTCCTCCCTCTTACTTAACAATGAGTGACATCACGTGCTCTTTCTTTTTAGATAAAGGAAGCATGCTTTCTTCTCTTAATGGTTCTTAAATTTTTAGAAAAGCAAAAGTTGAAATTTCACATTTTAAGTAAAGTTTTGGAATTTAAAAAATATATAAAAATAAATAAATAATAATAATAAAAACCTTTTTGTAAACAGAATTATGCCAAATTGAAAATAAAAATTATTTCAAAACTAAAACTTTTTTTAAAAATGCGAATTACTTGAATTAGGTCTTCCATTTGTTCTGAGTTTGGAATCCACTTATTTATTTTCAGATAAGCTTATAGAATAACCTCCAGTCGCTTGGCAAATTTTTGTATAAGGAAAGGGCATGTTTACAAACAAACGCTACTTTAATCGATCTTTCCCACTCACGAGTGGCAAAAGGACAATCTCTATTGGTGGAATGGAAATACCAATGTTTTGCGAAGTAGAATGTTTTGCCCTGAGCGTGACGTCAGTTGCGCTTTCCTTATTGGTTTGCCGTAGAGTGTCTGGATTATTAGTGACGACAATACCTACTGCGCATGATCTGTGGATGTCTCCGAACCCTCCCAGGGTTGCTTAGAGAGGATCGCTCTTAGGGCGACGTAATCCACTTTGGCGAAAAATTGCCCGTTTGACATTTTACAAATATTCATTTTTCGTCGAGATTCTTCAATTCATTGAAACAGGCCAAATTATTTATAATTACTATAAAATTACATTCAGATGTAAAACAATTTCTATAAGCATTATCGAATGCAATATGAAGTTTTAATATTTTAATAAAAAATAGATTGATTATTTTTCAAATTAATTTTGCATTATTTAATTAAAAGGGAAAAAAAATATTTTAAAGAGGACTGATTTTTTTAGACAAGAAAAAAAAAATCACCATTTTTCTATTGATTACTCTCTTAAAAGTAAAAGTAAGAGAAATAGGCTAAGTTTAAATACATCATAGGCCAAGACAAAATACAAATAATAATAAAAGAAATATGACGAATAATAAGGAAAAGAATGGAATAATAATAGAGAATTTAAAATTAATTAAGCGCATGGGGAATGGCATTTTATGTTCACAATATACTCAATGCACATTTTTTTTAAATTATTATTATTATTTACCTACGTTAGTGAAAATTGTGTTATCATTATTATTATTTTGTTTAAAATTGCTTTGATAATTAGTGATAACATTGATTTGATATATATATATATATATATATATATACCTCCAATTATTGTAGTTTTTAGAGATATTCAGACTGTTTTCCATCGTAACAAAATTTCTTATATATATATATATTATAAATCTTTTCAAACATTTCACGGAATGAAAAAAAATAAAAATAAAAAAAAGAAGAAATGGTATATTAATTAAAGACATTTCTTAATGAAAGCATACATTATATAACAATAATTCGTTGATGAATTCCCCCTATAATCCATCAAAAACCAAAAATATAATACATATGTTTGATTTAGTTTTTATAAATTTGGTTTATAAATTTCAATAATTATAAAATATTTTCACCTAATATGTCATATAAAAACAAATAATTTAATCGAATCGAATATCCTAATCCTAAATACTATTATATAGTTTTGAGTTTTGACAAGCATTATTTTAAAAATATGATTTCAATTAATAATGTATTTACTTGCAGTAATACTCCGTATACTATTCTAGGTACCCTACCCTACATGCACCTAATAAAGATATAAGTTATTTTGGGGAGGATTATCAAAATTATTTTTCTACATTTTTAGTTTGTCAATATCTTTTGCTTTGTTCAAAGCTTCATTTCTGTGTATAATTGTTTATTATGAATTCAAGTCTTCCTTCCCGGTGTTTAATCATTGTAATGACAAATTATTATTATATATATCATAACAATGATTGTAAAATCCAAGTACACAAACGATAAACCGGCATAAATTAAAAATAAATAAATAAATAAATTTAAAAAAAATGAGCAGTAATATAGTTTTAATAAAAATATGGAAAAAATACACACTTAAATACTCCCCCCCCCCCCCTCAAAAAAAAAAAAAAAAAAAAGAAAGAAAGAAAGAAAGAAATAATAATAAAGAAATAAAATTAAATTAAAGAAATAAATAAATAAATAAAAAGAGAAAAAGAGAAAAAGAAAAGAGAAAAAAAAACATATCAAAGAAAGATCTGATTTAAATGAAAGTTGATTTAAAAATAGAGTGAGAAATTATTATATATTATTAATTTTTATTTTAAACCAAATAACAATTTCTCTACAGTATAGTTATATAAATACTTTGTTAATTAATTAAATCGTTCTTGGCCTTCTCGTTAAGTTTTAATTTTTTCTTGTTATATTTCAACAACTATAACGTATAAGTGCACGAAATGTTATCTGTGATAACTGTTATGATGTTTGGTTGTGTAAGTTAAAGCCGAATGACTAACTAGGGTCCTAGGTCTACAGTAAAATACCCTTCTTGGGGGTCTTTCTAAGGAGTTCTAAACCGTACCTATGTTAGTTTCAAAGAAAACTATGGAAAACTCTGAATGTCTATGTCGACTAGTGTGACAAGGCTCGAACCCAGCACCTTCCATCTTCCAGCTGAGGAAACAGAACCTCTCGGCTACTGATGGAGCGATAGCTAATATGAAAATAAATAAAATATAACAATTGAAGGAATTAAATGCATTATCTTATTAATACATTTAAATTTGTGAGTTTTTGATTATAATATTCGGTTTTACACTAAAGAAAAAAATCTAAACTTCTGGAGACTACAATTATAATCAGAAGAAAAAATATACAAGCAAATTTTTCTAATTTAAAAACACTTTATTAAGTGCAGTTAAGCGATATAATAAATAAATAAATAGAACATGGATACAATATTTCTGAAATTCATTAATATTATATATACATTTATTTATATACTAGCAGGCTACGCCCGCTTCGTTGGTCACTATTTTTAAATGAATCATTATAATTAATGAATTCTCAAAATTGCATTAATTTTTATCATGTGAAACAAAAAAAGAAAAAAAAAAAAACTCTGATCGGGAAAAATGTCGCACCGGGTCCCCACTGCCTTCGGCAGCGTAGACCCGTGCGTGATGCACACGCACGAATGCATGCATATATATGAGCGCTGCGCGCGTATTCCTTCATCACCCTTATGAATTCTCAAAATTCCATGTTATTACTCATAAACTTCTATTCTTAAGAAAAGGAATTTTTAAAAAAAATCATTTCTGATCGGGTAAAAACTCACACCGGGTCCACTCTGCCTTCGTCAGCGTAGACCCGTGTGCGCGCAGTGCTCACGAATTCATATATACGCTCGCTGCACGTGCGTATTCCTTCACCACCCTTCTTGTCCCTCCTTAATTTTACACTTTCGAAAATATCCTCATTCGACTCGTAGGCACCCAAAACCTATATATACCAATTTTGAACGGTCTAACTCAATTTCTAATTTTTTGGCCCCCTTGAGGACATCTTAAAACATATAAATCAGGTGAATTCTCGAATAATTGCCATTAGCGCCCTCTATTGGATAAATTTAATGTAGGTTATTCGATAATATAAAAGTACTTTAAAATAAATTTCGAATGATGCTTTAAAAATAATATAATCATATTTAGAATTCAAAATATTGAAATTTTAAAATATTGTAGCGCCATCTGGCTGTAGAAATTTCTGTAATCTACTGTTCAATTCCAAATCAATAAAGCTTTAAAATGATGTATTACTTATGAAATTATTTTAATTAGTAGCTGAGATACAAAAGAAAACCTAATCAGGAGACCTTAAAACGTGTAAATCACGAGAAATCTCGAATTCCATTACTTACGGTAGTCGGTTAATGGAAGGTGACAAAAATTTGTGGCGTCTACTCTTGAAATTCAATTCAAATAAGTTTCAAAATGACATATTACTTTTGAAATTACGCTAATTAGAAGCTGAGATACAAAAATGATATAAACACTATTATAAAACGACTTATGTCTGACTTTTTCGTGGTTTTCTCCGAAACTTGCGTAATTCCGGGCTAAATACTGTTAAAAATTAATAGTATGAAATGTGAAAGAAGTATCAGAATTCGAAACTCTGCAAAATATAAAAGAATAAAGGCGTTCTGGGTTTTCCGTTGTTTTCTCAGAAACAACCGTTCCTTTTCTACGTTTTTGCCCGTCCACCCCCCCCCCCCTTTCCGTCCCTTCTAATAATTTTACAGTTGAAAATATTCGCAATCGATGTATCTTTCCTTAGAACCTAATAATATCAATTTCAAACGCTGTAACTCTTTTTTTTTTTCCTTCGCTCCCCCCCCCCTCCCCCTCAAGCCCTTCCTAATAATTCTACACTTTCAAAAATATTCAGAATCGAATTATCTGGCGTTAAAACCGAATATTACGAAATTTCAACGGCATATCTCAATTTAAAATATATACTGCAAAATATAAAACAAAATTTAATCTAATTTTTTTGTTTATCCGGATATTTTCATGAAAATTGAACAGTAGCTTTATAATATGCTGTCTAAGCCGAATATTAATTCAAATGTAACGTGAATGAAAATTTGAAAAAGTTTGAAAATTGCAATTTTTATCCCCAGTGTAAAACACGTGACATCTTGATCGGTTACTATCATTTCCTTTTTCATGGCAGACATCTGGCATTTGAAATGATGTTGCCACAAAAAATTCATACTTTAGTTAATTTTAAAAAATCTAATTGTTGCACCGATAAGCTGCTTGCACACTTAAATTCAGAAAAAATTCCCCTTTCATTTGGTACCGAAATCGTAACGATCGGACAAATATTTCTAATTTATTTTCCACTTTTTCTAATTTTAACTCTGTTAAAATATCTTTTTTTATGCAATGGCGGTAAATTCTCAGTCATTGAGATCGCTTTTAGATTAGACATGAGTGGACATTTTAATTAATATCTCCACAACTAATTAAAATTTTTAAATTCTGTTTCGAGGAGGAACTCGGAAAGGCTCCAGTGCATCAGTATGTCAATTCTTGTACTTCTGCGTTCAGTAGGGGCTGAACGTATAAAAGAACAGACAGACAGACGGACAGACAGACAGACAGACAAACCTTTCCTTTTATTATTATAGATGCTACATAACAAGAGCACAAAAGAGTCTTTACACAGAGATATTATTCATTTCAAAGTTTATAATTTCCCTTTAAAATAACCACGAAATACAGAGAAAACATTGGCGAAAAAATTCATGCCAAATACTACGTAGAATATCGCCAAAAGCTTCTAATTATATTTGATGATAAAAAAAAAAATTTTTTATTGAAAAATCACACAAGTTTAAGTCAAAAGCGAAATTTTTAACTGTGTAGAGTCTATACAGTTTAGTTATAACAAAAAATACGATTCATATATAATCTCTATATTAAATTTAAAGCTAAAAAACAAGTTCGACCCTGAATCTACATGTAAAGATCACGATTAATTTTAATATAACATATTAATAATTAGCATTATTCAGCTAAATATGCTTTCAGGTTTTACAGTTAACCTTCCTTAATATATTTATGAAAACGTAAAATTAAATTTAGCTTTTATCCAATTACATGTAACACTTTAATTAAAGAGCGCGAAAATCCCAATGTAATCTCTATGGGAAAGAAATCCAAAATTGCCTCCGGCGGATGTCTTCCCCGCTTGACCAATCGGATGCTGTGACAAATTGTCGTCACTCTCCATTCTAGGCAGAGGCACCCTAGTTTGCCGGTTCTATTTTTAGCGTTCTCTTGTGGTGGATCTAATTTGAAAGAAAAAGTTTGTGTATTAAACAAAATATGTTAAGCGAACGCATGCTTAATGAACCCAACAATGAAAATTTGTTTCAAAAGACTGTTTAATAGGAAGAAAACTTGTTTGATAAGAAAATTTTAATTTTTCCAGAATTAAGAAATATTATTTAAAAGGTGTTCACAATTTTAAAAACGTTAATACTTTAAAATTTATTTAAATCAAAAACATCCTTTTTACAATATTTTAATGTAAGCGACAATTGTATGGTAATTACTAGTTATTTAGTTTTAAGAATAAAAAATCAGGTATTTTGCATCTTCAAACCTTTATGTTATTTTTTGTTAACTTTAGTTATTTTAGAAACATTGTGTGCACTTTATATATTTCTTCTAACTAAATATAAAATTCTCGTTTAGAAATTTTATTCATTGATTCATCAACCATGAAACTTCCTTTTTAGAAGGATTGAAATGTGAGGTTGATTTCTATACTAACTATGTGAAAAATGCCAGATCCGGTAGTCGAACCAGGGCCCTCCACTTAATGTGTGGATGCTCTACCACTGAACCAACCTGGCTGATGACATGCTTGGCATTTCTTACATAATATCCGTAATCACCGGTGATCTTGCCAACGGATATTATGTGAAAAATTCTGATCATCCAGTGGTAATCAGCCAGTGTGGCTCAGTGGTAGAGCATCTGCACGTTAAGTGGGGTGCCCGGGCTCAACTCTCGGCTCTGACATTTTCCCCATAGTTGGTAAAAAAAATCAACCTCACATTCCAATTTTTTCAAAATAAAATTATCGATCATTGATCACTAATTACATCCTGCTAAATTCTAAAATAAGATGTTATGTTAGTCTACTTACCAAAACCGTGCATGTTGTGTTTAATGAGCATTATTTAAAAAATTATCTGTTATTAATTTTTTCCTCCGAAAAATTTAAATATTTAAATGAATTAAAATCTCTTGAAATATGTATTGATCATGTATTGAAATATGTATTGTTGATGTAACATGATATAAATTCTGTTAATAATTATACAAGTGCAAGAATTGTGCATGCAATTATTTTAAAATTCAAATTTTAGTACAAATAAAATAATTTTTATAATATATATTACAAACTGTTAAACTGAAGTCATCGAATTCCTAACTTATTCTGAGTTAATTATCAAAAGTAGCTAAAATTATAAATTTTGCAAAAAATATATATCTATATATTAATTTGAAACATGTTTTTGTCTGTCTCCACTATATTGAGAAAACTACTTGGTGTAAAAATTTGGTTGAGGTGTCTAAAAAAAAGGTCTTGGTCTGTAGATGTGCTATGAGAAGAGAAAAATAAAAAAAGTCGAACGGTTTCCCCCCCGGGGGGGAAACCGTTTCCCACCCATTTGGGTTAAAAACACGTTTACGAGCTTAACTAAGCTTCAAATTACTTCACGGTGAAGAAATTGTACATATGGGGACTAGAGTCGAATACTAAAAAATCAATATCTGCGAATTTGGAATTTTCGATTTTAAAGGGGGGGAAAAGGGGGAAAGTAGATTTGGAGGGGAGGGGAAAGGGGGGAAATTAGTTTGAGAGGGAAATCCGTTCTAGACCCACACATGTAGCACCTCATTTTGATGGTCTTAAAATTTCATGTCGATTGGGGATGTTTGTATACAGCATAGTGCGACCCCTGGTGGTGAAAAATGGAACTAAGTGATTTTGCTGTAGACCATATCATGTTGCACCTTATTTTAAAGGTCTTGGTATTTCCTGACGGTTGGTGATCTTCGTACAGAACACACTGTGCCCCCTGGTGGTGCAAAGTGCAACTAAAGGATTTTGCAGTTGACACCACCATGTGACGCTTTATTTGAAAGGTCTTGGAAATTCAAGGCGATTGTTGATAGAGGTCTTGAAATTTCATGTTGATTGGGGATGTTTGTATACAATATAGTGCCACCCCTGGTGGTTAAAAATGGAACTAGGTGATTTTGAAGTAGACCCTATCATGTTACAGCTTATTTTAAAGGTCTTGATATTTCCTGACCGTTGGTGTTTATGTATAGAATAAGCTGCGCCCCCTGGCGGTGGAAAGTGTAACTAAAGGATTTTGCAGTTGACACCACCATGTGACACCTTATTTAAAAGGTCTTGGAAATTCAAGGCGATTGGTGATGTTCGTGTACAATATACTGCGCTCCCTGGTGGAGGAAAGTGGATTTTGCAGCGCGTGCGTAGCATGCCTGCTATACGGTGCCGCTGCCACAGGCAGCGGTAACACGAGTCAGAGGTTTGTTCGGTTCAAGGTTAAATTTTGAGAATTGTTCCATGTTATTAGCGGCCTGCATATACGTGCCGCAGGCACTGGGTCACGAACCCGAGTTCCGTTCTGTTTGAGGTAATTTTTTTTTTTTTTGTTACAGATGATTATTTATTTTGTGATGTTTTCATTTAAAAATAGAAATTCAAAGAAAATCGAGTTAAGGATATAAAACCATACAAATTTAAGGTTCATTAAAGGTTATTGTCAAGGGCCCGGGCATTGCCGGGCGGGTTCGTTCGGTTCCAGGTTAATTTTTGGGAATTTTTTTTATGTTGTTAGCGGCCCGCGTGTGCACTGCCGCAGGCACCGGGGTCACAAGGCAGAGTTTCGTTCGGTTCGAGGTAATTATTTTTTGTTACAGCTGATTATTTTTTTTTCGCAATGCTTTTATTTAAAAATAGAATTTCAAACAAATTCGAGTTAAAGGTATAAAATCTAACAAATTTAAGGTTCATTTAAGGTTATTATCACGGGCCCAGGCATTGCCGGGCTGGTTCGTTCGATTCCAGATTAATTTTTGGGAATTTTTTTATGTTGTTAGCGCCGTGTATGCGCTGCTGCAAGCACCGAGGTCACAAGGCAGAGTTTCGTTCGGATCGAGGTAATTGTTTTGTTACAGATGATTATTGTTTTCGTGATGCTTTCATTTAAAAACAGAAATTCAAACAAAATCGAGTTAAAGGTATAAAATAATACAAATTTAAGGTTCATTTAAGGTATCATGGGCCCGGGCAACGCCGGACGGGTCAGCTAATATAGTCTTAGTATTAAACGAAATAGAAAATAAAAGATAGCATATGTTTATTTGAAGTCAGTTTGACGTCACATTGAGAGTACTTTGTAGAAAGTGATGTCATACATAGTATTTCGATTTATAAGCATTTTTCCGACTTTTTTTTTTTTAAATGAAGTGTCGTAAATTATATTAGATGTTTTAACATGAAATACATTTAAATAATGATGCGACGGTTTTTGAAACATTACGGTCAATAAAGTGATCGTCGAATTGGACGGGTTCCAGCTAGTTATAATATATTTGTAAACAATTTTTATTAATGAATTACAATAAATTAATTAATTTTAAATTATTGGACTTAATAAAATAAATTTAACACTGCAATTAAATACTTTATAGTCTTTATACACAAATTACTTATTAACTGAATTAGAACTTACAAATCAATATTTTGTACCTTTATTATAAAGTATATTTGAATTGAATAATTATCATTTCTTTTTAGTAATTCAGATTTTTCAGTTTTGCATCTACTTAAAAAATATAAATTAAATTATTAAATGTTCATGAATTAATATTATTAATGGAATACTAAAAAATATAAATAAGTAAATGTTTATACATAGCATATAAATAAACTGTCAGATACTATTTATAATTGTTAATTTTAAATTTCCTACATTTCATAATGTTAAAAATTATTTCTAAATTGTAAATAATCAAAAAATATCAACGTTTTTTTTTTTTTTTTTTTTTTTTAAGTGAAAACTTCTTTAGGCGCGTTGAGCACTTTTGGGTGAACAAAAATCATGAAACTCGCGTCATCGTCAGCGAAGGCTTTCCATGAGAAGAAACATATTTTTTACCAATTTATATTATCGAAAGTAGAATTCGAGCTTTCAGCTGATTTACACGTTTTGAGGTGTCCTGAATGGGTTTTCTTTTGTATCTCAGCTACTAATTAAAATAATTTCATAAGTAATACATCATTAGAAAGCTTTGTTGATTTGGAATCGAACAGTAGATTACAGAAATTTCTACCGCCAGATGGCGCTGTAATATTTTAAAATTTCAATATTTCAAATTCTAATTATGATTAAATTATTTTTAATACATCATTCGAGAGATATTTTAAAGTTCTTTTATATTATCGAAAGTGGAATTCGAGATTTCACCTGATTTACACGTTTTGAGTTGTCCTGAATCGGTTTTCTTTTGTATCTCAGTCTCAGCTACTAATTAAAATAATTTCATAAGTAATCAATATTTTACCTAATATAAGGCTTAGTTCATTTAATATGGGTAGCTACAAATATTGTGCCGAATCATATAATACAGATCATAAACACTTCTTTAGAAACCAAAAATAATTCGAAAATAATAATCTAATAGCTCGACGATACAATTCACAAGTTACTTAGTTTTCACTTCTATCGGCAGTCCCTAAAGACTGCTTTGATTTTTAACACGCTTTTATTAGGTTCACCTGTATGTATATTTGTATGTATGTTTGTGTGCTTGTATGTTTGTAACCGCTCTGGGAGCAAACAAAAATCTATATTGTAAAAAAAAGACTTTCCCTACGTGAACGCTGTGGCTGTGAGGTAAAGCTCCGCGCTGCAAACCTAAAGGTCTAGCGTTCGAGCCCGGTCAGGGGAGATTTTTTAAAAATGGATTTTGTTTAATTCTAAATTATTTTAATTAAAGATTTAAATTTATGTAAATATTATGGTGTGTCACTCAAACGATTTTCTCTTACCTTGCATTTTAATACTAAGATAAATATTTTGTGCTTTTTAGTTCACATTTCTATAAAAGCGTGTTCTTTAATTTTTTAAAACTATAATATTATTAAGTTTAAACATTTTTGTTCATTTCTCATTCTTATAAAGAATTTACTAATTTAAAACTATATTATTATTTTTTTTTTTTTTCCTTTTAAGGAGGGGGAAAACTTTTAGGATGCAACTAATAAATGTTTCGAAAATATACAATGAAAAAGTAAATAGGAAACTATTTTAAATATAGATTATTAATAAAAGCTCTTTTAGCTTCAAAACCAATGTTTTGCCACTAGTTTGTTGTCCCAACTGGAAAGTGAATGACGTTAACTGACTTTAACTCACTGCGTATCTCTAATGAATGCTAAACATAATTTACCAACCACTCTTACACCCATTATTTTTGTTTCTAAAATTGGCAACAGTTGCACTTGTTTACAAATATTAGCATACCCACATGGCTACTGAACGAGGTCATTTGATCAGATATTGATAGTAAAAATGACTGTAATTGATGCTAACTACGTAACATCTATTCAGAACATTTTAGAAAGGAAATTTAATTCATATGGATTTGAATTTCAACCATTTAAGGTAAGCAGAACTGTAAATTAGTTATTAGTATTCAATAACTAGTGATGCTATTTTAACTTAGGTAACAAATTGTCACAAATCTCTTTATATGTAAAACAATGTAAATCTGTAACTGTTTTAACCCTGTCATTAAACTGAAATTCAAATACAAACCATTATACAATCTTTATATGTATGTACATAGGTAGAACGTATAAAGGACAACAAATGTATAACATTATGTGGTGTTCAAAATAAGGATTCGGAAAAGGATATCATAAACGCATTTTTTAATAAAAGTGAAAGGAAGATATTAGAAACTATCATTCAATCAATCTGCTCTCAATCCTATGCAACATTCTGGTGAAAGTTCGAACTAATTGCTTACAGAAACAATTGGATGCAGCACAACATAAAGAACAAGTAGGATTTCGAAGTGGTTTTAGTATTGTCGACCATATTCATACAATTAGAGAAACTATTGAAAGAAATAATGAATACAAATTCCCTCTCTCTGGGGTTTATGTGGATTAGGAAAAAGCTTTTGAAAAACTATACAAATGCTTGAAACAACCTAGAGAAGCATGGAGAGGTGCTTGTTAGGATTCACTCAAAGAGACAGAAAGCGAAATACATGGATTAGGCCGCAAACCAAAGGTACTGATGTCATTTGTAAAGAAGTTAAAATGGAGAGCTGGTCTAAGTACCTTGTCACAAGAAACAATGATAGATAGACCACTATTTTGGATAAAGAGAAATAAGTCAAGGAAGAGACCATTGTGTCATTGGAGAGATGATATCGTCAAGATAAGTAAACAGAATGGAGAAGAATTGCAGAAAATAGGGGCAAATTAGAATTACCTAGGAGAGACGTATATCTTGCAGTAAATTGATAAAGTCTGATGTTGATGAGGATGATGATATATATGTCTCAGTACCATGTTTCAAATCTTCCAGGAGAGGTAAAGTGTATCTTGATGATTCAGAATCAGAGTCATATAGAAATATAAAGTCAGAAAAACTTTCCTGGTGTGGTTACAGATTACGCAGAATCATCAGAAATATTTAAAAAAAAAAAAAGCACATAAATTATTATTTGTTTTAATAATGTATGTTAATGTTCATCATTTTTGTAATTAATAAGTGTGTTACATGATTTTGATTCTTAATCGTCAGTAAGGTCGAAACTAGGAAGGAGAAAGTGGGGCATCTGTCTTTAGTGTGCTAGAATGAAAAGGGTGCTGAAAAAGCTGGTTTGTCGTCTTATTTATACATTAAAAAGAAAAGAAAGAAATATTTTGCAAAAAAAAGTCTTAACTCTTTAACTGGGAAATCCAAAAAGAAGTAGAAAAAAAATGAATAGATAAAAAAAAGTCATTTGCGAGATAGCATGTGGGTAATGATTTCTTATGTTATGTGTATTCTCCCAAACCTTTAGTTAAGCATATTCCAGCAAACACTTAAAATCAGAAACATAACTTGTGGTATCAGATATGTCAATTTTTGTGTAATATTCAGACATTTCCTTGAAAAATAAAGTTATGTACTAAAAATATATTTTTTTTATGCAGTACAATACAAGTATCAAATAATTGGTATCAGATTAGTATCTGACACCTGATAGTTTTACAAGGTTATGTTAAAGATATTATTATTCTTATATCAGATACATAATTTTTTTTTTTTTTTTTTGCATCAGATTTAAAGAATTGAAATGTTATGTTTTTTAGCTTTATTCTCGCTTTGTTTGTTCACTACCATCAGAAAATATTTATAAACTTGCTGTATGATAAAAACTGTTAAGTTGCAGTAGTACAAAATCCCCACCAAGTGACATATTGTTACCGAAAAGACACTATTCATCCGACATGTGAAATGCCATTTTGGTGCTAGCGAATCGTAAACTTTTTGTGTTGAACCGATAAATAGATATCTTTACTGATACGTAAATTTTTTTTTTGTTCTGGTGCTAGATATCTAACACTGTTTTGAGCATCAGCGATAGTTCTGATATATAATTGAAAAAATATACATAGTTCTGACAAAAAGAATAAACGTAAGTTCAGACTTCTGATGTAGTGGACATGGAATTAAAAATGACATCTAACTGATCTCATTGATATCTGATGGTTATAATTTTAGATTTAATTTTTTATACAAATAATTCTAAATTGCAAGATCCCTTAAATTGAAGAGGGATCTTTCCTGATGATAGTTGACAGTATACCAGGGTTTCGGACCCGCCCACAACCCCCGAAAAACCCGGGCAGGTTTTTTTTTTTTTTTTTTTTTTGGTTTACCCACTTAAAACCCAATAAAACCCACACTCATGTGGGTTTTATTGGTTTTTCTTTAATCTAATAAAATTTTCACTTTTAAAAAATAATTTATTATTATTTTACTTATATTTTCTTACTTGACATTATTATATATAATAAATATTATGTAGGATAATAATTATATGTATAAGTATAATTATTATATTATATATATATAATTATTATATCTACATAACATAGCATATCATATTAGTGATAGAATATATGCCAGTTTGAAATTATGTAATTATTTTTCAACTTTGTTAGAAAAATTCCTTTCATTTCAACCATCTACATATCTACAATCTCTCTTTTGAACAGAACAGTTTTAAAAAATGAAAGATGAGGAAAAAATGAACAATATTGCAAGCCATTTTTGTATTTGTAAGTCATGATGAAAAAATAAAAGTAATACTTTGCCTAAAATTCCAAGGATTTAACAACAAATATTGAGCATAACTAACAAATATAATATATTGACCCTGTAAGGTTCAATACAGGCAAAAAATAGGGTTCTTTTTTTGCCCCTCGAAAACTTCAAATTCATTAAAACTGCTTTTTTAAAAGATTTAGTTTTATAAAAATGACCTTTCTATAAAAATTTTCGTGTTCCAGAATTATTTTTAATGTTTACCTATAACTTGGTTCAATGAAACGCTTTTAACTTGATAATAAACATTTATATAGAACGACTAATAAAATGGAAGGTGTTACAAAATTTTTTTCACAAAAATGAGCTTCAAATATTAAAAGCTGGAGGCCTCCTGACATGTAAGTGTAAAAAGTAGGCAGTGATAATCTTGTTTTGTATATCAAATGTCAGTTATCAATATTAACAAAAATTTTAAAAATATTTGCACATTTTTTTTACTTTAACCAAAAAAAATACATAATTATTTGTAATATGAAAACCGTACATGGTAGGTTTAAAATATTTCGCTTTTGTTACTAGTTTTAATTTTACACAAAATAACTTAATAAAAAATTAAAATCAAAATTGTGATAAAATACTGAATAGAATAAAATAAGAATTCATTTTACAGTTTAGGCCAAACCAATATTAAGAATATGAAGGTTGTTTAATTTTTAATTAATTACTGTTATTTTGGAATAAGTTTTCTTTTAGTCTAAAACTGTTCTCTTTTGAAATAAACTTAAATTCAAACCCAACAGTGTTATTCTATGTTTAATATAAAAAACCCCGTCTGGGCTGGGCTTTTTAAAAAAAAAAACAGCAGGGTTTTTTAAAACCCTGCTATATACAAATTTAAATGTTTTTTAACGTACAAGCAAATTTATTAATATTTAGTTGTGGCTGTGAACAAAACTGGGCTAGAATAACGATACAATGTAAGTAAAAATTTTTTCCTTAAATCTGGTGTTAAAAAAACTGATTTCTGATATGAGAATAATATTTTGTATTTGATACTTTAGTGGGGCCTTGAAAAGCATTCAGGTTTTGGATACCACTCTGATAACTATTTAATACATTTACTATACTGTAGAAATATTATATTATAGTTTTGATACCGTACAGACACCATGTATGTAATTAACTTTATTTTTCATGAAAAATATGTTTAAATTTTTTAAAACAATTTTCAAAGATACCTTTTAACTTTATTCACTAAAGCTTTCACCTTCATTTACCGAAGCTTCTTCAGGTGATTTTCCTGGTGTACTGAGATTCTTGGATTCTTTTCTTCTCTACAGCATCTCATGCCATTTATGGCATTAACAAAGTTGTGTGGAGTTGTCACATTTTGCACATTAAAGATCCTTAGACAGGAACTTATGACTTAAAGTGGAATTGCACTTGCAGTAAAGAAAATAATGGCACGACAGCTTCACCAGATATATATACTTAAAGGTTAAGTTTCTTTGAAGACCCGGTCATGATCTGAGGCTCAGGGTGGTGGGCCACCCTGAGCCCACCCCCTCCACCCTACCCTTGGTATGCCACTCATGGGCATCGGCACATAGGGGCAGGGGGGGGGGCACTTGCCCCCTCCTGGAAAATTTTGACAAATAAAAAAATATGAAAAAAAAATTAAAGTTGTAAAATTATGTCATTAGAATTCAAATGACCAAATAAAATTTATATCACAGAGCCAATTAGATTCAAACCAACCCGACCAGCATTTATAGGTTGTCTCTCTCTAAATTTTCTCTTCAAACAGATTTTTAAATCGACTTGACAGTAAGTTTTTCGGATTAGTGTTGGTTTGGAATAAGCTATGATTTTTATAAGTAAAATGTTTTAGCTTAAATTATATGCATAAAAATGTATTGTACTAAATGCTTACACAGAAGTTTACTTAATTATCTCAATCAACCAGCCAACCATTTGAATCAAACTGAATTTTTTAAAATATGCTGAAATTTAGCAATGTCAAAGTTTGCCCCCTCCTGAAAAATTTTCTGGCGACGCCACTGATGCCACTGAGTGTGAGTATATACATTAGTTTCACATCATTCTTTGTAATATTCATTTATAAGAAAAACTTGTCTTTTTTTTTTAAACATTTTAGTCTCTTTTCTCTCTTTTTCAATAGTGTTTTACCACTCCTAGGCCTGAAATATTACAAATGAAATAAGATGTTTGTTCTGTTGCTATACTTTCTTTTTTTTAGAATAGAGCTTTAGAGCTGCATTTTCTGAAAATGATTTAAAAAAAAAAATGGTTATTTACATTCATAGTTGTTAGGTTATATATAAATAGATTTTTTGATTCTTGTGTGTATAAAAATATAGTACATGTATATGTGTATACAAATATACAGATATAATAATTTATGCACCTTAAAAATTTGTCTGTTTACTTCTTGTGTAGTATGATTGATATCTATTGATCGATTTTATATCTGTTACTTAGAAAACAAAAATAGGCTTCAGTATTTTATGTATTTATGATCAGCTAGCGTAATAGCCATTATTGAAATGAATTTAGCGATTTTCAAAAGAAAATATGTAGTGAAAGTTAAATGACAGTGTACAGCTGTGATCTTCAAAGATTATAGTATATTCTGCAGGGATAATTGATAATCACAGAACAGCTAACATTCCATAATGATGGTAACGGTAGATAATAAGATTTTTTTTTTTCTTTTCACATATCGGCCTAAAGTCAAGATAGCTGTAAACATCAAAATATTCCTCTTTTTTTTTTTTTTTTTTTTTTTGGGGGGGGGGGGGGGGGAGTATGGCAGTTGTATGTAGTTTCTTTATGACCTTACCAAAAGCTATGAAAATCAAATTTCTAAAAAAAAAAGTGCAGATTTTTACAAATTAATATATTTAATTTCAAACTGATTTTGCCATTTTAAACAAAAACATTATAAGTGATCATATTCATAAATAATTTCTTTTCATTCTTTACAAGACAGGTGATTAACTAGGATAATCACCTATTAACCATCTACTAAGATAAAAATTGCTCTTTTATAAATACAAGAATTTTAGACCAATTTTGCAAAAATTAGAAACTGGCTTTACAGCATCTGTTAACAGTCCAAAAATTTCCCGAATTGGTTAAAAAAAATTTTGACAATTAGATATTTATTTCTCTTACTAACTACTGCAGGGCATTTAGTGTGGTCCCTAAAGTCCCTAAAAGTCCCTTAATTTATTTTAGGTCCCTAAAAGTCCCTTTTTTTTTGCAAAATGGTCCCTAAGTCCCTTTTTTTTCTTTGCCTATCAAAAATCTTAAGATTTTTTAGGTATGCCGGGAAAAAAAACATTCAAATGCGATGAAATTGCTTAGGCACATACTTTATATTATCTACAGAATACTGAAAGGACTAACTTTTGGCAGCCAGTTATCTAGTAGTGTGTAACAGGGACACTAATATTCATAGATAATTCAGGAAATGGGCCATGGGGGGAGGAAAGGCTAAGATTAAAGAGGTCATTGTGCTAACTGTCCTCTCACCATTGCATAGCGCGATACCACAGTTAGTTGTACTGCATGTATTAGGTCAGAAGCTCGATTATTTTCAGTTCAGTAATGAGCCCAGTTACAAATTCAACTCTGATGACTAACAAAAATATGTATATCTTTAGGTTAAAAAAAAAAAAAAAAAAAAAAAATCTTGCAGTACCCAGGGATCGATCCAAGCAAAAATTGGGACCCTTTAGCTGCCCCTTTTCAAATTTCTAAAATGAGTCCCTTTACAAAATTCAAATCTATAAAATAGGCCCCTTCACAAAATTTAGATTTATAAAAAAAATCCCTTTCATAAGATTTTGTTTTGCAAAAATGATAATTTTGTAAAATTTTTCCATGTTTCCAATATTAATTTTAATGAGTATCTATACTTGGTTCAGTGAAATGTTATTAACTTGATAAACATCAGATAGAGTAACTGCTAAAATGAAAGGGTTTCATACAGTAATAATTTTTTTCGCAAAAATAATCAAAATTTCACAAAAATTATTTGTTTTTTACAAAAATGGGCCCCAAAAATTAAAACCTGTGTCGACCCCTGGTACCGTAACATTACTACTTTGCTTTGACCTGGTAATAAATAGTTTAGATTTAAGTCTGGATGGAAATCTGGTACCTTTAACGCAGTTAAGGGAGCACATATCAAAATTTGGTACAATGAAATACTTCTTAATACTAAATGAACATATCCAAAAATTATCTCAATGCCCAATTGTTGTGCAGTCATCAAGGCCAGGGGTGGCCCCATAAAGTGTTAATGGCATAGGATTTCCACTGCAGTTGCATTTTCCACAAAATGCATAACATGTATACAGAATGCGAAAATTAAACAAGAAATTTTTGCGTTTTTTGCTGAAGCATTTTATTAAATTGTTATATAAAAAAAAATAATTAAATGTAAAATTTTTAACACAATAAAAAGAAACAAGAACAAAAAATCATGTGGTACGCGTTGATTATTAGCATTTTCCAATTGTACTTACTTGTTGTGTCATTATAACCTTCAGTATTCTTTATCTACGTTATCACACAATGAAAAGGCAGACAGGTAAACTATATCACTCTTAAACATTGTTAGAAAGTGTTAAAAATGCTTAATACAAATGGAAATGTAGCCATTAATTTCTTTTCTAATTGCAGCTCTTAATGTATCTAAATATTTTAGTGTAGGCCTGTAAATCTGAAGATTAAACATATTATTCTATAAAAAACATTATTTTATCATATTCACATAAATGTCAACTTCTTTATGATTTTTGCAGTAGATAGTTATTAAAATGTGATTTATAAAAATGGCTAGCCTAAAAAGCAATGTATTGGCCTTTTTTGGGGGGGAGATGTCCCTGTATACAAACCAAGTGTTACAGGACTCATTAATTCTATTTTAAATAGAGAACATTACCTAATGAACTTGAATAACATATATCATTTTTTAAGTAAATTGGAGTGTAAAGGTTGATATTTTTATTTACCAACTACGTGAAAAATACCAGAGCCGGGAATCGAACCCGGGCACCTCCGCTTAACGCACAGATGCTCTACCACTGAGCTACCCTGGCTGACAACCAGCTAAGCATTTCTCACATAATATTCGTTGGCCAAGTCACCGAGTCTGCAAACGCAGCTGTATCAAGTGACAATATTAATCGCAGCACAACTCCATAGACCACGAAATTTCAATTTATAAATATTTATTCATGATGATTCGGTTGATGAATTCATGAATAAACATTTCTAAACATATATCATTTTTAAGAAAGTCTGAAAATATTGACGAACAGTGGAGTCGAGCAGATAGACATAGACAGACAGCTGGGCAGACAAATACATTATTTCAAATCTTATTTATACTTAAAAATTTTTAGAAAGTGTTAAAAATGCTTGAGATAAACAAAAATGTAATTGCAGCAAATTTTCAAAAATAGTCCTTAATGTAACTGAATATTTTTATAGTCCCTTTAAATTTTATTGCTATTTGTATTGCATTCTGTAGAAAACATTCTTTTCAGGCCCGGCTCAACCATATAGGCGAACTAGGCGACCGCCTAGGGCGCTGGAAACTGATGGGCGGCAATAAAACAGCGTTTTTTGTTTTCTGGTGTAAATAAGCCCGCTTACTTAAAAAAAAAAAAAAAGAAAAAGAAAGAAAAGTTCTAAATATCCTTTATTTATTTTCATAATTCGTATAAACATAGTACAACTGACTCTTTCCGTTGATGTTTAAGTTCATCCCCTTGTGAATTCCGACTGTGTGGCTGCACCAAAAATATCCACAATCAGCCGCCTACTGTGGACTATCACGCATGCACAAACACGTGGCTTTCAATATTGCATATGCAATTAGCAGTGTGTGAAATTCGAACCTTGATATTTTTCTTTTTGGGAGAGGGGAAGGGAATGCTATACTTTTATACTACTAACTAGTTTATAATTTTAAAAACTATAAGAACAAAAAGCCACAAAGGTTTATTTTAGCTGATACAGCTAACAGCTAGCAAAGCAAAATAATAACTAACTGTACAAAACATATATTCTTAACATGTAGAAAGAAAGAACAAATAAAAAAGTTCTTCAGTCACATCCTTGATAGCTCACATTAATTTAGAAGTCTGGCTCCAGATAATGCAATCGCTTCTGTTCGATTATAATTGACTAGAAGTTTATCTCTCTTTGTGTGTATATATGTAAAGAAAGGCTTAGAAAGAGCTTTACTAATTAATTAAAGTTTAATTAAAAAATAAACATGTACAAATATTTACACTAAGGTATGACCACGTAGGTCTAAACAAAACATAAGTCCACTTAGGACCCATTTCAGATTAATAATAACAAAAAAGCCAAGCCACACAGGCATAAAATGTTATCGCTAAACAAGCGAAACCATAACTCATTCCACAAAGACTTTTTTTTTCCCTTAGAAAAACTAGTATTGTGACCACCACAAGACTTTCTTCTACATTTTCCTACACAAATTCCCTCAGTAACAACATAAAAAAAAAATACGATTTTTTTTTTCAAAGTTTTTTTCGTTAAAAGTAAAAAAAATCGATAACTTTGTTTTAAATTATCACATATTTATAATTCAACCATTCGTTTTAAAGGTATTGACGAGACCTTTTGAAAGATACCCATCTTGAAAATTTACCCCCTCCCCAGGGAGTACTTCCCCCCAGGAGGGGGGGGGGGGAACGATGCCCACACATGCACAGTTTTTTTTCCTAATTAACTAATACTATTATCAATAATTCATATTAATTTTACAATCACAGGTTAAGAATAACTCTCATTATGTACATTTATACGAAATTTTGTCCTATACTACCATGTTAAAAATTTAGAAAAAATACGATCACAGCGCCACCTGTTGAGCGATTGATCCCCAAATCTAATCAACACCAGTTTATGTCAGGGGTCAACTAAATACCAAGTTTAGTTAAATTTCGTTTAAAAAAAAAAAAAAAAAAAAAAAAGATTTTTTTTCTGTTTTTTTTTTTTTTTTTTTTTTTGTTAAAAGTAAAAAAAAATCGATAATCACAGATTTATAGTTCAACCATTCGTTTTAAAGATATTGACGAGACCTTTCGAAAGATACCCATCTTGAAAATTTACTCCCCTCGAGGGGGGACTTCCACCCCAAGGAAGGGAGGGTGGCGAGGCTCCTACACATATAAAAAAAAATTCCCAGTTTACTATCTCTATTATAAATAATTCTTGTAAATTTCATAATAATTACTAAAAAATAATTCTCTTTATGCACATTTATGCAAAATTTTGTCCCATATCACCATGTTAAAAATTTAGAAAAAGCGGGATGGCAACGCAACCTGCAAGACAATTTTTACGAAAAGTTGATAGGCACTAATTTATGTCAAGAGATACAGTTGCCACAAAATTTTGTCACACACACACACAGACAGACAGACATTTTCTAAAAATGGTCAAATCGTGTTCTACAGCTCTCAAAACGTGTAAATCCATGAAAAACCCGAGGTCGAAAATTTTTACGAATCCAATACTTTCTTCTATTGAATATAGAAGAAAGTAATAAAGAACAATTAAAAAAATAAAAATAAAGTTCTCTGCATCATCCACCAGATGATGCAATCTCTTTCGATGTTTGGATTGTAATTGTACTTGATTGTTCTAGACTCTCTGGAAACTACAGTCATTTTAATTATTTTCAAAACTTTTTTTGTTTTTTGCCTGCACTACTTTTCTATGACCTCCTGCCGAAAACTCTTCATTTCTTATTAAAGAAGATAATCTTAATTTTCGGTAAGATTTAATTAATTTTTCTTCTATTGTGTGTTATTATTATTATACTGTATTATACTATTCTTATCAGGGTTGGGTTTCCTCCGAAAGAAACCAGTTTCTTCCAGGACAGTGGAAGAAACTGGAAAAAACCGGAAGAAATGGATGAAACCATCCAGAAGACAAAACAGATGTTCAAAACTAAAATTTATGGAGTATATACACTGAAAGCATAAATTTAATGTCAAATCTAAACTACAATCTAATTAATATTAAAAATATTTTTAGAAAAATAAGTTATTTGATAACAAACACGAAATATATACAGGTGATGGGTTTTTACTTTTCAATGCTAATATTTTTAGAATTTTTTGCTGAGATACTATCTCATATTACTATACCTTCAAACAGTACAAGTGATAATTACGGAATTAGCCATAATATTTGCACTTTTTTTTTTTTTTTTTTTGGGGGGGGGGGTGGGTATCCCTGTACACAAACCATTTATAACAGGACCTGCTAATGCCATTTACTCGTAAAATAGGGAACATTCCATAGTGGATTTGAATAACATATATCATTTTTAAAAAAATGAAAAAGGGCTGCCATTTAAAGGTCATTAAAAGGGGCGCCATTTAAAATTCTCGCCTAGGGCGGCGAATTTGCTCGAGCCGGCGCTGATTCTTTTGTACATATAACATATTTCAATTTCATTAAGATTTGTGCCAAGTGGTAGTGTGTACCTGTATGGTTTATAGAAATACTTCTCATAGAATGAATGCTTTGGCATATTTTCAAGTGTTCTTGTACACAAATCATTGGTGGTATTTACTCTATTTTCAATGGAAAACATCTGATAGTGAACATGAATAACACATTTTAATTCCATTAAGATTTGTGTAAAATATATTAAAATCAGGTTTATTGTAATACCTTTTATAGAATGCAATGCTTTGGAATACTTTTGAGTGTTCCTGTACACAAACCAGTAGAGGTATTTACTCCATTTTTAATAGGGAATATGGAATAGTGAACTTGAATAACACATATCAGTTTCAAGAAATTCCATGAATATTTACGGGAAATAGAATACGGACAGACAGACAAACTGAAGTCATTAACACTTTTCAATCTTATTGGAAAGTGTTAAAAAACATTGATATACATTACATTGTTTTACTAATGTATGATCATTGTATGAAATGATGGGCATATTATGCATAGTTATTTTATCGAAAAGTATAAAAGATTTTATATCACATCCTATGGGGACTAATTTTCTTAAAACAAATTAAGTTATTTAAAAGTATGAAGTGAAACTAATATATATTTCAGAATGTTCATACAGAATTACCGATATTGCATGTTTACTATTTATTTTCTTTTACAGGGATGCCTAAAAATTTCAGATATATTACTTGTATGTTCATTGACGGATATATGAATTTGGGAATAAAAACATACTGACATGTTCACTTTTATTTATTTACTGAAATATTCAGCGGTTCAAATTTGTTTAAACACCCAGTAACTATACTATTGTTCAAGATGTCCATGGAAGCCACTTCAGATTTTTTTTAAAGATTCATTATAAAATTTAAAACTTAGTTTGGAAAAGAAAAATGTAACATAAAGAGACATCTATAATAGCATACGAACAGGTATCATAAGCCTAATAGTATTGTAGCATTTTGCTTAAGATGGTTTTTTGATTTTAGCTTTTTCAGTAAAAAAAATATGAACTCAGGTTAAACCCTGTAGTGGCAGCTGATGTTGGTAATGATTCTTATTTTCACTTGTAGCTTTGAATTGCATTATTTATTTGGCTAATATCCAACTTTGTTAGCAACACAGAATGAAGTGGGCTTGTACCTTTTAATCAAAATGTCATGATTATTATTTATTTATTTATTTTTGTCCATCATGAAATGCATTACATGTTTTGTCTGCCGTTCAAACTTTTATAGACATATACTCTTTTTCTGTTATTTGCAGCAGTTCATGACAGTTGTATATAGTTACTGCAAAACTCAGACTGCACCTGCAGCACATTGTGCAAAAAATGACCTTAGAGCTAAATTCTTTTAATAGTTAGTATGGTTTTGCTTAGGTTGTTTACAAAAAAGATTTTTGAAGAAACAAACCACACCAGTGGCTGAAAGGTTCTCTTCTGAAACCTAGTTGATAAAAAGCCCAGATTTGGGTTACACTTGTGGGCCTTGCCTAGCTATTACTAGGCACCTTGAGTAGGTAATAGACTGTTTCTCTTGTTGACCCTCCCACATGCTTAGGACAACAAATTTTGAAGACAATAAATTGATGGGAAAATACATATATTCTATTTGCCAAACACAGATTTTACATCCCAAATGTAAAATCTGAAACTTCTCATTTTGCATCATAAAGAGCAGTAAAAGTGAGTGCTCATCATAGAAATTATTGGAGGACCAAGAGCCTCATGGCTCATATAACTCAATGCCTGTATCTTAAGGTATTCAACAAAACCAAAGAGTAACAAAGAGTATTCAACAAAACCAAACAAAATTCAACAAAGAGTATGAATTCTTTTGACACTGGTTGTGTATATTTTTAAATTAATTGATTTTGGGCATTACACTTGGCTTATGCATGGTAGGGGATCATAAAAGAACACATATATATGTATATTACTGATATTTAAGCATAAAATAAATAGGTCCCTAAAGTCCCTTTTTTTTCAATTTTGGTCCCTAAAGTCCCTTTATTTTTGAGGGAGTTGTGCTAAATGCCCTGCTACTGGGATGTTTGCATTCAGGAGCTACCCTTTTTTCAGTGGTTTTTTAATCTATTCCATCCATATTTTCATATTTCCTACTAAGTTATTTTTGTTTTCATTTGTTATCCTGCATTTTATTTGTTGTCCTGCATTGAGTCCGGCACCTGCAGTTACCCATGTGTTACTCATTTTCCGAGTTTGGTGCAAGTCGAGTTAGCATTAATTTTTGACCCATGGGTCTACCCACAAAATTCTTTTCTTTGAAAAAAAATTTTATGTTGCTTTTTTATGAATGTAATCTTTTGAATGCAGAGACTGGATGACAATCTCTTCCTTCATATCAGTTAAAAGCAACATGATTCATGACATAAGTTTAATTTGTAAAGGAGAAATGCATAAATATTAATACTTAATGTTTAAATCATTATTTGAGAAAATTATTTGCCTTCCAACATATATTTGCTTCCTCATTTCACTTTTTTTTTATATATATACTGTGAATATTTGAAACAGTGGATTTTTTAAAAGTAAGTGTAATACACAAGAAATTTTGTTGCATGCACTGAATCTTTTTGTTTATAATTAGACTAATTATTTTCAACTCATTAGGCACCAAAGCTCCCACAGCGGAAACAATTGCTTAAGAATTTTTTTTTTTTTTCTCAGCGAATAATTAAGATAAATATATTTTTTATTTTTTACATTAAATATTGAAGCGTCTAGCTTCGTTGGTAATTTTTTCAAAAAGTTTGTAATGTAAATTCTATTTATTTTTTAATTATTCAAACAAAGATGTTTGTTTTTCTGCAAAACATTATCAAAGAAAAAAAAAATCAGCAAAAATAATTCATTTGAATGCAGGGATTTAAAACATTGAATATGAAATAAAACAGTTCTTTTCTTAAATTATAACAAACAGGGAATCAAGAAAACTGATTTAAAAGGGTTTTGCAGTTTTTCAATATCTACTCTATCCCAATTAAGTGTCAAATCTCCCATTTTGGAACCATATCATATCTCCTAACAAATATATATATATATATATTTTAATATTGAAACTACATATGATTTAGAAATGCACATTAAAACCCAAAACATACGAAAATTCAAAAAATTTTCAGTGGGTTAATATATTTTTAATTATACATTAGTTTTAATATAATTATATGCTTGTAATAGTTATTCTCAGAAACATTTATTCAATAATATAATGTAAATTGAATAATATTATTTTGTGGATTGCAAGTCAAAATTTATCAAAAATTTGGGAATGTGTCTAACTGTCTGGCCTTACTAAATGCAGAGAAAATCAACTTTCTGAATTAAAAAGTGCAGATTTAATAGTTTAAATATTTAGTTTTGAGTTATTTTTGTATCTGTTATGAAACACATGTCTGTCAAGAGATTTTGCTTGATTTCAATGGAATTATTTAAAAGTTTTTAAACAAAGACTGATTGGTCCAAACTCAGCTTACTGCATATGAGGAAGACCCTACTAAAAACAGTGGTATCTTGAGCTAAGTTTTTTCCTAATTTCAATGAGAATCTTTCCTTCAAAGTATATAAGTATATTTTTTTAGATTTAAAGTGAAAAAAAATAGTGACTATTCACTATTTTAACAAAATGCTCCAGTTTTTAAACTGGAATTAAAATTGATTTGTTTAAATATTATATCCAGCAATGTAGGCTGAATCTATTCATTTGTTAATAAATTAATCTTTAAATACTCTGAAATTGTGTATCATATATTAGTTTATTATCTAACTTATTAGCATTATTATTTATAACTAATATATTATTTATTCTGTTTTTAGATTGCATGGTACAATTCATTAGTACAACCAATATTTAGGATAAATTGCAATGAAGATACAATTGCATTTCTTGTCACAAGTACCCCCAAAATGTTTGAAAATGCCTTCTTGCCTTTTTTAAAAAGCCAGGGGGATGTACTAAATAATTTGAATGATCCCATAGACCAGTGTATGGTGCATTACTTATCAAAAGTACCTGAAGTAAGTTAACTGGTTATTATTTATTGAGATTTCAGATTTATTACTTTGTTAAGATAAGAAAAAGTCTTTATTAACATATGTTTTGTCATTGGCATTTTTCCCAGCTATTAATTTAGCGTCAATTTTAATTTGAAAAATGTTATGGTTATTATTAATTTTATATTTTAAACATTTCACGTTGCAGTTTAAACACAGTTTTCATGTTTAAATTTTGCAGCTAACAGAATTGATATGTAAAAGATTGAGTGAGTTTTAATATCTTACTATAACTATGAAGTAGGCTGTTGGCAATGGTCTAGGAATCACTACTAGTGGTATTCCAGAAACATGCCTAAAAATTTTGAATTTTTATTAATTAAATTTAATTATAATTTAGTAACACACATAATATTTAAAAGAAAAACTGATATTTTTGTATTAACTAAACTAGCTATGTTGAATCAATCAGTTGTAATTATAATCTTTAATCTGATTATCATTGGCTGATTGGCAGCAAATGTCTTTTTGAATATTTAATATTTAAACTTAAAAACTTCTTCACACACCATAAAATCAATACAAGCAGTACTGTTTTAGAAAGGATGGGGTCTTTCTTTTTCAGATGCAAAAAACATGTGCCAACCTTGGAGGCAAAAGCAAGAAAAAAAGCAGGGAAAAAACCCAAAGGGGGAGGAGCAATAGAATTAGCTAATAGGACAGCAATATGCAACAATCAGTATTTGAATATCTTTTACACCCAGTGACCCAGTTACATAGAGCGACATATTTCACTGAACTAATTATTTATGTGCTATGTCTTGCTATAATGCTCGAGAGTGAATACTTTTCCATTTTTGAATGTCTTATTTTCAAGTATTTGCTGCTTGAGTTACTTTAACTCTTTGCCAGTCCAATTTAATTTCACTTCTCTCGTTAGTGTTACCAAATTTATGGACTTTTTTTATTCAATATCCACCACTAAATTTTAACTATAACAGTTGCCTAATCACTTCCAAGATTATTTGTCTATTATGTGCCTCAAATATCACTCCTAAAAATTATTGGTGATAGTTGAATTAAAGAGTCTTAAGTTTGGCAACACTGTTTGCAGCGCTTTAGGGCGTTAGAACTGGCAAATGGTTAACCAGCAGTCTCATATTAGTAGCAAAGCAAAATATAGTTCACAGATAAAAGTTTTTATTATTATTATTATTATTCTGTATTTGATAGGTTCTACTACATTTCTAGGTTATTCACATTTTAAAATATATCTGGGAAAGTCTTAAAATCCACCTATTCACATACTTGCCAACTTTTCCGGTTTTTCCGGAAGACTTCCGGTTTTTTAGCGTATCTTCCGGTCGTCCGGACAGATGATGAAATCTTCCGTTTTTAAAAAAGTCGCAGATATCGTTCGTTTTAAAAAGAAACCACAAATGATCTACGAAAACTCCGGATTCCCAATCTTTCTCCATCCATAACATGAATGTCAATATTCATTTCAAACTTGCTTTATGAGATTCTAGAACATGTAAAGAAATAGAATTGTTAAATATTTCTTGCTGATGTAATTATTTTTTGCCCCCCCCCCCTTTATTTATCTCCAACTAGTGATCAGCAATCAAATGTTCTGCAGAAGTCTTTTGTTTCCTAATCTTTATCTATCTGCAACATAAATAATAAATATTAATTTTAAACTTCTTTCATTAGATTCTAGAAGTAGAGTTGAAAGAGTTTAATATTTCTTACTCTAATTATTTTTGTATCCCCCCCCTTCCCCCGGAATGTTATCAATTCTAGAAACAATAAAGCAATGGAAGTGCTCAATATTTCTGATGTATGTAATTATTTTTAGACCTTTATTGCTGAATTTAATGAATCTGTTTATTTTTCCTCAATTAAATTAAATATTTGTTTGTCATATTTATACCAAATGTGTAAACATGGGGAAAAAATGAAGAATAATTTTTTCAGGTAGGAAAATTTTGTGCCCCCCCCCCCCCTCCGGCCCCCTAGCTGGCGCCACCCCTGAGTATAATCAATCTATAGTAAAACATTTTTATAGATTACTTCAAAATATTAAAATTGTAAAACTGTATTGTTTAATATGTCAAAGAAAAAAAAAATCTTCCCTTTTTTTATGAAATCTTCTGGTTTTTCAACAAAAATCTTCCCTTTTTTTATTAAAATTGGTTGGCAAGTATGTATTCAAATAATTGTACATTCATTAACGTGATAAAAATAATTATGCATTTTTTTTTTTTTTTTTTCCACACAAATATTTAACTAAATATGTATGGATGCTTTAGTAGTAAATATTGTGTAAAACTTGTTATTCAAAAGAAAAGAGGAAAAAATATTAATCTTAAACAAAATTTTAATTTAATTTAGCAATCTTAACATTCTTCTTACAAATAAAACTTTGTGAATCTCTTGAAATTTAACATAATTATATATTGTGTGTATGATAGTATCAATAAATTTTCTTCTTCTTCTTCTTCTTCTTTTTTTTTTTTTTTTAATTATCCTGTATTTGATAGGTTCTACTGCATTTCCAGATTATTTACATTTTAAAATATATCTGGGGAAGTCTTAATCTACGCCTATTCAAATAATTCTACATTGATTAATGTGATAAAAATATTGATAGATTTTCTTTTTTCTTTTCTTTTAATTTTTTATATATGTATCAGATATATTTTTAAATATATGTAATCTGAAAAAGCAGTAGAATCTATCAAATATAGAATATATTATAATAATAATAATAGTTCATTACAGTGACAAAACACCAGGATAGAAGACCAGAATTAATGAACAAAGAAACATATAAGCTAGAATAAGCAGAGGCCACTGTAGCTTAAGATGGGTGGAATGAGTTAAATCAGTTTTATGGGTGCCCAACTTTTCTAAAAAACCTCTGCAATACCATATGGTAATAAAGTAAAAAATTTAAATGAAGATAATAATTACTAAAAAATAAATAAAGAAGCAAGAAAAAATTAAAACATAATATGAAAACATGAAAGATTTAATGAATTGACATAGTGAGCAGAGGCCAATTCGGCTTAAGACAGGTAGAGTGGGCTAAATCAGTTTTATGGGTGCCCAACTTTCTTCAAAGTCTCTGCAAGACCATATGGTAACAAAGTAAAAAATCAAAATAAAGATACAGTTGAAGATCTTTAATCCACACACCTTGGTTCTAGAACTTGTGCAGATTATAGATTTTTGCAAATTATAGATCAATGATGCCATTTCCTCACTATATGAATTAGTATAAGGTACATAAAACAGTAAACTTTATTTAATGAAGCTAATACTAATAAATATATAAAACAATAAAATTTATTTAATGAAGTAGAAGCAATGTATAATTTAAACCCTTAAATGAGTAATTCATTAAAAAACTGTACTAATACTTCTGGACTGTGATTAACAATATGCAGCCAGATACTTGCAGTGTGATTAGTTTGATGCAGTTTTTAATGACTGCATTGTAGATCTTTTCTTCAAAACAAATGCTGGTATAAATTTTTCCTTAAATAGTTTTGTGTATTTTTGAAGTACCACTTAAAAAGAACATTTACACTAATAGTCCTTAAACATCTGTGAAAATACACAAATCCCACCAACGCATATGATGTCATTTTTTTCAACCAATGAGCAATGCTGTTACTGGCAAGAGTTAGAAAACTGTACTTGCATGTGTTCTGTTTGATCACTAATTGATTATTATTCAGACGATGTTCAGATTCGCTAAAAAAGTATAAAGGCAATAAAAGTATATCATATAAGCAAAGACATAGAAAGGACGAAATTAAACTTTAAAAGCATTTTAAATACCTCAAAAATCCTTTATCTGAGCAGCATAACTTCATTAGTTATGCTGCTTAGATAAAGGATTTTTGAGGTATTTAAAATGCTTTTAAAGTATAATTATATTTTTTCCTTCTAAAATTAATTATGTATATCTAAATTAAATTTTACACTCATTTTTTTTTTTTTTTCATTTTAGTATGTGAATTAACATAATATTTTTTGATATACATCCAAAATATCGGATTTTTGTTACTGCAAAATCTTTTGTTTACATTTGCAAAGTGAGTGTGGATTATAGACAATTGCGAATTATGGGTATGCAGATTATAGATCCTCAACTGTAATAATTACTGCAAAAATAAAAAAAATTAAGCAAGAAAAAATTAAAACTTAATATGAAAACCATAAAAGATTTAATAAATTGACATAGTTACGGGTGATTGTGTTCAAGATTTTTTCCTGATTTCAGGATTTTTAAAAATTTATTTTTTAGTAACTGTTAAGAGAAAACCATTGTATAATGTGAATTTAATATTGTTTTTTGTAATTTATTAGTATTTTTTTTAGATTTACCATAACTTAACATGTATTTTATTAGTTACAATCACAAAAAAAATTTTTTTAATCACATCCTCTGGTCTTCTCATATAATTTCAGGATTTTTAAAGTGGGGACACAAACAGGCTTGCATAGTATGTAGTTTAAAATGAGATTAAAGACTATTTACGAGTTGAGAAATTTTAATGATATAAACAATAGTGTATGCGACATTTCATATTATTTAAAGACATGCACATACTTGCAACATTTTAAATTTTTAAATCTCATTTACCCCCAGAATTTTTTTAATAGAAATATGTCCTATATTATTGTTAGTGATTAAATAAGCTGAAAAATCTGTAAAAAACTTCTGATATGCAATCCCCAACAGATATCAGGAGATGTGGCAACTAATCACGCACTAAAATCAATTTTAAAAAGATACAATAATTTAACTATTATATTGAACACCTCCATTAATAACTTTACATTTTTAAAAGTACAATTACAGTGATGTTAATTTAAACTTATGTTATGTATCAATTACATTAACCCTCATTTTAAAGCTTAAATAATTTATTAAATTGATAAATGTTATTATATAGTAGTATTAATATTTAATATTGAAACTGTTACAATACAGTTTAATTCAAATAAATTTGATTTGGGAAATACATAGCATCAAAAATTAATTGTATATTAAAATACAGCTGTTCCTCTTATATATTAATAATAATAATAATAATACTAAGTTTATGCACCTGATTTGAATCAAGAAACATAAAAAATAATTTATAATAAATCATTTTATCATTGGACTCAGTTTCAAAATGCAGATTTCGTACTAATGATGCCACACACATTAAACTTTTTTCAATTTTAAAAACAATGTCTAAACACAGTAGATATAAAAGTTAAAATGCTAATTTTTTACATTTCTTCTAGAAAGTGTGATTTTACAAGCAAAAAAAAAAAATTAAAATGGTGATTTATAATAGATTTTTCATGCACTTTTTTAAACTGAAAATTAAATTTATAAAAATGAACTTATTTTTTAATATAATTAATAAATTAATCTGCTGCAGATATAATCAAACCAGGGAACTACCAAAAAGTAGTTAGGAGTTTATCATTGAGTACTAGTCTAACCCAGTTTTACATTGCTAAGTTTTGTTACCATCTTTGAGGTAGCAACTGTATGATTTTGACATTTTGAACAAAATGTGCTGTATATGCTGTAATTCAAAATTTATAGTTCTTAAGACTTAAATATTATTGATTTTTTAGAAAGTTATGTGTTATTCTTTAATATTGAACGTTTTTTTTTTTTTTTTTTTTTTTTTTTTTTTTGTTTAATAGTAGACTTTTATTTAAAGATAAAAGCAGCTGATCTTTCTTGGGTTGTGAAACTTAGTAAGATAATGTTATCAAATTTAATAATTTCATGTGTACAGTATTTATAAAAAAAATTAATAGTTTTGATAGTTCTTTTTCGAAAAGTATAATATCTGTACAGTATTAAAAAAATTATATGTATAACAAAAAAGGCCAACTTTTATTCAAGAATGTTGAAATCTGGAATTGTTCCTTTTGTTTACCATCAAACTCTTTGCTTTATTATAAGTGAAATGCTCATAAATAAAAGTTTCTTTTGTATGTATGTTTGTGTTGGTCATTGGTACATGACTAAAATAAAATATATTTTTGCAATAGCTAAAGTTTTGATGTTATATTTAGTTATACATTTCTCTGTTAAGCAATTGCATAACCTATCAATTCTTTTGTTGATACTTGCATATTTTTCTTTCAACCATTTTTATGTATTGCTTTTTATTTCCCAGTTTATTTATATTGAACAAAATCATTTGATATTTATATACTATTATTCCAGATTTTTCCAGACCATAATGTGAGAGTTATTCATGATTTTGAACTCCATCCCAACAGAAGACCTAAGCTTGTCATGCAAAGTGTTGCTCATGCTTCAGGCGCTGCATACCTTTACCATCCTTCATGTATTCCTGATAATGACTGGCCCAATAAGAAGGTAACTGTTCTTCATATTTATTTGTTTCAGAGTAAAGATATTTTTTTCCCTGTATGATTGATCCATGATTGATTGATATCCATGATTTCCCTGATTGATTTTTCCCCATTGATCAAGTTTTGTTTTCATTCTTTTTTTTTTTTTAAGATTGAGTTATTTTTTAAGTTATTTCTTTTATTCATTTAAATTGTTTAGTAATAATAGTGCTTATTTCTACAATATGTATACTTATTAACACCAGATTGGTCATTTTGACAACATTTTTTTTTTTTTTTTTTTTTTTAAGATTGAATTATTTTAAGTTATTTATTTTATTAATTTAGCAATTTAAATTATTCAGTAGGAGAAACTAGGGAGACTTGACCCATGAGGGTTTTTCTTGTTAAAGGGAAACTTTAGGAAAACGTTAGTCATTATACTGATTGGCTAATCATACAACAGCCACTGCAGAATCATCAGTGGTTTTCTAGCAATTCAGTGTTGATTGATACTGCATCTTTCAAGTAAATTTTGAAGATCTTGGACTTTGTTAACTTCCAGCTTTGAGGCAAGTCAATTTCAAAAGTACAGCTGTTTTAGCTACATATTGGTATATAGTAGCTTCATATAACTGTAATGAAAGTTGCTAAAAAATTATGATTAACAAAGCAGCGCAACTTAAGTAGACTTGGCCCAACACTTTTGCGACTGCATGATTTATCTTTTTGACAGTAAGACCCGCCTGTGGGCATTATTCTCCCAAGTTACAACATTTCAGGACAAAATTTTCTGTATTCACATTTATATTACAAATGGATATACATTATAATTGTATTCTTTCTAACCAAAGTAATTGTATCCATAGTATATTGATTATACAAATATAAATATTGGGTATATTCTGAAGAAGAAATAAATAACATACAAATTGCGAAAGAAACGCCCACTGGCGGAGTTACAGATTTAATGAAAATGTCAATTTAATGTTCTTTGTTTGATTTAATGGATTTTTATCCAATGAATAATTAAAATATTGTGACTAATGAATTGTTTTTATTTGAGAAATAACTAAAATATTTTTAATCATTGAGACCAAAGAATTCTTACATAATAAATAACTGAAAAGAAGAAGTATAAGACTGTTAGCTTCTGTCACACCAAACAAAAGAGAAATAGAAGAAAGAAAGAGGCAGAAAGAAGAAAAAAAATGTTGACAAAAGAAAGGCAAAAACTCTTAATGTGAAAAGTAGAAAACATGAGGAAAACAATAAACAATTTTTTTTTCACTAAAATCTTCTACAAAATAAAACTAGAAAATGTTTAAATCACAAAACCTGTGTTTTTCCTTTCAATACCTATGAGTTTGCTCACTTTCATGAGGGTAGGGGGTCAACAGGGCTCGCTTTACCATTAGGCGAACCTAAGCGGTTGCCTAGGGCCGCCAAAAGAATTGAAACACTGACCAAAATTTAAGGGAAAGAAAAAAAGAAAAGAAAAGAAAAATGAATGGATGGAAGAAAAGCGAAAATCATAAACCAATTTTTGATTTTTTTTTTTTTTTTTTTTTTTTTTTTTTTTTTAAGGAATATGTGTATATTCAGTTGTAAATTAAAAGTAACCTTCTTTAAAGATTTTAACTTTGTATAGAAACACCTTAACCCTTTAAGGGGCAAGGGAATTTCGCTCATTTAAAACAAATTACCACCAGAATTTGCGAACAAGTCTAAAACAGATGAAATAAATGAAGAATTTTCTTTATGTTATTAAAGTAAAACATTGTAAAAATTTCCAAGATGAATTTTTGCAGTTGGGAATTAAAATTAGGCTCTCTGGTTAAGGTACTAAAATGTTGATTTTTAAGAAATATATGCTTTGATTTGTATTGTGATAATGAAAAGCTAGATCTTTTCAAATTAGATGGAAAAAATTATGAGGAGGGGCTGGATGATTTGCAATTTCAACCCGAACAATTTGGTTTTAGACCTAAACGTTCCACCACCTATTAGAATAACAGAATTTATTCACGATAGTTTTATTAAATCTAAAAAAATTCTAAGCCCTTTTACTTGACATCACTAACGCGTTTGACAGTTTCGCATGGCAGCCTCATTTTTAAAATCTCATTCAGCTTAAAATTCAAACTCCTTATATCAAATTCATCCATAATCAACTAAATAATAGAACTAAGAATAAGAAAAATAGGGGAAAAAAAAAACTATTAAATTTAAAAGTATCTAAATAAAAAAATTCCTGAAAGTTTTGTACATTGGTGAAGAAAATAACTTCGTAAACCAGTCAGAAATAGTCCAGATTTCAGAAAAGTCTTAGAATAGATTTAAAATATGCAAAATATATAAATTAGATTAAAAAATAAATAAGAGTAGATTTAAATTACATAAGGGTGATCTTTTCTCGCCTATGGTGTCTAGAAAATCTGTTTAATGTGTTGACTTTAGATAGTCTTTTTTGCAAAAGGCTTTATCACAGTGAGAAAGTTTACCTGGGGTCACATGATACCTATAAGCTGCCCTGGCGTAATATCTATTAGAGGGGGCCGCCAAAATTGTAAAGCGGCCCCTGGGGGTCAAGTCTCCCTAGGCTTTGGGACACTTGACCTATGTGCTGACTTAAGGAATTTATTTATTTTGCACCATTTCTAGTATGAACTGTGTTATCATTTTTAAAATAACAGACTATTTGCTCATATTTTTTATTCATCTTCAACTCTTATACAAAAAATATAAAAAATTGAAAACCAAAAACTGGGTCAAGTCTCCCTAGTTTCCCCTAATAGTAGTGTTTATTTTTGCTATATATTTGCTTATTAATAATACCAGATTGGTCATTTTGGCAACAAGATTTTTTTTTTTTTTTCCTTTGCCAGTACAGTGACACAAACTGCTAAAAATAAAAACTAACAATTTACTCCAATAAAATTTCCAAAATAAAGAACAATATGAATACAATAGAAAACATTATTATCACAACAAAGAACAATTCATTATTATCAAACAGAAATTTTAAACTTAAAAAATTAGAACAGGCTAATTTTTTTACCGGCTGGATATGTTGCATTTCTGCAAGAAAAGTGACGCAAGTCACATTTATATAAATTTTATTCTTGTTTAGTTAATGTTTTATAGTATCGTTAAGTTGATTTTTTTTAAATATTTCATTTTTTGAGTTGTGTCACTTTCTTGCTAACTATCAAATTTAGCTATTTTGCGAGATATATGTAAGTATAAAAAACTGTTGTATAGTATGTAAGTGAATAAATTATGATTTATTGCATATGAAGGTAATTTCAAAATTGAAAGGTATATTTATTATTATTATTTTTTTATTTATTTATTTATTTATTTTTTTTTTTTTTCAGATGTTTGGTGTTTGTATACATCCTAAATATGGAGGCTGGTTTGCCCTTCGTGCAGTTATATTTTTTGATGACTTGTACTGTCCTAATCTTCCCCAGACTTTACCTAAAGATGTTATTCCCTCAAAACAAGATCGTTTAAAATTGTTAGAACTTTATAACTTTCACTGGGAAGATTGGCGATTTCGTGATATCATTCCTGTAACAGAGAAATATTCTGAGATGCAAATGAAATATTTTTCAACTCCTCCTAATAAAAGACATGAAGTTTTAAAAGATATTTTTAATACCTTAAAGTATACAAATGGTGTATAATTATCACATTGAAGCAGTGGTGTCTTATGAATGACATTTTGGGCCATCTCTATACAAGTGACTAGAAACAATCCGTTATCATAAAAAGCTCCTTCATCTGATTGACTGTTGAAATGTCATCATATCCAAGTCATTTTTAACAGTCAATCAAATGAAGGAGCTTTTCATGATAACAGATTGTTTCTAGTCACCTGTATGTCCCAAAACATCATTCACACAAAACACTACTGCATTGAAGTTACATGTTTGTATGACATTTACAAATTTTTTCGGTTATTGCATTTAAATAATGTGTTCAAAACATTTTATATGCATGGTTTTTGATTGGCTGGTTGTTTAATATTAGTAGTTGTACTTTGTTATTTGTTGGAAAAAAGTTTAACCATTTGTACAAAAACATTTAATATTGTTAAAGGTTTGTTATTATTATAAAAAATCAAGAATACTCATATTTGTTTTACATATGTGCCTTATATTATAATTGTTGTTTTGTTGTAACTTAAAAATATTTATAACTAAGTTAAGGATATTTAGGTATAAGGAAAGAAGTTTTTCCTTATATTTGAAAAGAACAAGAGTCATTTTCTAGAATTAATTATATCCATTTTACATATGTGCCTTATATTCTAATTGTTATTTTGCAATAGCAAATTTTTCAGAAAATGTAAAATGCTTTTAAAAATTTAGCTTTGAATCTTTTATTTTTTTTTTTTTAATTATTTTAATACTTATTATTATACAGTTGTGCATTAATAATTTAATATTAGTGCTGACTCTATAATAAAAGGCTGCTGGAAGAACTTCAATAAAAAGTTCAACCTGCTTTTTAAAAAGAATATTATTTTTATTGCAATTTTTGTACGTAACAGAAATAAATTAGTTCTTTTACTTGTATATATATAGGCTATATGCAATTATTTTTACAGGAATGTTCTAAAATTATTCTGGAATGCTGCTTGTCAGCAGAAAAGTAAAAGTCCTCTAAACATTTAAAATGTTCAAAAGGACCACCAGGGGCTAAAATGCTTTTAAAGGGCTGTCAAGTACTGTGCCTTGCCAAATTAGCCTAGTCAGCACTAAATATTTTCAACTTAAATTTGTGATACATTGAAATAGTTTTGTATTCCTTACTAGAAAGAATATGTATGTATTTTTAAACTATACTTTTAAATACTATATATTTTTTCCCATTGGTAATTTAAAATTTGATGTTTAACTATTATTTTATTTATTTAAATTTCCCCCAAACTAATTGTACTTTTGCAAGTTAAATGTGTTTTTATAGTTAACTTTAAAACTTTTTTAGAAATTTTTTTATTACTTTTTTTTTTCTCTCATTTATCTTTGCTTGGGGAAATAATTATTCAGAGTTTATTAAATTTGATCATTAGCAACTTAACAATTGCAGGGGTGTTTGCGTTCCGGGTTTTTTATTTTATTTCCCACCAGTAATTTTGAATTGTATTTTTGGTTATATCTAATTGCTAAACTTTACTAGAAAACTGCCAATAGTACCACTATTAAAAATTCTGGTGGCAATTTCCGGGGCTACAAACACCCCTGCAATTGATCATTAGCAATTTATTCTAGTTTAGTTCCTATTTCCTCCAAAACTTTGTGACCCTCTTTTTTTTTATGATTGGTTGATTTTATTTTTTGTCCATAATGAATTTGTGCCTTTTATTGCCAGATGTTGAATCAAAGTAATGTGTAAAACATAAGCTTAAAAAGTTTATAGGACTTATATTTTGCTAGTATATTGTTATAATTTATATATATACATATACATACAAATGTATTTAAATCTAGGAGTGTGTATAATTGGGGGGGGGGGGGGGTAAATTTGATTTTTAAAAATAAAATTATAAATCCTCTTCGAATTGAACAAAAAAAATCAGTTTATTTACACAATAGCTCTTTAAGCACCATATATCATTTAAGCAGAGTATCTTCAGTACCAGATTTAATAAATTGAATCAAAAGTAGTTAATTATAAAATTATTTTTAATAGCATATAATGTTAAAATATAAAATAAAAATTTATTTATCTGTATGAAAAATACCTAACTATGGTTTTGAAATAATTAAATTGTGCTGTAAAGAAATTTGTAAACGTAAGACACTTGGATGACTAAAAGTTACCACTTTGAGTCTGTAAAACTGAAAAGAATTAACCCTTAAGAAAATGTTTTTGTCATTTTGTAAAATGAATATTAAATGACCGAGAATAATAAACTTGTTCATGAAAGGTTTGACATTGACATTATAATTAATTCCCAGCCAAACTTGTTCAGCTTCTCACATATTTGGTTCAAAACATGTTGTTTTGCATTGTCCTGTTGGAAATTCAAGTTGGGTTGAAGCCTTTTGTGACAAATTGCTTTTGAATGCAGTCCATTTAAGTGCAATAGATATCTGAGTTCCCAGTTTGTCTATGAAGAAAACTCCCAATGCACAACTCCTGTCAGCATTTAAAATGTGCACAAAGAGGCCTTTTTTGGATGCATCAGTAGACAAGTTGCTGATGCAGGCTCAACCATTGATTCCCAGCACTTTTGTTGTCGTACTGTACCCACATGTCATGAGAGGTAAAAATTTGGTACCATCCAACTTGGCTAAACTTTTACAGCAGCAATTGACAGTTTAATTTTTACTGTTTTTTATTTTATTTATTTATTTTCTTTCGTTAAATTTATGTGGTACCGTTTGATCATACCTACTGATCTTGTCAGTCTTGTAAGGGTAATGATTGAATGACGCAAAGCTGTTTTTCGATTGCCGGTGATCACCCATAACGTCTCTTATGGTCATAGTGTGTATTGCTTTAACAGAACTTTATATAACAACGTCTGCATGTTCTTTCATTTACAGATTTCCTACCAAATGTTGCATAAATCTTATGACTTGCTTTGGCTGCATTTATGCCTTGTTTGAACTCATAAAAGATCAGGTTGTGGATTTTTTCAAGATTTCTTGACGTACTTGATCTTCTAGAGTAATAAATCTTTAAAAAATAAAATAAATATAACGATTAATGTAAAATTTTATTCAGCACAAAATGAACTTTCAAACTTTAACCATAATAACTTTAACCATTTATATTGTAGATTTTTTATGGATTTGCTGAATTTACTTTTTATGCGCAAAAAGTAAATAGGACAGGATTCAAACGTAGAATCTTTGAGTAATATCCCGATGTTCTAATAACTGAACCATCTTGATAATTTGTTTTTATGCTGCGTGAATGGTATAGTTTTTATGGTGAAGAATGTAGAGGTGTAGTATTTATTTTAATATGATGATAACTCTTGTATCCCCTAAACTTATGAGAAAAAAAAAAATTAAATGAAAATTTTCAACTTTCATATAAGTGAATTTCACAGGACACATATTAACCAACAATCATAGGCTTTTTTTTAATCCCAGCCTGTTCTTTTTTCACTCTTGTAAAAATTATTTTGATCAATCCAATAAAAATTTAAAGTACAAAAGGAAGAAGTTATTATCCTTATTTAAAATTCATCAATGCCCTTTTTTTTTTTTTTTTAGATTATAAATTTACTAACCATTCTTAACTACAATTATGAACAAATATTTTTATTCTTATTCTGGAATTTCTATTTATTTCGTTACTTTTCAGAAATCTATTAGTAAATAAAAATATTTTTTTTATAAATGGTTTGATTTACAGAAAAAAGAGAACTAAAGATTTTTTATTATTATTATTATTATTTATCTTATTGGTAATTATTTAATATTTTATTAGCTCAAGAAAAAAATAAACAAAATTCAGCTTTAATGAAATAAAAGAGGTTTTTATCTGTCAAACTTTTTATTGTATAATATTTCAATAAGCTAAGTGTATAAAAATGACATCATATGCATATTAAATGTTTGTTTTAAGTTACTGAGATCTGATCTAATTACTTTAGTTATTGTTATTTTAATTTTAATTATTTTGGTCTTTGTGAATATTAAACTATATTAATCATATATAATGGATATTTGCTTTGAGTTACTGAGATCTGATATTTTTGTAGTTATTCTGTTTTAATTTCGGTTATTTGGTTCTATATGCATATTAAAATGAGTTAATCCTATATAATGGATATTTGCTTTGAGTCATTGAGAACTGATTTTATTTTAGTTATTGTTATTTTAATTTTATGGTTCTGTTGACAGTTTTACTTTTGTTTTTTGGAAAAACTGAAATTACATTTCTTCATCAAATTAACATTTATTGTTTCTTATAAAACACGTTTGTTTACTTCACTTTTTTTTTTTTTAAGAATTGAAAAAAATAAAAAAATATTATTGTTATTTTATTGATCTCATTTTCATTATATCATTTATTATATATATACCCTGTGACAGAAATTTATTATGCATTCTGCAACAAGCTTCATCAACACCAAAATCATTCTGCAGGAATAGTTTGTGAAGTTAACATTTACGAATTCAAAATAAATTATTTTTAAATAGTAAATAATATTCAGTATAACCAATGTATTTAAATTTTAACCAGGCACAAATGCATATATCTGCGCACTATTGCAAGAAAATACTTTTTATTTTAAGAAAGGTGAAAATAAATCTATCGATCTTAATTGCTATTTTTTGTTCACATTAATATACAATATTGTTTATAAAATATTCAATGAATTCAAACCATAAAATGCAGTAACACATCAAAAATAATCTGCAAATTTTTTTAAGGCATTTAAATCATGAAATGTCTAAATTAAACAAATGTTACAAATACTTTTAAAATTTCATTACTTTTTTTTATGTTAAATATATATATTTAAATACACAAATGCACTTATTTAATAAGGTGCAAACCAAACAACATAAAATATAATACAGGACTCAAAATTAAAATACAACAAATTAAAAGTAAAAATTAATATAGAATACTGAATATCATAATGAAATATAAATAATTTACAACATTTATAGTTTTTGAGATTATTAGAAATATGCACAATAACATTCTAATACACAAGATTCATTTTTTGTATTATATACGAATAGCATAAAGATGTGCATTTGAAATCTAAAAAAATGTGATTTGACATTAAAGAATTCAGAATGTATAATTATACCATCATTTAAATATATAAAAAGAAACAGAATACAAGATCTAAGTAACACAATTATAGACGAAGCATAGTCGAAATATTTTCATAAAGATTCTGGCAAGTGAAATATCTAATTTTTAAGGAAATGTTAAAATCTGAAATGTAACAGATTTCATGGATAAAATCTATAATAGAAAATAATGATTACAGATGAATGAAATAAATAGAAATCAATTATAAAAGTAATATTTGATATTGATATCTATAAGAATAAATAAATAAAAGAATTTGCTGTTTAATTAGTATTTATTCAAAACAACTACTGTTACATAAAATCCCCTTTGCTTACAAAAAAAAAAAAAAAAAAAAAATTAACAAAACCTTTGGTTTGATTTTTATTCAAAATAACTATTTAATTTGCAATATTTCAATTAAAAAAATAAACATTTTTTAAGAATTCAAATGTTTAAAAAATGAAATGAGCAAGCTGTAGAAACTAATGATAAGAGTATTTTTGTAAAATAAATTAATAATTTTTTTTAACAACTTCATATGCTTAAACAACGAAATTTAAAGCTAAGAATTTTAATCACAATTAAAATAATTAATGATTAGTAAAGAAAAAAATTAGAAAAGTTACCAATTTTATAACTTAAGATACCCATTAATATTTATTGCTAAGATCTTTTACTACATATAAAATGCTAAATATCAATAAAGTATTTTTTAGATTAAGAGCGGACAATACCTAATCTCGCCGGCAGCCTTGGCCCATGTTATTCTATGGGAAAATTTGTTTACATAATTACTCATTACCTAATGAACATTTTTTCAATTCTGTTTACACATTTAGAAAATTCATAAGCGTTAAATCAGTACTTGTTTTCCAAAAATTGTTTTTTTTTAATTTTAGTATTTCATTTTGCGACTAGAAAATGAGAAAATTGCATTTTGTGAAAAATCGCATTTTGAACTCAAAATTAAAATGTAAAAATTTAAAAAAATGAATTTTTCAAAAATGAGTACTCATTTAACAGTATGAGTTTTCTGACTGCAAAAACAGAATTTAAAAATATACATTAGGTAATATGTAATTGTCGAAACAAATTTTATCATAGAATAACATTAGCCACGGCTGTCCGCGGGATTAGGTATTGTCCCCTCTTAATTTCTTTATTTTTTATTTTTTGAAACAAGGTTTGAAGCTTCATTTTTTATTTTGCGTATAACTACAGACGTTACAAATTTCCCCATAGTCTTATTTCTGTATATATTTGTGAAATGTATTGCATAGTTTGAACCAAGCATTAAAATTAATGCAGCTTTAAAAAATTTACATGTATTTACTATCACGCACGTATGCACGCTTCGCATACATTAAAGAAAAAAAAAATCACTAGATGCAATTAATTTGTTTTGCATAAATCAGAAAATGTATGAAAATCGGTACAGCAGCAATCACGCGCTTAAAAAAAAAAAAAAAAAATCACTGGATCCAGCTATTTTGTTATGCATGAATCTGAAAATGCATGAAATATGAAATTCGGAAAATGGTCGCAAAGCCACATTCTTTCGAATAAACGTCTTTTTGCAATACAATAAATACACATGACACGAGCGGCAGGCGCAGCGCGAAAAAAAAGTTTGAAGACACGAAAATGAAGTTCCGATGTAAAGAGGGTTACCAGTGAAAAGTGTCGATACACCGAATCATATCACGAATCGCTAATGCATGCCGTATCAAAGCTAACCCAAGTGAGTTACATCCACTTTATCTCCTCTCCTTATTCAGGATTGAGGCGATCGTATCTGCAGAAACGAAAATTTGTTCTGCAGAACAGTTTATAAACCATTGTTTGAGTTCCTTTCTCTCTCTCTCTCTTTCTCTTTCTTTTTTTTTTTTTTTTTTTTTTTTTTTAACACAATGGCAAAATTTATTTGACTTAAGTAAAATCTTTCTGCAAGAACATTTCTGTTTCTGTGACATTGTCGCCGTGTTTCTGCCACGGGGTATATATATATAACTTTGATGTTTATTTACTTATTTATTAATTATGTCCTTTATTTTACATTTAGAAATATTAAAATCATACTTTTCACATTTTATTTCCATAACCAAATAAGACTATTTCTCTTCAGAAAACACAAAAATGTAGACATTGTGTATTTTCCAGCAATATTTTAATGATTATTACTGTAAAGAATTTCTAAACAATAGATCTGATATATTTATTTTAATTATTATCATTGCTTTTATCTCATAATTAGCTTGGTTTCTGTTTAACTGTTTTCATATTTGTTTCAACAAGTTTATTTTTATATGTGTGTGTGTTTTTATTATTATTTTTTTTTTTTTTTTTAATGGAAAAGTAAAACTACTTTTCTTTATAAAATTATAATATTGGACTCTTTTTTTTTTTTTTCTTCTTTCAATTTAAGATCTGATATATTTATTTTAATTACAATCAGTCAAGGTTGCTACAATACTTAGAATTCAGGGAAAACTCAGGGAATCTGAAAAAATATTTTTTTTTAAAAAGGAGGAATTTCTCAGGGAATTTTAAAAATTATTGCAAACACAGGAAAAATTCTGGAAATGTTTTGTAAAAGCATTGGAGATTTTTTTCATAATAAAATCTTTAAAATTGTAGTGTTTTGTATTGGGAGGGGGAGGGAGGAAAGTGAATTGTATGTTTTTTTTTTTTTTTTTTTTCAATTATTATAAGTTAATAAAATTAATATACCCTTGATCTGTTCAAATGACTTGTAAACACAGATTCTAATGCTGCATGATTGTGTGTAATCTATTTTACTATGAAAAGAAGACATATGCACACGAATTTCAAAGAAAACAAGTATAGAGTGTTTTCCATGTATTTTCTGGTATATTACTACCATAACTTTATCATAAAAAAAAAATAAAAAAGATAAAAAGTGAATCAATATTTTGTGTTTCTTATAACTTATACTATTGCTTTTTAGTATACCTCTGTATAGTTTGTCCTCTATTCTTCCCATTTTAAGCTTTAATTATTTTAAAATCATATTTTAACACAGCTAATATGTGATCTGTGTTTTATTTGTACAAAGTATATCAAAATTCAATATTCTACTAAAAATAAAGCTTAAGAAAAATTGTCTTAAGATGTAGGTATTAAATAAAAAGGAAAATCATTTTAAATAGTTAAGAATTGCCATTGGATACACCTTTTTTGGTCGTAGAGAGTAATATTTTTTACTTAAAACTCTTATATGCATCCTAAATGTCAGTTACTTGTCATTTTTATTTTTGTATCTGCTTACCAAATCATTACAATATTTTTTAAATGTATATGTGTTCAATTCACATTCGTAATAGTTTCACAATAATTGAAAATTGAATTATATATATATTATATATATATATGTATACATTGTCAGTATAAAAATTATATTATTCAAACAAAATTATGTTAAAGTTTCATTTTGTTCTTAAAGTAACTCGTTTTGCATTTAAACCAATTTTATTTAACATGTACTGCTTAAAAAAAAAAGAAAGAAAGAAAGAAAAGGAAAGAGAAAAAATAAATGCTACATAAAAAAAGTAATAAACTATCCAATATTATACAATTCTATAAAGAAACTGTCACTGTAAAATTACTGAAGATAAAACTTTATTTTACATCAGTCAGATAGCACCCTTTCTCCCTTCCCATGTTATCCAATGGGATTTTTGTCACATCGTTTTATAAAAATATCTTATTAAAAAATTAACTTTTTCGAATTCTGTTTTTTGAATATTACTCTTTGAACAGGTCGTCTTTTAGCTTAAATTCTGTTTTTTGAATATTACTCTTTGAACAGGTCGTCTTTTAGCTTAGTGAGCAGTTTTTCGAAAAAATAAATTCAAATATTTTACTTAGAGTCCATAATTTACTTATTGAAATAAAATATTTAAATTAATTTTTTCGAAAAATTGTTCACCAAGCTAAAAGGCGGACCCGTTCAAAGAGTAATATTCGAAAAACTTCATTTTTGAATGAGATATTTTTATAAAACAAAGCAACGAAAATCCCATTGGATAACATGGGAAAGAAGAAAGGGAGCTATCTGACTGATGTACAGCCCAAAGCGAGTTAAACACATGTTGAAGGTCGCATTTTATTGGCCAGAAGATATCGATACTTTGAAATAAACCAATATCAATGAACCAATAGCAGGAAATGAGTAAAACAAAAGATATTGTTTTCATTCGTCATAATAAGCGTTTGTTTTTATATCGCCTTGTCTGTGGTATTACACCTACGATCCACGAGCGTGGTGTGCAATATTATCAAAGAACTTTTACTAACGGTAGTATAAATTCTTTCATATTATCGTTTAGGGTCAGTAAATGCATGAATGTATCAATATACTGCAGGAAGTCAATATACTGTGATAACTTAATTTTCTTGATGAATATCATTCAGACTTTTTGGACAGTAATATTTTCGATTTCGTAGATATCACGAATAAAGATAAAGAGAGTAGATACATTGCGGTAACTTAGTTTTTTTCTTAATGAAAGAGAGATATCGTTTGGGGTTGGGAGTTGGGATTATGTTTCTCTATTTTAGTCAGTGAGCTAAGAAAGGAAAAAGAAAAAGGGGAGGGGAAAAAAAAGGGTTGCACTATTCAGCTCTCTTTTTGTTTGGTGTGTGGTGATGCATGCTTAGTGGGGAAAGCAGAATTAGAAGAAGGTATTTATGATTGGCGTTCATTATTATTTATCGGCACATGGATGGAGCGTGCACAAGGGGTTGCATTAGTATAAGCTATATGGCGTTCGGTGCGTGGTGATGGTGCTAGTAGGGAAAGCAGGATTTGAAGAAGGTATTTAAGATTGGCATTAAACATTATTTATCGGCGCATCGCTCGCTCGCTCAGTGCGCGCTAAGAAATATCGTTAGAGGGATATATCGGCAGAGCAAGATCTTTAATATCATTATTGCGATATAAAAAAAATATTGATACTTGGGGATATATTGATAAATACTCCAGCCCTAGTGATAGGGAAAACTCAGGGATTTTTTTTTTTTTTTCTCCCTGATTTGTGTAGCAACCTTGTCTTTGCTTTAATACCTTAAATTGTTTGGCTCTTTTTATATTTGTTTTGATAATTTTACATTTACATGTATGTTTTATTTTTAATAGAAAAGAAAACTACTTTTCTTTATAAAATTGTGTTTTTTTTTTTTTTTTTTTTTTTTTTTTATGTTGTTTATACATTATACATTCTTGTTATTTTTATTTCTTTAAATTTTGTTACTGAAATCCAGTGGCAGCTGGTGAATGACATATTGGGAGGGTTACAGACTAGTGACTAAAAACAGTCCGACATGGAAAGCTTTTTCCTTCAGATTGGCTGTTGAATTATTAACATATTTACAATGCCTCTTCGAAATAATTAAATCAACCAATAAGACAAATAAAGATTCCATCCTATGTACTTTTTCTAGACGCTTCAATGCAGCACCCCCACAATGTCATTCATGAGCTACCACAGCTGAAATCATTTGAAAAAAGTTTTTCTGTTGATTATGTGTTCAGAATTCTTATAAGTTCACTTTAATTTTAAATGTTTATTTAGAAAGCTTAAAATGTTACCTGATTTATTGTCATTTAATGAATCTCATAATCACTTTTTTTTTAGCTTGTTAATTTTCTTAAAGAATTTTATATGCATGTTGATTCTAATTATACTGAGTTCATTTTTTATCTCATATATGCTGACTTTTTATAATGTATGAATGGAAATAATCTGAAAATTTATACTGGAAACGTTTGTTGTATTTACCAGTTTCTAGAAGCAATATTTTATATGAATGTTTTAATAAAATGTTTTATTGTATACTTAAATTTCTGTTTTCATCAACCGAAAACTTACGTATACTCTTTTGAAATAAATTGTTGAGTTTTAATAATAATAAAGTTGCGTTACAAATTACATCTAAAAAATGATGTTATTTGACTTCTTAGCAGTGGTGGATTCAAAACTTAACTTTTGGGAGGGGATAAGATTTTTCAAAATGTTATTCCAGATCAATGAAAATTTTACTATCGTAATATTAGTGTGCATTCTGTAGATACATTGGACTGCATTAAGAAATTGTTGCAATAATTTATTTATAATTATTACATGGAGAAATTTTGGAAGATTTGTTAAACATTTTTTTAATAATACATGTGTATATGAAATACATTAATGGGAACTGCAATTAAAAACATAAAATATAATTAAGGTGTCTATGGGGGGGGGGGGATAATCTCTTTATTTAAAAAAAAAAACAATCCCATGTAATGTATACGTGCAACAATGATTACATACAAAATTTGCACGTAGTTATGATTTCACGTTATGATTTGTACAAAATAAAAATATTAAAATGTGATTTATAGACATAACTCTCATCGAACATATTTGTTTTGTATCCCTATACAAACACTGGTGGTATTTACCCCATTTTAAATCGGGAACATCCCATAGTAAACTTGAATAACGTATATCAGTTTCAAGAAATTCTGTAAATATTTACAGAAGTTAGAGAGCTCACAGACAGAAAGACGGGTATATACACTAATCTAATTCATATAATAATCACTCTTAAACATCATTAGAAAGTGTTAAAAATGCAATTAATGCAAACGAAAATGCAATTCCTGCTATTTCCAGTTATAGTCATTAATGTAACTGAATATTTTTTGTGGCAATGTAAATCTTAATGCTAACCACACTACATTCTATAGAATTTTTTTTTTTTTTTTGGTGCTTATGTATTAATCAATTTTATATGTGCGAAATAAAAGTGTTAAAATATGATTTATAGTAATACCTCACATAAGACACAATGGTTTGAAATTCTTTTTAGTGTTCGTGTAGCCTAGGGGTGCACAACCTTTTTGGCTGGAGGGCCACTCTCGCTGTTGAGTCGGACCGGAAGGGCCATAAACAAGATAATATAAAAAGAATTATTTGCTGTATATATATATATATATACAGGAGCATACTATCATTGTCAGGTGCCTGCGTGCAGAACTTCAGGTTATATTCTGGATCAAATTGATTAACTTAACATCATATCTGAATGATTAAGGGATTTTATTAAGCCCACTGAAAACTCTTAGTAAAAATAATAGGTTTAGCTTGTAATTTTAATCTAAACTATGTATAACATTTTAATTTTACTGTTTTAATTCAACACTACTCTCTTAAAGGCTTTCTAAATTATTATTTGAATATTGGTAGGACACAAAATTCACTTTTCCAAGTGTGAATTTCACTTCTAATATGCACATTAAAAGCTATAAAGTCTTATTAAACACTTTTTTTCTCTACCGACATATTCATCGGAAATATCCGCTGTAGTTTCAAAACTGGAGAGGAATAAGATCAAGGAGTTGGGAGTTTAAATAATTCCCAAAATTTTCCAGATTTGTGGAAAATTTTTGAAATAAACTACACTTTTAACACTCAAAATTATGTGCTAAAGTTTAAAGCCCCTTCAAAATTCTTTTGGCTACAACCTTGAATAAGTGGGTTCTTTGAAAGGAGTTACATACGAGAAATGGACAATTCACATCAGGAGTTAAACAATATTACCTGCTCTCGTAAAACATGACCCTTAACAGAGATCATGAGACGCAGTGAAGCTCAATCGAAACTTAGCCACAACACTATATATACAGCTAACTTAACGTGAAAGGAAATTGAAAATACCAACATTTAATATCTCAGCAAATATAAGATATATTGATCTGATTTTTTCTAAATAATCTTTTATGTTCTGTGTGATTCTATACTGAAATTTTTACATTTCTACATGCAGTGCATTTTGAGATCTGAAATGGTATATTAAGACTTTAAGGGAACATGGATAATGGTGTAATAATTTTTTCTCAAAAACGGCTTGGGGAATTTTTTTTAAATTGATATATGATATTAATTTTTTTTTGTCTGAGAAGACTGACAGCTCCCATTTTTTCCGAAAAACTCTTGTTTATATATATATATATATCATTTTAAAAATGGAACTAGTATATTACCTTGCAGATTGCACCATTTTCTTTTACATGTCTAAAGAAGAGAGTGTAATCCGGTTTGCATGTTCACGGACGCATACAGATTTTGCTTCCATCTGAAATATTCATTCTCAAATAGGCATTTTGCTCTATCTATTGGCTATTGATGTAAAAAGTTCTACATTTACAAAAATAAAAAATTCTTCATCTTTTTTTAATATATTTATATTAAATGAGTTATATATTTAGGCATTTTATATTGTATTTGTTTATCAAAAATGTTCATTAAATTCACGTTGTTTTCAAGTTGATACATTGTTAACTTTCAGAATTGGTTTTATTTGGAAAATAATTACCTTCCCTGTACTATGGGAATCGAATTCAATTATTTATGGTTTCTGCATGAAGAGCAAAAGTTTTCAGAAACATCGATGCAGAGTAATATTGCTATTTTCACAAACGTTACCGGCGTATTGTTAATATTACATTTTTTATTTTTATTTTAATATTTGATACACCTGATACTACTCTCTTTCCTAAGTTTAAGTGAATATAATTTTTATAAAGGTTTCTGAGATGTTTAATTCGACTTTTTTAAATATTATTTTATTTATAGGGTAAGTGCACCAGTGATTGACACTTTTAGAGCAATCTCTGATGTTTTTAATGTTCTAGTCATCAGAAAATATTTTTAGAAATCTTAAGTTAGTACATATGTTATGAAAAACATTCAGAACCAAATATATGCATTTGATAACAATTATTTTTTTTTTATGAATTTTTATTTGACACTCACTCAATGCTTGAGTAACTGACACTGCCAGTTTTTCATTTTATCAGTAATTGGCACCCTATATTCCAGTGTTTGACACTGCTAGTTATTCATTTTACCAGTTATTAGAACCCTGTGCTCCAGTGTTTGCCATAAAATGTTAAAATTTTTATATGTAAAATATATGATTTTATTATTTTTCTTATTTATTAATTGTTTTGGGATAGATATCAGTTACTGGAACATGCCAATCATTGGAGCACCTATCTATTCGCATTTTATTTATTTGGTTGCTTCTGTTTTCCTTTTGCATTTTTAAATAAAAATGAACTTTTTTGGATAAATCAGGAACTTATAAACAATAAAAGGTATATAAATAATATTACCCCCCCCCCATCTCTTTTTTTTTTTTTTTTATGAACTTTTTTGCTTTAGAAAAATAATTTTAAGATAAAAAAACTTTTTATATAGCCATGTTTTTAAATTTTCTGTTGAATCATAGCTATAAAATTACATTAGCACTTTATCAGTGCGTGTAAAATTTTTAAAGTGATAATGACGTCAATTTTTGTGAGATGCATAATTTAACTTTTTACAATTTTTTAACGTTCACGTTTAATTAAATAAATTTATTTTTATGTAAAAAAAAAAATGAACTCTCTCTATATATATATTGTAACAATTAAATTATAGCTAATATTTTAATGGCTATTTTTAAAGCTATTAGGGGGTTATTATTTTCATATTTTAATTAATTTAAAGAAAACTATTCGAAAATCGGGCTTCGGAGTGTTGTGTTGTCATTGAGTTCTGAGCTATTCTGAAAGTTTCAAATGTTTAGCTAGTAGGGAAGTTAGTTAAAAATTGATTGCAAGATTTGTAGACAAACAAACACACAAACAAACAAGAATAGAAGTTAAAAAAACATGGTAATAAAACTTAATAAATCGATTTATTAAGAAAAATATGAATGGGGTAATATTACCTTCATTTCTCCTATTACCTCAAATAAATAAATAATTAATTAATTAAATATAGTTTGTGAAATTTTTACATTTTAAGCAAAAATGAAAAGATAAAAAGAGTATTGTTTTTAAAACTTAAAGAAGATATAGCACAGATAATTCCGAGATTCTGCCTCTCCCCCCTCCCAGTTTTAACTTAACCATAATCACAATATTGGTTTAAAATTGAAGTGGCCATGTTTTTCCAGTGACCTCACTGCTACTCCTAATTTTGTTTTATAAATTCGACTTACATAATTTTATAAACTAAATGGCAAAGACTATTGTGGTGAATCACAGACTACAATACAGGAAAAGAGAAAACAAGTACACCAAAAATAAAAATTATTCATAATGTGCTACCAAGATGGAATTAAATATTTGTTTGAGAAAAACCCCACAGAAAGCACTTCCCCTCAGGCTTAGGCCTATAGCGCAGTCTAACGCCAACACTCGTACTGGTAGGTAGTATAAATCTTATGTCCAAGGTGTGGAGAAAATGATCGATTTCTTTTTAAATACGTTACGAATGTTGTTTATTAATAGTGTATTAAACAATTCTATCATTATTTTTATGTGTTTTTATATAATTACAAATATTGCTTGTTCCTGGTGCATAAATTTTATCACTATATTTTAAGTATTTTCATATAATTACGAATATTGTTTATTCCTGGTGTGTTAAAGAATATTATTACTATATTTTAAGCATTTTAAATGGACCCGTAAGGTGCCTTTAGCGTAAATCTATAAACTCATGTCCTTAGCGTAAGTGTTATACGCCCTCAGTAGCGTGCTTTTGGCCTAAGTGTCTTTAACATAAATCTATATAAATAAAGAGAAGTGTCTGTGCTCTGGTGATCACACTACTGATTGCAGAGCTACAAAACTTGGTACATGGGTAACTGGAACCCTGCAGGGGTGCACCTCATCGAGATTTTTTTGAATTTGAAATTTTTTTTTTTTTTTTTTTATTTATTTATTCATTTTATTTTTTTCATACTTGGCAACATCCTAATTATGAACCGTAAGATTTTGAGTACATGCCCCTTTTTTCCACACCAGTATATTTTTAGAGCATTTTTCTCCAAATTTAAATACGATTTAATGAGAAGAAAAACACAAAAAATAAACTAGTGTGGAAAAAGGGGCGTGTGCTAAAAAATCTTCTGGTTCATAATTAAGATGTTGGCAAGTATGAATTTTAAACATTGGCTTCTCTGTTTCATTTTTCTAAAAAAAATTCTTTCATTTCAATCGTCTGCGTACTTAGCAACGGCTATTAACGCTACTTATTTTTTATTTATTTGAAAGCGATTTTTTTCTTTATTATTTATTATATTTATTGAAAATCAAATGGTAATGCAGTAGAAAAAATTAAGTATATTAAATTTTTAGTTTACATATTTATAACAGTTATGTTTATGCATACTGTATAATTTTTATAGTATAGCACCTCTTTATTTTTTAATTAGTTTCTTTGAAAGTTTATTATTATTATTTATAATATTTATAGGAAAAAGTGATAGTATATAGTAGAAAGGATTAAACTTATTACAATTTAAGTTTAATTAAAATTTATTTTGTTATTTAATTCCTTTTGAAAGAAAATCTACTTTTTCTTTTATATATTATTTTGTTCGGAATAATATGGTAATATAGTGTAAACAGCGAGGGCTATAAAATATATGCTTCAAAAACTAAAAATTTTAATTGATGCTGAGATGCAGTCATCTTTAAAATCATAGTTCTTAAATAACAACAGATCCACCTGACGTAGATAAATACCTAAATTGAAATGCCCGGGAAAGACCTTTCTGTAGGCAGTGGGAACCTGGACCCGATGCAGTGAGGGTGGAAAAGAAGCTGCTGTAGGGTTATCTAAAGTGAGGATTAGAACTATATCAGACTAATTTTTTTTTTTTTTTTTTCATATAATGTGATATAAAAAATAAATACTGGTCATATTGTTTTAAAAATTCATTTAAATATAGTGACCAGCGAAGCAGGCGTAGCCTGCTAGTATGTAATAAGTTAAAACGAAAAAAAAAATTTATTTTCAACATTCCTTCACACTATATCCAGACTTAGGTTTGACTATTTAGTTTCAGTAGTAAATTATGTAAACTATCGCAAAATAGGGGTGATTAAAAATTGAAGGAATGTTCTTTGTTGTCACATACAATAAAATAAACTGGTGTGTCACTCACAATTTTCTCTTACCCTGCATTTCAATACTATAGAGATAGATTGCAGATAACGGCCCTCTTCACTCACCGTCACCGGAAGCCCGAGCCAATGTTATTCTATAGGGAACTTTTCTTTACAAATAACTTATTAATTAATACATATTTTTAAATTCTGTTTTCACATTCAGAAAATTCCCAACTGTTAAATTGACGGTCCTTTTTTAAAAATGTATTTTTTTAATTTTTAATATTTTATTTTGAAATTGCAAAATAAAAAAAATTCACATATTGAAAATTCGTATTTTTAAGCTTCAAAATAAAATATAAAAAATTAAAAAAATAATTTTTTAGAAAAGGTGCGTCAATTTAACAGCTGGGAAGTTTCAGAATGTGAAAACAGAATTTAAAAATAGTATGTATTAGTTAATAAGTTATTTGTAAAGAAAAATTTCCCATAGAATAACATTAGGTTCGGCTTCCGACGGCAGTGAGTGAAGAGGGCCCTTAAGTCGGAAAATCAATAAGGTATATGATAATAAAGTCCAATCTACTTTTAAAATAATCTAAAAGAACAGTTAAGAACAGTTTTATTTGACATATAATTCTGTGTAATGTGGGCATTTGAATTACCTGCAGTTACTTGTTTTCAAGTTATACTGATAACAGATATATTGTACATAGAAATCAACCTCTAAAAATTGGACTTTCGTAATCCGAGCACCACAAAACGCGATGTTATACAAAAACCAGAGTTGAAAAAAAAAAAAAAAACCTTCAAAAAACATTTTGTTTCCAGTATGGGTATGAGAAATTAATTTTTCTTCCTGAGCAGTGTTCGTCAACATAATAAAACGTAACAAAGCGCTTCCATCAATTACATTCAATAGAAAAGAACGTTTAACTCTGTTTTGGGTAGTTCTGTATATTGTCTATAAAAAAAATGCACTATAAGCAATATTGTTTACTTAAATTTAGTCTTACTTGAAAAACATCTAACACGAAATGAATTACAATTCCAGCAGTTTCCAAGTATAACTCCAATATATCCAAATACTTTGAGTAACCTCAAGGCCGTCGCAAGGTGCTCTGCCACCCTCAGGCAAGCTTCAATTTGCCGCCCTTTCATACGCTGAAATTTTGCTTAGACGAATTTTTATAACTTGAGATTTTCCGTCAGTCAAAGTTTTTATAATGATAACTCTATTTTCCCTTCTTAGTCACTAAGACTTTGGTTTAACGAAATTAAGTGTACATAAGACCGTAACATAACAAAATGTTGAAAAAAATTACGGTCTTCTTTTAGTTTTATTCTAAAAATTTCAGCATTTCCCTCTCACTTTCGCGTGTTGTCACTTTTTTAAAATCCGCAATTTTAAGTTGACTAATCGAACATTGCATAAAAAATGGATTTAATTTAAATCGATTTAGTCACACGAAACTTTACACATGTTCGTAAAACATATAGAAAATGCATTGTCGAATCTAATGCAGGGTGACCAGCCGTCCTCATTTTTAAGGACTGTCCTCATTTTTAGACATCCTTCTCAGTTTTGAAAATTTCTAATGAGGACCACATTTGTCCTCATTTTAAACTTTTTTGTCCTTATTTTTTTGAGAATTGCTAACAATTTGTGTATTTTCATAAATTAGATTTTCCTTTCACCAATTCTAAAATATTAATGCTCTCTTTAACACGCTTTTATTAGCTTCACCTATATGTATGTTTGTAACCGCTCTGGGAGCAAACAAAAAATCTATATTGTAAAAAAAGACTTTCTATACGGGAACGTTGTGGCTGTGAGGTAAAGCTCCGGGCTCCGAACATAAAGGTCTAACGTTCTAGCCCAGTCAGGTGAGATTTTTAAAAATGGTTTTTGTTTAATTCTAAATTATTTTAATGTATTAACTATTTAAAAGTATGTAAATATTTTATTCATGTGGTGTGTCACTCACACGATTTTCTCTTACCCTCCATTTTAATGCTATAAAGATAGATATTTTGGGATTTTTAGTTCACATTTCAATAAAAGCGTGTTCTTTAATTTTTTAAAAGTATAATTTTATTATCTTTTAGTGTTGTATCTAGATTGGTGAAAATGTTCTTCAGACCTGGAAATAGAATGAAATTTTGTGAATAAAATAATATTATTATGCAGATAAAACTATTATCTAATTTCATTTGTATATATAAACATGTATTGCTGAAATATATACATTCTTCAATTTTAAAGTTAATTTTTTATTATAGCTGAAAATGTAATGAATTTGAGAATTTCAAATTCATTTTATCTCTAAAACTAAATCTAATTTGGGTTAGGTTGTGGGGAATAAGGCCGATTGACTGCACTAGGTTCGTAGGCCTGAAGGGGAGCCCTCTGTGTGGGTCTTTCTAAGGGGTCCTAGCCCGTATTTCTGAAAGTTTCGGAGAAAACCATGGAAAACTCCGAACGGCTAGGTTGACGAGCGCGACCTGCGATTGAACTCAGCACCTCACGTCTACCAACTTTGAACGCAGATTCACTCTGCTGCTGGTGGTCTAATATCCAATTTGTATAATTTTTAAGTATATTTTTAATTAAATTAATGTGAAATTCCCTTCTATTCTTTTTTTTTTTTTTTACATTTTAGATAAATTTTAGATTTTTTAGATAATGCATAAAAAAATCTGGAGTGACTCCACTCGACTTTCTGAACATTAAATAATTAACAGTTGTATAATTAAATTAAAGTAAGACAAATCCTTAAATAAACAAAAGTGAAAATTATAATAGGGTGTATGAATATATTTTTCCATAGTTTAATTTTACGCTATTGTACTTGCAATCATTTCAGCCCATAGATCATAATGATAAAGAATATTTCTTTGTGTTCCTTCTCTGTAAAAAATCTATAAGTGTTAAACTCACCAAAATCTATGCAGTTATAGTATGAGTATAAATTTTCAGCTCAATCGGGTAAGGCATTTAGACACTATCGCACTTAAAAAAAATAGGCCCATAGACCATAATGATAAGGAATTTTTCCTTGTGTCCCTATAAAATATCTTTAAGTACTAGATTCACGAAAATTTATACGACTGTATAAACTATGCGTAATGACTTATAATATGTGTATAAATTTCCAACTCAGACGAATAAGGCGTTTGAGCGCTACCGCAGTTAAAAAAATTGTGGTCCATATGTCATAGTGATAAAGAATTCTTTTATTTGTGTCTCTGTAAAAAACTATAAGTTCTAGATTCACTTAAAATCAATGGGGTTCGTGCTATGGAGATTTACAAAGCGTTTAGGCGCTATCGTGTTCACTCGTAAGAATAATAAAAATGAACTCAGGGAACCGTAAAACGTGTATAAACACCAAAATCTCACAGTCAGATTTTTGACATGATTGCAATACTTTCCTTACATAGTATGTTAGGAAAGTAAGAAGGGCTTAGTTTAAACTTAATAATTCACTTAAAATGTTGTATCTCAAATTCAGTGTTTTATTTTTCTTTCACACTCATAGATTCTAAATAATTTTGTCTTTTTCTTAAGGCCACCCATGTAGAACTCCATATACTACATAGATCCCTTATTTCTGTTTAAATTAACAATATCCGGTCAGTAATAGAGTTTTTGTTGCATACCGACAGGACTTGGTCCTAACGTACTCATCTGTTGTCTTCCAATTAAAGCTTTCTCAGAATGTATCTGTCTATAAAATCTAGGCTAGCAGGAATCGGACATCGAACGATCGAACCCATGCAAAGATAGTTTCTTGTTCTAAGCGGAAAGCTTTGTTCTTTCACATTTTTCATACTGTCCTTTTCACACATCTTGTTCGATTTATCGAAGAATTTTACTAGCAGTAGTTTTCTCAACCAATTTCGATTCTTTCATGAGGATGAGGGGAAGGGAGGGGGCCTTTTTACAAATATTTTTTTTTCAATCTTGCTTATTATTATTATTTTTTCTTACTTCGTTTTAATGATTCGAGTGCCGCCCTTAGACAACTGCCGCCCTCAGGCATTGCCTGAGTTGCTTAATGCCTAGCGGCGGCCCTGATAACCTGTAAACGAATGACGAATTTCCATACCACAATCTACACAAAACATGCTTTTATGCATACCGGGGCGTAGAGAGCCCCCCCCCCCCCTCCAATGATGAAGATAGATAATCCAGTTGGTCTACAGGCAGATGTATCGACTGAAGGTTTTTTTTTTTTTTTTTTTCAGTCGGCTTTTATTTCTAAGGAAATATTTCAAACGGTAAGTATATCGATAAAAAAAGTATTTGATCGTCAGATGAATCTCTTTTATATTATAGATCTAACACTCAATACAAACCTTCCAGTTAACTTTTCAACAGATAATCCGATTGATCGTCTTCTAATTAGCTTTTATTTCAAGTTAAATTTTTTAAACTTTGTACAAGCCGAATTTTCTAGTCTATTAAAAGTTGGAAACTCGATGAAATTTGTTTTGCTTTCAGCTCTAATGTTCAATAAAAGTATTCAGTCGGCCTATTGGAAACAATCCGATTAAATTCTATTGCTTTCGGCTCCAAAGGTTAATAAAAGTATTCTAGTCGGCCTGTTCGCAGATAACCCGAATATTAGTGTGTTTTGCTTTCGGCTTCGAAGTTCAATAAGAGTATTCTAGTCAGCCTACTAACAGATAACCCGTTTAAATTATTTTGCTTTTGGTGCCAACGTTCAATAAAAATATTCCAGTCGGACTACTGACAGATAACTCGATTAAATTGGTTTGCTTTCGACTTCGAAGTTCAATAAAAAAGTATTCTATGATTACAAACATAGAAAAAACCTAAAACATTACTTCGTGCATCGTTGTTTAAATTTTTCAGCGGGTACCCGGCCCTCATCAGAACGACATCCTCTGTGGAAAACTTGAGCTTGATTGATGTTGATCTTCTTTCACCATAAGGTGGTTGCATGCCTCACTATTGGTTGAAATTTCAATTGATTCTCTGAACATCGCGTAGTAATAATCATCGTAATTTGCAATTTTACTGGCTTTATCAAATTCTATTTTAATGTCTTGTTTATTAAATGTTTTGGCTAAGGCTGTATTACATTTTTCCGTTTTTATATAATTTTTGTGTTCATTAATTCTTGTTTTAATTTTTCTTTTTGTAACTCCTATATAAGATCCTGGTTAATTGTCTTGATTTGTAAACGGTATTTTATAAATTCCTGCAGTTTCTAAAGGGGGGATGGGGTCTTTATCACTTCTAATCAACTAAAAAATATTTCTACTATTAGGTTTGATAGGGATATTTACGCCATATTTATTTGCTACATTTTTTATTTAATTCGATGCTCTGCGATCATACGGTATAGAAGAGGTAAATTTTAAGGGTGGTTTTTGAAAGAAGGGTATATTATCAAGATTTTTATTTTTAATTAGTTTATTAACAATATTACCCGGGAATCCTGCTTTTCTAGTAAAAACTTTGAGTAGGTCTAGTTCATTTTTAAGATCATCGGGTTCATTACGTATTAGAAATGCGCGATTAATATAGGAACGAATTGCATTGGTTTAATAACGGAATAGCGTTTTACTATTGTAGTGAATAATTTTGTTACTAATAGTTGGTTTGCGGTATACGGTGGTTTTGATTTTATTGTCGGTACGCGTAATTTTAACATCAAGAAAATTAATTTGCTGGTTAATTTCTTCTTCGCACGTGAATTGGATATCTGGGTCATAACTATTAATTTCATTAAGTATTTTATTAACATCAAACTTTTTATCTATGACAGCAAAAACGTCATCGACGTACCTGTACCAAAAGAGAATTTTATTTTTTGAATTTTCTAGAATTTTATTCTCAAGTAGTCTTAATTTGAATCCCGTGATAAAGCCTGTAATGGGCGAACTCATAGGGACACCTTTAATCGGTTGATAAATCCTGCCATTAAACTTAAAATAGTTTTCCTTTAACAAAAAATTTGTAGCTGCTTGGACTATTTCAGGGTCGGACTAGTAATCATTAATGGTTTCGTTAACAATTTGATAAGCTTCATTTATGTTTATAGATGGGTATAGGTTAACTACATCAAAACTAACAAAGTGATAGTTACTTTTATTTTCGATTTATCTTAATTTTTTGACAAAGTCTTCTGTAGATTCTAAAGAGTGTTGTGAGGGGGGAATAATGTTGCGGTATATTTTGACCATATACTTTTCTAAACAGTAAGTAGGAGCCTCGTTTTTATTGACAACGGGTCTATTTTTTTTTTTTTTTTTTTTTTTTTTTTTTTTTTGGGGGGGGGGGGTTGTCGTGCCATTTACCTTGTTTAATGATTTTCCGGGTTTTATCTAAAAGTTTATTATTTGGGTCTTTATTTATAATATTAACACCTATTTCATTTATTGTTTCTTCCATTTTTAAATTATAATCTTAACGATCTAGAATAGCTATTTTACGCGTTTTGTCAGTTACAGTGCAGGCAATTTCATTATTCTTTTTAAGATTTTTCAATTCTCTAAGATCTTCCTTATTGATATTTCTATTTTGAGCAGACTTTTTAATTTCGGTAACAGCGATATTACGTATATTAATTCTATTATCTTCAGGGATTTTATTTATAGCAGATTCTATTTTAGCGATACTACACTGGTTCTCATAATTATAAGGACACCCGTTTTTCTATATTAACTAAACACTGAACACATATTATTTAAACAAAAAGTTTTAAAGCTTTTCTATCTTAAAAAACTTTAAATACGGTCAAAAAGATGATTTTTCAGGTGTTCACAATTATAAGGACAGCTCGAATCTTACAAGGGAACATTCAAAAGGTGTCATCTTCAAAAAGTATTGAAAAAAATATGTTTGATTCTACTGTTCATAAAGCACCAGAAAATGAAAAAAATATCGGCTGAAATTAATTACAGCGACCACAAAAAATTATCAAAATTAAGCATATTTGGCGATTTCACACTGCTAGGCGATTGATTTTGAGTCTTGGCGGAAAAGCAAAACACGGTTCTGTTCGTAAACGGCAATCTCAGTGCTAGCAACCGTATCGCCTAACAGCGCTAAATCGCCAAATATGCTTAATTTTGTTAATTTTTTATGGTCGCTGTAATTCATTTCAGCCGATATTTTTTTTATTTTTTGGTGTTTCATGAAGAGTAGAATCACATATATTTTTTCCAATACTTTTTGAAGATGACACCTTTTGAATGTTTCCTTGTTAGTAATTTTTTGCAGTTATTCTTTAAATTAATATTTTATGGGGTCTCTTTTTAGGGTGAAACAGTCAGACATTCTCTGGTATATATATGTACATTTTTTTTAATATTCAGTTTCAATACCATTTCATACAGCATAGATGATATTCTGAATATCTGAATACATTTAAACTATTTAAAATTGCTTTCTGCTTGCATGCACTTTTCTAATATGATAAGTTAAGGTTTTTTCAACTTTTAGGCCACGGCAATAATACAGAAGTTCCTTTCTTCAAACTATTTCCTATTGCTCTAGAAGTAGAGCAAAAATGTAAGTCTTGTTGAAAAAAATATTATTAACCCCCAAAATCTAACAAAAATCTGAGAATTCCACGTTTAAAATTTGCGGATATTCTCTTGATGTTCATAATAATAGAAAAAATTGCTAAATTTATTCTGCCTTCAGTAGAAACAGCTCCCCAGAACACCATAGATCCACCTTTAAAATGCCCGATTCATATCTGCCTTTAAAAAATCGATTGTCTTTCGCTATCTCCAGATCGTGCCAGTAACTATTAAAACCATTTGGTTAGTCAAGAATAAAATGTTTTTCATCCGAAAATACAACATTTTACCATTTAATATTGTCTTTATTCAACTTTAACACAGACGTTCTTTCCCCCATTAAATGCTTATTGATTATTACAGGTTTTTTATTCATTTTAACATATTATTAATTATTTTAACATGCATAAATGTGGACCCCCAACCTTTCGTTAAAAATTACGAGCAAATTCAGCAGCAGTCATTATGAGTAGAACAGTAAGAGGAATTATGAGTCTTCGATCTCTGTAAAACAACTCTGATTTTGCATCAAATCTCTATCCTATCGAACCAGCAGTTCAACGTTTGATAACATTTCCTTCAGCAATTTTAGATCTTCGAATTTCATTAGAAATTCAGCGGATTGAAATTATCCTTCCACTTAAAAAACACATTTATCATACTTCACTAGATGAACGTTTTTTTTTTTTTTTTTTTTTTTCGAGGAATTATCAGTAATGTCCGTCCAAGAAAAATTGAAGGCTTATATATGAATTAATCTAGCCCAGTAGTTAACAAATTCGCATGTCAACTGTAATTTATCCGCTAGTAAGTTAAATAAAACGAAAAAATCTTGATTGTCCTTATAATTATGAACATCTAAAATTGTGGAGAAAAAAAATATTTTGCATTATTTTTTTATTAATTTTGTTTCATATAAAAAAAAATTATATCAGTTTTGGTTAAAATTGTTTACAATCATTCAAAAAGTGAATCTTCTGTTCCGATTTATCAAGTCTTTTATTAACATACTTCCATTCATTAAAAAGGCGACTAATCATTTTTAAAAAACGCTAACAATTTAAACAGTCCATAAAACACTAAATTCTATTTTTTTTTTTTTTTTTTTTTTTTTTTAAGTGGGTAAAAAGTTAAAGATATTAATTTAAATATGCAAACAACATTTGCGGACGCAGAGTCCCTTTAACCACAGGTAAGCACATAGAAAGTCCAGGTTCGACATTAAACTTTAAATATATAAGTAAAAACGAAATATTAAACTTTAATTATAAACATAGAAAAAACTTTAAAAAATTACTTCGTGCGCCGTTGTTTAAATTTTTCAACAACGGCGGTACCCGGGTACCCGGCCCTCATCAGAACACCATACTCTGTGGAAGACTTAAGCCTGACTAATGTTGACAAAAATTGTTTTTTTTTTTTTTTTTTTTTTTTTTTTTTAATTAGAATTTAGTGTTTTATGGACTGTTTAAATTGTTAGCGTTTTTCAAAAATGATTAGTCACCTTTTTAATGAATGGAGGTATGTTAATAAAAGACTTGTTAAATCGGAACACAAGATTACCTTTTTGAATGATTGTAAAAATTTTTAACTTACCCCGACCTTTCTAAGGATTAGTAATAAATTTTTAATTGATAATTTCAAAGATGACGTTCGCAAATTTGAGCATAAGATACTAAATAAATTAATACGAAAAAGGAAAGCTGAATTTTTTGAAAATAAGGAATTATGAAATAAAGCTGCTGAAGATCTTAAAAGTGCAACAAACTTAGAAAAATGGACTTTATTTAATGAGAAAATTAATCAATATTATGAAACTGAAAAAAACACAATTGTAAATAGACATAATAAGAAACTTAAATTCTGGCTTAAAAAAAGAAATTACAAACCTGAATGAAATACCTTTTATTAGTTTGTCCAATGCTAAAATCAATAACCATCAATGTGAACTAGTTAAATTGGGGCATAAATATATACTTGACCAACCTGTTAATATTAAACATAGTATCGCTAAAATAGAATCTGCTATAAATAAAATCCCTGAAGATAATAGAATTAATATATGTAATATCGCTGTTACCGAAATTAAAGATCTGCTCAAAATAAAAATATCAATAAGGAAGATTTTAGAGAATTGAAAAATCTTAAAAAGAGTAATGAAATTGACTGCACTTTAACTGACAAAACGCGTAAAATAGCTATTCTAGATCGTAAAGATTATAATTTAAAAAAGGAAGAAAAATGAAATAGGTGTTTATATTATAAATAAAGACCCAAATAATAAACTTTTAGATAAAACCCGGAAAATCATTAAAGAAGGTAAATGGCCCGATAACGTCCCCCCCCCCCCAAAAATTCATAATCATGAAACTAATACTAGCTGCATTTTCGGTAGGTTCAAAGATCATACCCCCCCCCCCCCGCCAAAAAAAAATAAATAAATCAGACCCGTTGTCAATAAAAACGAGGCTCCTAATTAGAAAAGTATATGGCCAAAATCTGTCGTAACATTATTCCCCCCTCACAACACTCTTTAGAATCTACAGAAGACTTTGTCAAAAAATTAAGATAAATCGAAAATAAAAGTAACTATCACTTTGTTAGTTTTGATGTAGTTAACCTATACCCATCTATAAACATAAATGAAGCTTATCAAATTGTTAACGAAACCATTAATGATTACTACTCCGAACCTGAAATAGTCCAAACACTAAATGCAGCTACAAATTTTTTGTTAAAGGAAAACTATTTTAAGTTTAATGGCAGGATTTATCAACCGATTAAAGGTGTCCCTATGGGATCGCCCATTTCAGTCTTTATCGCGGAATTCAAATTAAAACTACTTGAGAATAAAATTCTAGAAAATTCAAAAAATAAAATTCTTTTTTGGTACAGGTACGTCGATGACGTTTTTGCTGTCATAGATAAAAAGTTTGATATTAATAAAATACTTAATGAAATTAATAGTTATGACCCAGATATCCAATTCACGTGCGAAGAAGAAATTAACCAGCAAATTAATTTTCTTGGTGTTAAAATTACGCGTACCGACAAAAAAATCAAAACCACCGTATACCGCAAACCAACTAATAGTAACGAAATTATTCACTACAATAGTAAAACGCTATTCCGTTATAAAACCAATGCAATTCGTTCCTATATTAATCGCGCATTTCTAATACGTAATGAACCCGATGATCTTAAAAATGAACTAGACCTAATCAAAGTTTTTACTAGAAAAGCAGTATTCCCGTATAAAATTGTTAATAAACTAATTAAAAATCTTGATAATATATCCAGCTTTCAAAAACTACCCTTAAAATTTACCTCTTCTATACCGTATGATCGCGGAGCATCCAATAAAATAAAAAATGTAGCAAATAAATATAGCGTAAATATCCCTATCAAACCTAGTAGAAATATTTTCCAGTTGATTAGAAGTGATAAAGACCCCATCCCCCCTTTAGAAACTGCAGGAATTTATAAAATACCGTTTACAAATCAAGACAATAAACCAGGATCTTATATAGGAGTTACAAAAAGAAAAATTAAAACAAGAATTAATGAACACAAAAATTATATAAAAACGGAAAAATGTAATACAGCCTTAGCCAAAACATTTAATAAACAAGACATTAAAATAGAATTTGATAAAGTCGGTAAAATTGCAAATTACGATGATTATTACTACGCGATGTTCAGAGAATCAATTGAAATTTCAACCAATAGTGAGGCATGCAACGACAGCGGTGCAGTAGCCCCAGACCGTGTATGGCGCCACCTTATGGTGAAAGAAGATGAACATCAGTCAAGCTCAAGTCTTCCACAGAGGATGTCGTTCTGATGAGGGCTGGGTACCCGCTGAAAAATTCAAACAACGACGCACGAAGTAATGTTTTAAGGTTTTTTCTATATTTATAATTAAAGTTACTTCGTTTTTATTTAAAAGTATTCTAGTCTGCCTATTGACTGATAACCCGATTAAATTGTTTTGTTTTTGGCTTCGAAGTTCAATAAATATATTCCAGTCGGCCTACTGACTGATATAACTCGATTACAGAACAGTGGTTTGCTTTCGACTTCGAAGTTCAATAAAAGTATTCCAGTTGGCCTTTTGATAGTTAACCCGATTAAATTGTTTTGCTTTTGGCTCCGAAGTTCAATAAAGGTATTCCAGTCGGAATATTGATAGATAGCCCGATTAAATTGTAATCAGAATGCTTTTATGCTCAGAGAAAATTTTCTTCTGAGGATGGCCCTTGTTTATCATGAAATTTTCAAATAAAAAAGCCGACTTTTTTCAGTCGGCATTTGGTCGTCGGGAAAACCTCTTTATTACTTTGGTTCTAAAGATCAGTAGAAGCACATCGGCCTATTGACAAGTAATCCGATTATTAATATTTATTATATTTTTTTACAGATGACTTATTTATCACAAGAATTTTCAGACAAAATACGCCGACTGAAAAAGTATTTTGTCTTCTGATAAATCACTTATGTACTATAGCTCAAAGCTCAATAAAAGTTACTCTACTCGTTCTATTAACAAATAATCTGATTGATATTTTTTCACATAGCCGTTATTTTGAGGTCGGATAAATCGCTTTTTTTTCGACTCTTAATTTTATCTAAAACAGTCCTATCGGCTAAATGACTGGTAACCCGATTGATTTGTTAATCCTTACCTTTTATTTCAGATAAAAAATTTGAAACCAAAAAAAGATCCATTGAAAAAGTATTCGGTCGTTTAAGAAATCTCTTTTTTCACTTAGTCGCAGACCTTTTCAATAACACCAACTGAGTCTAGAGTCTGATAAAACCAAAATAGGGAACAGAACCAGTTCAGTACCTCCCCTATATTTACAGTCAGAAGAAATAAAAAATTGTTGGCACGTTAAAATACATTTTATGAACATATAAATCAATATTTCTTGCAGGTATTATTGACTGGATGCTCTTTAACATCATCGGAAAATATTTTCTTGGTTATTTTTACTACTATGCTGAAAAAAAGGAAGAAAGTTACATTTTAAATGACATATTACAGCATACATATTCATTTTTGTAAGGCCTCGCCAGTGTCTAAGACTTTTTGCTGTCAGACGAGAGGTACAAATTCCCATCCTTGGTCGGTCTAGCCGTACGGCGTTTTCCGTGATTTTCTCTTAAAATCGCTTAAATAAGAAATAAGAATCATTAAAAAGACCCCCACGGAAGACATATTACCCTAGTTCTAGGTCCCCCATATAGTCAATCTGACTTACTATCAAACATACCTCATTTTTGTGGGCATGTCACATTTTTTGTAGTTTTGTAATGGGCAAAACATGCTAGTTTACATAAATTTATTCGAAAAGACTTTTTAACGTATCCTGCATAATTCCATTTGTTAAAATACGTTTCATATAATCCGATTTTAATTTTTAACTAAATCGAAAGAGAATTTCTTGAAACAATTAGTGTCCTTTAGGAAAACAGCACCTTTTTCTTCCCAATTACTGAAAATGCATTCTTTTTTTTTTTTTTTTTTTTTTGTTTTTCACATAACTGAGAACATTAATCCGATGATTAAAGTGTTTTTCCACCTAACCATCTTTTATAAATTCGTATACTAAGTAGTCCCGGACGTTTTCTACCTACCATGATATTAAAAATGTATCTAATAACAGGGGGGGGGGGGAAACCTAAGCCTATTTTTATTTTCTAAGTAATAGATTTAAAATTCTCCACAAAACAGAATTTCATTTAGTACAACAGGACTTATTATTATTAAAATTATTACCGTGTTTTTATTAACTTCTATTCTTGTTTGTTTGTGTGTGTGTTTGTCTACAAATCTTGCAATCTATTTTTAACTAACTTCCCTACTAGCTAGACATCTGAAACTTTCACAGTAGCTCAGAACTCGGTGACAACACAATACTTCGAAGTCAGATTTTCGAACAGTTTAATTAAAATATGAAAATAATAAGCTCCTAATAGCAATAAAAATAGCCATTAAGATATTAGCTATAATTTAATTGTTGCAAAAAAAAAAAAAAAAAAAAAAAAAAAAAAAAAAAACTTCACCAGCGGGTAAGTTCGAAGTTTTGCGTAATCACACCAAACTACATAATGCGTACACTTAATCAACATCCATACACCGAAATTCGCCATTCTAAGATAATTTAAAGCGAACTCAAACGGGAAAACGTGTTTTTACACGTGTTTATTGCCCACCGACCCCGATGGGGTAAGGAGGAAATTTCGTAAAATCCCGTTGCAATAAGTGTGGGATACATATAAACAATTTACGCACCAAATTTCGTGATCGCTGATCCCAAAGATTTTTAAAGAAAAATTTAGCGCTAAAAGGGGGGGGGGGTCTCGGATTTGCGTAACACATACCTCCTTCCCCCCCCCCCAAAAAAAAAGGAAGAAAAGCAGATTACAAAAAATTAAAAACGTGTTTTGGAAATATTCTAAAGAAGTCGCATGGCTGTTTTTAAAATCTTTGTTCCATTTTTGGCGGGGGTAATTTTTATAAATCCCGTTACTTTAGGTGTCGGATACATATAAACAATTCAAGCACCAAAATTCGTGGCAGCAGCTCCCATAGATTTCTCAGGACAAATTTAGCGCTAAAAGGAGTGTCTCCTCGTAACACCCCCCCCCCCTCCCCAAAAAAAAAAAAAAAAAAAAACGCAAACCACAAAAAAAGAAAAATGTGTTTTTGGAAATATCCTAAAGAAGTCGCATAGCCTTTTTTCAACATCTTTGTCCATTTTTAGTAGAGTTCTACTCAAAAATCAGGATTTTTTTACATTTCCCGCCAAAAATTATTCCCCCCCCCCTCCCTTCCCTTAGAAATTGAAAATTCCTAAATCGCAGCGAGTCTTTTATTTATACTCATGTCTAGTCTCCCCATGTGCAGTTTCTTTACTGTGAAGTAATTAGGAGCCAAGTTATGCTTACAAACGTGTTTTGTCTTTTGCCCCATAAAGGAGGAAGGGGGAGAAATTTCGGAAAAGTTGATAAATATAATTTTAAAGACCTAAATTGGGTAAAGACCTAAATTTTTGCCAAGTGCTGTTGAATTCCTTCCAGCCGTTCTCAAGTGATGCCCGGACAAATGTGTCCCCTCCCCAGGGGGGAACGTGGAGAAATTTCTGAAAAGTTGATAGGTATAATTTTAAATTGGGTAAAGACCTAAATTCTTGGGAAGCGCCGTTGACTTCCGTCCAGCAGTTCTCAAGTGATACCTGGACAAACGTGTTTTTGTTTTTTCTCCCACCAGGGGGGAACGTGGGGAATTTCTGAAAAGTTGATAGATATAATTTTAATTTGGGTAAAGATCTAAATTCCTGCGAAGCGCCATTGAATTCTGTCCAGCCGATCTCAAGTGATATCCGGACAAACGTGTTTTTGTCTTTTGCGCCCCAGGGAGGAACGTGGGGGAATTTCTGAAAAGTTGATAGATATAATTTTAAGTTGGGTAAAGACCTAAATTCCTGTGAAGCACCGTTGAATTTCGTCCAGCAGTTCTCAAGTGATACACGGACAAACGTATTTTTGTCTTCCCCCCCCCCGGCGGGGGGGGACGTGGGGAATTTTTGAAAAGTTGATAGATATAATTTTTAAGTTGGGTAAAAATCTAAGTTTCTGCCAAGCGCCGTTGAATTCCGTCCAGCCGTTCTCAAGTGATGCCCGGACAAAAATAGCGTTATAAACATACGGACACCATGTCACACACACGACACACAGGCAAAATTTTCTGAAGTCATTTTCGGCTTTCATGGTGTGTGAAACGTGAAGATATCGCAAAAATTTTTTGATTCTGACAAATTTACAGACAAAAGTCTGATTTTATTAATATAGATATAATAAAAGAGAGAATTATTTTTTTTAAATTAAACATTTGCTTAATCAGAATTAAATTTGCATACATATCTTTAAATACTTATTTCATTAGATTATTTATCAGCTAATTTTTACTTCCATTACCCTACTACCGTAGGCGTAGGGTAATGAAAGTATTGTATTCGGTCCAAAAATTCGATATAGTGTTTTCACCTGATTTACACATTTTAAGGTCTTTTGAGTCCAAAAAATTAGTTTTGGCAATTGGTCAGAGTGTGTGTATGTATGTGTAGAATCTTCTGGCCATCATATCTCCGAATTTAATAAAGATAAAACTATGAAACTTCAGAATTGAGGCAGGTCTGGTGTACAGATGAATTTTCCACATTTTGGTGAAAATTGATAAACCGGAACTGATAAGTCTGTATTGATAAGTCTGTATCACAAAAACAGCTCTAACGATTTTCTTCAAATTTGCTATATAAACACTCTATTAGGTGTCTTTTCGAATGACATAATTGGTTAGTTCAGGAAAATTGGTAAGTGTTCTGTATAAATAGTTAAATTTGAAGTCTTCGAAGTGCGCTCCTTTAAAAGCAGCTGTACGGATTTTTTTTTTTTTTTTTTTTTTTTTTTCAAACTCGCCGTATCAACTGCTTTTTAAATATCATTTTGTATGTAATTATTATTTTCCGGTCAATAATTGAGTATGCCAAGTTTTGGTTAAAGTTGGTATCTCAAAAACGGCTCTAACGATTTTCTTGAAAATTGTTACATAAATCAATTTTAAATATATTTTCTCATGTATTGTGTGGTTATTAAAGGAAAATTTACAGCCGTCCTGCTTAGGTAGGTTAATTTTAGGTCTTGGAAATTGGTGTTTTAAAAAATAACTCTGCCATTTTCCCCCCTTATTTTTAACTTGCTGCGTAAACTTTGTTTTACATTGTTTTTGGATTACAGAAATTACACCAAAACTATTGCGAAAAATTATGTATTTCCATGCCTGATCGTATCCAAGCTGTATTGAAAAAAAAAAAAAATGGTTTCCACACCAAATATTGAACCATTTCTCAATTATGAGAATTATATTTACACGAGTATTAAGTTTCACATACTGGAAAAATTTTAGGTTTCTACTTCGTTAGGTCAATTTTATGTCTTCTGATCATATTATCTCAAAAAGAAAAAGAAAAAGAAAAAAAATGCTATTTGATACATATATTAGTGGGTAATGGAAGTCGTGTGGTTGTTTCACACCAGAATTTTTGTTTTCTATTTATTATATTCATTTGTAGGGTTAATATTTCTATGTTACTAGTTTTTACTTCCATTACCTGACTACCGTAGGTAATGGAAGTATTGAAAAAAATTATCCAAAAATTCGATGTCGAGTTTTCACCTGATTTACCCGTTTTAAGGTCTCCTGAGTCCAAAAAAGTTGTTTTTGGCAACTGGTCAGTGTGTGTGTGTGGAATCTTCTGACTATCATATATCCGAAACTAATAAAAATAGAACTACGAAACTTCAGAATTGAGACAGGACTCGTGTGCAGATGAATTTTCAAAATTTTGGTAAAAATCGAAAAACCGGAAGTAGGGCATCGGATACCAGAAGTGGGACCGTAAGTCCGTATCTTAAAAACGGCTCTAACGATTTTCTTCAAATTTTCTGTATAAACACACTATTAGATGTCCTTTCGAATGATATTGTTGGTTAGTTCAGGAAAATTGATAGACTGTATAAATAGCTCAATTTTAGGTCTCGCAAGCGCTTCCTTTAAAAACGGCTGAATAGATTTTTTTCAAACTCAACATATTAACTCCCTTTTAAATATTCTTTTGTATGTAATTAATGTTTTCCGGTCAATAATTGTGTATGCCAAGTTTTGGTAAAAGTTGGTATCTTAAAAACAGCTCTAACGATTTTCTTGAAAATTGTTACATAAATCCATTTTAGATACACTTTCTTGTGCATTACGTGGTTATTACAGGAAAATAACAGTGATCCAGATCCTGCTTAGGTAAGTTTTAGATCTTGGAAATTGGTGTTTCATAAAATAATTATCAGTTTTTCCCCTTATCTTTTAACTCAGTAGACTTTGTTTTACTTGTAATGTAAACTCTGTAAATTTACCTATGTAAACTCTGTTTTACATGTCTTTATATCAGCTTTCTCTCATAGAAAATTAGTGTCTACTTCGTTATGCCAATTTTATGTCTTCTGATAACATTATTTTTAGAAAATGCATATAATACGTGTAATATCGGGTAATGGAAGTCGTGTGGTTGTTTTACACCAGATTTTTTACTGAAGTTTATTGTTGCAATAGGATTTCGATCATTCTTTCGTTCTGATTAAAATAGTCGCTTTCAAGAGCTATTAATTATATGTTCGACGTTTGTTAGTTTGACGTCTAGAAATTGATAAATGCAGTTATTTGTACTTGCTAGTTATTTTATACATGCATAAACTATTTTTGTTTTATGAATTATATTTTATATTTTTTCTTTATTGTATATTCAATAGAAGAAAGTATTGGATTCGTAAAAATTTTCGACCTCGGGTTTTTGATGGATTTACACATTTTGAGAGCTGTAGAACACGATTTGATCATTTTTAGAAAATGTCTGTCTGTGTGTGTGACAAAATTTTGTGGCAACTGTATCTCAGGAACTACTGTTCAGAATTTCATACAAATTGGTATGTAGTTACACCTTGACATAAATTACTGCCTATTAACTTTGGTAAAAATTGTCTTACAGGTTACGTTGCCATCCCGCTTTATCTAAATTTTTAACATGGGGTATAGGACAAAATTTTGTATAAATATGCATAAAGAGAATTATTTTTTAATAATCCTTATGAAATTTGCAAGAATTATTTATAATAGAGATAGTCAACTGGGGGAAAAAATGTATATGTAGGAGCATCGTCTCCCCCCCTGGGAGGGAAGTCCCGCTCGAGAGGAATAAATTTTCATGATGGGTATCTTTCAAAAGAGCTCGCCAATATCTTTAAAATGAATGGTTGAATCATCGATCTGCGATAATTTAAAATAAAGTTAGCGATTTTTTTTTCCTATTTTTGACAATATATACACTGATGGAAAAAAAATCCCAACACCAGGAAGGAGCTGTGCTAGATAAACGAAATTTGGTAGGCATGTTTATATATCTGAAAGATGACGTCGATTCAAATTTCGAGCTACGCGCATAAGTGTGGCGCTAGTAGCGACACCATGAACATGCAAATGAGGTTTGCTTTAAATAAGCGCTGTAAGGTTCGTGATCGTTATTTACAGTTGAGATTTGACGTAGTGGGTTAATGTTAGTCAAGGATGCCTGTAAGAAGACGAAGAAGCCATTATCAACAGCTCACTGAGTTTGAATGAGGTCGTGTAGTAGAACTACGAGAAGGTGGGTTTTCTTTCCGCGATATTGCAGAAAGACTTGTCAGGAATGTATCCACTGTGCATGAGTGTTGGCAGCAGTGGTCAAGGGAAGGTACTGCCTCAAGAAGACCGGGTTCCGGGCGGCCACGTGGTACTACTGAGAGGGAAGACCGCCGTGTTCGGCGTATGGCTGTGGCTAATCGTACGGCGTCTGCAGCTGAAATTCGAGCTGCAGTTGACACAACGAACTGTTACAAATCGGTTACTTCAAGGACAGCTCCGAGCCAGACGCCCTGTAGCGTGCATTCCACTGACTCCAAACCACTGCCGTTTGCGACGTGAGTGGTGTCAAGCTAGAGCTCATTGGAGGACGGAGTGGAGATCTGTTGTGTTTTCTGATGAAAGCCGGTTCTGCCTTGGTCGCAGTGATAGCCGTGTGTTGGTTAGAAGGAGGCCAGGTGAACGCCTGCAAGCGACCTGTCTACGGCCTAGACACACAGGGCCTACTCCTGGAGTTATGGTTTGGGGAGCAATTTCGTATGACAGCAGGAGCACTCTCGTGGTTATCCCACGCACCCTGACTGCAAATTTGTACGTCAGTCTAGTGATACAACCTGTTGTGCTGCCATTCATGAACAGCATTCAAGGGGGTGTTTTCCAACAGGATAACGCTCGCCCTCATACCGCTGTTGTAACCCAACATGCTCTACAGAGTGTCGACAGGTTGCCTTGGCCTGCTAGATCACCAGATCTTTCTCCAATCGAGCACGTATGGGACATCATTGGAAGACAACTCCAGCGTCATCCACAACCAGCATTAACCGTCCCTGCATTGACCGCCCAAGTGCAACAGGCATGGAACTCCATCCCACAAACTGATATCCGACACCTGTACGACACAATGCATGCACGTTTGCATGCTTGCATTCAAAATTCTGGTGGTTACACCGGTTACTAATGTACCAACATTTCACATTTGAAATGGCTCTTCTCGCCAATGGCTCTACCTGTGATCTTGAAACTTTAATCAATTAAATATGTTACCTAGACAAATGTATTGCTGAAATTTCATTACTGTACAATAATTTTTTCTTGGTGTTGGGATTTTTTTTCCCATCAGTGTATATATATACAGTCGGTAACAAAAATGTCCGAACACTAGAAAAAATTCCTATGTAAAAAAAGTACACTTCATACGGTTTTGTTAAATAAATCCTTGTCGAATCCTGTTCTTAGTCAGTGTAAGATTATGATTCAATAAGGATTTATTTAACAAAACCGTATGAAGTGTACTTTTTTTACATAGGAATTTTTGCTAGTGTTCGGACACTTTTGTTACCGACTTATATATATACGAGTATTTAATGTAATATCGAGAATAAAATGAACTTTTTTGTATATTTAGTGTAATACTACTTCTCTAATATGGAAATCATACTGCATTATTATGGGTTATTAAATAATTATTTTAATAAATTATTTTTACTGAGTGAATTTGCATAGGAAAATATAGAAGAAAGTCATGTGGTGGCCATAACATTCTAGTTTTGTTTAAAATGTAGAATTTTTTTTTTATTTGGTGTGTTTAGATTCATATATTAAGTTTTATTTATATTTTAACCCTTTGCGGCGCAAGACAATTCGGATCATTTAAATTATACTGCCACCGGAATTCATGAACTAAATTAAACTAAAAGAAATTTTAAATTTTAAGGTTAAAAAAACCGGCCTTTTCTGATATGTTATAAACATAAATTTTTGCTAAAAAATTTCCGGGATGATTTTTTGCAGGATCTTAAATTTTGCGTCCTCGCAACGAGGACAGCGTGCGTTAAGTCCTTTGATTCTGAAATTTCAATACTGTAAAATAAATTTCTGTATCTCTACTAACTAATTTTTCAAGCCTGCATTCAATGTAGCGGGTGTTCATGTGTATTTAAATTGTGACGCAATTTCATTATTTAATAATAGAATATGTTTGAAATCAAGGTTAAATTTGGTTAATATGTGTTATATTTTGGTGCTTTTTTTTTTCCCCAAATTTGTTTCCGGGTTACACAAGTTTCCTTTAATTTAAACAGGTTTAAATTATTTCTGCCGTATTATTTTGTTTAGAACAGGCTTTCTTTATTCACAGGTTTTACATTCTGTATTCTGTAGATTACAGTTTGTTTTGGTAAGTTTTGTGATGCAATGTATTTTAAAAATTCTGCATTGTGTTAAAATACATGTGCGTGCATGAATAAATATGTCCCTCAGTCACGTGGTTTCGATGTTGGCAGAAGATTTCGTTCGAGTTACTATATAGTAGTCTTAGTTCGGGTATGATCTCTATGAGATGAGGTTATCTCTCCTCTAAGGATCGACGGTTTACTCCGATCAGTACCAAGTTTCTGAACGAAGTTCTTGGATTTTTTTTTTGCTGAAAGAGCAACGTAATAATCTGGCAACAACGGAATTATTGAGTTTAAAATTTGATGTTTTTGTTGTTTCGATATGAATGAAATCATTTATTATATACGTCAAGTCAATTTATTGACAGGTGTTTGAAGTTTTAAAAACACTCAATGCTAAGTTAGTCAATTTTCATCAGTAGATATACAAACAAGCAGAGATTTTATATAGGTATCAAAAAGTGGATCAGGAATCTTATAATTAGGTTTGTAAACATTTTTTTACACTTATGTAGCTCTGGGATTAGATTTTAAGTTTGCGTTTGAGATCTTTCCTTTTTTCATCTTGGTTGCAGTTTTGCTTGTTTTAAAATTTCCACGTGATTTTTAATTGATTGTAATTTGCAAATAAAGTGGCATTGCTTGTTTGTTTATTTAGCGTAGGAGCACCACAAGAATGTAACCGGGTGTGTCGGTTCTCTTTTCTTCAGAAATAGCTTAGAAAACTGTTTTTAAGTATATTTTTGAAATTATCTATAATATCTTAATTCTCTTTATTCTTCAAGTTTACATCAGTGTAATAAATTGTCTCCCGCTATTAAAACTACGACGTAGAAAAATGTATGTCTCTTTCAGATATCTTTTATTTTATTTAATCTTGTTAAATAACATACTTTTACTCTTTAAGTAAACGATTTTTACTAAATTCTGAACACTGAAAATGGGGGGGGGGGGGGAGAAGAAAGAAAGATACATAGCCAGTTACAATTGCAGGGAGAATTCTTGTAATATTTAACAGAAAAAAAAAAAAATGAGAATTATTGCAAGGTTGATTTCAGGGTTGGAATATTATATTGCCCGACATACCCGGGGCATGTAAAAATTCGAATTGGGCATGTATTTTTTTCCAACTTGCATGCCCAGCTGGGCATGCAAATATTTAATCAAAGGAACTTTTCCAAAAATAAAGTGTGTTAAAATGTAGTGTCTTGACCTTTTTGACAATGTCTTCACCTTTTAAACAATGCCACTATAGGTATGATGTTGTTAAATTCTTTTCACTAGGTATGTAAATGTGTTTATTAATATGCATTTGAATGAGATATTTCAGCTGTTCAATTCGGGCATGTATCTTCCAGACTAACATGCCCAACAGGGCATGTAAATATTTTTCTATTTTTCAAGCCCTGGTTGGTTTGCAAGGTTTCGGACACTATGGTAAAAACCCTAGTGTCCTAAACAGGGTTGGCAAGTTTCTTCCAAGGTGGAAAAAACCGGCTAGAAAAAATAGGTTTCTTTTTTTTCAGGTGGAAGAAACTATTTCTCGTAAAAATTTATCCTATAAATTGCATATTTGTGAGATACTATGGATGCATTTTATCTTATAAACAACTTTAAGTACTACATTAAGTTAACTTGTTGCTATCCCACTTAAGTTTTAGAATATTTTATTATGAATGCTGATAGAATTAAAAAAAAAATTTCATAAAAACTTTCAATTAAATATTTATACAGACAGGGTGTCCCAAAAAGGTTGAAATATGGTTTAATTCTTTACCTATTAGAGATGAGAGGGTAATGTAAATTGCAAAAGTGCACAAAATAAGATAGGAAATAAAACTACGCTAATAAAAATATCTGCCTGTTAATTTTCAAAAAATTACATTTTTAAAATTTTTATACGACCCCTGTATACAAATTTGGTCGATTAAAAAGTTTTTATTTTCAATGCAACAACATCATTGCAAAAAACCACGTTCTTGTATCTTTAAAACTGAAGGAATTATACTTAATTGACAACTGAACTCTGATTATAGGGACCACTTATCAAAATAGAATAGAAATGTAAATTTGTGACACATTATAAAAAAAATAAAATGTATCGTAGCATTTGCATTAAAACTGTTCTTGAGTATATTGGATTCAAGATGCTAAATTCGAAACACATTTTAAAATTATAAGAATTAATTTAAATGCATTTGAGAATTTTTCAACACATTTTTAAAAAAAATCTAAACATTAACATTTCCATTATCAATTTGTAAATTATCCCTATTTTCACCAAAAAGAAATTTTCTTTTAAAATGATACGGAAAAATGGCATAAGCCACTTTTTTTTTTTCTGTATCATAATTCGATTAGTTTTAAAGATATCGTTATGCGGTTTTTTTCTAATGGTCTTGTTGAATGAAAAATAAAAACTTTGTAATGGACAAAATTTGCGTAGAGGGTAAAGCTGGAAATTAGCGGTCGCCACTCGCCACATGGCGACTAGATTTTTAAAAGTGGCGACTAAAGAAATTGCCTTTGGTCGCCACTGCAGTGGCCACTTCTCTTCTACCCATTCTTTATAAAATATACCCCATTCCACGGCAAACTTGGATCGTGCGGCGGCTTTTTCGCGGTAAACGCGCCGCGCAAAGAATTCAGGCTGTTCTAAAATCTAACCTCGCCACTTGCAAACATATTTCGGAAGTCAATTTTAATAGTAAACACTTAAAATTCTTCTACCCATTCTTCATAGAATACCCCATTCCAATGCAAGCTTGGATCGCGCGGCGGCGTTTTCGCAGTAAGCGCGCCGTGCGCCTCGAATTCAGGCTTTCTCAAATCTAACATCGCCACTTACAGACATTTTCGGAAGTCAATTTTAACAGTAAACACTGGAAATTGGCAGGTAGTCTTATTCATATACTAAAAAAACGTATGGCTTTTTTTCCATTTTTCTATAAAAGTATTAGATTTTGATTTTAAAAAAATGTCAAAATGAGAGTTTCGGCCGACTTTCGGGAGACAGAGACGAAAAGGAAGCTCGTGAGATAATCAATCGGCTGAAACTCCGATTGTATTACGTTCGCAGAAAAATTAAAAACGTCATTCGACGCATTTTCTTTGTTATTTTATACCACTTTCTTTTCAAACTTGGCATTTCTATCCATTCGCGGCCGTATCGCATTCAGTCATACGCGTGGTTTCTCGAAATTTCAATCTTTAAAACAAGCTTTATATAGTAATATAAATTTTGGATTTATTGCTTTAATATGAAGAGATTTAAAGAAAATCCTGAATCACAAAGCAACCGTAGTGGTAGTAAACGTGGAGCTACAGATAATTCTGTAAAAATATCTTTTTTCGGAAAAAGGTAAGTGCGTTTTCTGTTATTATTAAAAAGAAAAAAAAAAAAGTATATATGTATGTATATTTTTAGTTCTTAATCAGAAGAATGCATAATTTATTGAATATTTTATTTATTTACTACATATTATTTAATATTTGTTATTGCATATGAACTATTTTTTACTTTCTTCTATATGTAATATAGAGAAAGTATTGGATTCGCGAAAATTTTCGACCTCCGTTTTTTGACGGATCTACACGTTTTGGGGTGTCCTGAACACGAATTGATAGTTTTTAAAAAATGTCTGTGTGTGTGTGTGTCTGTGGTTTAGTGTTTTCACCGTGTCTCACGAACCAATGAATGAAATTCAACCAAACTTGGTATATAGTTGACCCTGGCCAGCCACAATCTCTAAATTCAGTTAGAGAGGGGGATTATAATTGCAAATTATTAAAAATTCATTATTATTATAAAAAAAATTATTTTATAATTCATTTGTAACATGAAAAAAAAAAAAAAAAAACGGAAAAAGAAACTTGCAAAATAAAGTATTATTAAAAAAATATTTTTTTTATTTACATATACTAATATATTTTCATGAATCAAAGATGTTTTTTTTTTTTTTTTTTTTTTTTAATGAAAAAGTAGAAAATTGACACCATTCAGGATAGTGAAGGGGCAATATAATCAGAATTTTTCTGCTATAAAATATTATAACCAAAAGAGCATTTTAAACATATGAGTTTTGTATTGAATAGTATTTTCTTACATTCATAGTATAAATTATGTAAATCTATTCCTATTTCATTTATTGCAATTTATCAGCAATGTATTATTGTGGATGAGTTTCAAAAAGTTGACTACCTTAATTATTTTCTTAATGATTTGTCGAGACTGAACATTGAAAAAATTAAAGAAAAGAAAATTTTTTTTACTTTTACTTTTATCAGCGAGTGGCCAGTGGCCACTAACTAGTGGCCACTAACTTTTTAAAAGTGGCCACTAAAAAAATGAAGGCCAGTTGCCACCAACCAAATTTCTTAATTTCCACCTTTAGTAGAGGGACTTCATAAAATTTTAAAAATGTAACGTTTTAAAAATTAATGGTTTTTGTTTTAATGTAGTCTTCTTTCCTACCTTAATTTGGACGTTTTTTCAATTTGCATTGCCCATTTATCTGTAACAGATAAAGAAATCAGTGTTGGCAAGTTTTTGACACGTGACAGTTATTGACAGTTTAAACCATGGTTAAAACCATCATGTCAAAAACTGCCAAAAATCTATATTTAAAATTTAATTGCTATATAGAAACTTAATTTAACAAAATATAGCTTATAAAGATTTTTTTTAAACTAAATAGATCCGTGTTCTTTGAAAAACACATTGTTATAACATTTTGATTAATATAAAAAAAACAAACTTTAGGGTTTTAAAATTTCATTATAAATTATTATGTTCATTCAAAATATGCTGCGATACTTTCATATATTACTGCGAAATTTATTTATAACTATGCTTAATATAATATATATGTTAAACTTAGTTTTGTGATACTTTAAAAATATCATAGTTGTTTTTAATAGATATTATTTATAAGTATGTTTTTAAAAAGTAAACAGATTAATGTTTTTGGAGAAACATTATTATAACATTTTGATTAATATAAAAACAAACTTTAGGTTTCTAAAAATTTATTATTTATAAATCATTGCTAAATCATTTTATTTGTAATACAACATTGCATATTTTATTTTTTGTAATTGTGTTTTTAATATTGTGTATTTAACCAATAAAATAAAAATGTATAGCCTAATACTTTATATTTAAATATTTTATAGATTTTTTTTTTTTTTTTTTAATGATGGCTGAGATTGTGAGTTTTTACGAAAAAGCAAAAATTCTGAATGTTAAATTAGCTTGAATTGCTTCTTAAATTTTCATAATTACCATAAAACAAGAGAAATATAAATGCTTTCTGGACATGTATAAATTAATTTAATATTTACTCATATAGATTTATTTTAAATTTATTAGTTCAAACTGTAAACAGGTACAGATCATACAGTCAGTAATAATAATAATAAATAGATAAATTATTGTTAAATGATAAGTGTAATAAATATTGATTATAAATATAATTATTTTCAAATTCATATTAACTTACTGCCCACATACATTATGTTTTACTCAAAGAAAAAAAAAAAAAAAAACCAGTTTTCCTGTGTTTAACACTTGGTTTATGTTAAAATTCCTAAGTAGCTTTGTAATTTTAGAATTTCATAAATATTAATACAGTACAGGATCCATTATCCGGCGTCCTGGTATCAGGAATGCTCTGAAAACCGGAAAGTAAAATGCTAACCAAAACTTTTTAATTATGGCGAAATTTAGGAGTGAAAAGATGTACAATAGCAGCAGTGAAAATTATATTTTTGCTACCTACTTCTGAATAAAACTTGTATCTGTATATAAATTTTATTCTGTTACAAGCATTATATAAAAAAAAAAAAAAAGTTATAATTAAATGTTATTTAAGGTAATTGTGTTATTCTGAAGAAATATAATGAGCAGAAAATTGCCCATTATCGTTCGTTCTTTTTTGTTTTTATTTGATAGCTTTGAGACTTTTGTTTCAATTGATCCATGTTTTATCAAATATGGACAAGTAACAATTACAAAATTTCCTTTAAAAAAAAAAAAAAAAACTGAGTGTAGGAAAAATCGGAAACTTTTTTCACATTAAAAATCGGTGAATCCGCCATTGCGATCAATGCAGTGTCAATAAACAACAAAAGATTACGAATGTTGCCATATTCTGCAATTCTGTCAAGAGGCAGTAGAGGATTGTTTGAATGCTGATGAAAACACTCCTGTCAATCATCAGATGACTGACTGTGAGATTTGTGAAATGGTGACAAATGATATGTCGGAAAGTGATGATGATGATCAAGTTGAAATAGTTGAGAAAATTTTGAATGAGAAACTCATATTTTACACTGAGCAGCTCATTTCTGGGTTGCAACAGAGAAGTTACTTCCATGAACAGCAAATTATGTCAGTGTACAAAATACAAGAGCAACTTGTACAAGAAACTCGTTATAAACAAAAAAAAAAAAAAAAAAAAAAAAAACTATTACAGAAATGTTCTCAAAATTGAAATCTAAGGATTCTGCTCCCTGAATTTAAATTTTATACGTGATTTATTTATTTTTCATTTATTAAATTGCAATTTAAATCGTGATTAAAAATATTTTATTTTGTGTAAGTACTAATTCATTAAATTAAATTTATAACTAATATATTTCTATACTATATCATTCACAACTGCTATTTTTTAAATTTTTTCATGCATTTTTCATACTTAAAGTGTTCCGAATTACGGAAAACCCCCTTATCTAGAATACTTCAGGCCTCAAGCTTTCTGGATAATGGATCCTATACTGTATAAATAAACATACTAAATATGTCTACACATGCTTTGTATATTTTTCTTATGTTTGAAACCAGTATATTTACCTAAATTTTTATTAATTATCATCAATAAATTGTTTTAAAATTTGTTAATTTATAAACAGCATAATACTTAGATGTTAATTTATATATGACACATATTACTAATTCCTATTTCTAACCAGATTCAAGCGCATTTATAGATTCTGAATTTTAACGATATAGGTTTTTGATGGTTTAAACCCTTGTCATGTCATAAACTGTCATGAATATATATATAAACCTTTTAAAACATATCACAAAACGAAAAAATTGATCTGATACTATATTACCATTTAATAAGTGAAAGTCCCTTCCCTTTATAAAATAAAAAAAATAAACAAAATCCAGAAAAACATTGAAAGCAATAATCAACACACTTCATGGGCATTAGTCGAATTATTGTATGTTATATACATATATATATATCAGTTTTTGGGTACAGTTTTTTTTATCCAGGCCTCAGGTAAATAACTGGGTAAATATCCAAAAAATATTTACCTACCCACTGGGTATTTATCCACTCTGCATTACTACTTCAGCGTTGGCTATAAAGGATTTTTTGCAATTTTGTATAAGTTAAGTCAATTCTAAATTAAGAAAGAGCCATAGTACAGAAGGTTTTTAAACTAGTATTTTGTTATTTCATACTCTAGAGAGAGAAAGAAGTAGAATGGAATGAAATGTTAAAAACTAAAAGTAACATTATATAATTGAAATATATATACAGTAGATCAGGGTTAGAAATAAGCAGTCGTTAGTCGTATTTTGCGACCAGTTTTTTCATTTTGATTCCTAGAATTCCAATCATAGGTGCCATATTTGACGCCTGGATTTTTTCCTCATCATATTTAATAATTTTCCCAATTCCATCAGATTCTAAACAAGTCAGCTGGACCTAATAAAAACTGATTTAAGAAATTGTAACTCTATGAAAGTAGTTGATAATTTGTTAATGATTAAGTTAAAAGGCCCTAAATTGGAAGATTTCTGCCCAGAAAATTCTATTAAACTGTAGTGGAATGATGTATCTTCTGAATGAAGAATGAATTTGTGATTTTAAATATGTACGTTTAATATTGTCAATGTAATTACATTCATTACATAAATATTTTTTACATAATCTTGCATATATTATTTACAAGTTGATGCTGTATTATTATTTTTTTAATATACATATTTAATTATAGATGGCACCTAGATTTTTCATATTGACGCCCAAAAAATTTAATCCAGGCGTTATTTTGACGCCTAGTTTCAAAATTCTTATTTCTAACACTGCAGTAGATGCCGCTTAATGTGATCATGGATAATATTATCAGAATTGCGAAGTCCCGAACGCTTGTATATTACAGGGGTGTTTGTGTTCAGGGTTTTTACTCTTACTCATGTGTATTTTTTATTTCCTATAAAGTTATTTTTTGTTTTCATTGGTTGTTCATTTGTCATCCAGGTGATATGTGAATGAAATGTAAAAAGATTGAGGGCTTCTGGCCTAAATAGTTTGAGTATTATTCGATATTTTGGTTTTTTTTTCTAATTTGAGGCTCTAATTTTCAGGGTTTTTACCTTTGAGTCACAATCACCCCTGATATTAACACATGTTAAAAAAATCAGTTTTTGTAATCAGCGCCCTCGTTTATTGTTATCACTTTCAAGTTTCAAGTACCATTTTCGCTTTCTTTTTTTTCCCCTTCAGTCAACAAAAATTGCAAACTATATAATCAAAGGGAGAATCTCCAAAAGAATAGAAGGCTTCTCTGAATTTTTTCTCTCTGCTCATTTGCACTTATAATCCAAGCATTTTAGCTATGGAAAGAAAATGCAATGATTTAACGCTCAAGGACAAAATTGACATTTTGAAACGCTTTGATAATTTACCCAAATAATGAGTCAGAGAAAGCTGGTGCTGTAATAAAAATCTCTCAGCCATTACTCTGTAAAATATGATAAAATATCGCGACGAGATTGACATTAAAGCGAAGATGAACGCAAATTTGAACTGTAAGCGAAGACGTACTGGAAAAGATGGAGAAGTCGAATCTGTTTGGACACTTTAGTTTGCCAATGTTAGGCAAAATGATGCGCACATTAACGGTCCATTAATGGGGCAGAAAGCTGAAGATCTTGATCATGGAGAAGAAATTGATGCTGATTTTTCAGCTGCGTAAAAATGAATTTCCGAGGTATGACCAAAAGTAATCGCTCATTATTCACCCGACAGCATCTGCAATGCTGATGAATCCACACTTTATTTTTGTGCCTTGCCAGAACACACGTATCTGTTCAATGTCGTGAGATAGAGTGTCCGAGGGAACAATTAAGAACTGTTTCTCGCACGGTGGATTTGTTAAAGCTGGTGAAGGTATGAACATACCGGAATTTGACGAAACAGTACTCGTACGATCAGACATGACTGAAAATGACTTTGCAGAATGGATGTCTATAGACGAGAACGCCCAAGTAACTACAACAATGACTCAGGAAAATGTATGCCGAGCTGTGTCTTGTTCATTGTTCTATCAAAAAAAAAGATGAAAAAGCATCAGATGAAGATGATGACGATGTTGAAAAGATTGTTGGGAATCCTCCAACTGCTACTGAAATGAGACAGGCTCTCCATGTCTTGGGACTGCAATCAGAGATATTTTTAACTCCTCCACAAGCGTATTTTACGCATCAAAATCTAGAAATACTCCTTAAAATTTTAACCATGAGTATTTTTCACGCTTTGTATTTTTAGGTTAAATTTAGTGTATTTTGTTAAATGTGTCTGAAAAAGTTTATATTCTTTCTACAATTCAATGCTCTGCATAATTTTTGTTTTAATTAATTGATATCTTCTCTTAAATTGATAAAAAGTTTTTATAATTAAAATTATTTTGAGTAAAACTGTAAACATTTGTATCAATAATAGAATTTCTCAGATTCACGAATGGCGTTATCATCTTTCAATGTTTATTGTACTTTATAAACCGAGTCACATTATGTTCATATTCTGAGTTCTGATATTATATTGTACAAATTATGCTGAAAGGAATCTTTTACAATTGGCCAGTCCATATAATATAACTTGAACTCATAATTGAAACTTATAACGTGAGTTCATATACGTATATTTTATTTTTGAATTTATTAAGAAAGACATAAAATTTAGCATAAATTCAAGAAAGATCAGCTTTTTTCTTTTCCACCTTTTTTTTTACTCCTAATAATGTCAAATTCACTCCTTCAATAAAAATCAAGGAGTATTTTCACTCCTAGGAAAAAATCCTAGCAATATCTCTGACTGCAATACAAAGACACTGCTGGAGACTTTCACAAACATTACAGGTATGAAAGTTTTATCAATAATTTGCTAACACAAAAGCAAGGCAGACAACTTTGGAAGACTTTTTTTAATTGACCTATTTAAACAATTTGTTCAATATAGCAATTAAATGGATTGTTGTCTTTTATTTGTAGTTCCAAAAATAAATGTTACATACGTAGTAAAATTAAAATTTTGTATTCCTGATACTTTTCGTTTATTGTTATCAATCGGTTATTGTTATCAAATAAATAGTATCTGTCCCAAAGTGATCACATTAAGCGGCACCTACTGTATTTATTTTTTAAAGTTAAAGGAAGCAGTACATTAATTATTTTATTAATGTATTGCCATTTTATTTATAATTTTTCATTCTATATTTCATGGTTGCCTAAAGTTATTTTCTATTTTCAAACAAGCTTATTTTGCAAAAATCGTGCTAGGAATTTCTGATGGGGTATCTGGCTTTCGGTATCTAAAACTGTCCAAAAATATACTCAAGAACCTAAAACAAACAAAAAAAAAAAAAATTTTTTTAAATGTAATATTGACAATAAAATTGACTTTTTTTAATTTTTTTATTTAGTGTTATACTATTTCTCTAATATGGAAATCATCTGCATTATCATGAAAAATAATTTTTTAAAATAATAATTTTAATAAATTATTTTTACCGAGTGAATTTGTATAGGAAAATATAGAAGAAAGTCATGTGGTAGCCACAAAATACTAGTTTTAATCATTGCGGTAATTCAAATTTTCTTAATAAATTATATCACCTAAATAGACAATCAAAAATCAAAGCACAAAAATCTTAATTAGTATGTAATGTATTATACTTTTTTACACGTTTTCAGGTGTGAGGAATCCAAAAATATCAAAATGGGTAGGGTGTCTGTTAGTATGTTAGTGTGTGTACATGGTATCTCACGAGCAAATGATCACAGAGAGGTCGGATCAGTTTTAAAGTATTAGTTATGACACTGGACAGAACCCTATTCACTCGCAACATTCTAGTTAAAAAACTTCAGAAGTTTTCAAAATTTACAATTTTCTTAACATGGGAGAATAGGACAAAATTTCACTTAGCGTGAATGAAAAGAAATATTTTTATCGTAAAGATGTAATAACAGCTTTTAAGTATTAGTTTTAATGCCGGGATGAACATAATTAACCAGAAGTATGCTACTTTGAAAATTTTGAAAATTATTCGAAATATACGAATTTCTTAAAATGGCAGAATACAGGAAAATTTCGCATAAATGTCCCTTTTGAAGGATATTTTCATCATAAAGATGTCAGACATACTTTTAAAGTGTTATATCAGATGCTAGTATAAACATCCTTGACTGTGAATTTTCCCAATTTAAAAATTTTGTAAGTCACTGAAAATTTACGATTTACTTAACATGGTGGAAGAGGGCAAAATTTCGCATAAACCTCCACTTTGAGGGATATTTTTATCGTAAAGATATCAGAACACTTTTAAAATATCATTTAAGATACTGATATGAGCATCCCCGACTATGAACTTTTTAATTTAAAAATTTCATAAGTTATTTGGAATTTACGATTTACTTAATAGGGCAAATTTGAGCATAAACTTCCATTTTGAGGACCATAAATACATTAGACAACTTCAAAAATACATTTATGATATTTGTTTGAACATGATTGAATACAAGTATTCTAATAGGAAAATTTCAGAAATTATTCGTAACTTACGATTTTATCAACATAGCAAAATTGTAAATTTTTCATATAAATATGAATTTTGAGGATTATTGCATTGGAATTGGAAATAGTAGCATGAAAACTAAACAATGGAATTGACCCTGATAAAATAAATTAATAGATTAGAATAAGATAAATATATCGAAGTGAACAGTGGATAGCCTATTAGGTGGGGATTTCATTCTGTCACTGTATCAAGCTTTGGTCAAATTCATTTCTTTTAACATGATTATAATATGTCTCGCACTAGAAATTTATGAGAGCATAAATGTGATTGCATACTTGCCAACTTTTCTGGTTTTTTAACGTATCTTACGGTCTTCCGGACAGATGATGAAATCTTTCGTTTAAAAAAAAATCGCAGATATCGTTCGTTTTAAAAAGAGAACCCAAATGTTCTATGAAAACTCCTGATTCCCAATCTTTCTCCATCCATAACTATCTATCTAATTATATATATATCTATAATGAAAATTTTGTCATCATGATAACTCCCGAAATAATACTCCAAATTGAACCAAATTTGGACAGTGAACTGATCTTATAAATATCTTGGATGTGTTCGTTAACCAAGTTGCTCCGACTTTTTGTTTTCAAGTGGCAGCTACTTGAATATTTCTAACCCACATTGTAAAAAATGTATCTAAATCAAGATTTGCTTGAATTTTGATGTAAATATGGACTACATAAGGGTCTCAATGAACTTTATCCGCCATTTTTAATAAAGTGGTGGATATCTTAAGTGGGGCCACTTGAAATCAAGCTACCACTTGAAAAATTTAAAATCACGATAACTTCCGAAATAATACTCCAAATCGAACCAAATTTGAACAGTGCCTTAACTTAGTTATAAATATCTTGGATGAGTTTCTTAATCTAGTTACTGCACCATTTTGTTTTCAAGTGGAGACCACTTGAAAATTTCAAATTCAAATTGTAAAAAGCGTATTCCGAATTTGTTTGAATTTTGATGTACATACATAGAGTTTATAAGTGTCTCAATGAAGTTTATTAGATTAATGAACTTTATCCGCCATTTTTAACAAAGTGCGGATGTTTTAAACTAAGCGAGACAACTTGAAAGTAGGCTACCACTTGAAAATTTATAAACATAATAACAACAAACAAAAAAAAATCTAGAAATTTCACGTAACTCGTGAACCAATCACGTTATTGTGCCTTTCTTTAGTATATCGATAATAAGTATTTTCTCGCCAAAAGTCGCCGTGGGGGATAAGTCACCAAATTTGTCACCAAATCCATTACCTGCTTTATTGGATATTTTTTGTGTTTTTAAGGGAAAATTTAGGCTATTTTAATGCTAAAACAAACTTCTAGAAATGCAGAAAACTAACGTTTTATCAACTTACTAAGCCTCTTTGAAAGAATTTCTACAAAAAAAAAAAAAAAAAAAAAAAAATCAAATTTACAACGATATCTTAGATGAGCCACTTTCTTTCTGCCATTTTGATCCAAATGGCAGCCACTAAATTTTTCAACACAATGACTTTTGAGATTTTGAATTTATTTGGATTATATGTGCACAGTAGACTTATTTCACAAATGCATTTGATATATTTGTCAACTTAACCCACCATTTTGCTTCAAAGCACTAGCCACTTGAAAATTTTAAATTCACATAAAAAGGTATTTATGAACCGATTTGCTTAAAACTCCATATGTGCATAGCCTACATCAATATTTCTACCAAGTCCATTAATAATTTGTAGCCGCCATTTTGAAACAAAATGACAGCTACTTGATAAGAAAAAAGAAATCAACCTACCCTTCCGAATAAGCCGGAAGGACTTGTTTGATTTACAATTGCTTTATTTCAAAGCAAACATTTGAAAAAAAAAAAGTTGAAATATTGAATTTGTTTAAAATGTAGCTACACAGCAAAGAGAAAAAAAAACTTTCTCTCCCTCTTTCTCTATATATATTGTAATGTCAACCTCCATTTTATAGTAATAAAAGAAAAGTATAAAAGATATTAAGTATTATCAGAAATAGATGAGGAAATAAAACAGGCCACCAAGTTAGTGTGTTTATTAAACAGTCAATAATAACTTATTTTAATAAATATTTTTATCATCAAGTCAAATAATTTAAAAATTGCTAATGATATCAATTTTAAAATTTCTCTTTTAAATAAATCTATGTAACTTAAAGTAAAATTTCATAATAACTAATAACATTCTTCTGTTTAGAATATTGTCTACCCGTCTACTGCTGTTTTTTTTTTTTTTTTTTGTCTGCCTTTTTGTTTTAATTATTAATTTTTGCTACTTTGAATCTTGAAACATAATGATTATTTATGAAATTGCTATGGCCCTTTTTTTTTTTCTCTTGACTCATACTGCCAAGGTGTGCACTTTCGCCACAAAATCCATAAAAATTCCTTCACTTATCACCAAGCAACATTTGTATGGCTTCAAGTTCAAGCACATTTATTACTTCATTGTAGAATTGCTTATAAAGGATGAAACTATTTATTGAGAAAATTAAGTAGAATTGTATTTTCAGTTGACTAGCATCTAATTTAAAAAAAAAAAAAAAATTACAAATTATGAGACTGTGTGAAACCTAGGGATTATTTTTTAGATGAAAAACAACATTTAAGTAAAAAAAAAAAAAAGAGTTCAAAAAATGTGTTTTTAATTTATTTATTATGATTAAATAAATAACTAATAATATATAATCACATTGTCTTTAAAAATTTAGGAATACATTTGCCTTTATGATTTTATAAACAAACAACACAAATTTTTGTAAAAAATAAAAAGGAATCTGCTTGTAATTCCTAATTTTTCATTCCTTCACAGTGAATACTTAATGTTTTAAAGCAGGGGTGCAGAATATGTCCGAACGCCCGAACAAGGTTCGGGGAAATTTAAACTGACTGGGGAAATTTTGAATATTTTTTTTAAGAGAAAATAAAAATGTAAATCAAAAATAACAATTTGCTACTTTGAAGTGCTTATACACTAACAGCGATATTTTTATGTTACACTGTATACTTATTCTCTTAAAGATTTATTACATAGCACAAATGACTTTGTATAGCAAAGTAGATTTTTGCATTATTGAGGGAAGTTTATACTGTGTTTGGGGGAAATTTCCGAGGTTTGAACATTTTCTGCACCCCTGTTTTAAAGTAATTGGCCAATTAAATTTTTTGAAGCATTTGGATTAGGTTAGATTTTGATTTTTATGTAGGGGATATTAAATTTACAAAAAAATTGTATACTAGTACATTGCCAGTTCTCATTGATATTTTATATTTATTGAAAATAATTTTTAAAACTATTTTTAAATTTTCTCAGATAAATTAGAAGTATAAATTTAAATGATTTAAAATATTTATTTCAAATCAGAAATAAAGATAGAAAAATATGCATTCTACTAATTATGGGCTATTGCTTTGATGATTATCCAGTTATCCAGAAAAAAAGGTTACCCAAAATCATTTTATCCCAACTATTCCCAATAATTAATTCCCTAAATTGTGTATTTAATATGTAAAAAAAAAAAAAAAAAAAAAAAGAAGAAAAATGTTTACTGAAAATAATTTCAAAAGTCTGTGACAAGACAATCCCAGGTAAATAAATAAAAATCTGGTATGTAACAATTCCACGATTTCCATTGTTCACTACTACATATATTATATAATCCTTTTGGAAATGGTGTGATCAGAAAATGTAAAATTGACAGAATAAATCAGGTACCTAACAATTTTCCTGTAATAGCAAACTGATACATATGAGGGGGGGACCACAAATAATTAGATTAAAAGTGTGTGGTTGTTTCTAGGCATAGCAGAGAATTCTTCCAGAAATGAAGCAGAGAAGTGAGTGACTCTAGTAGAGATCTTCCCAAATCAATTATCCAAGTGGTGTTTGGGTAGGAGGTAAATGTTTGAGCGTAGTGTTCTGAACTATTCTCGTTTGCCATCTGCAAAATCATTGTGTGTTTGTTTGAAGTTTTGCTTCCTGCTTGAAAAATCAGCAATGGAAGCTCACCAAATTCTTCAAAAGGCTGCTATGAGCCACCCACAAATTTCTGAATGTTTGGGGCACTTCAAACATGGTAAGATGAGTGTTTAATATAATGCTTGTTCAAGGTACCCCACCTCAAAAACAAAAACATTGAAAAAATCAGCAAGGGTCGTCACTTCATGATCGATGAAATTTCAGTACAGAAAAAAGTAAGATGGAGCTCGTTATCAGAGGATTATAATGAAGATTGAGGCTCATTTCAGACGGAGAAGAGCTCATTTGATTTGTTATAGTGGTGCACTATAAATATTCATTTCTACCAAATCAAAATGCCTATCAATTTTCCTGTAACAAAGTAATACATGCTGAAGGACATCTATAAATGGGTTTATGTAACAAATTTGAGAAAAGTTAATAGAGCTGTTTTTGAGATGAACACCTTTCGATCCCACTGCAGATTTTCACCAAAACTTAGCAAATTCGTCTATTCACAAGAAATTTAAAATTGGATACAAAGGGATATCTAAAAAAGTTAAAATGGTGAGTTTGAAAAAAATCCATATAGCTGTTTGAAATGCATTTGAGAGACCTAAAAATTGATCTATTTATACAGGATGCCTTTCAATTTTTCTGAACTAACCAACTGATACATTACATACTGAAGGCTATCTAATAGGTTATTTATATAAGAAATGGTGAATTATGAATCATTTCTGTTTTCAGTGTCCTATTTGTAGTTTTCCTATTTTCATCAAAAGTTGGAAACATGATCTGTGCATTAGACTAGTCTTAATTTCTAGAATTTTGTCATTCTATCTTCATCAGTTTTAAAGATGTAATAGTCAGAAAATTCCCCACACACATACACACTGACAAGATTGGCACAAAAAACTTTTTTGGATTTGGGAGACCTTAAAACACGTAAATTTGATTTGAAAACTCAACATTGAATTTTTTTGACTCAATGCAATATTTTCATTACATTACCTACGGTAATCAGTTAATAATAATAATTCAGAAATTTTAATTAGTTAAAAAAAATCTCTGGTATGTAACAACCACACTGCAGTGGGTAATCCACTACTGCACATATTATATATTCTTTTTAGAAATAGTGTGGTCAGAAGACATAAAAATTAATTTAACAAGTTAGACATCTAACAATTTTCCTGTAAGGACAAATTGATACATACATCATGAAGACATATAAAAGAGAATTTATATAGTGAGTTAAAAAAGCCATTTTTTGAAACACCCATTTCCAAGTCTATAACTGATCTATCAGGACACTTGTCAGTTTTCCTGTAATAACCAAGTAATGTAAAGAACATCTAAACGAGGTTTATGTAGCAAATCTAAGGAAAATCAAAATCATTAAAGCCATTTTTGAGATACAGACTTTCAGTCCCAGTGCTAACTTTCATCAAAACTTCGCAAACTCATCAGCTCACCGGAAATTAACAATTACATACAAAATATCTATAAGGAAGTTAATATGGAATAGTTTGAAGAAAAGCCATAAAACTGTTTTAAAAAAAAAACACTTGCAAGACCATTGACCTATTTTTATACAGGACGTCTATATATTTTTTCTGAATTAACAAACTAATACATACGAAAGAAAATCTATCAGGGCAACTATGAAGAAAATAATTAGAATTTTTTTTTTAAAATACGGACTTATGGTCTTACTTCCGGTTTTCCAATTTTCTCTAAAAGTTGAAAAAATTCATCTGTACATACATTAGATATGTCTTAATTCTGAAATTTCACCATTTTATCTTTATTAGTTTGGAGATATGATAGAAGATTCCCTCCACACACATATGCATACATTCACACTGATCAATATCCAAAAGCCACTTTTTGAACTCAGGAAACCCTTTCAAACACATAAATCAGGTGAAAACTGTTGAAATATTTGACCGAATCCTTTACTTCCATTATAACCTACAGTAGTTGGATAATAGAAGTAAAGCAGTGCTATTGCTATGATACCCTAATTTTTACTAGACAGATTTAATAAAAAGTTTGATTCTATGAATCATTCTTCAAATTTTTACACAGTATATTTTATGAATCTGTGATGTATAAAGATTAAATTTGCAATATAAAAAAAAAAAAAAAAAAAAAGGTAAAGTATGAACAATAAATATGGTATATAAATAATAGCTATTAATGCAAATTAAAATTACACAGTACTAGCTCATATTCTAGATAAATTTAAGTCAAATTTCTAAATTAAAAAAATCATGACAGAATTGACCCTAATATACTCCTTTCAAAAGTAGTAATTGTTTTTCAAGCCCTAAAGGAAAAAAAAAAAAAAGCAAAAAATATATGCAAATGACAATGGTAGGAAACAGATCTGCTGAGAAGTTCTTTATTCTTTGATATAAATAAACAAAACAAAAGAAGTAATACCCAAATATTTTAAATCATCAGAATTTGAAAGAAAAAACCCGGGTTATCAGGTTACACAATACTCATCCTAAACCAGGAAAAGAGGAGAAAATAAGGGTGGAGTGAAGAGAGAAAACATAAAAGATGACTCAGGAAGAAAAGCTGACTAAAGATATGAATATAAATAAGCAAATTGATAGGGAGAAGAGAACTAAAAGGATGATGTAAAATCAAAATAAGGTCAAATTTTACTATCACAATAACTACATATTGACATTGAAAAGCAAATATATTCACTACAGGTTCATTAAATGGTGACATAGCATCCAAAGTTAGGAAAAAACAAAATCTCTGAACATTAATAAATTAAAAAAAAAAAAAAAAAAAAATTCCTACATTGTAAGATTTAAATAATAATAAAAAAAAATATCTAGTTATGAAAAAAAAAAAAAAGAAAAAATTACTAAATAAATAACATTACTCACAATTTATATGACAAAATTTACAAAAGCAGTGATCTTTAATTAAGTACATCAAAGAATTATAGAGATTGAAATGAATCTATTAGTGAAGTAGTTTCAACTCTAAAAAGAATGCAGTAGATCATTGCAGATAAATTGCTTACAACTCTCATTCAGTGCAGTATAATTTATACTTTTGCTTTGTAGAAAAAATATATAGTTTGGGGGTTCAAATACTCTCTGAAATTTTGCAGATTTGTTAAAAATATTTCAATGGACTCTTCCCACCTGACGTCAGAGGTCACATGATAGAGGAAAAACAAATAGCAGACGAAGTCTTGTTTATCTAGAGCGATTGCTGAAATAACATATTTTCTATTTTTATTTTTGATCAATCGTATTTAATCTGTGTTATTTTTTTATACATCATCATTTTTAATCAGTTTTATATCATTATTCATCATCCTTTGTTTGCTGTATACATTTTTTACAATCATCATTTAGTTTATACCTGTTATTAATGTTCATGAAGACATGTTTAAATACTCTGATTTTTGGTACTTAAATCAGTGACAGTGCAATAGTGTACTACGTAAATCCATTTAGACCAGTAACTAAGTTAATTAACTTGTTGTAACACCTTTATGCAACTAAATTAAATGAAAACATTTTAAAATTTCAATTTATAATCCGTAAACATTCCACAAGAAGCTATTATTTATTAGTAGATCAGTTAATGTTACAGTTACACTAAAATATACAAAAATCGATTCTTATAGGTAAAAATAAATAAACACATATATAAAATGTTTTTTAAAAATTATTAAATTTACAAATACAATTATTCTACTGTTTACAAATGCACAATATTACTTTTATTCTATTTTACATTAAATATTTAAATTGTTGTTCTTAAGAACAATATTTAATTGAATTCGATTCTCAGAATTCAATTATTCGTTTTCCTCTATCACGTGATTGAGCAGACAACGGTGGGAAGAGCCCATTAAACTTCACTTTTAACATTCAACATGATGTACTAAAATTTGAACCCTCCTTCAAAATTTTTTTCTGGTTACAACCTTGAAGGAAAGGGTTCTCCGAAAAGATTTACATATGAAAAGTAATTAGTTTACACCAAGAGTTAAACATTATTACCTGCTCTCCCAAAATGTGACCCTTTATAAACATTTGCATTTGTACATGGACATTGAATCAAGATAAATCAGTATTAAATCCTGTTAGGAAATTTTGAGAGCAAGAAAAATTGGCCCTTATAGAAGGTAACCCTTAAATAGAGGTGGACATTAAAAGAAGTTTTTGATTACCAATGTTTATTGAACTACAATAAATAGTTATTTAAACTTAGTTTACTGAAAATGTTATTCAATCATTCCAAATTACAAATGTCAATTGGATTTCCTGTAAGTTTTGTGAATGTCATTTTTTTTTTTTTTTTCTTGGGGGGGGGGGGCTTCAGCCCGCTAGCCCCCCTTGAATCCGCCACTGCTGACAATCAAGCAATTTCACCTGAATCTTGGCTACTTGGCACCCCAACAGCTTTTCTCAGGGTTGGCAGGTTTTTGACGGTGTAAACCACGGTTAAAATCATCATGTCAGAAACCTATATTTATAATTTAATTGTCATATAAAAACTTAGTTTAACAAAATATAGCTTTTAAAAATTTATTATGAATTATTTCTGTGTTCATTCAAAATATGCTGTGATACTTTTATATATTACTATGAAATTTATTTATAACTATAGGCTTAATATAGTATATATATGTTAATATTAGTTATGCGATACTTTAAAAATATAGTTGTTTTTAATAAGATATTATTTATAAGTATGTTTTAAAAGGTAAACATATTAATGTTTTTGGAGAAACATTATTATAACATTTTGATTAGAAACAAAACTTAAAGCTTCTAAAAATTCATGATTTATAAATTATTGATAGATAATTTTGATTGATAAATCATTTTATTTGCAATATAACATTATATATTTCAATTTTTTTAGTATTGTTTTTTTAGTATTATGTATTTAACCAGTACGATAAAAATGTATGGCCTAATATTTTGTATTTAAATATTTTATAGAAAAAAAAATATATATATATATATATATATATATATATTTTAAATGACTGCTGATATTGCAAGTTTTTAAGAATAAGCGATAATTCTGAATGTGAGACAAGAGAAATATAAATGCTTTCTGGACATGTATAAATTGTAATAAATTTAACATTTACTTGTGCAGATTTACTCGAACAGATAGCCTAACCGTTCAGAGTTTTCTCTAAAACTTGCATAAATACGGGCTAGGACCCCTTAGAAAGACCCCCAATTTAGAGCACTCCCCTTTAGGTCTAAGACTCTAGAGTAGTCAATTGGCCTTACTCCCAAAACACCAAACACCAATAGTCCAAGTTATAAACAGGTACAAATATTATACAATCAATAATAATAAATAGATAAAAATTTATTAATAAATGATAAGTGTAATAAATATAGATTATAAATATAATTATTTTCAAATTTTTAATACAAGTTGTTTTGATTTGTTAATTTATAAACAGCACAATATTTAGATATTCATTTGTATATGGCAAATATTACTAAATCATACCATTTCTAACCAGATTCTAGCTCATCTATAGATTTTGAGTTTTGACAATACAGGTTTTTGAATCGTCAAAAACCTGTATTGTCGAATATAGACCAAATATAAACAAACATAGACAAATATAGTCAAATATATTCAAATATAGGCCAAAAATAGTTAATAGGCCAATATAGTCAAATATAGCCAAATATAGTCAAATATAGACAAACCCATAAGAGGTTTCTTATGAGTTTTTGACGGTTTAAAGAAGTATGCCAAAACACTTGCCATGTCAAAAAACCAACCCTGGTTTTTCTTGGTCACCAACTCTTTTCTGAAGGGAAATCGACAGTTAATTGTTAAAAACAAAAAATAGGGTGAATGCTTAAGTTTATTTTTACAATATATGTGGACTCCATGAAAATTGAATAATTATGAATAAGTTTTATAATTTAAGTTATAAACATGAAATTTTTTTATATAATTAAGAAAAATAAGAATATTCCCGATTATTCTCTGAATTTAAAGCATAAGAGAATATTCTCAGAATATTCTCACCTTACATCTCTATATCCTGTTTAATTTTTTGCTGATTCCCCTTCTCTCCCCCCCCCCCTCCAATAATAATAATAAATAAATAAAAAGGAATGTTAACTAATTTAAAATTAACAGGCCTCTACTGAGCCCAGACAAAAACAGAAAGATTGTTTTTGCCATTACAATCATATTATAGAATTCTTGATAATTTGCTCCTAATAGATCCATGTATTTGATTTCTGAAACATTTTACATAGTGGATTAACCACATTTTTTGCATGGAACTAATGGACCTGCTGAATAACAGAAACTGTGCAGTATGGCAGATTATTTTTTTTTTAGACTGCAGATTAATTTAACAGCTCAAAAAGAAATGCTAGACTTAATAACCCTAACAGAACTTTCATTATATCTCTAAATTATTGTACTTATTTTATCTTTTTAATTTATTTTCTATGTAGATGCAAATTTTATGTATTTCATGAATTGCTAATGCTTCTCGTGATATTAAATTTGGTCTGGCACACCTAGATCAGGGATGAATTTTGTTTTGCTTCAGATATACAGAAAATTCTGCTGATGACCATATTTGGTTTTAATTTTCACAGACACAATCACAAATTAAAATGTGAAATTTCAATTTAGTATTTATCATATAATTCACATTTTATGAAAAGATTTTTTTAAATTATTTTTTATGTATAAAGAAAAGGTTTTTGCCCCCCCCCCCCCCCAAAAGGATTTGCTTTTATTTTTTATATTAGGTGTACAAATTAATTTGGTCTGTTTTTTAGCAATAAAAAAAGTATTTATTATTAAACCAAAACAAAAAATACATTGTTCAAAGTATTGTCCATTATTTTCTACTATTTTTTCCCATCTCTCCGGCAATCGTCTGATTCCATCTCGATAAAACAACTCATCTCTTTCGCTCATCCATGTTTCGAGCCATTTTTGTATTTCTTCGTAAGAAGTGAACCGCTGACCGGTCAGATCATTCTGCATTCGTCGGAACAACCAGTAGTCGGAAGGGGCGATGTCTGGAGAATACGGTGGGTGCGGTAGGACATCCCACTTTCTTTTTTGTCTGTAAATCAGCTGCTTGCAAGTGCATAATCGCCTTTCAACGTCTCTGGGTTTCAGTTCATAAGGAACCCATGTTCCTTCTTTTTGGATCATTCCCATCGTTTTTAGTCTCACCGATATTGCTTGCTGAGTCACTTCCAGTTGTTCTGCAAGCTGTTCTTGTGTTTGAGTCGGATCTTCATTCAGTAATTCCTCTAATTCGTTATCTTCAAATTTTTTCGGTTGTCCAGAGCGACGCCTGTCATCAACGCTAAAATCTCCATTTTTAAATCGTTGAAACCATTTCCTGCATGTTTTGTCAGTCGGAGCACTATCGCCGTATACTTCTACGAGCGTCCGATGCACTTCAGCGGCACTTTTCTTCCAATGAAAGAAAAAAATCAACACTTCCCGCAAATGCTGCTTATTGACTTCAAAACCTGACATGTTTAATGCAATGCTGATCAGGCTATTTCAAGCAAGCGAAAGAGTTGTACACTGAAGATTCTTAACAAATATATAACCTCTCTGAAACCACCGAAAACAGCTGTCATAGCCTAGCATTTGTGGCAGCTAGCACCATCTTTTGAAAACGGACCAAATTAATTTGTACACCTAATAATCTTAATTCTTAACAAAAGTTCTAGCTTGAATTTTCCACAAAAGTAATTTTTTTTTTTCTCATAGCATCATTGCTAGGTGAATTTTATGCCATACCTGGTGTTAAATTTTCTGAAATTTATTATGTCATTCTGTTTATCTAAAGATTGTATTGACAAATTAAAATCGATAAAGCTCCTTAGAGAATTGTCATATAATTTTATAGGTCTTTTATTAAATAAGATTTATTTATTTTTTTTGTTTCTAATTATAACCTGCCTTTAATGAATGGCAGTTGACTTAAAGGAAACATTCAAAAGGTGTCGTCATCGAAAAGTAATTGAAAAAAAAAAAAAAAAAATGTGATTCTACTCTTCATAAAATACCAGAAAGTGAAAAAATTATCAGCTGAAATGAATTACAGCGACCACAAAAAATTATCAAAATTAAGCATTTTTGGCAATTTAGTGCTGTTAGCAGGGTTGGCAGGTTTTTGACGCATGACAGTTTTTGACGGTTTAAACCACAGTTTAAACTGTCATGTCAAAAACCCTGTGTCAAAAACTCATGTCGAAAACTGTCAAAAACCTCATATTTTACACTTCTTGGTATGTTTTAACAATCAAGTAGTCATATTTAGAGAAATAAAAAATGTCATTTTACAAAAGAGTGTTTAATTTATGTTTCTCATGGTTAAAAATAATTCTTAGAAGTGTATTATCGGTTTCCTATGAATGCTAATGATTTCTATTTAAGTATAAAAAATTTATATTTACATCTTTACAAAAAACAAAAATTCAAACATAGGAATTTGTATATTCTAAGGTAAACTACTTATTGCATTTTAAGTTATATAAATTTTACAGTCTTGTTTTTAAAAAAATCAGCTCTACTAAATATACGCTGATTGACAATTAAAAAGGTGACATAAATATTTTACTCCAATGAATGAAATTATTGTGCTATTAATATTAAATATTGCATCATGTTCTTTCATTTTGAGTTATAATGTTGCATGATTAAAAATTTGAGGTATTGTATTGCATGACTAGTTGAACTAAATTTTAATATAAATTACATAATGCAATTTTAAATTAATTATTTTTAATGAAAGGGATGGTGGACAGATCTCTTTCGTAAATTACTACCTTAAAGGTATGAAAATCTGCATTTATATGCATTAAAATATAATATTAAATACATTAAAATTTCGAGTAAAGTCACTCCAAATTTTTTGGTGCTAACTCTAGGCTAATTTGGCTGGGTGCTGCACCTGGCGGCTCTTTCAAACACATTTTAGCACCGAGTGGCCCTTTTCCCACCATTTTTAGCACCCGGACGCCCTTTTAAAAACATATAAGTACCAAGTGATCTTTCTAATATTTTAAACGTTAGAAGCCTTTAAATACTTTTCTTCCTGATATGTAACCTTCTAGCAATAGTTTTACAGCATTCCTGGAAGAAAAAATACTTATAGCCTACATATATGCATGTAAAATTAGTAATTTACTTTTGTCACAAGCAAAAATCACAACACAGAAGACTGTAAATTATGCAAATAATACCCTTTTTGAAAATAGTTTGCTCTTTTTATTGAATTCCCCCTGGGGGGGGGGGGGGGGGGGCTCTTTTATTCTAGAGTCAGCATTATTTTTTGTTTTTTAAATATTATAATTGGATGCTAAAAATTTTCATTGAAATTTCAGCACTTAACATAATTTTAAAATTTAACCTACCATTGAATTCACAAAGTAATAACCTAATAATAAATTTAATATATTTTTTAAAACCATAATAGTGCTAAAGCGAAGAGGAAAAATTAATAATAATAATTAGCAGGAAAATTTTAAACAATTTTTAATTTTTATTTATTTTATTCAATTAGTTTTAAAGAATGTTTAATATACTTAATTGTATTATTATAATTTACCACCTATATATGCAAATTTTTATAGCTTTAAGTTTAAGACACTTTACAAAAAAGATTTATAATGTTCACTCTTTCCTTAAGATGATGCATTGATATGTTTCCTAACATCTCTTTTTTTTTTTTTCTAGAAAAATATTATATATATATATATATAATACAAATAATGAATGTTAATTTATGTACTTAGTACATTGCAACTTAAAAATATGCATAAAATCATTTAACATTATAGTTTAGATTTTTCACATATGGTTTTCGACAGTTTTTGACGGTTTAAACCAGTTTTTGACAGTTTAAACCAGTTTTTGAGACATGTCACGTCAAAAACCAGTTTTTGACGTCAAAAAACCAACCCTGGCTGTTAGGCGATAAGTTTCCTTGTACCGAGATTGCCGTGTACAAACAAAACCATGTTTTGCTTCTCCGCCAAGTACTCAAATCAATCGCCTAACAGTGTGAAATTGCCAAGTACGCTTAATTTTGATAATTTTTTGTGGTCGCTGTAATTCATTTCATCCGATATTTTTTTCACTAGATATATATATAGATTGTGTTGTTACTGGTTTCTTGCTTGTACCAATATGGCCGCCGGTCGCTCTAAGCATCTTACAGTTACTTCACTTTTCCCCATTCCAGATAGCCGTCTGACCGGTCTAAGTGATTCCTTAGTCTGTGCTATACTCTATAATCATAACATTAATGTTGGGTTAAAAAAGGGGGGGGGGAGGGAGGATTAAGAAAAGAATACTATTTTATACTTCAGGAGACTTATTTAGGAGACTATTTTTCATATGTAATGCAACTAAAGCGACTATTTTTTAGGTCTTTATTGAGTGGCAGCCCTGGATACCTTTTGAATGCTTCCTTGTTAGATATTTAACTGGAAAATTTATCTGTCTGAAGATCAATTTTATTGATAATTTTTTCAAATAACAATGGAATTCATTTTTACAAAAGTTGGTGATAAAATATTCTGTTGATAGTAGAGTGAAATTAATTTTAGTTTTAATTTTCTGTTGTAGCAAAGTCTTACAATTGCAATGTTTCTTTTTTGGGAACTTTCTGCACAATGACAAAGTCATTTTGTGTGATAATTTTTAACAGATAGTAATATAATTTTTTTTTTTTTTTTTTTTAATCATTTAAGTATTTTTACACTTTATCAATTATTAGCATAAATTTCCTTTTATTAACAATTAAGGTTCTTTTTATATAATTTTCTATAATTTGTTTTTCTCTTTCTTAAAGTTGAGCTTCATATGAATAAGTCCTCGGATTACAAACATCTAAATTTATTGTCACTTTTTAAAAACAGGTTTCAATTAAAAACAGAAATAAAATAAATTCTGTTTAATGAAATATCAGTAAAATTTTATGAGCTTTATTGCTTCTGATTTGTTAAAACAAACTTAGGTAGATGAAATCCGAGAACACTGAATGGATTTTGAAAAATGGAATAGTGTGAAAAAATTTACTTTTATGGGAAAAATCTGAGCTAAAATTTATAGTCAAGAATCAAGATTATCAAATGGAATCAAATTGTTGCAAGAAATTTGGCTTTCATTTGTAAAAATTAATTTTCAAAATCATTTTCGTTAAGTGTGAATGCCTTTCTGTAATTGCCAGATATATCATAGTGTAATTGCAACTTAATTTTTTTAAATCTAAAATTTCATTTTACTAACAGAAATTATTTTATTTTCAGAAAGAATATGGAGGAAGATAACGATTTTGTAAAGCTATCAATTGAAGACAGGTGTCAGCATAAATTATGGAAAGCTAGATTAAGTGGTTATGAAGATGCCGCTAAATTGTTTAAGCAACAAGATGATGAAAAAAGTCCAGAGTTTCAAAAATATTTAGGCTTACTTAAAAAATTTGTTGTTGACAGCAATGCAGTTGCTCAAGAAAAAGGTTTATCAGCTGTATTAGCTTATGTGGAAAATTCAGCATTTGCTCCAAAAACTGTAAGTGATGTCATGAGTGGAATTGTAAGCAAATGTTTCTCTTCACCTCGAGCTAAAACTAGGGAGCTGGCATTAGAAATAGTATTAATGTATATTGAGATTGAAAAACAAGATGTAGTTTTAGAAGAATTGATCAAAGGCCTTGAAAATAAATCACCAAAAGTAGTGGTTGTATGTATTATTGCTTTGCGTGAAGCACTTCATTTGTTTGGTTCTCAAGTAATTGCCATAAAGCCTCTTGTGAAAGTACTACCCAAATTATTTGAGGATAGAGATAAAAGTGTTAGAGAAGAATCAAAAATGCTTTGTGTAGAAATATATCGTTGGGTTGGAGAAGCTATTAAACCACAATTACAGACTTTAAAGCCTGTTACTTTAACAGAATTAGAAAGTGAGTTTCAGAAAACTGTTGGGGAAAGAGTCTGTGCTACCCGGTATTTAAAATCTCAGCAAGAAAAAATTGCTAAAGCTAAGGAAGAAGGGGATGTAATCGATAGTGATGATGTTGTTGATACTGGACCTCAACAAGTTGACCTTTTTGATTTAATGACCTCTGTTGATTTACTTTCTAAATTGCCAAAGAACTTTTATGAGCAGTGTGAGGCCAAAAAATGGCAAGAGCGTAAAGAAATATTAGAAACTTTATTGCAGCTAACAACTAATGTAAAATTGGAACCTGGTGATTATGGTGATTTAGTTCGAATGTTGAAAAAACTTATTACCAAAGATTCTAATGTCCTTGTTGTTGCTTTAGCCTGTAAATGTTTAACTAATTTAGTATTAGGCTTACGGAAAAAGTTTCAACCTTATGCATCTGCTTGTATTCCAGCTATATTTGAAAAATTTAAAGAAAAAAAGCAAAATGTTGTAGTTGCACTTCGGGAAGCTATTGATGCTCTTTATAATATAAGTTCACTTGAAACTATGCTTGAGGATATTCAAGCAGCATTAGACAATAAAAATCCTCAAGTTAAAGCTGAAACATGTGCTTTTCTAACACGTTGCTTTTGTTCTTGCTCATCTACTCAGCTTAATAAAAAATTATTGAAAGCATTTACTATTTCATTATTAAAAACTCTCAATGATACAGATGCTGCTGTTAGAGAGAATTCAGCTGAAGCATTAGGTACAGCCTTGAAAGTTGTTGGAGAGAGAAATATGTCACCATTTTTACAAGAAGTAGATGCACTTAAAATGGCTAAGATAAAAGACTTTTGTGATAAAGCTGTTGTGACTGCTAAACCTCAACAATCTCAGCCAGCAGAGAAAAAACCCGTTTCTGCTCCAACTAAATCTGTGCCATCTAAATCTGAAGACAGTGTCCCAAAATCTACTGTAAATGAAATTAAAAAAGCTCCAACTATAGCAAAACCTAAATCAGCCCCTGTTCAGTCTAAAACTGTAAAATCTGCTGGTATTAAAAAAGGTGGTGGTGGTGGTGAACCAGCTGAACCAGAATTTAAGGAACAAGAACTTACTGATGAAGATGTTATGACCCAAGCATCTGAAATTCTGACCGATGACGTAGTTTCTGGAATTTGCAGCACTAACTGGAAAGATAGATTGGCTGCTGTTGAGAAATTCTATGACATAGTTCAGAAAATGGAAAAAGGTAGTATCCCAGCACAGATTTTAATTAAATTATTGGCTAAAAAGCCAGGATTCAAAGAAAATAATTTTCAAATTTTAAAACTTCGATTTGAAGTTCTTACTTATATAGCTGAAAATAGCCAGATATCTCATATTAGTGTTGATAGTTGCTTATCTGATGTTGTAGATAAAATAGGGGATGCTAAAAACGGTGCTGTTGCAGGTTGTGCCTTAAGTGCATTAGCTGAAGCTACTAGCTTAGAATATGTTAGTCTTGAAGTATTGAATAGTGCATTTAATCAAAGAAATCCCCGAAATCAATCAGAAGCAATATTATGGGTATCCAATGCAATAAAACAATTTGGATTGAAAGTCAATGTGAAAGAAGTGATAGATTTTACTAAAAAAGCATTTTCTTCTACTAATCCTGGTGTGAGAAATTCTGCATTAACTCTTGTTGGTACAATGTATATGTATGTAGGAAAAAATCTCCGTTCATTCTTTGAAGATGAGAAATCAGCTTTGTTGCAGCAAATAGATTCTGAATTTGAAAAAATGAGAGATGTGAAGCCACCACAACCAGAAAGAGGAAAGGCAAAGAAACAAGATAAAGCATCAGGCGATTCAGCTGAAAATTCTAAAGGAGGTTCACAGCAGGTAAATCTTGCAGATTTAATACCAAGGGTTGATATCAGTGGTCAAATCACTCAGCAGTTACTTTCAGATCTGTCTGATAAAGACTGGCATTTACGTAGTGATGCTTTGCAAAAGATTTCTGGAATTATTAGTGATGCAAAATTTGTTACACCTAATTTAGGGGATTTGCCCAATGCTCTAAAACCTAGATTAGCTGATACAAATAAAAAACTGGCTGTGCAGGCATTAAGTATATGCCAGATGTTAGGGACATCTTTAGGTTCACAATGCTCTAAACAGATTAGAAATTTTGCTCCTGGAATACTTATTTGTCTAGGAGATAATAAAGCAAATGTAAGAGCAGCAGCTTTACAGTGCTTAAACTCTTGGATGGATAACTGCTCATTAACCAACTTATTTGAAGGAGAGATGCTTTTTGATGTTCTTAAATCAGATAATCCTTTTCTAAGAATTGAGTTATTTGGATGGCTAACAGAAAAATTACCTACTGTAACATCTTTGCCTGCTGCTGAACTTAATCTTTGTGTTCCAATTCTGTTAATTTGTTTAGAAGATCGTAATGTTGATGTAAGGAAGAAAGCCTCGGAATGTCTTCTACCTTTCATGATCCATGTTGGTTATGATGCTATGGCTAGAGCAGCTTCAAAATTAAAGCCTGCATCAAAAAACACTGTTATTGCTCAACTAGACAAAGTTCGGCAAAATCTTCCTGAAAAACCTAGTAGCAAGTCAAAGCAAACAAAGTCAGTTCCTGCTTCTAATGATAGATCATCTCCTCCTCAAGTCACTAATGATGATAACATAAAGGGTAAATTGAATCGAAGCTCATCAAAATCAAAGCTTGCATTGAAAACTCCTGCAGCTTCTAAAGGTAAGAAGGAAGAGGAAATTGATACTTCACCTTCACTAGTTGTGAATAATTTGAAGGAACAAAGAATGTTGGATGAAAAAGCTCTGAGAGTTTTAAAATGGAATTTTACAGTACCTAGAGAAGAATTTTTCATACAACTTAAAGATCAAATGGTATCTGCAAATTGGAGTAAAACTTTAATATCTCATTGTTTTCATAATGATTTCAAATTTCATATCAAAGCAATAGATTTGCTGATTGAATCATTAGAAAATGGTGTTGAAGCTTCTGCTGCCAACTTGGATTTAATTTTAAAGTGGTTAGCTTTAAGATTTTTTGATACTAATCCTAGTGTTTTAATGAAAAGCTTAGAGTATTTGCAATCATTATTTCAAGCACTTTCTACTATTAACTATAGATTATTAGAACTTGAAGCAGTATCTTTTGTGCCATATTTGATTATGAAAATGGGTGATTCTAAAGATAGTGTACGGAAAGGTGTAAGAGAGATTCTTAAAATTATTGGTAAAATTTACCCAAGTAGCAAAATGTTTTCATATATCATGCAAGGTCTCAGTTCAAAAAATGCCAGACAACGGGCTGAATGCCTTGAAGAACTTGGTTCAATGATTGAGATGTTCGGTTTAAATGTTTGTCAACCATCTCCAGCTTCTGCTTTAAAAGAAATTGCAAAGCAAATATCTGATCGTGATAACAGTGTTAGGAATGCATCTTTAAATTGCTTTGTCCAAGCATATTGTATTGAAGGTGAAAAAGTTTACAAATATGTTGGACAACTTTCTGACAAAGATATGAGCTTACTTGAAGAAAGAATCAAACGTAGTGCCAAAACAAGACCATCAAAACCAACTGAAAGTAAACCTGTTACTTCTGTATCAAGTCCTCCTATAAACTTAAATACTGCTTGTGCTGCAGCTGCTACCGCTGCTGAAGAATCTTACAAAACACCCAAAATTCCTTCAGCACGTAATCAGCCCTCTAACAGATTGAAGTTAGACACTGATGACATTGAACAAATGTTTAAACATGATCAGTCTGATTTCGAAGTAACTGGTCTTGTTAAAGTTAATGCTGATGATATACTTAACTTACCAGATATTCAGCTGCCACCAACTAGGTTAAGACCCCCTGCATCTTCTTTAAAACTTCTTAATAATTCAGCTGAAGCTAATACTGCTGTAAATCTTGTTATGGCACAGTTAGCTGCTCAAGACATTCCTGTAGTTGTAGAGGCATTTGCTCAGGTTGAAGAAGTATTAAAACAAAGTGAACAAGCTATTGCTGTACTTGGACCCAGAGTTGATCAGCTACTTGTAATGGGAGCTATGCAATATCGATATGCTCATACTAAACACATGGCTGATGAGAATATATGTAAAGCGGATGTCATTCGTTTGTACAGATGTGTTACAGTTGCTTTAGTAACATTGTTTGATAATCCTGTTCTTGCAAAGAAAGCAAGTCGAGATGTGCTCAGAGATTTGATTCCTCATCTTCTTACTGTCATGTTAGATACTAGATTAGATGATTTGCAAGAGGGATCTCAAGTCGTAAAAGTTATCAATGTATTAATAATGCGTGTTCTTCAAAAGTCTAATCCAACTCATGTTTTAAGTGCTCTAATCAAACTTTTACATGATTGTGTTGGAAGTGTTAATGTTTCAGATCGATTTACTGATTTAGTAATGAAATGCCTTTGGAAAAATATTCGTCTTATACGTGATGTAATTAATGAATTGAATATTGATAGAATTTTGTTGGATATCCATGTGTTTTTAAAAGCTTTTCCTTCTTCATCTTGGAAAGAAAGGAAGTATGACACACCTATCCGGACTGTCAAAACAATTTTATATCATCTTGTTGAAATCAAAGATGAAGATATTATGAAACATTTAACTTTGATATCAGACAGGCAAGAATCTGATTTGGTCAATTATCTTCATAAATTATTGGCTAAAAAGAAAGGAGAAAACAGAAAAGCTGTGAATAAAAATTCAACTCCTGATGACAATCGGCACAAAAGAAGTAAATCATCTCCCTTAAAACTTTCCAAATCAACTCATGAAGCTTTGACAGAAATATTCAAGAAGATTGGTTCAAAAGAACAAACAAAAGAAGGCATATCTGAACTATATGACTTTACTCAAAAACACCCTGAAGCAGACATTGAGCCATACCTCAAAAATTCTTCTGAGTTTTTTCGCAATTACATTCGTCAAGGTATCAAAGATCTTGAAAGAAAGAGAAATAATGGCTCAGAATCTCCTGTTATAAAATCCCGTAATTCAGAAGAGTGGAATTCAAATTTAACAGGAAATGATTCGGATTTCAAAGAACAAACTGGTTCTCATTCATGGCAAGAAAAGTTTCCACCTCTGCCACCATGTACAATTGACACAACTCCTATGGACTTAGTGGAATGGCTAAAAAGTGTTGTTGCCCGTTTAGGTATGGATACATCTAAATATGATGATCCAGCCTTCTTGGAGAAAATTGTTGGTTGTGATAATGAAGGAAATGTAGATGAAGATATAGCTCAAATATTTTCTGATATTGAGCGGTACAAAAAAATAATACAGGATTTAAAGAATGTCGCATGAAATACATAGTCTTTGCACTTGTTAATCTAGTTTGCTTGTAAAAGCCTTACTTTGTGTGTAAACTAATTATTATATATTTTCTTTCCCTCACTGTAACTTAATATTTAAATCTGTACATATTTTAATGTCTTCCCTGTTTTCAAAAAGTATTTGTAAATATAGTTATTAATTTATTATGAAATCACATTGTAGATGATTCACAAGCTTTGAAATTACTTCACAAAACATTTTAACTTTGTTTTTATGTATATCAGACTGATTTTCATCTTTGGTTTTAACTGTTATACTTTTTTAAATTTTTTGCTAGGAAAGTCTTTGTTTAGCTTAAAGAATTTTCTTCCCCCATATTCTTCTTGAAATGCACTTTGTTTGCTTTTATTAATATTTTTCATTTAATGCTTTTATCAATTGTAATAAAATATATATTGATACTTAAAAGATTGACAAAAAAGAAAAAGTTATCTTTTATTACAAAAGAAAATTTAAAATGTAATTTTTTCTGTATTAATTTTTAATTGGCATTTGACAAAAAAACAATTATGTATGAATCATCTTGAACTTGAAATATTCTATGAAATAGTTTTGTAAAATAATAATAATAAAAAGTATTATTTAGATGCATACTACTTAAATAAACAATATTTTGAAGTTTTTATGCTAAAAAAGACTTTTAGATATGTACTTTGGAAGATTGAAGTTATAAATTGATAGATTGTGATATATTTTCATCAGGTTATCTATGTTAGAAAATCACTGTAAATAAAAGATTAAATTTGAATTAAATTAAATTCTGTTCATTGGTGATTTCTTTTTAATATCTCATTATTCACTATACTCAAGGTCCTATGTAATCCCCCCCCCCCTCTTTGTGCATGTATGTTTGTTAACTTGTAATCATTAAGACTATATTAGTTGTGAAATATTTGTGATAATTAGCTCATTTCACTTGAAATTTCCATAAAAGCTTTAAAAAAAAAATGCAATTAAAGTAAAAGTTATAGAAGAGAAATATATGAAAAACATTTAAAAAAATTAAAAGGATTGATTTCATAAATTATTATATTAAATATACCTTATTAAAATCCTTATAAAGTTTGAGCTAATATATTTCGGCGTCCCAAATGGGGCCATCATCAGAGCTCGAAATGACAAACTACATACCACCCAGCTGTAGTTTGTCATTTCGAGCTCTGATGATGGCCCTGTTTGGGACACCGAAATATATTAGCTCAAACTTTCAAAGGATTTTAATAAGGTATATTTAATATAATAATTTATATGAAAAACTTTGAAGTCTATTTGATTTATAATATGCAAAGGATGTTTTTATTTGAAATATAAACTTTCCATAATTAAATTAACATTATACATGTTTTTGTACACACAAATAAATAAACAATTCTCAAAGCATATAAAGTTTTCCAATAAAACATGAAGTCAGTTCTTATCAGCTTAGATCTATATTGGTATACGATAGAGTTTCAAAACTTCTAGCTAATTGGACGAAATGGCAAGTGACAAATAAATTGTTTTGTAAATGACTTGAGGGGCAATCGGATTGAAGGTATAAATAAATATCTTTTGAATAAATCTAGGTCGAGTTACATGGACCTTCATACTACTCATGTGTGATATATTTTTCATAACAGAAATATTGTAAAAAGAAGTTTTAAACTATTAATTTTTCTGGGAAAACAAATGGACCCAGAAAATGGTTTGGCTAGTGAAGACTCAGATTTGTCAGACGATCTGGAGTATTGAGGATGAACCAAATGCTTATTTTAGCTCCTGATTCCGAGGTGGGGCTCTTGCCCAGCAAAAGAGTTGCATCAAAGAAACCTGATGTCATTATCATCCCAGAAACACCCTCTGAAAATTCTGAAGAACAATCAACCTATCCATTGAACTTCTACGAACCAGCTATCGGTGGTTCCTCCAACAAGAAGTAAGAAGACATGTGGCAAGAGAGATAAGCAAGTTCTGTGGAAAGAAGGTATTTTATCTAGGAAGCGTGATGTTCAGTTCAGTGGTCACACAAGTTTGTCTACATTGTTTTAAGAACTTAATGACCCCTTTGAGCTTTGACCTTTTTCAAGTACCTCTTCTCTGTTGAACTTATGAATTACACAGTTCAGCAAATGAACTTGTGTGCAACACAAATGCAACCAAATAAGCCAGGAAATTTTACTAAAAGCTACATTGAACAATTTCTTGGTGTATTACTACGTACAGTGGGTTGCCAAATTAATGTGGACACTTGACTTATTTTACATTTTCGCGTTTTTATGCCACTTAAAATTCCTAGAAGTGGCTCACATGTTACTGGGACGCATTTTTATCAATTTTTATTATGTTACACATTATTTTAAGTGATTTAAACGAAACATACTGAGCTTAGCAACATTTTTGTGACAGTCACTTCATTTTATGTTGCAAAGTACTCTCAATGTGTAATGCTGAACGTTCATTTTGGATCTTTAGAATTGAGATTGTGTGAATTCTGACGCATTTTTAATAACAAAAGTAAAGTTTGATTATTAATTTACAATTAACTTTATTTTTACTGCATTTTTATAACTCAATTAATTTTCTTTAAATTTTACTATGGTCAGAGGAAGTGACAATTTTTTGAGAAAAAAATCTGAAATAAAATCTCTCCTACAGCACTCGCAGCATTCGCAGAGGGAAGTCGCAGATATTGTTAATCATTAATAAAATAAAAGTGAATTTAGACAAAAACCTGTTGTTTTAACCGAAAAGAACAGGGAAGTGTGATTGAAAACGTATAAATATGCCCAGAACAGACAGATAAATTAGGTACATGTGCTTCCGAAACGGGAAAAAAAGAGCTGCTACACTGACTCAGATTGTTCAGGAGTCAGGTATTGCCATTTCCAAAAGAACTGTTTAGCGAAGATTGGCAGAAGATGACCTGTCCAGTTCGCAAGCCTAAGTTTATTGAGGCTATGAAAACTCACCTAGGCTCCAAACCATCGTTGCATGACTGTGGAAGATTGGAATAAAGCAATACCTGATATTTATTAATAGTTTCTATAATTTCTAAGTTTTTTTTTGCAATTAAACCACAAATTATTTCAATTTCATATGTGTTTCTCAGACGAGTTAAGTTTTGAAATTTTAGTTGATTGCATAATAGAAAGGGTTATAAACACCTACCAAACGTCATGCAGGGTGGCAACAATCAGGGAAATCATGGAAATTTTCATTTTTGCCCTGCAACAGGGTAGCGACAATCAGGGAAATCATGGAAATATCAGTAAAAAATCAGGGAAATTTGTAAAAACACCCAAAAATCATGGAAATTTTCATTTTTGCCCAGCAAGCATGACTGAAAGTTTGCCAAACAGGTGTTATTTTAACCATGATTGCATAGGATTGGCTGCTTTCTAGTTGAATTTCACCAAGTTAACATTAAAAAATAATAATTGAATATTTTTAGTGCAACGACTTGAGAAATAATTTTGTCTTGATGTTAATATGTTCTGGAATTAAAATGAGTCATGTTTTTATAATTTTGTTAATTTCTCCAAAATTTTGAATTTTTCATTTTATTTACCTTTTTGTATGTGAACAAAGAAAAAAATAAAAAGATTGAGATATTTTCGATTTTGAATTGCAGTGATTTAGCAAGCATGTTACACAAGAGTGTCATATTCACAAAATTATAGAATGTATATAATAGGTAACAGAAATCATGGAAATTTGTCAAAATTAGTCATGGAAATCATGGAAAAATCAGTGAACTTTTATTCTGAATTTCTGTAGCCACCCTGAGCAAGCATGACTGAAAGATCGCCAAACAGGTGTTATCTTAACCAGGATTGCACAAGATTGGCTGCTTTCTAGTCATGATCATATGAATCTCACCAAGTTAACATTTAAATAATAAATAAAGTAAATATTTTTAGTGCAACAACATGAGGAGTAATTTTATGTTTTTATGCTAATATGTTGTGCAATTAAAATGAAACATATTTTTATAGTTTTGTTAATTTCTCCAAAATTTTGAATTTTTCATTTTATTTCCCTTTTTATAAGTGAACAAAGAAAAAATAAATAAATAAATAAAAAGCCCATCAGTATAGTTTTTTTTGAATTGCAATGATTTAGTGAGCATGTCACACAAGAGTGTGATGTACACAAAATTATGAAATGTATATGATAGGTAACCGAAATCATGGAAATTTGTCAAAATTAGTCCTGGAAATCATGGAAAAATCAGGGAACTTTTTTTCTGAATTTCTGCAGCCACCCTGTCATGATTTGCTCTATTTTAAATACCAAAGGTGTAGGACACTTATACATTGCTCAAGAAACTATGAAACAGGACCAAAATAAGGAAGTTCTAACGAACTCACCTTCTTTCACAGCTGGAAGAATGGTTTCCAGAAGGTGAGCATGGTGTTTTAATGCGCAATTCTGCCCCTTGCCATAAAGCCAAATGTGTTACCGAATTCAAGGGCCAAGAATATTGAAATACTATCGTGGCTTGGAAATTTGCCTGATATGAATCCCTCAGAAAACTTATGAGAAATTGCAAGAAAATGATTACAACCAAGAGGAAACTGATCTAAAAAAAAAAAAAAAACGAGGAAACTTAAAAATGTCCAAGAGGAAACTTAAAAATGTCTGGCATCACAATCTTTTAATTAAAGAAAGTGCAAAAGCCTGCATAGAAAGCATGCCACAACGCATTCAAGTGCTAATATCAGCTGAAGGAAGTGTCACCAAATATTAAGGCCTTTCAAAATGTTACTTTATTTTATGTTTCTATTATATATTTTTTTATGATATAGCTATTAACTACATATATATTAACACTAAATAAAGTAAAAAATACTAATTGTAGCATATAATGTATTTTTATTTAGAAGAAAAACCACAATAATTTGATTTTTACGAGTGTCCACATTAATTTGGCAACCCACTATGTATGTCCATGATTCAATTACTAACTGTTAGAAATTATTGTAACATGAAATAATACCAGTCAATCAGTGGAAATAAATATGCCATTTTCTTTATTTCAATGACAACAGACAACTCATTCCAGCTGGAAAAGACAATCACGATAAACTATATAAAATTAAACCCATTATAATTTTTCTCTACACATCTTTGGGGACTACCTTGAAAGAAGAAAAACTGTATTGATGAACAAATTATCCTGTTCAAAGACCAAAGCTCCATCAAACAATACAATCTAGTAGAACCTCATAAATAGGGCTATAAAGTTCATTCTCAGTGATAAATCAGGATTTAGCTATGACTTTGAAATATTTACTGGTGCTTCAGATAATGTACTACTTTTAAATGAACCAAATGTTGGTGTTTGTAGGAATGTTGTTCGTTTTTTACATGCAATTCCAAAAAACCTAAACTACCCACTTTTCTTTGACAATAGGTTCAACAACATACCACTTCAGATGTAACTTAAAAAGGAAGGTGTAAGTGCACTAGGAACTGTTAGGTTGAATAGACTTGGAACCATTGATATACCAACTAAATATATGATGAAGGGGAACCTTTGTTGATTTCAATGATCAATTTCAATGGATTTTTTTTCTTTTTAAATTTTTATTTATATAGTGATTCAATTTCTTTGCCGAAGCTTTGGCCTGGCCGAATAATGAGCGTGATTCGGCCTATAACAATTTATGTTGTGAATATTCTTTTAACAATTATTATTATATAAAATATTGTCATTTAAGTTATGCAAATTGATACCTTATAATAAAACATAGTAGATATTTATATTTAATTTAAAAGTTTGTGTGCATTGACCCTTTGGAACCATAAATCATACAACAATTAATAATATATTCTATTTAAATTGGAAGTTGCTAAGAAATAAGTTACATTACATTATATTTTGTTAACAATTTAATTATACGAACAACTTTAGTTGCTTTAAAATGAAGCTATTAAAATATTGCATGAAACATAATTAATTAATTAATTTGTACCTTATACTTTGTCCATTTTATATTCACATTATGCATTTCGGATGCAAACCACATCCTTCATCAGATGATTCATGACTGTTATCGCTGTCTGTGTTTTTGTTGCTTTCTTCCTGGGTTCCTCTCCTCGTTTCACTTCGTTTTCCTTGGGTTTTAAAGATTAGATGGTTCCAGTTATTGGGGATAGTAGCATGTTCGCGTTCATTGATTGCTGTCATGTTAGTAAGGATTTCGAGGGATTCTCTTTTTAGGGCGTAGCTGTGATTATTATAGTTAGCGATTTTTTTAGTTGTTATGGTGTTAATATCTATGGGGTTAGAGGAGTGGGTAGAAGCAAGAGCTGTTGAGTGGCGGTTATGTTTTAGGTCGGCTTTATGTTCTTTTTCTCGTTCGTAGATTTTCCGTTTTGTAACTCCGATATAACATGCTTGTGAATTATTAATGTGTTTGAAGTCTATTTTGTAAAATCCTGCGGTTGATCAGCTATCGATTATGTCTTTTTCGTTGCGGATGTGTTGGAAAATATTGCGGTTTGGTTTTATTGGGATATTGATATTATGTTTTTTATATGTAACCCAGGAAGAAAGCAACAAAAACACAGACAGCGATAACAGTCATGAATCATCTGATGAAGGATGTGGTTTGCATCCGAAATGCATAATGTGAATATAAAACGGACAAAGTATTCACATTATGCATTTCGGATGCTAAACACATCCTTCATCAATGATTCATGACTGTTTATCGCTGTCTGTGTTTTTGGTTGCTTTCTTCCTGGGTTACATATAAAAAAACATAATATCAATATCCCAATAAAACCAAACCGCAATATTTTCCAACACATCCGCAACGAAAAAGACATAATCGATAGCTGATCAACCGCAGGATTTACAAAATAGACTTCAAACACATTAATAATTCACAAGCATGTTATATCGGAGTTACAAAACGGAAAATCTACGAACGAGAAAAAGAACATAAAGCCGACCTAAAACATAATCGCCACTCAACAGCTCTTGCTTCTACCCACTCCTCTAACCCCATAGATATTAACACCATAACAACTAAAAAAATCGCTAACTATAATAATCACAGCTACGCCCTAAAAAGAGAATCCCTCGAAATCCTTACTAACACGACAGCAATCAATGAACGCGAACATGCTACTATCCCCAATAACTGGAACCATCTAATCTTTAAAACCCAAGGAAAACGAAGTGAAACGAGGAGAGAAACCCAGGAAGAAAGCAACAAAAACACAGACAGCGATAACAGTCATGAATCATCTGATGAAGGATGTGGTTTGCATCCGAAATGCATAATGTGAATATAAAACGGACAAAGTATAAGGTACAAATTAATTAATTAATTATGTTAATGTCCTATAAAATAAAACGAATTATTGCATGAAACATTCTTTAAATATTTCTAGCTTTGAAACTTAGTCATAGTCATGTATAATTAATAATCAAAATTAACAATATAGTCAATAATCAAGATTAACAATAACCTAGGATTATAAAACGGTTTAACCCCCGTTTCGCCGACAAAAAATTTCCTACCCCCCTGTTTTTCCCGTTCAAGCTTCCCTTTCCAGCTATTTAGGGATTTGTCCTATAATTATGGGGAAAACAAGTGGAAAGGAAATTTCAATTCAATGAAATGGCGGGTACTAGATACGTATGGAGATTAGTGACGAGTTCACCCCTTTTTATCAGTTGATACGACTCACAGTCTCAGGTGCACAAACCCATGGTGAATTACAATTTTCACTTGTCATTTTTTACGCCTAATTTATGACCACGTTACTGTCATAAAATTATTTCTCTTTTACAGTGCACTCCCAGAAATTAATACAGCCTGAGACCAGAGACTGCGCAAATTTTACAATTTTGTAGATATATATATATATATATATATATATATATTTTTTTTTTTTTTCATTTTAAAATTAGAATTTTGATATTATAATGCATTGAAAATGATTGTCATTTCATAAGATATATGAAATGTATAGATGAAGGCAAATAAAGAGTATAAATAATGTAATAAAAACGCACATATAAAATTTATAGTATAGCAACATTTATAATATAGCAACTTTTTATTATTATTATTTTTTAATAATTTCTTTTCAAAAGGAATTCTTTTTAAAAGGAAGTGGGCATAGCCTGCTAGTATAAGAATAATTGTATAATAAATTTGCGACTTTTATTACAGTTTAGAAATATAGGTAAAGACAAGTAATTTATTTATTTATATTTTCAGTCTATGGATTCTTTGTTTTCCCCTGTGTTTAAGAACAAATATTATTGAGTTAAAAGAATTTAGGTACTTATCTTCAAGACCTAGAGCTTGCTTAAAATTAACTTTCCTTATCTCATTAGACTCCATTTCTAAAATAAAACCATTGAAGTAAGTTCTATCATGATTTTCTTCTTTGAACGTTATCATAAATTTGAAATTTCAATGTTTAAATTGGTCGTGATCAGCAGAAGTCTACTGAAATTTTCAAAATCCTTGTTTATTATTATCTTTAAAAAAATCTTATATTTTCAGTTTAAACACATCGATACGCATCATAATACATTAGCTCAATGAAAACCAGCAAATAAAAAATCACATAAATGCTGTTTAAAAAAAAAAAAAAAAAAAACATAATATCTCAATTTATTTAATTTATATATATATTTATTTTATTTCCTACTACCAATTGTTATTTATCAGTTTATTAATACATCATCAAAAATTTTTTATCATGATAATTTCTGAAATACTGAATTAATTGATAAACTTTGGGCTGACTGACAGTAAAAACTGAAAGTAAAAGTTAATAATTAAAACAACCAAAAAAAAAAAAGTTTAAATGAATGTTTTCTAATAGGTCTCATTTTGTTTGAAGGTGTAATATTTGGAATTCGACTAAATTTAAAAATGAGTTGGCCAGCAGGTAATTAAAAAAGAAATTCTACTGTTTATTCTGTTTTACGGGAGATTTATTTTATTTTATTTTTTAAATATAAATACATTCATATTAAACTTTTGTGCTTGTATTTATTATTTAAGTAAATAATAATAATAAACTAAGTCTTATTCTATTAAAAAAATTAACAATTATACCTGAAGTAGACCATTTTAGCAACTAAGAAAAAATCATTAAGTGCCATTCACGCCTGTTTTCCCATTCTAATCTCTAATTCTGGGTGCAGCGTATTTATTTCCCTAGTTTTTCTGCATCTTAGTTTCTAAGTTTGTTAGGATTATTGCCTTCAAATTACACAACTATAGTCTTAAATGAGCTTGAAAAATGTATGTTATACCCCCATTTCGCCGACAAAATGGGGGTGAACATTCACTGTCGGCGAAACAGGTGTTAACCGGTATTGTCGATTTTCCCTTCTTTGGGGAATTTGTCAATGAAAGGGGGTAGGAAATTTTCGTGTCGGCGAAACGGGGGTATAACCTATAAAACATGCAGAGAATTGTTGAAAAATAAAAAAAAAGCTGAATTTTTATTTATTTTTTATAAACCAGAATATGAGGAGGGTGCCTATTACTTGCACATCCACTCTAGATTTAAATTCTAAATATTTATTCCACATAATTAAAGTTATAAAATTTATTCTAGATTAGTTATTATCATATGATAAAATGTTTTCTAGGTTAATAACTGACATACTGTAAATTGTTTTTTATGTTTATTTTCATCATATTACATACAAGGTTAATTTACCTTACTTCATTTTATCATTTATCGCACAATTTTAAATTATGATGCAAAAAAAAATCAATGTTTTTGCATTTTTAGGAAGAATTCTATGGGGCCGTCCATAAATGTCACGCTTGGAGGGGGTTCGTGAAATTGTGACAGTTTGTGACAAGGGAGGGGAGGGGGTAACAAAAAGTGTGACATCACATATTTCAGTTAAAATACAAACATTTATATTTAGCAGATGAAATTTTGAAGTTATTTTAAAATTATCAAAGATTAAATATATTTTTTTAATTCGGGTAAAAGTAACTTTATCCTGTGATTCCCCCCTCCCCTCATACATTATTTTCTTTCAGAAAAAAGCATTCAGAGTAGGTTTTTAGTATATGATAGCAATAGAAAAGATCCATAGTCAACATTTAAAAATAAAATTTGAAATATGATCTCTTGTCTAATATTTTGTTTTTTAACTTCAATTTTTGATGTATGTCATGTTCCGTGACATGTGACAAGGGGGGGGGGGGTTATATTGAAATGTGGCACTTTGTGACAAAGGGGGAGGGGGGTCCAAAATTCTGAAAAAAAAAACCGTGACATCATTTATGGACAGTAGGGTGGTGCGAAAAAATTCAAATTTCGATTCGTAATACCGTGGAAAAGTTGTCTGTGGCCATTGCAAAAAACATATAAAAAAAATTTTTGAAATCGCATAATATCTTCCAATCTCGCATGGGCGCCGAATTGACAAAAATTGACGATTTTTAAGGTTTTTTCGTATTAAAACAAAAATTAACTCCTGCAATGTTTCGATTCGTAATAGCTCGGAAAAGTTGCTTATGGCCATTGTAAACAAAACAAAAAAAGAAAATTTGAAATCACATAATATCTTCCGATCGGGCATACGCGTCGAATTTACGAAAATTGACAATTTTTAAGGTTTTTTCGAGCTAAAACAAAAATTAGCTCCTGCAATATTTTGATATATTATAATAAATAAACAATAGAAATAGATGCAAAATTAATAAATTATATTATAATTAATAAATTAAACAATATTTATTTTTGAAAAATATTTAATATAACAAATGCTTACATTAATACTTCCTGTAGGAAATATTCTGTAAATCATAAAACTGCGACAATCCAGTAACCAACCTTGTCATTTCAAACTGTCTTTTTCACTGATAGAAACTTTGTAGTGTGATTTTTGTGAAAACTCAGGCATGATAGATCGGGATTCAAGCGTTGTTTTAATGTAGCCATCCCTTGACTCATATCCACAAACTTTCATTGATGCTTCTGAAATCAGTTTCACACATCTTTCCAGAGACTGCGTGTGTCAGGGGAAGTTCTTTACATCTCAGTTTGGTACTTCACCAGATTGTATGAAATATTTTATTTCATCGTTGGATATGTTTCAAAGTAGAGGTGGAGGAAATAATTTTACCGAGTTCCAATCAATGAGTTCTGTGTATTCAGTTGCATTGAAGTTCAATTGTGGAGGTACAAAATTTCTGACTGTTTTCCCTTTCGAAACACGTTCTCTACCATTTAGAACTCTTCTCAGGCCAAGATCAGTTATATGTGTCCTCTTGTCGAAAATCATAGCGAACAATAAATTTTCATTGTGTGCAAAGAACGCATTTATTTCGATCACGGGGTCAGCAACTTGCTTCAGATTATCAGGCAAATAACGAGAAGTTTCAATGGATCTGTAAAGATGAATAGGACCATCTGTAAAAGTCTTGCCTACTTTAATTTCGAACCAGACGGGCATGATTTCATAATGAAATTAACTAAGACTTTTAGCTCATCTGACGGACTTTCTGTACTAACATAAAGTCTAAGGAACCTGCTGGCTGTTGTAAGCCACCTGGAATGTGAAATATGGCCAGGATTACTATGAGACAAATCATTTGGACAGTTTCCTATTTTTATTGCAAGGCAAATATCCAGAAAATATTTCTGATCTTTGCTCAATATATCTCGATCTAATTCAGGGGTTGTACAATAGATTTGTTAAAAACCTACCACTGGCAGTGTTTCGTATTTGATAAGTTGCTGTCCAATTTGCCCACAAAATGAATTAGGTCCTGTAGTTGCTCCATCTACATGCTGGAACAGGTGACGGAATGGCAGCTCGATAAAATGCAGCAAACAGATGGACCTTTTCAATGGGCGTCCAATATAAATTTCTATTTGGCGAATCACTCCATTTTTCCACCCAGTATTGACGTTAGTACCATCGCATCCAACAATGCTTAGATCTTCCAGTGAAAATTTGTTTTTCTCAGAAAGGACAGCATGCTATATGCGATGTCTTTAGCTGACTCGGAACATGGGGAGACATGACCAACATATGTAGAGCCAGGCTCTTTAATTATGGAATAATGATCTTCCTTTACTGTCCTTCTAAACTTTTTTGATTATATCTCTTCTATGACTAAAGTGTCCTCTTTTCTCCCATCGAAATAAAGACCATGAAGCTGCTCTATGGCTTCTTGACTTTTGTTTTGGAGTTCAGTTCTATTGCAACTTTTTTCCCTTGGAATTTTATATCTATCAATAACTTGGGAAGAATCCCTTTCAGTTATAATGCCAATGTCCTCAAGCACGCTTGATGCAATAGCAACAGTTGCTCTTTCCGATACTCCGTACCGATCGCTAGGTAACGCTGTTGCTTGTAACTTTATTCTCATTTGCCCCGGAGTTGCTTTTTTTTTCAGAGTTGTGTGGTTTATATTCAGATCCACTATCATTTATTTCATCCTCAGAAACATTTCGCTGCATGCTCATGTCTTCTAAAGAATCACTTTCGATATGGATGTGTTGTACAGAAACTTGTTTTGAAGTATCACATTTTGGGGATTGGCATAATTTCCTTTTAATTCCATTTTCTAATTTTTTGGTCTTCGTTTTGTCTATCGTGCCGATTTTTCCCAATCTGTGCATTCTTTGAAGATAGATGAACCGTTGCTCAATAACTGGAATCTTTTTTGACTTTTCACATGTACAGTTTATTGAAATGGGACACTCACACCGATCTGGATTCTTTTGACAAGTGCAGTTCACACTCATTGTACATTTACAAGTTGAAATATCAAACAGCTTAGTTGCATCGTTCTTAAAGTCATCAATCTTTTGTTTGAAAATTCTTTTGTCCTTATCACGAACGTACGATCCCCTCAGTTTGTAGCATTTGTCGTGGTACGCATTAATCAGCTGAACAATTCTTTTTTCGGAAACTGTAGGGATCGATGCCTTTTTAAATAGGGTATTGACTTTTTTTGCTACCAAAACGCTTACTGTGGAAAAGCTCACTTTTATGTTGTTACACGCTGCTGCTAACTTCATTCTCTCCTCAAAGCAACAACGAAGCACATCCTCGTATGTAGGGAGTTCATTTGGCGGTAAATCTCTCGGATGCCCGAAAAAAGGACAATAAAAGTCCTTTCTAGTAATTTTTCTGGACGATGATAGTGACGGATCCAGATTAACACCATAAATACAGCACTAAAATATTTTAAAACAAACAACTGACGACAGAGGCAAATACACAACTTATCACGCAGAGCTCTTTTAAGCGACTGAATGCGTGATCCTATTACTTCAATACCGGTTTTCCTTATATCGATACTAGCGATGTTGCGACATACTGCCAGGTGTTTCGACGTGCATGCACAATCGGAAGATTAATAGTTTCTATCCGTGAAAAAGACAGTTTGAAATGACAAGGTTGTTGACTGGATTGTCGCAATTTTATAATTTACAGAACATTTACTACAGGAAGTATTAATGTAAGCATTTGTTATATTAATTTTTTTGCAAAAATGAATATTGTTTAATTTATTAATTATAATATAATTTATTAATTGTGCATCTATTTCTATTGTTTATTTATTATAATATATCAAAATATTGCAGGAGCTAATTTTTGTTTTTACTCGAAAAAACCTTAAAAATCGTCAATTTTCGTAAATTCGACGTGCATGCGCGATCAGAAGATATTATGTGATTTTTTTTTTGTTGTTGTTTTGTTTACAATGATCATAAGCAACTTTTCCTCGCTATTACGAATCGAAACATTGCAGAAGTTAATTTTTGTTTTAATACTAAAAAACCTTGAAAATCGTCATTTTTTGTAAATTCGACGCGCATGTGCGATCGGAAGATATTATGCGATTTCAAAACTTTTCTTTTTATTTTTTTTACAATGGCCACAGACAACTTTTCCGCGGTATTACGAATCGAAATTTGAATTTTTTCGCACCACCCTAATGGACAGCCCCTATTCCTTTTTTCCTCATACACATTTTCAGCTTCAGAAAATAACCTTTCGCTATGCTGCTACTTGGAGCAGATAAATAGCATTTGGCCGAATCAGGTAATCTGATAATCTTTTTTTATTCTCTCTCCATCTTCACAATTCCAACAGACAATGTGTTCTATTTAAAGGCGGATTGTTTATATATACTTCCAGCTCTTTAGCCGATGAATTTTCAGAGTGTTCTGTGAGTAATTCATTGTTTGACTTCTGCAAAACAATCCCACAATGATTTAGTTGGCTGAAGCTTCGGTATTCGGCGCTTCGGCCAAACTGTGCTTCGTGCCATCACTATAACAAATAACACAGATGACAGCCACAGCATATAGATATAGTGTTTCAAAATTCTGGATGTACCAAAATATCTAGAAAGAAAAGCAATTTTGCTGAAAACATTGATTTCAAAAGTTTCATGCATTGAAATAATCTATCATATGAGGTAGGCCCCAGGTGACAGAAATTCAATTTTTTCAAACAGAAACTTTTTCTTAGCATAATCGTGTTAAACAGAAAATATCTGTTTTAAATCATGTATTGCTTTTTTTTAATTCTGCAGAGTGGAGGGCCCCAATTCTTATATTGTAATAAAAAAAATCTGGAAATCCTAAAGAATCTCAATAAAAAATCAATAAGCTGAACTTAATGATTATAAAAGTGTCGTTCATTTAAATGACTTATCATATGTGGTATCGTACGTGAGACTCACTGTGACACAGGCTCAATTTTTTTCAAATGGTAACCATAATTTTTCTTTACAGTGGAAAAAACCTGTTTTAAATCATGTATTGCTTTTTTTCTTTTTTGGAGAGTAAGGGGCTCCAGGGCCTCGATTCTTATGTTGTAATAAAAAATCTGGAAATACCAAAATAATGTCAATAAAAAAGAAATTGTACTGAGCGTAATGATTACCAAAGTGTCGTGCATTCAAAGAATCTATCATAGGCAAGACCCCAGTGGGCCCACATGGCACAAAATCAATTATTTCAATTGGAAACTCTTTTTTTTTTTTTTTTTTTTTTTTTTTAACACAGAATCGTGTTAAGCGGAAAAAATCTGTTTTAAATCATGTATTGCTTTTTTTTTTTTTTTTTTTTTTTTTCCAAGATTAAGAGGTCCCGGGACAACAATTCTTATGTTGTATTAAAAAATCTGGAAATCAAAAAAATATATCAATGGAAAAGAAATTTCACTGAGCACGATTACAAAAGGGTCATACATCCAAAAGATCTGTTAGATGAGGTATAATAGGTGGGCCCCCAGGGCTTCACATGAAACAAACTCTATTTTTTCAAATGGAAGCCATACTTTTTCTTTGCAATAAACCATAACTTTTCTGAATACAATACTGTGAAGAAAAAGCATTTCTATTTGAGTTATTTCAACATATTTTCTATTTGAATTTGTGTCGCATGGGGTCTAAGGATCCCTAGGAGCCCACATGTTTTACTACATTTAATAGATTATTTGAATGCACTACAATTTCATAACCATTGTGTTCAGCAAAATTGCTTTTTCATTAAAATATTTTTGAAGTTCCAGATTTTTTATTACAACATAATATTCAGGGGCCCAGGGCCCCTATTCTGAAAAAAAAAAAAAAAAATGCAATATATGTTTTAAGAGATTTTTTCAGTTTAATAAAATTATGTGAAGAAAAATTATGGTTTCCGTTTGAAAAGATTGAGTTTGTCTAATAGATCAGTTGAATGCAGAACATTTTTGTAAGCATTGTGCTCAGCAAAATTGCTCTTTTGACATTTCCAGATTTTTTTTGCTTAAGATGATTCTATGAAGAAAAAATATGGTTTCCATTTGAAAAAAAATTAAGTTTGTCTCACGGTGGCCCCTGGCATGCCTCAGAGTCCTACCTCTGATAGGTCATTTGAATCCATGAAACTTTTATAATCATTATGTTCAGCAAAATTGCTTTATTGCTGCGATATTTTGGGATTTTCATATTTTTTATTACAATATAACAATCTTACCCCTGGGCCTCCTACTCGTCAAAATAAAAAAAGCAATGCATACAATATAGAGAACAATGTTTAATACAGATTATTTCCTCTTAACACGATTTTGCGAAGAAAAAGTATGGTTTCTATTTGAAAAAATTGAGTTTGTGTCCTGTGCCTCCCCTCCCAGGCCCTACCTATGATACTTCATGTGATAAATCATTTAAATGCACAAAACTTTTGATATCAATGTGTTCAGCAAAATTGTTTTCCTTTAGAGATATTTTGGTGTATCCAGACTTATGAAACACACTATATACAGGGCATTTCATAAATCTGGATACACCAAAATATCTCTAAATGAAGGCAAATTTGCTGAACACATTGATATAAAAAGTTTTGTGGATTTAAGTGGTCTATCACATGAGGTATAAGAGGGCCCTGGGGCTCCACATGACACAAACACATTTTTTTCAAATGGAAACCATGCTTTTTCTTTGCAGAATCGTGTTAAGTGGGAAAAATCTGTTTTAAATAATTTTTTTTTATTAGCAGAGTAGGGGGCCCTGGTTCTTATGTTGTAATAAAAAATCTGGATATCCAAAAATATCTCAATAAAAAAGCAATTCTCCTGGACACATTGATTTCAAATGATCTATCATACGAGATATCATGAATGGGCCCGAAGGGTACCATGTGACACAAACTTTATATTTTCTAAGGGAAACCATACTTTTTCTTCACAGATAAAATCATGTTAAGCGGAAAAAATCTATTGAATCATGTATTGCTTTTTTTTCCTGAGTAAAGGGCCTTGGGGCCCCAAATTTTATGTTGCAATAAAAAAAATCAAAATATATTAATAAAAAAGAAATTTCGCTGAGCACAATGATTACAAAAGTTTTGTACATTTAAATGTTCTGTCAGATGAGGTTTCATAGGGTGGGACCTCAAAGGACCCACATATCGCAAACACAATTTTTTCAAATAGAAACCATACTTCACAGAATCTTGTTAAGCAGAAAAAACCTGTTTCAATTCAATTTGGCTTTTTTTTTTTTTTTTTTTTTTTTTTTCCAGCCGAATCTTATGTTGTAAAAAAAAAAAAAAAAATGGAAATCTGAAAATGTGGTAACATTGACTGTATATATATATGGAAATTCCTCCTGGTTATAAAAATAAATTTGGTAAAAATAATGTATGTAAATTAAAATGGTATATGGTTTGCCACAATGTGGTCAATGGCACATTAAGCATGAACTGAAAGTGACTGGCTTCTCTCCTCTTGCATCTGATAATTGTGTATTTACTTATAAAGACAAAACGAATTTTCTAGCAATTTGTGTTTATGTAGATGATTTAGCAATTTTTTTCAAATAATATTAACTGATGTGAGGAGAATATAAGTAAGCTTAAAGAAATTTTGTCATAAATGAAACAACTAAAAATTCAACATTTTTAGGTATGGAAGTTCTACAAAATCAAAATATCAGTTTATCGTAAACTCACTACATGAATAGTTATTAGAAAAATATGGATGCAAAATTCTAAAAAGTCAAATCTACCAATAGTTAAAGGAGGATAGATGTTTTACTCCTACAGATAATTTAGTCAGACTTTTCATTTCATTAGAGACTTAATTGAAGAAAAGCATGTACCAGTGGCGGATCCAGAACTTACCTTTTTTTTTTTTTTTTTTTTTTGGGGGGGGGGGGGGGGGGCGGCTAAGAGTTTTCAAGACGTTATCCAGATCAATGAAAAATTTACAATTGTAACATCTAATTGAGAATGTTAGTGCTTTTGCCCCCCCCCCCCCTTAAATCCGCCACTGGCCTGTACAACTGTACTAATGAAATGATTTCAGATTTTCTAACAAAGGCTTTCAACATGTAAAAATTATTTACTTTGGAAAAAATATGTTTGATTTAAAAGTATATGTTTGAATATTAGTAACTGTTTATTATTGTTTTATTTTTGCTTAAAAATAAAACCATTTTCTCAGGGGGAAAATGCTGTAATAATAATTATGATCAAAGAGTTTTATAGTACACCAATAGATGGTAATGTTTGTTCTTTTTTTTCTTTTGTAACTGTAAATATGTAAATAAACTTTAGTTTGAGTCTAGCTCACGTGTGGTAAATCAGAAAAAGTATGATTTCCATTTGAAAAAAATGACATGTTTTTGTCACATGGGGCCCCTAGGTGTTTTGCGATACCTCATCTGACAGATCATTTGGATGCATGACACTTTTGCAATTTTTTTTTTTTTTTTTTGATATGTTGTAATAAAAAATCTGGAAATCCAGAAATAAGAATCAGGGCCCCTACTCTTCAGAATATAAAAGAAAAGCAATACATGATTAGAAACAGATTTTTCTTACTTAACATGATTATGTTAAGAAAAAGTATGGTTTCCGTTTGATAAAATTGTGTTAGCGCCATGTAGACCTCCTGGGGACCTCGAAGTCCCACCTATAATGCTAATACCTCATCTGATAGATCATTTAAAGGCACAACACTTTTGCAATTGTTGTGCTCAGCGAAATTTCTTTTCAATTGAGATATTTTGGAATTTCCAGATGTTTTATTACAACATAAGATTCAGAACCCCCTAGTTGTCAAAAAAAAAAAAAAGCAATACAGATTTTTCCGCTTAACATGATTCTATGAAAAAATGCATGGTTTCCCTTTGAAAAAATTGAGTTTGTCATGCGAGACCCTCTGGGGCTTATTTATGAAACTTCATATGGTAGATCATTTAACTGCATAAAACTTTTGAAATCAATGTGTCCAGTAGAATTGCCTTTTTTATTGAGATATTTTGGGATATCCAGACTTTTTTTTTTACAACATAAGAATCGAGGCCCCGTGGCCCCCTACTCTGTAAAATAAAAAAAGCAATATATGATTTAAAACAAATTTTTTCTCACTTAACGTGATTCTGCAAAGAGATTTCAGTTTGAAAAAATTATGTTTGTATCACGTATGTCCTTCAGGGAACCCCACTTATCCTCTTGTAATAGATTATTTAAATCCATGAAACTTTTGGAATCAATGTATTTAGTGAATCTGCCTTCCTTTTGAGATATTTTGATGTATCCAGACTTATGAAACACCCTGTATATATTTGTTTTTTTAATAATTTCCCCTGTAATTTGTCTATCATCCAAGAAGAAATAAAATTTTATTTTCAAACGACATATCTTTTATAATCTATTACACATACTCTCAGGCTCCTGCTCAGATATATAGAAATTGACAATTTTATTGAAAGATGTTTAACTATTTTTTACCGATAAAGGGAAATGAACTTTATTAAATAAAGTTTATTTCCCTATTATAGCCTTCAGGTGCTTGAATTTAGATCATTATTTTACATATTTGGAATCATTCCACATCTCCCCTGCCCCTCATATTTGTAAGTGAATGAATTATTTTGTTTCTAGGTATCTAATTAAAATCTTTTTATTATTTTTGGTGCAGTCAATAAATGTGGCTTTTCCATATGAATAAAGTCGAATATAGATATATTTGTAATTTAATTGTAAGTCTTTATACGTTCATATGTGTATAAAGAGAGGGAAATCTAACTCAGCTATGTGTTGCAAATTTTTCTACCAACGAAACAGGCATAGAATTTAATAATTGAATAGAAATACAGTTGACTCCCAGAAAACTGCACTCCTATAATCTGCACATAATAATCAATGTAAACAATGAAATTTACAGTAAAAAAAAGATTTCAAGGGGAAAAAAATTTGAGAAAACACTTATTTTAATGGTGATATTTTAGAAATTGATTCTAATGAGATAAGGAAAAGTAATTTTAATTGTCTAGGTCTTGGAAAACACAACATTTGTGTTTGAAAAAAATAATAACTATTCAAAGACTGCAAGAAAAAATTCCTAAACAGCAAGGGAAAAAATTTGCATTTTATTTCTAAATATTGTAATGAAATTTGTAAATTTATAATGAACAAGTCATTGTAATGTTTTTATACTTAAATTTTGTATTTTACTTTATAGGGCAAATTTTAATTTATTAACATAGAAGCACTAATATCAGCCAAAGGAAATGTCACCAAATATTAATGCCTTACATAATGTTACATTTTTTTCCGTTTCCATTATTTTTTTTAATTATATAAGCTGTTAAATATGTATATTAACATTAAATAAAGAAAATAATATCATTAGCATATAACTTATTTTTATTTAGAAAAAATCCCCCGATAACTTGATTTTTATGAGTGTCCACATTAATTTGGCAGCCCACTGTACTTTCCTGTAAACAAGTTTAAATTGGAGCACAGCAGAACCACTTGTTAGCTGATATTCATACAAATTCAATCAGCGTAGTTTTACACATCTATATCACATACCAAAGCTAATCAGCATCAATTTAAGTCAAGGTCCAATCGAATATCAAGTTGAGTTAAATCCTGTACATTGGTTTATGAGATACAGCATCCATAAAATTTTGTTAATACACACGCATTTTCAAAAAATCTGAAGCAATTCCACTCTACTTTCTAAACAGTTGTATACAGTAAAGTAAGCAAAATTGTTAAATAAACAAAAGAGAAAATTGTAATAGGGTGTTTCAGTATTTTTCTCCATATAATATGATGTTCAATTTAATGCTATTGTACTTTAATTAATTTGAGCCCACATATCATAATAATAAGGAATTTTTCATTGTGTCCCTGTAAAAATCTACAAATGCTAAATTCACCAAAATTCATACAGTTTGTGCAACAATGACCTATAATATGTATATAAATTTTCAGCTCCATCAGATTAGACATTGACACTATCACACTTTAAAGTTTGAGCCCATAAGCCATGATGATAAAGAAATTATTGTTGTGTCTCTGTAAAAAGAACTATAAGTGCTAGATTCTCTAAAATTCATACAGTTCGTGTGACAGTGACCTATAACATGCATATAAATTTTCAATTCATTTGAATAACGCGTTTAGATGCTATTATACTTATAATTTGAGCCTAAAGACCATAATGATAAAGAATTTTTCTTTGAATCCTTATAAAATTTTCAGATTCACCAAAATCAATATAGTTTGTGTAACAGTGACCTATAACATGTATATAAATTTTCAGTTTATTTGAATAAGTCGTTTAGACACTATCACACTTTAAATAATTTGAGCCCATAGAGCATAATGATAAAGAATTTTTCTTTGTGTCCCTGTAAAAAAAAACTATAAGTACTAGATTCGCTAAAATCAATAGGGTTCGTGCTACAGTAACTTACAAAATATGTACCAACCCCAGGAGCAGAATTATATCTGATGTTCTGCAACAGGACATCAAAATTTGCAAATGTTCTGCAGGTATTTCGTCCAAATTTGTCAGACCACAGTAAAATGCAAAATAAGCATAAAAATAATACTTATTAGTGAAATATTTATTACACATTTATAATATCAAAACTTTATAATCTAAAACTGAGGAATACACTCAGAATTCGCAATTTTGTCAATGACTTTTGGCATTAATATTGTTACATTAATGTGGATATGTTACCGTTAAAGCTCGAAGCCCGTTAATGTGCAGATTAACTAAAATGACCCATTAAAGTGTGGAATCAAGAGTTTTCCGCATTTTAACTAGGTAATCTGCAGATTAGCAGCTTCTGTGTCGTTAAATTTCAAAATGTTTGTTTCGAGCCTTAGTTTTTTTTTACATTCACTATGATGTCAAACAGTCATGTGATACAGATAAGCGAATGACCTTACACAAACCAAAACTTTCATCCTTTCCGCTCCGCTTCCGCTATGATAATTGGTAAATGCAAAACATGGAGCATCGAAGACATGGTTATTATAGGTTTCTTATTATGACCAACACAAAATTTCAAGTAACAAGTAAGTTATAATTGTTTTAATTTTGATTTTATTTCTTCTCTTTTTTAATTCTGCCAATATAAGTTTGATAAGGGTCTGCACTGCATTTTATTATTGAAATGTAATCTTAATTAAACGCTCTATTTCTTGAAACTTCATTTTGAATTATGAATATTAAAATTTACAACACAGTAATTATTTCCTCCCGAAATAAAACTATTAAAACACAACTTTTTAAAACTAATTTATTTAAAAATTGATTTAAATTACTATTACTTACTGAAAAAAAAAAGTATTAATTTTTAACTCTGAAAAATATGGCATTCAATATTATGGCTTTCTTTAATAAATACTTAATATGAATTTTTTATGCATTTTTTAGCATTTCATTACATTTTGTTGTTGTTGTTGTTTCTTTCAATTTCAAGTTTCCTTTATATATTTTATATATCATGATTTTATTTTTATTTTGTTCGCTTTTTCAGATAATTTCGTTGTAGTTTATCACATAAAATGTGTTAATAAAGTTTTTTTTTTTTTTTTTTTAAATTGTAAAATTAATATATTTGCTAAACTTGTACTTGTTGTTGTAATACGTATACTGCAAAATATAGTTTAATAAAGCATTGGAAAACAGTCATTTTAATTTTCATGCGTTCTAAAAATTATTAAAGCAGTTTTAATTATTTGGAGTACTTCTTAAATAATGCTTCTGAATTGTCTAATTTAATATTTCTTTATCGAATTAAAAATTGGTGCATAACTTAAAAAAAAAAAAAAAAAAAAAAATAGTAATAGCAAGGTAAGTTGTTAATAAAACTTTTTTTTTTTTTTTTTTTATTTAAATGGTTAAATATTTTTATTTTGAAAAGAAATCATTACTGTATTACAATTCTAACATTCATTTATAAAATAGAATTTATTGAAAGCTATTAAAGTTATTATATTTCATATTAAAAATGCATAACATCTTCAAACTTACATTGACAGAATAAAAAAGATGAAATAAATAAAAAAATTAAATATAACTTTAAAAGACATAAAAATTAAAACACATACAGATTAAAATAAGTAAAGAAAAGGAAAGAAAAGTATTTTTTTTTACCCCGAATGAAAAAAACAAATACAACACAGCGTCCTGTGTTAAACAGAGATCTTATTTTCACTTTAACACCAGAGATCTTATTTTCACTTTACCTAGTGCCTATTGGGTAATGTGCATATTATCTAGGTAATTCGCAGATTACCTAGGTAATTTGAGAAATAAAACAATTTTCCTCACTTTAACGGATCGCCCTACTTAATGTGCAGATTACCTAGCTAATCTGCAGATTAACTGATTTCTGCACTTTAGCGGTAACAGATATACTACTTACAAAATGTTTATAAATTTTGTCTATACATTGAAACAATGACTGTAGCCAGCAATTTTCTAGTGTCCTGACAGATTAACAGGTTCGTTGAACATATCTAGGTTATATTAATTTTAGAATGTTAGATATATCATCATCATCCAGTTGGGGGATATATGAAATGTTTTGCAAAAGCCCCAATTGTTCTGCATTGTGCGTCGCGATGTTAAGCATTTTCTGCTCCTGGGGTATCAACTTTCAGCTCATTCAAGCAAAGTGTTTAGACACTAGCGTGTTCACACACACATACATCAAAATTTCAGTCGAATTTTTGACATGATTACAATACTTTCCTTACATAGTACGTTCAGAAAGTAAAAATAATCAGATCTAAAATGCTCCTAAAATCCAATACATTATATATATATATACAGTTATATGTGCTTAAAATTTATAAATCAATACAACCAAGACATAATTAATGTACATTACTTTTATTAAAATAATTATTCTATATAAAGTCACATCCAAAAATACAACCTAAATTACATTGGAATGATATGATAAGCTGCCAAAAGCAAATCTAATAATTTCAAATATAAATTTTGTTCCACTTTTCAGAAAAATCATATTATAATGAACATAATTTTCTTCCTTGATTAAATTCCACCATACACATCTTTATAATAAGCTAATATTTAGTAAATCTATTAGCAAATTCCTATGTAAAAATTACAAGACAGATCTAAATATTTCTATACTAAATATCTCAGGTACTAATAGTCATAACTAGAATAAAATTTTATTTAAAAAATTACAAGTAGTGACTATATTAGATTGTCGTTTAATAAAATAAATCTTTGAGTATTAGTATATTTAATTAAGACTTCAGGAAATATTAGATTTTTTTTCTTTTAAACTTAAGAAAATAATGACAACATAGTTCATAAAAACTTAAAAATTCAAGTTTCAAAAATTTATATGTAGTATATTTAAAAGCAAGTTTAGTTTATTCAATATCTGAAATGCACAGTTCTGTATTAATTTGATATTATGAAAGAATTTCCACGTTAACATGGCACTTGTATTCTGATTTAATGAGTTAGAAAATGCAAATCTATGTTTAATATGTATTAAAAAGTTTCCCAATATTTTGAAAAGGTATTTTATCTAGCTACATGAATATGCAAACTCATTTCTCAATGGATTATGATGCACTACTCTTTATTCAGACTTTTTTTTTTTTTTTTTAAATAACATTTGTCATAAATGTGAAATTTACCAAAATTATTTAGATGGTAGGTAACTTTGTTGACAAACTTTTATTAAGAGTGTATGAAATTTTAAATAATCTAGAGTTTTATATTTTTTCTAAATTCTTTACATGAATGCCGAAAACAAACTTCTATTTAGAATACAGTACCCGCCGCTTATTAAAATTGCATTCGTTCTCAGCCAAAGTGATTTTATTAAGCAGTTAATTTTTATATGCGGCGAACATTCCTGCCCTCAAGAAAAAGGTATTGCATCTGTTAAAATTGAAAATTTTAACACTTTAGAAATTTATTAAATTTTATCAAATCCGTCGGAAAATACTTTGGCTCTCATTTATTTCATTTATTTTCCCCATTTAAAATTTTAAAAGTTCTCTCTTTCAAAATTCATTTCATACTCTGCAAAATTTCAATCAAAATCAATCACGATTTATTTATTTAAAAGATTTCCGCTTTTACTTGAAAATTTGCATTTTCAAAAATAAAATAAAATAAAAACAAATCCAGAAATTCCGTATTAATATGATATCGTAATCGATATTCTGTGCGAAGAATTACCAAGAAAATAATAATAGAGAAATCAATGAAAGTGCAAAAGAATGAATAAAATCAGAAAAACCCAAAATTATCTTGTCAGCAGTCAGTGTTCCGATTTTGCATTTAAAATTATTTTTCTAAGTTTTATTTACATGCAACTCTAATTTCATGAGATTGCTTATTAAATTTCCTTTAATTGAGCCATCGCTCATAAAAATAACTTAAAATTTAATAGTTTTCCTTTCCAAAAATCGTAAGTCCAAAAACACTCTTTTTTATTTACTGTATTCTTAAAATTGGAGGTCGGCCATGTTTGCTTAAAGTTTTCGTACTTTCCCGCGCTTTCAGAGGGGGAAGAGATGTTCTGGAACATTCCCGATAGTTTCAAGCGTCATCTCTGACGTCCCTTTCGCGGGTGCTCATTGGCTGGCTCGGGCTCGCGCGAAAATTGGATGGAGCGCTTTCTCTCTCTTGGATGTAAGCTCTTGAAGGGATTAGAGGTGTTTTTTTCGCCGGTCCACGACAATGTTTTCGGCCATAGCGAGCGAACCGGTGTCGCGGACAGGCCAGTCATCTAATTACATCTGTTTAAATAGTGATCCTATATCTCTGCTGTGAATTTATATATATTTTGGACTAAATTTATTTTAATATTAAGATGGTTTGCCTTTAACACGACGATGGACTTCAAGCGTCATAAAAGCTCTAAGCGAATCCTATCAGATGCAACGAAGATCATCCATAAATATACGACTAATATGGAGATCAGCCATAATTAACCCTCAAATAAAAAAAATTCTACATAATTTTTGAAAAGATGCACTACTGCTTGGAGAGGTTCCAAGGAAAAGGAATTAGGGTGCCAGTGTGAACTGGGATAGTGGAAAATGATCTAAAGAAAAAATAAACGATCCTCTACTCTTCATTTTGAAATATCGATCTTTCTAAGTCAAAGGAAAAGCTCTACAAATGAGTGATTTTGAGTGATATATGCTACTACATATGTGGAAATACACGTGAGGTGAAAAGGTGCTAAAAATAAAATAAATCGATCTTGTAATGCTAGAGATATCGTTTAACTATACAAGTTGAAACAATGTCAAATGATCGTCCTTCCGATCCGATATCGTTGCTGTTAAATCACTACTCGATATATGTTATTTCTTACAATGAGAAAGACTAGAGCTTCTAAAATGTACACCTTTTAAATTGTTCATTTTGACGCAATACCTTGATTTAAATCAATTTGTAGGGGTACCGGTACCTACTTTCTTATATTACTGAAGCTGTTTTTATTAATTAATACTGAAATAAAGAAAATGTGTGTTCAAGTACAGGAATTGGTGTTTTATTTATTTTTTTATTGTGCAATTGGATTAAATAATTTTACTTTACAGCTACCTTTCTCCTACTTGGGGTAAGTTAAGAATAATTTCATTTTATTTTAATGGAATTTATCTTTTATCTCAATTTTAATAATTTTAATTGTTGGGCATTTTAAATTTAATTGGTGAGCGCGGCACTTCATATTTGTAACACTATACATTCGGCCATCCACTAAACTTTATTAATTATCATTATTTATTTACTATATTTTATATTTTAACTTCCAAAATTCAAAAAATCAAATCTTAAATTTTCTCTTGTAACAGCATCCCTGAATTTGGAAAAGAAATTTCAAAATGTAGCAAATAATGTAATTAATAAACATTATTAATTAATTTTTGGCAGATAGTTATTTGTTCCTTCAAAATGATTAGATTAAACACATCTCTAGTTCTGATGCGCTTTTCTTTTAAATTTAAAATATTTCCATTTAAACCTCTTGCTTCTTAGTTATTTCAAAATAAGAACTAAAAATTGTCTTTTAACAACAACAACAAAAAAAAAAACTTATTTGCAAATTAAATTGAATTTTTAACTTATTATCACACTTTAAAGAATAATTTTCTTGAAATTGTTACTAATACAAGTGATAGGGTTTGCTTAATTTGCAACTATGATGCAAACGTAAAATTTTTTGACACAGAGTAGAAATAATGGAGGGATTGCTGTGTTTTATTTTCTTTTTTATTTAAAAAAAAAAAAAATCACAGTGTAAATAAAAATTTGTTTAGTGTGCATAAATGACATTTTTGCTGCTGCAGCGATTTTTTTTTTTTTTTTTTTTTTTTTTATTTAGTTTATTAAACGGTGGTTTTAAAAGCAGTTCACATTGATTTGACTCTGGTCCTTGTAATTTGATCAGATTAAGCGGCTGATTTTATTAACCAGTGAATTTATTAAGTGGTGGTTACTGTATATGTAATTTTAAATAAATACAGAGTTTTACTTGAAATATAATAATATTTTTAAATTTTTCAAGTGAATATATACACAGTAAAACACCGTTTATATGTCTTTTATATTTTTACATCTTTTTAGAAGTCTTGAATCATTTTTATTTATTATAATTCCAAAATTCTTCATTTATAAGCCCCTCCGTATCAGTTATATGTCTTTTCTACTTTTCTAAAATCCGTAAAATTTCTCAACCGTTCATTATTCACAAAATTTCCCATTAAATTATTATTTTTCCATTCTAAATAAGGGGGGACTTTACTTAGATGGAGTTACACAAGGATACCTGTGTAAAAAATACTGATTGTTCCAAGGCCACTCACTGTTCATGATTATTTCCTCATCTGTAATATTTAACTGTTTCTCTGTTGAAAAGAGAAGTTTGGAAGAGTAATATTTGACAAACAACAAAACAACAGTTTTGGTTAAAAAAGGCAATTTTAATGTTGCCACTAATTTTTTAGTAGTAGGAGTATTGAGTTACCATCTTATAAATACAAAATGAAAATCTGATTCTACTATTAAAAAAAAAAAAAAATCTTTACCACAGCATTTTCACATAAATTTTACTCTTTTATTTGTATTATACGTCTTTTTATTAATGTGTCCTAAGTCAGTACCTCAAAAGATGTATAAATGGTGCTTTACTGTATGTTTTACTTTTTAACCCTTTAATGTTCACTACTTAATTTATTTAAAAAATTACTAAAAAATTTTAAAAATGGCTTTTAGACACATAGCTGATCATAAATATTTAAAAAATAAAAAAATAGCATTATTCCTTTTCAAAACATTTTTGGTTTGAAACATCTATAAGTTAACCTTATTAAATTCAAATAATATTTAGTTTAATAAATAAAACACTTTGTAAGTAAACATTATCAACTAAAAAAACTCGTAAAAATTGTTTCAGGTGAAAATAATAGTCCAGCTCTTCATTAAATGAAAAAAACTAGACATGAGTGCATCATCAAACCGGCAATTCACACTCGCGCAGCACACTAAGAAACTTCAAGTGATTTATGCATTTAGCTTCCTTTGAAGCATTATTAGTTAAATTTTACGAATAGTACTGCTATCTACCGAACAGAAAAGGAACAAGTTTAAAATCTGATTAAAACAAGAGGGAAATGTTAAAAAACTGCTGTATAAAAATTGTTAAATTATGTCAAATGTTTGGTTTCACTGTGAAACCAATGAACGTTAAAGGGTTAATGCTTCTTACAAAACAAGACTTGATGAAAATAATTTGGATTTATACATCAATCAATAATTAGAACATTATGCAGGGCATCCAAAATTTATTCACCAGATAAAGATATATTTTAAATAATACAGAATAAGAAATAAGGAAAAAATACTAACTGAATTTTTTTTAGCAATCCAGAGCATTTTATACTAATATACTTCAACATGAGCAGCATTAGTTGTTCTGAGAATATCAAGACCAGAGAATGCACATTGCTTTATCACGTGTATAATGTACATTTGTCAGTAAACAAACAAGTTCCTTGTTGCCATTTGTAAAAAAATTAGAACATATGAAAGCTAAGGAATATCCTTATTAGACCCGAGAAAAAACTAAACGTTATTTTATTTATTTTTTTTTTAATTTAATATCAACATTAAAAGCAAAAAAAGAGAAAAAAATACTTTCTAAAATATTTAACTAGCTTAAATTAAGGTAATTTTGTTTGAAATTACCTACCGTAATTACTAACAAAATATTTTTGACAGAATACAATCTAAAATTCTTAAAATTACCTCTAATATAATAATTATACATATCTTAATATAAAATAAAGTCTACAATATTCAAATTTCATTTTTTTTTTTTTTATAAAAAATTATAAAGATATATTTTCTTTATTTTCCTCTTTGTTGACGAGTCGGCATTTTTTGCCTTTACGCATAAAGTTGATCACTTCCCGATATAGTACTGCAGTCTCTTGAAAAACTATTAAAACATTTTTTTCCCAAATGAGTATCGTAGATTTGAATACTGGTAAACATAATCTTTTCATTTTACACATTTTTTATGAAAGCACCTAATTGGGTACCAAGGGATCTAAGAGGTTAAATCAATATAAACTATTTCCTCTTACTTTGTAAAATTATACTTCAAATTAAGTTTGTATCGAGTGACACACAGTATATCATGATTTGTAATTACCCCCCCCCCCCCCCCCAAAAAAAAAAAAAAACCTAATAGTGCAAATAAATATGCATACATAGTTTATATCCATTTTCCATCTTTATTCTCTACTATGGTTCAAAGACTGTTCATTTTAAACTTAAAAAAGCAGTTACTTCTATAAGTATCAATAAATTTAATATTAATTCATATGCAATTGCAAAAACACAGTGTAGTAATTAATTAAACAGAAAATTATTGAAAAATGCTTTTGATTTGAACAACAGTTATATTGTTAATGCAACTGAAAGTTACTATGATCATATTGTTCATATAACTACCTCATTTATATATGACATCTTAAGCTTTAAGTCAAATCACTGATATCAGTTTGAAATCCATAAAAAATTAAACATGATATGAAAATGTTGAATCTACTATGTTATCAATCATGTTGCTTATGTTCTAATTTCTAAACAAATCAATGTTTTGTAATTTGTCCAACTCCTTAAATCAAGTAACAGCACGAGTAGTGTCCAACTGTTCTGAAATTTCAGTTTGACAAACTTGTTGAATCTGTTTTAAAATGATTAAACATAATGTTACGTCTGGATAAAATATTTCAATAAAAATGCAAGTTAAAAACCACAGACAGGTTTTTATAATATTATGGAATTAAACTTAGTACATATCTATGTTCATTTTAAGTAAATTGGAGTGTAATTTTATATAAAAATATCAACCTTTACACTCCTATTTACTTAAGATGAATATTCACAGTTGATGAATTCATGAATAAAAAATTTCTATATCTATGTTTTTAATTAAAAATCTATCTGTGGTTTTAACTTGTGTTTTTGTTGAAATTGTTTTTTTTTTTTTTTTTTTTTTTTTTAATTACAATATTTGATTTTTTAATATGGTTTTCATTTATCTTTAATCTTTTATTCAGATTAAGAAATAAATACTCTGTAGTAAAAATTTTTAATATAGTAGGAACAGCTTTTTAGTATGAATTATCATTTAAATACTATATATATGTTATTTTTCTACAACTACATAAACTCTGGCATGCAGATTAGTATTTTCTAATTCTAGCACACAATTTATAAATATTATCCTATATAAATCAAATTAAATATTCTTAGACATAAAATAGAAAAATATCTATGACTTCACTTTTCTCATTTAAGAAATATATACACTGCTCTCACAAGACTAGAAATGTAAAACGTTCCTTTTTTAAAACACATGGAATTAATAGGAAAGAAAATTTTTTCAGATGGAAAAGCATAAAACAAATTATTTAAAATATATTATGAAATAGAAGAATGACAACAAATTCTTTAAAAATAGAGATATAGTAAAATTGAGCAATTTTGAACCAATGAACAAGAAAGAAAGATGTCTAAAAATTTACATTAAATACAAGACAGTAAGGCACAAGGATGATAATACTAAATGCATTAGAAAATGATATCAATAGTAATCAATGGAAATATTTCTTTATAAAAGAGTATTAAATATCTCTATCAAATTTAACACAGTTTGAAAAAATGTTATATGATATTGACACAGCCAAAAAGTGTAAACTTTTAAACAGTAAAATTACAATATCTTATACAATACTAATAAATATATATATTTTTTAATTAGTTTAGTAAACAGTATACATTCAATACTTTCTGACAAACTTTAAACCACTATATTTTCCCAAATAAACAACAATTTTAAAACACTATAGCAAATGAATTTATCACAAACGTAATTTATATCACAATTTTTTATTAAACAAAATAATAAAACCAACACACATTAAAAAAAAAAAGGAATGCAGGAAAGAAGTATTGAATTTTCTACAAATATAAAATTAAAAGAAAGGCAATATTTAGTTTTAAAAATAGCAAATTAAGTTCCATTCAGATTATCTTCTCATTTACAGTATTAAAAAGATGGTATTAATAACTACTTTAAAGAAAACTAATAATAATAAAAACTATTATTATTTGTTATTAACCTAACATGCAAAAAATCTTTGAAAAGAAAATACTTGCAAAAAAATTTTCATTTTTTCCCTATGTCTTTTATCAATGATAAAAAACAGCTATTGATAATCATAATCTTCATTCATAAACATACAAAATTTTCAGGCATCTAATTCAAGTACTTTAACAATATTTTCGTATAGAAGTACATAATTTTATAAGAAATACTGCCATCAATGGTGTTTTAAACAAATTTTATGAATGTGACAGGTTACTTCTTCACACACCATAAAATTAAAGACAGCACAACTGGTTTCGAAAGCATGTGGCCTTTCTTCATCAGGTGCAAAAAACATATACTACTGCCTCTTTTTGCACCTGATGAAGAAAGTCCACGTCCTTTCGAAGCCGGTTGTGCTGTCTTTAATTTTATGGTGTGTGAAGAAGTTTTAAAATTTAAATATTGAGTATACACCAGATTTTATTTAGTTTTGTGACAGGTTACATTCTGAAGAATGAAATTTTATTCTTAAAGCATTAAATTTGCAGATATAATCAATTTATAAATTAGAGAACTGAACATTGCTTCTTTTTTTCGATAAATGCTAAGAAATTTTCAAAAAACAAAATTAAATCTCAAATTTTGATCAATTTTCAAAGGAACAGATTTTATCTCATTGGTGAACAGATTTTCTCTTTCCCAAGCAGCAATCTATTTTAGCTTAAGATAACATTCTTTCTTATTTAGGAGGCATGCATAAAAATTGCATGCATACATAACTTAAAAAAATATATACACAAAAATGTAAAAAATAAATAAATAAAAATGCAGCAGTGCTGCTTTATTATTATTATTTAAAACAAACTTGGCTATGGTAATTCTGTGTTGCTATGTTGAATAAGTAATGACAATCATCAGTGTTCGAATTCTTTGGTAGTCCACTAATCTTAGACCACAAAAAATAAAAAAATAAATAAATCGATTGGACCAGCAAAGAGTATATAGATATATATTCTTATATATACTCTACAAAATTCACAGTTCATCCTAAAGATATACCTTTCATCCACATTACATCCTAAAGATGTCTATTTCATCCTCAAGATGTCCTAGAAAGAAGATGTGTTTGTAGGGTAGATAATAGATGGTGTATGGCACCAACAGACAAAGTTTGATTTCTTTTGATTTCTCTGGTTGGATATTTTATTTAAAATAATAGATATATGTATTTATGTAATTCTATAAAGGTTTATATCTAATTTGTTAAAAAGACTGATGATAATAAAAATAATCAGGGGGGGGGGGGGAGAGTCCTTATTTTTGTAAATTAAATGTGTTATATAAATATGAAAAACACCCAGCTATAACCAAATATTGATTTCATTATTATTATTTAACTATCATTCTTTCCATAAAAAATTATTTAGGAAATTGCACCAGAAAGTGTTTTAACTTCTTGAATACCAGCTATGACTGGCCACATTTTGTTAAAAAACTATATGCTGAAAGTGTAGAATTTAAAAAACTTCATTTTTGAATGATATACCCTTATAATATCAAGCAACAAAAATTCTATAGGATAACATGAAACAAAAGCTAATTTTCAATCTCTGAAAGTACATTTAAAATTATTTTACTTGTTAAAAAAAAAAAAAAAAAAAAAACTTTGTAAACTAAAATCAAAGGGTAATACTAAAAAATCACAATTCAAATTATTTCATTTGTTAATGAGATATCATTATAATACAAAGCAACAAAACACCCATAGGATAACATGGGAAAAAGAAAGCAGGGTTCATACTCAAATGTGATGAAAAAAAATCACTGAGTTTTCCAGATCATTTTTAAAAAATTATCAGTAATACATTATATAACTAGACAGGTGGTAGCCCCTGAATCATTTTAACATGTTGAGCACCAAGCAAATTCTTAAAATCCATTAAAATTGCATAATGATTCCTCCTGTAATAAATAAAAATTAAGCAAGTTTTTAATAATTTTTCAATCATTAAATGTAATATATTTAGTTTTATATCCGCTACCGATGGTTGACGCAGCTTTATATCATATTTGACACTATCAGCCACCAATGGCTGACATGGCGCTCGACGTTTTAATTTTTTATTGATACTGCTTTTACTTTCGGGGTAAAACTTTCGCTGAAATGTTTGAAGTATAACATGTTCTGCACACTCCTAAAGTTTCAAGATTATTCCTTCAGTACTTAGAGATATATGACAAAACGTCTATAATCTAGAATGGCTGACATGGCGCTCAACGTGTTAACCTGATATTAAGTTTCTAACATCTATTCCCTTTAAAATAAGATATGATAAGTTAATTATTAGAGACATTTTTTTAAATACTTTTTGCAAAATTATTAGAGATTGTATGATGGTATATTACTATCCATCATAGTTGCATGAGTTTTTGCAATTTTTCACAGTACTATATAAATTAAATTTAGCAAAACAAAAAGTTTTTTTTTTTTTTTTTTTTTTTTTGCCCAAATCAATTTTTTCGGAATTTTAATGAAAATTTTCATTTTCCATAAGATTTCCCTGAAATCTGGAACCCAAAACCTAATTCCCTGAGTAATCCACCTTTTCAGGTTTTCCCTAAGGCCTATATGAACCCTGGAAAGGGAGAATGTGGCTGATATGCAGCCTTAAGAGCATTTTTTTTATTTTCCTCTCACTTGAAATTAGATTGAACTCTCCTACTTCTTTTAATTTTGCTCTTTATTTTCTACTTTTTCAGTTTTTATCAGAGATAAACAGACATAGGGAAGTTTTTTTCCGTATCACACACACATTGAAGATGTTTTTGAAAATATGTAAATATTCATATTTGGAAAATTATTACCCTACGTATGCTTTTAGAATTTAATTCTTATTTTCAAATTATTGGATTTTACAGATTGTAGTATCCATAAAATAAAATTTACATTCATTTAGTCAGTTTGAATATAAAACAACCATGATCTTATAATGATTGAATATATTATCAGAAAACAAAATGTTAAAAAAATAAGCCTTTTGTGAATTGTCACTAGGCAATATTAAAAACACATGAATTAATGTATTAAATGTTAACTTTATGAATTATTCAGTTTATTAACTTAAAAACACACAATACAAATAAAACAAATACACTCAAAACTTATTTATTTTGCTTATATGTTAATAAATAGTTCTTAATATGGTAATGCAAAAATATAGATAAGGTTAGGATAAATATGTTCATAATAAATAAGTAAAAGTACCAAATATATAAATAACTTTTTCTATTGATTCTATAGGAAACTGATATTTCTTTAATATTTATTAGTTCATTACTGTCTATAAATAAGCAGTGAAATATCCACCTGAAAACAGCAGCATAAAAAATAAAAAGATTAACTTTAAAGTAATTTTAATTAATCATATAATTGATTAATCTAATAAGTGCCATATCTCAACAAAATATATTTAATTAGAATAATAAAAGTTTGTGTTTTTTTAATAAATGCATCTAAATGGTATAGGGACAAAAGTTGTGTGGACACCTTAGTTAAAAAAAAAAAAAAAAAAATGAGCAGGAAGAGCACAGATCTTGTAAACTTAAGTAAAATTTTCCGACTATAATTTTTATATTAAAACTCTTGAGTAAATCCTTTCTCTGAAAGTTTTTATTGAATTAAAGTTTGCATGATAATTATCTTAAAATCACACAATATGAAGGACTTTTTTTCCTATCTTGATTGAGGAGGGATCTTGAAATCTATCATATTCGTTTTATGAGATCATAAATTTTGCAAGGTGGTACTTTTTTTTTTTTTTTTTTTAAATCCAAAACTCTTTTTATATCCTCCAGGAAATGGGTCAATATTTTTTAAAATTCATGATGATCTTAAAAGGTAGAATTTTATTTGATCTAGAATATCTGGATTATACAAATAAAATCTGAAGGTTATTTTTAAATTATGGCTTAACAAAAATGTCTCACACTCACAAACACAGAATGTGACTACTAAAATTAGAAATTAGCTGAAAAAATTTGCTAACATGGTTGAGTGGTTGAACAGTGATAATGTCACTGATAATAAATTGACTACCCTAAACAGCTGTAAATATAGTTTTTATTTACATTAAAAATTTTCAGGATTTTTAACATAAAAAAATTATTTAATATAGCTGTAATAACTTTTATATCCACATAAAACCTTATTAAAATTCCATGGCAAGAGAAAAACAAATTTTTCAAACAAATATAGAATATGACTTTTTACGTATGTACATTAATCATACATTAAAAAAAAAAAAAAAAAAAAAGTGACAGTAGCTAATTATCAGTTTCAAACGTGCACAAAACCAACTGATTAACTTTCTTAAATTTATTTCGAAAAAATTTTCCTACTTGAAAAATCTATTCTACAATTTTCTGCTTGTTTACACATTTGGTATAGATATGAAATATAAATATTTAATTTAACTGAGGAAAAAGAAACAGATTCATCAAGTCCGGTAATAAAGTCTAAAAATAATTACATATGTGAGAAATAATGAGCACTTCTATTGCTTTATTACATCTAGAATTGATCATCATTGATAATTATCTGGAGATGGGAAAGTGTGTGTGTGTGTGGGGGGGGGGGATAATTACATGAGTAAGAAATATGAAACTCTTTCAATTCTACTTCTAGAATCTAACAAAGCAAATTTAAAATAAATATTGTTATTTATGTTGTAGATAGAAAAAGAATGGGAAACAAAAGGCTTCTGCAGAACATCTGATTGTCGATCGCTACTTGGAGATAAGAAAAGGGGGGGAGGGACAAAAAAATAATTAGATGAGCAGGAAATATTTAACATTTCCATTTCTTTATAGGTTCTAGAATCTTATACAACAAGTTTAAAATGAATACTGACATTTATGTTGTGGATGGGGATAGATTCAGAATTAGGAGGCTTTCGTAGAGAATTTGATCGTCGATCGTTATTGATTTTTTTTTTTTTTTTTTTTTTAACGAATGATATGAGATTTTTTTTAAAGATGGAAGAAATTAATTTGCAGAATTCTGCAGATTTGAAAAAAAATAAAAATAAAAATAAATCGCGGATTTCCGTGAATTTGCAGAAAACTCACATGCCTGAAACAGTATAGATATTACAGTATCAGTTTGACAATTTATTTGATAAGGGAACTACAGCCAAATGTAAAATACAGAAAATTTAAAAATCTCAATAGGAATTCCCAGTATAGTTTCCCCCTCATACCTAGTTAAAAATAAATAAAGAAAGGATAATCCACAGCAGCTTTTGTACCTTAAAATATTAGAGGTTACAAAATACTATCTGCATATTATATTAAGCTAAAAATTACAGTAGTTTAAATTTTCTTTTATAAATACTTTAAAACCAGTTTTTAATATTTATTTTTCTTAAATGGCACTTTTATTAGCAGCTCAATCATACAATTACTTTTTTTTATTTATCTAATCTCCAACCCTCTCCATTAAAATTATACTTGTGCACATTTATTTATTGTTATATGTTAAAAATTATATTTATTACAAGAACTATTTAAAATTCAAAGTTTTCCGTTTTTTTATTTTAAGATTCAAAATTAATTATTTAATAAACTTTTTACTGAATAATAAAAGCTTTAAAAGGTATAAGAGAAAAAGGAAAAATAACTTTTTAAAAGTTAAAAACAATCTTTTATGTTTTTATTCATATATATTATGATTTTTACATTCCATTACAAATAAAACTTTGAAAACAGAAAACAATAACAATCATTGTTTTGTAGGAAATATTTTTAAAGGAATAGTACATTTCACATTAAAAAATTTAACAATAACATTTTTAATTAACATTTTAAATAAACAACAAACACTAAAAATAATTTTTAGAATAAAAAACATTATTTACAGCGTATATATCTATACAAGTACGTCTAATTATATTTGTAGTAGATAAAATAAAATCTATTTCAAAATGTACATATCTATTAATAAGTTAAAAGCTAAATAAAAATTAGCATGTCTAAACACAAGCCATAAAATGAGGGAGAGAAAAAGTCAACTATCACATTTTAATAAAAAAAATGGAATGTTAGATGTTCAAATACTAAATCACAAACTAATGAATTCTAAATCCAGAATAATTATCTATCTTCAGCTTCCAAATCTTTGCAGTATGATCACTAAAAGGAAGAAAATAAATGTGTATTTACAAGAGTTATGAAAACTAAATTGTAATCAAACATAATTTATTTAGATGAACATAAAAAATAACCACTGATGAAATTAATAATTTAATTGGGTAATTCATATAAATTATACTGATGCTATGATTTTATTACCTGACTTCCCAACCCCCACCAGTAGTCGAGAGGTTCTACTCTCAGAAAGGAATATGGGCTAGGAATTAAACAATCTATTTGCCACTGGCGAGTAGAACTTTTGATATGGCAAGTGAAATTTTAGGTGTATGAAAAATGTATTAAAAAAAAAAAAAAAATAATAATAATATTTATTTATTTATTCTTTTACCAAAATTCTTGTTTCTTACATTCCATGCAGAAGTAAACATAATACTGAGTTTGTTTCTTTCAATCCTAATGAACTAAGTAAAAGGAGACATAGCATTTTGTAAAGGCAATTATTCAGTGAGTGTGACTTACTACCATTTATGTATAAAGTGAAATTAAAATCAATTAAAAAATATATATGAAAGGATAAAGAGAGGTAAGATTATTATTTTAAATTAATAGTGAGTAATAACTTAAAGAAAATCCCATTAAAAGTTCTTAACTTGAAATTAATTCTAAAGTTTCCCCTGTAAAGTACATTTTATTACAATGCACAATCATAACGCTAAAGTCAGAAAATTGGACGAATATTAGAATAAAAAAGTGCTGAATAAACGCAACTCTCAGTTTCTTGTGGTTAAGTGATGCACATTAATTAATCCTGGAAATCTGGGCCTAAGATAAACTGTCAATCATTAAGTTAATGGCCGAGGATTAGACAAAGGAGGAGTGAGGATTCGCGCCAAAAATTCCGATATTTAAGAGAAAACGCACAGGGATTGGAGCCTCTCTTAGTGTGTGCTCTTGCCTAGTAAAATCACGTCAAAATTACGGCTCTGGGAGGTGACGCGATGTAATTGCGGCTGCCTTTGTCCTCGGGTACGACGAAATCGGTTCCACCTGCTCAGACCCAACTCCTGGACCATAACCTATAAGATGTTCCAGATGTGCCAATAAACGACTATCTCAAATCCCTGGACTCGTTAATGAGTGAAAGCCTCTCTTCATTTGAGATATTATGTGACATAGAGAAAAGCATTCATCACATATATATTTAGTACATCATCAAAAACTTAATTTTAATGTTACTTTTACAGAAATGTTTGATTTTATAATCATTATATAATAACAGGCTAAACATTAAGATGCTTTAAAGTTTTTTCTTTTCTTCTTTTAATGAATTTATAGCACAGTAGCAAGTGTTGTAGATAGTTTTAAGGATTGTAGATTAATTTAAAAGTTCAAAAAGGAATTCTGGGCTATTAACACTAGAAAGATTGACTGAGGTGTCTATGAGGTTTTAGAGGCCCTGCAAGTCGAATGGGGATACTTTCGAAAGTGTAAAGTTATTAGGAGGGCCGGGGAGAGGGGGGGGGGGGGGACAAAAAAATAAAAATAGAGTTAGATCGTTCAAAATTGGTATATAGAGGTTTCTGATACTTACAAATTGACTGCAGATATTTTCAAATTAGTAAAATTATTAGGAGAGGCGGTAAGGGGGGAGCTGTGGGCAAAAACAAATAGAAATACAGCTAGGCCATTCAAAATTGGTACAGATAGGTGTCTTAGAGGCCTGCAAGTCGAATGGGGATATTTTCAAAAGCGTAAAGTTATTAGAAGGGCCGGGGAGGGGGGGAGGAGGGGGGGGCAGAGGGGCAAAAAAAAAAAAAATAAATAAATAAAGTTAGATCATTCAAAATTGGTGCATGGAGGTTTTCGATACCTACAAATCGATTGCGGATATTTTTGAATTTTTAAAATTATTGGGAGGGGGGTGGGAGCGGAGGGGCAAAAAAATAAAGATAGAGATAGATCGTTCAAAACTGGTACATAGAGGTTTTTGATACTTACAAATCGATTGCGGATATTTTCGAATTTGTAAAATTATTAGGATAGATGGAAGGGGGGGGGGCGAATAATAGAAATAAGAGTTAGAGCATTTTGGGAAGTTTTCTGAAGGCAGTGAGAACCCGGTGCGACATTTTTCCTAATCAGATTTTGTTTCTCTTTTTTTTTCACGTGATAAAAAATAATGCAATTTTGAGAATTCAGTAATTATAGTGATTCATTTAAAAATAGGGACCAGCGAAGCGGGCGTTGCCTGCTAGTCAACAAATAAAATGAAATAATTTTCATATGTATTTTTGCACTTACCTAGAAGCAGTAAAGACAAGGGAACTATTTGAAGCAATGCCATTGATAGAAGAAGAATGGGCTAATATCTGTGTTAACAAACGACATCTATCCATAGACCACAGTTTCAATGTTCCCGAGCGACAACCACTAATAAATTGATTTCCTCCTTGTAGAACATTAAGAGCACAGATCCAATCTGAATGAGCCTGATACTGTGACTAAAAAAGATATTTAAACCTCTGAACAATATATACTTTCATATCACTTAAACATTATAAACTAGAAACATGTTCAATTTTTTAAAAAATATATAAATTCAAAATCCTAATTATCTATCATTACATGTTATCTGATACTACTTAATCAAAGTAGACAACTTTTAATTTTTTTTTTTTTTTTTTTTTAAACCACCACAAACAATGGGATAATGATAATTAGGGATATAATTTTAAGAATGTATAACTTATTTGAAAATTTTTAATTTCAGTAATATTTAAAATTTGGAAAAAATGCTGATATTTTCCTACAAGTATCTTTTTACTATCAGAAAAAAAAAAAAAAAAAAAAAAAAAAAAAGAATAAAATAAAATCAGCTGAATTGGTTTTATGGTTTAAGCAAAAATTTGTCCAAGTCTCCAAGAATTTGTTTTACAGAACAGCCAAAAAACTGCCACACATAGTTTTCAAACTATCTTTAGTCATTTCTAGTCATCAGAAAACTGTTTTATTTATAACAAATTAACCAGAGAAACCTAAAGAATTTTTTAAGCTAATACATTTTCCTTTTAAAAATTCGATGTTTTACTCCCCTTAACACTTGCTTTGACAAATTTCATAAATAATTTTTGAAGCGAGTTTAACAGAACCAAACAAAGCTCATATACTAAAGAAGCTTGAGCTTGCAGAACTACATTCACTTCATCAAAAGCTTTATTAATTTCTTTAGATGAAGAGATTGTTGTTTTAATTTCACTCCAATGGGTTGCTTGTTGTGTCATAGTTGAAAAATGGCACATTTTTTCAAATTAATTCATTTTACAAAAATTAAAGATATTAAAAAAAAAAAAAAAAGGGTAAAATGTGGGAGATTAAATAAAGCAGCAAGTGCCTCCTGCGAAATTAAGTAGATATGGCAACTATGCAATAATATTAGAATATATCATTATTAGTACATTTTATGTTTCTAATTTAAAAATAAAAAACAAAAAATTATTGTTTATATAATATGACTTAATATTCAGATAATGTGATCCTTAAATTTTTGCTAAAATTAAGTTCAATAAATAGTTGAAATGTAAATACTCACACATTCTATACATTTGGCATTCAGGTCCCATTTTCTTATTGACATATCTCTTGATCCAGAAATCAAATAATTGTCATATATAGCTAAGGCTTGAACACTGTCATAATGAGGTGGTGACAAACTGAATTTTGGTTCATGAATGCCACATTCATCTTCATGAATTTGAAAGACCTACATGCAAAATATTATATATATATGTGTGTGTGTGTATCGACAAAACTTTAAAATTTCAACAATTAGCAAGAAGAGAAACATAAACAAATAATTAAAATGTGGAATTTTTCCTTAGACTTAATTAAGAATGAATTTGATAAGAGTTTTATAAGTGAGAATAGGAGAATTATAATATTTCAAAAGAAAATAATTAATTATATATATAGTATTATATATGATAAACTTGAAACTCTGGGAATGTACTATGCATTTCTTTTCTATACTTTAATGCAAAAATAAGTTTATCTTCTGTAACGCTGATGTTACAATTAAAAATAAATATGTATCACTTTAAAATAAATCGTAGAAGGCAGAAGGGATGCTTAATAATTTACTTTGATATTTTTAAAACTCAATATAGGTAAATTCAATTAAAAACAGAACTTAAATTGTTCTATTTTACATATGCATATATTTCTCAGTACATTACAGATGTTTTTAGTACTTTTTATTATTAAATATGTTAATTTTATATCTTTGTTTTGGGTTTTTTGCAGGTGGCTCAAACAAATTTTAATAAAAATTTAGGGTTAAAGATTTTTTTAGATGAAATACAAAACTGACTTAACCTTATCTTTAGCCTGAAGTAAAACCTGGTTTTCTATTCCTAGATAGGCAAGGATTAATTTTTATTTTCAGAAAATTATTCAGTTTTAAGTTAAGATGACAGATATTTGTCTGAGTGGCAGCAAAGACTAATACACAGTGTTTTTAATTTGGTCTAAGGAAGGATTAAAGTGATTTCAATTTTTTTTTTTTTAAATTTTTTTTTTAAGTTTTTATTTATAAAGTGATATAATGAATAGTCATTCAATTCTTTTGAAAATTCATTTAAATATAGTGACCAGCGAAGCGGGCGTAGCCTACTTGTTAGAACACAAAGGAAATACAATAAGAATATAAATAAGTTATGTGCAAGTACTTAATATTTTTAAATAATATAAAATATTTTATCATAGGTTATAGTTAAAAGATCATTAAATTTATGAGTAAGCTACAGTGAAAAATGCTTAACACGAAACTAAGGGCTCCGAAATATGTTTTCGTGTTAAAAGAATTTCGTATAAAAAGATTCGTAGAAAAAGTACAAAATTCGCCAATGTTTTCCATGTCATCAATTTTTATTTCCATTTCCGGTAAAACTACTACTAACTTGCATCCATTAGGATAAAAATCAAGTAAAAATATTATTGTTTTTTGGAAAAAAAATTCAGATATCTTTTACTGAAGTGCCTTTTTCAGCACCATATTGTTCAAAAATTGATTGAGATCATCCATTGTTTTATTCATCTCTCAATTCAAATGCGCATCTAAGTAACTGCAGATACTCATTACTTTCTTCATTTCTGAAGCAGAGGGGACAGGAACTACATCGTTGATTCAGTTGTCAGATTCGTCATCAAAATTTACATAAGTGTAATCATATTTTAATTATGAACAATGTCAAAAATCTCATTATCGGTGCTGTACACACATGATCATCGAAGGGAAAATATCGTAGCATAGTTGCCAACATTATAATTTATTCCGGAGCATTTTTATCCCCGCCTTTAATCCGCACCACATTATTTACAGACTATTTTCCTTCAATATGTAACTACGATTAAATAAGGAAATATTACTCTTAGGAAAAATTTGGTATGGAAATAAAGGCAGAGTTAAAAAAGCTCCATAATAAATTAAAATGTTGGCATCTCTGTTGTAGCAAACATGTCACTGAAGATCGAAAGCGAGTTTTTTTCGTGTTAAACGATTTTTGTTTTGTGTTAAAAGAAACAAAAATGTATTAAATAGCATAGTACATTCTCCGGACCTCTATATCATTTCGTGGTAACCAATTTTTCATGTTAAGCGTTTTCGTGTTAAACGTATTTCACTGTAATTTTATTTTTGATCACATACAATTTTGCTCTAACGTTTACAAATATAGTTTGCTAGCAGGCAACGCCCGCTTCGCTGGTCCCTATTTTTAAATGAATCATTATAATTACTGAATTATCAAAATTGCATTAATTTTTATCACATTAAAAAAAAAAAAAAAATCTGATTAGAAAAAATGTCGCACCGGGTTCTCACTGCATTCAGAAAAAATTCCCAAAATGCTCTAACTCTTATTTCTATTATTTTCCCCCTTCCCCCCCCCCCCCCCCCCCCCCATCTATCCTAATAATTTTACAAATTCGAAAATATCTGCAACCGATTTGTAAGTATCAAAAACCTCTATGCACCAGTTTTGAACGATCTATCTCTATTTTTATTTTTTTGCCCCTCCACTCCCCTCCCCTTCCCGCACCTCCCAATAATTTTAAAAATTCAAAAATATCCACAATCGATTTGTAGGTATCGAAAACCTCTATGTACCAATTTTGAATGATCTAACTCTATTTTATATTTTTTGCCCCTCTGCCCCGCCCTTCCCAGCCCTCCTAATAAACTTTACACTTTCGAAAATATCCCCATTCGACTTGCAGGCCTCTAAAACGTATCTGTACCAATTTTGAACAGCCTAACTGTATTTCTATTTGTTTTTGCCCCATAGCAAAATCGCTTCTTAGTGGATGCCTACGTCACAGAAAGAACATTGTCACAAAATTTCATGCTTCTAGGTCCAGGGGTTTGGTCTGGGCGAGGATGAATCACCCCCTCACTCACTCACTCACTCAGGAAGAACGATTATATATATATATAGGTAATATAAAGAATTTTTAATGGCAAATTTTATTATTTACAACAGCAACTTATTATGGAAATATTTCATTTACCTATGTATAATTCATTCAATTTTAAAATGACAGCAATATGAAGTCAAATTTAGTATTGCAATATTGGATGGTTGCCATTGAAAACATATAATGCAACTAAATGGCACAGCTTTAGCATGGGACTCCATTGACGATTTTAAATATTTGTTGCCATTTTGGTGATGAATTGAAATGATTATCACAATTGTGTACTTGGGGAGAAACATCCGGGCTACTTTGATTTTAGAATTCACCAAGGGAAATTTTTCAAAAAATTTTTGAAGAAATAATGGTGTGTAAAAGAATAAATAAAGGTTGGCAGTTATGATATTTAAAAAATAATAATTAAGGGTATAAATTGATGAATTTAATTTCTATCCTTAATTAATTAGTGAATTAAAAATAGCATTTCATTTTCCTCATTTGTCAAAAGTTGATAGTAATCCTATGTTCTCAGCAAAGTCGCTCAAACTAATTCCTATCAGGGAAGATCTAGTATAGAAATAATGTTTTGATTTCATCAAGACTTGTACTCGTGGCTAGGGAAATTTTTTTTCAAGCAGGTAATATATTTCTTTAATTCGTGCGACAATTAGATATATATATATATATATATATATATATATAAATTAATTAAAGCATGCTCTGTTGCTATTCAGAATTTTTTTTTTTTTTTTTTTTTGTGCAAAACATTTGTCTACAAGGATTAATTTTGAATTTAAAAAGTAATTCTGCATACATAAGAAGACATTAAGATGTAGACAATACAGAAATATTAATCTGATATTTTTGATTTTAGTGTTTTTGAATGTTTTTTTTTTCTCAATCAAGCAATACTTTTCTTTAAGTGATGCAATCAATAGCTTTTTTAAATTCATTAAAATGTGATCAATTTTGTCCCTTTGTTGTCATACCAAGACATATATTTTAAATATATCTGTCAAGACATTTTATTTTATCAGATATAATTACTTTTTATTCTTTTATAATCAGTCATGCGATTAATCTTAGTTTATACATGATAAACACAATTTTAGTATGGAAGTGTCAGCCCAATTTTTTCAAAATTGGCACCCTTGGATTAAAAAATTTTTCACAATCTGTTGATATTATTTGCTAAGCAATCTGATCATAAGATTTTTAAAAAATAAATAAAATGTCAATCGCTGTTATTCAAAGATTTATATAAAGAAATAAAAAATTCCTCAGACAGCTGGAATTCTATGAAAACAAACAGTAAAAAAAGTGAGGGTATTTAGTTATATATGAATTTGATTTATTATAAAAAAGACAAAGTGAAATGGAAAATCTGTGGAGAATTATGTGCAAAGCAAGATTTTAAGTGTCCAAAATCTATTTCAGAGCACAAGGTTTGTTTTAAGGCTGTTAAGGTTCTATTTTCAGTTAACTGTTTTTGTGAAGCATTCATTAGGTCATCAGTTTCTGTGAAAGCCAATTTTCAGATTTTTTATTTTTGTGAAGGATTTGTTTCCAGACTTGTGATTTTTTCTAGATACACCCCTAAAACTGCTCTTTACTAAATTGGTTTTTTAAAAAAAGCTGCTTATTTTTTTGTAACTTACACCACCTTACCTTATATGACATTTAAGTTGCCAGTAATCCCCTATGTATAAAGATAGAAATTTTAAAAATGAACATCCAGTTTTACTATTCAAAAAGACATCTTTTTAGAAAAAAAATAAATAATCAATAACACAAAAATTAAGCATTGAGGTGCATAACGGTAAATCAAAACTGATCTCTGAGCCAAATTTCACAGCTTTGTGATAACCAGAACATGGCTAAATATAGTGCATATCTGGAAAAAGTTATGAAAAACAAATATTCAATTTTTGATTCAATCATCAAAATAACATGAAATTTCAACCTAATTTAAAAAAAAAAATAATGAATAATTTAAAATTTCACACAAAATTTTAATTTTTTGTGAATTTTTGCTAGTGGTAATAAAATTTCCCTTGTGGTTTTCTTCATATTCAAATGAAAAGAGAACTTTATTCCTTGTGCGGCATAAGCACATAGATTGTAGGTGATAAAGAATGAAACGTATCTCAAATTTTGAGTTTGTATTCAATTAAAAAAAAAAATAATAATAATAATACGAAAATATAAATTTGATGAAAAATTTTGGTTTTATCTGAGAAGTAGGTACTGGACTAATGAGCTTTAACATACAAAAAAATTATTGCAGATCAACATCTTAAACTTCTTATCAGTTTTTTTTTTTTTTTTTTTTTTTTTTTTTTTAAAGCATATAATGATTAAATTTAATATCACTGTCACAAATATTTCATAATGAATCACTTTTTAATAATAATAATAATAAAAGGTCAACTTAAATATTTCCGTAAAATTGAAAGACTTCTAAAATTTTTACATAAATCCTATACTTTTTACTTTCTGAACATGCATATGTAAGGAAAGTATTGTAATCATGTCAAAAATCCAACTTTGAGATTTCGGTGTATCTACACATTTTGAGGTACCCTGAGTTCATATTTGCTATTTTTATAGTGATGTATGTGCGTGTGTATAATGAGTGAACACAATAGTGTCTAAATGCCTTGTTGGAATGAGCTGAAAGTCGGTACATTTACATATGTTATAAGTCACCGTAGCACAAACCATATTGATTTTGGTGAATCTAGCACTTATAGTTTTTTATAGGGACACAACAGAAAATTCTTTATCATCTTGTCCTATGGGCTCAAATTCTTTAAAGTGAGATAGCGTCTAAACACCTTATCTGATTGAGCTGAAAAATTATATATATGTTATAGATCACTGTCACACAAACTGTATGAATTTTGGAGAATCTAGTAGCTACAGATTTTGCAGGGATATAAATTCCTTATCATTGTGACTTACGGACTCAAACTATTTAAAGTGCTATAACGTCTAAACGCCTCATCCAAATGAGCTGACAATTTATAGGGGAAAGTGGGGCACATTAGGATATGGCCCACATTGGGACACCACAAATTTCAGCTTTGATTTCATAAATAAGAATTAGTTATCTTAGGACATCATAGTGGACAGCATAGTCTACTCTTTAGTGCAATTTGGAATTTCTCTCATTAGTAAGTAAAGATTAATCCTTTTTTTTTTTTTTTTTTTTTTGAAAGATTCAAAATCATATTAATGGGTGATTTCATAAACAAATTTTTTGTGTAAGAAATGAAATAATTTAAATTTGAGCATGTGAGAATTAAAATATGGACTTTCATAATAGCTTTAATGTTAAAAAATGTGTTATACTGCTAAGCTTATTTTTTTTTTAGAGTTACATTATGATAATGATCACATGGAAAGGAGAGGGGGGAAGCAGGTTGGGACACACACTCTCAACTTGCCCCACCACTATGCAATGCAAAAAAAGTAATATTTGAATGTACTGTATAAATTTATTGAGACTATAAATGTGCTAAATTTGGGAAAATGGTTATTATTATAAAGAAAATTATTTTACTTTCTTCTATATGTAATATAGAGAAAGTATTGGATTCGTAAAAATTTTCGACCTCGGGTTTTTGATGTATTTACACGTTTTGAGAGCTGTAGAACATGATTTGACCCTTTTTAGAAAATGTCTGTCTGTCTGTGTGTGTGTGTGAGACAAAATTTTGTGGCAACTGTATCTCAGGAACTACTGCACAGAATTTCATACAAATTAGTATGTAGTTGCACCTTGACATAAGTTAGTGCCTATCAACTTTTGGTAAAAATTGTCTTACAGGTTGCGTTGCCATCCCGCTTTTTCTAAATTTTTAACATGGTGATATAGGACAAAATTTTGTATAAATGTGCATAAAGAGAATTATTTTTTAGTAATCATTATGAAATTTACAAGAATTATTTATAATAGAGGTAGTCAACTGGGGAAAAAATTTTGTATGCGTAGGAGCCTCGTGAACCCCCCTGGGGGGGAAGTCCCCCCTCGAGGGGAGTAAATTTTCAAGATGGGTATCTTTCGAAAGGTCTCGTCAATACCTTTAAAACGAATGGTTGAACTATAAATCTGTGATAATTTAAAACAAAGTTATCGATTTTTTTTTACTTTTAATAAAAAGTAACTTAGAAAAAAATTTTTTTTTTTTTTTTTTTTTTTTTTTAAACGAAATTTAACCAGACTTGGTATTTAGTTGGCCCCTGACATAAACTGGGGCTGATTAGATTTGGGGATCAATCACTCAACAGGTGGTGCTGTGATCGTATTTTTTCTAAATTTTTAACAAGGCAGTATAGGACAAAATTTCGTATAAATGTACATAATGGGAGTTATTCTTAACCTGTGATTGTGAAATTAATATGAATTATTGATAAAAGTGGTAGTTAATTAGGAAAAAAATCTTGGTCATCGCTTCCCTCCCCCCAGGGGAAAGTACTCCCCGGGGGGGGGGGGGGGGGTAAATTTTCAAGATGGGTATCTTTCGAAAGGTCTCGTCAATATCTTTAAAACGAATGGTTGAACTATAAATATGTGATAATTTAAAACAAAGTTATCGATTTTTTTTTTTTTAACGAAAAAAAACTTTGGAAAAAAATAGTTTTTTTTTTTTTTTTTTTTTTTTTTTTAATATTGTTACTGCGTGAATCTGTATAGGAAAATATAGAAGAAAGTCTTGTGGTGGCCACAGCATACTAGTTTCCTTTAGAATTTAGATGAGAGCAATCTTCAAATGTAAAATACTATTTTTGTTAATGTAACATACTAACATTGTTATTTATTAGACTCTAAGTCTATAAATAAATATTTATTAATCAATTAGGCTTAGTATTTTTTATGCATTAAAGTTCTACTGTCAATGTCCCAAGCTATGGGACACTATGAAGATTTTTAAACTTTTTTACTGAAATTAAATTTGGTGGAAACTAATAATAATAATAGCATTGGAATAAATTTTAACTGAAACAAGAATGTTTAAACTTTATGTCAAATTGAGTTTGGTGAAAATTGAATAAAAAATAAATTTTCTAAAAATCATTATCTAAAAAGTGTCCCAAGGTGCTCCACCTTCCCCTATACATGTTATATGTCCCCACCCCATATTATTGTACAAACTGTATAGATTTTGGTGAGTCTAGCACTTATAGATTTTTAGAGGGACATAATGAAAATTTCTTTTATCATTATGATCTATGGGTTCAAATCATTTGAAAAGCAATAGCGTTAAATTAAACAACATACTATATACAGAAAAACACTAAAACACCCTATTATAATATCCTCTTTTGTTTATTTAATGACTTCTCTTACTTTAATTTATTTATACAACAGTTAATTACTTAATGTTCGGAAAGTCAAGTGGAGTCACTCCATATTTTTTCTTATGTATATATAGAAGAAAGCAATAATTAAAAATCAAAAATGTTTTAAAGCTTCTAAACATTTTTTTTTTTTTTTTTTTTTGTTAAGAGGACTGCATTTTGCATACAGTAATACCAACTATTAAAGGATTAGATTTTGCATTCATGGGTTATGCATAAAAACGTTAAAATATAATAAGAAATAATCAATTAAATGCAAAAATCTTGATCAAATGTACCACTACAAAATTTTAATTACCTTTGTATCTCTGTAATCACAGGTCTGAACTTCAGAACACCTCTTCTTTAATTACACAATTAACTAATAAACATTTGTATATGATCGTGCAACAAAATACTTCTTAACTTCTAGATTTATTTAGTATGTAATGAAATATAACATTAAAAAAGTAATAGAAACCCAATATAATGCCCCCAAGCCTATATCATAGCGGATTTTTCTAAGGTCATTGGATTTAGGATAGGGTCCGAAACCTATTCCATATTAACTTCAGTTTAAATACATTACACAGGAGGGGTTTAAAAAAAAAAATAAATAAATAAAAAAAAGATTCATAACTCTTTCTTTAATAGGGTATTGAGTTAATAATATGATGTGTGTAATAACAAACAATTACAATATATCAAGCTACTATTATAAATAGTGCACATAATTAATACATTTAATTGAATCTGTTTGAAATTAATCATTCACGTTATGAATTAAGATTTATGTAACAATAAATATAAAAGGTATGAAGTTTTGAATGTACTTTTGATAAATTTCCTGTCAGATTGTCCATAGCATTTTGTTTAATGCTATAATATTTCCATAGATGTTTTAGATACATATATCTAAATTACTTATTGTTTATTTTACAGATAAAACTTCCATGTCCATGTATATTCATCACATAAATCTTTTCAAAATGAAAGAAAAATTAAAAAGGGCACCTCATTTCAGGCACTCAATATGTTTTTTAAATATGGACTAAAGTTAAAATATATATTAATACCTTGATGGATTTATCTTCTGATCCACATATTATCATATTTTTTTCAAATTCAATATCAGTCACAGCTAGAGTGAGTACATTTGACCTATAACCAGCATTAAGAGCTCCGAGACTTTGTAACCTAAACAAAGAATTAAAAAAAAAAAAAAAGATTAAATCATATATTAAACTAATTGAAAATCATTTTACAGTTTAAAGCAGGGCCCGAAATTTCAGGTCAGATTACACTCGCCGAAAAAAAAAGTTTTACTCGCCACAAAATAGAGTTGTCATTTTTTTTTTTTTTTTCTTTATTACACATTTTGGATTTTTTATTTTTCCTAACTATTTCAAATGCTTTTACAAATATGCCTAAAATTATATAAATTAAAATTGTGTCATATATCATCATGTCTCATAATCATCTATAATCAAAAATCATTATAATGCATTGTATTTCAGATTTGTAAAAGATTAAAATATCTATAAATGCAAAGAGTCATTAAAGAAAAAAAAAGAAGAAAAGAAAATCTTCGCCAAACAATATCCTGTGAAAATCTTTTTATTATGAAAGATTATGCTTCATTATTCACCTATTTATTTATTAAATTTTTTTACATCAGAAATGTCTTTTTCGACCATTTTATTTTTATAATCAGACAGAATGTCGATGTGTGTAACTTGTTCATTGTTTTAACTTGAAATAGCCATTTCGGAATTACTTTTTCGATAAAATCTTTGCTTACAAATGATAACAAGTACAAATCCTTGGGGTTTCAGCAAAAAATTGGGAAATGTGAACTGTTTTCTAATTATTATTCAACAAAATGAACATAGGCAGTATCTTTAAAAGGTCTCGGGCTCATTTTCATGCGCCAATATCACATAGAAAACTTTCACATTTTTCTTCTTTCGGATAGTGGGCGACAGAAAAAGGGGCTCTTTGCTCCTCTATTCTCACTCTGCTTTAAGAAATCACAGTGGGAGAAACGATACTGCTGAAGAGATTAAAACTTTTATGCATGTTGCATGTACTAAGCATTTTTCCTTTCCCAGGATGGGGCGATCATCGGGCAGCACGCACACAGACAGAGAACAGAAAAAGGAGAGGTTAAATATGAGGTTATAAGATGGTAAGATTCTACCATATTTAAATCTATAAAAAGAATGTTTTCTGTCACCGTATCATGTAAGATTTCTGTCTGTAACTAGACCAAATTTTCACTCGCCACAGTAAAAATTCCAGTCGCCAATGGCGAGCTGACGAGCAGAAATTTCGAGCCATGGTTTAAAGTATTGCATTATGGTTTCATTTAAACAAGGGGGGAGGGGGCAAATAAACTTTATAATAAAAATATAAAAGATTTAAAAACGTTTTACAACCTTCAGTTTCTTTTAACAGATCAGCTGAAGAAAAAATTTGGACATAATAAAAGCTATCAAAAAGAAAAACTCAAATGTAGATATTTCTCTTAAACCACTTTTTATTTTTATTTACAGAATCTTTAGCTTTCTTATTTTTTCTATTTGTCTTTAAAAATAAATAAATAAATAAATAAATAAAAAATCTTTTCAAGGCACTGAGCCTTTTCTAAATACCAGTTATTATTATTATTATTTTTTTTTCATTCATCAATCACCTCCATATATTTTAATGGCAGAGTATTAAAAAATGTAAAAATGATATAAATAATTACTATTCATTATTTAATCAAATTTGAAAATAGAAAATCATTATTTTAAAATAAAATCAACATAATTATCTACAGTTAATATTCAATCTGACAAGTAAATGTTCTTTCTCAACAATTGGGGATCTAGGCATGGTATATATTTTCTGAAAGTGCACAACCAGGATAGTATAAAAATGCAGTATTAGCAGCAGACAGCAAAGTTTACAGAAGTTACGAGGGTTTAAAGGTAATAATACAATCTATGGAAAAACTTAAAAAAAAAAAAAATAAAAAAAAAAGAATTTACTTCATGAAACAGAATATTTCATTGGCTATTTCATTACAATTTTTCGAGCAACAGTGTATTTGCAAATTAAAAATGATTGAATGAGTCATACAAACACTCAGCTCATAGTGTGCACACTTAATAAAAGCTAATCTGTCACACTTGAAACACTTATCATTGACAATGGAGTCAAGACAGAAATCATGTGGAGAAATCCCCATTCCAGGCTCATCATCAAGGTCGAGCCTTACAAATTGCAAATCTGATCATGTTTCTAAAACGTAGTGCCGAGAACTGGAGCAAAGTAAATAACTGCACCTTTAAAAATTTGTCCCTATGCCAGATTTGCTCTGGCACCTCCAAAATCACTGTATCAGTGATGTACCTGATGAATGACTTATATTGCCAAAGAAAGTAAATATTCAAAGGCTGATAGAGACCAGTGCATATACCAGGAGTTTGATGGTTTGAGTTTCATATGTCACTGGAGAGACAGTCATCCTTATTTGATGTCCCTGGGTCTAAAGTAAGATCTCTTTTACACAATCAACAGGGAAAACTCTGATAAAAGCACTCATAAAAGCATGAAAGGTCAACTTTGTCTATATTTTCTGTCTTTCCTGTGAATGTTTTGATGTTAGGAGGATTACTTGATTTTGATACAAGGAAGATTCCCAATGTTTCTTATACTAGAACATACATAGGTTTCATGATCTCTCCTGCTATTAGGATGACTAGGAAGATCATGTATAAGTCAGGTAGTTACACTGATAGATCCAACAGAAGATCTCACTACAATTGTTTCCCGATTGGGAATTGTTTGCCATGAGTGCAATTCTTTTTCAAACCTGCTTTGAAGTGTTAAAGCATTAAAAATATTTTTAACATCAATTGCTTTTCGAAACCAGCTCCTGTATTGATTCAATGAAGTCTTCAAACTGTTTTGCGAAATCAGCATTCATTGCTTGCCAGTTTTTATTGACTTTGTGTGTGATAGCATGACTTACAACTTCATTTCTCCACTTAAAGTGTGATGTAACCTCGAATGTCATACATTAAAATGCAGTGTGAGGATCAATGATTGGCTTTGTTTGCAATGCCCACATATGAAGAGCCTAATCATGAATGACAAAGCATTCATTATTTTTAGTGAATTACATTATTGTTCGCCTTGTAAGTTTTTGCTCATTGAGAAGTTTTTCATATTTGTGTGATGTTTTCATGCCCTTGATGAACTTAAGTTGGGTTATTACACTCCTTTCAAGTCTTTGCAATTCTGATTTCCCTGCCACTGCACAATCAATGGCCCAGTAAATGAAAGCCCTTTTCTTGTACTCATCATCAAGTACAGCTCTTTTCCTCTTTAATGAAAGTGAGTATTCATCAGATATAGATAAAAAAGTTTGTGATTCCTGTGACGCTTCTGATAATTTGGACTCTGATGCTACTTCAAAGTCTTCATCACCAACATTGTCACCAAATTCTACATCATCATCATTGCCTTCTCAGTAATCCATGAATCCAAGTGTTCAGTACACCTCCACAAGATCTATATAATCAGAAAGCAATGATACGATTTGTTCAAAAGAACAGGGACTTGGATTTCATTTACTAAGAATAACTGGCAATAATTAAGAATCGAATAGGAAAACAAAATCTCATCAACAATTATGTAAGAAAATTAATATTCCATAACATAGTATTATCTTGACATGATATCACACAATTGTGAATCGAACAGTATCTAATAAAAGAAGAATAATAAAAGCAGAGAGTAAAAAGCTAACTCTGCAGAAAAAAATCGACATTATACCTGTGAAATCTGAATCAGGAATGACAGAAAAAATAAGACGCAATACTAGATTCTAAAAATTGAGACACATAGTGCCATCTATCTTAAAGACTTATTTTAACTTATAAATTCTATACATTGTCAGCGTTTAACATGTTCTAATGAAATGTCCAATGAAATATTCTGTTTCAAGTAGAAATAAAACCTTTTTTGTTATTGTTGTTGTTTTTCCATAGATCACACTGCTATCTTTAAATCTTGATATCTTCTTTACAGTTTATTGTAAGCTGCTAATATTCCACAGTCTTAATGTGCATACCCGAATCACACTCATATACATTTATATACTTACATTCTTAAATCCCATATTTGAACAGCACGAGAAGTAGCACTATATAATAAGGTCCCATACTGATTTAAAGATATATCATTGATCAAATATTCTGAATCCAAAAATGAATCTTTGGTGCTCCTAGTCTGACCTGATGACCTAATTAAAAAATAAATTTAAAAAATGTATATATATATATAAAATAATAATAATAATAATCAAAACATTATAAATGAAATTAATATTTTTAAAAAGAAAAAAAAATTGAACTGTTCCTTTAAAACCATTTTAAGGAGATATTCATTAATGCTATTCAATAAATAAATAATAATAATAATGTCTTTGATCTATTTTTAAATGCTATGACATTATAAACAATGTAATATTAATTTTGTAAGGTAACTATCAATTAAGGAGATAATCTTATTCTGTAGTATCACAATATAAACAATGTAATATTAATTTTGTAAGGTAAGTATCAATTAAGGAGATAATCTTATTCTGTAGTATCACATTATAAACAATGTAATATTAATTTTGTAAGGTAACTATCAGTTAAGGAGATAATCTTATTCTGAGCTAAAACAAACTTTAAAAAGAAGGAAAGTTGTAAATTATTAACTGTTTAGCCTGAATTTAATTCAAAACGTATTTTTTTAAATTATTTTGATAGTGCAGATCCTTTTTATCAATTTTAGAGTAGAAAGTTTATTTTCTAAAATATTCCAAGTTCTTATAAACGAAAAAAAAATTGCTTTATGCATATCCTTTTTAACCAATAATGAAATTGAAATTACAAAAGGAAGTCATCCAGAAGTTTATGAAGAAAAAGGCGATAAAAGTTAAAAAAAAAAAAAAAAAAATCAAATCTTTAATTTTAGCTAAAGAAAATGAAAGGAAAGATAGCTTTACAAACTTTAACGTCTGGCTTCACATGGTATGGACATCTAAGTTAAATACAATCCAATTGTATCAGGTTCCAGATTAGGCATCAAAAATAAAAAAAACTATTCCCAAATTATTTAAGGCTGCTAAAAGTTATATATTAAGTTATTTATATTAATATCATATTTAATCTTCATTTTAAAGCTGAGAATAAAACGTGCTCATTATACGGCTAGAGCCTGGTCACACGCCAACGATCGTCCCAAGCTGCTTTCTGACCCCAAAAAACGAACTGTTTAAGACCGCGTGCTTTTGCCAAACCAGGAAACAATCGAATGTCACTGCCCAGAGCAACCAATGGGGAAGAACCATCCCAGAGAGAAAAGGGATGACGAAAAACAAATCATAGCCACCGTATGCAAGAGCGGGGGAAAGGCGAACCTCAAATGAAGAACCAAGAGGGAAAATACGCAAAGTGCCAATGTAAAGCAAACTTACGGCGTAATAACGGGAAAGCGTTAAATCCTTAAATAAGTTTGATTAGATGGGGTGAATATTATCCATATTGCCGAAACAAGGAAAACATTGTCATGCTTTATGACAAATGCATGAAAATAATAAATATTTATAATTTACCAAAACTTAAAGTTTAGATACTGTCTTTGGCAGTCAAATTTTATTCACCATGGATAATTCCCCCCCCCCCCCCCAAGAATAAATAATTTCTTTTTCTTTTCTTTTTTCTCCTCCTCCTCAAATGACATACATTAAAAAAAAAAAAATGTTTCTTTGATAACAAATTCAGCTATAACATATTCATTCTATTTTTTTACATATTTAAAGTGTTTAAATTTTACAGTTTATGTAAGATTAACTAAGGGAAAATAAATCAAACAATCCGATAAAAAATATTTATTAAAAGAATCTATCTCAAATAGCATTAATATAAACATACATGTTTTTAAAAAAATATATATTAATTAATTTTCTAGCATCATTTTCTTATTTAAAATAAAACAAATAAGTTAGCAGCATTTTACATATAATTCTAATGTTTACTTTCACAACTAAACTTTTTAAAATAAGTTATCATTTGCAAAAAGAAATATTCATTAATATAACAACAATAAGTGAGTAAAATTCTACTAATGGAAAAATTAGAACCAAAATTCAAATATTATTGCACTAGAAATGCTCCACATAAATTATTACACTAATTCAAAGACTCGAAATGAAATATTCATTAATAGCTATCCGTAAATGAGTTAAATCTACATATGAAAAAATTAAAACCAAAATTCAAATATGCCTGCACTACTTGGAAATGCTCTACATAAATTATTATGCTAACTCAAGGCTCATAATAACAAATTAAAAGAAAAATTTTGGTATATAACAATCATACAACTTCTATTATCCACTACTATACATATCATAAACTATTTTTGGAAATAGTGTGACCAGAAGACATAAAATTAATGCAACCAATGAGATATTGAACAATTTTCCTGTTGCAGCAAGCTAATAAATTTATAGTAAACACATATAAAAGAGAGTGAGTTTAAAGAAAATTTCCGAGATAAAAAACTGACCAATCAAATCACATTATTAGGCACCTACTAATTTTTCTGTAGTGATCAAATAATATATGAGTCCCTTTATAGCCCCTAATAATACATATGAGCCTCTATAATACTTATAAGGCCCTATCATACATAAACCCCTTTTAAGAGGTTTTTATCTCTAAAAAAGGAGGTTATGTAACAATTTTGAAGAAAATCATTAGAGCTGCTTTTGAGATACCGACTTTCGGACCCACTGTCAATTTTCACAACATAATGCTCAATGCTCATTAGAAAACCTCCCTGATGTGATATTGAAAATTTTTGACTGAATACAATATTTCTATTACCTATGGTAGTCGGATACAGGAAGTAATTACTTGCTAATTACATTTCTTATACAATTAATAATTATCAAGCAAAAACAAGATTTCACATGTTACTTTATAATTTAAGAAAATAATAAAATTTCAAATACCATAATGAATGAATACAAGATGCAGGATTCTGACGCACATCCCAAATCTTAACGACAGAGGAAGATGCAGTAAATGCTCTTCTTGTATATTCACAATAACGGACTTTCTTTACACTGCACGAATGGTCAGTAAGTGTTTGGATTTCAGTACCAGTAGATAAATCCCATATTTTAACAGATTTATCTAAGAATATAAAATACAAATAACTATGAATAAATTATAATTCATTTATTCACTACTAATTTTATCAATGAATTACAGTAACGATTTATGCTCTAAATATTAGGTATTATTTTTCTCAAATATATTCTGAACTGTCAACAAGTTGATTTTTATGAATTACAGCAATTAAAATTACTTTCAAAATTCTATATATTTATGAAAAAACTAGCTAAAATACCCAGTATTTAAAGGGCTCATCTGAAAAAGAAATAAGTAATACAATAAGGATAAAAAGAGAGAACAAAATTTAGTTTTAGAAAATGTTTCCAAATTATACAATAGAATTCCCCCTCTTTTTATACCATTTCCCCCCATTTTAAAGGGTTTGGGAATCTTTTTAATAACCTAGTGAATATGAACTTGAATGAAAAATTTTCGTAACAAATATAAATATTCTAGTTAAGCATTTTCCAAATTGTACAGCATACTCCCTTATTCCGACCGTTAAGCAACTTTTTAATAATAATGCTTTGCATGAAAATTGGCCCCAATACCATCCAGGCGAATTCTTATATAAAATGACCTCCTGAATTCGAATATGGCACCCATTTTGTCCCATCACCCACCGTTTTTTAGGGACGCTCCCCTATTTTTATCACTGTTCGGTAATTTTACAGCTATGAATTTGATTTGGAGAGTGGGAAAGGATCATTTTAACTGTTAAATATCTCCTGAAGGATTACAGAGGTAAAAAATTATAAAACATGAACATTTGTAGCAAGGGGGTAATTTAGGGGGGGGGGGGTTGCCACTGAAATTAAGAATTACATTTATTATATTTTATTAATCTATTATTATTATTATTTATTATACTTTATAAATTTTTGGGTTGTTAAGTGTTAAAATAATCCTTTTTTTACCCTCCAAATGAAATTCATGTCTATAAAATTGTCGAACAGCAATAAAAATTGTGAGAGAGTGTGGTGGCCCTCAAAAACAGTGGGTGATTGGACAAAATGGAGGTTATATTCGAATTCAGGAGGTCATTTTGCATAAAAATCTGCAAAAATGGTATCAGGGCTCGAAATTTTTTTGTTTTATTTATTTATTTTTATTTTATTATTATTTATTTATTTATTTATTTTTTTTTTTTGCAGCGCAGTGTAATATATTGAATATTAACTTGAATGTTTTTCAAATTGCACAGCAGATTTTCTTTCTTGCTTTCTTTTTCTTTTTTTTAACTCTCATTTCACCCACTTTAAAAGGGTTGAACATTGTTTTAACAGTGTAATAAACATTACCTTGAATGAAGAAATTTCATAACAAATATGAAGTTTCTAGCTTAAGCAGCTTCCAAAACGCACAACATACACAGTACATAACACAGTAAGCAAAAGGCAGTTGAAAACAGCTCATGGCACCATGGCAATGGCGCATAGCAACCAATGCCAGAGGACAAGCTGTCCACGTTGCCATGCTGTTATCAGCTGTTTGCAACTACCCTATTCGAAACAGTTGTTCGAAAATTTAAATTTTGTCCACAAAGATCGCATGTTGCAATTTTTCCAACTAGATCTTTAACGGTCATATACGACTATAAATAACAAGTTTTTATTCTTTTACTTATCATAAAAAAAGGCTCTGTAAAAAAAAATCAGATAAAGAAACTAAGAAAATAAAAAGCGATATACAAATACCATCCTCTAATCAAACTTGTTGCCACATAAAAACACAGAAAAATATATAACATTCCCAAGTACATTCACATAATCACATACCACTACGTAATTTCAATCCCAGCTGCTCATTCATTTCAAATATAAATATCCTACCAGGCAGATCTGCACGGCATTAATTAAAATTCATCCTAACCCATAAACATAAACACTCCTGTCCTTTTCTCCCTCCCTACGCATTCCTGTCAAATAAGTGAAACTACATAAACCATTTATTCATCCATTAAAAATAATCAACACCAAATAAAAATTTCTAAGCTAATATCGATGGTTTTAATATTAGCACTTTAATATTATTTATGTCTGACATTAAAACTGATTTAGTTATTAAAATTATGTAGATTAATATCTCTATTCCATTAATACATTTGAGATTAATTAATACAATCAAGAAAATACTAGAGCTCAGCTGTATGGCAATTGAAAGTATTATGTGTGTGAATATTATTTTTGTAACCTGTTGAATGTTGGAGAGAAATTACTGACGGATAACATCACTCAATAGATTATTTCACTAAATAATATATTTTTCATGCTGGGTAAATTCCAGCTATCTATCGGTGTTCTGTTGGCAAATCGCCAGACATTCCTCGCCTGTTTCTTGTGAAAAAGTAAAGCTCACAGAATTATTTATTTAATAGGATATTTTTAGTAATATAATACATTGCAAATAGGTTATAATGCAATAATAATAATATTTATCTTATTACGTGAAATAACGCACATCTCTAGTCCCAAGTCTTGCCGCCTGCCTCCTTCCTTCCTTTCTTAAGTTTCTTAAATTATTTTTTCAGAAGTTTTGTTTCAGTTTAAGTTTTTCTGTTAAGATTTTGTTGAGTTAGTTTATTGTTTCGTTTGTTTTGCAGGCTGCTAATTAATAAATTTGGTTTCTTTAAATATGTGTATTTCATACCCTGATGAATTTTTTTCACCTTTCTGAGCTTCTTCTACATACTTTTTTTTTTTTTCTCATTCTTATTGGTTTTTGTGGTTTCAGTTATCTTGTATCTGTTTTTCTACATTTAATAAATCATTATTATATATATATATATTTGTATATATACTGAAATCTTTTAAATCAACATTATTATGAAAATTTAATCATTATGCATTTTTCAAAAGTCATCTTAAAATATATATTTCAAATGGCTAAATTATAGTTAATGAAAGAAATAAGCTAGTGTGGTGCTCACATGACTTTCTCTTACCTCGCATTTAAATGCCATAAAGATAGATTGCAGAATATGTGGTAAGATAATGAGTACTGTATATGAAAGCACTTTAAAAACAGAGTTAAAATATATATATATATATATATATTTTACATATATTTCTCTGTATTGGCGGCTATTACCTTTCTCAACCCCTCATTTGAAAATACTAAAAACATTTATAAAGATTTTAAGGCTGTTATTAAATTAAGCCTTAATCAGTCAAAGATTAGTTTAACGGGGGCTAATAGGATTTCAAACTTAATACCTATTTTCATGAAAAATCTTAACAATATTTTATTTTTGTGAAAAATTGTAGTGCACTTTTTTTCTCTCTCTTTGTGTGTGTGTGTGTGTGTGTGTATGGGGGGGGAGGGTGTTCAAGCTAAGTAAAATAATAAAGATGATGCTTAGCAGTTAGTGTGAGGCTGATAGCAGAACAGGAACCAAAACTCACTTCTCTCTGAAGTAAGCAGTTCAGTAGAGAGAGTGTAAGTAGAAGTTATTTTTATTCATGCTAGTATCACTGCGCTATACATGAATTGTACCAAGGAAGATAGACACATCACCACACAGTCATCAAAATGTCAAACCACCTGACAAATCAGCAAACAGTACAATGTGACCACAACTCCAGAGTGTGTCTGTACTGATACATGCAAGAATCGTTCTGTTTACTTATGCTACGTCGTTTCTCACCCATAGTAAATGCTTGTAGATTAAAACCAATATTCTGTATAATTCTTGTTTTGTGAATCACATCAACAGAAATGCACAAATAAGTTACTTTTCTTCGAAAATGTATTCATTTAAATGCCAGATTTTGCTGTGATGACTAAGATATTTGTGAAAATACCCATTTTAGCTGCATGATTTTTGTGAAGGTACACTTTTTGCCAGGTCAATTTTTGTGAAGATACCCATAAACAGTAGTAAAATCGACCTGTATTAACCCCTGTTTATTCCAAATTATTCAAACAAACTTTATCCATGCATCATCTTGAAACTTAATATTAATTCCTGAGCTATGCTTATAACAGAATCACACACACAGTCATACAGGCCAACCACAAAAAACCTGTTTTTTCGGATATAGGGTGCCTCAAAATATAAATAACAACAAAATAAATAACAAAAAATAAATAACAAAAACTAGATGTAAAAAATTTGACCTCAAAAAAAAAAAAATAATAATAATAATTTCTTTATCATACATGGATAAGTGAAAGTAAAAAATCGTCTGAGAATTCATTTGTTAATAAATCATTTTGAAAAATAATAATAATAAATAGAAATTTGAAAATAAATTATACATTTGTATATAGTTATTATTTTATATTTGTTTCAAATAAAAAATGTCAGTCTTAATGTAACATACAATTTAAAATACATGATTGGATTATGAATTCACACTAAGTACTCAAAAATAGTTTTAATGTATATGTTATCATGTGTATTATCTTGTAGTACGTTATAGATTTTGATTTTAATATATAGTCCCTCTGTTCAGGATTCAAATTTCAATTAATTATAACTCACTTAATTCTAATGATAAAATTATGTGGTTTTTATGTAATGCTACTGTAGAATTAAAAATTAAAACTTCCTAATTGACCAAATTTTTCTAGAAGGGCACACATAAAAATTTTCAAAAATATAACTTTTGGAAAATTAACAAGAAAAAATTTTGCAATTTAACATTGCCCACTTACATCTAACAAATAAATAAAACCCTGTTTCAATCTTTCTTAGAACACCTTGCATAAATATTTTATGCTTAGAATATCTTAAAATAAAAATATTTGAATTGTTTCTGTACAGAAGTACTGTTAATTTACAATGTTATACTTTTGGAGGACCTTCATTATAGCCTTGGTGATCCTTTTGGACCACTAAATTTTCATTGCTGGCATGAGCCCTACGTATAACAGACAGGCAAACATTTACATATAGACTAGCTTTCAAAATTGGCCTAAATAAGTACACAAATAAAGAAAGTATAATAAATTCTTAGAACAATTAAATTAAAATATGAATATATTAAAAAAATAAAATATGTATATATAAATAAAAATTAAAAAGCAGTTACCTTGTGAACCCGTAAAAAGAACATCATCTGTACATTCAACACATAACACAGAATTAATATGGCCTTCAACAATATGAGAACACACAATATAAGGATTCTGATATTCAACCTTTTCAACATATGGCTTGATACAGCTGTATGATAATAATTGCAAAATTTTTAATATAGATTATCATATAAAATAAAAAGAAATATGTAAAAAAAAAAAAAAAAAGAAAATCTACAAATAAGAACGTGCATAATAACCTGACATTCAATATTGCTATGAACATTCTTAATATTTCAGAGTAATTGACACTTCTCTCTCCAACCCCCCCCACCCCCTTTTTACAACACCAAATACCCCATATTATATAGATAAACAAGATGGAGAATTTCTAACATTCGTTACTAGTTAAATACAATATTTATCCACAAAAATTAATATATTTTTAACATAAATGATTACACAATCTTAAAAATTCTAGTATTTTAAATTGAGAAATCTAAAACTTGCAGTACATTCTACATGAATAAAGAGAAATATCTATGTGAACTTTGGAGCTCAGGTCATATCACAGAACTACAAAAATTGAGGAGGGCGAGATAGTAGCCCAGAGCATAAAAAGATAAACCTCATTGCGATTTTTTTTTTTTTTTTTTACATTTTTAATGTAAAGGTTCTTTTGGTTAGATCTTTGATTGTAACAGTTCACACCATTAACTTTGCTTGTTTGATTTTCGTAAATTTTATTCAAGTTTGAGCTGTTTATGTTTTATTTTATTTAAATTGTATGATATTTCTAGTGCATCTATCATTCCAATGATTTATTGTGACTGCTATTATTATTATTATTTTTTTCCCCAGATTAGAAGCCCATCAAGTATGAAAGAATTCCAAAGCTTTGCTTACAATTACTTTTTGTTCAGTCATTTGTCAATAGATTACAGTACGAATTAATTTCTGTATTTTTCACAGTTAATTTCTATCCTACTATTAATTCCAGTCTTAATTTAATAAAAACACACGATTTGTAGTATTTTCTAATGATTAAAATTATTTTATCTAGGTGCATGTGAGATGTCTATAATAAGTAAAAAGAAGATGCATTTCAATTTTTCAATAGAGGATTCTTTATAAAAAAAAATATATCAAAAGCATTCAATAAATAATCTTTCTAAAATTTAATTGGAAAATAAATGTATATTTTTGAGCTAACAAGAAATTAAGTTCATGATAGATAGTAACTTGCCAACTTTTTTTAAGAAATATATATTATGAGTTATTAATTATGTTAAAACCAAACAATCTAGAACATTAAGGGAAGAAGAAGAAAAAAAAAAAAAAAGAGGATAAAGAGTATGAGAAAAAAATCATGTAGAGAAAATAATAATAGCATCTTGCATAATTTCATGAAATTTCAGTAAAGCAAATTTGTAAATTGTCAATAAAAAATATCAGCAAAAATAAAATACTTTCATTCAACATACAATACAAATAAAGATAATCGAATTAGTACTTACGAAACTATTGGCAAAGGACTTTCCAAAGAAGATAGTAACTTTGAATATGTATTTAATTTTGCATCTTTATCAGCAGATGGTATGACAACATAAGATATTGATTTGTTTCTGAAATAATAGGACAGGTTTTAATTATTATAATAAATAATTAAGATAAATAATATAATAAAAAGAAGAAATGTATAAATTTTAAATTAAAATCATATGATTTCTACACTATATTCTGCATATAAATAACATTTTTTTTTTTTTTTTTTTTTTGGGGGGGGGGGGGGAGGGGGTAATTATGGCATAATTATTAAATTTTGAGGAACTGTTACATGTATTAAAAACAGAAAATGCATTCAAGATGAAATTCATTTTTTACAACCCCCCCCCCCCCCCAATACTTTGGCACTTGGTGCTTGATCATAGGCGTAGCGTCGGGGGGGCACGAGCCCCCTCAATCTTTCAGAACCTAAAAAATTTTTAGACTAGGAAATGTGATAAAGTCAATTAAAAAATTGTCTTATCACACACCGTGAAACAAAAAAAAAAAAAAAAAAAAAAAAAAAAAAAGACCCAAATAAAAAAGAAATAGCAATTATGAGTTTATGTAATTAAAAAATGTATATGAAGTACCCAAATGTGCACAAAAAGCGTCACTTCTCTTCTCTATTCCGTAACTTATCGACCTAAGAGGCAGTTGTATCAGCATTATTGTAGGCTAATCAATGATTTATCGTCATCTTTACATTTTTTTTTTTCCAAAATACTGCATTTTTGAATTGTGTAATTTTTCTTTGTGTCCCTGTAAAAAAAACTATAAGTGCTAGATTCACCAAAATCAATAGGGTTCGTACTAGGGTGACTTACAATATACGTACCAACTTTCAGCTCATTCGAACAAAGCGTTTAGACGCTAGCATGTTCACTCACACACATACACACACACACATACATCATTGTAAAAATAGTGAAAACGGACTCAGGGGACCTCGAAACGTATAGAAACATCAAAATCTCAAATTCGGATTTTTGACATGATTACAATACTTTCCTCACTATAGTGTTCGGAAAGTAATAAGAGAGAGAGAGAAAAAAAAATAAGAGTCTACTGATCCCAAAGCCGTATAAAATATTAAAATTTCATTGGTTTTTTTCTTTACTCAAAATATTTTTTGGCATTTAAATACGTAAATTAATTCCGAAATTGTAAATTTTTATTTCAAAATTGTAAATTTTTCACCTTTACCCAATCGTTTTTCGGTTTTGATGGGAAATAACACTAAAATTTTAAATATTCTGCATCGTTACTATCATTATTTTCTGTGTCTGAAATATCCTGAAAAATTAAATTCTTCTCATTGCCGTTTTTAGTTCCCTATCATACTATAGGTATGGGGAACTTAGGCAATTGTGATAAATTTCGACCTCGGTTTTTTTACTTTTTTATACGTTTTCAGGTGTGAGGAATCCGAAAATGACAAAATTTGTATGGTGTCAGTTAGTGTGTTAGTTTGTTAGTCTGTTTACACGATATCTCACGAACAATTGATCGCAGAGAGCTCAGATCAGTTTTAAAATATTACTTTCGATACTGGCAAGAACCCTATTCATTTGCAACATTTGAATTAAAAAACTTCGTAAGTTATTAGAAATTTACAATTTTCTTAACATGGGAGAATAGGACAAAAATTCACTTAAACGTGCATTAAATGGAAACGTTTTACTGTAAAAATGTCAGACCAGTTTTAAAATATCCGTTTTGATGCCGGAATGAACATCAAAAACTATAAATATGCTACTTTGAAAATTTCGCAAGTTATTGGAAATTTACGAATTTCTTAACATGGCAGTATAGGGCAAAATTTCACATAAACGTCAATTTTGAGAGATATTTTCTTCGTAAAGATGTCAGACTACTTTTGAAATATTATTTAGGACACTGGCATGAATATTAATGACTATGAATTTTCCAATATAAAAGTTTCGTAAGTTATTGGAAATTTACGAATTTCTTAACATGGCAGAATAGAGAAAATTTCACATGACCGTCAATCTTGAGGGATATATTCATCGTAAAGATGTCAAACCACTTTCAAAATACTATTTAGCATACCGGCATGAATATCATAGAGTATGATTTTTCCAATTTAAAAAAATTCGTAAGTTATTTGGAATTTACGATTTACTTAACATATCAGAATAAGGCAAAATTAAGCATAAACTTCCATTTTTAGGATCGTAAATACATTAGACAACTTCAAAATTACATTTATAATATTTGTTTGAACATGATTGAATACAAATATTCTAATAGGAACATTTCGTAAATTATTTGTAATTTACGATTTTATCAATATAGCGAAATGGTAAGTTTTTCATATAAGTATGAATTTTTAGGATTATTGCATTGGAAATACTAGCATGAAAACTAAACAATGGAATTGACCCTGATAAAATAAATTAATACGTTAGAATAAGATAAATATATCGAAGTGAACGGTGAATAGACTGTTATGCGGGGATTTCATTCTGTCACTGTATCAAGCTTTGGTGAAATTCATTTCTTTTAACATGATTATATGTCTCGTACTAGAAATTTATGAGAACATAAATATGATGGGGAACTGAGCAAAGTCCACCTATGCCAACTAGTTTCTTCTTACATTTTTCGAATTTAAAAGTTGGAATATTGACGAAATTTAGAAAATTCATGAATTTTCTGAATGTGAAAATAAAATTTAAAATTATGTATTATTTAATGAGTAATGACAGGGATTTTTCAGGTCTAGATGCCGTAAAATAACATTTGAATTGTAAAATTTTTGTCCTAATTTCTGAATTCATGAAAACTAAAATTTGTCACTTAAAATTAGACGTTTTCACGATTAATCATTTCTAAGTTGATGTCTACACAGACACTGACACCACATCAATTTATGATTTTTGGATTTCTCATACCTTAAAAATTGTTTAAGAATTGAGATCTGAAATTTTCATAAATATTTAATATTTCCATACTTATAGCATAGAGGAAACTTTTAAGAAAACTTTAATTGGTTTTTCATATATGTGTGCCCCCCCAAAATTTTCGTTCACGCTACGCCTATGTGCTTGATGAAACCAGTGGCACCAACTTTTGAAAAAGATTGGGTGGACTCAAACATTTTTGGGTTCAAAAAACAATAATATAGCGATTTTTTTTTTTTTTTTTTTTTTTCACAGGCAGACATATGATGATGTTTATGATGAAATGTTTCCTCGACCTCTCTTTTCCCAAAACTGTCAGTGGCTTCTTTTGCTATTCATATGAGTGTACTATACTTACCACCTCATTTTTACTACAGGGTGAAAGAGGGTGTGCAATATATTTTCCGTGAAACATCTGTTGCTATCATAAAAAATTTTTTCTTTCGAAACCTAATACATATTATATGAATTTAAATTTGTACCGTATTTCTGTAATGTCATAAAACAGTCATAATATTGTCTACATTTAGGAAAGAGAAAACTTAATGGATTTCATTTTGTTTAGTTTAAGATAGGAAACATAATAGGGTTTCTAACGACTTCATTTTGTAAACTTCACTCCCTCTCCCCGATTTTTTAATTTTTTTTTTTTTACAAAAATTAACTAAAAATTAAACAATTACACTAGGCTGAAAAAAAAAAAATCTAGCCCTGATACCATTTTTGCTGATTCTTTTGTAAAATGACCTCCTGAATCCGAATATGACGCCCATTTTCCCAATCACCTAACATTTTCTCGGGACGCCACTCCCTTCCTCAATTTTTATCACTGTTCTGTAATTTTATGCTCATGAATTTGACTTAGAGAATGGAAAAGAATTATCTTAACACATAAAACAAAAAATATATATTGTATAATAAATAGTAATAATAATTGATTAACAAACTACAATAAATGTAATTTATAATTTCAGTGGCAAATCCCCCCCCCCCCTAAAATTTCCCCTTGCTGCAAATGTTCGTGTTTTAGAATTTTTCACTTCTGTAGCCTCTCAGAAGATATTTAACATTTAAAATATCCCCCCCCCCCCCATATAACATTTAAAATATTCCCCCCAAAAGAAAAGAAAGAAAATTGCATGCAAGTAATAACATTTAATAATATACTTTAAAAATACCCTAAATCTCCATTTGTGTTTTGATTAATTATTGATGCAGGTGCAGAAGGCAATGGAATATTTTTCAGGACAGCTTCTTGAACTTGAGTCTGCTCAGTTTCAGGCTGGACTTCTGATGAAAATAATAACTGCTCTGTCGTTGCTGCAATGTTTCTTGCCTAAAAGAATATACATATTCTTTAGAGAACATAAACTAGGCAAAGAATTATAATGAAATAATAAATTATTTACTCACACTTATTTCTAATAAAATTTAAAACACAATTAAATGGAAAAAATTCCTTAATTAACATTAATGAAATACTATAGCAAAAAGTACAATAAGTTTTAGGGAATAAGTTCCAAAACAGGGTGGTTAATAACAGAAATTTTCAAAATTCCCAGATTTTACCCTGACCGTTTTTTAGCATTTTCCCTGACTTGATGTTGTTTATTTCTAAAAAAATCTAACAACATTAGCAAACAGTTCAGTGATTTACAATAACCAGCTTACAAATATGGCTTATTTTCACAAAATTTGTCAAAATTCCCTGACTAGTCTTCGATTTTTTGAGATTCACTTAAATTCACTGACTTTCCCATGATTCCCGGATCAGTGACCACCTTGCAAAATAATGGAAAAAAATAAATTAATTAGTTGATTTTCTTTAAATATAATTCACAGTTCAGCTGTGAACCTAATGAAAATAATAAAAATTATGAAAGTAAATTTAACAATATAGTGTTTTGAATAGATAGATATTTTCTCTTGAAATGCTTTTCTCTGCAATTTAACAACAAAAAATGTTGTGCCCTTACTTAATATATAGAGAGGGGGGGGGGGGACTTGATTGTATATAGACAGAATGTACCCCCTCTTTTTTTTCAATGTTAAAAAATAGTATTTTTTTAACACGTTAAATGTCACATCAATCATTGATGACTGACACTGAATCACTCAGAAAAATGTATGTACAGGGGGGAAAAGGGGGGAGGGGTGTAAGAACTTAAAAGACACACAAGACACATTTTTTTTTTTTAATCACATTTAATTTGTACTAAAAAAATTTCTCCAACACCCATTGTGATAGCCATGCTAAATTCTAACAACTTTTTCAATACACGCAATAAAAAATCGGTGTTCAAATAACTTTTCTTCTGTTTAATCAATGTCTTTGTGACGTCATTTTTCAAGACAGTAAACAATACAAAAGGTGTCTGTGTTAAAATGGAACTTTGAGTAAGAGAATATTGATTTTAATTGAATGCATTAAATAACATAGGTTTTTTTGGGGGACATTAAAAATAGTTAGAATTCTCATTTTCTGATATTTTCTTTGAGGCTGAACAGTGCATGATATAGACACTGTACTGCAAATGTTGAATACCTCTGTGACATAACTTTATGTCCTCAAAATAGATTTCTATATTATGTTGTTTAATTTTAAAGCTTCATGTTTGCGCTCGCTGAAAAAGATGCAAGTATATAAATATCTTCAAAAATAATCTAAATTAATATCAGAAGCACAAATTTTTTGTAACATCATAGTAATTGCATGGCAGGGTATAAAAAAGGTTGTTTTTGTTTTCAATTTTAATTCCAATATGTAAAATTTCATTTCTTGCTTTTGATCATGGACTTCAAGTAACATTTTTTTTTTTTTTTAATTTCGTTGAAGTTTAATTAAATATTACATTTACTAAACTATCTTTAATTTCAATATCTTGTCATATATGCTGCTTAGTCATTAACTTAGTATATACACTTTTCTAAGAGATTATAAAAATTAAATATAATAACCCTGAAGAAAAAAAAAAAAGAAAGAAAAAAAAAAAAGAAAAAAAAAAAAAACCTACCTTCCTTCTTCTAGGCTTCTCAGAAACAAAGGAGGCTTCTCGAGAAATTGAATTACTACTAAAAGGATTTTAAAGCATTGACAGAAGTAAACATATAAAAAGAGAAAAAGAAAACATATTTAAGCTAGCAGCATGCATCAATGAACAAAAATGTTACTATTCAGAATAAAACTATATTTAAAAGAAAAAAGAGAGAGAGAGAGCAAAATTAAAATACCGAAAACAGAATTAAAACAAACAATATTAAAATAAAAAATAATAACAATAAGCAATAAAAGAAAGACAATAAAAAATAAATAAATAAAGGATAAAGGATAAAAGCATGCTTTCACATATTATCTTGGAAAAGACAATAAATGTATGAGTGACGTTAACTGTAAGCATAAGCAATATCATATTGCAAGAATAGTATTTTAAAAGCCTTTCTTTCATGCAAAAGTAGAGTTAGTCAACTATCATCATAATTTTTTAAAAAGAGCATCCATATGTATATACTAAATAAAGCAACAAAAAACATTAAAATATTGCTGAAGAGTTTAATTAGAGTGGTTAAAAGAAAGTCAAAGATATAAAATTACATGTTTCCCATGGAAGAGCAGCAGATGGAGAGCAAGAAGGAAATAAAAAGAAAAATTGTGTTAGACATAACAGAAATAATATAAATAACAATGCTAAATACTACAGAAAAAGAAAGAAAAATAATATTAATACATAGAAAATACTATTTGTAAGTTAATATTGTCAAATTGTTTATGCAAAATTTCTGTCTAATGAACAGCATTTAACATATACGATCAAACATAATCATAGAAAATGTTATAATACACTACATAAAAAAATATCAGCCAATACAAACGTAAATATGATATTTTTAATTAAAGTATAAATAAAGGATTAATCAAACATTTAAAAACTTTTAAAATACCTCAAAATCCTTTAAAATGCAGCAATATTATATATTTTGATACTATTATATACTCTCATGTATTCCTACCTTTCCATTAACTTTAATATATTAATGGTACTTTCTCTGTCCTTTCCTTTTGGTCCTTAATGCCTTTAATAATTAAATTCTCTTTTAGCATTCTTTATTTTAGATTTTTTTTTTTTTTTTTTAATAATGAAAGAGGAAAAACTTTGCCATTATATGTAATAACTTTTCAACATTCTCCTATAATTTGTTTTTTAATTGCCATTTAAATTGCCATTTTATCTTGTCAATTTTTTGGTCTTTTGATTGATTTACCTGCTGAAATGAACCCTTATAATGTTTATCGCGATCTAAAGAAAACTGCTAAAACATTAAACCGTGAAATTGCACACCATTCTTTTTTGGAGGATCGCCATTACTATAAAATTTCCCCCAAATTTCTTAAAATTAAAAAGTCATTTATAAAAAGTCATTATAAAAAGTCATTTAAGGAACATGGTCAGATATTTTGAGTCTTCTCTTTTGAAAAAATATCTTACTTAGATAAAAATCTGGTCATATTTACAAATTAAAATAACAATATCAAAATCTCTCTTCAAAACTGGCACTTCTAATTGTCGATCAAGATTATGAAAACTACACTATGAAAATAAATCACTTTACAGATATCGATACCAATCACCTGCAAAAATGTCACAACAAAAAACTTAGATTTTGGAATAAACAGGAAAACCTAATATAATACTTAAACATACTCTTAACACTTATCCATACTTAAATCTCTCAAATTATAAATTAAATACCCACCAAGACACACTTTTAAAGATGGGTTCAAAATTTATCCTTAATGACACTTTCAACACTCTTTCTAGATACCATCGCACATATAGAAACTGCTTTAGATTACCATATATTTCCGAATATAAGCCGAGAGTACATTTTTCCCTGCAGAAATTTGCCCAAAATTGCAAACCCGTGTATAAGCCAAATTGAAAAAATATTCTTTTAAAGTTTGAGCATATCGCCAAAACGACAAAAATATTGTCAATCTATAAAACTTTCAGGATAATCTAAATGTAAATAAAAAGCATTTTTGTTTCGTTACACGGAGCGCGGGCATTTTTTGAACTAAAATCGGCAAAGAAATCGCCATGCTTAAACAAATAAAATGTCTTATTACTTACCTTAGAGAGTATATTTTAAGTTAAGTTTGAGTAAAATATTGTTATATTTAGTTTAATAATATCATGCAGTCTATTTACATAAATAATTTACTTTTAAAGTATAATAAAAGTTACTAAAAAACAAAATAAATTCATATTTTTGTTATAAAAAAAAAAACCTTTAAACATTTCTAGCAATGTTTTTTGTTTTAATTTAGATTTGTGTGCAATGACTTTTTCTTTAATTCTATATAATACATTAACTCATGTTCAGTGATAAAGTTTCTTTGTTCCAAACTTTTTATTTCTTTATCTAATGCAGCAATTAAATTTTCAGTAGAGATTTTGTCATTTTCAATAATTTCCGATTCATTTTCAAAATCACTCATTATTTACATTTTTCTGAGTAACTTTAAGCAAAAATAAATCGCTCAAGTAAAAATTGATTGGTACAGCCATCTATCGGCAGAATAACAAACCGAAATTATGGCAATCAGCTTATATGCATTTCGATTTGGGAATGCTTCTTTTTACTGTTGCTAGAAATCTTATATGCTGAAACATAAAATAAAATAAAGAACTAGAAAATTTCACAAAATCCTGTATTAAAATACGCTTAAACAACAACAACAAAAAAATTAGAATTGAAATCATTCATGGTAATAGAGAAAATTGTTTGGTGCTGCAAAACAGAAAACCAAAGATAACGGGATATAAAATATTGCAGTTAGCTTTTATGCATTCCGGATTTGAGGTATCCGTATTTTAGAGACTGTACTGTATGCATATTTTTTATTTATTTAGACTAGAAAAATGCTTGTCCTAAATTGTTTGTATGTTTACTTTTGAATGCCGTAAACATGATCTTGGGTGAAAAATGCTTCATAGTGAAAGAAAAAGAAATAAACATGCGTGACTGCATCGAGTTGCTCTAGAAATAAATTTTAAATTGCTAATTTAAGAGTTTTATATGTGATAATATTTTAAAATAAGGTTTACTATCACTATTTTATTTTATATATAGCTTTTAAGCTTAAAATATATGTATCTAATCATTGTTTCTAATCTACGTTTTTTGCTAGAAATGTGAACTTGTATATAAGCCGACCTCCGTACTTCAGCTTCCGAAAAATTTCCAAAAATTCTCGGATTATACACGGAAATATATGGTATGCCCCTCCTCAAAAATATTCACATACAAGAAACACTGCCATTAAATTACTAGAACAGCCTAACCATAATATTCATACCGACCAAGCCGATATTCAATGCCTCATGGATTTAAAAAACAATTGCGATATCACTTGCTTAATGACTGATATAACTGGTAGAAACACCATTCTAAATAGAGACCAATATAATAATATTATGTCAGAAACTATCACTAAACTCCAGGTTAATAAAATCAATACAAACCTGCTTAAAAAACTTAATTATAAAATGAAATCTCTAATAAAATCTGGAACCTGGCCCAATGATTACCCTCCTAAACTCAATAATCATGCCCCCCTTATTCCCCAACTCTTCGGCAAATACAAAGATCCCAAAACCCCTCCCACCCTTAGACCTATAGAAAATAAATTTGAAGGCCCTACTTACAATCTCGAAGTTTTTATAAAAGATATTTATGAAGCTCTTCTACCCCCTCAAACTCAAGTTTAAAATCGACTGAAGCCTTTATTAAAACAATCCGAAACTTCAATATAAATTTTAGTGACACTCTCGTTAGTTTTGAAGTCAAAGACTTATACCCCTCCATAGACCTAAACGAAATTACTATTATTATTCAGAATAATATTATTGAAAAATACGGCAATAACAAAATCAGCGAAACTTTAATCAGCGCTAACAACCTTCTGTTAAATAACTCATACTTTGCCTTCAATATTAACATTTACAAACAAGCTAAAGGAGTGCCGATGGGTTTGCCCATATCGGGTGCTATTGCAAAAATTAAATTATGTCACCTCAAGAACTCTGCATATGATCTAATCAAAAACTGTAAAATTTGGCTCTGTTATGTAGATCAGGCCTGTCCAACCCAAAACACTTGGAGGGCCACATTGGAAATCTATTTTATTCAGGCGGGTCGCAACGTATGTATATATGTGTATGTGTTACATGTTATATGTTTGTGATTGTATGAATCGTATATGAATGTACTTTTTCCAGAGGAGGGCAGAGTGAAAATTACAAAGTCAATCTTAAATCAGTGCCCTAACAAAGTCACTCAAGATTTTTTTAAAATTTAAACTAAAACAATTCCTTATAAGGTTTTTTAATTAAAGCCAATATGGTTATTATAAAGTAATATCTTTTCAGCAAAATAAGACATGTCTTATATTTTCGAAAGAATTAAATATTTAACATAAATTAGAATAAAAATTTACATAAATATCAAAATATATACATATATAATATACATGTAAACCAATGAAATCAAACAAAATGTTACCTATTAACAGGAGAAGCAGATCTAGAAGAAGAAAATGAGGAATTGCTTCTATGATGTTCTGTTAAAAAAAAAAAAAAATAAATAAATAAATAAATAAAATTTTTTTTTACCTAAATTGATATCTAACATTATTAAGTCACTAATTATCATACAACCAAATGGCTCATTAAAGCTTTTTTAGAATGAATTATAGACATAGTTCTTATTTAGCATATAGCAACTTAAAGGTAAACGTTGAAATTAGAAGAAAAAAAAGTTAAAAATTACTATTTTAATTACTTTCTTCTTAAAAACATTAAAATTTCCTTTTATAATTTTGTTTTTTAACCACTTCGAATAGATATTCCTTACAACAATATAATAATCATCAATAGATTAATCACCAATATTTTGCAATCCCTTCAAACTGTTTAAAGATAGTTTTTTTAATTGATGATGCTTTACCAATTCAAACACTGATGATGCTTACATCATCATTAATAGTGAGATAATTTTAAAGAAAGTAAACAAAGTTGATAAAAATATCCAATTCATTTTAGAAAATGAAATAAAGAGATTAAATTTTTAAGATGTCAGAAATAAAGACTCCAAACCAAAAAATTGAACTCAGCATTTATATATACATAAAAAAAAAAAAAAAAGAAAAAAAAAAGAATAAATAAATACAAATCATAGGGTAAGGAAAACCACAAAAACCAAAATTTTCATCATTTTTTTTTTTCTTTAATTGGTGCATTATTAAATTATAAAAAGTTTACATTTTTTTTTTTTTTTTTTTTTTTTTAGCCAATTGGTTGTGGTTTATGCCTACAACTTTTCAGAGCAACTCAGCAAAACGGGGTCGAAATTAAACTATGTCAAAAGATTACAAGATTTACATTACAAGATTTACAAAAATGTAACACAGTTATCAATATAACAGTTGTAGTTTAAAGAATCAGATTAAAAAAAAATAATAATAACCTGCTTCTTCATTTGTTGCAGTTGTAAGCTCAATGAAACCTGACAAATGTTCAGTGGTCTGCTGAACTACATGCAGTAACAACTGTTCCTGTACAGCGTTATTTTCTATAACTTGCTTTAGCTGTGATTCAAGATCTTTAATAATTGTTTCTTTCTGTGCAGCTTGAAAACTCTTTAAAAAAAAAAAAAAAAAAAAAAAAAAAGTTATAAAAATGTGTGCGTGTGTATATATACATATAATTATGGTGCAGTGATAAAGATCCAGCATAAGAATGAAATACAATTTATCTTCATACTTGCATTTATTAGCTGTCACATAAAGATCCGTCTGGAGTCTCCAAGTATCACAAGTTTATTTAAACAATTAAAATATGCCCCTCACTCTCCCCCCCCCCCCCAAAAAAAAGTGCTTTATTAATTTAAATTTATTACTTTTTAAAAGTTGTTATTTACGGTTCATTACGCTAGTTAGAAGTAATTTCTGGAATAATTTTATAGAACCAATCACAATTAAATGATAATAGCAAACCCATAACTTCCAGATTTATTTTGGGAAGATAACAAGGACTTTATATATGTGCATAGTAAAATTAGTTAGGTGTTAAAAATCAAATTATAGAAAAGATTTGAGTTTTACTTATAACTTTCAGACATCGAATAATTCTTATTTATATTTTATTAATTACTTATGCATTCATTTACATATATATATATTTAAACCCATCTTAATTATTTGAATAGGAAGAGCTGGTTTGTTGGTTTGTTTCATATGAATGATGAGATTTTAATTAAGATTGAGAGTCAATGTATTTTATTCAAATTTTAGCAGCTTATGTCTGAAATATATGTCCTATTATTGCACTTTTCCCCCTTTAGTATTTTGAGATCTAAAGTGTTATCTATTCAATGGTTAGTCTGTTTTACTCAAATGAAAAGGTTTTAGTGAGGTTGAGAATCACTGTTTATATACTTGCTATTGGATTCATACAATGGTACATGTTGGCAACCTTTGGAATAAACAGAAATTTATAAATCTGTTAAATAAATTTTACTGAATCAAGACACCTATAAGATGTAAATTCTTTGGGCAACTAAGCAGTGACCAAACATTTGCACTAAGCTTGTGTTGCTTAGTTTGAATTTAACTTCTGAAAATTACTGCCAGTTGATAAGAACAAAGCATTAATTTTAATTTACAATTAATGGATCAATAACTAGACTTGAATTCACTAGGAAATGCATTGGAAAATAGCAAATAAGTGTACATTGTGCATAGCTTGAAAGATTAATTTTGAAAGTTACTTGGTTCATTACTTCAATTTTTGTTGAACTAGTCTGTTTAAAATGATATAGTCTATTTTTTTTTTTTTTTTTAACCAAAATCATTACTAAAAAATATGAAATGATATGATTTGAAGTTTCTGAATTATTATTATAAAAGCAGTTTTCATCATAATAAATACATTAGAAAACTATATGTTTTAATTTTAAAAGTTTACTTTACAGAAACCGTTAAAAAAATAATAATAATTATCTCTGTATATTTATATCATCATAAAAGCTTTGGTTTAATAGAGTTATGCTCAAAGCTGATGTCATAGCAGCGAGAACTATATATTCAAATAAAAAAAAATAAATTTTATCCATGTTTTAAAATGATTAAATAATTTGAAAAAAAAAAAAAAAAAGTTTAACAAAAAATTTATGGTTACAACTGTAACAATGTACAAAGAAAAATAAAATAAAATTTTATCCATGATTTTAAACAAAGAAAATAAAAAGAAAAGATGAAAGAAAGAAGGATGATTAAAATAAACATCATTTGTGTTATGTAGGGTTTAGCAGATTTAGACTTGTATTATGATATAGATGTTATAATGCAAAAGATATCACTATTTTAAAAAATATATCATGTCAATCACTGATAAACAATTTGGCATGAGAATAAAAAGTAATAAAATTGAGGAATTTATGTACTATCCTTTTTCCAAATCAATCAACAATGATATTGATAAATTTGTATTGAAGTTTATTTTAAAAAATAATTAAATTATATTTTATTACTCAAATTCCATTACTTTGATTTAAAAAATTTTAAATAAAGGAAAATAGAGTTACATTTTAAATAATAATTTTTTCATTATTGCTTATTTATTACAATGTTTAGCCACTGTTTTTGATTTGGCAAATATGGTTTGCTGAGATACACAAGCACCGAACATGGTAACAGGATCATTTGGAAATATTGACTGCTAGGCAGGCAAAGGCCAACTAGTTTGTAAATGAAATGTAGTATATTGTCTAAGACTGAAATAGGTTATAAAATAAAAAAGTTCAATACTAAATAACATCAGCAAGAAAATATTCTACATTTTCCTTATTCAAATTTAAATATTTAATAATATGATAAAAAAAAAATTTCAGAATTTAAAATCATAAGAATCTTACTTGATTAATGGCCATATGTACAATTTTTTCTATCAGATATTGCGATTCAACTAACTGCATATTATTTAATGTGCTAATGATATCTGCTGGATCTGCATGTTCCTAAAATAAACAACAGTTATTTCAGGATTATACACAGAAAATATCGACATAAAATTAATCACTCTATAAAGAATGATTTAATGTGGATAAATGAAAAAAAGATGCTTTACCTTTGCTTCCTCCATTTGCATTATACTAGTCTGACAATCAGATAAATTTTCATGGATATATTCAATATTGGCTTTCAAACTTTCAATTTCATCATCTAATTCAGCAATAACTTCAGGTCCCTAAATAAGAAGGGGGAAAGGGGGGGGGGAGAATTAGATTTTACATATTTTATAATTTATATATATATATAATAGTTTCACTATGCATGACCTAGACCTTAGCATGGCTATATATTTAATATAATCATTCAAGAATAACAAATAAAATAAATGTTTTAAAACAATTAGCACCGGATAACAATTAAATCCATTACTGAAGTAGAAAAAGTCCACCAAGCAGCTACCAAGGGAGTGGGGAAAAAGTAGCTTCTGTATTTATTCCCTGACAGAGAATTTTTCTGTCTCTCTTCACCTTATAAATTACTACACAGAAGTTTTTATTAATATTATTATATATTATTAAACTAAATGTGGTGCTCATGTACTACTCCATCGAGCATAAATAATCAAAGCTTAAGCCATATATATATGTAAGGTATCGTTTATAAAGGAGACGATTAGTTACTGTCACTTCATATTAAAATAGTTCACTCAATAAATATTCCAAAATAGTTTATGCAGTCGCTTTATTGCACTTAGGCATTCTACAGGTTGTTAACAGTCAATCAATCTAAGCACGCTGACATGTACATTCGTAGATGAGTCTGACCGAAACTGTCCTGTTAACAGCAAAACTGCAACCAATTCCCCTCCTGGGGCCGTTAAATTAACTTTTATTGGCGTGGATTAATTAAGCAGAAAATCACATGAAAAAGGCACCGATTTTCATGTGCTCCTGCTTAAATATGGCTATTTTGGGGCAAGGCCAAACTCCTAATATGAATTTTCATTGGATAATTAGTTGAGCTAAAATCTCGCCTACATTTTATCATTGGTTGACCCGGACATCTGGGATTTAGTATTTCGCAATGTTTTGCCGCTTATTTTTACTATTGCATAATTTTGATTCTAAAACTTATTCTTAAATACGATTCCCGCGCTACGACGTGTTTTGTTGGAAAACTAATTTTACCTGGGCTCTAAAATAGATTCTCATAAATTTGTTCTTAAAATTAAGATTTATTCTGAGAAAATACTATTAAGTGATACTATTAAGGTATCACTTAATATTAATTTATAATAATAATTTTAGAATCTGAATTCTTTTAATCCTTTCATATATATACATATTTACTTAATAAAAATCATTGAAGTTTTATCGCATTTTATTTGGTTAGCATTTTCAGTCTTTGTGGTAAAGATTTCAGGCTTAACAAAATTCCTTAAACTACATTTATGCACCAGAATATGACAATTCAAAATAAATTTTACCCTGCATTTCCATGCATTCTAAACTGTTTCATCTACTAATGGATTCATTTAAACATTTTCTAATGCTAAATTTATAAAGCTATTTTATTAGAAATAAAACTGATACAGCGAGACTTGATCATTTCTTAATTATTATTTAGTTAATTAACTTTTTTATCCAAACAAAAATAGTCGTGCTACAGTATGTAACGAACTGTTAGTTAATTAAAAAATTGAAAAAAAAAAAAAAAACTAATGTAGAATAAATTTTATGCACGTTTTTCTTACCTTTCTTTCTATGATAGCCTTGTCACGTTTCCTAGTAACTCTATCTAAACATCGCCCAAGTTTTTCTCTTTCCTTTAAAAATAACAATATTCAATTTATAATGCACAATGCAAATATGTAGAATAAATATTCTTAAAACTTAAAAAATTCATTAAAAGCAATCAAGTAACAAATTAACATACCTTTAGCCACCGATCCATATCCTTTTCTATTGCAGCCATACTTAGTTTATTCAAAACTAATTTGTTTATCTATAAAATGTGTTAAACAATTATAAGCATTAACACAAATCTTTATGTCTTACATAAACAATTAGTTACAAAATCCATTTATATTTAATTTAATGTATACTTGTTCTAGGCTAATCTTATGAATGAGAGAAAATATATAAAATTTTTAAGAAAAAAATCTGATGTGGACACCATATGACTTTACTCCCATTTAATTATACATACTGTTACTAAAGTTTTAACACTTTCATGTGCGGTAAGTTATTTATAAATAAATAAAAAAAGATTTCACTTTATTTGGTGAATATTCGGAAACATTCCATTAAAACTATTACTTTTTCCATAAAAGTCACAATATAATAGCATTATATACACTTCAGAGCATGAAAATTGCTTGTTCAGAAATAGTAATCAATAGCTTATTGAAGAATCTCTTATTGACAAATGCACACTTAACAGTTCAAAGGAATTCACACAAAGAAAAATACCTTTTTTTTATATTCCTTAGCAAAAAATTAAAGTTGAGAAAAAATACATTATACCAAACAAGTTAACTCTGTTTTAAATTAAGAAAGAGGTAAAGTTGCTAAACAATTGGACATGAAACTACTTTCTGCATCTTAAGGAGGAAAAGGGCTAAATTTCTAAAAGCTTTGTCTTGACACATATTTACACTACATATTCTATAATCTGACAGAGTATAGAGTTAGATGCGGCAGCAGATGCCACAGCAGATTTTGCTGTGCAATGATGAGTCAATCAGTGAGTGGAAAAACACAATTATCTATATATTAAGAAGCAAATATGAAATTTGTCATATACTTTTAACATATTAATTATCGAGGTAGAGGGTTGAAAGTGGTATCATTTGAAAGGTATGATTAGCCAGATTTGCAGAATACAAATATTATTTTTCTAAGATGTCAAGAAGGTAATTTAAATACTTTTAATTTTTAAGCACTTTTTCATTTTATACACACATTATCTTGTATTAAAAAATTCCTAAAGAAGAAAGTTGTTAAATCTGGCAATTACTTAAAATTCAAATAAAACCATGGACTCAGTAATTTGTATAGATGTAGCATTCTTAAATTCTCGACTACAGATTTTTTATTCAAAGAGACAATGGCCATTAGAGTGGTAAAAATGATTATGAGTGAATGAGTGGTAGATTGAAGTTTTATACGACTAAACATATATGCAAATTAAAAAAGGATTTAAAATATTTAAAAAGCATTACATCTCGTATAGATGTATTAAATTTCAATCATATCAAAAATCGAGACAATATACATTAAAAAATATATAATTTAAAACATTAAACACACACAACATAAATTTAAACGTTTCAAGCCTTTTACAGACTCTCATCAGTAAAAACATCAAAAAGCAAATACTGAGAAGAACAACAGACCTCCTTTAAGAGAGTACAGCACATTCAGCAGGGACTGTGCATGCCTCAATAAGCGGTGAAAAATGCTGTTTCGTATACCAGCCCTGTGAGGGAGTTCCTCACATATCCTTTTATTTTACCAAATTTATTCAATTATAATTAAAGATCTATTTATTCACAATTAAAAAGTATTAACTTTTATAATCTTTTGTATTTAGGTCAAGCTTATTCCAATTTTAGTAAATTATGTTTTCAAAATTAAAATACTTATCATTTTCTAATTTTAAGAACAAATTCAGTATTAAATACATTGATCTCTTTTTAGCTTAATGCAATATATATATGTAGGGATCTAAACACAATTTAATTTTATTATCCCTTAAAGTAATTATATTTTTATTTCCATTTCACTATGTTTCCCAATAAATCTAATTTATATTTATAGCTGTAAATGTACGTTGGAAACTTTCCGTTATATCTTTTTATTATTTTATTTTATTTTATATACAGATAATCTATTTAACTGCAGCTATTAATGATCCATTATGTAGACATTATGTCGCAAGAATTTTCGCAATATTTCTTAATTACTTGCACCTGTCTTTTCCAACGGTATTCGTTGGCGAATGTATTTCATGCCAAAAAGGGTTGCCATATTTTTAACCGTCATTTCTTTTTAAAAAAATTTCCATTGAATTAACATTAACAACAAAGAAAGATGTATTGGCGCCCTTGGCTTCAAAATGTGGAGATATTTCCATAACCCGGAGTTTTACAAGGATGCTGCGGAATTTGATTCCGGGACAGTTTGATAATAATCGCCGTCTCTTAAAGATGTAATTTTTCTCAATTAAAATTCTCTCTCTCCTCCACCATCGTTCTATAACGAATTATTTCATGGATGTGAACCTGGATGTGTCCTCTTATGTCATTTTATATTTTTGAATAAATCCTCACGGCTAATTACAAATGGACTGGAATTGACATTTATTTTAAAATGACTATTTTTATTGACTTAGTTTTTAGAGGACAGTGGCTTTTATGCTACATAAATTTGGTGCTCATCGACCATAGAATTCGTTACGGTGGAGGAGAGGAATGTATAGGAGATTTTTTTTTTTCTCTCAACAAGCGAATTTCTTATTTTCGAAAATATATAAAATACATTTTTCTGCGGCAAGTACGTGTGAAAACTTTTTGACTATTGATATGACAAGAGTGTTGTTTTAAAGGAACTTTTCTATTTTTCGACTTTGGAGCAATCAGCCGTATTCGACAGATATATATAAAGAACAGTGCTGCCATGACTCCTAAGATGATGTGAATTAACCTAATTTTTCCATGCCGCCGTCCTGCACGAGAACATACCGGCGGAGTTTAAGAATGTCATCGTATATCCTCGATGCTTATCTTCCAAGAGTGTGCGAATAGAATTTTTCACTTTCTTCCGTTCTCGATGATCATGTGCGGAGAAAAGAGCGTCTTATTTCTCGGTAATAGCATGTGGCCTTGACTAATATAGAGGTGGGTTCCTTATTATTGTTACCCTCTCGATATTTGGATGGATGAAAATTTGTTTTTATTTTCTCGACAGTCTGGAGTTCGTTGACTTTCTCGCCTATGTTTATCTCTTGAATGAGAGGATTTTAGAGGAAGGAATATTTTTCACAAAGCCAAATTTTTTTAATTTTTTCGAAAATATATAAAATGTTTTATTTATGCGACAGATACATCTCAAGACTTTTTTTTTGCTAGATTGAAATAACTATTTTTTAGTAAACAAGGTTATGAAAGATGGACTCTCTTATCATCGTGTTAAATACAAATATATCATTTATGAACTAATAATCTCTGATGAATCATCGGCTGTTTTTCTGTGATTCAATATGACAGCTGATCTCCAAAATAACCGACTTTTCAAGTGGTTCTCCCGTTCCAGTTGTCTGAGTCAGTTTTTTTTTCATGTCAATCTTGTGCGTTGCGCCCCTCATAGTGGAAATTTCTTTTCTGAGAATTAAGGAAGAAATTCCCTGCTTTACTATACCAAGTTTTTGAACAGCTGTTTGAAGTGGAACTATGCGTGGAAGAAGAAGCATAATAAAAATGTTTTCGGTGGTAATTCGTAGAACAGGTCTATGTTTGATTTGGAAGGATTTCCAAGTTATGGACATAGCGGAAACAGATAAGACATTTTTATTTTATTTTTTATAATTATTTTGCATTCATTTTATAATTTTAAATATTTTTTTTTCTCTAATTAAGGGAATGCACATATAGTTGCAAGTATTTAAAAGTGAAATATTTTCTTATAATAATTTTTAATTTTTGGGAGATATAATTTTTCAAAATAAATAAATATATATATATATATAAGCAATATCTGTGCATTCCTCATTTGAAACTGTATATATAAAAGTGTTTATGGTCATATTTTACTATATATATTTTTCTTTTTGGATATTTTTTTATTTCAATTTTAAAAAAAATTTATCCTTTACAATTTTTAATTTGTCTAGGGATATGCATATTTCGAATTTGAAAATATTTAATTTTTAATTTTTGATTATCTACTATTTCATATGTGTCAGTTCGAATTTTTATAAAATAAATTTCATGTGTTTAAAGACTCATTATATTAGAGTCATAATTACTAAGTTTTTGCCAGTGTTTTTGGTAATTTTTGAATTTTAAAGATAACAATTATTTAAAAAAAAAAAAAAAAAGAAAAGAAGTTTTTGTTGTCTTTATGTATAATATATACAAATTTACATATTATAATAATTTATTGCATTTCAGTGTATTATTTTTATTTTTCATATTCAAATATTTTAAGTTCAGATTCTTTTCTTATTTTGTGCTGAATTGATACAATAGTTCATAAATTAGTACATTATATTGGTAAAAAAAAAAAAAAAAAAAAGAAAAGAAAAGAGTTATTTAAATTCCATTGGCAAAGGTAAACATTTATAAATTTATCATAGACATGTTTTATATTTTTTTTTAGTTAATCTGCTGAAAATATTCTTGTTATCATTGATTAAGATATTCACTCTCCTTATAAATTCTTAATTTTTAATACATGCACTTCGTTTTTTTTTGTTTGTCAAAATTTAATACACAAATTTTTTTTTGTTGTTGTCAAGTTATGTAATGTTTCCGGAAGAAGAATTTGTGCACTCTCTCAGGGTCCTTGGGTGCATGAGATTTTTTTTAGTGTTTTGCTGTTAATTATCTAAACAAATTACTTCGGCTGGACCGATATATTTTTTTAAAAGTTGAGGATGATGAGTAGCGAGACATTATTTTGTGAAACATTATATAATTTATTTTAACAAATGTTTACAATCAATTACTTTTAGATTTTTGTTTAGAATTTCCTTTTGCCACATAAATTTTTCATGAAACTTCTTTAATGTAATGATAACAGTAGATTAATTGGGATAACATTGAGACAGGGGTAAATAAATAATATTGAGAACCTTGTCACATTTTTCTATTGAAATTATGCAGAATATTGATTAAAAATTTTTTTTTGAGTTTTGATTTTTATATAATTTTTATTTCCCAATGCATTAAAAAAAAAAAAAAAAAAAAAAAAAAAAAGGAAAAGACAGATTTAAAACTCATTTTTACATGATTGTTGACAAAAACTTTTTTTTCTTGAAATTATATAATTATAATACATTTACAACAAATGCATAAATTTGTGTTTTCACATTTAATTTCCTATTTATACACAACTTCGTAAAGATATACACACATATTCATTAAATGGTTTTGTTACATACAGTGCCAGTTTGAAAATTTACTGATGTTTGTTAAAAAAAAAAAAAAAAAAAAAAAAAAAAAAAAAATGATTTAACACAATTTTTAATACACTATTTTTTTTTTTGAAGGTAATGGCATGTAAATCTGACAATCTCAGCCTTGCCATATGGTCACTTTCAGTTATAATGCACGTAAGTGTACTTCACACACACATTTTCAATTAATTCAAATGCAGTATTATTTTAAAACTTGCAACATTGATAACCAATTGCGAAGAGATATTATTACATGACACTTAATTTTTCTTGATTATGTAATTGTATGGAGTATATAATTCCATGGTGACATAATTTTCTCACACATACATTTTTCTTATTACACAATTTTTACACTTACATACTATTGTTTTACATTTTGTTTTATTGCCAATTCTCACTTCTACATGTTATACAATATTTATTTTTTTCTAGTTTTTTTTATTTTCAAAATATATGAGATGTACACAAACATAAAATAGGAATTTTATATTCTCTATTATAACCATATCATGGAATTGATTCATCTTTTCACAAAATACAATGTTTTCAATTATTTTTTTTTCTATAAATATCTACACATATTTACAATTTTGTTTATTTATTTATTTTTTTTTTTGAAATATTGCATGTAAAACTAGCTTATATGCTAGCCATGCATTTTGAAATATTTCTCAATTCATAAAATAACACACACACACAATATTTTGGTCAAACATATTAATTTTTATTTTTATTTTTTTTTTAAATATGTGCATGTAAACCTAGCTTATGTGCTAGCCGTGCGTTTGGAAATATTTCTTCTATTTACAAGAATTACACACACATATATTTTTCTTATACACATATACTGGTGTTTATTAGTTTGTATATAATAAACCTTAACTTTTGAATTAAAGGAAGTATATATATATATACACAATTTTTAATACAAATTCATACCTTTTAAACTTACGTAATTTGTGTACATGATGATTTCAAATATTGGAATTATATTATTAAATATAAAACATTAAGTTTTTTTTTCCTCTCATTGTAAATTTCATTACACATACATTTTTTTTATAAATATACAGAGTTATACACATGGTTATTTCAAATATTGGAATTATTTTATTGAATATAAAAACATTGAATTTTTCTCACTTACTCATTGTGAATTTCATTACACATGCATACCTTTCAAATATTTCAAATATTCGAATTTTTGTTACATATAAGGCATTAACATTTCATTTTTCTCACTTGCTCATTATAATTTGCCTACACATACAATTTTTAAACAGATATGAATGGACACATGGGCCATATTATGTTTTTCAAATTTTTCTCGCTATTGTGCATATGTATATAGATATTTTTTTTGTATTACAATACATTGTATATATTTTCTTATCACATAATTTTACTGATACATATATATAAGCAATATATATGTGTATAACACATGCTGTGTTATATTTTTTTTTTTTTCATTGCTATAGCTTGCATTTAAAAAATATATATAAAGTTTTTTTCTGATCAGAATATCTATGGCACTAGCTCATGGCTTTATAATTGCCCATTTTATAATTGAGCTGAAATTTAAAAGATCTTGTTTGAGCATTATGCATGTGATTGCATTTCTATATATAAAAAAAATATATATTTTAAGTATTGCTCAATTGTTAAAAAAAAAAGGCCTGTCTACACACTGATGTAGAAATTTATTATTATGTCGACATTCATTTTTATTTTTCATTAATAAGTGCACTTTAAAAAAAATATAAAAAAATTAAGACAAAAAAAACCTAGGTACCTTACAAAAATTAATATAAGAATAAATGACAAAGGGCAAAGAAATTTCATTATGGTTCAACTTTGTAGGGTTAAGTTTGTGATGCTGGTTTGCATATATTGCATGGAGTGTATATGTTCTTCACTAATATACCTTTATTTTCAGATTAATTACATGAAATGAAACAAAATAAAAGGATAGTGAATAAAATTTTGGGACAAAATGACTGGAAGACTAAGTATAATTTTAATTTATTGTTTATCTACTAAGCAGATAATAAAATTTTACAATTATAATGATTCATAGTTAAAGAAAAATATTTTATAACCTATTATAACACCCTTTGTATTCGATGTTAACTAAGAATACTCAGGTGTTGTTTTTGTTTTTTTTTTCTTGTGAAATGGTGGATTCTTATTTTCCAATGGCTGGCCACCAGGGGTGAATGGATATTTGTCATTTCATAAACATTATAAGTTTTGATTTTTTTTATGTAAATATTATTCTTAAATTTTGTTTTGACAAGATATAGATAGCTAAAATTTTCTATTGATCTAATAAAAAAATCTTTCTTTTATTTTAATAAAAAAAAAAGAAAAAGAAAAGAAGAAGGATATAATTTAATGAAATAAAAAGTATTAGTCACAATGCTAATATTATGGATATTTTTTTTTTTCCTTTCCAATTATATATTTCAGACAATTAAATTTTGATCAATCTTATGTTATTAATATTAACTAATAATAATGGATTTTTAGGTTTTGTTAATCCAGGATAACATTTTATATTTTTTAGATAATAATGATAATAATTTTACACACTTTAACTATTTTCATGTTGTATATTGGGAACACTCAGTCAGTTTTTTTTTTTTTTTTTTTTTTTTTTTTTCTTTCATCAAGTTAGGAAATTTATTGCAGGAGTGTGATCTCACGGTCATACTCCTTGCAAATTTTTCAATAGTCACACTTTTTCTTTTTTTACACGAACACATATTTTTCTCAGAATGCTTGTGTGGCATAGTCATGCACACATAAAATCAAGCCTCTTTTGAGTCACACATTTTGCTCGGTATGCTATATTTGGCAGTGGCCTCACAAACCACTTGCTATTTTGGCTGTTTGCTGGGTTCACATTTTTCTTCCCCTATTTTGTTGAAATGGCATGAGTGGTGCTCAATTTTAATTACACTTTTTCTAAACTTATTTTTTTAATTACATAAGATTCTATTGTTGACAACACATTTTTTTTTTTCCTTTTCAAGAAGAAAATCATTTTTAATTTTTTTTTCTATATCACAAATTTTTTTTAATACTTCAAATTATTTCAATGGGTATATTTAATATACTGTTTGACGAGAAAATAGAAATTGTTTGATTTAAACATGATTGACAATAAAAGATTATTTCATTGAAATGCATTTTATGAAACTAATTAATTTACTTTTCAGAAGAATTGTATTACAATATATCAGCTGTAACAAGATCAAGAAATTATTTGTCAAGACATTCATTTTAAAATTTTTGTGTGAAGAATATATGTACACGCATGTATTTCATGACAGTATTTTGCATGTGATTGACAGTATTTGTATACTTTACACACATGATAATGGTTGTTTTGTATTGTGGTGGAGAGAGCTAATTTTTCATGGCAACCGGGAGAGATATGTGAGGGAGTTCCTCACATATCCTTTTATTTTACCAAATTTATTCAATTATAATTAAAGATCTATTTATTCACAATTAAAAAGTATTAACTTTTATAATCTTTTGTATTTAGGTCAAGCTTATTCCAATTTTAGTAAATTATGTTTTCAAAATTAAAATACTTATCATTTTCTAATTTTAAGAACAAATTCAGTATTAAATACATTGATCTCTTTTTAGCTTAATGCAATATATATATGTAGGGATCTAAACACAATTTAATTTTATTATCCCTTAAAGTAATTATATTTTTATTTCCATTTCACTATGTTTCCCAATAAATCTAATTTATATTTATAGCTGTAAATGTACATTGGAAACTTTCCGTTATATCTTTTTATTATTTTATTTTATTTTATATACAGATAATCTATTTAACTGCAGCTATTAATGATCCATTATGTAGACATTATGTCGCAAGAATTTTCGCAATATTTCTTAATTACTTGCACCTGTCTTTTCCAACGGTATTCGTTGGCGAATGTATTTCATGCCAAAAAGGGTTGCCATATTTTTAACCGTCATTTCTTTTTAAAAAATTTTCCATTGAATTAACATTAACAACAAAGAAAGATGTATTGGCGCCCTTGGCTTCAAAATGTGGAGATATTTCCATAACCCGGAGTTTTACAAGGATGCTGCGGAATTTGATTCCGGGACAGTTTGATAATAATCGCCGTCTCTTAAAGATGTAATTTTTCTCAATTAAAATTCTCTCTCTCCTCCACCATCGTTCTATAACGAATTATTTCATGGATGTGAACCTGGATGTGTCCTCTTATGTCATTTTATATTTTTGAATAAATCCTCACGGCTAATTACAAATGGACTGGAATTGACATTTATTTTAAAATGACTATTTTTATTGACTTAGTTTTTAGAGGACAGTGGCTTTTATGCTACAAGCCCTTCCAGGAAAATTCTTGAATGATAATTTAAACAGTCAGATATGATTATTTTAGTGTTGTTAATATCAGGTACGTGGTCGGTTTCTATGGCATGCTGTACTATTTTAGAACGTATATCATGGTTTTTGAAATTTCTTTTATGTCCCAGAATTCGAGTATGAAAGGAACGGCCAGTTTCACCAATATAAACCAAACTGCAAGATTTACCAGGGATATTATAAATAACACCTGTACGGGAAAAGTGGGGGATAACAGGTTTATAGGATACAGATATATTAACAGTGCGTAAAACTCTGGCAATAGATTCAGAATTTTTTTTATAGTAAGGAATAGTAACGAAAGATTTAGGTGATTTGGAGGAATTGATTTCATGATTATCAATATTAAAGTCATACTCTTTTAATTTTCTTTTAAGCCAGCGAGAGGGATAATTATTACATTTTAAGTCAAAAAAAATTCTTTTTAATTCTAACTGGAAAAGCTCTTCAGTACTGCAATATCATTTAGCGCGGTGAAGTAAAGTATGGAGAAAAACAGACTTATGTGAAGAGGGGTTCGCTGAATTAATATTTAAATACTCTCCTGAAAATGTAGGTTTCTATTAAACATAAGTAACAAATTTAGAATCAGTATCAGAAGGCTCAATTAAAATATCTAGGAAAGGGAATTTATTATATTTTTCTTGTTCTAAAGTAAATTGAATTGATGGATTAATGGAATTAGCATAATTAAGAATATCAGAAATATATTGATTATTATCAGTGATAATAAAAATATCATCCATATATCTATGCCTAAAATAAATTTTGCCATCTAAAACAGAATTAATTTGATTTTCACTAAACTGCATGACTACTTCTGAAATTCGAACTGAAATGGGGAAGCCCATAGCAGTGGCATTAATTTGTTGATAAAAAGAATTATTAAAGCTGAAACAGTTGGAAGTTAAACAAAAAAAAATAAGTTTAATTATAGCAACTTGTTTCAGCTTTAATAATTCTTTTTATCAACAAATTAATGGCACTGCTATGGGCTCCCACATTTCAATTCGAATTGCAGAAATAGTTATGCAGTTTATTGAAAATCAAATTAATTCTGTTTTAGACGGCAAAATTTATTTTTGGCGTAGATATGTGGACGATATTTTTGTTATCACTGATAATCAATATATTTCTGATATTCTTAATTACACTAATTCTGTTAATCCATCAATTCAATTTATTTTAGAACAAGAAAAATAATAAACTCCATTTCCTAAATACAGTGAACTCTCGTTAAGACGGCCCCGTTTAAGATGGATTTTTCGTTATTACGTACAAAAACAGAATCCCCGGATAAAGTCTATAGGAATTGCATGTAATAAACATCGCTTTATACGTACAATTCATTCGTTAAGATGGACATTTTTTTTCCCTCAAAGCTTACTTTCTTTGAAAAAGAGTCAGTTCCCAAAATCTTTTCAAATACTTTTTTTTTTTTTTAACATGAAAAGGTTCAATAATAAAAGGGTTAATCTCTTTCACTCTGTGCTATTACACTGTGGGAGGTAAATAGTATTGATTGACAGTGACAGTTGAGGTCAACAATTTGCACCTGTCTCCACTTCTACTGTGGAGACATAGCAAAGGATTTTGTTATCAAGTTGTACTATTTGAAGAAAAGAGAAGTTTTGAAAGTAAGTATCAGTTTTCATGCTTTTATATTTTTAGTGAATAAAAGGGTTTGAGGATACAAATTTTCATTCATGTTATACTATGTATGTGTACATAATAGTGATTTTAGAGTTCATACAGACCTTCAGTTTATGAACTCCTGTTATAATGGACTCTCGTTAATATGGACAAAAACTGCTGGCCCTTGATTGTCCATTTTAACGAGAGTTCACTGTATTTTAATTAAGATTTCGCCTTCTGATACTCATTCTAAATTTGTTACTTCTGTTTATAGGAAACCTACATTTTCAGGCCAGTATTTAAATTTTAATTCAGCGAACCCCTCTTCACGTAAGTCTGCTGTTTTCCATACTTTACTTCACCGTGCTAAATGATATTGCAGTACTGAAGAGCTTTTCCAGTTAGAATTAAAAAGAATTTTTTTGGACTTAAAATGAAATAATTATCCCTCTTGCTGGCTTAAAAGAAAATTAAAAGAGTATGACTTTATCACCAAAATCTTTTGTTACTATTCCTTGCTATAAAAAAAATTCTGAATCTATTGCCAGAGTTGAGTTTTACGCACTGTTAATATATCTGTATCCTATAAACCCCAATTTCTAATTCGTAATTTCTTTTCTAATTATAAACCTGTTATCCTCCTCCTTTTCCCATACAGGTGTTATTTATAATATCCCTTGTAAATCTTGCATTTTGGTTTACATTGGTGAAACTGGCTGTTCCCTTCATACTCAAATTCTGGAATATAAAAAAAATTTCAAAAATTGTGATATACGTTCTAAAATAGTACAGCATGCCATAGAAACCAACCATCTACCTGATTTTAACAACACTAAATAATCATATCTGTTTCAATTATCATTCAAGAATTTTCCTGAAAGGCTGGTATATGAAACAGCATTTTTCACCACTTAATGAGGCATATGAAGTCCCCGCTGCATACGCTGTACTATCTTAAAGGAGGTCTGTTGTTCTTCTCAGCTTTGATGTTTTTACTGATAAGGAGCCTGTAAAAGGGTCGAAACGTTTAAACTTATGCTGTGTTTGTTTAATGTTTGAAATTATATATTTTTTAATGTATATTGTCTCGATTTTTGATGTGATTGAAATTTAAAAAAGGATTTGATTTATGAAAGCAGAGACGCCAACATTGTAAACCTTACATCAGGAGTGAGTAAGTTCAATTTCAGGAGTTTTACACTCTTCTTCAGGAGTCAAAAATTCGTATTTCAGGAGTTTTTTCAGGAGTCAATCTTACAACCATACTATTTAAAAATACAATGTCAGAGTTTCCCCCAGGTTTAAAAAAGGGCAGGATGCTGCTAATAATAAAAAAAAGGTTTTTTTCTAGATTCCCAAGGGCAGTTTTGAATTCTTAGGGGCACATTTAACATTTAAAATCCAGACACTTTTGCTACTTTTCTAGTCATAGGGCAGGCAAGGTGCAACATCCTCCTGAAACTGACTGAGTTTTTAGATAATAAACTTTTTCTCTTTTTCGCAGAATTCATAGCTCTTTTAGAAAACTTGACTTATTCTTTTACAGATTCAATTAGATAGATCTATATGAAAAATTATTTAAATTATAATGAGAAATGCCCTTATACCTACAATAAAGGGTATTTTTATTATATTCTTTTATTATTTGATGCTATATAATAAACAAGAATATGAGTATGATTTTAAATTAAATGTGTAGTAAGATATACAAGTTAAAAATAAATAAATAATTATTTCCAGTCCTTTTTTAATCAAAACTGACTAGTCCGGTCTTTTTTAATTAAAATCTGGTCAGTCTTTTTTTTTTTCCCAAGTCAACTTTTTTGTAGCCCCTCTTTACTATTCAGATAAAATTTTATTGAATAAATTGATAAAAATTAAAAGAACAGAAAAGAAATTAAGAAAGGAATAAGATGGAAAAGGTTATAAGATGGAAAAAATACTTAAAATATTATATTCTACAGCATAAAAAATACGAATTCAAAAGATTGTAATGATAAAAATCTATTAGCACTAGTACATTAACCACATAAAAAATATAAATTATTTTCAAATTACCTTTTAAATATAATCACATTCACTTGCATAGCAAAAAATATTCAGACTACTTTAGAGAATTGTAGACTTTTTCGGTATCGGAAGTTCGTCTGTAGCTACTAAAGTGGAAGCTCTTTTTTCGAAATTTTTAATCGAACACAATTTACCCATTGCAGCCACAGACCATGCTGGACCCCTTTTTAGGAGCATGTTCCCCGACTCGAAAATTGCTGGCAAATATAGTGCAGGAAGAACGAAAACTGCTGCTATGATTTCTCTAATGTCTACTGAGACTTCTCAAAATCTTTCGTCTGAACTTGCAAAATCACCATTTTCCTTTTCAACAGATGGAAGTAATGATGGACAGTGTGAAACTTTATATCCTGTTGTTATACGGTATTTTGATAATAAGGGAGAAGTCATTTCTACCCTTTTGTCTGTCCTTTCCAATTCATCAGTTTCAACAGGAGTTAAATTTTTTTCTTTAATTAATGATGAATTTTCAAAAAAAAAAAAAAAAAAAACTTGGAAAAACTGCATTGCTTTTGGGTGCGATAATGCTTCAGTAATAACAGGAAAGCATAAAAGTGTTGCAAAATTTGTCAGATATGAGCACTCTGAGGTATTTGTAATGGGATGCTATTGCCATCTCATACACATAGCTGCCCAAAATGCTGCTGCAAAATTACCTTACTCTATTGATGATTTACTGCTAGATATTTACTATTACTTAAACAAAAGTACAAAGCGACAGCAGGCGTTGAAGAATTTTCAGTCATTGTGTGGCACTGAAGCAAGGAAAGTGATGAAACATTCAGTGACTCGATGTTTGTCTTTAGAAAAATGTCTAAGAAGACTTTTAGAACAATGAGACTCCCTGAAAGAATTTTTCAAGAGTGAAAAATTTCAATTAACAAATAATGACAAAAATCGCAAACCTTTAACAAATGCCAACTCCAACTCTAGCAGTGCAGCAAGTAGTTCATCTACCTCTATTAGTGCTGCAAGTTTTTTATCTACCTGTGTTAGCAGTGCAAGTAGTTCCTCTACCTCTATTAGTGTTCATTTATCTAATGATAAACAAAAACAAAAAAATCGCAAACGAAAATTAAGTGAACAACCAACAGAAAACCGGGTTAGTGAACATCCAAGTATGATTCCACCGAAAGACAGGTTAGATAGAGTGTTATTTTCTTTAAATGATGATTTGATGCTAAAGTTATATTGTATTGCTTCTTTCTCAAAAATGCCCTGCCTATTTTCACAAGAGAGAATGAAGTGTTGCAATCTGGTGTACCGTTAGTACACAAACTTCATAGAATTCTTTTGGAACTTTTGTCTGAAATCTATGCAAGATTTCTTAAACCTTCTGCCATTTCATCTGCAAAAACCATTTTATGTGTTGACTTAAAATCAAAAAAGAATCATAGAGAGAAAGAAACAATAGTTATTGGCAGCGAAGCCAAATCTTACTTAAATGAGCTGAAAGCTGCAAGTAAACTTAATGATGATGATCTCAAATTGTTTTATAGAAAAGTGAAGGACTTCTACATTGCAGCTGCTTCATACATTATTTCAAAATTTGATTTAACCAATCCATTATTAGAATGTGCTGAAGTAGCGGATATAAATTTACAGAAAACGTGCCATTTTCACACCAAAATTATATTAGTTATACCACATAGTAATGCTGAAGATGAGAGAATTTTCAGTATTATTAGAAAAAATCTTAATGATTATCGACCTAATTTGTCTAGTTCTTTATTGTCAGATTTAATGGTAGAGAAAGTAAGTTCTCTATCAAAAAGTAAAAAGCGCTATGATGCGAAATTTTCCAAAGAACTCCTTTCTGCAAAATGCCGAAAATTGTGCATTGCCGGCTTTCAAACACGGCCATTGTTTTTGCATAATCTTCAATAAACTTTTGATTTGCGACGCGTTTTTTGGATTGATCATGATGATCTGACATTTTCATAAAAAATATTAAAGGCAACTATCATTGAAGAGTTATAACATTCAATAACGCGGCAGACAAAAATAACAAATCACAACATGAACCACGGTGACGCTCACTCCTCAAAACAAACGCGGTAGATACTCGTTACGGTTAGAGTGAAATTATCGATTGACAAGGAATAAAATATAATTTTCTCCCTCTAATACAAGCTAGGGAGGAAGAAATCTACCATGCATACCGCTGGAGGGCGGAGCATTTAACTGACGTCATCGGAGTTACACTATACTGCACGCTGATTCGCCGTTTTTTCTCTCCGTAAGGGTAGATCTAGCACTTACCTCTCGCTGTTGTTTACGTTTGCTGCCGCGTATGGAAATCGGTGCTGCCGTGACTCGCGAAAGCGGATTGCCGGCAAAGAGACGAAATTAGAGGAGAAACTACCACTTTCCGTACTTTTTATGTCATTTCCGTATTACCGTATTTGATACCTTATTTCCGTAACAACTCCGGAATTTCCGGACATGTTGGCATCTCTGTGAAAGTTCTATTTTCTTTTTCTAATTTATTTATGATATAATTTCTTTTCTTTCTTTTTTTTTTTTTTGGTGTGTGTGTGTGTTTGATTTACATGAGGTCTAATTTCAAGACACATTTTTTAGTTAAAACATAATGCATTTCAACTAACTGAAATTGACAACTTATTTTTAAATAAGTCGATTTATTACTATATCTTCTGCATATGTATGAAGAAAGTATGAGATTTGGAAATTTTTTCAGTTTTCTGTTTTGGATGAATTTACACGTTTTGAGATTTCTTGAACACGAGTGAATATCGATTATATTGATTAAATTTTTGTTCATGTTAATCGGTAGGTGATGCTGTCATATAAAATGATATAGAAGAAAGTATTTGATTCATGAATATTTTTTACTTCTGGTTTTTGATGAATTTATATGTTTTGAGATGTCCTAAGCATGATTCGCTCATTTTAGAAAATGACTATTTATCTGTGTGTGTATGATGTGTTAGGGAAATTTTGTAATATCTCATGAACAAATGGGCAGAATTTAAGTACGATTGATAATTGCTTAGACCAAGGCGCGAAATTTCCGGTCGCCAGCTCGCCATTGGCGAGTGGAAATTTTACATTGGCGAGTGGAAATTTTACTGTGGCGAGTAAAATTTCGGTCTAAATATATACAGAAATTTCACAGCATACGGTGCAACCAGCAAAAAAAAAAAAAAAAAAAAAAATCAATCTAAAACATAAAATTATGCTAATCTTAGGTAAAGTGACCAGACATCCTCTTTTCAAGAGGACAGTCTTCTTTTTCAACGCTCTGCCCTCTTAAACTAAAGAAACATTACAAGACTAAAAAAGTCCTCTTTTTTATGTTTTTTGTCCGCTGTCCTCTTTAACAAATGAAAAGGATTTAGTCCTTAATTTCAAAAATTTTGCAAAACTGGGAAGCACAATAATTAAGTCTATAGCAAAAACTAATAATTAAAAAAAAAAAAAAAAAAAAAAAATCTATATTGTCCAGTGGCATCTATAAAAATTAGGATTTTTTTCATCTTGTATCCGTATATTATTAATTTAAATTAAGGTGTACTGATCCAAATTCATCATCTGAGATAAAAATGTTTCCACCACTTAGCTGTTGGCTGTATCGAACAGTGAACACTAACTTTTTTCTGCGTTTGGTTTGCAAAAAGAACAACTTTCTAATAAACTTGCCAAAGCATTTTATGGTTTATGTCTATTCAGATTCTTCGAATTACAAAGAAATAAAAGTATTCTCTATATTTGTACAGTTCTTTGATCCAGAACATAAAATCACTATTGAAATTTTCATAAAATCATTAAGGTGGTGGTACTACGGCTGATACGCAGTCGATTGACGTGCGTTCTCACTTTTGCATGAATAATATTCCTCACAAAAATAGGCCCACCAGTGATCAAGAGGTTCCGTCCTCAAAGCTGGTCTACATTAGGCACTGGGTTTGATACCCGGTCGCACTTGTTGACTTAGCTGTTAGGAGTTTTCCGTGATTTTCTCCGAAACTAGCACAAATATGGACTAGGACCTCTTAGAAAAATCCCACGGAGGACTCTCTTACTCAGGCCTAGAGCCCTGGTGCAGACAATTGGCCTTAATGGTAACACTACCACCACCTCAAAAAAATATGCAAAAGTTAGTTGAATTCATTTTATGTCCTTCTAGCAAAAATGCTCCCACAAAGCGACTGTTTTCTTCAATGAACAAAATGTAGATATCTGAAAAAAAATCAACTTTATATACTTTAAAAACTTATTAACTACTAATACTAATTTAGGTTATACTTGTGAGAACTTTTATAAAATGTTGACAAAGAATGACTGTTTTTTTAAAAAAAAATGTTTCATCTGTCGAATATTAATTTTATTTTTTCATTTGCCAATTTTCTTTTTCTTTTATGATTATGATTTTAATCATACAAACTTTTTTTTTTTTTTTTTTTTTTTTTTTTATCTAACTACAAGAAAATACCACACACACAAAAAAAAAAAAAAAAAAAAATCTGTGGCAAAAACTAATAATTAAAAAAAAAAAATTTATATTGTCCAGTGGCATCTATAAAAATTAGGATTTTTTTTCTCTCGTATCCGTATATTATTAATTTAAATTAAGGTGTACTGATCCAAATTCATTATTTGAGATAAAAAAATTTCCACCACTTGTGTAAAGCAGCTTTTGAATCTGTTTTTATAATCATTTTCATTCAATTTTGTGTCCTCTAAAATTACCTCTTTTTCAAAATTGAATGTTTTCTATTTTCTTATAAAATAAAAGACACTGTGTAATTTCTCCTCTTTTTCCAATAAAAAATTCTGGTCACCTTATACATAAAAAATAGAGTAAATTAATCATATTTTGTGGCGAGTAATTTTTTTTTTTTTCAGCGAGTGTAATCCAAGTTGAAATTTCGGGCCCTGGCTTAGACCTTGATTTAAATTGGTGCTGATTAGTTGTTGGAATAATCATCCACTAGGTGGTACAGTTGACACTAGTAAACATTATTATAACAAATTTCATCTATATTAATAAAATCAGACTTTTATCTGTAAATTTGTCATAATCAAAAATTTTTGCAATATCTTAACGTTTCACACACCATGAAAGCTGAAAATGACTTCAAAAATTTTATGTGTGTGTGTGTGCCATCATGTATGCATGTCTGTAACACTATTTTTGTATGGGTATCATATGAGAATGGCTGGATGGAGTTCAACAGCACTTGGCAGGAATTTAGGTCTTTACCCAACACAAAATTATATCTATCAACTTTTTCGAAATCCCCCCCTCGCCCCCCCTTTCCCCTTATCGGTACAAAAGTGAAAAACACGTTTGTAAGCACAACACGGCTCCAAATTACTTCAGAGTGAAGAAATTGCACATGTGGAGGCTAGACATGAGTACAAATAAAACATTATCTGCAATTTAAGATTTTTCGATTTTTAAGGGGAAGGAGGGAAAAAATCGATTTTTGGCAGGAAATTTTGCAAATTCTAGATTTTTGAGTAGAACTCTACCAAAAGTGGAACAAAGATGTTGAAAAAAGCTATGTGACTTCCTTAGGATATTTCCAAAAACACATTTTTGTTTTTTTGTGATTTATGTTTTTTTTTTTTTTTTTTTTTGTAGGTGTGGGGGAGGGGGTTACGGAGGGCAAATTCGAGACACCCCTTTTAGCATTAAATTTGTCCTGGGAAATTTATGAGAGGTGCGGTCACAAAGTTTGGGGCTTGGATTGTTTCTATGCATCCGACCCCTAAAGTAATGGGATTTATCGAAAATTTCCCCCTGGAGGGCAGGAAACAACAAAAAAAAAAAAAAAAAAAAAAATTGTTTGTAAGCGTAACTTGGCCCCAAATTACTTCACGGTGAAGAAATTGCACATGAGGAGATTACACTTGAGTATAAATAAAACATTATGTATGACTTTGGAATTCTTGATTCTTATAAAAGGGAGGGGAAAAGTTGTTTTTAGGGGAGAAATTTTAGAAATTCCGAGTCATTTAGTAGAGCTCTACTAAAGATGGTACAAAGGTATTGAAAACAGCCATGTGTCTTCTTTAAAATATTTACAAAAACACATTTTTTTTTTTTGTGATTTATTATTATTATTATTATATATATATATATATATATATTTTTTTTTCTTTCTTTTTTTTATTTTTTATTTTTTTTTTTTTGGGGGGGGGTTACAAAGGAGAAAATTTGAGACCCTTCCCATTTAGCACTAAATTTGGCTTGGGAAATCTGTGGGATTAGAGGTCACGAAATTCAGTGTGTAAATTGTTTATATGTATTCGACACTTATTCTAATGGGTATTTATGTAAAATCACGTTTACCCATTTGAATTCTCTTTAAATTATCTTAGAATGGCAAATTTTGGTGTGTGGATGTTGATTAAGTGTACACGTTATGTACTTTGGTGGGATTTCCCAAAACTTTGAACTTACCTGCTGGGGAAAGGATGGTTGGGTTTTTTACGTCGCACTAGTGGGCAATTGGCGACGGTCTGGGACAGATCCCTAGAAGTGGTCCGGAGACATGCCATCACAATTTTGATCCTCCACGCTGGGGAAAGGAAAGTAAAAAGTCGGTAAGTTGCTGCCGAAGGCATTGTGGACCCAGACTACTCACGTTGCGAGTGGGAAAAACTTCTACCGAACACATATGGAACTTTAACTTATGTTATTAATAATGATACGGGAATTTGACAACTCATTTCAGTGTCCAGCGAAGCAGGCAAAGCCTGCTAGTTAATTATAAGTTTATTGAATTTATATTCTACATATTAAAAATTTAATTTATAATTTTTAAAACAGGCATACAGGTGGAATTCTGATAATTTTGTGATTTAAAAATACATTTAAAAAGTAAAGAATAGCATACTTTCTTTTCTAAAGTTTGCCATTTTTGTTTTGCCATCTTAGGAGAAAATGGACCTAAAATGAAATGAGTAATGTGAAAATATCGAAAATACACAGACATATTTATACAGAACACAGTAGAAAATCAAATCAGTCAGATAAAATATTCTGATTAGTGGCAATAACATTCATCAAGCCTTAACATAGCCACTCTTCCTTTCACACATGTCTAAAAATTTTAATTATTTTATTTTTCAGATTATGGACAGTTTATAATAATCGTAATAAATGATAAGTTTATCAGTATAAAAACAAGCCTTGAGAAAAGAGAAGACGATGCTTCCATAGAAAAGTTTCATAGGAAATAATTAATAGTTATCCATTAAAAAAAAAAAAAAAAAATGCATACAGAAAGCATGCTTAAAATTTATGACAAAACACATTCAGCCAAAAAATATGAAGGTATGAAAAACTAAAAAAAACAGAGAATTCCTCTTTGTAAAACAGAAGTTCAGTATGATGAGAGAATTTTACCCCAGCAATACATTTTAAGCAGAATTAGTTATATTCATTTTAAAATAACTCTCAAATCTTATCTTACATTTTCTCTTAGGGATTTAAATTCAAGTTGTGATATTTAGATAAGTGGGCCACCTAGAATTGGTAAAAATTTTGTTTTTAGAAACTACGAAAATGTTTCACCTTACATATATGCAATGCACAAAAGGACGAATTAACATTTTAAAACTTTAAAATACCTTGCAAATCCTTTCATTTGAGCAGCTTTGGATATATTTCGACTCGCATAAAATTCGCGGTCATCTTCAGCTGTTTGTTATGCTGCTCTGCTGATCTTCGTCTTCATCCTCTTCCACATCATCCTCTTCACCTCCTACGTCATTCTTTCGTCGATGTTTATTTATTATGTGTTGCCAATCCTCAGGTATAATGCTATGCTCTCTTTCATTTACGGCCGTGTTAGATGTTAAAATTTCCAAAGCTTCTCTTTTTAGTGCATAGTTATGTGAGTTATACGGAGCTATTTTGATGGTTTTTAAGGTATCAGGTATTATTGGGTTAGTTTTGTGCGTGCGTGATAAAGCGGTGGAAAATCTATTGTATTTAAGGTCGCTGATGTGTTCTATTTCGCGGTCTTTTATTTTTCTTTTCGTCATTCCGATATATGAAGCAGGTTTTTTACTATTTTCCAAATCAAATGTAATTTTATATATCCCTGGGGTTTCTTTAGGGTCAATTATGTCTTTTTCATTCCGAATTCGTTGTATAATGTTTCTATGGGGTTTGATGGGGATATGTATATTATGCGAACAAAATTAAAAACGAAGGTTCTAAACATAATATACATATCCCCATCAAACCCCATAGAAACATTATACAACGAATTCGGAATGAAAAAGACATAATTGACCCTAAAGAAACCCCAGGGATATATAAAATTACATTTGATTTGGAAAATAGTAAAAAACCTGCTTCATATATCGGAATGACGAAAAGAAAAATAAAAGACCGCGAAATAGAACACATCAGCGACCTTAAATACAATAGATTTTCCACCGCTTTATCACGCACGCACAAAACTAACCCAATAATACCTGATACCTTAAAAACCATCAAAATAGCTCCGTATAACTCACATAACTATGCACTAAAAAGAGAAGCTTTGGAAATTTTAACATCTAACACGGCCGTAAATGAAAGAGAGCATAGCATTATACCTGAGGATTGGCAACACATAATAAATAAACATTGACGAAAGAATGACGTAGGAGGTGAAGAGGATGATGTGGAAGAGGATGAAGACGAAGATCAGCAGAGCAGCATAACAAACAGCTGAAGATGACCGCGAATTTTATGCGAGTCGAAATATATCCAAAGCTGCTCAAATGAAAGGATTTGCAAGGTATTTTAAAGTTTTAAAATGTTTCACCTTATTTATGTTTGTAATTAAAAACAACATAAATGAGATATTAGCAAATTTATGTTTTCTGATTGTTCCTATAAATTCCAGCTTATGTTTTATAAGTAATTAAGAATGAAATAGGTACTCAGTTTTCAGCTATGTATCATTGGCAAAACTAAGAAACCCACAAGTCACTAAATAGTGAGCACCTACTTGAAAAATGAGTTTTTTTTTTTTATAATCTATAACAAAGACATAAATTTAAAAACTGATGAGACAGATAACTTTAATGAAAAGTGTAGCTAGTTAATAAAATAAAATAACAAATAAATAAAAACTTTACAAAGTTAATAAATATAACATTCTAAATATATATTCAGAACTTTCTTAAAAAAAAAAAAAAAAAAAAAAAAAAAAAAAAAACACTTACCTGCTTTCCACCTGCCTGCAGATCTAGGAGATACATATTTCACAACAGTTTTCTTTTTAAGACTAATTATTTCTTCATTTCTTTTTTGTAACATATAGTCTTTCCGTTTCTTTTCAGCTTCTAGAGCTTTAATTTGGGATTCCTTATTCTGTTTTTCTTTCTTTAAAAGGGCAATTTCTCTATTTCTTTTATACTCTGCATCTTTATATTTCTTAGATTCTTCTTTCATTTTATTAATAAGAGCAACCTAAAATATTAATATAAATATTGTCAATGAAAAAAAGAAAAAAGAAACAGACAATTATATATATATATATATATATATAGTTAATAATAAAATTGCATGTTTTTAAAAGAGATTATATTAGTAGAGCATGTCTTGTAGAAATATACTATTAAGATATATATAGAATAATTAGTTTAATAATCCAATTTTTAGAAGAGCTATAATTTTCAAGAAATACACTAACATACATACATCCATAAAAGTATTTAAAAAAAAAAGAATAAATTTATTAAATGAAAATCTTATTCAAAATTAACAAATCACGATTAATTATAAAATCACCTTTGGTTGAAAGCAAATTTTTACAGTAAAACACTTTATAGGGAAATGCTTAAAAATAAAAAAATAAAAGTATTAATTCAAGTGCAATTTACAACAGCCTTCGAGGTTTCAGAGTTGTATGAAATTGGAAAATCTTTTAACTAAACTCAGATATCAGATAGCATGACTTTCATGAAGGATTGTTCTATTATTTTGGCAAAAAAAAAAAAAAAAAAAAAAATTGTGAGTATTTTAAACTTTATGGTGTTTACTTACAAAACCTATTATTTAACAAAACCTATTATTTATCAAATATTATTACCAAATAAAAGATATTAGTTTTGAATAAGGTAGTGTTTGCACTCAGTCGCATATTTCTGAATTAGTCATAATGGCAAACAACTTTTGCCATACAAAGCAGTTACTGCCTGAAATGAAGATGCATGGCACTCTTAGCACAGGTTGATTCGTTGCAGGGGTTAAGGCCGATTGACTGTTGACTGTGCTATTAAGGCCTATAGGTGGAATGCCCTCCGTGGGGGGTCTTTCTAAGGGGTCCTAGTCCGTACTCCTAGCGCAGGACATAAAATATCAATGCACTCTTTTAGAATAACTATTTAACAGCTACCTTAACAGGCAAATAAAAAACTGAATTACGCAAATACAAAACTTACTAAATTAATTGGACAAAACATGGAAATTAATTCGCTAACAACTGCATTAAAATTAATTTTATTATACATGATTAACTATTATCATGCAAAATTTGTAAATAAGCAGAATTATACTATCAAGTTTTTATTTCCAAAAAAAAAAAAAAAAAAAATTTTCATAGCTGAAGATTGATGGTTTTTCACTCCAAAATTTATCAACATCTCTTACTATGTAGCCACCTTCAAATGATTTTGAACAAATATAATTACAGAAATTATTTTTTTATTTATATAATAGGGGGCTCTGCTTCCTGCTCTCTCTACAAGCAAATTATCAAAAGAGGCTTTGCCCTCCTATTCACAATTTGTCAAATAGAATATTGTTATAAATGTGACATTTTTAATTGATAACTTTGTTAATTAAGGCAATAAGAAATCCAGACCAAGACAAATATGTTCCATAGATTATTCTGTAAATGTAGATACCTCTTCCAATACTTTTAAATACTTTCTTGCTGAGGACCCTCTTGTTCATGAAAAAATATGGCTACAGACACACAAAATGAACAACAGTGGCCATAAACTTTTTTGTTTAAATAGACAGAAACTGCTGTATAAAGAGGGAAAAATACTGTATAACAACATGTAAGTCCCACTTTTATATACTGCTCTGCTTTCATTTTATCCTTTTACGTTCTTTTATATACAAGAAAAAAGTATTAGATTCATAAAAATTTTCAATTTTTTTTTTTTCTTTTTTTATGAATTTATATATAAATGTTCTGATCATGATTTAATCATTTTTAGAACATGCCTCACAGTGTGTGTATGTTAACCGAAATTTCGTATCTCTCAAAATAATGGGTGAAATTCCACAAAATTTTATATTTGGTAGGACCTTGATATAAATTACTGCTGGATAAGTTTTCCATATGCATAAGAAGGCTATATTTCAGCTTCTAGTCTGTATAATTGCACAAAATTTGCTACTGGAGTTATTAAAAACAACGCTGATCCAATTTAGATGTACATCGGCTGACAGATGGCACAGCTATGCTGCAGTTTTAGCCATATAAAAGGCTATTTTTCACAGTTTCTATATAATAAATGTACTGAACTTGATATATGATATGGCCATTATAGAATATCTTTATTAATGTGAAAGAATATTAATGTATAGAAAGAATATTAATGTATCTTCATTAATGAAAAAGAATTCTGACTAAATATGGGTGCAATCAGCTGACAAATAGCACTGTTATTACTTACTTTCTGTGATTTTCCCCATGGCTACATCTGTGAATTTGTTCTTTAAAATTGCACTAAACTGCATAAGTAAAATTTTTATTGAGAAACAATAGGATTAAATATTTGTTAATGTAAAACAGTAGGTGACTTTGTTATATAGAATATTAAATAGGAGAGTTTTACGGTGACCACAACATACCAATTTTCTGATAATTATGCTTTTTATCTGTTTCAAAAAATGTACATAATCATAAAACAATCAGTACTTTTCAATATAAAAATTTGTATTTTGCATGAGTTTCCTAATTTATAAACACAAGTGCAATTTCATCTTACAACTACAGAGTATATTTAATTTTCCCCAAGAAATTTGGTCTTTCTTTATAAGATTGATTTTTCTTCATCCATACACATTAAAAAAAACCATGAAATATTTATCTACTGAAAGTAAAAATTCTGTTTAGAGAATTACAATGTCTGTATAATATGACCCCCCCCCCTCAAGTATCGAAATAATTATTATTATCCTGAAGCAAACTGGAGCTTTCTGAATGTGAATGCAATTTACAAAATTTAGAAAGTATTTAAAATACTAACATTTATTGTGGATAATAACATTGGTTTGGTTGGTTTGTTGGGGTTCCCACTTTCCATTTTTTTTTTTTTAAATCTATAATAATAAAAGAAGATGTCTGTCTGTCTGTGCATCTATACGTTCAGCCCCTATTGAACGCAGAAGTACAAAAATTGACATACGGATGGACAGGAGCCTCCCCGAGGGGCTCCTGAAAACAGAATTTAAAAATTTTAATTAGTTTCTGAGATATGTCGATCAAAAAATGACCAAGAATCCATGGATAATTGCTTAAAAAGAAACATTCTATCAGCAGACGATTTTCTCCGCTGTCTGGAATGGAAACAAAACATCTGGAAATCATTAATGTCACATGATCTTGAACTGGGATTAAAAATTGCAAATTTCAAAATTCTACAAATTTTCTTTCCCGCACACAAAACTTAATATGCAACCTATACAGCACAAGATCAACTTGGAGTTCAAATTTCATCCATTTTGGATAATAAACAAAAAAATTACTTTTTTTTTTTTAATTAAATTTTATTCTGTCACATTATGTATCTCTCAAAATACGATAGGAGTTTCCATAGCAACAAAATACATTTGAAGGTACTAAAAAAATGCTTTTTCTTTTTACTTCCATTACCCGACTGCCGTAGGTAATGCAATTTGAGATTTCACCTGATTTACATGTTTTAAGGTGTCCTGAAGGGGGGCAAAACATCTGAAATTGAATTAGACCATTAAAAATTGGTATATATAGGTTTTAGGAATATTTTAAAGTACTTTTATAATATCAAAAGTGGGATCTGAGATTTCACCTGATTTACATGCTTTAGTGTCTCCTGATTAGGTTTTATTTTGTATCTCAGCTACTAATTAAAATAATTTCATAAGTAATACATCATTTGAAAGCTTTGTTGATTTGGAATTGAACAGTACATAACAGAAATTTCTACTGCCAGATAGCGCTGCAATATTTTAAAATTTCAATATTTCAAATTCTAATTATGATTAAATTATTTTTAATACACCATTCGAAAGATATTTTAAAGTACTTTTATATTATCGAAAGTGAAATTCGAGATTTCACCTGATTTATATGTTTTAAGGTGTCCTGATTAGGCTTTCTTTTGTATTTCAGCTACTAATTAAAACAATTTCATAAGTAATACATCATTTGAAAGCTTTGTTGATTTGGAATTGAACAGTAGATTACAGAAATTTCTACGGTCAGATGACGCTGTAATATTATAAAATTTCAATATTTCAAATTCTAATGAGCGAGGAAAGTGTTGTAAGTTCTAAAACGGGGATAAGGCGCCACAGTCACCACTGAGTGGGACTTTGCTAAAGTCAGAAATTTGAAAGATCATAACATGGTGAGCAAACAGGCTGTTTCAGATATTTAAATAGGAAGAGGGTGCAGTAGGTGCTACCGAACAGGAATTTACTTCAATTAAATTTTTCAATAAAGTTATTTTCACTATATGTCAAAATAAGCTGCTGTAAGACTTGAAATGGGAAAAAGGCGCCGCAGGCAGCACCGAGTGGGAGTTTTGTAAAGTATGATTTTTCAAGGATCGCGAACCAGCTGGTCGCCGAAGGCGGTTAATAATAAATAAGAAAGGACATTTTTTCCCGACTCTCTTTAAATAATAAATAAGAATTTTTATTAAAAATTTTAAGCATATAAAAGAGCAATATTTAAACAATATTTTATAAGCTTTTCATCAAAAAATTTGGAAAATTCAGCTGGTGAAGTCAGGTTTCTTGAGACCCTTTAGAAAAATGGTGGGCATGATTTCTCAAAACCTGATCTGATACCTTGATCTTATTGAAATTTTATACACTACTTCAAAATAGAATTTACTAGTGCTTGGACAACATTTTTTTTTTTTTTTTTTTTAATCTTTTGTTCACACACTAGTCAATTCTATTTTGAAGAAGTAGGCAAAATTTAAATAAAATTAATGCAATAGTTTTGAAGAAATCCTGTCCAATTAGCTGAATTTTCCAATTTTTTAATGAAAGTTTTATAAAATATTGTCTAAACATTTTTCCTTTATAGGTTCGAAATTTTGAATAAGATATTCTTACTACGCTGAAAAAAAAAAAATAGAGAAAAATGCTCTTCTTAGCCTTCAAAACCCATGTAATCCCTTAATAACAAACAAAAGAAAAAAAGTTGTGAAAATTGAAGTCAGTGTAATCAACTTAATATTTTATAAAATAAAGCTTTTTAAATATAATATTGGTGAAAGGTTGTACTTAGAGTCAAAGCATGTATGCTATCAACACATTCTTTTTTCCCTCTTTATCTAATGTATAGGTTATAAAACAGACAAGTTTAATGAGAAACACAACATAAAATTTTCATAAACGCAATTATTCTAACTTTGAGGGTACTACAAACACTTTTCATGCATACCTACCTTGGCTCTTTTCATATCTGCAACTTCTTGTTTCAACTTTTTCAGTTGAGCTTCATTTGCACTAGTACTGAGTAAATGTACATGTTGCCGTCTAGCATTTTCCATAGTTTTGACATCATTCCTTAGAGATGAGATTTTTTTCTCGTAGTCAGCTCGAATTCGTTTTTCCTCATTTTTACTTTCAGCATTTTCTGTGATATTTAATAAAAATGAAAAATATTTCATGTAATTTTAATTAAACTGATAAGCACTGTGTATAATAAAATTTAATAACAAAGTGGCTTTAAAAACATAAGAGCAGAATCCTAAAAATATATGGTAGAAAACAGTTGCAGAAAAAAATATAAAAGGAAAAGAAAAAATAAAATAAACAGCGTAAAAGTTCAAAATATTTACTAAGAAGCTTTCAATAATATATTTCAAGTTTGCTAGAATTTTATATTATTAATTCAAAACATTGAATTTGAATTAAAAAAAAAAAAAAAGTGTAATAAATATACAGTAAAGCACTGTTTATACGTCTTTTACATTTATATGTCCTTTTAGTGAAGTCCTGATTCATTCCTATTCATTTTAATGCAAAAATTCTTCGTTTATGCTGCTAGTATCGGTTATAAGTTTTTTCCACTTTACTAAAATTCACAAACTTTTGCGACCTATCATTATTTTCCATTCTAAATAAGACTGATTTTTTCTAGAAAACATCTTGAATGGAGGAACACAGGGAAGATCGAAGAATGCTGATCAAAGAATCAATTGAATTCACAGTAGAATTTTTAATACAGCAGCAAATCAGAAGAATATTATTTAAGATTTTTAATGTTGTTAAATAACTATCTGTATGGACATAAATCATATGTTTATTATTAAAGATACGCAATATATATAATTAATATTCAAAATGTGCTCATATAGTTCTTAAGAAATGTAATATAATACTCAGTATATGATATATGTAATTAGTATCCAGTCACACTTTTTATAATATATATGTATTTATTTATTTAATTATTTAATTATTGTCTTAAAAAAAGTATAATATACATGTACTAACTTAAGAAACTTTATTAATTAGTATTTTCATATAAATTTTGTTTAAGTGTCATTAAATTTGTAGTAATCAAATTATTATTAAAATTTTGATTATACTTCTTTTCATTTATACATCCTTTTGTGTCAGTCGCTTGAAAGAAGTATAAATGGTGCTTTACTGTATTATAATAAATTTAGATACAAGTCTGTCTGCACTCACAAAAGCTCTATTTTTACACGTGTATTCCAAATTTATTTCTTCTTGCTAGTTCAAATTACTAAATATTGGCTTACATGATATTTGAAACAAATGGCCTCATCTTTTATAACATGATATTTATAGGCTTTGTTGAAATCCACACATCTCAAGAAATTAAGAATGACATCATTTCTGTCATGATAACAGCTATTACACACTATGTTGAAATAATTTTTTAAAATAAATCTCTGTAAATGGACCAATGAATTTATTATTTGAATAAATGAACAAATTTTCCAAACTATACACACTGTGGATAAAATTTTATTTTCTTTATCTCAATACATTGTTGTGAAAAAATTCTGTTAAATTATCCTTTTTCATTATTTTAATACAGTTGAAATGCACAAATGGAAAATCATGGATAAATATTTACTTTCTTCTAATACATTTTTTAGCTATGGTATCATTTTCAGCATAAGTTTTGGAAAACTCAGGCTTTTATTATTAAGAAGATTTATTAATTAAATTTTAAGATGATGTATTATAAGTTTTGGAAAATTAATCTTTGGGATAATAATCCGCAAATTACCAGTATTAATACATTATAGTAATAAAAACTATTTTCATATTCCCTTTATCAAAGAAGATATGCCATGCTCTTATTTTTAATAAAAATAAAATGTCAGATTTCAATTTCTGAATCTTAAAAATAAATTAAGAAAAAAAAAAAAAAAAAGTAACAGAAAGTCTAAAGAATGGTAGTTCTAATCAATCCTGCAAGGCTAAGATTTAAAGCATAATTAGAGCTGTACCGAGTACTCGGTATATACTTGGCACTTGGCTTACTCGGCCTATTTGCCGAGTACTCGGTACTCGGCCAAATTTAGGCTATGTATTCGGCCAATACCGAGTAGTTGTGGGAATTTCACTATTTTTATGCATTATTGAAAGAAATGTGTTAATGAGAGATATTTATTTTATAACTAAACTAAAAAAAAATATGAAAATATAAATACAGAGTCATTATAATTAAAATTTTTGCTATAACAGCTTTCTGCAGTTAAAACGAGCTGTTACCAAACTTAGTTTAGAGATGATTTATGATATGAGCTTTTAATTATAACTATCCTGTATGAATGTAATATGAATGTGCATTATTTTATAAAAAATTAGTAAATAAAACTGTATATATAAATCAGACAAAAATAAAATATTTTAGGAGAAAAAAAAAACCTCTATGTAATATTAACACAAAATTTTCGTTAGGCATTAGCGCAAATAAAAGTAAGGCACTTTCAAATCGGTAAGAAAAGATTGATTTTGAATTTTATTCTATAAAATAACGTAAAAAACTATCACCTATTTGGATACAGTCTACTGTTGAGCAAAAGGTGCGTTTATTTAGTATTTTAAGAACAAAAAAAAAAAAAAAAATGTGAAAAGAGGAGGGGGCATTTAACCGAGCAAAGGCTTTTATGGCATTTTACGTAAAATGTATATATAAAGTAAATACACTAAAACACTATTTAAAACTTATTTTCATAATCTGTTGTTTTGCCAATTATGGCCCAAAACCACCTGTCATTATACATTTCTACGATCTGAAGGTTAATGAAGCCTATTGTTGACGCATGCGCGCCACCCGTCGCGGATCACCGGGCAGAAGGCTATGAGAAGCCAAGTACAATGGACGTGGGCAAAGAACTTTAAATTTATTGACGCCCACAATTATTATTTTATGTGCTACCTATTATTTCTTCGTTGTATATAGTGTAAATACTTGATGTATGTGATCGTACAAATTAAAAATATTAAAACAACGAAGATGGTCCGTCGAAAATTAATTATTTGTAGTTAAATTCCTACAAAAAGTGGCTCCGTCGAGAAAGGAGCTTGTAATCAGCGACTTATGGATAAAAATAATAAATTGAAATCTTCCTTGAAAGGGAAGATAACTAGAATTGAAAACTATGTAGAAGGCACGAATGCCGAAAATTACGATATAGATATAGTGGAATTAAAAGTGAAATTAAAGAACATAGAACTGCTACAAACAAAAATCGATGAATTACGACAAAAATACTACGAAATTCAAGACTTGAAAGATGCTGAATAAGCAACCATAGATGACGACCTTGACTCATGTGAAGAACGTCTGGAAAAATTAGAGGTAAGAATTAATACTCTTATTAATTCTTATAAGAAATTTGATTCTCATAAAAAAATAAATGCGACTGAAAATGCATCTCAAGATGCCTTTGAAATTAAAACTCAAATTCCTCCTTTAGTATTACCTGAATTTTCAGGAAAATATGAGGAATTCAGTTCTTTTAAAGAACAATTTGATGATTTAATAACCAATAATGTTCATATTAATCAGTCGCAGAAATTATATTATCTTAGATCTTGTCTCAAATATGACGCTAAAAATCTAGTTAGTAATTTTGATACATTTGAATCATTATATAATGCATTAGAAAATCGCTATGATAACGAGCGATTAATTGTTGATATTCATGTACAAAATATTCTGAATTTTGAGAAAATTCAAACTGAAAATCCCAAAGAGATAAGAAACATGATTGATTGTATTCAGAAAAATCTGCGTGCCTTGAAAGTTCTGAAATATGTACAGAATAAATTATCAGATGTTTTCATTATAAATATTCTCGTAGCAAAGTTAGACAGAGAATCTAGGTAGAATTTTGAGTTGTCCCATAAATCCAAAAATGTTCCCACCTTTGAAGAATTTATCAAATTTTTGGAACAACGAGAATCAGTTTTATTATCTATTAATAGAACGAATATGACTAGCGGAAATAAAAATACTAACAAAAACTTTCCGGCTATTAACAAATCTAAAACTCTTTTAATGCATGAAAATAAAAACAAAAATTGTGTCGTTTGTAAAAATACTTATCACCCTATTTATAAATGTGATGCATTTTTTAAATTAAACATTAACGAAAGATTAAGTATAATACGCCTTCACAAGCTTTGTGAGGTTTGTTTTAGGCAAAACCATAAGAAAAATGATTGCTTATCAAAATTCAAATGCACCTGCGGAATGAAGCACAACAGATTAATATGTTTTTCTTCTGGTGCCAAAACCCCGGTTCCAGACTCAGATGAAATAAATTCATCCAAATTACCAGATATAGACAAACAGGTTGCGCAATTAAATGCTTCCGTTTTGAGTAATATTAGCAGATATTTAAAAGAAAATAGAAAAAGTATTCTGTTTTCCACAGCTTATATTTATGTTCAATGCGAAAACAAAAAAAGAATAAAAATAAGATGCGTTCTGGATTCCGCTTCAAATGTGTGCGTATTAACTGAAAAGATGAGTGAATGTTTAGGAATTAAAAGAGAAAAAATAAAAACTCCAGTTTCAGGTTTGAATGGATTGACCCAATATATTAAGTGGAAATTAGATACCTTTATTTCAAATGAAGATTGTTCCTTTAGTGAACCAGTAGAATTTTTGATTGTAGATAAAATAACTGGGCTTACACCATGCAATAAATTAAACATTTCAGACATAAAAATTCCAGAATTTTTGAAATTGAGTGACGAGACATTTTTTGAACCGAATGAAATAGAAGCGTTAATCAGTGCAGATATATTATTCAAAGTTTTAAAGGATAATACTTATAAAATAAATGACGATTTGTTTTTTAAGGAAACCGAATTTGGATGGCTAGCGTGTGGAAAGGTTGAAGAAACAGAACTGAATAATTCGAAACAGTGTTTCGTTTTGTCAGACGATTCCCTTAGTAGCACTCTTAAACTCTTTTTCGATCTAGAGAGCATTGGAATAAGAGACGATCCAATTCAAAAAGAAAGTGATAAAGCTATAGAAATTTTTAATGAAACGATTCAGTTTAAAAACAAACGCTACGTTGTACACTTGCCCTTTAGAAGACCCTATAATGAACTTTCCGATAATTACACGTTAGCGAAACAACGATTTTTAAGTTTATGGAGACGTTTTAAATATGATAGAGAATTATATGAACAGTATAGAGAGATTATTCGTGATTACGTAAATCAAAAAATAATAGAAATAGTTGAACCCAGTACAGCAGAAAATAATTTAAACAAACCTATTTATTATTTGCCACATCAGGCAGTAAGAAAGGAAGGTCGCTTAACATCCAAAACAAGAATCGTATTTGATGCAGGGAGTCATCAAAATAATCAGCTGTCACTGAATGATTGCCTATGGCAGGGGATAAATTTAAATCCGAATCTTTTGGATGTTTTAATTAATTTTAGATTAAACAAAATAGCATTTTGTTCTGATATTAAACAAGCCTTTCTACAAATCTGTCTCGCTGATGAACATAAAGACGCTGTTCGTTTTTTCTGGAGTGATGAAGAACCGCATGCACATAAAAAACCCAAATTACAGATTTATCGTTTCAATCGAGTTAATTTTGGGGTGTGTTCAAGTCCATTCTTACTCGCTGCTACTATTAGACATCACATTGAGAAGTATAGAGAAGAAATTCCCGCTACTGTTCGACTTTTAGATAAATGTTTTTACGTAGACGACTTAATTTCTGGAGGTAATGATTTTAACGAAGCACTTGAATTATCACGAAGTGCAAAATATATTATGGAAGCCGCAGGAATGTCCCTTAGAAAATGGATAAGTAACGATACCGAATTAACAGAGCAGTGGAAAAGCGAAAATTTTGATACATACCCTGTAGAATCTACCATCAGCTTAGGTATAAATCAGACAAAGATCTTGGGACTATCTTGGGATACTAATAAAGATAATTTGATTGTAGATATCAAGAGTTTGTTGAACTTTATATCCATAAATAAAATTACAAAACGTACCATTCTTCAAGCCGTAAGGAGAATTTTCGACCCCTTAGGGTTAATTTCTCCATTCACTGTCAGGGCAAAAATTATCATTCAAGATATCTGGACAACTAAAACCAAATGGGATGAATCATTATCACCAAATATCGAAAAAGAGTGGATGAAATGGTGTTCGGAATTACCCTTGTTAAAAGAGCTTGAAGTCCCTAGATTCATCCTTGATGCCACTTCCCCAGAAGATGTAGTTGAATTACATAGTTTTTGCGATGCTAGCAAAAAAGCATATGGCGCTGCCATTTATGTACGAACAAATTCAGAAAATGGTATTTCAGTAAAACTTTTGACTTCCAAGAGCCGTGTAGCTCCCCTCAGCGGTGTTACACTACCTCGCCTTGAATTATTGGGTGCCCTGGTCGCAGCTCGTCTGATCACCAAAGTGAAAAATACTGTAAACCTTAAAAGACCTTCTGTTGAATATCACTGGACTGATTCGCAGATAGTGCTTTTCTGGATAAAGGGTACTAAAACCCGACGGAAGCAGTTTGTCGCCAACCGTGTTCAAGAAATTGCCAGCCTGACAAACCCTAACTCTTGGTTCCATTGTGCAAGTAAAGAAAATCCTGCTGACCTGTTGTCCCGAGGGATGACTGCTGAAAGCCTAACAACCAGCGCCACATGGTGGACAGGTGCTGAATTTCTGAAAGATCCTGAATTTCTGAAAAACAAACAATCTTTTATTGACTTTTCAGAACTAAATGAGGAAGACTACACTCCTGAATTAAAATCTGAAAATGCAGTGACTCTAAATTTGAAAAAGGACTTTACCATTTTGAACTATCTGATTAATCGTAGTAATAAATTTTTAAAAATATTACGTATATGTAGTTTTCTTTTCAGGTTTCTTCACAATCTAAGAAATCCTTTAAAAAAGAAGAAAGGACCGCTGATGCCTGAAGAGCTGACAAAGGCAGAAGACTTCCTACTGAAACAGCTGCAGGAGGAGGAATTTCCTACTGAAATATCTGCCTTGAAAAGTGGCGGTAATGTATCGCATAAGAGTAAAATTTTTAATTTATCCCCATTTTTGGATGACAATGGTTTAATAAGGGTAGGGGGGAGACTGCAAAATTCGCAGTTATCTTATTCGATTAAGCATCCTTATGTACTTCCTTCAAAAAATAAATTAACGGAATTAATTGTAAAATATTATCATGAAAAATATTTTCATATTGGTCCCCAACATCTTCTGTTTCAGGTTAGGCAAAAATATTGGCCCATTCATGGGAGAAATCTTTGTAAAAAAATTGTGCACAGATGTTTAGTCTGTTTTAAAGCAAATCCGAAAGTATGTGTACAAAAAATGGGAAACTTGCCAAAACAAAGAATAACGCCAGATAAAACATTTAATTCAACTGGAGTAGATTTGTCTGGACCCTTTTTAATCAAAAATAAATATGGAAGGAAAGGTCCAGAAATCAAAATTTATGTTTGTATTTTCATTTGTCTAGTAACAAAGGCTATACATCTTGAACTTATTAGTGATTTAACTTCACAAGCTCTGATAGCTGCGTTAAAAAGATTTATTTCGAGAAGGGGCAAGTGTCATAAAATATTTTCGGATAATGGGACCAATATGGTAGGCGCCAACAGGGAACTAAATGCCTTGTATAAACTGGTAAGAGATAAGGAAGAATCTTTATTCAATTTTTTTGCAGAGGAAAAAATAGAATGGGTTTTTATTCCTCCAAGGAGTCCAAATTGGGGTGGTCTATGGGAAGCAAATATCAAAGCGTTTAAATACCATTTTAAACGCATAGCGGGTAATTCAAAATTTACATTTGAAGAAATGCTTACACTTGTTACTCAAGTGGAAGCGATCTTGAACTCGAGACCACTGACTCCGCTAACTTCAAGTATTGAAGATTTAGAGGTTTTAACTCCAGCCCATTTTCTTATTGGAAGGCCAATAACGACTGTTGTTGAACCTTCTTTAAATGTTGAGAAAAATCGCCTAAGTGCTTGGCAAAATATTACGAAGTCAGTTCAGGCAATCTGGAAAAGATGGAGTCTTTCTTACTTGAATAACTTACAACAGCGCAGAAAATGGATAATTGATAAAGAAAATTTAAAAATCGGAGACATGGTTTTAGTCAAGGAAGAAAATCTTCCACCATGCAAGTGGCTTTTAGGGCGTGTAATAAAGCTATATCCTGGTCAGGATAATAAAGTTAGATTGGTAGATATAAAAACTACCAAAGGGATTTACAAAAGATCCATCTCCAGATTGTGTGTGCTGCCTATCGAGGAGTAAAAATGAATATGAACATTTATTATATTAATTTACTGTATTATATATATTACTCTAAATCTGTTAGTTAATTATGAAAATTTCTGTTTATTATAATCAGTTAATCTTTTTTCTAATTCTATGTGTTGTGCGAAATATTGATATTATGTTACATTCATTTATTTGTTATTATTTTATCTATTTATGTTATGTGAAATTGTAAATTTGAAGTTTTGCAAAAAAAAATATTGTAAGTTCTTGCATGACAACATAGCAAGGCCGGGCGGGATGTTGACGCATGCGCGCCACCCCGTCGCGGATCACCGGCCAGAAGGCTATGAGAAGCCAAGTACAATGGACGTGGGCAAAGAACTTTAAATTTATTGACGCCCACAATTATTATTTTATGTGCTACCTATTATTTCTTCGTTGTATATAGTGTAAATACTTGATGTATGTGATCGTACAAATTAAAAATATTAAAACAACGAAGATGGTCCGTCGAAAATTAATTATTTGTAGTTAAATTCCTACACCTATCATGTTTGAAATTATAAAATATCTTAATGTTCCCCTTTCATATGTGGATTTCATGTATCTTAAATTAAGCCTTCGTGCCTAGTAACTTTTATATCCTCTAAGAATTATCTGAGGATGATAATTTCGCATCTAAAAAAGATGTTAAGAATAAAGTTATCAGTTAAGCTTTTAGTAATCCACTATGCTGAAAGTTTCAAAATATAGCAATGAACCTAATTATGTATATACACTACAAAAGTTCTGCTTGAAAGTATGCTGTTTACCATTTAACTAAATTTTATGTTCAAAAGCCTTTTTTTTTTCTTTAAATTTCAAGATGTGCACATTTCTTCCTATATGCATCAATTATTCTTTCTTACAACTACTCAGTACTCAGCCAAGTAGTAAAAGGCCGAGTACTCGGTATTCGGCTACTCGGCCAAAGTGCTACTCGGTGCAGCACTAAGCATAATCCCTATTATCCTTTTTATTTTTTAATTTCACAAAAATAATAAATTTCATCATGATTATACTTTTAAGTACAGCAGAGAGCAAAAAAGAATTTAGCCATTTTAATTAAAAAATATTAATTAAACTCAATAACTTTTGCTTTTTTTTTTCCTGACTGATGAATATATGTATTGAATATCATTTAAATACAATATTTCACGATCTTTAACATATTTATGTTAGAGTATGTATGTGTATTTATCTTTATAAACAAAATTAATAATTCTGAAAAGGCACATGGAAATCAAAGGGGGGGAGGATAAATAAAAAAATGCCATTGACACTGAACTGTTAACTAAGATTTTATGTTCTAAAGTAATTTACATATAAACAGAAATTGGTAAACATTAATATTACTTTGAAAAAGACATGACTTACTACTTAAATTAGAAAGAATTTTGTCTCTTTCCCTTTCAGTCTCGAGTATCTTGGTTTGTAACTGGGTAATTTTCTCTTCATAATGCTGTCTCATGTTTTGAAGCCGTTTCTGGCTGATTTCTAATTGACGGATAAGCTTTTCTTTGAGAGATATATCACAGGTTAAATCAGCTAGATTTTCACTCAGTTTCTCTGAAAATAAAAGATATAAAGGAAATAAAATTTAAATATATAAATAAAATAATAAAGATACAAGTATCAGTTGGCAAACATATTTGAAAAATTTACAGAATTATGCACAAAAAATTTCTTATTGTACTGCACATAAATTAATAATATAATATACATACGTACATACAGAAATACCTCTAAAAGAATGTCAAAAAAGGAGAAATCATATGAGGTAAAATTTCAGACCTTTTCTGTACATTTATATATGAATTCTATAAATGAATAAAAGGTAATAATATGATAAAGCATAACATATACTTTGAAAAGTTTCTAAATAAACCCGTGCATTCACAGAAATAAAGCCCAAATGAACTATCTTTGTAAAATTTAATTTTCAACATAGAATTTTTACATAGAATGTTAAATTATTGAAAAACTAAATTTGCTGCTTTTTCAAGCAAATTTAAAATTAATTTGAAAGTTTTTGAATATTAGAATTAAAAATAAAATTAATAATTTTTAGATTTAAATGTAGAAAAAAGTAACTATAAAGCATTCTTTTTTTTTTTTTTTTTTTCTAGTTTTCACCTATAAAAATAAAAAATGAGGTTATTAATAAACTAGAAAAGCTCAAAACAAAGCTGAAATTTATAGACATGAAACACCTTAGCATTTTGTGCACAAGTAATCTTTTTAAATCTTTTTTTACTGTTACAGGGGTGACTGACAACCAGGAAAACCTGGAAATTGTGGAAAAGTTAGGAAATTTTGTAGCACAGTACATGTCATGGAAATTTAATTGAAGTCTATGAAAGTAAGGGAACTTTGACTAAAAAGATCATGAAACTCCCATTTAACCTAGTCAATTCCACACCAAAAATGTAGATTTATAATATGTCATGTGTTAAAATAATAAAAATCAAAATCAAAAGTCCTATGTTACAGGTAATTTTCTGTATTTTACAACACATTTATTTATTTGTTTAATTTTTAGATTTAAAAAAAAAAAAAAAAAAAAAAAAAAGGTACAAAATAAACAGGGACAGTGAAGAAAAATTTTTCATAGTGATAATACATATATAATTTTGTTTTCAAGTAAGACACTATAACATTTAATAAAATTTTAAAATATAGTTCTTTTATATTTTAATATGAAATTGCATTTAAACAATTGTATAAAAATAAGTTTAAAAAAAAAAAAAAAAACTATTTTCTTATAACTGTATTTTAAATTTGTTTTTCCCCCATATACTTTCAATAGTTAAACATTTTTAGTGGTCCTTGCAAGTTCAAATTAACAAGAGACGGCTATACAGAGATAGATAGAATCAGTTTATGTTTTAGATTCAATATAAATTACAAATCTAAAACATTATTTCTGATGTTTAATTATATAAAATTAAAAAATTTATGACTAAATCAATAATAATTACCATCTTGATCAGTTTTTTCAGTATCAGAATCAGAACTACTTCCTTCACCATCATGAGAATCACCATCATTAGTCTAAATTTAAATAGAAAGAAATATTCATAAATCATGTTTACAGTGTCTCTATATATATGTTTTAAAAATAATTATATATTCTTACTTCATTATCATCAGCAGCATCTTTATCTTCATCACTAGCTACTCCAGATTCCTTTTCTTTTCTAGAAATAATATTTAAATCTCAACTTTATTATTTGAAAGCAATAACTTCTATAAATATCGAAAATCTTTTTATTATTATTAAATTTAAGAAATTGATGTTGAAAGCCTATTTAATAGCAGAATGTAGTTAAACATAATATTTAGACTAAAATTTCTATGCACCATTTTTTTTTTTTTTTTTTTTTAACGATTTTTAAACTGGTGTTCCTTTTCTGTTAGGTAGATAGTAGTAGCACTACTCAAAAAGTTAACAAATAATATTCCAGAAGTCATATGCAGAAGTCACTTTAAATTTCTTAGTCAGCGCGAATGCACTTTCCTGGTTTGATTTTATACACTCCTGTCTAGTTTTTTCACCTGATGAAGACCTGTGCTATTATTTTAACCTAAAACAATTATCACGAATTTTTACAATTTAAAGTGTTTACTTACAAAGTTACTTATTAATTAAATGAATTATTAGTTGAATTTAATCAGGTTAACATATAGATGTTTCAAACCAAAAACTTCTCGAAAATTAAAAATGCTAATTTTTTCTTATTATATATATTCTATTTTTGAAATCAGTTTAGTAATTTTCAATGTAAAATATGGAGTGAACATTGCCTGATCAACAAGTTAATTAACATACTACTGCATTTTACCAATATTTTAATAAATTGTTACTACATTTTTTGACTGTCTCCAAGAGGAAAGAAATAATTAATTGATGTAGTATTTTCTGATTTGAAAAACAGCTTAATGTATAAAAAGGAGACATGATTAAAAAAATAAAATTAAAATAAAATAAAAAATAAATATAAAACGTTGAGCAATAAAAAACAATGAAAAGTCACCTACATTCAAGGCCATAGCAAGAAAAATTTTTGAAGGGAGTTCAAGCTTTAGTACATATTGTTGATTGTTAAAAATTATGTGTAACTCAAACATTCTTGGCAAATTTGCAAAATTATGGGGAGGGGTTGAACCTCCAAAATCTCCTCTTAGCTATGGCCTAGCCCACATTTATAAATTCTTTTTTTTACCATTACATCATACTAATTTTACAAAGAAAAAGATTTAAATTTAGACTTTCTTTCATATTCTTATGAAAACTCAACTGGTTTCACAAGTTTAAAAAACACTACCTTTACAATGAATTTCAAATGATAATAGAAAATTTACCCTTTCAACTTCTTTTCTTTGCGTTTTAACTTCTGTACATTCTTCCTTGCTTCTTCCAAAATTTCTGTAACAGACTGAGAAGCATCTACTCTGATATCATATTGACCAGTAATAGCTACCGTAGAAGTAGGACTAAAGGCACAACGAGGAGAAACTTTCTGTGCATTTTTGCGCAACAAGGCACATGATTCTTCATATTCAATTAGTTTTGCTCTGTTTAATGAATAAATTACTTATTTTTAGAAATAAAATCAAATGCAAGCAAGAAATAAAAAATAAACAAATAAAACAAAACATCCATTAAATTAAAATCAAAATCTATAAGTTAGATTAAAATATTTGTGACATTATCTTTCTTGAAACAAAAACATAAAAAGAAATAAAATCTATTAATTAAAAAATAAACTTTACTTTAGCACTTCATACTTTAGAAGTCTTAAAGTAAGGTTTGTATTTTAATTAATAGTGTATTAAGATACCGTAAAATTCCGATAGTAACCCCACACCCAAATATACCTTGATCTGGGATTTTCAAATGTTTTATTTTTTCAAAAACCTTCCATTCTCTCAGCTGTTACAATCTGAAGCTTTTCCTAAAATTTCAGCTTTTTAAAAGTTTCTGATAATATCACACAATCTGATTTTAATGATTTTTATTTCTAAAGGAAAGAGGCGTTATAATCTGGATTTTACAGTAAGCTTTTAATTAATTTTTACAAGAAATAAAATCTGTTACTCTTGTGCTGATAAAAGCTCTGATAAAAATATTAACCAGATTACACTATATGTAATACTAAAATAAATAAATAAATAAACCTGAAGCCTATTTTTGTTCTCTAAGTAATAGATATAAAATTCTATAGAGCAGAATTTAATTTAGTATGGCAAGACTTTTTTTTTTACCTATTCTTCCATATAAAGGTATGTGGTAACTATGTTGTGTTCCTTAGCAATCGTTACTATATCATTTTTTAAAATTTCTTTATACAACTCAAGTACAGGATCCCCTTGGTGGCTTTTAAATTTTTGTTGTCATTTGGCAATAAATTAAAACAGCTAGTGAAATTTCATAAGTAAAGATCTTGGCAAGGAACCACCAAGCTAGTTTGAGGACTAATTTCAAATTTAACCAAGGGGCCCTATACGAAAGCAGTTCCATTTCTTTAGCATGATTTTTCTCAATTTTATTTTAAATATTTTTTAAATTGATGCAAGAAGGTAAAAAAGGGAAAAAATATTTTTTAATATTGTCTAAATATACAAAAAGTTAAAAAAAAAGTTTTATCCCTCAATTTAAGCAAAAGAAAATTGTTACACATTATTATTATTATTATTATTATTATTATTTATTTATTTATTTTAGTTTTATTTTTACTTGTTTTCCTGACATAAAAATAAATGTATTTCCTTTATGTCAAGGTAAAAAAATAAATGATTTTTTTTTTAATTCTTTCTTTTTTCATTTTTTTTTTTTTGGTATTAACATTTTAAAAATAATTTTAAAGTTAAAAAGGGGTTTTTATATAATATCTTTTGTCTAATTATCCGATTGAACTAAAAAATATGTTGTTTATTTTGTCCTGATTAATAACAATAAATGTACCAATTTTTGTAACATTCTGTTGAACAATCTAACTTCATATAATAGCAAATTAATATCTGACATATTATGCATATACATTTGATTCAAGGTGGAGTACTGCAAATTTCTCCAATGCTAAAATCGCTGATTGAAAACTATAGTCCTGTCATACTAAAAACTTAAATATGCTGGTAGAAAAATAAAAAGTGTCAGCTAGGTTCATATAAACATTTTATTATGATTAAATAAGTAACCGACTGATAATCAAGTATGACAATTCTGGTATCGGTTTATTTTGAATGGACTATAGGTTACATTTGACAAAACTAAAAGATGTCTGAAAAACAGAGTTAATGAAAACTAATGAAATACACATAATTAAATGTTTTTAAACTCCTACTGATGGTCTTAAGATCACTGTTTTGATTTACCTAAAGTAAATATTGTTTCTTCATCGAATTTACATATCAATGATGTTTTCTGTCTTTTAAATCTAATATGTTGAGGCCATCACAAAACTTTTTTCTACATTAGCACCACTTACCAGTTAACACGTACAAAAATTTAATCATAGCTTCGTGGCAGGGTTTAAACTGCCATTAGTTTTTTTAGCATTTTGATAAAAGATATTGTATTTTCCTAAAATGTATTGATAAGAATTTTGCTAAAAAGCAAAAACATATTTCTATATAATAATTTCTAATTTTTATTCAAATATTTGCAGGCAAAAATTACGAAAATACTGAAAATATCAGAAATCGCTAATTAATTTGTTTGGATTTAATTTTGATTTTTAATGGTTGAATTGAAATGTAAAAATATTTAAAAGTCAGAATTCAGAATTTGCTTTATAAAAGCTTTCTGAGTGATAGTATAGCTCAATGATCTACCCCTACTTGTTACTCCCCCTTTTTAATCAGTTTTTCATTTTGCGCTTGACTTATTACATAGTTGTCCCTTTTTCTATTGTTGAAATTAGAACAAAACTTCACTGATTCATATTTCTTAAATCACAAATACAGTTCTTGGTTAATATTATATGGGAACAAAAGAGATAGCAAACAAAATTGGGAATAATTAAGTTCAGAAAAATAAAACAACTGTATCCAAAAACAGACTATGTATACTTTGGTTTTAATGTATCCTAAGAGTTAAATTAACTTTCAAAAAAGCTAAAAAAATTGCTAGCTAAAATGTTCGAGAAACTTTTTTGCCAGGTTAAACCCCTTCACACAATAAAGATTTTACATATGCAGTCTGGTGCAATTTCAATCAGCAGAACGTGCAGATGCAACCATTTAAAAAACTGTAGAAGGTGATTAATAGTCGCATCACTTGTTAACTGACACATTTCCAAATTAAGTCAGCATTCTTTTTCAGAAGGGCCATCTCAGACATCAAGTTTGATGCATTTATACACTATAGAAGCTGAGATATATGCTTCCGGTCAGTGAATATGCATCCAATATTTTCAAAAAAGCCCTCTTACGTATGAGGTTTTGTGCAATTACATACACACGCAAACAATAAAATTTTGTTTATTAGTTCTTGAATTAGAGCTTCTACAAATTTTTTGTTACATATACAGACAGTCAATAAATTTTAAAAAATCCTCAAAATTGTCTTCAGCATATTTCCAAATGTGTAAATCCATTAAAAAAAAAAAAAAAAAAAAAAAAGCCGAAAACTTTTAGAAATTCAATACATTCTTCTATGAATATGGAGAAAAATAACACCCTAAAATTTTGTTTGGCCAGATAACACTTCCTCTCTCCTTTATTATTATTAATGGGACTGGTAAACAATCCTTTTTTTATATTAAATTCAAAACAAAGAAATTTTTAATATTTTCATTTTAAATCAATGATATAATCACCCTCGTTATCAAAAACATTTCGCCATCTATGTGCAAATTTTCAATGCCAGATAGATAAAAATCAAGTGGTTTTGGACAAAATATCTAGAGATGACATTTTGATAACATCCAAATTTAGTGGTGTAGCAATCAGAATAAATAAAAATTGGATGATTTAACATCAGATGAGTATGGTGGGTAAGGTACCTATCACCCCAATTTGTTTATCATTATTTTATTTTTTATTTTCAGGGTTCTTTTTCTACAGTGCAGTTTGGCATTATTGTGCTGTAGAATAACATCTTTTCTGTTGACAATCACTGGACACTTTTTAATTAAAGAATGATTTACTCAATCCAATTTTTCACAGTAAAAGTCTGTTACATTGATTCCCAGTTTGTCCAATTATCAGCAAAATGAACAAATCCCTAAATTCTCCACCGATCACACAAAAGCCTCTTTTGGGGTGCTTAATTAATTTTAAGTTTTTGTATGAGAATTGTTAAATTAATTTCAAACACAAACTTTTTATTGAAAATCAAATGTTGAATTGCAAATAAATTTTTTTTGTTATCACAGCCAAAACACACATTTGGCAATTGGCCACAAAAATCTCTTTATATTTGTTGATTACAAAAAAAAAATACAAATTTTATCAATTGGCTATGGGAAAAATACATTTTCAGAGGTATAGATAGGAAAATTTGGGGTCCAAAAGTGGATTCTTCCTAAAAAATCTATGATTTTAAAACAGATATTTTACAATTGCCAGTGACCAATAAAACAGACCCTTAAACTAAAACTGGCAAATCTAAAATAAATTCTTTACAAAAATCAGATAAACTTCTTTAAAATATTCAGAGGAGAAAATTATTCAATTGCAATAATCTACTGATAATTCGACGACCCCCTCCTAGAGGTCAAGACTTAAAATTTTTAGAAGTAGCCAGTGGCCACTGGACATGAGGAACTCAGTGGCCACTCATGAGTTGTCGTCGTTATACATCGAATTCATACACATAATATATATATATATGATATATATGTGTGTGTGTGCATAAAAGCATAAAAACACAAATGATATGCTCTGAAAGTTAAGAAATAGTGCTCTTTATTGTATTATTTTAATAATAATACAATAATCATTATTATTAAATGACTATTGTATTATTAGTTATTTAATAATACAATAAATGTGCATATATAATATATGTGTGTATTTCTGCCAATAAAAAAATAAAGAAAAAGGGGAGATAAATGAAGGGGGGGGGGGGAGCAAAAAATAATTACATCAGCAAGAAATATTTAACAATTCTATTTCTTTAGATGTTCAAGAATCTCATAAAGCAAGTTAAATTAATATTGACATTTATGTTATGGATGGAGAAAGATTGGGAATCAGGAGTTTCCGTAGAACATTTAGGTTTTCTTTTTAAAACGAACGATATCCGCGACTTTTTTAAAAACTGAAGATTTCATTATCTGTCCAGAAGAAAGGAAGATACGTTAAAAAAAACAGAAGTCTTCCGGGAAAACCGGAAAAGTTGGCAAGTATGCTAATATATGCATTTTGGTACGGAAAACAGCAGGCTATAATAATATGATTTGACAATGTGATTTCTCATACACAATTTGTGTTTTACAAGAATATTTATTTTATGTTCCATTGCAAAAGAAATACAAAAATTTGATTCATTTAATAAATTTCACCTAGTCTGGCACTTCCATCTGCAAATGGAAAATAATTATGATCAGAATTAGAGGAAAACAAAATTATTTTGAGTCTGAGGAGGGGGTGGGGAGGCAAAGAATCTCTACTAGCCTATTATCAGAGGTTTAATTTTATTAATTGGCATTTGATTGCTAAAATTAGAAATTTGCTGAAAATTTTCTATAAACATGATTGGTTGGATGGACCTTATTAGCATCACTTTCAATATACTGACTACCTAAACAGTTATATATAGCTCTTATCTACTTTAAACATTTTCAGGATTATTTCATTAACACAAAAAAGTTCTTTCATATAACTGCAGTTACTTTTATATCCACATAAAACCTTATAAAAATTTCATACCATCAGAAAAACAAATTTTTCAAACATATATAGAATAAAAATTTTATGTATGTACATTAATCATACATTAATATGTATATATAGTATTTAATTATCAGTTTTAAACACATATGAAATCAACTGAGCATTAATTTTCTTAAACTGATTTAGAAAAAATTTTCATACCTAAAAATCTGTTTTTCATCCCCCCCTCCTCCCCTGTTTATACATTTGGTATAGATATGAAATATAAATATATAATTTGAGAAAAAATAAATATATTCATCAAGTTATTGATCACTTCTGTCGCTTTATTTTTTCTAGAATTGATCATTTATCACCACCTAGAAATGGGGAAAGGAGGGGGGGGGATTTTTACATTAATAAGAAATATTAAATTATCAATTCTACTTCTAGAATCTAATAAAGCAAGTTTAAAATGAATATTGCCATTTATATTATGGATGAAGAAAGACTGAGAAACAACTGCAGAACATTTGATCGGCGATCGCTAGTTGGAAATAAAAAAAGGGGGAGAGAGGCAAAAAATAATTACACAAACAAGAAATATTTAACAATTCTATTTCTTTCTAGATTCTAGAATCTCATAAAGCAAGTTTTAAATGAATATTGACATTTATGTTGTGGATGGAAAAAGATTGGAAATCGGAAGGTGCGATCATCATCGAAATCCCATTAAAACAATCGCCGATTGTTAATGGGATTTCTTTCTTTCTTTCTTTTTTAACGAACGATATCCGCGATTTTTTTAAAAACGGAAGAAATATTTTCGCGAATTCGCGGAAAAAAGTGGCGACCATACGAATTTTTTTCGATCGCCACTTTTACAAATTAAGTCGCCAGTTGGCGAGTGGCGACCGTGAGTCTTGACCTCTACCCCCTCCCCCCTTCCAAAAAAAAAAAAGGCCAATTTGTAGACAAACATATATACTGGTGTTACCTGCCAGTAACTTAAAAATGTAATTATTACTAGCAGGCTTTGACAGCTTCGCTGGGCACTATATTTAAAGGTTTTCTTTTTAAATGGATAACTGAAATGTTTAAATAAATATATTTCGATTGGCGACTATTTTTGTCAGAGCTTTAGTATGGGACCTCATTGGCAATATCAAACATTTTTTGAATTTCTCGAATCTGTACAATGAAACTATTATTAAAATGAATATTCTCGAAAACAGTCCATTAGTAGTGCTAATTCTTTGAATATTCTGAAAACAGTTGAAGCTGTTACTCGCACAGTAAAAGTCACGATCCGGTGAATATTCTGGAACAGTCCAAAAAATAGTCACTTGTTCCACAGGAATAAAGCAAATAACATCAAATACTCCAGAGCAGAAATTTTCACTAGCTCACGAAAAATGTCCAGTCGCTTACAGCTCAATCCTAAAGTGCAATCACTCAGAATAGGCCTCTGAATAACTCTGAATCGCAGAGACTACATACTCTTTTGCAGAAATCAACTCACTCCTATTTATTATTTTTGGCGACGAGGCTTGGCTTTGATTCCATCGAGAATTCCATGGAAAGCTTGAGATCTATGTTCCTGTATTTTGAAGAGCTTCAAAACTTCGGGAACCCTAAACTACCTTTTTTCACCAAATTTGGTCACCCATTTGCCAAGTTTGTCACCAAGGCTGACCCCAGGGGTGCAGAATATGTCCGAACGCGTGAACGATGTTCGGGGGAAATTCTGGCTGTCTGGGGGAAATTTTGAATATTTATTATCTTAGGAAAAAAAAAAAAAAAAAAAAAAAACAGAAGTAAGAAAAAATTACTGAAAAAACAAACTTTCTAATATTAAACTACAAATTAACAGCTGTATTCTTCTGTTACAAGTGTATTCCCTTTAAATACCCATTACCCCCCCCCCCCAAAAAAAAAAAAAAAAAAAAAAAAAAAAAGTACTAAGTATTTGAAATTTGATAAATATTTGGTGATTCATTTAAGCTAGAGAAAATATCAAATATAACTTTTTTTTTCCTATATAGTCTTGCTAAAATGCTACAAACAAGAATAATTACCCAGTCCACATAAATAAACAAACACTTTAATGACAGGACACTGGGAGAAATGATGTGTTTGTTTACTTTAGCTGATAAAACAGGGAGGGAAGAAGGGGAAAGAGAAGTAGGAAAGACTTTTTTTTTTTTTTTTTTTTCATGATTTTGAGTCTCATTTACAGAAGTTAAGTTATGAGTTTCAATTGTGCATTCAGCAATTGCCTCCCCTCCTCCCCCTCCCCCTTCCAATCGGACCACGCACACACACACAGACACAAAAAAAAAAGAAAGAAAAAGTATTTGAGCAATTAGCCAGTGATTAAATGTAAGTTTTTGAATGAGTTGGTTCTTTTGTGTCTTAAAGGTTAGTTTCCACATAACAATATTAATTTTAGCAATTAATTAAAACTTCTGTTGTTCTTTTATGGATATTTATAGAAGCCTAATCATTTCATATTAATTGTTAATAATCTAAAATTATGCTTAAGATTCTTTGTATTATTTTCTCAATTTAAAATTACTTTGCATTAAAGTAACATACATACTATTCTTCAGTTTTTTCTTTTTTTATTATTCAATAGAAGAAAGTATTTGATTCATAAAAAAATTTTGAGTTACGGTTTTTGATGGATTTGCATGTTTTGAGAGTACCAGAACACAATTTGACAATTTTTGAAAATATCTGTCCATTTATGTGTGTGTGAAAAAAATTTTGTAGCGACTGTATCTTGGGAACTACTGCACATAATTTCATGTAAATTAATATACACACACACCTTGACATTAATTACTGTCTATCAACTTTTGGTGCCAATCGCTCATTAAGAGGCACTGCTGTACAGCAATTTCCGCAATTTCAGAAAAGGCTCTATCGTAGGAACTTTTGCATGAAATTGCATATTAATTTATATGCAGATGCACCTTGACATAAGTTAGCGCCTATCAACTTTTGGTGCCAATTGCACAACAGGTGGCGCTGTTATGCATCGATTTCCGCAATTTCAGGGAAGGCTATATCTCAGGAACTACAGCATAGAATTGCATCTAAAAACTGTATGTAGATGCACCTTAACATAAATTAGTTTATGCCATCTTTTGGTGCCAATCGCTTAACAGGTGACGCTGTTATACAGCGATTTTCACAATTTATGAGAAATCTATATCAATACAAAAAACCCTTAACGGGTTAAAAGTTTGTGACGCAGCACTGCACTTTATGGCTATAAGAATTCGAAATACGGGTCTTAAAAATAATGATATCAAATTTTCAGTGACGCTTTGCTATTAATTAAAAAATACAGAGATTTTCTTATTTGAATTTGTTTTTTTCATCTATTTATTTTTACAGTGTAAACGTTATTTTCAACATAAAATAATATATAACATTTATTTACCGATACCTTTTCATTCACATCTCTTATAATATCAAAATATGTGTTTTAAAAGAAATGATATGAAATTCCAGCAACGCAGTGATGTTACACTAAATGATTTGTTTTTAAATTCCACTGCAATTATTTTGTTTTGCATATTAAAGTATATTTGCACATTGAAATATTGCTTTTAATTTTCAAATACGCAGTCAAATATATCACTTTCATTAAGTTTATATTATGTACTGAAATGTATTTATTTCAATGAATTATTTTATCTTCTGCGTCACGCCATCCAAAACTACAACTAAAAATTTCGCTTTTTTTTTTTTTTTTTTTTTGCAGCACACTATCTATTTGCATGCTTTTTCAATTAATTTGGATAAGATGGCACAAAATAAACATTTCCATAAATTTTACTTACAGTTTTGGATAGCGTGACGCAAAAGATAAAATAATTCATTGAAATAAATACATTTCAGTACATAATATAAACTTAATGAAAGTGATATATTTGACTGCGTATTTGAAAATTAAAAGCAATATTTTAATGTGCAAATATACTTTAATATGCAAAACAAAATAATTGCAGTGGAATTTAAAAACAAATCATTTAGTGTAACATCACTGCGTTGCTGGAATTTCATATCATTTCTTTTAAAACACATATTTTGATATTATAAGAGATGTGAATGAAAAGGTATCGATAAATAAATGTTATATATTATTTTATGTTGAAAATAACGTTTACACTGTAAAAATAAATAGATGAAAAAAACAAATTCAAATAAGAAAATCTCTGTATTTTTTAATTAATAGCAAAGCGTCACTGAAAATTTGATATCATTATTTTTAAGACCCGTATTTCTAATTCTTATAGCCATAAAGTGCAGTGCTGCGTCACAAACTTTTAACCCGTTAAGGGTTTTTTGTATTGATATCATTACTTTTTAGGGGTTAATGATTAAAATATAAAATTAAAGGAGCATGGCAATGAGTTTGTAACCCTTAAAAAGTGCAGTTTCATAGTTCATACCACATTAAATTTTACCTCGAACAAAATAACAAACTAAATGAAATTTTAAAAATTTATGAAAAGTGATAAATAAAAAAACTTTAAGAAAGAATATTTGTTGTGTGATGGAAACACGCAACATTACAAAGGCATAATAGGGGCTGGGGCTGGTTATTTTAAAAATAACAAACAATTTCTACAAAAAAAAAGAGAGAGAGAGAGAGAGATTTATTTTATTTTATTTAATATTCAATTTCTTTGGTTCAACGGTTCATCTGTTTCTTAAATAGTTCAACAGAATATTTAAAATAAATGTTCAAAAAATAATTTGTGTACGAAAGTTTTTGTAAAAAAGTGTTATGAATAAGTTTTTAAAGAGCTCCATTCACCGCATAGATTTTGGTTAGATTAAAAAAAAATTAAACACAAGTTTTTAAATGGTCCAATTGAATGAACAAAATATTAATATTTTGTTATATTTTTAATTTTAGATGTTTAAAGTAAAATGTTGTAAGGATTTGACAGTAATTTTCCAAAATACCTAACACCATGGGGGTGGGGATCAGATCCTCCTTTGGAAACTCTGATAATTCTAAAAAAGATGCTTAATCAATCTGAGGGAGATTTTGTTTGGTTTAAAATTAATTCAGATGGGGAAAATAGGAGGGGGGCAATCAGTTAGACCACTTTGAAATTTTAATCGGGAAAACGTTTTTTTAGAAAATGTTTTGTTGAATGTAGTTTTATTCCTATCTGGTTAAATATACTGTACATAGTTCCCACATTCTTCCTGGCTAGAATTCCTGAAAATTTTCTAAAATGTGGTGAAGGGATTTTGGACATTGCCTCATTTTCTAAAATTGGGTTATGGGGGTAAAAAGTATACTAAGAGATGTAACATTAAAATTTTAAATGATAAGGATTTTTTAGCACTTTGAGAAATCTTCTAGATGCAATCACTTCAACGATAATTTTTTAAGGTTGGTTGGTAGTAGGTTTTAAGGCCAACTGACTACGCTAGGGTCCTAGGCATATAGGTAGAATGACCTCCATGAGGTCGTTCTAAGGGGTCGAGGCCCGTATTTAAGCGAATTTCGGAGAAAAACACGGAAGGAACGGCTAAGTCAAAGAGTGCAGGATGGGATCGAATCCGGCACCTCTCATCCTCCGCTCGGCCGCTGGTGGGACATTTTTAAGGAACTTATAATTTTTTTTTTTTTTTTCTAAAATTCCCATCTTCCTCCCCAAATCTATCGGAAACAACTAAGGGAAGGCAATAAACTGCAATATCTGAATAAAGGCAATAAACAAAATTTGCAAAATAATACAAAATTTGAAATGTATTATTAATTTCTAATTTAAAGGTTGCAGATGCATGGTAATTTCATTTTATATCAATATTATATGTAAGAAATAAGTCTGTACAAGTGAAGGAGGATTTTTTTTTCTTTTTTTCTAGAGTAGCTTTTATTGTTATATTCATGCCTGCTCCCTACTGTTAAATTTAAGAAAGAAATAATTATTATTTTTGAAGTATAGATTTGATTTAAAAGAGAAAAATAAATAAAAATAGAAAAATCTTTAAAATGTGAAACTTTTATACTGATAAATATTTAAGTAGTATAGTTTTTTACTGGAAATTTAATTAACAAAGTAATTTATAAAATAATACACTGTATAATTCTTAATTATTTTGCCAGTATGCTTTGCAGAAATGTATTATTTCGTAAAATTAAGTATCACAATGCGAAAAACAAAATTAATTAATTAATATTTTTAAAAATATATTATGGGTTTAAATTAAAGTCAAATAAAGATGTATTTTACTTCATTTTATTTTATTACTTATTTTACTAATTTTAATTCTGTTTTCAGTTTTTCCAATGCATTTAAGTGTTTGGTAACCGAGTTTTTTTTTTTTTTTTTTTTTTTTTTTTTTTTTAATTTCATTACAATATTATTTTATAAAATTAAAAAATAATAATAATAACAGAAAACATGAAATTTTAGATTTGGATTTGATATATTATAATTATTACAATCTTTGTAAAATATTTTATTTACATACTATATTATAGAAATTTAATGAGCAAATTAATCAATTAATTATTATTATTATTATTATTACTATTATTATTATTCAGGATTTTTTCTATCCATAGTTTAAGTGATTTATCACTTAGTTAAAAAAAAAAAAAATTACAAATATTTGCATATGATTATCATATTATCTATCATTTTTATGAAAGTAAAGAAAAGGGTTTTTGTTGTTTCAGTCACTTTTTAAAATAAAACCAATTTTGAAAGTTAACAACGTATCAACTTGAAAACAATGGAATTGAATGAATATTTTTGATAAAAAAAATATTATATAAAATACAAATCTCCAAATAAATAACTCATTTAATATATATATTAAAGAAAGAAAAATATTTTATTTTGTAAGTTTGTTTTTGACACTAACTGCCGATAGATGGAGCCAAATTACCTATCTGAGATTGAATATTTCAAATGGAAACGAAGACTGTATACGTCCGCGAACATTCCAAACCGGATTACATTCTTTTCTTTTGAGCGATGCGAAAGAAAATAGTGTAATCCGCGAGGTAATATAGTTCCATTTTTAAAGTGAAATATATAAAAAACAAGAGTTTTTAGAGAAAAACGAAGCACGTCACGATTCTTAGACAAAATAAATTAATATCATGTATCAATTTCATAAAATTTCTTCGAGCCGTTTTCGAGAAAAAAAACTCACACAATTACCATTTTTCCTTTGAAGTCTTAAATTGCAATTTCAGATCTCAAAATATATAGAATGTGGAAGTGTGAAACTTTCAGGATAGCATCATGCAGAAGATAAAATATTATTCTGAAAACATCAGATCAAAATATCTCTTATTTACTGAGATATTAAATGTCGGCGTTTCCAAATTCTTTTGATGTAAAACTAGCTGTATAATAGAGTGTCGCTGCTAAGCTTTGTTTGAGCTTTGCTGCGTCACTCAAAAAACTGTCGTTTTTTATGATCTCAAGGTTTATTGTGCATAATTGAACAAAACTTAATATATGGAAAAGCCATTATGAGACATTATTTTTTTTTAAATTGGGTATATATATGCGAAAGGTGATGCTGCTATACTGCAATTTTCCTTGAGAATGGGAAACATATCTGCACGGTAAAAATTCACTTCCGTTGGACATTTCGACTAGTAATACATCTCTGAAATGAAAATCGTCTCTATTAATAAAGGATAAAAAAAAAAAAAATTCTATTGCAGGAATTTGTATAGGAAAATATAGAAGAAAGTTAGTTTTGTGATATCTTCAACATAAGTTTTTTTTTTCCTCCCTGGGGGAAAAAAAAGGCAGGGTTTAAAACTCATATATATATGTATTAATACATATCAACAAATGTCTTAATTAGCTGTTGATTCTGTCATTCTTTGAGCACTATTTTCTCGGGCTATATGACTCATATGCTGAAAGTTAAAATTTGCCCATTTTGTATCTCTATACCAATTTGTCTCATTTATAGCATATAACTTTTTTTTCTGTTTGTACAGATTTTGTTCTGTTTCGTGCATATCAGTTAAGTCATATTGCTTACTTTTCTTATACCGTGTCCCACAACAATTCATCTTGTAAGCAGAAAATTACAGAATTTATATTGAATGATTATAGTTCATACATGTTTGTCTTATTCTTGTTTTCGTAATTCTGTAATAAAAAGGTATTTTAAATTTTCATAGTCAGCAAAGTGCAATAAAACAAAGCAACATTAACTTATGTATAATTATGTACTATTATTAAGAATTATAGCCTTAAAAATTATGTTAGTTAATAAATCCAATTACCGGATAATACCAATTACTTTTTAATTTTTCATCTGGTGGACATGAATAGCAACATTAAATTTAGATGTAGTTAAGAAAAAAAATGTAATATAGTAGCATAAAAAATCTCCCTCAGTATTTGGACTAAAGAAAGATTTCCCCTTCCTCCTCTATCCCCCCCCCCACCACCAACAAGAACAAAAAAAAAACTTTCAGATAATAGGTTGGTGCGTTATTTTGGGGGAAATTTAGAATGTGTTCTGGGGAAATTTCAGAGGTCTGAACATTTTCTGCACCCCTGGCTGACCCCACAGGAAATTAATGAATTACCCTATTTCCACTTTGCCTGTAAAACTACGTTCATTGCAACAGTACAATTTATGTAGGAAAAAGACTTAATCCCTTGTAAGAGTATGCTATGAGCCCTATTTCTACTGTATTTTAGACAACTAATGTGTCTATGGTTACATATATTTCACATTAAACATATTTTTATTTTTATTTAGTAATTTAAACATTAATTTGAATTAATCAAATATTTCTGCCCGAGAACATGCAAGTGCAGTCATTTATTTGTATGTTAAATTACAGTAGTGATTGGTATATAAAAAAAAATAAATAAGTAAACCTTTTTGTGCAACACAACTTTATTATATCTCTCCCTTAGCGGCTTTTGAATTTTTGTCACCATATTAGCGATGGATTCTTCGTCTTTATTTTTTCTTGTATAAAAAGGGGAAGCCTATTTCGCTAATACTTTTATCAGACACCTTTTCGTTAATCAAACCTCATTAACGTGAATCTCAAGGGGGATAAAAAATATGTTCATGTTATCAGTAGTTCATGCTATCAGTACCTCAGAAACTAATCTACCTTTTGACGGGGATTGTGGACACAGCTCATGTTAACAGTGTTCACGTTAACGAGGTTCGACTGTATATAAGAATCCTTCATATATCCTGTTTATGTTTTAATGGTTTTTAGGTTTAAAATAGTGCTTGCGGAAATAATTTTTTTATTTTTAAAACTGCATTTTTTTTCTATAAAAATAATTATCTACTCAGATTAAAAAAAAAAAAAATTAGTACAACATATATTAAGCATTGTAAACTATATTAGCACCTTATCAATGTGCATAAAGTTTTTAAAGTGATAATGACGTCAATTTTTGTGAGATGCATAATTTATTTTTTTATATTTTTTTTATTGTTCACGTTTAAGTAAATGTATTTATTTTCCTGTTTAAAAAAAAATTAACTCAGTTTTTTTTGCCAATAATTAAATTATGGATAAAATTTAAATGGCTAATTTTTAAAGCTTTTATGAGGTTATTATTTTCGTATTTTAATTAAGTAAAAGAAAACTAATAAAAAATTTTTTTTTAATCGGGCTTCGAAGTGCACAGTGACCCCTCCGGGACACACACACACACACCTTTGTTTAGAATCACATGACTGAAGAACAGTGAAATATATATATACAAATGTTGCTCGCTTAATAGTATAAGATATCTACAGCCATTTATAATCTTTCCTCTGTATATAGAGAAATACAATACTTCCATTACCTACGGTAGTAGGTTAATGGAAGTAAAAAATATTATTCTAGTGTAAGAGATTAATATTATATTTGATATCATTACCTTAAACTTTCAATTTCTGCAACATATTCCTGAATAACTGTTGAAATATCAGGCTTGGTGCCATCCTCTTGAAAAACAAAGGGAGAAAAAATCCAAGCATTAATTGTCTATAAATATATATCATACTGCACAAGCATAATTCTGAATATAAAATACTTCAATATTTCAAGAACAAAATAATAACTGGAGATACAAATAAATCAATTTCACATACTTTCAAATTTTAGAACATATAAACTTAAATTTAATATCTGAAAATATGTAGAAATTTTACATTTGGATTTGTAAGGATATTTAAAAAAATTTAATGGAATGTCCCTTTTTAACGAATACAGATATTGTTACTATCAATATTAACAGTTAAAATGTATTGTTTTAATTTGTTAAATTAAAAAAATAGTAATTAAAACTAAAAAATAAATATTCATAATAATCTATAAATAACTAATTTCACTTAACAAAATAAGTGATGTCATAATTTTCAATGGAAATATAACTGAAAGAATTCTCTGTTAAAAACACAAAAATTTGAAAATAATAATAACAATAATAATATAGTAACTGCTGCTAATAAAGGAACATCACATCTTCATTTTTTTAGGGACAAAACAGCTTCTTTTATAATTTTTAGACATCTAAATGTAAATATAACAACACAAACACAATACAAGATTGATTTTTTTTTTTTTTTTTCAGAAAATCAAAATAATAAAGCGAATGCCTTCAAAACTTCAGAAACTAAAATAAATTGCTTCAATGCAACAATTTCATGAATGTGAAAAAATTTAGTTGTTTAAAATACCTCAACTTGACAAATCAATCAAAATCAACAGAAAATAATAATAATGAAGTTAAAAAATGTTTCGATGAGCTGCACCTTTGCATGATGCAAACTACCTTTCTTTATATAAAATATAAATTAAAAGTGGTCATAATTAACTATTCACGGAGAGAATACCACACAGATCACTTGCATTTTTTCTAAGAACTTTTGGTCAAACACTTCCATAGCCATAATCATAGGTTAATGGCATGACTCTTCATCCGTCTGAGAGCCTCAGCATACAGCGCCATGTTTTGTCGATCTCGGCTTCGGTAATTTTCAAAGATATGGGGGGGGGGGGTTCTAGTTCTTACATAAGTATGACTAAATGCAAAATAAAGGATAGGATTAAAGAGCATTCCAATGACATTAAGTTTAATAAAAATTACAACTGCTCTTGCCCAGGTTTGCCAAAATGAAAATATTAATATCGATTTTGATAATATAAAAAAACATTCTAATTATAATAGCCATTTTTACATGATAAAAAGAGAAGCAGTGGAAATCGTAAACTGTGAAAACGCCTGTAACTCAACCGAAGCCGAGATCGACGAAAGATGGCGCTGCATGCTGAGGCTCTCAGATGGATGAAGAGTCATGTCATTAAACTATGATTATGGCCATGGAAGTGTTTAGCCGAAAGTTCTTTGGAAAAATGTAAGTGGTCTGTGTGTTATTATCTCCGTGAATAGCTACATTTCTTTATTTGATACAGCATATATATAAAAAAAAAGTAAGTTTTTAAGAATTAGTGCAGGTAATTTTAAGAGACAAATAAGTCTCATTTAAATAACAGTTGCTTAAGAATTATTTTAAAAAAGGATGCTTTGATTAGCTCACACTTATAATAAAGGGAAGAAAAAGAAAAAATCCTGTAAATTTGAAAAACTGAGAAAAGAAAGCAAGACCACTTAATAATATACTAAAGTATCGTTAAAAAAAAAAAAAAAAAAAAAAAAAAATGAAATATTTAAAAATTAGATTTTTTTTTTTTATGTATGTGTAAATCCATTGAAAACTAGAAGTTGGAAACTTTTAGAAATCCAATACTTTCTTCTGCTGAATATAGAAGAAAGTAAATATAGTAAACATGTAAATACTAGATATAGATACATAACTCATTAAAAAAAAAAAAAAAAAACTACAAAAATTCTGTCAAAGACAGAATTTAGTTTAGTACGAAGGACTATTAATTTCAATTTCTATTTTTTATTTATTTTTTTATCTCATTTTTTGACTGTATAACTGGGCCACATACTTTTAAAATGACTGAAATGAATTAAAATGAAGTGCTGCCCCCTAAATTTCTTACTTTAGTTAATTTTAAAAAATCTAATTATTGTGTGAAAAACTGTTTGCACCTCTGGATTCAGAAAAATCGCCCCTTTCATTTGGTACAGAATTTCAAACGATAGGACTGATATTTATAATTAATTTATTTTGGTGTTACACAAAACTGGTCTACAAAAAATCCAGATTGAAACTAATAGCCCTCCATCCTTTAAAAAAAAAAAAAAAAAAAAAAAATTACAGACACAAGCAATTTTTTTAATAAATTTCAAATATACATTTGCTGAAGTAATTAATTAAGGGGGGGGGGGAATAAAAATACAGTTTTTTTTTTTTTACTGAAAGGAAAATAATTAAAACAATGAAATTACTTGATGTTATCCATTCTCCACTTTGTTTTTCTACTAAAAGAGCTGTATTTTTTGCAGTCAATCGCTCTATTGTTTCTTGCAGTGCTTTGATCCTTGTTTTTAAGGAATTGTTTTCAGATTGCAGCATAGTGTTTTCATGATACATGTCATTAATACATTCCACACCATCTTCCCGAATTAGTCTTTTTCCCTACAATAAAACAAGATAAATAATAATGAAAAAATTCATCAATGATAGATTTTTGCTAAGAGATTTTTTTTTTTCTATATTTATGATTTTCTTTTAATATCTTTCTATATTTTAATTAAAAAATAATATCTTTACAGAATTATTCAGATTAACTTTAGTGGTACAAAATTTTGTTTTTAACTTCTTGGGTGAACCACAGATAAGATTTTTAAAAATATTATGCAATACTTGTATCTCTTAATAACTCAAATCCTACATTTTATTCTGTAAAGTTTATTTTTATTTACTATTTATTTACTTTTATTCAACAAAAATAACAAAACTTTTGGTACTTTATAGAAGAAAAAATTTTAAATTTTGACCAAAAAAAAAAAAAAAATCTTTAGCCCTAGTTTTTAAGAACACAAAATATGAATGTCAATGTGTGTAGTGCTGAAGCCAAGATATTTTTCCGTTTGCCTATGCATCATGACACTCTGCTCCACAGTTTCAATGCCAGAGCCAGGGGTGGATCAAGGGGTGTGCGAAGTGTGCAGCCGCACGGGGCATTGGGACATTGGGAGGACACAGAATACCATCTTTCTGTCCCTTTCATTGTCATTGTCATGCTGATTCTTCATAGAAGAAAATGCTGTAAAATACTGCAAAAGCGCACCTTCCCCTCCTCCATCCATTAAACGCACCCTCTGAATTTCACCTGAATTAACCCTTTCGCTACCAGAGCCTCAGGAGAAAAACCGCCACCACAGCCCAGACGTCTTACTATTTAAATATGATAAAATTGCCATTTATTTTTGTGGGATGTATCTATAACGTTCTAACTAAAACCAATAACATCCTGTGTCTATTTTATTGTTTTATAACATAAAATGTCTGTGTGCAACACGATTTGATGCGAACAATTATCATAAACTGATAATGAACACCCGTCATATATTTGTGACGCCGGGTTCAGGTAAGAAAATCGGATCGTCACATATGTGACGCTGGTAGTGAAAGGGTTATGCTTGTTCTGAACAACCCTTTTATTCAGCCTCGCAGGAAGCCAGCAAAATACTCTATCCGAATAGGAGACAGTTTTTAGGTTATTTATTTCTTTGTTTAAGATTCGCCTTTATAAATATGAACATTGATTTATTGTATGATAAATCGGACACTGATTATTTGAAAACGAAAAACATAAGCTTCCTAAAATAGTGGAAAAATCAAAAATGTTTTAGAAGTAGGAAAAAAGAATGTCCTGAATTCTTCCATTTTTATGGCAGTTAACCAACAGTTAACTGTACTTATTTTTTTTTATCACTGCAACTTTAAAAAAATATATTTTTTTTTGTTTTAAAATTATTTTTTATGCCAGTTAATTTTAGAAGGAAAACGCATGTTAATTTCTATGTTTTTGCCAATTTTTACTGCCTCAACAAATATATCCCGATTTCCCATGAAGAATGTAGGGGTGCTTGAACAGTATCTTATGGTATTTTGTTAATTTTTGTATTAAAAAATAATTTACGTTCACTTTATAAATCATTTTACAAACATGATAGATAAGCGGAAACCATCAGGGACTTACTGCAGTACAAAAGAAAAGCGCAAGAGAAATGTGAAAATGTAAAACAAGCTGCTGCATTGAAAAAAGAATTTTGCAGTGCAAGCACAAAGAACTGAACATTTCTGCAAATTGACGATGAAATAAAAAAATCATAGAAATAAATACTAAATATTATTAATTATTTCTGTACTAATTTTTAAATTAGAACTGGAAAAAAAGAACAATGCAAAAAAAAAAAAAAAGTAAACATGAAAAGCAAGCTGCTTTATTAAAAAAGGTTTTTTTTTTTTCTAACAGTGCAAGTCGCAAGAAACTGAACAGTAATGTACCTTTAAAGAATGGCAAAAATAAAAATACTGAAGAAAGTAATAAATTAAGTTGATTTATACCAGTTCTAATTTTAATATTCTGCAATTCACAAACATGAAACATTAATATAATGAATTAGAAGCTCTGACTGAAGCAGGGAGATTGACCATTCCGATTCCAGGTCGCGGATCATGCTCGTCGGACTAGTTTTTCGAAGTTTTGTTTTCTTTAAAACTCGAATGAATATGGGCTAGGGCACCTTAGAACTCCCCCCCCCCCCCCCACCACCACCACCACACACCCATCAAAGGGCATCACACTCAAACCTAGGTCCCAAGTGTGGCCTTAATTTAAAATGCCAATACCAGCACTCACTGTTGTTGGCTTGATGCATATACCTTCTTTTCTTCGTCCCCATGTAATCCAATGAGATTTTTATTGCTTCATATTATTAGGATATCTTTTTCAAAAATATTGTTTTTTCAATTATGTTTTTTGAATTCCACTCTTTGAACATTTCATCTTTTATCTTAGTAAGCAATAAAAAAAAAAAATAATAATTAATTAAATATCTCTTTTCGAAATTGAAAATTAGGCCCTTAAATTCACTTAATGAAATAATTTTTTTTTATCTCACTAGGAAAGAAAAAAGTGACATATTCAAAGAGTAGAATTATAGAAAACAGAATTTCAAAAACATTATTTTTAAACAAGGTACTATTCTGATAATACAAAACAACAAAAATCCCTTTGGATTACACAGAGAAAGGAAGATTATCTGACTATGACTTTGGCCTGTCTGCTCTCTAACTCCCATTAATATTAATGAAATTTCTTGAAACTGATATATGTTATTCAAATTCCCTCTCAGATGCTCTCTATTGAAAATGAAATAAATATCATTATTGGTTTGTGTACAGGGACACTCAAAAGTATTTCAAAGCATTGCGTTCTCTGAGAGGTATTTCTATAAACAACGTTTTAATACCATTACTTTGCATAAATCTTTATGAAATTGAAATATTTTATTCAAGTTTATTATCGAAAGTTTCCAATTGAAAATGTATTAAATAATCAGCACTGGTTTGTGAAAAGAGACACTCAAGAGTATTCCAAAGCATTGCGTTCTAAGAGAGTTATTTCTATAAACCATATTTTAATGACTTTACTTTGCACAAATTTTGATAAAATTGAAATATATTATTCATATGCACAAAAGAATGCTTTTTATAGTGTAGAGTACAATTACCATTGAGATTTACAGGGCCGCCTAAAAATATTCAGATATATTGAGGGCTATATAAGGAAACAAATGGAATTTCAATTTTATTTTTATTACGGACTTTAACACTTTGTGACAATGTTTAAGAGTTAATACGAACTGAATTAGTAAAGCTATCTGTCAGACAGTTGGTTTGTCTATGTGTCCAACTGCCCGCCTCCAGCATCCATAAATATTTTCAGAATTTCTTCGCATTTCTTCAAAATGATAAATGTTATTCGTGTTTACCATGGAATATTCCCTATTTAAAATGGCATTAATGGCTCTGTACAACAGTTTCGTGTACAGGGATACCACCAAAAATGCCAATGCATTGCGTTTTATGAGAGACATTTTTATAAATCACATTTAAATGACTTAAGAGCGTTTATATAGATACTTGCATGGGTGCCCCAAAATTTATTTGGTTCGCCCCTGGCCAGAGCTGATATCAAGAACCGGATTTGAGAATCACTGGAAAGAAAAAACATGTCACGAAAAAAAAACATAAATTTTGCTGATTAGCTGAAATCATAAACAGAAAATGTGTATGCTATTTCTTACAAATCACATCCACATTTTCCCCATGTCAACTTGTTGCAAAGTGTTTGTGTTCTTTAAAAACCAGGGCTTTATATATTTAAACTCTCACAGTCTGTGGAATTTCTCCTGTAAGGTACTGGTAGAAGTTAAAATAATTTTATCTTTTCCTAGAAAATCAGGAATAAACTTCTCTAAATGTCTCATTACCTTTGTTTGATGTTCCTAAAGTTTGAACCTACTAAAGTTTCTTTCCTTCATTTTTAAATATTTCAAGATTAAAGAGAAAATAATAATAAATAATAATAGCTGTCCTAAATTATCTTTCTATTAAAATATTGCTTTATAGATAAAGTATTATAGATAATATCCATTATTAGTTTATTTTTTATTTAAAAAACAAATGGCAAATAATTACTTAGGCAAATTGTAATGATACTCAGAAAAAAAAAATTACCTGCTTAAATTCCATTAGCTCAATTTTTAAATTCTCAACCTGTTTTATAAGAGCACTAATTGTCTGACTGGATTTGTCTTTATTAGCTATCACTTTATTTCGAATATTTTTTGCTCGATTGGCATATTTCAAAGTACTCAGGGTTTCAACAAAATCACGATCAGAGGGAGATACACAAGCAATCATGAGAGTACGACTAAATAAAAAAAATAAAAAATACATAAATATTAATGAATAAAAAAAATAATGAATATTTTTCAGACTTAAGTGAATATCAAAAAAAGTAAATGTAATATATATTTCAGTATCTTAGAAATACCTGTTTCCTCCTAAAGAATCTTGAAGAAGTCTGGTTAACTTTGAATCTCTATATGGAACATGAGTAGCTTTCTTTGATCTATCACCAAGAGCAGAAATGACATTACCAAGTGCTAGCTAAATTGGGAAACTTTGGATTAGAATTCTCATTGAGGTACCAAAGGAAGAAATCGATAATAACAAAAGATATTTTTGCCATTGAGTTGAATATACGAAATCTTTGAGATAAATATATAATATAAACAGATAATTAACTTTATACATATATATATAAAAGATCAAAAGTTTTTCTTTTAATTTTCAAACAAATGGAATTATTCATTATTAGCTGCCTTAAGCGACCAGCTATTTTGCAACTCTTAAAACGTTAATTGTACCAAACTCCCACTTGGTGGCACCTACATAGCACTCCCCCCACGTTTCAAACACTTGAAGCAAACAGTTTGTTTAACATGAAAACAATTATTGAAAAGTTTGATCAAAGCAAACACAAAAAATTTTAATATAAAAGAATTAAAGCCTTAAATTATATTCCCAGCCACCAAAAAAATATAAATTTACCCATGTCATCCCTTACGACCAAAGTGTTTCCGTTAAAATTAAAAATGAAGCTGCTAAATATAATGTTAATCTTCCCATCAAACCTAATCAAAACATCTACCAATTAATACGTAGTGATAAAGATCCTACTAACCTCCCCCTCAAAACCTCCACTGTTTATAAAATTCTATTTGTAATAGGGTTGGCAAGGTTTCGGACACTATGGTATAAACCATAGTTTTTACCGTACTGTCCAAAACCTTGGTGTCTTAAACTGTCCAAAACTATATTTTTTAGTAGAATTATATTTTATTAAAAATTATGCAAATATTTGAAAAAATTACAAAAAATATTATAATTATTGTTGTTTTGTAACATTTTCCAGTATATTTCATGTGAAAGATACATATATTAACAATTATAATATTCAAAAGCAAAAATTTATTGCTGAAGCTTTAATGGAAGAATGTGGATAATTGTACCTCAAATATTGATATTTATAATATTTACACACACATACACAGTATATATAAGCAACGTGAATAAATATATCAAGAGAACAAATTAATATATAATTATTATTATATATGTATAAGATTTACAATAAATTATCTTGAAATAAATATTAAAAAAGTGCAGCTACACAAAGATATTTTATTTTATTTTTGAATAAATGAAAAAATATATATGTAAAAATATTAAATGACACACACTTAAAAGATTTTTTTTTTTTTTTTTTTTTTTTTTTTTGGGGGGGGGGGGGGAGGAGACATATTTGCTGTTTTTGAAAATGCATATACTTCATTGCCTAATTATAACTTTTAGATTTTATTTTTGGTATCTTTTAATGTATGTAATTTATGAAAGAACTTTTAAAAATAATTTCTGTAAAATATTGGATATGTAAGTATTTTGCAATTAAAAATAAAAGACAAATTATTCATTTTGAATATCCTATCATACATTTTTTATTGTAAGAAAATTTTTTGAGTCATTAAAATTAAATTTTTTTTATAGCTATTTATAAATTGTAAATTTCTTTTAACTTAAAAAGGTTTATTTAATTACTAATTATAATTGCTACTGAGAATGTAGGGAATAGAATTTCTTGTAATTTTAGGTTTTGGACACTTTCGGACAGTTTTGTACAGTTTTAGACAGCTTAGGACACTTTTGGACGGTAAAAACCACCTGTCCTGTCCAAAGCCAGTTTCAGACGTCCTAAACCCCAACCCTGCAAGATAAAACTGAAGAGTGTTTTGCTAATTGGAATTTAAAAACATAAGATAGGAACAGAATTAAAGAGCATGTCATGGATATAAAATTCACTAAAACTGCTAAACTACTACAGCTCTGGCTCAAACCTCCCAACACAAGGTTATTAAAATAGATTTTAAATGGTGTTACGAAAATTGCAAATTACAAAAAACCTACTTAAGAATTTAACTCGGAAACCATTGAAATTATCAGTAATTCTAATTCTTGTAATGGCAACAAGTCAATGGCAAACATAGGTGTGACACCACCTCTTGGAGGAAAAGCCAAGAAGAGCAAAATACTATCACTGCAGCAGGGTTGCTACTGATAATACTGGGAGTCCCCACAAAAATCACTAAAGCATGAGGTCTTAAATGTAACGATTTCCAATTAATTGCTTACAGTAAGTTGGTAAATATTGGTGTCTCTTGCAACCTTAGTGAACCTCTTGTTTGCGAGTAGATAATCTCAAACACATAAAATGAGCAATGGCAACTTTTTTTTTTTTTTTTTTTTTTTTTAAGAATAGACAGAATTTGCTTCACTGGCTGCACTTTGTGCTACATGAATTGTTTTCATTCATTACTGTGCATGATGATACAATTATTTATAGTCTGTTTTCTACTAACCAGATTCAGACTAATGTCTGTTTTTGTGACATTATGAATAATATAACTACAGATTATTTATTAGTTCTTCAGATATTTTATAATAAAAAAAATTTTAAGTATCTATGATTAAAAATTAAAATCAGGAAATTAAACTTAAAAATAGCAAATAAAATACGAAAATAACACAACACACTTTCATGCTAAATAAGTCCAATAGAAGATTTCAATAACAAAAATAATGAAAATCTACTACTAAAACTACAATAATTTTGTTATAAAATATAATTACTCACAAGACCAGAATTGATGCAAATGCTTTCTTTCTGTCGATCTCCAGTAGCTCCAGTTCGTTTCAATCTTTCTGAGCCGGCTAAATCCACAAAATGAAATTTGGCTGTGACAGTTTCAAACTCATTTAATGATTCTACATGTTCATGTATAGAAGAATTACAAGTTTCATCTGCAATAGACTGTCAATAACACAAATTTCAATAAAACCAGCAAACTGAATTTTGAATTTTTCACATTAAATCAATAAATCTATCAGTCTTCTCCAGATTATTTATTTTTTATTGCATACTTTAAAATACACAAATTTGATATATAAGCAGATTTACTCAATTTATAAAATAGAAATAATTAAAACAGAAATAATTAAAAGATAACAGAGATAAAATACAAGAATTACTTTCCCTCACCCATATTTGTCTATCACAATCTACTTTTTCTTTCCAAAGGCAATGTTATCATCAATCTGAAGGTTTAACCAAGGGTTCCCCTCTCTCACAAATTTTCACTGACATTTACATGCATTATTTTGAAAGAACACTCTTTATTTTTAAAAATGTCTTTCTCTTTTTGGGCTCGTTACGCTGGTGACATATTCCTGCTTATCGACACATCTCATCATAATATTGACAATGTCTTACAAACTATTAACTCTATGGACAGTAATATCCCATTCACATATGAAATAGAAAATAATGGTTCACTTTCTTTCCTTGATACCCTTGTTTCTTGCATTGAAACAGGCTTTTCTAAAACTGTCTATCGCAAAAATTTTGCAGTCTCTCTACCTCCCCATGTGTATTCATGTCATCTACCTACCCAAAAAATGGCAGCTTTCTATACTTTTCTTAACTGTGACCTTAATTTGTTCTGATTCTGTTTTATTAAACTCTGAAATCAAATATCTGGAAGCCAGAACAACTACCAGAGGTTATAACCCTTTTATTATAGATAAAGCTATCCCAAAAATTACAACTTTCTTGTAATTCTTCTGCTAAATCAGTCTCTTCTAATATCAGTATTGTTTTACCACATTTTCCTAAATCAAGTCATGCCATAGCTACTAAAGTTCTCAAACAATACAATTTTAAAACAATATGATTTTTTCGCCTTCCAATAAACTCACCATTTCTCAGTTAAAAGATCCTATGCCTATGTACAATTCTTGGGGCATTCATAGTATTTCCTGCCAGTGTGGTTTATCATAGATTAACATTGTCTTAAATACCATGTAAATTAACATATTAGTTATGTCCATAAACAAGAAAGTAACAAATCAGCCATTTCTAAACATTACTGGGAGAAAAACCATAATTTTAGATTTGATTCAACTAAAATATGTAGGCCGAAACCCACTCAAGAACTCAATTTTTTTTTTAAAGATTTTTACATCTATAAAAATCTTTAAAATATTGTTAATTGTGATTCCACTGTACCCCATTTGTCTGATTGTTGTGTTGAAAGGTAAAACTTTTAACATTTTATTTAAAAATTCAACAATTTGAAACATACCTCCCAAATTTGATCATCATGAAATTTTCATTAGAAATTGGTCTCAAAAGACTTCGGAAAGATAAAATCGAAAATGATTTATAAAATTCATAATAATTAATTTTTCAGTTAATGAGCTCTAAAATATTAATTAATAACCCAAAAAATAATCAATAAATAAATGCTAAAATCCAGAATAAATCCGAAAATATTTAATAAATAAATGTATGATTATTGATTTAAAAATGTTCTGGATTATTACCAATAATATCTGAAAAATACTATCTTTGATATTTTGTATTTTCAAAATACATTGTTTATTCCTTAGCGCTGACACTATGAGTCATCATTTCTGAGAATTTCCTTTCGAGAATTCAAACTCCCACTCGACCAGAAGTATTCCTATGCATCTTTCAAAAGATAGTGTCACTTTTGAATATTCAGCAAAAAAGAGAAAAAATAAAATAATCTTGTAAGAAATCCAAAATAAATAATTCTTGAATAAAGATAATTCACTTTTAATAAGTTTAATCAACTTTTATTCATAAAATCAACTCCAATTAAAATCATTTGGAGCGAGCTATTTAACCATGTATTGATTCGCTGATGATTGGGCATCCCAACATGGGCGAATTGGGGAAGGACGCTGAGACACTTGAAGGGAAGAACTCATAAAATTAACAGCACCTGCGATCTTAGGCCCACTACCGATTTGACTGTTAGATTGAATTGTTGACGTGGCTTGAAGTCATATGGATAGCTTCCTATAATTTTTTTAATTTTTTTTTTTTTATATAATTTTTACATCTTCAGCCAACTAGCGATTTGACTGTTAGAGTGAATCATTGGTGTGGCTTGAAGTCATATGGGTAACTTCCTATAATATTTTTAATTTTTTTTTTTTTTTTTTTTTTTTTTTTTAATTTTTACATGTTGGAAATTTTACATTCAGTGCACTTTTTCTTAATTTCTTCTACATTTTTCTCATTTACACTTTATTAATTCCCCCCTCCCCTATTGGCCAAACCCCCACATTCCATATAATTCTATTGGTTGATCAGAACTAGATTCCTTTCCTATATATAAAAGCACTTCTCTCTCATTTTTTTATGCATTAAAGACAGCTCGCTAAATGCTACCAAAACAGCTCTTTGGTTTTCAATTTTTTCTTTGGCATTTAAGACATTGAAGTTTTCTTTGGTTTTAATTTATTAACACAATTCAATTCAAACATTTTCATTAAAAATTCTTTAAAGAAATCATTGATAAATAAATGTAAAATAGCAAAAACGTTTGAATTACCTTTCCTAACTTAACAATTCTTTGTTGTTTGATATGCAAAGTAAAAATTGCATGTGACCTGGAAGACTGGGTATTCATGCCTGTACTAGCAGTTGTTCGAGATAAAGAACCAATTTTCAAACAATGCAATGCCTAAAAAAAAAACTTCTTTTTACACATAATACATAATTTAAAGAAAAATAATTATGACATGGTATTAAATTTTAAGAAATCTCAAAGAGAAGAAACTAGACAAAGAAAAGAATTGTGATACAAGGCAGAGAAAATTAAACTGTTGATACTTTTAGAAGACGATAGCTTTGATTCATTGATTCAATCAAATGAAACTTCAAATATGTGATATATAGATCATACAGCCAAGGATTATACACAAAAAATTAGTTTTACATTTCACCAACATATAGTACTTAGGGGAACAAGTAGATGCACATAAATACAATACAAATGAATTTTTTTCTAAAACTCATTCTACCATTAAAACAAATCATTTGCATATAATACATATCCTGCTGGAGAATAAAGAATACCCATCAGTTGTTTTTATAACAAAACTCATTTGTATTTGCTTTATTCCTTTAATGTTTATTGATTTCGCACTGAAGTAAAAAATTTAACAACATTGAACATTTTTTTTTTTATGCAACAAATTTAGTACATGTGAATACACCATGCTGTTTCGATGATCTTTGTGACTAATTTATTATTTTCATTCATGCCTAGTTTTTTAACCTGATAAAAGGCTATACTATTATTTTTACCTAAAATAAGTGCTGTGAGGTTTCTTAATTTGTAATGTTTACTTACAAGGTTATTTATTTATTAAATTAATTATTAATGTATCAAAATAAATATTGAACAAATTTAGCATTTGACTATCTTCAAAAGCCAATTTTTAATCAAAATATCAATTTTTCAAATTTTAATATAACATTAAATCTTAATTCTTGATTGTTTCAAATCTGTTTGAATTGTGTTCTATCTAATTTAGAACTAGAATTATAGTGTTTTGAATATTACAACCTATCAATATTTTATATAAAGTTAATTTTTTTTTTTTAGCATTCTTTCAAAATAAAAATGTTAACATCTTAAGTTAATGGAAAATATTATAACTGAAAATTAACAATATGTTTCATATATGCTTTGAAATAAAGGCAAGGAACTGTGCTCATAACTGTAGTAGATGCAGTAGTTTTTAATAGTATCGTTGATAAAGTTAAGGATTTTAAATGCATTTTTAACACGCTTTTATTAGCTTCACCTGTATGTATGTTTGTAACCGCTCTGGGAGCAAACAAAAAATCTATATTGTAAAAAAGACTTTCCCTACATGAACCTTGTGGCTGTGAGGTAAAGCTCCACGCTACAAACCTAACGGTCTAACGTTCGAGCCCAGTCTTGAAGAACTATGAAGTATTAGGATATTTTAAGAAAAATTAACTTTTCTTGTGACTTTTCATCTACAGTCGAATTTAATTACAAACATTTAACAATAATTTATTTCAATTAGAAATATTTTTTTAAGTTTTGATTTTATCTGAATTATAAAAATATTTAAAACATGTATTTAAAAAACAAACTTTTTTCTAAGAATTTAGTAAATAATAAAATAACTTGCCTCTTGCACATTAGTCACACACTGAGCTATAATACCATGGGCAAAAATATTTCCTCCTGAATCTTCGTGAATTTTAACAGCTTTTTTATTCTAAAACAAATCAATAAATTATATTTAAAACAGGATTACAGTAAAAACATCTTTGGTAACAATATTATATTGTATCATCTTTGGTACATATTGTTCTTTGTTCATTTATGACTTTCCAAACACAACACTTTTTTTCAAATCTGACTTTTCGTTTTCATAAATTTGAATTTTTTTGTGTTTACACTTTCAGGTTGCTTCAGAAATTATACTTTATTATCCATTTTTAAAAATATATATTCAATATTTGGTTTAGTTATACAAATGAAATGTTGAAAATAAATAAAGAAAAATAAATAACAGAAAAGAAAAATAATGAAAATATATTTATTTGTGTCATTTCTGTTTTAAAAACATCAGAGCATTTTTATATAATGAAGCTACTGATTATTTAATAGTTCTAAAATAAATGTATTTCCCTCTATTAAAAATTATGCCATTAAAAAAATTAATTAATGTTATTTACAACATTAATATTTGGGGATAATTTGGGGATTATTTATGCACCAAATTGTAACTTTCATGAATTTTTAATTTGTCGTCTCAGCAATTACATTAGCTGATTTTTTTTTTTTTTTTTTTTTTTTTTTTTACAAAAATATATCAGAAATACAGAATTAGAGAAAATGGACTATTTTCAAAAGAAGAAGATTGAAAGGGAGGAAACAACAATTTTTAATATTTTTATTTTAATTCAAGAAACTGAACAGTATGTTATTATACACTTACAATAAAATGCCACAGCTTTTTTTAATATGATTTTGCTGGTATTAAAATGTGCTTAATTACTAAAACAAGAAATTGTCTGAAATATTTTACATTCCATGTTTAATTGGTTACACTATTGGTTATAACAGTGAAAGAATTCCCTGTATAATATGAACAGAATTTCTGTGTGTATTAAATCATTTTTGTAAACAAATGTCAAATGTATTAAATTTCGATATATTTTAATAACATGTTTATAAAAAATGAAGTATTAAATTGCTGACAATCATAAATTAACGAAACTTATATTTTTGGTTTAGTTAAAACATATTTTATATTTCTGAGCTGATAACTAAAATATGCAATTTTGGCATCGGATTTTTTTTTTTTAAACTTTTTCAATCAACCAATTTTTATGAAAATTGCATTTCAAGTTCAGCAATTTCTGTAAAGACTGTGTTTCAGACTCAAATTCTTCCTTGACAGACCCTTCATTTTGATTAACTTTAGTATATATTTAGGAAAAAACTAAAGCTATATTTGTTGAAATATTTACCAACAGTACATAAAGAACTAAGTTTTCATAATCCTGCTTTTTAATTTTTAATTAAGGTTCTTTACATATAAATGTCTAGAATAGCTTTTTAAAGAAGAATCATTTTTACTTGCAATAAAAGATCCATTTAAAAAAGCAAATAAGCACTAAAAAATTTCATTTCATAGTCATAAAAATGAATAAAGTCATAAATTCTATTCTAAATAACATGTTATAATCATTACAAAACTTTCTTCTATACCATGCAACAGCATCACTTACTGGTTAACATACACAGAAATTTAATCAACATAACTTCTCATAATAACATTCCATTTAACGCTGCATTTTACATATGCACAGTTTGGAGTAATTTTAACAAATTTTTCAATATAGCCATCTGAAAAATCCCAAAATATGAATAACAGAAATGCCATCTGTTGTCCAATATACACCCAAATTGAATCGGTAATTTTTTTCCCTAACGTCCATCTTACATATGAAGTTTGGCACATTTACAAATCATAGAAGCTGAGAAACAGCTTTCCCAAAAATGAGAAATATTGTATTACAGCAGTGCCACCTATCATCCAATATGCACCCAAACTGAATCAGCATATTTTTAAAAATATTTATCTGATACATAAAGTTAGGTGCATTTATATATCATAGAAGCGGCAATTTTGCCTTTACGTAAACAGGGCTAAAAAGCAGCAAGCAGTACGATCTTTTGGGTGACTCAAACGTAATCAATATACTTTGACATCATGGTTCTTATACATACCACGTGTTGTGTATTTATACACTATAGAACCTGAGATATAGCCTTTATTTACACTGGGGTATAGCAGCACCATCTGTTAGATGATATATCCTTAAAACTAATCAGCACCAATTTAAGTCAATGTCCACCCAGTTATAAAGTTCTGTTAAATTTTGGCCAATAGTTTGGGAAATATAACATTCTTAAAATATTGGTAATACACAGATAAAAATTCTCTAAAAATGGTCAAATTGTTTTCAGTTCAGGACATCTCAAAAGGTGTAAATCCATCAGAAATCAGAGATAAAAATTTTTTATTTTCTTAAATATACAGATGAAAGTAAAAAAATCAAACTGGATTTTTAAATTAAATTGAATGCATGTTGCTTAAATGTACAATGATGATTGAGATCACATTTTGTTCTTTAAATAGCATTATGAGATTAGAATTTATTCTTATTTGAATTTTTGTATTAATATATTATTGTAATAATGTATTTAAATTTTTGCATTAATTTAAACCAATTCGTTTTAGAAAAGAATATTACATTTTTACACATCTTATCAGACAGAAATTGTTTAATTCAAATGACTTTTTAAAAAGTTATTAAACTTTAATGAAAGATCTTTGATTAGTTTATAATTATTTCAATAATAACAAAAAGCTTAAGTCAATTAACAATAAATCTTACTTTGTTATCTAAGTCTCTAGTAGTGTCCAAAAGGTCAATAACTTCTTCATTATACAGCTGAAATGAAATAAGATTCAATTGATTTAATATTTTTTTCAAAAAGAAAAAAAAAAAAAAAAAAAAAAAAGAAGAAGAAGAAATTAAAAACATCTATGTTATTTGTTATGTCAATTTTGTTCCTTATAGACATTTTTAAAAATTCCTTTTCTTTTCAAGCTTTTTTTTTCCCCAATGAAAAAACTGATAATTTTGTCCCAAATTATCACAGATATACATACTTGCCAACCAATTTTAATAAAAAAAGGGAAGATTTGTGTTGAAAAACCAGAAGATTCCATAAAAAAAGGGAAGATTTTTTTTTTTTTTTAATTGTTTATTACGTCAAATAAATAAATAAATAAATAAAAAATACAGTTTTAGAATTTTAATATTTAGAAACAATCTATAAAAGCGTTTTACTATAGATTGATTATACTAAATATATAAAAGTTTTAAATGAAGTTCAACAGATAAATATCTACAAAACAGAATCTGTAAGAAATTTATTTAACAATAGACAAAAAACTTAGTTAAGTTAAAGTATAACAATTTTTTTAAATAAATGGAATATGATTTTTGTGTCTGTACATTAATCATACATATAAAAAAAAAGTAGCAGTAGCTAATTATCAGTTTCAAACATGCATAAAACCAACTAAGTATTAATTTTCTTAAATTGATTTGGAAAAAATTTTCCTACCTGAAAAAATTATTCTTATTTTTTTCCCATGTTTACGTGCATTTAGTACAAATATGACCTAAAAATATTTAATTTAATTGAGGAAAAATAAACAGATTCATTAAATTCAGCAATAAAGATCTAAAAATAATTACATACGTGAAAAATATTGAGCACTTCCATTGCTTTATTGTTTCTAGAATTGATCATTGATCACCATCCGGGGAAAAAGGGGGGGGGGGATACAAAAATAATTACAGAGTAAGAAATATTAAACTCTTTCAACTCTACTTCTAGAATCTAATGAAAGAAGTTTAAAATTAATATTATCATTATGTTGCAGATGGATAAAGATTAGGAAACAAAAGACTTAAGCAGAATATTTGATTGCTGGTCACTAGTTGGAAATAAATGAAAGGGGGGGGGGGGTAAAAAATAATTACATCAGCAAGAAATATTTAACAATTCTATTTCTTTACATGTTCTAGAATCTCATAAAGCAAGTTTGAAATGAATATTGACATTTATGTTATGGATGAAAAAAGAATGGGAATCACGAGTTTTCGTAGAACATTTGGGTTTTCATTTTAAAACGAACGATATCCGCGACTTTTTTTAAAAACGGAAGATTTCATCATCTGTCCGGAAGACCGGAAAATACGTTAAAAAACCGGAAGTCTTCCGGGAAAACCGGAAAAGTTGGCAAGTATGGATATATATATGTACAACCACTCATTTTAAAACTATTGAAAAGGTTTTATATATATATACAGTATAACACCTTTAATCTGGACTTCTATAATTCAGAAATATCCACAATCCGGACTTTGAAAACCAAAATCCTCCATTTTTCTTTTTCGTTTTGATGAATGACTACAGATGGCGCCACTAAAAATAATTCTGTTTTAGAAAATTTTTATTTTAAATAATTGTTAAATTACATTATTGTGCATGTGAGTTTGGTTATTAAAATTGTTGTAATATTAGTTCCATTAAATCGAAATTCTTGAATATATAAAGCTGACATTTATTAAAGACGATAAACAAGACGATTTACATTACACACATTCAAAATAAGTAGAATTAAACATATTTAAATGCAGATTATCTTTGTACTTTTAGTTGTTCAACCACACAGGTAATAATGGCCACCAAGGCCGTTGCACACAGCTACATTCCTTTTTTTAACTCTGGCGTGCCTTGCTGGGAGCAGTTGGAGAGCTCTCTTTCACGCGCATGCGCAATTAAAGGCGAATCTGTTTTATTTATTAAAATGAATCGTTCGCTACTCCAACAAAAATGAATCACATAAGAAAATTTGATTGTTCTCACTAACCAAAAATGAAACCGTTGTCTTTTTTAGACATGCTATAGTAATTTTTATTTACATTAATCAGTTGATTTAATTTTAATAATTTTCTGTATTTTCTTATTTTTTATACAAATTTCGATTTGAATATTTGGTAATATATATATATATATTAGCATTATTCATTTATAATTTTTTTTTAAACATTAAATCTTTTACACTGCCATTAATTTGTACGATAATAATAATAATAGAATTAATTTACTAGTCATAATCTATTTAAATAATTTAAAAAATTTTAATAATATAGGTTTGGTTTTCGCGATTTATATTATTTATTCTTTTATTATATTCTTTATAGTTATAATTTAAAATCACAAAATTACATAATTTTTTCATTAGAAAAGTTATTTCTCCAAAATAAGGCAAGCTGGCACCACCACACAAAAAGAAGCTATTTTTTTGTGATGTTTTACTTTCAATATTTCAAATACATAAAATTGTTAATATTATTTGACTTAAAAAAAAAATCGATAATTTATTACACAATAATTGATGCTTATCGTAATTTTTTTTAAAACAAACATTCATATATTATATTTTAGTAACTTAAATGCATCCAAGATCCAAGTTCCGAAATAAAGATCTGTAATTCGGAAATTTCCTCAATTCGGAATCGTCGAGGTCCCGACGATTCCGGATTAAAGGTGTTATACTGTATATCAGGGTGCGAAATTTCTGCTCACCAGCTCGCCGTTGGTAAGTGGAAATTTTACTGTGGCAAGTAAAATTTCAGTCTAAATGTAGATAGAATTCTTACAGTGTACAGTGCTACTAATATATATATATACACATTTAAAAACGTAAAATTATGCTAATCTTAGGTAGGGTGACCAGCCATCATCTTTTTAAGAGGACAGTCTTTTTAAACGCTCTGCCCTCTTAAACGAAAGAAACATTACTGGAGCAAAAAGTCCTCTTTTTTATGTTTGTAGTCCTCTGTCCTCTTTTTCGAATGAAAAGGATTTAGTTCTTAATTTCAAAAATTTCACAGAACTGGGAAGCTCAATCAGTGTTTGCTGTATCGAACGGTGAATCTTTTTTATGCGTTAAGTTCGCAAAGGAAAAACTTTGTAATAAACTTGCCAAAGCATATTATGGTTTATGTCTATTCAGATTCTTTGAATCAAAAATAAATAATAATATTCCCTATATCTGTACGGTTTTTTGATCCAGAACTAGGGATGTGGGTTTTCCGGAAAATTTTGAAACGGAAAATTTTCTGGAAAATTTACCGAAAATTTTTCAATCTCTAAATTACGACAGTTTTGTAAAATAAAACTAAATACATTAAAAGCTACAAGTAGACAAAACTATTCAAAGAAAAGTATGAATAATTATTCAATAAAAAAAAAAAATTAATAAACAAAACACAGAAATTATGATTTAATGGTTTATTAAACATGTATAAAGCTAAAGTTATAATTTTAATGACTGTTTTTCATGTATAATGGTTGAATAATCTATAGAAAAAAGGTGTCTGTGAACGTTCTGTAGCTGCCAGAGACCCTCACATATCGCTGCAAACAGCTGAACCCCATTAGGTGCACATATTTTAAATAGAAATTATTTCTAGTGCATCAATAATATTGCTGCCGACTGTACAAGGTAATTAGTAAGTTATGGCTCAGACCATGCAAGGGTCATCAAAATTCTTTTGATTTTTACTTTTTTCGATTTGTTATATTTATAATTATAGCTTGCGAACACAAAATCATATTTTTTAATAGTTGGTGATATTGGATAATGGATGTAATCCTCTATTCAAAAAAATTAATTTGGAAGTTTGAGATTTTTTTGTTATTATTTAACTTTAAATGTAAAACCTTTATGAGATTTTTCAAGTACAATTCAATTTCGGATATTTTAAGGAAATAAAGAAATATTGAGTTCTTTCAACTAAACCTCCAGTTACAAGATATGATGCGATTCATTTTATCTATTTGATTTCCTTAAATTTTAATTAAAATCTTGGTGTTTATTTATTTATGCAATTAATTGTATTTCCTGTTGCTTGCATAAAAAAAAAAAAAAAAAATCCACATTAGAAATTAGTTTTAAAAAGTGATTTTAAAAAATATAGTTATTTTTCATATAATATTTTTCTCCAAAATTTTCAACAATTCCAATTTTATATTTAAAGCTTTTTTTTTTTTTTTTTTTTTAAAGTTTTGCTCTGTTTTTATTTTTATTTTTTTTTAATTGAATATTTAACGAAGATTATGACAATGTCCTAACTTTCTGAGTCACTCTCAGAACCAGAGACCATAAGGTGCATGACCTAAGTCAGAATTGCTGCCTGAGTTTGAAAAACATCGGTGTATCATCTTTTATCAAATGAATATTTTGAAAAATAGATACACATGCTCAGCAGTGTTATAGTGCACTAATTTATGAATATATTCTTTTCTGTTATGCTGCCAAATGCTTTATAATTATGTTCTTACAAACTTATTGAATGGACATTTAAAATTCCGATTAGCAACAATAGATCTCTTGTATAATAAATTTCTCGAGCAAGTTGCTCAAAACATATATCTGGTAACTTTCTAAATGATGACTTTAATCAGAAACTTTTGTTTTTCACACTGTATATAGCATTACTATGACTAATAAAAAAAAATTTAAATATGTCATGCAAAAGATTTACTAAAAAAATTGTTTTTTTGTTTGGAAAATTTTCCAGAAAAACATAGTAGAAAATTTTCTGGAAAATTTTCCAAAAAAGAAAATTTTCCGCGGAAAATTTTCCACCCCACATCACTATCCAGAACACAGAATCACTATTGAAATTGACATGAAATCATTAAGAAGGTGAAAGGTGGTGCTCTGGTTGATACGTGATGGGTTGACTTGTGTTCTCACTTTTGTATGAAAAATATTCCTTATAAAATTAGGCCCACCAGTGACCGAGTGGTTCTGTCCTTGAAGCTGGTATATGTGAGATGCTGTGTTTGATACCAAATCGCGCTCGTTGGCATAGCCGTTAGGAGTTTTCCATGGTTTCCTCAAAAACTAGCGTAAATATTGGCTAGGACCCCTTAGAAAGACCCCACTGAAGACTCTCCTACTCAGGTCTAGAGCTCTAGTGCAGACAATTGCCCTTAATGATAACACTACTATCACTTCACAAAAATATGCAAAAGTTAGTTGAATTCATCTTATGTCCTCATAACAAAAACACTCCCACAAAGGGACTTTTTTCTTCAATGAACAAAATGTAGACATGTGAAAAAAATCCACTTTATATACCTACTTTAAAAACATATTTCTAAGACTAATTTAGGTTAGACTTATGAGAACTTTTATAAAATGTTGATAAAGAATGACTGTTCGTTAAAACAAATCGTTTCATCAGCCGAATATTAATTTTATTTTTTCATTTGCCAATTTTATTTTTTCGTTTATGATTATCATTTTAATAAACAAAAATGTCAACCAACTTTTTTTATGTAACTACATAAAAGTACCACACACACACACACACACAAAAATAAAGTTTCTGTCTATAGCAAAAATTAATTTAAAAAAAAAAATCTATATTGTCCAGTGATACCTATAAAAATTAGGGATTTTTCCTCTTGTATCCGCATATCATTAATTTAAATTAAAGTGTACTGATCCAAATTTATCATCTGAGATAAAAATGTGTCCACCATATTTGTGTAAAGTAGCTTTTGAATCAGTTTTTACAATTATTTTCATTCAATTTTGTGTTCTCTAAAATGACCTCTTTTTCAAAATTGACTATCTTCTGTTTTCTTATAAAATAAAAGACATTGCGTAATTACTCCTCTTTTTAAAATAAAAAATTCTGGTCACTTATAGGTAAAAAATAGAGTAAGTTAATCATATTTTGTGGCGAGTAACTTTTTATTTCAGAGAGTGTAATATAAGTTGAAATTTCAGGCCTTGCTGTATATATAATTTGAATAATTTAATACCTTTGTAACACTCGGCAAACAAAAGATAGATGAAAGTACCTTCATATTGAAAATTTACAGCCCTGAGCGGGATATTTCTGCCAGGAAGTGGTGCTCTTACATCTACAAATTGTTTTTTCCTGATTGATTATTTCTATTAATATACAAGGTGATTACAGTTAAAATTATGATTTCAAAACACTCTAACTTTAAAACTACTGTCAGAAGTATTGGTCAGAAAAACTTGATATTTAACTGGAACAACCATGAAGCAATTGAATTTGTGAAGGAAAAAAATAGTTCCAAAATGTGAAAGTAGATGGTGCTGTCAGGTTTTCCATAGCTGCTGTGGAGGTATGCAAATTTCAGAGATGACAGAATCATAAGCCACAATTTTCCCAACAGTGTGGCCACCACGTTCCTTCGACTTAACCTGTGTGATTTCTCGCTTTGGGGATACATGAAGAATGTTGTCTACTACCAACGGGATTTGAATGTAACCAATGAAAACAAGCATCACACACCACATTTATAAAATCAGCAAAGATATCTTCCAATCTGTTGTGAAATGTGCTGTTTTGTGCTTCCAACTAGTAGTGGAACAAGGCAGAGGGCATATCAAACAACATATGAGTTAATCATTCGTAAGATGTTTGTTTCATGAAGCATTATCATTTTATGTCACTATTATTCTTGTCATTGTCTGTTTTCTCTCTAATCATATATTCTTGTCTTTTCATTAATAAACCTTTGGAGTATATTGTTTCCTTTTGGCTAAAATTCCTGTGTTTAACGAAACCATTTAGGCTTTTTCCCTGATATTATCTCAACAGTGCCATCTATCGAAACATTTTGGAACTATATTTTTTCATTCACCAAACAAAATTCTATTGGCTCACAATTGTTCTGGTAAAATATCAAGCCTTTCTGACCAGTAATTTTAAAGTTAGAGCGTTTTGAAATTGCAACATTAATTATAATCACCTTGTATATAAAATTTTTAAACTTCACAAAACATTGACCAGTTATGCTTGTTATTCCACTGAAAGTAATCCTCTTTGTATACATTTATAGAAAATTTTGTTCTATGCTGCTGTATACTACATGTGCATAACAGGCCAGGTGAAATGCCTGCCATGAGAAAGGGTTCTTTCTAAAGTGTATTAGCCCACATATAAGCAAATTTCAGAGAAAGAACACGCAAAACTTCAAACATTTAGGCTGACAAGCATGACCTGGATTTGAAACCAACACCTCCTATGTACTAGCTCAGAGAGTAGAACTCTAACTACCAGTGGAGTAGTAAATATTAAGAAAAAATAAGATAACTGCACCAACTCTATTTATGAACCAAAAGTTGATAGGCATCAATTTATATCAAGATTCAGCTAAATATAAAATTTCATGCAATTTGTGCGTTAGTTATTATCTAGGAGCTGCCGAAATTTTTTTTCACACACACATACAGGCAAAACATCATTCCAAAAATGGACAAAATGTATTCAGGACCTCTTTAAATGAATAAATTCATCAAAAATCAGGAAGTGAAAACTTTTTACAAATCCAATACTTTCTTCTGAATGTAAAAATAAGTGAAATTCATTATTAAGCTATTTCTGGCAGCAATTTTTTTCTAGATTGAAACGAAGTTTTCCATCTATAAGTTTCTAGACATACTGGGTGGGTTATAATTAAATTACCCTGTTTAGACCTACATAGATCCAATTCTAGTAGAAGTATTTCCCTGAATCTTGGATTAGGCATTATATGAACCTGGTAATATATGGCATTATCTGCAATGAAAATAGTTCAAATTTCAACCAATAGATGGCATTTTTTATACAAAATGGAAAAGACACTATGCAAATTTGGAGAATTTTAAAAAACTAGTAGTCAATGCTATAAAATTATTCATCTCTTCCCCCCTTAGAGGTGAAAGATATCCTTACTGATCAAGTTCTTTTATTAGAACAGTAGTCATTTTTCAATTGCACTGCAAAAATATCAACACTTTTAAGAATTATGGAAAAAGCGACTGTGACTGTGGAGACCGGGTTTGAAAAAGATTATTCTTTTTTAAATCGGTTTATGTTATCTTCTTCACAGAAAACCCAACTCTCCAATCTCTTCAAATTTAATAATTGTCTTTCTCAAACCCTGACTCCACAGAGGCCTTTGCCGTAAGCTTTTAAAGCATCGATATTCTCCAATAGAGTTAAAAAATTACTACCTTTTTAATTAAAAAAAACTTCATTGGTAAGGATTGATTTTCCTTGTCTAAAGGCATGGTGAGGAATCATTTCATGACATTGACTACTGGTATTGTAAAATACTCAAATATTATATAATGTTTATTCTACATTGCATAAAAAGTGCCACCTATTGATAAAAATTTGAACTTTTTTTATTCCTGATTTCTCTTTCACATGGTCCATCAGGGTTGCTACACAAATCAAAAGAAAATATTCCTCGAGTTTTCCCAGTCTCTTTTAAAAGTAAAATAGATGGCACATAATTATGCAATCTTTTCCAAATTAATTAAACATATCTAGGGTATATTAATTTTATTAACTTACTATAGTTGGGATAAACCATATATTCGACTTTTTCTTTATTATAAAGCATGAAAATGTAAAAAAGATTTGACTGTGGAAAATTTTTTCAATGTTTTTCCAAAAACTTCCAAAATTCCCTGAATTTCCCCTGTTTTTGCAAAAAAAATTTGAAATTTCCAGAGTTTTCTTTATTTTTTAATATTTTCAAATTCCTGAATTTTCCAAGTTTTCCCTGAATTTCAGGTACCGTAGCAACCCTGTCCATATAATATGCATGTATCAGATTTCAATGAAATATACATACTAAAACGGGATCTATGCAGGTCAAAACAGGGTAACTTTAATTATAATCACCTGGCACTTTAAGGAACCTTTAAGAAATTTTCTTTTGTGGTTATTAATTTTTATCATAGTTAACTGAAATTATTAAGAATGTTAAATTATTTTACTATATTATATTTTTAAATCCTCCTTTCATCAACTAAATCAAGGACTTTTGCTTAAACTTTGCTTTCATTAATCAATAAGGATTTTTCCTTATACAATACAAATATAACAAGCGATGTTGATGTAAACCCTCCTTGTGCAAATAAGAATGCAAAGTCAAAAAGCTCCATGTTAGTTGAATACATAAGAATGTTCATCCACCAGTGTTAATACCATCCTTTTATGAATACATACATTGCTTATCCATCAAATTATGCATGGCATCCTTCCAATCTTCATACTTTCTTCTTTGATCATGTTTTAAAAATAGAAAAGCTTATATCAATAAACATCTTTCCTAAATATATTGAAATTTCCGGTGTAGAAGCTTCAATTTAAGAAAATAAAAAGATGCATTTCTAGATGAAACACTAAAAATTTTATCTTCAATCATAAAAATTAAATTAACAATGGAAAATTAAATCAACTGCAAGGAAAAAGAGAATTCGATTTTGTCTGACTATGCATTTTAAGCAAGCTTGTTTATTCATTGTTAACTTTTATCAATTATACAGCATGACAAGTAGGTAAAACTAATCTCCACCTTTATCTTGCTAATAATATTTTAACTTAAAAAAAAAAAAAAAGTGCTCATAGAGAATTTTTTTTTTTTTTTTTTTTGTAAATTTAATTTTTTGAGCAATATTGCTTTCCCACATGAAATAATTCTGAATTTGTACAGCTGAAAATGAAGTTACTTTATGTTTTGCAGCTATCAAATACATTAAATTTTTTGCTTGACAATTTCTTTCTTTTTTTAATACACTTAGAAAAAAATAATACTTGTGTTTTGTTAAAGAATGTTAAAGATTTAAATTATTAAATTACATATGCCAATACAGTAAAATTTGCTTGTTGACCAACTTTGTATGTTGACCACTTATCCAAACTGACCACATGTCTTAGTTGACCTTTTTCAGAATACATCAAATGTGGAGGTATAAAAATACAATAAATAAAAACTTTACAACCTAGCCACATGTCTATCTTGAATGTTGATCACCAAAAGCTCCAATCCTATAAAAAAAATTATGTAATCTTTAACGATATCCCTCTGTGACTTGGTCACTCATTCTTTTCAAAGAAACTTTGGAAAGGATTGGATTAGTGTCTACCATTTTCATTTATTTTCAGAAATAATTTGATAAATACATTAATCTTCTTAATAGCCTTAGTCTCACAGGGCTCCCACTTTTACCCTTTGTCAATACTACATAATTTCACAATTCTGGGACAAATGGCTGCATTTTTTTGACAAACATGAAAGTTCTTTTCTTTAACGAAAACCAAATCCAGCATTCACACCAGGCATAACTTCTCATTTAAGTACATTTATATTAACACACTGCATGGAAGTATTGAAAGTGACTCTAATACAAAGCTTTGTCCATTTTAAATTATAATTTCTGTACTAATATATATATATATATATTATAATCAAGATATAAATGAATGCACAGAGTGATATGCCGATACAAATAAATATACAATTTTAATACATGTCATAAATGAAATATAAACTTATGTACATAATTATCTCCTAGAGTGAGTTACTATCATAGGCAGAAGATGATAGAAAGAGTGCAGATACATAGAAACTTCACAAAAATACGTGTCTCTTATACAATTTGTTAAATATGCATGTAGATGTATAGAAGTGTAGCAAAAAGTGTGCTCTCTTTTCAGGAAAAATCATAAAAAAATTAAATTATTACAGATACAACCATACACATTTTTTTTTTCATGTAAAAAAAATCTCTTAAAATTTTCTGGTAGTTATTTTTTAATAGATTTACCTAGACTGCAACATGAGCGTTTTAGAACATTAGGACCAGCAAAGGGTTAAACTGGGGTGATAACTTCAACAATGTATACTATTAAAATTCAAAAAATCTTTATATATATATAAGGCAAGGTTTGTCTGTGTGTGGACAGCGTAGCGCAAAGACGGTAGCTTGGACAGTCACATGTTTCGGCATGAAGGTGCCCTCCAAGGGGTCCTTGTGCACCTTGAAGCCCGATTTTCAAATTTTTGATTTGTTTTCTTTTAATTAATGAAAATATGAAATTCATAATAGCTGTAAAAATAGCCATTAAAATGTTATCCTTAATTGTTGCTAAAAAAAGTTTACGAATTCATATATATATATATATATATATATATATATATATATATATATATATATATTTTTTTTTTTTTTTTTTTCGACAGGAAAATAAATACGTTTACTTAAACATGAACAACAAAAAAAAAAAAAAAAAAAAAAAAAAATTTAAAAATTAAATTATGCATGTACATTTTTACTGTCAAGTTAAAATTACCTGTAAAAATAGCCATTAAAATGTTATCCTTAATTGTTGCCAAAAAAAATTTACGAATTCATATATATATTTTTTTTCTCAACAGGAAAATAAATACGTTTACTTAAACATGAACAATAAAAAAATTTAAAAAATTAAATTATGCATGTACATTTAACTGTCAAGTTATTACTAAAGAAAAAAAAAAAACTGCCCATGACGTTACATTTGACTGTTTCTTTACTACAATAAACTCTATGAACTATAAATTTATTTTATCAGTTTTATTTATAGATCCTACTGGGCGATTTTTTAAATTTTGGCATTAAAATAAACAGAATGTTTTTTGCCAAGAAGAATTTAGCAACAGCCATTTTAATCTAGCAATAGCCATTAAAATAAATTAAACCAAAATAGTCACATAAATGACCTATTTTTATCTGAATAGATAAATTTATAGGGGAAAAGAAAACAAAATGTAGTTTTAAAAATAGAAAATTTATTTCAAGCACTGTTTTAAGCCTAAAAACTATCAAAAATATAAACAGAATATGAAGAATTCTTACAAATTATCGAAAAGGTGTCCGATAAAAGTATCACCAAAATAGGATTCTCCCTTTTATACAAGAAATTATATAATATATATATATATATATATATCATCACTAATATGGTGACAAAAATTCAAAAGCTGCCAAGGGAGAGATTTAATAAAGTTGTGTAGCACGGTAATGTTTACATTTTTTTTTTTTTTTAATATATATATATATATATATATATATACCAATCACTAAACTAATTTATAATACAAATATACGAGCTGCCGTGTGTGACTGTACTTGCACACTGTCCAGCAGAAATATTTGATTAATTTAAATTAATATTTAAATAAGTAAATAAAAATAAGAATACGTTTAATGGGAAATATATATAACCATAAAAATATTAGTTGTCTAAAATGCAGCAGAAATAGTGCTCATAGCATATTGTTATAAGGGATTAATTCTTTGGCCCGGATCATTAGCACTGTTACAATGAAAGCAGTTTTATAGGCGAAGTGAAAATAAAAGGGCAGTTCATTCATTGACTTTCAGTAAGGTCAACCTTGGTGACAAACTTGGTGAATGGGCAACCAAATTTGATAAAAAATGGTACTTTAAAATTCCTCAAGTTTCGAAGATCTCCGACACATGGGAGCACAGATTTCGAGCTGTCCATGGGATTCTCGATGGAATCATCGCAAAAAGTTATAAATAGGACTGAGTTGATTTATGCAAGAGAGTATGTATTCACTGCGAATCAGAGTTATTTAGAGACCTATTCTGAGTGATTGCACTTTACGGATTGAGCTCTAAGCGAATGAACATTTTTCTTGAGCTTGCAAAGATTTATGCTCTGGAGTATTTGAGGTTATTTGTTTTACTCCTGTGGATTAAGTGACACTTTTTCAGAATGTTTCAGAACATTTATCTAATAGTGACTTTTGCTATATGAGTAATAGTGTCAACTGTTTCCAAAATAGTCGAAGAATAAGCTTTACTATTGGATTGTTTTCGAGAATATTCGTTTTAATAATAGTTCTGTTGTATAGATTCGAGAAGCTAAAAAAAAATATTTAATATCACTGCGGAGATCCCATACTAAAGCTGTGGCAAAAATAGTCGTCAATCGAAATACATTTATTTAAATGTTTCAATTATTCAATTAAAAAGAAATCATTTTAATGGAGTGACTAGCGAAGCGGGCAAAGCCTGCTAGTATGTATATATTTCTGGCTATCTCCTCACAAACTGCTGGATACAAAAGGATGCCAAATATACCAAAAAACAGGTAACAACCCAAGGAATTCAAATTTATGATTTAAAATAGATTAGTTTAAAAGATGTTAATTAGAAATCCCTCAATAACTTAAAATTATGAACTATATTAAGCTGATGTCAATAAAGAAAAAGCATTTCTTAATATTACAATGACTTTAAGTAAAAAATGTTAAGTATCCATAATAGATATAGAGTAAAATGTTTGCATAATATTTTTCTAAAAAAAAATTTGACTTTTGTTAAAAATTTTAAAATCAAGTAGAAAAAGTGAATAGAAATGGCAAAACAATGAATTTTTTCTTCCCCAAAACATGGTAAAAATGGACAGAAATAACATAATAAATAATGGCCAATTCTAATATATACACACACACACACAAAAGAAAAAAAAAAAAAAGTGGATTTTATGGGAACTTTTTGATGGTATCTATGTTTACATTAAACAATATATTTCTCAGCATTATTCATATATGATGCCAATTAACAATAGGAATTACGTAAGATATGAATTTAATTACATAAGATTAACCAAAATAGATATATGAATACTGCAGAAAAGATAAAATAATTAGAAAAGTCACAGAAAAAATAAATAAAATTCATTTTAATAATGAGCATGATTTCAAATAAGTACACTCCTCAGTAAAACTAAGAAATTATAACAAAAAAAATCCTATTAGTTTTTGAAACTGATTTTACAAGACAGCAATGACTATCAACAAGCAAGAACAATAGCAGAAAAATCAAATAAAACTGATTGGTTTGCTACCGAGACAGTACATTAAAACAAAACAAAGATGATATTAAAAGTGGCATGCCTTTAAAATATCTAAAAAAGGAAAGAAAAGTGTCAAATTTGCATGTCATGAAATGTATTAGCAATAAATGAAAGCAAAAAAGAAAATTCTCTACCTCCATGAATTGTGCATTAATTTTAAATTCAGGAGGTGTACCATTCTTCTCTTTTTCTTTCTCTTGAATTTCAAAAATTTTCTGAAATAAATACTCCACTGCACGGGGAATGATTCCTCTTTCATCCTGATGAAAGCTATGATCAAAACCAGTACCCATTGTATATGTTTTGCCGGAACCAGTCTGAAATTTAGAAAAAATTAAAATGTTATAAGATATTTATATAGAAACGCAATAACATGTTTGTATTGACAGAGATAATTTTTTACGGGGAAGTACAAAATAATATGTACATTACATTCTACTAGGGCTCTTTGATATAAAATTCACTAAATTATGTAAAAGACTAAAATTGATATATGTTTTAGAATTTTGCTGTATTCTGGAGACTGCTTGCTAAAAATTTATACATACTCTTTTACAGGAACACACGAAAGAATTCAAATACATTAGTGTCCAGTCCATTGTACAAATATTCAAACTTGAGGAGAAATATTCGAATACCCTATTATACCTTTTAATTTTGATCATTTAATGAATTAATGATTCAATTTTGTTTGAATGTGTAATAGCTACTAAGTCAAATAAAACTACTCCATACATTTTTTTTTTTTATAGTAACTGACTGAAAAGTTAATGCTTATTTATATAACTATAAACAAGTTTAATTCGTTAAGATGAACAGTTAGTCTTTATCATTAACTTTTTGTGCTGAAGTTTATACACTTGTTCATTCTATGCACACACACACATATATATTTAATGTAACAGTATAAATATCAATTACTAAAACATTTTATCATAAAAATTAATAATTATAATATACTTTAGACATCTCAAATATATGCTTCAAAGTTTTTTATTATTATTATTATTCCAAGTATTTACATAATCAGCTAATGAATAGAAAAATTAACTATTAAAAAATATAAATTAATTATCTTATTTAGTTAGTACTTTCTATATTTCTAAAAATTCTCAAATGCAGATATACATCAAATCTTACATACTTGTCCATATGCCAGAACTGTTGCATTATATCCATCAAAACAACTGAAAATGAAAATTATAATATTTTAAAATTCTAATTTATTTAAATACGTAACACATAAAATTACTTAAAGTTATTGTTGTAAGTCATATTTGTTAACTACTCAGTCATAAAAACAGGAGAATTTATCATAAAAGAAATGACTTATTTTAATCATGTTTATTCCTAATGATTTTGAAGTAGTTTAGAGCAACCGTATTTGTTTGTCTAAAATTTTCTCAAAATTAATAAATATACATGATTAAAATGAATATGTGTTAAAACTTGTATTCACAGTGCATTTTTTAGAGATGAAACCCACATCTAAAACAAAAAATTTCAATAATTTTCTTTTAAGATACAGATGAGCTATAAGTTAACCCCTAAACATTTAATAGCCTATAAATTTGGTTAGCAAATCCCAGTAAGAAAATATTAATTCATAAATGAACTACAAAATGCTCATTCAGTGTCTGATTTTTCTATTTTAACCAATAATTCTTATATATTTTTCCCCCCCAGGTTTTTCCTAAATCTTCTCTTGATCAGCTTTCATTTTAAATCACACAACTTGGTGATATAAATTATCTTATCCAATTGATTTGTTTCTTTATGACTCTAGTTATAACTATCTACCATTCAACAACTGACATCAGAATTAACTGTAAAACACTCATTCAGTGTTTGGTATACTTTAGTCAATAATTCTTATACTTCTTTTTATTTATTTATTTATTTTTCAGATTCCTCTTAAACCTTCTTTTGATCAGCTTTCATATTGTATCATGTAATTTGATAATATAAATTAACTCGCTCAAATGATTTGTTTCTCCATGACTCTAGTTATAGCTACTTATTCAATTACCGACACCAGAGTTATTAAATTTAAGACTTTGTTTAGACAACACATACAGTACACAATGAAAAAAAAATCCTAAAGATATCACAAATTTCAATATATTTATTTCGAAAAATTTTTTAGAATCAATTTACAGATGCGTAAAATCAGTACTACACAATATTATAGAACAATTAAAAATAGAATAAATAAATAAAGAACTCATGCCTAAGATACTGCCTAAGCTAGATATGGCTCCTAATTCCAATTAATTTGCTTAAGAGCAGACAATACCTAACCTCGCCGACAGCCTTTGCCCATGTTATTCTATGGGAAAATTTGTTTGCATAATTACTCATTACCTAATGAATATTTTTCAATTCTGTTTTCACATTTAAAAAATTCCTAAGCGATAAATTAGTACTTGTTTTCCAAAATTTGATTTTTTAAAATTTTAGTATTTCATTTTGCGATTAGAAAATGAGAAAAATGCAAAATGTGAAAAATTGCATTTTTGAACTCAAAATTAAAATGTAAAAATTTAAAAAAATGAATGGGCTTTTCCCACCGTCATCTGCTCAATCACGTGATAGAGGAAAACGAATAATCGAATTCTGAGAATCAAATTCAATTAAATATTGTTCTTAAGAACAAAAAATTTAATATTTAATATAAAATAAAATAAAAGTAATATTGTGCATTTGTAAACAGTAGAATAATTGTATTTGTAAATTTAATAATTTTTAAAAAACATTTTATGTGTTTATTTACTTTTACCTATAAGAATCGATTTTTGTATATTGTAGTGTAACTGTAACATTAACTGATCTAGCAATAAATAATAGCTTCTTGTGGAATGTTTATGGATTATAATTTGAAATTTTAAAATGTTTTCATTTAATTTAATTGCATAAAGGTGTTACAACAAGTTAATTAACTTAATTACTGGTCTAAATGGATTTACGTAGTACAATATTGCACTGTCACTGATTTAAGTACCAAAAATCAGAGTATTTAAACATGTCTTCATGAACATCAATAACAGGTATAAACTAAATGATGATTGTAAATGTATATAGCAACCAAAAGATGATGAATAATGATATAAAATTGATTAAAAATGATGATGTATAAAAAATAACACAGATTAAATACGATTGATCAAAAATAAGAATAGGAAATATGTTATTTCAGCAATCGCTCTAGATAAACAAGACTTTGTCTGCTATTTGTTTTTCCTCTATCATGTGACTTCTGACGTCAGGTGGGAAGAGTCCATTTTTCAAAAATGAGTACTCATTTAACGGTTATGAATTTTCTGACTGCGAAAACAGAATTTAAAAATATTCATTAGGTAATGTGTAATTGTAGCAACAAATTTTCCCATAGAATAACATGGGCGAAGGCTGCCGGCGAGATTAGGTATTGTCCCCTCTTAACAAAGTTAAACTTCTATTTATATTCTTAGGAAATGAACTAGAAGAGCAAGGAGCCCAGTAGCAGAATTTTTCATATCCATCTGCAGCAAAACACAATTTTCTGCAAAAATTCTGGATTCAGGAATACCGGACTAAGTCTGGTATCAAGTAAAATAAGAAATATTAGCAATTCACGAAATATATAATGTAAAATTTGCATTTACAAAGAAAATAAATTAAGGAACTACAGCAAATACAGTAATCTAGAGACATAATGTAAAATATATTTGTATTTTTAAGCTTGACATTTCTGTTTAAGATATTAAATTAATCTGCAGAGTTTTAAACAATCTGCAGCGATCGCTGCCATGCTGCAACTTTTCTGCTACAGAGGCAAGGAGTATTCCAAAAAGATTTTTATGGAACATTCTACTCAGAAGTAAGTAAGTATAATTATACTCAGTAATGAAAATATTTCTCAAATATTGCACTGAATTGCAACTACCTTTCTGGCATTTTGACAAGAATCTTACAAATGTCTGAAGAACTTTTCTAATTTAACCACACTGCTAAAACAAGAAATATGTCGAAATATTTACTAAATCTGTAACAACATGCATAATTTTAAAGTGCTATACTCTTCAAAATTACATACTTTTATTTTTCTTTTGTTTCACATAAATATACTGGATTATACACATTTTTTAAAGTACTGTACAACTTTAAACATATGGTATGTGCATGTAAAATTATAAATAAAAATTTAAACCAATCATTAATTAAAATTAGAAAATTTACAAATAAAATATTTTAAAATAGTGAAACATCATCAATTTATACAGAAACTTTATATTATAAATTGGCACACAAGAGAGCTGGTCATTCAGAAAAGGGCTTTTTCCCCCTCATAACATTCAAAGACGTCTCGCTCTCTCAAAAAAAAAAAAAAAAATATATATATATATATTAAAATTTGTTTATTTATATACCATTTTATTTTATTTTACTTATTTTTTTTTTTTTTTTTTTTTTTTTTTTGTAAAATATGTGTTTATATAATTTTTTAAGCAATTAAGCTTTTTCATACAGAATTTTATCACTTGGGTTTAATTTGCATGGGAACGGGCACATGTTGGAACTCAGCTCCCATACTTTTATTTCAATGAATTTCAGATGGAATGCATCAGAACTCATTAATATTAAATATTGGAGCTCCTTAGCACATCATTTCTGGAAAATTTAAATCCCTGAATTGTTACTTTTTTCTCGTACAATCCTTAGTATTCTTTTCTCCACCAGTGATTGACAGGTTCTGTCATTTAAGTTGGTAGATAGGAAATGCCTGTTCGATCCCAGGTTACACCTGTCATTCTAGCCTTTCAGTTTTCTGTGATTTTTTCCAACAGGCTAGGACCCCTTAGAGAGACATCCAGAAAAGGCATCACACCCATGCCTGGGTCCCAAATGTAGATAAGTGGCCTTAATCCAAACGCCATCTTTTCTCATAAGAAACACCTTCATCAATTGTGTAACTTATCCTTATTATTATTTTCTTCTTCTATCAACCTTTCACTGCTACAGACTAGTGGTTTTTCTCTCTCCCATTTCACACTCAACCAGACAGGAATTATTAGAATTAACCATCAATGTAAAACAGTTTGTATTTTTTTATCTTTTATTGAGCATCGAAATACAATTATAATTTTGAGTTCTATGTATTCCCCATAGCAGAAAATGTGAGACGTGCGACGTACGTCACAGATTTTTTTTCAGTCTGCAGATTATTTCCAAATCAGCATTATGTGGGAATTCCAAATCTCCCGATTTTGGCAGGAAAGACATCGATTGTCAATCTTTTTCCATTCACAACATAAATGTCAATATTCATTTTAAACATGCTTTATTAAATTCTAGAACCTATAAAGAGGTAGAACAGTTCAATATTTCTCACTCATGTAATTTTTTTGTGCCCCCCATCCCCCCTTACTCTCAGTTAACGATCGACTATCAAACAGATCACGGAATCCTTGAAATTTCCTTTTTTTCCCCCCATCAGCAACATAAATGTCAGTAATATTTGTTTTAAACTTAATTAGATTCTAGATCATTTAAAGAAGTAGAATTGTTCAATATCTCACTTATATTTGTTTTACTCCCCCCTCCCCCTCAGCTGACAATCGGTGATTGAACGTTGCACAAAAACGTTGTAATTTTTAAGCTTTCTCTATCCACAGCATAAATGTCAATATTCATTGAAACATGCTTTATTAGATTCTAGAAGCTATAAAGAAGTAAAATTATCCAATATCTCTCCCTTATGCAATTTTTTGTGACCTCCCCCCACTAACGATTGGCAATCAAACGGCTCGCGGAATTCTTGCAGTTTCAAATCGTTCTCTATCTGCAAGATGAATCTCAATGTTCTTTTTAAATTTATTTACTTTGATTCCAAAACCGATAAAAAAGCAGAATTGTTTACTATCCCTCACTCTTATATTTGCTTTACCCTCCCCCTCCTCCTCCACTAACGATCGGCAATCAAACGCTCCATAGAAGCATTGTGATTTCCAGTCATTTTCCATCCAGAGCATAAATGTCAATATTCATTTTAAATGTACTTTCTTAGATTCTGAAACCTATAAAGAAATATAATTGTTCAATATCTCCCATTCATATAGTTTTTTGGAATCCCCCTCCCCCTTTACTATTTGCTACCAATCAGTAATGAAACTCCCTGCAGAAGTGTTGAGATTCCCATTTTTTCTCTATATGCAGCATAACTGTCAAGATTCTTTTTAAATTTGCTTCATTAAATTGCAGAACCTATTTAGGGGTAGAATTGTTCAATATCACTCACTACTCATATAATTTTTGTTATTGCTTCTTTGACACTTTGTATCGATTTAAAAATTTGATGATCTTGACACATTTTTGTTCGAATACCAGTATTGTATTTTTATAAATGGATCCCTAGCACTATATAAGAAAAAATTGGATCTGAAAGGATCACAGGTTTTATTCGGAAAGTCTTTTATTGAGCTGTCAAAGAAAATACCTGTACTTATTAAGTTACTTAACCCATTGAACACCGCAATATGAATCTCACTGAAAAATTTTGCATTTTCGTACGTTTTCTGTTACAAAATGCATCCCTAATCATATGTAGTTTAAATAATTAAATTTTTTTTTTTTTTTTTTGTTAGAAGGTATGATATAGTTCCAAAATGGGAGACTTGGCACATAATGGAGGTAGAATAGATGTTGATAAACTGCATAACCCTTTTAAATTAATTTTCTTGATCCCTGTTTGTTATAATTTAAGAAATGAATTTTTTAATTTATATCCAACGTTTTAAATCTCTGCACTTGAATAATAAGTTATGTTTAGCGATTTTCTTTTCTTATGTAGTAGAAACAGACGATTTTGTTTTAATAATTAAAATAATAATACAATTTGCATTACAAACATTTTGAAAAAATTACCAGCGAAGCTAGGCATTTTAACGTTCAATGTAAACTAGGATGTTGTGGCCACCACAAGACTTTCTTCTATGTTTTCCTATACAAATTCAAGCAGTAACAATATTTAAAAAAAATATATATATATATATTTTAAGTTACTATCCTAACTCATTGGTTCTTAATCTATATTGCAACTTTTTGTGTAATTCTTTCCTCTATGTTAAATTCAGTTCTATATTTTAGTGTGCTGTTATTGTCTTAGTTCTATTAATAGCTGAATTTTATGATTTAATCTTATTACGATATCTATTATTTATATATATATATATATATATATATATATAAGATTTTTTTCAAAGATTTTTTTTTCTTAAAAGTAAAAAAAATCGATAACTTTGTTTTAAATTACCACATATTTATAGTTCAACCATTCGTTTTAAAGGTATTGACGAGACCTTTCGAAAGATACCGACCTTGAAAATTTACACACCCCACTGGGAGGGGGGGAAGCGATGCCCCAAATTTTTTTCCTAATTAACTACTACTATTATCAATAATTCATATTAATTTCACAATCACAGGTTAAGAATAACTCTCATTATGTACATTTATACGAAATTTTTTCCTATACTGCCATGTTAAAAATTTAGAAAAAATACGATCACAGCGCCACCTGTTGAACGATTGATCCCCAAATCTAATCAGCCTCAGTTTATGTCAGGGGCCAACTAAATACCAAGTCTGGTTAAATTTCGTTAAAAAAAAAAAAAAAAAAACGATTTTTTTCTAAGTTTTTTTTTCGTTAAAAGTAAAAAAAATCGATAACTTTGTTTTAAATTATCACAGATTTATAGTTCAACCATTCGTTTTAAAGGTATTGACGAGACCTTTCGAAAGATATCCATCTTGAAAATTTACTCCCCTCGAGGGGGGACTTCCCCCCAGGGGGTGTGGCGAGGCTCCTACGCATACAAATTTTTTTTCCCAGTTGACTATCTTTATTATAAATAATTCTTGTAAATTTCATAATGATTACTAAAAAATAATTCTCTTTATGCACATTTATACAAAATTTTGTCCTATATCACCATGTTAAAAATTTAGAAAAAGCGGGATGGCAACGCAACCTGTAAGACAATTTTTACCAAAAGTTGATAGGCACTAATTTATGTCAAGGTGAAACTACATACCAATTTGTATGAAATTCTGTGCAGTAGTTCTTGAGATACAGTTGCCACAAAATTTTGTCACACACACACAGACAGACAGACAGACATTTTCTAAAAATGGTCAAATCGTGTTCTACAGCTCTCAAAACGTGTAAATCCATCAAAAACCCGAGGTCGAAAATTTTTACGAATCCAATACTTTCTCTATATTACATATAGAAGAAAGTAAACATAAAATATATATATTTATCTTATTGTAGAGAAAAAAATTTCCTCATAAAATGTTTCCGCAGCGAGAGCTTTGGCACCTATTGGGTTAAATACGCAGTTTCAATTCCAGTATCACAAGTTTTCTGTGAAAGTTGGGGCTCAGATATTCAGAAGGTGAGCAAAATGCAATTAAGATGTACAGATGGTAATGATGAACAAATTATAATTGTTGATAAAAGAAAGTTTATACGTCTTAATCTTAATGTCCCTCCATCTGGTTATACAGGAACCAGAAGATTTTAGAAAGTTGCATTAATTTCAATGTTTAGAGTAGAGTTGCCTACAAGTATTTTACTAGAGTCAGTACGAACAAAATCATAAACAAAATAGTAGTTCTTATACAATATGGAAGATAAATGCAAATGACAACTCTTTACCTAGTTATGTGTAATTAAAATTCTATAACTATGATGCTGTGACATATCTAACAGATTAATAACATTAGATAAATGCAAACTTGTGATAAAAATATGCTTACTAAATATGGTAACTTTTTTCCCCCGTAACTCACTGAAATTATGCTGCAGATTATTTTCTAATGCGTAATTAGTTGTCGCAGATTGACAGAAAAATTTCTGCTATTGGGTATGTATTAAGTGAAATGTCAAAAGCAGAAAAATAAACAGAAGTTTGTTTCCAAAGAAAAAAGCAATCAGTTTAAGGTTTAAGTGGAAATTTTAAATCAATAATAAGATTTTACCCAACTGATTTTTTATAAGCTTTGCTTTAAAATAATTATAAGATAAAAAACTTTTTATAAACCATGTTTTTAAATTTTCTGTTGAATCATAGCTATAGAACTAACTACATTAGCACTTTATCAATGCATTTGAAATCTTTAAAGTGATAATGACGTCAATTTTTGTGAGATGCATAATTTAACTTTTTACAATTTTTTAACGCTCACATTTAATTAAATGTATTTATTTTTATGTCGAAAGAAAATGAACTGGTAATTTTTTTTTTTTTTTTTGGCAACAATTAAATTATAGCTAATATTTTAATGGCTATTTATAAGGTAATAGGAGGTTATTATTTTCATATTTTAATTAATTATAAGAAAACTATTCGAAAATCAGACTTCGAAGTATTGTGTTGTCATCGAGTTGTGAGCTATTGTGAAAGTTTCAAATGTCTAGCTAGTAGGGAAGTTAGTTAAAATTCTATTGCAAGACTTGTACCGGACAAACAAACAAGAATAGAAGTTAATAAAAACATGGTAATTTCAAAAACTAGAGTAAAATTTTTCAAAATTCATCTATGACTCATAAAATGAGATAAGTACAAACATAAGTTCTGAAGAACATTATCATTTTCATACATATTTTGTTTGAAACTAAGCTCGTTAGACGCCTTAAAAAGGCATCTAAACGTACAGTCGGTGACAAAAGTATCCGAACACTAGCAAAAATTCCTATATAAAAAAAGTAGAGTTTATACTGTTTTGTTAAATAAATCCTTGTTGAATCATGTTCTTAGTCAGTCTAAGAACATGATTCGACAAGGATTTATTTAACAAAACAGTATAAACTCTACTTTTCTTATATAGGAATTTTTGCTAGTGTTCTGATACTTTTGTTACCGACTGTATATTTCAGAAAAAATTATAATAAGGAGCAAAAGGAGACATATTTAAGGAAAAATACACAAAAAACAGAAATTGGAAATTTTGATTTTCTTGAGAGATATTTTTAAGACTCAAATATGAAGGGGAGAGGGGAAGAAACCTAACTTGACCAGGCCTCTTGAATCAATTATCAAGTAAAACTTGAGTATTTTGGTTTTACATTACCCATCAACAAGGTCTTTGACACAAGTATCAAATATTTCCTTCTGCATAGTAGGCATGTCAAATACTTTGTCAAAAGTATATGACTTATCACTGCCAATCCAAATTTGAGGTTCATTTGGAATGGTTGTAGTACAAACATGGCACAAATCAAATATGTCTCGAGGTATCTGAGGACGGATTCTGGAAAAAAAAAAAAAAAAATTAAAGTTGACATAAGCATCTAAACAATAATATATATTTAATATGATTTGTTTTTATCCCAGTAGCAGAAAGTTTTGTAGCTGTCTGCGACAGGCTTTTAAAATTTCATAATCTGTCAGCAAACTTTGCATGTAATCAGGGATGAAAATAGCTTACACTCTAAAAGCCTGAAAGCTGTTTCAGGGGGGGGGGCTCAACATCAGTGGTGATCTCAGGCAACAAAACACGAACACAATTTTACTGCAGAACAATATAGTACAAACAATTGTGTGTTTTCATTCAATTCATCTCATTCAATAAAAATATTTTATAGCAATGTTTGACACAGCACAATATAAATAATTATAAATAATAAAAGTATTAGTTTTAGTTTTGATACAGAAGGTTTTTTTTATGTGAATTGTTATTCGAAAGTTGCAGACAAATTTTTTTATCAGTGCAGACAAAAACTGTCCACAAGCCGTTTTCTGTGTCCGCGACTATGTCGACGTGTTTCTGCTACTGGGGTTTTTATAATAACATACAAGACAAAAAAATATATAACTATGAAACATCCAATTAAAACCTAATTTTATAAATTACATTTAACAATGATATAAGCTTGTCAACCAGAGCCTTGGCTGTCCTTGGTGCTCAAACGATGCAACTGAAGTGGCTTTCTCTGGATTCCTCAAATGGAGTAGGCAGTGCTATCTTTCACTGAAATTCTAATTGGGTTCCACAAAACTGCAACTGCATTCGATGGTTAAAATTTCAATCATTTCTCAGTTTATTGTGCCTGAACAGTTTTTGAAATTCATGAGCTTCTTTACATTTTTAAAGCCAATTTTTATTATTAAAATAATTTTCTTAATGAAGCTTGCTATCATTATTAAAAGAATCTAAATTTTACTTCAAGACCTCATCCTGAGTCACTTTCACCAGAGCCAGAGCCCCCAACATCTTCAAAGGTGACCCACGTGGTGGTGCTTCCAATTTCTATGTTTTGTTCTTTATTGATTTTGGCGATGGCTGTTCTATTGTATTTTTTATCGGTTCCATGCTCTTTCATTCTATTTTTGATTTCCCTTTTTTAGTCATGCTTATATAAAAGGCTGTGGTGTTTTCTTCTGTTTGATACTTAAATTCATAGATTCCTGCAGTTTCTAGGGGATTTAGCTGGTCTTTATCATTACAGATATGTTAGGAAATATTTCTATTAGGTTTTATGGAAATATTTACACTTCTGATATTTTATTTAATTCATCTTTTAAGAAGGATTCATTAGAATAGGCCTGTCTGGCCCAAAACACTTAGTAGACCGTATTGGAAATCCATTTATTTTTTTTCCCTTATGTATTCGTATTCTGTGTATATATATATATATATATACAGAAAATACAGTATAATCTGAGTTGAAGTTTTCAGCCATATATTGCATGTTTCAATTTAAGGTTGCTTGATATTCGTAATCTTTTTTTGCATTTTTCTGGTTTCATCTTATTCTGGTTTCATCTTATGTTTCTTGGTTTTCTCTATTCAATGTTTGAAAAGGTTTTCATTATATATAAATACAGGGCTCAAAATTTCAACTCAGATTATACACGTTGAAAAAAAAAAAAATTACAACAAAATAGTTTTGATATATTCTAATTTGTTACATAATTTTGGATTTTTTTTTTTTTTTCCAATTATTTGCAATTCTTTTTTAAATATGCATAAAATTTTATGTAATATTACTTCATGTCATCATATCTTATAATCATGTATAATTAAAAATCATTTTAATATATTGCATTTGAAATTTCAAAAAGATTAAAATATTTAAGAGAATAAATGTGGATAGACTTGCAAAGAAACGCTTTTTCAAACAATACCAATCCAATCAAAATCTTTTTCCCCATGAATAATTAATTTTTTTTTTTTTTTTACTTTTTACATCAAAATGCTTTTTGTCCAATTTATTTTTCCAATTAGACGAAATGCTAGTGTATAACTTGTTCAGCATTGTCATTTAAAACAGCTATTTCCGAATAACTTTTCTTGAGAAAATCCTTGCTTACTATATCACTGGAAGCACAAATTGTTGCATTTTAGTAAAAAATAGGGGAAATGATGATTGTTTTTCAGTTATTATTCAACAAAATAAACATAGGTAGTATCTGAAAAAGTGCTCAAGCTCACTCCATCCCATGCTCGCTGAACCATGTTCCTATGGAAGTGCAAATTTTCATATATTTCTTCTCTCAGATGGTGGCAGCGAGTGTGCACAAAATGATGGGTAAAGAGGCTTTCTGTTCTGTTCTCTTACTGCTTGAAGAAACAAAATTGTTTAAGAGATTAGAACTTTTACACATGCATAAAACATTTCTCCTCTGCTAGTGTCGTAAGGCAAGGGAAGAGGCTGGGATGACCAGTGGACAGCACGCACAGAGATGTGGCATTCCATAAAGCGAAAAGAGTGAGATTAAATATGAGATTATTGTCTAAGATTGACAAGATTTTGCCATTTTTAAATCAATAAAAAAAAATCTGGGGTGCCACTGTACAGTGTAAGAATTCCATTTAAAACTAGCCACAGAAAAAATTTCGCTCACCAATGGTAAGTTGAAATTCCGTGCCCTGAATATATATAGGTATCCATATACATTTATGTATATTGAAGATGAGTATTACAAACAAAATTATATTTTAATTAAATTTATTTGTATTCATAAATTAATGATAAAACAATTAAAAATTTATTACTATACATTAATAATTAGCATAAGAATCAAAAATAGATCTAAAAACATTTTATTAGCAATAACCAGCATGATATATGTTTCTTTATGAAACATAATTTATGTTTTCACTTCAAAAAATCAGAAAGAATATATTAATTTTTAATAAGTTAACTAATCATATGGAATTAAACTTTGTGTTGTGGACCATAAGATAGTACATGGATTGTAATTTATTGTTTAAATATACATATAATAATTTACAATTCAATTTCAGTCCTCTGAAAATGCAATAAATTTTACCTTCTGAAAATCTAAAAAGTTTTAGGAATTTTTGGCTTTCTTTTTCCCACTACTTTTTAATTTTCATAAAAAGAATTTGGTTAATTTGGCTCCTTGCAATTTTTTAAATATATTTGTGCAATTAGGAACAGATTTGATATTTGTCGTCCTTGACGATTTTTGCATTTGTTGATGAAAAACGTAATAGGAAAATATACATACCAGATGTACATTTTCGTAAAATATAGTGTACAAAATACTGTTTCACATTATTGATTGCTTTCTTAATATATGTTATCGAAATAACCATGATTTTTTTAATAAATTAAATATGTTCGCCAGATAACTTGGCGATCTTTTCTTTTTTTCGTTAAAGATGACAGATATCAAATCTGCTCCTGCAATTATTATTTCAAAAAACTAATAATGTTTTAAGATCATTAAAGTTTTGATCAATAAAAAAAAGTAACGAATTTACTAAAATTTATTTTTTATTTATTTATTTTTGAGGAAGGAAATAATGACCGCATTTCAAACAAATGTTATATATCCTAATTTTTTTAATACATATAATATTCAAATAAGTAAAATTAAAAAGATGATTAAATTCAGTGATTTTATTCAGGTAAAATATTTGCCATTTAATATACATTTATAAAACTTTAAAAGCTTTATTCTACAAGACTTTCTAGCAGATTTTCAAAAATATCATTTCACCGCCTACATAAATAAGAAAATTATGTCACCCGAACTCACTTGGGTGATCATATAGAAATAAAGATCAATAAATAATGAACCAAAAGAGATTATCCAAAGATAGGCAAAATATACACAAATACACACCTCACTACTACCTTGACCGCAGTGTCATCTGTCATTTTTCAAAACTTACACAAATATGATACTTTTCCATTTGCAGATGTGAAGTTTAAATTAAGGCACATATTATTTTCGTAAATAAATTTTGACGCACGTGAGTTGAGTTGTAAATGATTGATGTTCTATGAAAGAAAAACAACCGCCCATAGACATAAGAAAACAACACAGTATAAAAAAGAGCCCGACCTTTTTCTAGTTCCAGAATCTGTTGTGTAAATTGTACGGATCATAGAAAAGGGGATCTGTATGCAATTTTTTTTTTATAGTCTGCGGCATACGTTTCATATTATACCTAGCTAGACTGATTGTTGCGTGCTTCTTACGAAAATCTCTTCTTTTCCTGTTTCATGTAGGCTGACCAGATCAGAATACCTTTATAACACATGAGCGTTAGAAATTGTAGTATTTTTTTAATTACGGATGTATTTTTACATTCTTAATAAATAATGACTAAAAATAAATATAAGTGATAAATAATTTACTTTCTATATATTTTTTTAAACAGAATAATGCCTTCAAAATAAAGGTTCTCCCAATAAAATGGGGACATTTGGTCAGTCTAGCCTGTTTCGCCGGCGATACAGGATACAGGTGAGCCATCAGCTCCGCTGGGAATCCAAATTGTGGCGGCATGTCTCCTGACACCTAACCCAAAGAATCTCTAAAGGGAAAGAAGGGAAGGCTCCGTACACGTAATGTAAAACGAATGATCGTCGGCAAAAGAAAAAATTTGTATTGCAGTAAAGCAAATTTACAGGGGTAGCAGCTTCTGGCGGTTGCATGGTGCTTTGGTGAAATTTGGCTAATTAAAGTAGCGATAAATCACTATATATTGTTTATAATGTCATGATTCAGGAATAGAGATGCAAGGCTTTCAAAGCACCCGGTTTTTTCCCGGAAAAAAACCGGTTTTTTTCCCTGGGAATTTTGAAATTATGAATATTTTTATAACTTTTGTTAATTATTTAAATTAACTTCAACTTTAATTCTTGCATAGATTTCCTTTTCGTTTCCCTTTCCAGCTAATTCGAGCATCTTCGATGTTTATTCCGAAAACGAAGAAAATAATTAATTGTAATTAATGCTGTGCTAACACAACACTAACAGTAAGTTTCTGTCATTATTCATTAGTATTATTTTGTTATGTTCTTGAGATATCCTTTCCATTCTTAATGAGAATTAATAACATTTAGATTTTTTAATTCATAATTGGTTTATGAATGTACAATTAGAGAATTGGACTTAAGATTTTAGGGAAAAAACCAACTAAATTCAAGTTTCATTAAACTTAAGTGAAGTATTTAAGAAATTAGTTTGTTACCTGATAATTTTTAAATTGTTTTTTTTAATTACAACAAAGAAAAACTAGTATGTTGTGGCCACCACAAGACTTTCTTCTATATTTTCCTATACATATTCAATCAGTAACAATATTAAAAAAAAAAAAAAAAAAAAAAAAATACGATTTTTTTTTTCTAAGTTTTTTTTTTTTGTTAAAAGTAAAAAAAATCGATAACTTTGTTTTAAATTATCACAGATTTATGGTTCAACCATTCGTTTTAAAGGTATTGACGAGATCTTTCGAATGATACCCATCTTCAAAATTTAACCCCCCTGGGGGGGTACTTACCCCCCAGGGGGGGAACCGATGCCCCCCCATGCACAATTTTTTTTTCCTAGTTAACTACTACTATTATCAATAATTCATATTAATTTTACAATCACAAGTTTAAAATAACTCTCATTATGCCCATTTATACGGAATTTTGTCCTATAAAATGCGATCACAGCGCCACCTGTTGAGCTATTGATCCCCAAATCTAATGGGCACCAGTTCATGTCAGGGTGCAACTAAATACCAAGTTTGGTTAAATTTCATTCATTGGTTCGTGAGATACAGCGTCCACAAAAAAATGATACAGACACACAGACAGACAGACAGACAGACAGACACACAGACAGACAGACACACAGACAGACATTTTTTAAAAACTATCAATTCGTGTTCAGGACATCCCAAAACGTGTAGATCCGTCAAAAAACGGAGGTCGAAAATTTTCGCGAATCCAATACTTTCTCTATATTACATATAGAAGAAAGTAAAAAAGAAGAAGAAGAATTCTTAAATTTAATATATTTTAGGGAAATATATAAGTAATTCAAAAAATTTCCCCGCTTGTTGTGTTAGAAATACAGAAACTTTATATATATATATGTGTGTGTGTGTGTGTGTAAAAATCAGGAAGATAATATGTATATAAATTTTTATCAAAAAATTTTCATTGTAGGAAATTTAATATCAATTTTTTACAAACTCTAATAAGAAACATTTCTGAAAATAACCTGTAAAAGAAACTATACCACTGTAGTAATTGCATAAAATGCCATCTCTTCTTTCTAAAAACCACTTCATTATTTTAAATAATTCTTTAGTTTTATAAAATAGAAATTTTTAAAGAACTTTTCAAATCTTTATTATTTCTCTTCTCAAACTATTACAGGATTATGCATATTGCTTTCCTTAATTCTTCAGCTTATATAAATATAATATGGAAATTGTATCCAACGTTGTGCTGATACATTTATCTTAAGTGCTAATTTAATAAAGAAAGCTTAAGTTTATTTTCAAATTTTGATTTGGCTGCAGTTCTGCTAAATTGAAAATAAAATAATGTTATAAGCTTATCAGTATATCAAAGCCCTTAAAATTGCCATTTATATTAAGTAAACAACTTATAATATGCTTTAGAGATTTCTAATTTGTTTTTTCCCCGCAAAATTCCCAAACTTCGCAGTTTTTCCCTTGGTTTTTTACCTTGGTTTTAAATTCTCGGGTTTTTTGCATCTGTATTCAGGAATAAATGCTTTTTAACCGACTTCAAAAAGGAGGAGGTTCTCAATTCAAACCATATATACAGGGTAAATTTGACATAATCTGCCAAACGAAAGCAGGTGATATAACAGCCCATGGGGAGCATAAAACACCATAGAAACTCTGTCCTATCTCTAACCGTTTCCGAGTTATGGTAGATAGAAGAAAAGTCTGTTTTTTTCCCCATCCCGTCTGAAAAAACCCAAATTTGTGAGCTTTCTGAAAGACTTACACGCAAAATAAGCACATATTTGGAAAGAGCAGAAAAAATCCTATCGGGTGACACTATTTATATCAGCCGAAGCAGCACCGAAACGTTCTCTGAACGTTCAAAAATTGTTCTGCAAACACGTTCCAAGAACGTTCACTCTGAACGTACGTTCAAAGTGAACGTTCTGATTTTATAGACGTCTATCTGTCCATCTTGAAGACGTACAATAGTACGGTTCAGAGAACGTTCAATGAACGAGTAACTATCACCATCGGTGTTATAGAAGCGTTCTGAGAACGTTCTATGCATACGGTCTCAGAACGTTCTAAACGTTTTCAGAACGTTCTAGAAAACGTACTGTAAACGTTCTAAAATAGTGTAGAAGCGTTCTATACACACGTTCTCACAACGTTATGTAAACAATTTTTGAACGTTCTTTGTACGTGCTAAAAATGTATTTCATGTATAATAAAATGGAAGAACTCGCAACAATTGTTCTGGGTCGAAAGAAGACACGACCCTTCATCAGACGAACATAATAGGCACGAGTGCTGCAAATACAAGAGCTACGTTGCAGTTTTTTTGCAGCACTCGTGCCTACTTTGTTCGGTTGATGAAGGGTTGTGTCTTTTCTCGACCCGAAACAATTGCTTCAAGTTCTTGAATTTTATAGTGTCAATTCAAAGTTTTGCACTTGCTATTTTATTTACTTATTTTTTTAATTTCTTTCCTTCCTTTCCTTATTTATCATTTCTTTTTTCCTTTTTGTATAGTTTTTATTTTATCTTTTTTTTTTCTTCGTAAATGTCTTAGTATTATAAAATTTTACATACGTGCATTGAAATATGGTATAACAAAAGATCAAGTATTTTGAATATTCTGGATAAATATTTGAATTCAAAAACAAATAAATAAATAAATTCAAGATTTGGAATATTTTGAAAAATTTTAATATATATGCTTCCTGCTAACTAATTATTATCCCCCCCCCCTAGATTTTACATCATTATAATTTAACAATAGATTATAACCATATTTGGATATTAATTTTAATAAGTTAAGCAAAAAAATTTAAAACTATTTTTATATCTAAATTTTGAAACTTACTGCAAACTTTTATCATTCAAACAGCCCACCAGCGGCCGAGCGGTTCTGCGCTCAAAGCTGGTAGATGGGAGGTGCCGGGTTCGATCGCAGGTCGCGCTCATCGACCTAGCCGTTCGGAGTTTTCCGTGGTTTCCTCCGAAACTCGCGTAAATACGGGCTAGGACCCCTTCGAAAGACCCCCACGGAGGGCATTCCCCCTATAGGCCTAGGACACTTAAAGGAGTCAATCGGCCTTAATCCTACAACCAACCAACCATTCAAACACAAAAATATTTTATTAAATATTAAATTATCAATGAAATATCAAATTAATGCCCAGATATGTTACATATTCTATTTTTAAACTATAATAATGCACAATCAATGGAAAACAAAAAATAAAAATTAGTTAAAAGAAGTACACAAGTGTACAAAATTAAAACAATAAACTGTTTTCTCGTTTTCTTTTTTTCCACATAATTCTTAAACAAATAAACACAGAAGTATAAAATTTGGATAGCATGTTTTTAAAAATACCATGAATCGAATTTTATATAACTTTAACATAAGTAATAATTTTTAAACTAAAAATCAGTAAATTTTTCTCAAAAGTAAACTTTGAAAAAAGGAAATATTTCAGCAATTTTAGAAAAGAAAACTTAATGAAAAATGGTCATGAAGATGCATTACAGATAGGTTAAAGATGTACGTGAATCTATATTTTAGATTAAAACGGTATATTTCTTCTTGTAGTCATTTTTACTTTCCGAACACTATAGTGAGGAAAGTATTGTAATCATGTCAAAAATCCGAATTCGAGATTTTGATGTTTCTATACGTTTTGAGGTCCCCTGAGTCCGTTTTCACTGTTTTTACGATGATGTATGTATGTGTGTGTGTATGTGTGTATGTATGTGTGTATGTGTGTATGTCTGTGAGTGAACACGCTAGCGTCTAAACGCTTTGTTCAATTAACCTGAAAGTTGGTACGCATATTGTAAGTCACCATAGTACGAACCCTATAGATTTTGGTGAATCTAGCACTTATAGTTTTTTACAGGGACACAAAGAAAAATTCTTTATCATTATGGCCTATGGGAGCAAAATCTTAAAAGTGCGATAGCATCTAAACGCCTTATTCAATTGAGCAAAAAATTTATACACATATTATAGGTCACAAATACTCAATCTGTATAGATTTTGGAGAATCTAGCACTTATAGTTTTTTTTACAGGGACACAAAGAAAAATTCTTTATCATTATGCCTATGGGGCCAAATTTTTAAAAGTGTGATAGCGTCTAAACGCCTTATTAATCTGAGCAAAACATTTGTACACATGTTATAGATCACAGTTGAACTAACTGTATAGACTTTGGTGAATCTAGCACTTACAGTTTTTTTACAGGGACACAAAGAAAAATTCTTTATCATTATGGCCTATGGGACTAAATTTTTAAAAGTACGATAGCATCTAAACGCCTCATTGAATTGAGCTGAAAATTTATATGAGTATTATAAATCACTAAATAATAGCAGAAGACTTGGCGTTGGAATATTAAAACAGGAATAAACTACTACGTCAGAAACGCCAAAGAAAAATTATTGAGGTGCATACAGCTGTTTCGGTAGCCTAAAGCGTACCGTCATCAGTGCAAAAAAATAATTCTGAAACTGGAGAAGTACTCGTATATATAGGAGAGGGACCGGATTTAGTTCAACCAATAGGATTACGGAAGAGGTGGGGAGTGTGGCCAATAGGAATTAAGGAATGTGTAGCTGTGTAAACAGTAGAAAAATTAAGGAAATGTGGACTGAATGTAAAATTTCCAACAATCAGACAAATAGGGAACAGCGAAATCACAATTTACAAGGTTTTTAAAGTTTTTATAAATATGAAAAGATTTCTTTGAAGCTTTTCATATTTATAAAAACTTTAAAAACCTTGTAAATTGTGATTTCGCTGTTCCCTATTTGTCTGATTGTTGGAAATTTTACATTCAGTCCACATTTCCTTAATTTTTCTACTGTTTACACAGCTACACATTCCTTAATTCCTATTGGCCACACTCCAAAAGATTTCTTTGAAGCTTTTCACATTTATAAAAACTTTAAAAACCTTGTAAATTGTGATTTCGCTGTTCCCTATTTGTCTGATTGTTGGAAATTTTACATTCAGTCCACATTTCCTTAATTTTTCTACTGTTTACACAGCTACACATTCCTTAATTCCTATTGGCCACACTCCCCACCTCTTCCGTAATCCTATTGGTTGAACTAAATCCGGTCCCTCTCCTATATATACGAGTACTTCTCCAGTTTCAGAATTATTTTTTTGCACTGATGACGGTACGCTTTAGGCTACCGAAACAGCTGTATGCACCTCAATAATTTTTCTTTGGCGTTTCTGACGTAGTAGTTTATTCCTGTTTTAATTATAAATCACTGTTGCACTCACTATAAGCATTTTGGTGAATTTAGCATTTATAGGTTTTTACAGGGACACAACGAAAAATTCTTTATCATTATAATCTATGGGCTCAAAGTTCAGTAGCGTTCAATAAAGCATCGTGTAATAGATGGAGAAAAATACTCAAACACTCTATTATGGTTTTCTCTCTTTTGTTTGTTTAACAACTCCTCTTTCTTTACTTTATCTACAAAACTGTTAATTACTCAATGTTCGGAAAGTCGAGTGGAGTCACTCCAGATTTTTTTTTTGTGTGTGTGTGTGTCTTCTTTTTTCTTCATTTTTTCGCGTGTGAATATTTTTTTTTTAATTTTACATAGAAGCATGAAAATCGGATAAGACGTTGATTATTAAATTATTTATCGACGTTGTTATTATTCTGGTGATGGTCACAGTTCATACAAATTAGTAATTACTATTATTATTTTTTTTCCCCAAAATTCTGTTATTAAAGTAAAAGAAAAGTGAACACAGAAAGAAAAAATCAGGATTTTGTTTTTAACATTTGAGGGCATGTGCGTCTTCACTTGTCTATAATGCATTAACACAATTTTTCATTAAGTTTTCTTTACTAAAATTGTTGAAATTTTTCATTTTTTCCAAAGCTTACTTTGAGAAAAATTAATAATTATTACTTTAAAATTATTGCTTATGCTAAAGTTATGTAAAATTCAATTAATGATATGATAATGAACATGCCATCCAAATTTTATGTCCATGTGTTCATTTGTTTAAATGTTATGCACAAAAGAAGAAAATGGGAAAACAGGTTTGTTCCTTTAATTTTGAACCGCGGTGTATTTTAAACATCTGCCTCTCCAAGTGATATGCCCTCATATTTTATATGGAAATTAATTAAAAAATAATTAGAGGCATAGAAGTAACACTTGCTCAAATTTGAAGTTGTTTAAGTTTGAATTATCGTTTGCATAAATAAAATAAAATATTTTTCGCTTGTAATATAAATTTTATTTTTTTTTTTTCTTTTGAATAAAAAATCTTAACAATAGCATTAAGGAATCCCTTCTAATTTAATTCTTAAAATATATATTTTAAATAATTAAATGACCTTTCTTAACTAGATTTTTTTTTTAATAGCCGTTTTTTTTCTATAATTATTCAGAGAGAAATTTTTTTTTCAGAAGTATTTTGAAATAAAATTTTCAGTTAAAAAAATCAAAGAATAGTAAAAACCTATCTCAACTAACTTAATTATTAAAAATTCATATTTCTTAAAAATTAATTATTTTTTCATTGGAATTTTTAATTAGGTTTTATTTTTCTATAATAATTGATAGATTATTTTATTTTGCATTTTAAGTAAACCTCTTTTGAAATAGATTTTTCGATTAACAGCCTAAACAGTAGTGTTGGGAAAGCTCGGTTAATTTAATTATTAAAATTCTATATATTTTAATGCAAAATTTTATCAGTTAGATTATTTAAATTAAATAATTTTAATTAGTTCTCTTTCTATAATCATTGATAGAAGATATATTTTTATATTTAAAAGTATTTCGAAATAGTTTTTTCATTTAAAAGCCTAAACAATAATATTAAGTAATTTGATCTAAATTAATTATTAAAAATATATTTTATCAATTAAATTATTTTTGGATTATAATATATTATTAAATGATTTTTAGTTAATTTTTTACATAATCATTTATTTTAAAAAATTATATTAAAAACAATTTGATTTTAGGTGTTAAAGGTGATTGTCAACACGAATGTCGATGATCGTGGCCTGGGATCGAACCTGGAACTTCCTGTCTACTAGCTTGGGTTAGGTTGGGTTGTAAGAATTAAGGCCGATTGGCTGCACCAAAGGGCCTCTAAATCGGAAAGAAGGGACATAAGACGTAATGTAAAACAAATGATCGTCGGCTAAAGAAAAAAAATTGTATTGCAGTAAAGCAGATTTACAGGGGGAGGGGAAGCTTTCGGCGGAGGCTTAGTGCTTTGGCTAATTAAAGTAGCGATAAATCGCTGTATATTGTTTATATTATCATAATTCATGATTGAATGCCATTTATTATAATGAGATGAAGATTTTTTTCTTCTTTAAATCTCTTACACAAAAATAACAAAGAATACTTTTTAATTTAATAACAACAAATAAAAAGAACTATTGAATAATAATAATAATAATAAATAAATAAATAAACTTTTCATATGATTTTCAAATTGTATTTACGTATTAAAAAAGAAAAAAAGTAAAGAGGATTGCAATAAAACAACTCCTTTGAATATATATATATATATATTCCTATATTTTATCATTGTATATGAAGAATTTTGTTAATATTTATCTTATTTCTGAAAGAAATGCAAATTATTTCTAACAGATAGGAACAAAAAATTGCTAAATATCTTACGAAATATACATATATTTACTAGTAGTAAAACAAGGGGGGGGGGGGGGGAATAGATTTTAAAACAATCGCTCATTTAAAATTTGAAGCAATTTACACAATGAGATAATTTTACATTCAATTATCAATTATGATGTGAGCTAAAGATATTTATTTTATAAAAGCAAGTAAAAAAGTGTTATTTTTTCTAATAGTAACTGGAAGAAATATGAGTTTCAAATTTTATTTGTTTAATAAAAATGTAATAAGAGTATTAAAACTCTTTTGAAAATAATTTAATTTTTATTTTCCTTACGCTTATGCTTATGCTTATGCTTATGCTATGCTGCTAGATTTGTAAGGCTTGCGTTGATGCAAACTCCTTCTTAATTAATTAATTAGATAACTAAATGGATAAGTAAAGAGCACGAGACTTGAATATAATTTATAACTAAGACTTTTATTTGAACAGATTAATGGGAGGGTGGTCTGGCACTCGAGGTAGCTCAGTCAGCGTATTTAATTACTTTATCAAAATATATGTATCAGAAATTAAATTAGATAATTTTAAATATCTCACTCCAACAAACAGTCGAAGGCGTAGACACGAATGCACTATTTTACTCTACTACTGTGACTGCACTGTGGATCAGCGGATTCCCGCCTGATCCAACTTTACATTTACGAATGCTAGTAGATACGCACACCAACACTCATCAAACTACTTAATCTTCCACACAACTAAATCTCCACTGCTCCACACCTCAATACTCGCCAAAATAAGAATCTTCACAATCTACACCGCAATCTACCATTATCTACACCACCACAATCTCCATCTTATACTACTTCCTACCAACTTCCTTTCTCTTCATTTCAATCAATACTTTTAAAATCGCTTCCAATTCCTCTACCTCTCACAACTTAATTCTTTCGTTGCAGCACCATGTCGACACAAAACTAATCCGACCAAAACTTTCGCCGAGTCACTGGCGTTGGCGTCGAAGCGATTTAACCGTCCCAACTTTATACTTTGCTGGATCCAGGTTAATTTCAAACAAACTGTGGTGACGTTCTATAGTGTCAACCTCACAGTCCCCCTCCAAGAAAAAAAAAATTAGTCGGGAAAATCCCCAACGGGTTTTACCGAGTAATTTTAAACACCTCAATTCTACATCTAACTATAATCTCATATCTCGTAAGTGTGAGTGCAGCCGTCGCTTAAATTTTGACCGGGTGAGAGAAACTTAAAAAAAAAAAAAAAAAAAAAAAAAAAATTAGGTAAATCCCTGAGAGAAAAACTGGGTAACTCCAAAAAAAAAAAAAAAAAAAAAAAAAAAAATAATAATAATAATTTTAAACTTTTAAATAAATGGAGCCCTTGTACACTCAGAAACTCCGTGACCCTCACTGAGCTAATACCAGAATTACAATAGGATTAACAAACGTCTTCCTGTCAACCCAGGAAGGCAAAATCTTGATTTTAAACTGTACTTGAGCTCGGTGTTACAAAGCAAGTCGCTTTACAATGCGACATTAGAGTTTAACAGAAAGTTTAAAAGTTCATAAGGCACAAAAACATTTTGTAGGAAAATGTCCGTATCATATAATGACCTTCATTGAGAATAAACGTGCATTTGATAACAATATGTAAGAAGAACAATCTTCGTCGATCTTCCGTAAGTTAGGCAGTTGACTGAGCTGGGAACTTCAGATTCAAGCCTGCATAGGAGGTGGCTAAACTGAGAACATGATTAAGTGGCTTCAGAATACGGCAGACATCAGAATACGCAGACTTTCTGTATCCGGTTAAAAGATCTGTCGTTCCCAGATGAAAACACTTGAGATAGGAGTTTAAGAGACGTCAGACAGCAGAGTAATACTTTGGACATTAGATTAGATTGAAAGAACTGTCCATTTGGAGAGTTTCTAAAATGAAAAAACTTGTACAGTATAAAGGAATATACGAAGTTAAACTGCATCTTGCGGACAGATAATCGAGACAGTTTGTCTCTAAAGAGATACAAATAGTTTATATACAATAATCATTCCCATCCTGGGCTATAGCATGAACGAAAAACTAAGTTGTTAGTGTTTTTATAGTTAAAAGTTAAAAGTTAAACAAGATTGATGCCCATAGCCAAAAAAAAACTTTTCCCCACTCTAAAGCATATACACAGACAGATAAACTTTTAGTACGTATACAAAAGTTGGATAATTACAAATACTCATTTTATAGATACAAATACATTATTTATAGAAATATGAAAAAGGGGGGAAATTTACAAAGAATTAAAAAAGACATTTTATATTACCAGCTCTGCAGGCGATGGCTAAAAAGTAAAAGAACTTAACGTACATACATAAAATATATATTAAGAGAGAACAAAAATGCTGACATCGAAGCTTAAACATGAATTTCAATGTGAAAGTCCATGCACTAATTTAAATTTTGCATTTTTAGCTTGAGAAAGTCCATTGCTTTCATAACAGTTCTAAAATCTAAAGTCTCAAAGAGGCTTCAAAATATGTCGAACATTTTGTGCAGCTCCGACAGAAATACACTTGTGAATAGAAAAAAAAATAAAAAACGGTATCACCTGATTTAAGTTTGCAGCTGTAATGTCAGTAAGGTTAGAGGTCTCGGTGAAGCTGCTCATTGTACTCGTCAGCTAGGCCAGATGGTTGCAGACTTTCAGACCGGGGTCTAGGGTTATCCCAAAACGCTTGTTCGGCAGGTGATTCATATGGAGAAGCCTGTTGTCGGATTCTGGCTTGACGCCGGGTGTTGAATTGGTGCTGCAGAAAGAACTCGTCCGTGCGGACCAAGTCAGGAGCTGCCAAAAATTTGTCCATGTGTCGTCCGCTAGCTGATGAAGAGGGTGGAAGTCTTTTTGAAACCTCTTCTTTCTCTTAGGTCGGAAAGAATCGGTATGCACTGAATCAGGAACTGCAAGTAACTTATGTGGTGGATGTGCTCTAGAAGAATTTGAGGGCTTGGATTGAGGGCGTTTTGGAAACTTATTCCATCCTTTCTTCTTTTTAATCTGCGGTATAAAAGAGTGATTAGATAAGGTATAGTCGCGTTTGCTACCAGTTTGCCTAGGAAATTTCACATTTGAAAAGTTTGATGACACGGTACGAGGTCGCTTTTGTGCGACGGGTCTGCTAACACTAAGATTGATCAGAAGAAGTGCCCTGAACAGATTGTTCGGGTGTTGCAGGAGTAGGTAGTTTATTAGCCGTAAAAGAATCAGGAGCACTGGGCTGGGAGGTGTGGTTAGGCGTAAAGACGGAATGTTCGTCATATGGGTTTGAACCTGGCACGCTATCACTATCAAGAGTTTCAGCATACGATTGAGTCCGCTCTTTAAATATTCGTATCTGATCGATGTTTATGGTTGTGGGGTGCCATTCAAATCAATTGTCAGATTATTATTCTCTACCTTTAAAACAGAGAAAGGCCCAATGAATTTTGGCCCAAATTTAGCTACTTTAGCATCTTTCTTTGAACTAATAAAATGTGATTCTAGGAGCATTTTATCTCCCACTTTTACTTCTAAAATTCTACGCTTTAAGTTATAATATTGAGCTTGCTGCTCTTGAGCTTTTTTCAAATTTCTCTGAACTTCTGGTAGCAATTCTTCAATATTTCGCATAATAAATTGAGATGCATTTTGCTGTACTAATACCAGTTTTTGAAAGGGGGTCAGAATCTTTCTTCCCAAAAATAATTCAGCGGGAGTTTTTCCTGTTGCATCACTAACCGCTGTACGAATCGCATAGCCAAAATGATAGTGAAACTGATCCCAATTTTCATGATTTTGACCAATGAACGTCGCAATCATATTAATTAAAGTTCTATTAACACGTTCAGCCTGATTAGCTTGCGGTCGATATGGAACCGTAAACACGTGTTTAATTTCGAGTTTGTCGCAAAGCGTCTTAAAGTCATTACTTATAAATTGAGGACCATGGTCCGTTACAATTTGAAGGGGGGGCCCGTAACGAGAAATATAACTATTAAAGAAGGCAGTGGCCACTGCTTGTGCCGAAGCTTTACGTAAAGGCACAAATTCAACCCATTTACTAAAATAATCCACCATAACTAACACATAACGAAATCTATTAGGTTTAGAGAGGGGATAAAGACCGATTAAGTCGAGTCCAAGAATTTGATTTGGAAAATCAACTTTAATAGGAATTAATTTACCGGCCATCTTTATATTTTTATAATTATATTGCTGGCACAAGCGACAACTCGAAACATATACATTAACAAACTTCTTCATTTTAGGAAAGTAACAGGCATCCTCGAGCTTTTTATAAGTTTTCCTAATGCCAAGGTTCCCCGAAATTGGAGAGTCGTGAATCTCAAATAGGATGGCTTGACGAAGAGATTGGGGAATTACAAATCGTAATTCGCCATAAGATGATAATAATTTTGAATAAAAAAGCAAGCCATTAAAGAAAAAGATTGGAACCAGTTTAAGGCAATGGCTGATTCAATTATTGAAACTGACTCAGGATCTTCTAAATACTTATAGATTAATCCAAATTCGGGATCATTTTTCTGTAATTGATCTCTCGAATTTAACACAGATGCTGGTATAAAGCGCTAAAGCTACTTTTTCCTTATCAGATACGAAACTATCGTTTAAAGTAGTTACTAAATTTGTAGAAGCACATTGGTTTAACTGTTCACTTTCAATTTCTTTTACATGAGTTTCAGTTACATTTGATAATATTTCGGATTTAACCGGTTCAGCATGTAAATGCGAATTATGAATATATGAAGCTTTAACAGTAGAATTTAACTGATCATTCTTTTCATTTAAAGCAATTGATAGGAATTGATTAAACAATTAGATTCAATCGTATTTTCTTGACTTGGAGTTGTACGTGAAAGAACGTCAGCTACGATATTGGCAGAACCAGGGCAGTGTTCAATGTTCATATTAAAGTTAGATAACTTAAAGAGTTTATCGAATCATGCGAGGGGAGAGATTCTTTCCAGTTATTAACCGAGTTAATGCCGCATGGTCCGTAACAACTGTTACTGGAAGGTGCGTAAAATATAAACGAAATTTTTGCAGTTCCCAAAGCACTGCTAAACATTTACGTTCAGTTACTGGATAATTTCTTTCTGCAGTGTTAAGCGTTCGGGACGCATATGCTATTGGGCGGCCTTCTTGGCTTAAAACGGCACCAATGCCGTAGGAAGAAGCATCAATTGCTACTTGAAATTTTATATTATAATTAGGATGAGCTAATACAGGAGGAGCGCTAAGTATAGTTTTTAACTTATCAAAGGCTTCTTGTGCTTCATTTGACCAGTTAAATTTAATTCTTTTCCTTTTGAGTTTAAAGAGGGGCTCGCACATGTGAGCAAAATTAGAAATAAATTTGCCATACCAGGCACACATGCCTAGAAATCTAGAAACTTGTTTGGAAGTTGTAGGGGGGGGGGGCATGTTTAAAACTGGCTGAACTTTTTCATCATCTACAGAAATACCAGCAGGCGTTATTTCGACGCCTAAATACTTAATTTCCTGACGTGCAAAATGGCACTTAAAAGAATTTAAAGTTAATCCTGCATTTTGCAGTACAGTAAAGACAGTTTTTAAATGATTTAAATGCTCATTGTAAGATGAGGACGTGATGATCATATCATCGAGATAAACATGTACAAATTTATTCAAAACAGGTTTAAGTATAGTTTCCATAGCTTTTTGGAAAGTTGCAAGTGCCCCTGGATATCCGAAAGGCATTCGTTTAAAACCAAACGTGCCGTTTTTAGTTATAAATGCTGTTTTTGATATATCAGCGGGTTTCATGGCAATTTGGAAATAACCCGATGTCAGATCGAGAGTAGACATAAAATTGGTCGTTGTAATATGTGCTAACAAATCATCAATTATAGGCAAGGGATACTGAGGATATTGAGTAACAGAGTTGAGTTTACGATAATTTTGAAAATCTCCATGCCTCAGGATCGGTAATAGGTTTACCATTTTTCTTACGACATAAAACAACAGGAGATGCATAAGGAGAAGTTACAGGCATAATAATATCGTTTTTCAACATTTTGTCAATATGCCAATTTATAATATTTTTCTTGGCCTGATCATAACGATAAGGTTTACTAAAAACTGGTTTATTAGTTCCGGTGTCAATTTCGGGGCGAAGAACATGAGTCAAGCCAGGTGTATCAGAAAATAACTGTTTAAACTGATTAAGAAAATTAACAAAATCAATTTTTTCAATATGAGTGAGGGCACTTTCCTCAAGATTAACAATTAACTCTGTCGGCTCGATAGGTTTAGAATTTAACTTAGAATCATCAATATATAGAGATTTACTGGCAAAATTTATTTCGACGTTATTTGCTTTCATAAAATCTAACCCTATAATACAGGGATGTTGAAGATTTTCTGTGACATAAAAAGGCCAATTAACACTTAAATTATGAATTTTAACATTCAGGCGGACTTCGCCTCTGTTAATACAGGACTGGCCTTGAGTCGTTGTAATATTTAAATTTGTCCGCTTTAAAGATTTAAAGGCAAAATACTTATTATAAGTTTCATATGCTAGAAAGGAACGTTCAGCACCAGTGTCCCAAAAAGTTGGTGTGAGCACATCATGCAAGATTATATTTAAATGAGGTAGGTCCACCGGACTGATACAAATTGTGTCTAAACATATGGAGGTGGCTGAGTCATTCAGTGGCTGTTGACCCTCCTCACAAGAGCCACTTACTCAATTGACTGACGACTCTGGTTATTACGAGAGTTGCGAAAATTTCTGTTATTTCTATCAGCTCAAGAAAAGTTTTGAGACTGATTTTGATTAGAACGATCGTTCCGAGAATTTTGAAAGTTATTATCCCTTGGTTGCGGCGATTGACGTTCTTGTTGATAGCTATTGAAATTTTGAGGTGGGGTGAAATTTTCACGCCTAGAATTTTGCATATTACCATTAACCCGCTGGCGATTAAAGGTATTTTCAGCCCTTGGAGGGTGACGTTCCTGGTACTTAGATAAGGTTTGAAAGAGGCTGTCGTAAGAAGTGACAGTCTTCAGATCAAGATAATCCTGTATTGGAATAGTCAATAGCGGGGTTATAATTTCCATTGCAGCGGAGTATTTTAATAAATTAAATTTATCAGCTTCATCAATTTTAGATAATATATGAAGTACTCCTCGAGTTCAGTAAAGAATTGAGTAACATCATTTGAGCCCGTAAAATATACCCGAGCGGGGGGTGGGGTTGTCGAGCGTTTGCGGCCGCCACTGCGTGGTTTGCGTTTATGCAAACTCCATCTTAATTAATTAGATAACTAAATGGATAAGTAAAGAGCACGAGACTTGAATATAATTTATAACTCAGACTTTTATTTGAACAGATTAATGGGAGGGCGGTCTGGCACTCGAGGTAGCTCAGTCAGCGTATTTAATTACTTTATCAAAATATATGTATCAGAAATTAAATTAGATAATTTTAAATATCTCACTCCAGCAAACAGTCGAAGGCGTAGACAAGAATGCACTATTTTACTCCACTACTGTGACTGCACTGTGGATCAGCGGATTCCCGTCTGATCCAATTTTACATTTACGAATGCTAGTAGATACGCACACCAACACTCATCAAACTACTTAATCTTCCACACAACTAAATCTCCACTGCTCCACACCTCAATACTCGCCAAAATAAGAATCTTCATAATCTACACTACAATGGGCGCATTCGAAAGTATTTTCTGGTCACTTCCCGAGTTGGGAAATGACGTCACGCGGGAAGTTCGGGAAATTAGAACTACCATACAGGAACCATGTTTTTTTATATATTTGTTTCCCGGGAAGATGAGATGTGTACGGAAGTTGTTATATCTCGGCCATTTTTCGTCATATGGTAGTTCTAATTTCCCGAACTTCCCGTGTGACGTCATTTCCCAACTCGGGAAGTGACCGGGAAATACTTTCGAATGCGCCCAATCTATCATAATCTATACCACCACAATCTCCATCTTATACTACTTCCTACCAACTTCCTTTCTCTTCATTTCAATCAATACTTTTAAAATCGCTTCCAATCCTCTACCTCTCTTAACTGAATTCGTTCGTTGCAGCACCATGTCGACAGAAAACTAATCCGACCAAAACTTTCGCCGAGTCACTGGCGTCGAAGCTATTTAACCGTCCCAACTTTATACTTTGCTGGATCCAGGTTAATTTCAAACAAACAGTGGTGACGTTCTATAGTCTCAACCTCACAGATTTGATGAAATTTGTCAGTATTTATCTTATTATTTTATTACACATACATATATATATATAAATGCATATATAACAGACAGATACAGAAATTTCTAAAACATTTTCATAAAATGAAAAAAAAAAAAAAAAAAGAGCTATGTTTTAAGAAGTTAAAAATAAAACTAAAAGAAATCATCATGTGTTGAAAAAAGCAATGTTATAAAAATACAGAAAATAACCACTACTTCTTAAAATTTTTCAAATAACATAGGCTAAAATGATACTCACCATTACTAAAAGTGAAATTCAAATTTTAAGCAATTTAAATAATGAGATAATTTTATATTTCATTATGAATTATTATGTGAGATATGGATATTTATTTTACAATGCAAAGTAAAAGCGTACTGTTTCTTTCCTAATAACACCAGAAAGAAAATTTATTTAATATGAGTTTCAAGTTTTATTTATTTAATAAAAGTGTAATAATAATATTAAAACATTTTAAAACTTCTTTGAAAATAATTATTACTTTTATTTTTCTTCTGCATTATGCTGCTAGATTTTATTAAATTTGTCCATATTTATCTTATTATTTATTTTATATATATATATATATATACCAGACACAGAAATTTCTAAACATTTTTCATAAAATGGACGAAAAAAAAAAAGGCTATATTTTAACACGATAAAAATAAAACTAAAAGAAATAATCATCTGTTGAAAAAAGCAATATTATAAAAATACAGAAAATCACTACTTTTTAAATTTTTTTTTTTAAATAACATAGGCTAAAATGATACTCACCATTACAAAAAATGAAATGTAATTACTATAAAAAAAAAAACTAGATTTTTTAAAGCAATCGCTTATTTAAATTTTAAGCAATTTACATAATGAGGTAATTTAATATAGAATTATCAATTAATATGTGAGATATAGATATTTATTTTTACAAAGCAAAGTAAAAAAAAGTGCTATTTTTTCCCTAATAATAATCGGAAGACAATTTATTTAATATGAGTTTCAAGTTTAATTTATTCAATAAAAATGTAATACTGGTATTAAAACATTTTAAAACTACTTTGGATATAATTAATATTTTAATTTTCTACTGCATTATGTTGCTAGATTTTATGAAAAATTTCAGTATTTTTTATATAAAAAAAAAAAAAAAAAAAAAAAAAAAAATCAGAATCCATATATAGTACACAGACACAGAAATTTCTAAAAATTTTTCATAAACTGGACAAAAGCAGCTATGTTTTAACAAGTTAAAAATAAAACTAAAAGAAATAATCCACTGCAGAAAAAAATAGTATTATAAAAATATAGAAAATGACCACAACTTTTTAAAAAACATAAGCTAAAATGATACTCACCATCACGAAAAATGTAGGATTCCATGTTCGTTGAATACTGAAATAACAAATGCTACGAATGGCTACATTTGTTTATAAACAGCCAAACCGAAGCATCTTAAATTCAGTGAACAAGGAACTAATGATTCATGACTTCATAAAAAAAATAGTAGAATTATGTTATAAACAAAATAATCGACCGAACTGGAACTGATAACGACCATTGGTTACACAATTTACCGGTAGCACAACACGAACACACAGAAAATGTCAGATTATATTATTATAATATTACCTTGAAATTGACACATTGATGATTGATCGATTACTATTTATCTTGCTTTAAAATAAAATACAAAAAGTAACTTTTCTGACTGAACGTTGAAATTACAAAAAAAAAAAAAAAAAAAAAATGAAGCAGCGTCTATTTTGAAAATGGTGGGCGAGTCGTAAACCACAACCAAGCTTGCCAAAGACTCTTTGTTAGGTAGCTGCTTCTTTTACTGGAGCGGTTTCAGGCAACCCTGTTTGGCAATTGTAAAAATTGTTTCGCCTGCATGTTAGTTTCCTTGCAATACAAAGTTTTTCTTTTTGAAAATATTCGTCCAACAGATGGCGATAGTTACGACTTTCAAAGCCTTCCCTTCTTTATTATTAGAGATTCTTTGTGACTGCACTAGGGTCCTAGGCCTGAGGGGAAGTGCCCTCCGTGGGAGTCTTTCAATGGGAACCTAGCCCATATTTACGCAAATTTCGGAGAAAACTACGGAAAACTGAACGGCTAGGCGCGACCTGGGATCGAAACTTGTTCTCGGCCGTCATTACACCATTCTCAGTTCGTCCCGCCTCGAGACCACTAGTTGATGGAAAGTTGTAGCTCTTAGAACTTTTTTACTCTGATTTCTTGGCACTTTCTACATTTACATGCGTTGTTTTCTAGATTATACTGCCTACATACAGTCGGCTGCAAAATTATTCGAGCACAAGCAATAATCCCTGTCTAAAAAAAGTGCACTTAATACTGCTTTGTTAAATAAATCCTTATCGAGTCATGTTCTTAGTCCGTCTAAGAACATGATTCGACAAGGATTTATTTAACAAAACAGTCTTAAATGTACTTTTTTAATATAGGAATTATTGGCTAGTGCTCGAATAATTTTGCAGCCGACTGTATATAGGAATACAATTCCGGTGAGTATTACATTTGATTAAGCATTTATTAATGAACATTCTCATCTGTAGTCTATCTAATTTTTCTCTCACGTTTAGGCATCAGCCATGTTTGTTTTGAAAAGTGTTGGAGTTGGACAAAATGGGACACTTATGAGTTGGATAAAATGCGATACAGTTTTTTTTATGCCGTATATTCGTCCCTTCTATGTTTGTATTTCTACGAGTGAAGGAAAACCCAAGATTCATGGATGATGCTTTCCCAGTATCATTTGCAGAGTATCACAAAACCGGCTGGATCACAAAGGAGACCTTCATTGTTTGGTTTAAAAAATTCGTAGAATTTTCCAACCCTACCCATGAGAAGCCAGTGGCTGCTACTTGATGGACACAACAGTCACACCAAATGTTTGGAACTTATAAATTTGGCAAGAGAAAATAATGGAACCATCCTAACCTTCTCCCCACATACAACTCATCGCCTTCAGCCCCTGGAAGTCAGTTTCATGGCTCCACTGAGCACGTATTATAAACAAGAAGTTCAAAAGTGGCTGTTCAACCATCCAGGTAGGTGCGTAACAATTTACGAAGTTGCAAAACTGTTCAACACAGCCTATTCACGGACAGCTGTTGCAGAAACTGCCGTTAAAGGGTTTAGAAAAACTGGTATAAGTCCTTACAATCCTGACGTCTTCCCAGATCACTTGTTTGCACCCTCTGTCACCACAGACCACCCTACGTCAGACCTGCAGCAAGAACCTCCAGGCGTTGGGCACCAGACTGATATGAGCAAAGGCCAAGAGCAACCTTCAACTTCTTCAAGGAACATCGTAGGAGTAGGCCAACCAACACAATTGTCAGGAGACAGCCTATGTCCAGACCAACCTGCAACATCCTCAGGGGAAAAAGGATTCGAACTCTCTTGTTATCGACCTAAGCTACCATTTTTCATCACTCCAAAGTTTGTTCTGCCTGTACCTCAAGTAAAAGGGCCTCACCCAGAAAAAAGGGCTGATAAGAGAGAGAAGAAAACTGTAGTAATAACATCATCTCCATAGAGGAGTGAGTTAGAAATGGAAGAAAAAGAAAGGACGATTAAACTACAAAAAAGAACCAAGAAAACTGAAGAAAAGGCTGCTAAGAAATCCCTCTTAAAAATTCCAAAAAAGAAGTTTGTAAGAAAAGGAAATGGAAAAGAGGATGAAAAAGAGCTACCAGGTCCAGCCAAACCTAAAAGTAGCCCTAGAATCCAAAGGAAAGCCTAATCCTGATGTTAAAAGTCAAAACATAGAAAAGTTTAATAAACCTTCAACAAGCAGCCTAGAATGCATGTCGTCATCGTCTGAAGATGAAACAGAGTGAGGAGAAACCTGCATATTTTGTAATGCACTGTACGTCGACTCTAAGGCTGGTGAAGGTTGGATCCAATGTTCTGGATGCCAAGAATGGACTCACGAAGCGTGTTTTAATGCCGACGAAGAGGACGACACCTTTATATGCGACTTTTGTTCTGCTATAGGCCTAAATAAAAGGTCTTCTTTCCTATTTTGTAAATAATAACATAAAAACCTTTTATTTTAAGTCTCTGATTACTGAAGACATTGTTCTTTCAAGCAGAAATTTTGTTTTACAGATTTTTGCCAGTTAATTATGCTTTTCAGTTAGTTTCACAAAAAGAATTAAACATTGTAATCCCTATCCCGTTTTGTCCAACCCAGGTATGCTAAAACGGGATGTGTAAGAGTTTGGTAAATAATTCTTTTTACTATTTCACAGTCATTAAAATTAGTTAAAATTATATTTTTTGTGTGCTTCAATAAATGTTGTAGTTACAAAAAAAATAATGTGTGGTTTTCTTCAACACATTTTTCGTAGTAAAAAAAAACAAGAATGGTATCCCGTTTTGTCCAACTTTCCCCTATATATATTACTAATAAGTGAAGTTTATTTAAATCGTGTTAAAGCCGATCGACAATGTGAGGATCCTAAGTCTGTGTGAAATAATCTTCTATGAAGATTCTTTCTAAGGATCCCTGACCTATAGATACCAGATTTTTGAAGAAAACCCTGGAAAACTCCGAACATCTAGGTCGAAAAGCACGACCTGTAATCGAACTCAGAACTTCCAATTTACCAGCTTGGAGAGTTGAACTGCTCGGTTACTGAAATAGGATTTTTAATTAAAAGTCCAGAAATAGTATTAAGTAATTTCAACTAATTCAGTTATAAAATATAATATTTTTTTAATTAAAATATTTTATTAAATGATTTTTCTTCGTAACTAGCTTTTTTTTTTCATTATCATTCATAGAAAACAAATCTTTTAACACTTAAAATCTTTTAATATAAATCTCTTATATTATTAAAATCTGTACGCGTGTGTGTGTGTGTCTGTGAGAAATGGCTTGACGCAGCAAAAGCTCGGCCGCTAACGGTCGCACGGACTTCGAACAGGTACCGATGGACAGAGAATTTATCGCAGATCTGGGTTATCTAATTTGCTAAACGATGCGACCCTAATTGGCGGAGATATTAATTAAAATGTCGACCATTGTCTAACGAAAAAACGATTCGAAATCGCGGGCGACCGCCATTTTGTTACAGAACAGCCTACCTCGAAAGAAAAAGCAAAGAGAAAAAATTTCGGGGGAATTTGTAAAGCGATCCTATTTGAACGGTTCGACATATCGAAAATACACCTGTACCAGAAGAAAGAGCATTTATTACTAATTCTTACGGTACATTTTTTTTTTTTTAAATACGGATTTTTTATATTTTTTAAAAAAGTTTTAAAAAGGGTCGAAAATTTCTCTTTTTCGCGGTCGTCTTTTTTTGAAACGCCCTGTACGACCGAGTAACCCTTCCATTTCTTAACAGCTGGTATATAAACAAAGGCCATTTAATCCTCTTTCGAACCATATAAACATTTTTACAAAATACGGATTTTACGAAACATTTACGCAAAACATTTTATACGCAAAACATTTATAACTCAACATATTTTACGCAAAACATTTTATAACTCAAAAGCGTTTAGAGATAAATCATTTCTTTTTTTTTTTTTTTTTTGTATATAGATCTAGCTTTCATAATTTAATTCCCAAAAGATTGAGAGAAAATTTCAAAAACTGAATGAGTTATAAATTTTTTAATTTCACGCTTGAAACCCATTGAAATAAAATACGCGACCTTCCTTCGATGAGATTCTATTACGTGTTCATTGCCGCTTTTCGTTACCATGGGAACCAGTTCAAGGAAAAGAGATTTCTGCTTTCTGGACGAAAGCAAAGAAAAAAAAAAGCAGCGATAAACGGGGTCACGTGTTTTGGTTCTGCGATTAAAAATTGCAATATTCTAATACGCGTATTTCAATTTCTCAGCTACTAATTAAAATAATTTCATAAGTAATACATCATAGGAAAGCTTTTTTGAATTGGAATCGAACAGTGGAATACAGAAATTTGTACCGCCAGATGGCGCTGTAATATTTTCAAATTTCAATATTTCAATTTTTTATTATGATTAAATTATTTTTAATACATCATTCGAAAGATATTTTAAAGTTCTTTTAAATTATCGAAAATTTTCACCAGATTTACACGTTTTGAGGTGTCCTGATTCAATTTTCTTTTATGGCGCTGTAATATTTTCAAATTTCAATATTTCAATTTCTAATTATGATTAAATTATTTTTAATACATGATTCGAAAGATATTTTAAAGTTCTTTTATATTATTCAAAGTTTTCAACAGATTTACACGTTTTGAGGTTTCCTGAATTCGTTTTCTTTTGTATCTCAGCTACTATTTAAAATATTTTCATAAGTAATACATCATTGGAAAGCTTTTTTGAATTGCAATCGAACAGTGGAATACAGAAATTTGTACCGCCAGATGGCGCTGTAATATTTTCAAATTTCAATATTTCAATTTTTTATTATGATTAAATTATTTTTAACACATCATTCGAAAAATATTTTAAAGTAATTTTAAATTATCGAAAGTTTTCACCAGATTTACACGTTTTGAGGTCTCCTGAATCAAATTTCTTTTATGGTGCCGTAACATTTTCAAATTTCAATATTTCAATTTCTAATTATGATTAAATTATTTTTAATACATCATTCGAAAGATATTTTAAAGTTCTTTTATATCATTCAAAGATTTCAACAGATTTACACGTTTTGAGGTCTCCTGAATTCGTTTTCTTTTGTATCTCAGCTACTAATTAAAATAATTTCATAAGTAATACATCATTGGAAAGCTTTATTGAATTGGAATCGAACAGTGGAATACAGAAATTTGTACCGCCAGATGGCGCTGTAATATTTTCAAATTTCAATATTTCAATTTATAATTATGATTAAATTATTTTTAATACATCATTCGAAAGATATTTTAGAGTTCTTTTAAATTATCGAAGCTTTTCACCTGATTTACACGTTTTGAGGTGTCCTGAATCAGTTTTCTTTTATGGCGCTGTAATATGCGCAGAGCGCACGGGGCTGCGCTGCCGAAGGCAGTGGGGACCCGGTGTGTGTTTTTACCCGATGAGAAATGATTTTTTAGGGGACACGGAGGGTCAAGGAAGGAATACGCGCGCACAGGACTGCGCTGCCGAAGGCTGTGGGGACCCGGTGTGATTTTTTACCCGATCAGAAATGATTTTTTTTAGGGGGCACGAAGGGTCAGGGAAGAAATACGCGCGCGCAGCGCGTGTATCCCTTAAGTTGTGCGCGCGCAGCGCATATGCGACTGCGCTGCCGAAGGCAGTGGGGACCCGGCCCGACTTTTTACCCAATCAGAAATGATTTTTTTTTAAATTTCTTTTCTTAACACTAAAAGTTTCTGTTAGTGATTCATTTGAAAATACTGACCCGCTAGCGGGCGAAGCTCGCTAGTTTTTCTATTAAATTCCGAAATAATAGTACTAAGCAATCTCAATTAAGTTAATTATTAAAAAAACTATTTTTTAATTAGTTAGTGTTCTAGATTTTTTAATTATTTTTTTAATCTTTAATTATTTATAAGAAAAACATATTTTTATATTAAAAGTATTTAGAAATAGATTTGCTAATTGAAAAATCAAATGTTTCTTTTAAACAAACTAATTTAATTATTAAAAATTTTTATTTTTTAAAAATACAGTAATTTTTAATTAGTTTTTTACATTAAATAATTCTTTAATTATTTTTTTCTATAATCTCTCATAATATATATATATATATATATATATATATATATATATATTAAAACTATTTTGTTAAAGATTTTTTCAAATAGAAGCATCCATATACACGGTGTATCAGTACAGCCTTTACAAACTTTCAGGAGAGATAGAGTACTCTAGACAATGGGAAATCACATAGCAATGCATGGTCGGAAACGCTTTCCTGAGGCGGTAGTGACCATACAAAACACCATAAAGGAAGGACACAAACAGGGTAAGAAAACATGTTTATTTTTTTTAGTACAGCAAAAATGCTGTATCCGCTGCTATGCGTTCTTCCATGTGGTTTCGGCATGATGATGTCTCCGCTCATTACAGCATTGACGTGCGTTGCCACCTGAATGCAAAGTATGACTAACAGTGGATCGGGTGGGGTGGTCTAGTGCATTAGCCCGCTCGATCGCCAGACCTCACTTGCCTTGATTACTTCCTCTGGGGGTACATCAAGGCCCTGGTGTACGAAACTCCCGTCAACAATGCTGAGGACCTTTTTGCACGCATCGTGGCAGCTCAATACCTTCTAATCAAGGCCTTCCAACCGCAAAACCGGAAGTGGTGTGACGTATGAGCATTTGGGCCAGTTATTTCACACGTAATACGAGCGTCGAATTCGAAATTCGAATACTTTTTATTAGAAATTTTAAATCGTTGATATCGTTTACCATGTTTCTGATAATTTTCCTTAAGGCTAAAGAAACCGAGAGATTTTAAAATCAACAAATCTAGTTTACAACCAAAAGTAAGTGTTAAATACTTTATTTTATTGTATAATTTTTTTATTGTAAGCTTTGTTAGAATTGTAAATTAGTAGAATTCTAAGCTTTATCAATCTTCTCACAATATGAATCTATTTAGAATTTTTTTTTATGTATACAGTTCTTTAAAATGTATAAAATTTAAAATACGTTATTATAAATTTTAGTTTTACGTATCGTTCTATCATAAAAAGTAAGCATATTTAATTTGTCTGAACTATAATGATTTACATATATTTTTAATGTTAAGCGCATACTAATATTTTTATACATACAATTGCAACGCTTTATTTTTCTCTAAAGATGGTTCAGAAGTGTTCTGTACATGGTTGCAAAGGAAACTATTCAAATTTTCCAAAAGTATCAGTATTTGGATTTCCAAGGGAGGAAAATTTATGTTTGATTAAAATATCATTTGCAACAATTTATCCATCTCGGAACCTTTTTTATATTTAAAATTTATAATGAGAGGAATTAAAAAATTTAAAAGGTTCTTTGTTTATCTGTTATGTATTCTATTTTTTTTCCCCAGTTCTAAATAAATATTTTTTTTTTTTTTTTTTTTAATTTAAATATTTTTGACAAATGGTTGATAATTGTAATATGTAATAAAAAATTGACTTTTTAGTTATTAACTATTTGATACCAAATTTTTCAGAACAAATTTGAGCAAAAATAATGTGAATTTAAATAACTACATACTATATTCTGTTCTCAGTTTAAAATCAAATTGTTCTTGTACGCAATATTAATTATTAGCGATAAATAATAGATATCTTGGTAAATATATAAATATGAAAGGATAAAGAGAGGTAAGTTTTTAAATTATTATTTTATTATTTAAAATTAATAGTGAGTAATAACTTAAAGAAAATCCCATTAGAAAGTCTTAACTTAAAATTAATTCTAAAGTTTCCCCTGTAAAGTAAGTTTTAGTACAAGGTGCGAGCATAACGCAAAACTCATAAAAGTGAACAAATTTTAAGATAATAAAGTGCTGAATAAACGCAACTTGCAGTTTCTTGTGGTTAGAAGCTGCATAATAATTAATCCCGGCAATCTGGACCTCAGCTAAGCTGTCAATCATTAAGTTAATAGCCAATAGTCAGATGAAGGAGTGGTGTGATTTCCCGCAAAAAATGCCGATATTTAAGAGAAAACGCGCGTAGATGAGCTCTCTCTTCTTGTGCTCTAGTGCTTAGCAAAACCACGTCAAAATAAAGGCCCGAGAGGGGTCACGGGGATAGCTGATGTTTGATCGCGGGCTACCAGCGGTCTCGGCTTCACTGCACTGCATCCACTTGCTCAGCCTTCAATTATGGACCGTATCCTGTAATATGTTCCAGATGGTTTAATAAATGCCTGTCTCTCAATTTGGATTCATTACTGAGTGCTAGCCTGTCTCCTTCATAGCTATTATATGTCTCAAAGTAAGTGAATAAGTCACATAAAAAAGTCGACAGGTATGTGACACCTGGCAGAAAGAAAAAACTAACTGTGTTCCATACGTTATGGCTGCAAGAAAATTAATTATGAATTAATTATGTTTCTCTGTGGCCTCTTTCCAGAGTCTCACAGAAAGAAAAACAATAAATTAAATTGATAGAAATAAATGCAGTCGTTGTCAAAAGGATAATAAAAAAAAATCGATGCAAGCAGTCATCTCTATTACGTATTTCAAAAAAGAAGAACATCGAAATCAAATAAATGAAAAGATAGTCATTTCAATTCAAGAATAATGTTATGTCATCAGATGATCAGAAAAAAAAGGCAGATAAAAAATGCGATTCTTCCTACTTATCGTTTATTCATCAGAGAAGTGCTTCTCCTAAGGGAATTTCCTCTCCTATAAGTAGGTCAAGCTTTGTGCTCTTTTGGGATATCAAGTTTAGTTTCTCTCTCTGCATTCATCAAGGTCAGAGCCATGGTTTGATAATAAGATGAAAACCATAACAGATGTAGATTGACAGCTGGTGATGTAGCGAAATTAAACAGAGCTAGCAAGATATAAAGAAACGATTTTATTTTTGGTTGTTCATGTAGAACAGGAAGTAAAATTTTATTTATTTATTTTTCTTTTCTCCTCGCTGGACTTCACCGTAAGTAAATAGAAAACTTTTATTTATTTATTTTAAAGTGGATATAAGTTATTATTATTATGCTGTTATTTCATATTATTAAAATACAGTCTTGAAATTTATGTTAAAAAAAAAAAAAGGAAGTAAATTAGCTAAATTGAATTAAATTTAATAAATAAAAGTAAATTAAATAATTTCATTCTTTCTTCCGATCAAAAAAAAAAAAAAAAAAAAAAAAATAGATAAATAAATAAACGAACGGATTTTACAAGTAATAAATTTCAGGACTATGATACTTATTTATTTTATACATTAAGCTGATTGTTTATGATCTAGATTTAAAAAAAAAAATTAAATTACAATAAGTATTTTCTCAAAAAGGAAATAGTAGTTATCTTATATGTTAATATGTATTACTTGCTATATTAAAAATGAGTATTTTTTTCATATTTGCCATATTTAATAATGATATTTTATTATATTTAAGGATTATCTAAATTATTTTCGGTTTTTAATTTTCTGCATAATTATTTTTTAAAAAGGTTAAATAGTGTGTTATTTTCTGAATTTTTATTTGAAATTTGAATATATTTAATAAAAGTTGAATCTCTTTGGAAAAAAAAAATTGCTATTTTCAAAAGCTTATATTGTATAATTTTCTGAATTTTTATTTTTATTTGAAGTTTGAATATATTTAATAAAGGTTAAATTTCGAGGGGAAAAAAATGAATTTTCTAAGTTTGAAGTTAAAAAATAGAAGTTAAGATGTCCAAGGACACACCCGCAGATCCAGTGTTCCCTGAGAATACACGTGGAGATAATTTAGGTGTCAATTCAGAGACAGAGCAGGGTAATTTAAGTGAATTAAATAACTCTTCCTCTTCTGCAAACACACAGGTAAAAGAGGAAAATGTTCTTATTAAATTTTGCCCTGATAATGGAATGTTATGGACCGCGTGGTTACCGTACTTTGACGCGTGGTGTGAGGAAAATAAAAGAGACGCAATTTGGAAGGTTAGGAAAATACAAAGGTTTTTAAAAGGGAGAGCCCTAACAGTTTATGTTAATAATAGCTTAAATATGATGCACTGGGAAGAATTAGTAGAAATTTTCAATGAGCAATTTACCACACCGGTAGAGACCGCTTTAAATGATTTTTCAAGTATTCTATTCAAACCAGGTGACAATGTTATAGACTATTACCATAAAAAACTTCAAGTGGGACGAGCTTTAGGTCTAGAACCTAAATTCCTGTTGGGCGGGTTAACAGACGGATTGCCACTAACATTAAAACAACTTGTGGTAGTCAATTCCCCAAAAAGTCTAAATGAATGGAGGGATTTGGTTCATCACTTAAATAAATTGCAACTATCTGAAAAATCAGTTGACCCCTCCCACCTAAGTCGCCAGATCAGTATACAAATATAACTATTCGCAAGTATTCAATAGGGCCTCTGTGCAATACAACCCCCGTTCACAACCTTGGAGTTATCGATTTTCCAATCAAAATCAACACACTAGGACTAATCATCCCCGACCCAGTTTACGAAGGCCTAGACCCCAGCAGTCAAACGCAAATGCATGACTACATTTTCAAGGACCTTTACCTCCTTTTCCATGTAAACATTGTACTAAAATTAACATCCCTAACGCTTTTCATTGGCATAGAGAATGTCCTTTTAAACAAGAACACCCGACTCATACCACAGAAAAGTGCACAGTAGGAAACATTACGACATAAGGTGTAAATAACACATATTGACAGTTTGCCGCGACAGGTCGCATAATTCAAAATAAGGGTACCCAGAGATAGAATCAGCAAACAAGTCAAAGTGTTAAAAAACCAAAATCGTACTCTAATCCCATTCCCTTAATATTCGATACAGGCAGCAGTTTAAGTATTCTTCCTCAGCATTTTGTTCAGAAATATCGACTTCCCACAAAAAATATCTCGCATGTTAAAGATTACCAAAAAATGCTCCCTGTTATTACAAATAGGTAATATTACAAAAAATATTGATATGTTTATTTTGAATAATAACTTACCGTATGCTCTCCTTAGCTTACATCATTGTGGACTATTTGAATTAACTTTTGATTGTGCTAAAAAATGTGTAACACAAAATAACAATATTCTACCATTGTTAAAAAATATACCAAGTTGCTCTCAAACCCTACATTTAATTCCTGAAAGTGAAAATACAGTTAACCCGTTAGTAGTCGCTATAGACAGCGCCACCTATTACAGATTACGCACTTTTTATTTAACTAGCACCAATAATTTTAAAAAGTGATGTGATCAACGTTTCTTCGATTTTATTCGCGTTTTGTATATATCAAATGACACTTCTAAAAATATTTGGTGGCTATTGAATAAAAAAATCTGGAAAAACTGAAGGATGTGCGGCAAATCGACCAACTAGCGACTACTAACGGGTTAAAGGTGAAAATGTTAATGTCCAATCAAATAATAGGGTAGAGAAGATAGAGTACACTCCTGCCACTGAAGAAAATCACGTCAATCCTCAGTCTGCTAGAGAAGGAAAACCTCCTACTTTATTATCAAAATATGTCAAAATTTTTGCTAAATCAAAATATGACGTTGGAAGAATTCGCATGGAACCCCAGAGAATTTATTTAACTTCTGATTTACCTATTTCATTCAGAGCCTATAGAACTTCCCCTAAGGAAGAAGAAGAAATTAAAACCCAAATTCAAAATTTATTACAGGCAGGTATAATAAAAGAAAGTTGTTCCCCTTATTCGGCACCTGTAACATTGGTGTATAAAAGGGAAGAAGGAAAAAAGAGTCGTTTACGAGTCGACTTCCGTAAACTTAATTCTATAACAAAAACCGATGCTGAACCACTTCCCTGAATAGATACTTTATTAGATAAATTAGCTAAAGCAAAATTCTTTTCCACCTTCGACTTGGCAAGTGGATATTGGCACATTTCTATCCACCCAAAAGATACAGAAAAATTGGCCTTTGCTACAACTTTTGTATTATATGAATGGAAATAAATGGAAATACCTGCCCTTTGGCCTTAAGAATGCCCCCGCTATCTTTAATCAAACAATTAGAAGAATCTTAAATAAATACAAAATACATTTTGCATGTAATTATTTTGATGATATTATTGTATTTTCACAGTCAGAAGAAGAACATTTCAATCACTTAGAGCAACTTTTTGAAATCTGTGTTAAAGGAAACTTAAAATTAAAATTATCAAAATGTAATTTTGTCAAAACAAAAATTAATTTTTTAGGATATGAAATTACTAATGGACTTATTACGCCCGATAATCCCAATATTAATGTCAAAAAATTCGAAACCGCCAAAAAATGTCAAGGAATTACAGAGAGTTTTGGGATCCGTAAATGTCTATGCTAGATGTATTCCAAAATATGCAAAAACTAGAGCTCCATTAAATAATTTCCTAAAGAAAAATGTCCCCTACGTTTGGGACCAAAAATACGAAAATTCCTTCCAAAAATTAAAAAATGGTCTAATAAGTAAACCCATTTTAAGACTCTATGATCCCAAAAGTCCCTGTCATTTATTTGTTGATGGTGTGGAATGTTGTTAAGCAGGCAGATGAGAATGGCACTTTACATCCGGTAGCATATCATTCTAGAAACTTACGTAATTATGGAAAAAATTATGCCATTACTGAATGTTTAGCAATTATTGATGCTTTAGATAAATTCTATCATTATTTGCACGGTCAAAAATTTGTCATACATACCGATCATGCGGCTCTCACTTGGCTAAAAAATGTTAAAAATTTAAGAGGAAGATTATTCCGCTGGTCCCTTAAACTTAGTATGTTTGACTACCAAATTCAATATCAAAAAGGTTCAACTAATATTGAAGCTGATATGTTATCCCAATTGCCTGTTTTAGAAAATGTGTCACACCATGTACACATCCTTGACTTAAATGAGATTAAAGACAATCAGAAAAAAAAAGAAAACATAATTATTAATGGTAAGAAAATTATTGAAATTGATGATGTAAGTGCAATTAAAAAGAAAGGTTTGTATAAGATAATAGTCCCTATGTCATTAAGATTACCCCTACTAGAGAAAACCCACACTCAATTTGGACATCCTGGAATTTATAAAATGGTAAATTGAAATACACCCCAGTATTATTGGCCTAGTATTAATAAAGATATTTAAAATTTTGTGAAACATTGTCATATCTGTCAATTAAATCAAAAATGTAAACAAAAAAGATTTGGCTTGTTACAACAGGTACCGCCAACAGATAAACTTTTTGAATGTTTGTCTTTGGACACTGTTAGTGGATTTAATTATTATAATTCTACAAAAAAGTATTTGCATTTGATAGTGGACCATGCAACCCGTTATGTGTGGGGATTTCCATCAAAAAGCGTTACCACCGAAACTTATACAAACTTTTTAAAACAAATATTTCAAATTCAAGTGCCTAAAAAATTGTTAACGGACAGAAATGCAGCATTCACTTCATCCCGCTTTAAAAAATTTCTTCAAAATTATGATGTAAAACATTTATAAACAAGTAGCCATCACCCAGAATGCAACGGGAAAGTCGAGCGGCTCAATCAGACTATTGTTACGCGTTTAAAGTGTAAAGTTAATTCTTCTTCTAACAAAAATCCCTGGACTAAATTACTTGAAGAAGTTTTAAATCAATATAGCTCAACACCTCATTCTGTAATTCAGTTTCACCTAGCTATTTATTATTAGGAGAATTACCATTTGACCCCTTATTGGCAAATAATAATTACTACCCTTCAGTTGATGAAGCTAGAAAAATAGCAAAAGAAAAAACAATACAATATCATAATAAAAACAAAGTCAGATATGATGCTCGATTTCTCCCTGTGAAATTTAAAGTCGGTGATGAAGTGATTTATGAGGAATTTGAATATCCAAACACGCGTAAATTGAGTTCCCCTTATTCAGGCCCATATAAAATCTTAAAACGGTTATCTAACGTTAATTTTGAGATAGACAAACCCAGTCCCTATTTTAAGAGAAATTCAGAAATTGACCATTCATCTAAGTTAAGGTACTATAATAATCCTCAAAATTTCAAATTAAGCCATGAATAAATTAGTTAGATATCAGCTTCCTGTCCCATGTTTTTTTTTCTTCTTTCCTGTTTCCCCATACGCGTTGGATGAGGATCCTAGCTGAGTTAAAGAAATCGGAAGGATGTCGGGAGGCATAACTTCCTTTCTTTGACTCAGTGGCACTAGCGTGCCCTTAACTTTTCTTTTTTACAAATATACCTTTTCGGTTTATTTAGATTTTTTTTTCTTAAATATCATGTAGATGGTTTCGTGAAATGAGGATCCTCCGCTCCTAAAGCCCTTTTCTATAAGCAATCTGTTTTCTCATGGTCTCCTGATCTTCACCATTGTGATGTGTTCGGAGAACACGGGAAAACTGATTTGTTTTCCCTCTCTGTAGAAGCTAGCCAGTTTCCACCTTTATCCCTAAATTACTTTTTTGGAGAGGCTTGACCTTCTCAGAGTTTCAAGGGTTAATGTACCCACCATATAAGTTTTTTTTGGATTGCCAAACTTGAAGTTTATATCAATCTGTAGTATTTTGAAAACAAATAATTACCTGTAAAAAGTAATTAACTTGGTTTTGTGTGTAAATAGTTTGTAAAATGTTTGCTATTATTAATATTATTATTGTTTGTATTTTTAGTAAGTATTTTTATATAATTGTTTGAAAATGTGTTTTGCAGTGTAGTAAAAACTCTTTACACAGGAAAAAGTATATATTATCTGTAACGATAGAAAAGTATTTAGAGTGTCAGTTTTTTTTTTTTTTTTTTTTTTTCAGATATGTGAACTTTATAGAACATTGTAAGTTCCGTATGTTTTTACTTTCTTCTATATGTAATATAGAGAAAGTATTAGATTCGCGAAAATTTTCGACCTCCGTTTTTTGATGGATTTACATGTTTTGGGATGTCTAGATTACGAATTGATAGTTTTTAGAAAATGTCTGTCTGTCTGTCTGTATCATTTTTTTGTGGACGCTGTATCTCACGAACCAATGAATGAAATTTAACCAAACTTGGTATTTAGTTGCACCCTGACATAAACTGGTGCTGATTAGATTTTGGGATCAATCGCTCAGCAGGTGGCGTTGTGATCGCATTTTATGCAAATTTTTAACATGGCAGCATAGGACTAAATTCCGTATAAATGGGCATAAAGAGAGTTATTTTACACTTGTGATTGTAAAATTAATATGAATTATTGATAATAGTAGTAGTTAACTAGGAAAAAAATTTTGTGCATGTGGGGGCATCGGTTCCCCCCCTGGGGGGGAAGTACCCCCCGGGGAAGTAAATTTTCAAGATGGGAATCTTTCGAAAGGTCTCGTTGATAATAGTAATAGTTAACTGGGAAAAAAATTTTGTGCATGTGGGGGCATCGGTTCAATTTTTTTTTTTTTTTTAACGAAATTTAACCAAACTTGGTATTTAGTTGGTCCCCGACATAAACTGGTGCTGATTATGTTTGGGGATCAATAGCTCAACAGGTGGCGCTGTGATAGCATTTTATCTAAATTTTTAACATGGCAGCATAGGACAAAAATTCGTATAAATGTGCATAATAAGAGTTGTTTTAAACTTGTGATTGTAAAATTAGTATGAATTATTGATAATAGTAGTATGTAACTAGGAAAAAAAATTTCTGCATGGGGGGGCATCGCTTCCCCCCCTGGGGCGGAAGTACCCCCCGGGGGGATGAATTTTCAAGATGGGTATCTTTCGAAAGGTCTCGTCAATACCTTTAAAACGAATGGTTGAACTATAAATCTGTGATAATTTAAAACAAAGGTATCGATTTTTTTTACTTTTAACAAAAAAAAAAAAAAAAAAAAAAAAAAAAAAACTTAGAAAAAAAAATCGTACTTTTTTTTTTTTTTTTTTTTTTTAATATTGTTACTGATTGAATATGTATAGGTAAATATAGAAGAAAGTCTTGTGGTGGCCACAACATACTAGTTTTTTTTTTTTCAATATAGATTCCTTGCAGACGTATCAGATATCGTGTTATACTTCATTATATTTTTATGTAGTTTTGGGACTCTGTGCACAACCAAAAAGACTACAACAGCTACAACAAGAAATATTTTCATTACTGATCAGTTTAACAAGTTATTTAGATAAACTTATTGTGTAAGGACCTTTTTACAAGAGTTCATTGCATATGAACAACAACAACAAAAAAAAAAACATTTATCAGACTATGCTTCACCAACTAGTTGGGAACAAGAAAAATTGTTTCTGTTTTTGATAAAATGTTATAAGAGTGCTACATTATGTTTTGTTTTATATTTTTATATTAGTACTATTAAACTAGTATGTATAGGGTTGAGCACGTGAAACGTGCAGGACTAAAAACATTAAAAAAAAAAAAAAAAAAAAAAAAATCAACGAACGGGACTAAATCAGGAATTAAAGGAAAATATCAGCACTCCTCCTTCTACACAATAAGACAGACCATCTTTTCCTCGACTATCTACTACCTCTGAATGAGTTCCCATGGACTTGCAGGCAAGCCCAGGGGAACGTCGTCTTGGAGGAGGGGGTTTTTGAAAGGATAAAGAGAGGTAAGTTTTTAAATTATTATTTTATTATTTTAAATTAATAGTGAGTAATAACTTAAAGAAAATCCCATTAGAAAGTCTTAACTTAAAATTAATTCTAAAGTTTCCCTTGTAAAGTAAGTTTTAGTACAAGGCGCGAGCATAACGCAAAACTCATAAAAGTGAACAAATTTTAAGATAATAAAGTGCTGAATAAACGCAACTTGCAGTTTCTTGTGGTTAGAAGCTGCATAATAATTAATCCCGGCAATCTGGACCTCAGCTAAGCTGTCAATCATTAAATTATTAGCCAATAGTCAGATGAAGGAGTGGTGTGATTTCCTTCAAAAAATGCTGGTATTTAAGAGAAAACGCGCGTAGATGAGCTCTCTCTTCTTGTGCTCTAGTGCTTAGCAAAACCACGTCAAAATAAAGGCCCGAGAGGGGTCACGGGGATAGCTGATGTTTGATCGCGGGCTACCAGCGGTCTCGGCTTCACTGCACTGCATCCACTTGCTCAGCCTTCAATTATGGACCGTATCCTGTAATATGTTCCAGATGGTGTAATAAATGCCTGTCTCTCAATTTGGATTCATTACTGAGTGCCAGCCTCTCTCCTTCATAGCTATTATGTGACTCAAAGTAAGTGAATACGTCAAATATATATATATACATATACATATGTTCAACTTCATGTTATTTGTTTCATTAAAATGATTGATGATTGTAATAAAAAGTTGATATTTTAAGTTAATAAAATTTTGATTTTTTTTTTTCAGAACAAATTTAACCAAAAATAATATGAGTTTAAATTATTAGTTATTCTGTTCCCAATTCAAAATCAAATTGTTCATGTGTAGCATATTAAGTATTCGTGATGAAAAAAAGGGGGGGGGTATCTTATTAAAAACATACACTTAATTTCTTGTTAATTGTTTCATTCTTAGCACATTTAAATTTAAGAACCATTTGCTATTTCAATTTAAACATTTTTTTTTTCTTTTAACTATGCTCTATAAATTAAGTAATCGATTGTAAACATTCAGTCGTATATACTATTTCCCCAATAACTTAAAAGTCATTTTTATTTTCTTCTATTTACATAAGAATAAAGTATTGGATTTTTAAAAATTTTCTTTATTTGGCTTTTGGTTCATTTACACGTTTTTTTGATTTCTTTAAACCCTTTTTAGGAGATGCCTGACTATGTATAATCAAATTTTTATGTTTTGAGTGCTGTGTCTCACAAAATAATGAACCGAATTGTTCAAAAGTTTATATTTGGATGCACTTTGATATAAATTGGTTCTGAATAGCTTTTGGTACATATCGCCCAACAAATGGCTCTGCTATGCTGCAATTTCCCACAATTAAGGAAAGATTATACCTTAGCTTCTAATTGTGTGTAACTTTCCCTAACTTGATGTGCAAGTAGTCGATTGTGAAAGACTATTTTTATTCAACTTATGTGCATATCGGTCAATAGGTAATGCTAGTATGTTGCAATTTTCCCTTTTTAAGAAAACGCTATAATTGAGCTTCTATGATATATAAAAGCACTAAACTTGATACGTGCAACAGCCATTATAAACTATTATACTGATTAAATTTGGACGTATATCGGCCGACCGATGTCGTTGGCTTGATGCAAATTTCTCTATTTATAGGCGAGCCATATCTCAGCTTCTATGATATGTATATGCATTGACTTTTATATGTAAGATGTATGTTATGAAAAACTATGCCGAATCAATTTGGATGTACATGAGATGAAGTGCGGCGCTACTGATACTTTTTGTAAATTTTCAGATAGTTATATCTCAGCATCTATTGGTTAAATTAGTTTGTATAATATTTATTGTGAGAAGCTGTGTTGATTAAATAATAATAATAATAAAATAAAGATTTATAAAATTTTCAACTGAAACGTATCTAATATTAATTTTGAGCATTTTCCAACAAAATTGAAAATAGTTAATAATTTCAATTTGTCTGTCCGCCTCTAGGTGTGTAAATATTTTCAGAATTTCACCAAACTGATATATGTTATTCATGTTCACGATGGCATATTTCCCATTGAAAGTGATATAAATACCACGACTGTTTTTCCCAGGTACACCGAAAAAGAATGCTAATGCCTTGTGTTTTATGGGAAGCATATCCAAGAATTACAGTTAACACAGTGTGGTGATTTTTGGAAGTACACTTCGGAAAACGGAATACAAAGTGCATAAGTCCAGTAGTGACGATTTTAGATATTTTTATTCAAGTTTAACAAGGATTAAAACTTAACAAAAAAAATTGTAATACAAAGAAATTTTCTCGCTCGCCTCCGAGCATCCTCCAAAACATCCTACACCTTTTTAAGCACCAAGTCTCTCTACTTTTTTGAGTGTATCTTCCTTCCGAGCACACCTTCGGAGGGGGAGGGGAATACCCCACACAAGCACTGATTCGTTGATCGTGATATCACTCTGCCTGTGATATCATTTTCCTCCAATCTTCGTCTACCCGAAACTCAGAGAAATGTCGGTAATGAACAAAAGCCATCCGTGAAATTGGAAACGAGTGAAGATACCGCTTCCTTTGAAAACATAAAATTTTTTCACACAAAGCAACTGTCTTTCAGACGGCCCTTTTGGCTCCGTTCCGTCTGGTCACACAACCCCTGACCTCTTGGAATGTTTGTCACCTTCACTCCAGCGCAATAGTACTGCACAAATCATAATTAAATTTACATTTATTATCCATATGCTAAAACATGTTTTATAAATTATGGTATGTTAGGCATTAAGATTAACAAGACTGGACAACAGTAAATATTTGGATACATTAAGGGTTACAGTTAGAAAATGCTAGAATTGCATTTCTGCTTGTACTAGTGGTTAACAATTTTCAACAATGTTTAAGAGTGATTACGAATTAAATTAATCTATCTGTCTTTCTGTCTGTAGTGTGACCACATAACCAACGTACATTGAAAGTTAAACGATACAATGAGTTCATACAGTTCGAAAGTGTTAATAATCTATGCGAACTGCAAGATTTTCTGTTCTTGTTTATAATACTGTATGACTTATTTATCCTTTTTAATATTCATATCTTTCTTTGACATTCTTTCTGTATTTATCTCAGTAATTTAAATATATAAATACATACACACAGACACACGTGTATAATTTATAAAGTTTAAAATGTTTTTTATATTCTGCTTTAAAAATTAGATTTTTTTTTTAAGGCTCTAATGATAATTCTAAAATTAATGAACAAGTCTTTTTTTTTTTTTTTTTTTTTTTTTTTTGCGTTTGAAATCTATGTGACTTATCATCCTATTTAACGAAATAAATCTTATTTTTTGAAATATGAGTACATAATCTTAAAAAATCAATCAGTAAAGAAATATGTCTATAATGGTGATTTCCGATACTTATAGGTAAATGGTTATTTCCCATTAAAATTTTATACTTTTTAGTTTAGTAATTATATTAAAATAATAAATAAAACTGGGAGTAAAAACAGCATTTGAATAACTATTCCAAACATATATATTTTTATTAACATTACTAGTAGGCAAAAAGCGTAAACACCAGCAGTTATACATAAAACCTCTTACTTATGCGGGAGAAAAACATAAATTATTTTTAAAAGCATAATTTCCCTTTTTATGTTTATAATTTCAAATATTTCTCTCTTTTAATTATACATTCCAATACTCTCATAATCTTAGTATACTAAATAGCTTCTTGTCATCTCAAAATATTTCTAAATCCATTTACAAAGATGAGCATAAAAAGTGGCCTGAAGCATGTGACGTCACAATCATCTTGGAAGGCCTTGATTAGAAGGTGTTGGGCAGCTGCTGGGGAAGCCCGGGACACGCCCGGTATTTTTTCTAAAGTTAGATCTTCAATGCGCCGGAAATGTGAGGCTTGCATCATGGCCCGGGGTCGTAATTTCGAACACCTACTACTTGGTTGACAATCAGTGTCTCTTTATGTTTCATTTTTTTTTTCAGTTTTTTGCTGTACAAAAAATAATAAGCTTGTTTTCTTACCCTGTTCGTGTCCTTCCTTTCTGGTGTTTTGTATTGTCACTATCGTTTTGTATTTATTGTCAGGAAAGCGTTTCCGACCATGCATTGCTATGTGATTTCCCATCCTCTAGGTGTACTCTATCTCTCCTGAAAGTTTGTAAACGCTGTTCTGATATACCCTGTATACAAGAAACAATAACAATATTTATATCTTATCAAAAATGTAAAAGATCTTTAAAATATTGGAAAAATGGAAATACATAGCTAAGCTTATAATGTTAAGTAATGATGCTTTATCCTATGTTTTGCTTAACAATCGGCAGCAAAAGTACCCCAGCATACGTCACTGACCCTCTCTGGGCACACACCAGTTACTCTTGAACCAATTAGCTCCCACTGACTCTGGGACAATGACCAATTACAGTGCGGCCACATATCCTAAAACTAGCAGTGAGGACGCGTCCAAAATGTTGGAGGGATGCCAGCGTGACCGACAGTTTGAAATTTGGAAAACATCCAGTAATTCCGCACTCTGTTATTGCTCATTTTCTCTCTGAGTCAGATGACTGTCACCCCTATTCTACATTGGACTCGTTGAGTTAGCACTTGCGCAGAAGCTTCCATGGTTTCATGAAATGTGGTCGAAGAATAGAACGGGAACGCACTGGTTGGTGTGTGCCCAGAGGTCAGTGATGTCACACTTCGGTAGCGTATTAGCCAATAATTCCGATATCAAAAAAGTAAACTTAATACGGTTTTGTTAAATAAATCCTTGTCGAATCATGTTCTTAGACTAACTAAGAGCATGTCTCGACAAGTATTTATATTTAAGAAAGCAGTGTACTATTTTTAGACAGGAATTATTGGTTTGTGCTCGGATACTTTTGCTGCCGACTGTACTAGGGTTACATACAAACGGAACGCTTGCAATTTCGATGACGTAAATTTTTAAGTTTTTTGCAAATACAGTTGGCAGCAAAAGTATCCGAGCACTAGCAAAAATTCCTATGTAAAAAAGCATGTTAATAGAATATCTCAGGTATAATTAAAGATGCAAAAAACCCGGGAATTTCAAACCAAGGGAAAAAACAAATTAGAAATTTCTAAAGCAAATAATAAGTTGTTTACTTAATATAAATGGCAATTTTAAGGACTTGATATACTGATAAGCTTAATATTATTTTAATTTATCATTTTATTTTCAATTTATCAGAACTGCAGCCAAATCATAATCTGAAAAGAAACTTAAGTTTTCTTTATTAAATTAGCACTTAAGATAAATGTATATGTACAATGTTGGATACAGTTTCCATATTATACAAGCTGAAGAATTAAGGAAACCAATGTACATAATCCTGTAATAGTTTGAGAAGAGAAATAATTAAGGTTTGAAAACTTCTTTAAAAATTTCTATTTTAAAAGAATTATTTTAAACTAGCAGGCAACGCCCGCTTCGCTGGTCCCTATTTTTAAAAGAATCACTATAATTACTGAATTTTCAAAATTGCATTAATTTTTATCACGTGAAAAAAAAAGAGAAACAAAATCTGATTAGGAAAAATGTCGCACAGGGTTCTCACTGCCTTCGGAAAAAATTCCCAAAATGCTCTAACTCTTATTTCTATTGTTTTCCCCCTTCGAACCCCCCTCCTGTCTATCCTAATAATTTTATAAATTTTAAAATATCCGCAATCGATTTGTAAGTATCAAAAACCTCTATGCACCAGTTTTGAACGAAGAATCTATATTTTTATATTTTTTGCCCCTCTGCTTCCCCCCTTCCCACCCCTCCCAATAATTTAAAAAATTCGAAAATATCCGCAATCGATTTGTAGGTATTGGAAACCTCTATGTACCAATTTTGAATGATCTAACTGTATTTTTTTTGCCCCTCTGCCCCCCCTTCCCGGCCCTTCTAATAACTTTACACTTTCGAAAATATCCCCATTCGACTTACGGGCCTCTAAAATCTATCTGTACCAATTTTGAACGGCCTAACTGCATTTCTATTTGTTTTTGCCCATAGCCCCTCTTACCGCCCCACCTAATAATTTGACAAATTGGAAAATATCCGCAATCGATTTGTAAGTATCGAAAACCTCTACATACCAATTTTGAACGATCTAACTCTATATTTATTTTTTGTCCCTCTCTCTCCTCCCCTTTCCTGGCCCTTCTAAAAATTTTACACTTTCGAAAATATCCCCATTCGACTTGCAGGCCTCAGAAACCTATCTGTACCAATTTTGAACGGCCTAACTGTATTTCTATTTGTTTTTCCCCATAGCCTGTTAGGGACAGACCTCCGTTCCCCATCAAGTCAAAGACAAGAAAAGACCCATCAAGTAATGACACCTCGCAAAACTGGGTACATATATATCTAATTGAATTGTATTAAACAATTTTCAATAGAAGTGTGGGGGTCTCATCACAATGAAATGCTACTCTCCCGAGTAAATTTTGAACGAGTTAGCATTACCATAGAAGGTAAAATTAAAAATGAAAAAAAATATATTTAATTAAAATTCTTAGTACTATCAAAATTTAGTGTGATGAGATAAAGACTACCAAAACAACTCACTAAACCCAATGAAGCATTTTAAAAATAACATAGCATAACAATAATAATAGGGTAATTGCCACATATTAAAATTTTGAGTTTTAACTTTTAGTCACTGCAGTATTGAAAAGTTTTGTATATAGTATGTAAACAAACAGTATTGTAATCATCTGTTAACATTATGACACATTAATATCTATCAAAATGTAAATATTATTAAACAAGATTTTTTTTTTTTTAACTGAATTATAATAAATTTTGTTATATTTGATGTTAAGAAAACTGTAATAATATGAACTAAAAAAAAAAGATAAAATTATGTAATATTTCACATAGTGTTGTGTCATCCATTGTTATTATAAAAAAGAAAGAAGAAAGAGAAAAAAAGGAAAAATGCAGAGTATATATTGGTCCAGCCAATTGCCTGCATACAATTAATGACAGAACTATAAATAAACAAACATAAAAAACAACAACTCAAGCACTACTGAGCTCATGAAATGCATAAGTTTTGTAAAACATTACATAATATAATTTTAAAAATTAATTCCTGTTTCTTAAATTATAATTGTGGCCTTGTCTTGAATTATAATTACCATTTCTATTAGAACTTGCTTCATCAAGTAATTGGCTGTATCTAGGTGGTGCAATAATAAGTCTGTCAATATGTACTCGAAATGACAATCTATCAGGTGCTTGTAGTCTTTTAATTGTAAATGAAACCAGTGAGTGCTTTTGTAGAACTATGAAAGGTCCAGTGTATTTTGGTTTAAACTTATCAACAGATTTTAAATAAACTATGTCATGTACAGCAACTGGTCTTAATTTAGCATGTCTGTGAAAGTATTGATATCTCTTATTTTGATTATCTTTTATGTTAGAGTAAGCTTTAAGTTAAATCTTATTTAAATCTTCTAATAATTTATATGTATCAACATTCTTGTCGAGAAAATGTTGATTAACCTGTTGCTCAAACGTGTCAAAAATTAACGAAATTTCTCTTCCAAAGTGTAATAAATTAGGTGAGTACAAAGTAGATGAATGTTTAGACCCATTATACAATGATTTATGTATAAACAAAGAGTTTTCAAATGTATGGCCTTCAGACATTAAAGTGTTTACTGAATATTTAATGGATTTATTGACTCTTTCGGAAAGCGCGTTTGATTGTGGATGTGCTACTGAACAATGTGTAATTTTTATTCCAAGAGTACTATTAAAAGTGTTGTAAACATTAGATGTAAATTGAGGGCCAAGATCAGAGAGGATAACTGAAGGTCTACCAAAGGTGGTAATATAACTAAACCAACATTTAACTTTTTTTTTGTTGATGTATCCTTTAATGGATAAAGTTCAAGATGGCGTGAGAAAATGTCCAACACTGTGAGTACTGAGTGACCATTATTAAATGGTCCTACTAAATCAACACTAATAGTATGTCCAGGATGTGTGAGTGTGTATGTAGGTTATAATGGAGCTCGAAGAGTGTTATGATGTTTAGCCTGTAGGCATCAAGAACATGAAGCGACAAAGTTTAAAGTATCTGTGTACATTCCTTTCCAAAAGTATTTGTTTGACAGAAAATTATATGTTTTATTTAATCCAAAATGAGACAAATGTGAAATTGTTAATGTCTTAGCTTTTAGCGAATTAGGAACAATAATAAGATATGAGAATGTTGAGCTATTGGGACATTGCTTTTTATACATTAGTACTTTTGTGTTTGGATGAATAAAATAGTTTGAGTATTTTCTTGAAAAACCTTTCTTTAAAATTTCTGTGTAAATTTTTGACAATACAGGATCTTTCATTTGTTCATTTACAAAAGTATCATTAGAGATTTCTAACAGTGGGTCTTTATTATTCGAATCTCCAGAAATTAAGCAATTAGTGTATTGTTGTTTGATTTTATTACAATTTTTAGCATCAAAGTGATTAACAACATTAATATTATCATGTACTATAGGTAGAGGTTGTTTATGAAAAATTAATTCAGGATTAGAGTTCAAATCTTGTTGATTGTGAGTGAAGTCACATCTCGAAAAATTATCTGCTAAAATATTTGATGAACCAGGAATGTGTTCAAAATCAAAATAATATTCTGAAATTTCCATTAACCACTTAGTGGTAAGGTCTGTAGGATTAGTTGTTTTTTTGTATCTCTTTAATGGAGCACTGTCAGATAAAATTGTGAATTTTCTGTTGTACAAATAATATTTAAATGCAATGATTGATTTGTAGATAGCCATTAATTCCAATTTTAGTGCAGGGTAGCGTTTTTCAGATGGCTTCAATGATTTAGAAAAGAAGGCTATTGGAAGTAATTTATTATCGTGTTTTTGCATTAGCACCCCAGAAATTGAAATATTTGAAGCATCGGTATTTAAATAGAAATCTTTATCCCAATCCGGTAGTCTGACCATTGGTGATTCAAAGAAAATTTTCTGAATTTTGTTAAAAATCTGTTGATGTTCAGTAGTCCAATGAAATTTTGATTTTGGTTTAGTCAGATCAATTAAAGGTTGTATTAATTTAGAAAAGTTGGGTACAAGAGATTTATAAAATGTTGCAACACCAATGAATTTTTTTAATTGCCTCTTAGTTGACGGGGTAGGAAAAGAATTGATTTTTATAATATTTGATTGTATTGGAGAAATACAATGATTTTGAATATGGAATCCAAGATAATTTACTCCAGTTTGGTGAAAAGTGCACTTATTAGGTGCAAGGGTTAAGTTATACTTTATCAAAATTTCTAAGATTCTATTTAATTTAGTGCATGTTTCCTCAAAGCTATTCGAGCCAAAAATGAGGTCATCTTGATACGCATGTATTCCTTCTAAATCAATTTCATCAATAATTGTGTCCATTAAAGCTTGATATTGAGAAGCAGCATTTTTTAATCCAAAGCATAGTCTTTTGTATTTAAAACTACCAAACATAGAAGTGAATGTTAATTTATCTTGTAAATCTTCAGGAAGTGCAATCTGGTGGTAAGCTTGTTGAAAATCGAAACATGTGAAGTATTTGTAGGCTGATAAGTCAGCAATAATTGTTTGTATTTTGGGTAAAGGGTATGAAGATTCCTGAATTATTGAGTTAAGCATTCTAAGGTCCATTGCAATTCTATATTTTTGTTTACCTTCTGCGTCAAGTTTTTTTTTAACCAAAAGAATGGGGCAAGCCCATTCTGAACAATTTCTTTCAATAATTCCAGCTTCCACAAGTTGATTTATTTGACTTTTAGCTTCTTGTTGTAATGGTTGTGGTATTGGAAAAGGTAATGTTTTAATTGAGAACTCAGTGATGAATTTTAAATTTGGTATAACTTTGTCTGTATGCCCTAAAGTTTTCATAGATTTAGAAAAGGCTGCAAAATTTGTTAACAAAATTTTCTTTAATTTTTTTTCTTGATCTTCTTGGAGATGTTTGACATCAAAATCCAAAGGAGAGAGTTCCTTTCTTCTTAAATTAATTATTTCATCAGAAGCTTGAATGTAATTCAAAATTTGTGTTGTTGTATCAGGAACAATTTTACTGTTTTTATCAATTTCTGTTTCCTGCGAAATAATTTCATCAATTTCTGTTAAGGTGCCCATTTTTGTACCTTTATTTATGTGTATATTTTCATTAGTTAGATTTTTAACATAAATTTGAAATTGGCCTCTATTACAATTATTATCATTATCTAGCATTTTTGAAGTACTACAATTTATCACTGAATCTAGACGCAATATATTTGCATTACTTTCTGTATTTTCAAACAAATAGTTCCTGTCAAACAAAAAAATTGTATTCACATCTATAAATGTTTCCTCTTCAGGTTCTAAAAATATTTTCTGAGAAGTCCTAACTGTAATTTGTTTACATTTTTGGGGAAGATTTTGATTTTTTTTCTGAGTTTCAGTATTTTTTGAAACTCTACAATTGTTTAAGTTTTCATCCTCTACTAGTGTATTTGTAATGGGAATAATTATATCCTTAAGTTTGATATTGTTTTTATACAAGTCTATTATTATATTGTTTTGTTGAATAAAGTCCCATCCAAGTATGGCCTGAAAAGTTGAATCTTTAGGAATGTCAACAATGAAAAATTTCTGTGAGAAAAATGTGTTATTTATTTTGAAAGAAGTTTGAATACAGGAGGAGAATTGTACGTTTGAATTTACTGTTTTAATCGTTACTGGTGAAGACAAGTGTTTATAAGTTAATTTCTCTTTTAAAGATTTAAAAGTACTCTCAGAAAGCAATGAATTCGAACTCCCTGTATCAATGAATCCTGTGACAGCATTTTTAGCTAAGTTAATTTTAATTAACGGTAATGTAGGTGAAATTTTATTTACATTAAAAATATATTCATTTTGAATTTCTGTAGTTTGTGTAGACTTGTTATCAGCAATACTTATTTTATTTACAGTTTGTGAGGCAATTGAATTTACTTTTCTAATGCTAGATAATTTTGCAATGCCACTCAGATTTGACAAACCAGCTGATGTCTTCGGGTGTAATTGAGATGTAAGTCCATCAGCCACTCCACATCTCGTGTTTAGTTTAAATTTCTGTTATTGTCATTTCTTTTGTAAAATCTTCCTGTTGAAAAGTTCTTATTCTGGGTTTGGCTTCTTTGCCATTTATAACACATCTAGAAGCCACATGCCCTCTACGATTACAAAGCTGGCAAACAACATTATTAAAACCCTCTTTCTGTTGTGATCCCTTAAACTTATGTGTTTTAAAATTTTGTCTATAATCATTGTGTCGACTTCTTCCAACATTGGCATTTTGTGAATCTGATAAGTTACCTACTTCCTCTTCTTTATCTTTTTGTCCAAAAGACAAAGCATTAACCTTTTCGGTTAGTTCAATTAATTTTTCTGATAAATTATTAACGAATATATTGTCATTTTGTTTCAGTAGGATACTTTCATTCATGTTAATCTCTTGTAACTTTTGAGCGCAATTTACAGCCAAATTATAATCTGTGATTCCTTCCTCCATAATTTTTATGCGTATGTTTGATGGTATGGACGAAATGAACCTTGTGAATTTAATATTGTCAAGCGCATTAGTATCTGTAATTTTGTCATAAATAATATTAGCTAAAATATTTAATCTATGTGAGAAACTTTTTATGGATTCCTGAGGGAGCAAATTCAAGTTGTTAAATTCATTCAGAGCTTGAGTAGAGCTCATAGGAGTAAAGAAGGTTTTAAACTCCTCCTTAATAAAATTTAAATCATTTGATTTATACAAATGTGCAGACTGAGTTAAATGTTTTAATGCAGCGCTTGCTAATTTCCCTTTCATTACAGCCACAGCTTCTTCAGATGATAATTTATTTATCCTAGCATAGGTGGACACTTGGTTGAAGAAAAAGTCCAAGATGGTTCTCCATCAAAGCTGACTAATTGGATATTAACGTTTTTGGCTTTTGCCATAATTATTAATTTTGCCCTACTGCCTCAAAATAATATTGTAAATGAAATATATATAATAAATATATTATGTGACACGAAACGAAAATTGTTAATACCATTCTTGTTTTTTTTTTTAAATCTATTTATTCATTAATTACCTTGGCATATAATGTTATACTACTGTATGCCACTTTCACAAACAAGAATACTTAGTTTTATATACCCATATATTATTATCCAAAAAGAAAAATACATGAGCACACATATCATAAAAAATGTGTAAAGAAATAAAAATTTGTGAAATTAAATAACATGAAAATAAGTGTGAAAGTAAAATATAATTATTTAGCAAAATGAATGAATCATATATATAACTAAAATATTAGAATTGTACTAAGCATTTCTGCTGTTATGATTTTTTTTTAAGTCTTTCTTAAACCTTTCATTGATATTTAAACCAATAAAAATAATATTGCATGACAATTTCAGAAAAAAATACTTAGCTTTATTACGCAATAATGTCAATCATAAACTGAATATTTATATCCAAAAAATAATAAATATCCATGAATAAATATCTAAATCAGACTAAGCACTTTTGCTCTATCTATTTTCAATTTCCAATTAATAGCTCTATTACTATTATAAAAATCTATAGATCGAAAATATTACTTAAAAACATCAGCAAAAGTACCCAGCCAAATGTATAAATATTATATAGATAAAAAATATAAAATATCATCCAAAAATTGGAAATTACTTTATAAATATAATCAATTATTTATTAAATATTTTATTATGTCATCAAAATTATGTAACCTTCAAATAAGACAATTTTATATCTTGATTTATTATTATCTTTGACATTAACACCAGATAAACAAACAAAAATTAACTTACTGTTTTTTTTTTTTAATCCGATTTCCTGTTTTATTATTATTTCCTTTAAAAAAAAAAAATAAATAAAATAAATAAATAAATAAATATTTAAAAAAATAATTACTTGTGCACCAACGTTTATACCGTCTTTCAACAGTTCGATTTTATATCGCTATTAACTGTTTTTATCTAATAACAGTTATAAAGAAAACTTATTTGTTACCCGTATGGCTTTTCTCCTGTAAGAGAGCACTTTATAAAAAAAATCTCGAAATTTTCACGAATTTTACACACATATAGCTCTTCTCCTGTATGAGTTCGTCGAAATCTTTCATACTCCACGCACAAAATTTCCTTAATTTCTATTACTATTCATCATCAAGTATCATAAGATGAAATGCGCCATCACTAAAAAAATTTCGAAGCCAATGATTCCAGAAGAGGACGATAATAGTCGATTGTATCTTTTAATTATCGCATTCGAGTGGTCTTGTCACTGCCTGTACATAATCGCTGGTTGACGAGAAGCAGATTCCGTGTGCTGCTTTTCGCAGCACTCAGAGAATGACAGCTCCACATCTTTCGTCTTCGTGACTGAAGGAAGTGTTAGGTTACATTTATTTTCCATTACCAATGCCTCTTGTATTTACCCTCCTTCACTGTATAATAGATCATTCCAATAACGACTGGCGCGCCACCACTTGGACTGTTCGTAGGATTTTTAACTGTACCTTGTTGAATATTTGTTTCTCTATATGTAACTATGTGATGTGAGTGTTCCTCTAATTAAAAGTGTTTCGTTTTAATATGGACTCATCAATATGCATTATAATTTGCGTGCTCTGCTTTCTAAGCCCAATAGGTTATGGGCCCAGAGCAAATTAACTTTTATTTACGATAAATAGACTTTTATCTGTTAGATAGACGACCACGTTTGAAAATGGCGTCTTATGGAACACTACGTATTGAAACGCTAAACAAAGACAATTACGAAACTTGGAAAATACAGATGAAGGCACTCTTGATAAAAAATGAATCCTGGATTTATGTATCTGGCTCTAAACCAAAGCCAGAGCTCGTGGCAAGTGATGCGACATCAAAAGAAGCGTTCGATAAATGGACTGATATGGATGAAAAGGCCAAAGCCGACATAATTTTGTGTATATCGCCTTCTGAACTGAAACAAATAAAAAACTGTGAAACATCCCTGGATATATGGAAAAAATTAGAAGAAATATATCAATCTAAAGGCCCCGCTAGAAAAGCGTCACTGTTAAAATCGCTTATTCAACATAAAATGGCAGATTCCTCTTCTGTGAGCATTCGAGATCATCTTCGAAAGTTTTTTGACATAGTCGATAAACTATCTGAAATGGATATTAGAATAGATGATGACTTGTTAACTGTGATGTTGTTATACAGCCTACCATACAGTTATGAAAATTTCCGGTGCGCAATAGAATCCAGGGATGAGCTACCGAAACCAGAAGTACTACGAATAAAAATAGTAGAAGAAAACGACGCCAGACGCCATGATGACAGACCGAACGATGGAGCGTTCATGACTGGGAATTTCCGAAAGAAACCTGCTCCGTGGAATAAAAATGAAAGGAATCCTAAGATTACTGAACAGTACACTCAGAACGAAAGAGATAATTCAAAAATTACTTGCTGGAAATGTAAACGTATCGGTCACCGTGCCAATCAGTGTGAAAAAGATAAATCATTTAAATATCGACAAAACAGTTTAGGACTACTGGCCAGCACAAATTCAACGAATACGAACATATTATTCAAAGAACAATCCGAGAATCTTTGGTGTGTTGACAGCGGCTGTACTCGACATATGGGGAAAAATGACTCCAATTTTCACGATTTAAAGGATACGGATATAAAATCTGTAAATTTAGCGAATAATGAAACAACTGATGTGTCCGGTGTTGGTAAAATATTAATTAAAACAAAAGTCAACTCAAAACTTCAAAATGTAGAGATCAATGATGCTCTATTGGTTCCAGAATTGAAAACGAACTTATTGTCCATGTCACAAATGTGCGACAAAGGTTTCACTGTAACTTTTAAAAACAAATGTGCTATTATAAATAACAGACAAAAAAATGTGACTCTAATTGCGGACAGAAAAAATGAACTTTATTATCTGCGGGATAATAATGCAAATATAAATAATGCAGCTAATTTTTCTAGTGAATCAATCGATAGTTCTAAAAATATTTTTGCCGATGTGGAAAAATGGCATTGTAGAATGGGTCATCTAAATGTAAAAGATTTGATTGATTCAAATTTAAAAGGTCATATTAGGGGGTTAAATATTAAAAAGGTATCCGACTTCAATTGTGAAGTTTGCGCGTTAAATAAAATGACCCGTGCTCCTTTTCCTAAGCACTCAGATCGTGTTACAAAAATGTTAGAAATAGTTCATTCGGATCTTTGTGGGCCCATTAGGATTCCCTCAATAGGTAAGTCCCTTTATTTTATTACATTTATTGATGATTATTCTCGTTATTGTGCAGTAAAATTCTTAAAAACTAAAGATGAGGCATTGAATGCTTTTAAAGAAATCAAACTTCTTTGAAAAAATGAAAAATCTATAAAAATTAAAAAATTCATGAGTGATAATGGGGGCGAATTTATTGGGACTGAATTTGAAAATTTCTTGAAAGAAAATGGTATTCAGCATAGATTAACAACCCCTTATTGTCCGGAACAATCAGGTGTTTGTGAAAGGAAAAATAGAACTCTCGTCGAAATGGCCCGTTGTCTATTATCACAATCAAAATTACCCTTAAATTTATGAGCAGAAGCTATTAATACTTCTAATTATATAAGAAATAGATGCCCAACAAAAGCTTTAAATAGAAAAACCCCATATGAATTATGGAATAATATAATACCTAACGTTAGTTATTTTAAATCTTTTGGTTGCACTTCTTATTATTTCAATAACCACCCTAAACATAAATTTCCCCCAAGGTCTAAAAAGGGAATATTTGTCGGTTATTCAGAAAATTCTAAAGAATTTCGTATTTATCTTCCTGAATCAAATACAGTAATTATATCCCGTAGCGTAAAATTTTTTGAAGCGAAATCTAATGATGTTTCAAAAGTAGATCAATTGTATCCAGATGTTTTTGAAAGAGAAATACAATTAAGCGAATCGCAACCTGAGTCACACATGCAGTCAGAAAAAATTTCTCATTTCTCCTCCTCAAATAAAAAATGAAAAAGATGAACTGTCACGTGACCTTGTTTCTGCGCCATCGGATTTAGAAGAGAAAAACATATTGTCATTGCGTAATCGCGAAATAATTAGGAAGCCGGAATCAAATGCAAATGCTGTTTATAGTTTTAATTCGGAAATAGAAATAAATAATGCTTTGAATGGTTCGGAGGCTTCTAAGTGGTATAAAGCAATGACTGAGGAAGTAAAAGTAATATTAAAAAATGATACATTCGTAGTAACAGACAGGCCCGATAAACAATGCATTAAAGGTAGATTTGTCCTTACAAATAAATATAATCAAAATGGATCTCTTTTAAAATATAAAGCGAGATTAGTAGCTCGCGGTTTTAGTCAAAAAATAGGTATAGATTTTCGTGAAACGTTTTCTTCGGTAGCACGAATGGGATCTATTAGAATCTTGGCAGGTTATGCTGCTAAATTAGGAATAAAAATACATCAATTTGACATAACGTCAGCATATTTGAATGGAAAATTAGATGAGGAAATTTTTATGGAAGTTCCCGATTACTTTAAAGAAATACTTCAAATAATTATAAATGAAAATTGCGATAGGGACATATCTGATAAAGCAGCCGAGATTCTTAAATGTCTAAATGTAGGGAATAAAGTTCTTTTGTTAAAAAAATCGCTCTATGGGCTCAAGCAGGCCGGGAGATGTTGGAACACTAAGTTAAATAAAATTTGAATGATTTCAGAGCAAAACAAACAAATGCAGATCCATGTTTATATTATATTAAAAGTGATAAAGGGTTGACTCTTATAATGATTTACGTTGATGACATATTGTTTATGTCACAGGACCCTGATATGTTAGAACTTCAAAATTCATCTTAATAAAAAACTAGGTGTTAAATATTCAGGCATAGTTAAATATTGTCAAGGGATAAATTTTCAGTTAGAAAATGGCCTTATAACAATGAGTCAACATAGTTATATTAGAGAGCTGTTAGAGCGTTTTGGCATGACAGAAGCCAAGCCCGTAGCTTGTCCTATGGATACAAGCATTCGATTAAAAAAGGCCGAAAAATGTTGTGAAGACGAATATCCCTACCGTGAATTTGTTGGAAGTTTGATGTATCTTGCAACTTCCACCAGGCCGGACATTGCAAATTCTGTCAGTCAATTAAGTCAATTTCTAACCTGCTTTGATAAAACTCATTGGACTGCCGCTAAACGAGTTTTACGATACTTAAAGAAAACAATAAATTTTGGACTTGTATTTAGAAAAAGTAATGAGCCTTTGTTCGGTCACACTGACGCGAATTGGAGGAATTGCCTCGATGACCGTAGATCATATACAGGTTACTGTTTTATATTTTGCGGGAGTGCAATTACATGGGAAAGCCGTAAACAGTGTACTGTAGATCTCTCATCAACGGAAGCCGAATATATGGCTTTATCCGATGCCACTAAGGAAGGGATATATTTATGTAAATTACTAAATGAGTTATCTGATGGCAAAATTGAAAAAGTGAGTATATTTACAGGATCTATTAAATTAGCTGAAAATCCGATCTTTCATAAGCGCACTAAACATATAGATATTCGGCATCATTTCATAAGGGATGCACAGAAAAATGGAATTATTGATTTAAATTTTGTGTCTACTGAAAATATGGGGGCTGATATTCTTACAAAAGCATTAACATCATCAAAACATTACAACTGTTGTAAAATTATGGGATTGGAAGATGTAACATTGTTATTTGGGTAAACACGTCGACATTGTGGGGGGGTGTTAGGTTACATTTATTTTCCATTACCAATGCCTCTTGTATTTACCCTCCTTCACTGTATAATAGATCATTCCAATAACGACTGGCGCGCCACCACTTGGACTGTTCGTACGGCGCATCTTTTACCTGTACCTTGTTGAATATTTGTTTCTCTATATGTAACTATGTGATGTGAGTGTTCGTCTAATTAAAAGTGTTTCGTTTTAATATGGACTCATCAATATGCATTATAATTTGCGTGCTCTGCTTTCTAAGCCCAATAGGAAGAAACGAACTTCAAGGCCACGAAATGTTGAATGAGCGATGTATCTGACTGAAGTGAACAGCACTGGTGAACCTCGATGATATCAATTACCAAAATTTTTTTATGAATATACGCTCCATGTATCCGGAATATTGGCACTACTTGTAGCAATATACAGGGAAAAGTTCTGTTCATGAGCAGGAGAGCTGAGTCCACTTTTATAATGTTCATTCGCATAAATAAAAAAAATGTTCTTTGAAAGATAATTATAAAAGTTCGAAGATTTGACACAGTGAAACGGGCCCCTCTCTCTCTCCACCGATGCATTCCCTGACACAGGTCTTTGGCACCAGGTTTCTGTAGAGTTGAAATCCGTCTGGTTAAATACATTTATCCTTTTACCATGATTTCTTGTACATAGCGTCACATAACAAATAAAAAGAATTAAAGTCTTGAAATTTCAAATATTGCCTTTATTAATATTTTGTTAAAAAAAGTCACATGATAAGAAGTACCAGGTTCATACTTAAAAATATTATTTCAGGAATACAATCCCAAAAATTCTCGGGGAGCAAGGGAGAGAGAGAGAGGGCAAAAAAAGTTACGTCTTATCTATCTGAGAAAAAGAGCAAAACTGTGGGTCAGCATTTTTTGATGACACGGAGAGATCAGCCCATAAGGGAAGCCATCTGTTTCCGTTATCATTAATTTTGCCAAATTGCATGCCAATTTCAATTCTTGGTTTTGAAGAATAAACTAATGTTAATCTTTTGAATTATCAACGACGGTTTATGAAATGTATTAACCCTGTAGTTCGTTGTATTATGCCAAGCGTCAGTTTGACTAGAGGATGACCGTTATGAACTGAAATCATTAATAGAGTTCTAACAACCACGTGACTTTCTTCTTAACAACCGTACTTTGCTGAAGGACAACGCTAATTTTTCCATGCCTTTGGAAGCGTAATAGTCGAATTTTTTTATGCTTTTGCAAATACATTTACAACACTGTGTTACAATAAATTTATAACACTATTCCGCATTGATAAAATAGGTCAGTCAGGTCAACTGTCCCTCAGCAAACATGCTCGTGACGTCATCTGTTAGAACTCTATACTGCGTAATTGCAAATAAATTATTACATACGGTGTTGAGATACATTAATTCTGACAATGAGTTTTCTTGTTTAGGAATATTTGAGAACATTTTTTTTTTTTTATAATTATGTTTAATGTCAGAATTTCGTTAGATATCATTATTATTTTTTTTCCTTTTTATCCTATAAAATAAAGTACATTTCTATATAAAATATAAACATTCTATTTACGATATAGATATAAAACATATAAAATTTATATCTCTGAATGATGCCTGTTATCGTTTAATGTTAATAAATAGTATAGGTCGTATGTATAATTAAAATTGTGTAATTTTTTATGACATTTAAAAACAATTCTTTCTTCAAATGCCTGAGAACAAATTATGTGAATATAATATCTCACTTGAAATTTAATTATTTTTTATTGCAATAATGCATTAATTTATCATTAGATTTTGTTTTATTTAAAAATGCAATTAAAATTTAACCATATATATGTGAACACCTTCACACGCCCTTCCTAATAATTTTACAAATTCGAAAATATCCGCAATCGATTTGTAGGTATCGAAAACCTCTATATACCAATTTTGAACGATTTAACTCTATTTTTATTTTTTGCCCCCTCTCCCCTCCCCCTTCCTGCCCCTCCTAATAACTTTACACAATCGAAAATATCCTCATTCGACTTGCAGGCCTCTAAAAACTATCTATATCAATTTTGAACGCCCTAACTGTATTTCTATTTGTTTTTGCCCCATAGCCCCCCCCCCTGCTGCCCCACCTGGGGGCTGAATTTCTAAAATTCCAGAAATAGGTTTTTAGATATTTGCATTAGCTATATTTTAGAGCAAAAATTTCACGTATATCTGTTTTTTTGTTTGAGATATATAGGATTATGCGAAATCACGTTTTACGCATGTGAAATCACATTTTGCCCCCTCCGCCCCCCTTGGGGACCGAATTTCTAAAATTTCAGAAATCGATTTTTAGACATTTGTATTAGCTATATTTTAAAGCAAAAATTTTACGGATATCTGTTTTTTGTTTCAGATATGAAGGATTTTGTGAAATCACGTTTTCCCCCCTTCCCCCCTTTGGGGGCGAATTTTGTAAAATCGCTTCTTAGTGGATGCCTGCGTCATAGAACGAACATTGTCACAAAATTTCATGCTTCTAGGTCCAGGGGTTTGGTCTGGGCGATGATGAATCACCCCCTCACTCACTCAGTCAGGAAGTACTCTTTTATATATATAGATAATGAAGTGGTTTTTAAAAAGAAGGGATGACATTTTATGCAATTACTACAGTGGTATGGTTTCTTTTACAAGTTATTTTCATAAATATTTCTAATTAGAGTTTGTAAAATATTGATGTTAAATTTCCTACAAAGAAAATTTTTTGATGAAAATTTATACACATATTGTTTTTCTGATTTTTATGCATTAAAAAAAAAGTTTCCGCATTTCTAACACAAACAAGTGGGGGAATTTTTCGAATTACTTATATATTTCCCTAAAACAGATTAAATTTAAGAATTCTTCTTCTTATTATTATTATTATTATTTGTAATTGAAAAAAAAAATAAAATAAAATAAAATAAAAGAAGAAGAAGAAGAAGAAGAGAAACAATTTAAAAATTGTCAGGTAACAAACTAATTTCTTAAATACTTCATTTGAGTTTAACGAAATATAAATTTAGTTGGGTTTGTTTGCTAAAACCTTAAGTCCAATTCCCTAATTGTTTCATAGTACATTCATAAACGATGAATAAATTATGAATAAAAAAAATTAAATGTTATTGATTCTCATTGAGAATGGAAAGGATATCTCAACAACATAACAAAATAATATTAATGAATAATGACAGAAACTTAGTGTTAGCACCACATTAATTATAATTAATTATTTTCTTCGTTTTCGGAATAAACATCGAAGATGCTCGAATTAGCGGGAAAGGGAAACGAATAGGAAATCTATGCAGGAATTAAAGTTGATGAATTAATTTAAAGATGGGAGGCGAAATAATTAACAAAAGTTATAAAAATATTCATAATTTCAAAATTCCCAGTTTTGGGGAAATTTCAAAATTCCCAATTTTGTCTTAAATTCCCAGGGGAAAAAACGGTTTTTTTCCGGGAAAAAACCAGGTGTTTTGAAAGCCTTGAATCTCTAGTGTTAACGTGGTACATCAACTACAGTTAGCGCCACTCTGCGGCCAGTTCAGCGTGAGGTCCACTGTTGAAGGAGGAATCCCGTAGAGGAAGTTCCTCGTTTCTATAGCTTCATGTAAAAAATTCAGTTAGCTGACTTCTGACGGGATGCCCTAACGCGATTTCGGATTGGTCAGAGCCTCGCGCTCTGATTGGCCGGGTCGCCTAGGACATAATTCCGTCGTTTTTAGCTCTAAATTTTTTCAGAGAGGATTGAGAATAACTTGCTGTTTTCGGATTGGTCCACGGATCCACCTCAGAACTAGTTTCTGGATGGAAACCGAGATTTGATCTGAAACACTGCATTTTATTTCTTTTTAATCCTCCTCTGAATTTTCCTTTACATTATTGTGTTAGGATTTTTAAGGGGGAAAAAATGTATGCCCCCCTTTTTTTTTATTAATTGCGGAACTCCGAGTGATTTCCTGTGCCCCTTGGGGAACATTGCTCAGCTCTTAATTCCTTTTCGCTAAGGCTCCTATATGTACGAGCTGGCGCATCAGGCATTTTGTTGCTTTAGGGTTGCCACATGTACCCAGCGCGTTTCTCTGATAAACAAACCACAAACATTTTTTTTATCGTCTTACGTTTCTTTAGAGTAACTTATTTTATCATATTTCATAATTTTAGCTAAGTTAACTATGATATGGAAGTTTGTTTAGCGATTAACTGCTATAATCATTTAAGAAATGAATATAAAGTGTTCATAGACCTTCTATTACTGTGTATTTGTGTTTTGGCGACATTTTGTAAAAGAAACAGAAACCGCCCTAACAACACATCGTACATCCATAGGATATCCTCAGAATAAAATGACATCCTGAGAATGTACTGTGAAAAAAATGTGTTTTTAGGAATATTATTGTTTCTTATTGCTTTTATTTCGACCGGATTACCTTCAGATCAAGATTTCTTAAAATCATTAGGGAAGCGATAAGGACACCAAGCGGGAATGCTGTCCTCTTCGGAGACAAAAAAATGGCGGTGATGCGCCGGCCTATTATTTTATTAGGGGCTCTACTTTTCGCCGTCCAGACTGCCTTCGTCAACGCATGCAGCAGTTTTCTGCTGCACTTATACAGTCGGCTGCAAAATTATTCGAGCACTAGCCAATAATTCCTGTATTTAAAAAGTGCACTTAAGACTGTTTTGCTAAGTAAATCCTTGTCAAATCATGTTCTTAGACTGATTAAGAATATGACTCGACAAGGATTTATTTAACAAAGCTGTATTAAGTGTACTTTTTTTTGGCAAGGATTATTGCTAGTGCTCGAATAATTTTGCAGCCGACTGTATTTTTCAAGGAGATTTTAACTTATTTTATTTTTATTTTATTTTATTTATTTATTTATTTATTTATTTTTTTTTTTTTATCTCCTGCTGCTTCACTCAGACAAATTTCTCTGCTAACGTGGGGGAATTTCTGAGACCAAAATTCTAAATTTCTTTTTAATTAAAAAGGCTTCAGCTTTTCAATATTTTCTTTTCTGAAAATTCATTTTTATGTTTTCGGCACTTTCGATGGATGTAAGCAACGGTTGCGACCAATTGCAGGTACTCTGAAGCAACTACGTTGGCTTTGACGTTCATGTAAAAAAGGTACTCTTAATGCAGTTTCATTAAATAAATCCTCGTCGAATCCTGTTCTTAGTCAGTCTAAGAACACGATTCGACAAAGATTTATTTAACAAAACAGTGTTAAGTGTTGTTTTTTACATAGGAATTTTCGCTAGTGCTCGGATACTTTTGCTGCCGACTGTAGTTATACATGCATTTGGATCGCTTGAAAACGACTTTGCAACCGTAAGTGTTTCATTTGTATGTGCCCCATACCAAAGCACGTGCTGAATCATTTGTTAATGATAATTGCAGTGACGTCACGTGCGCCTGAGATTAGAGATCTGCCCCCACATTCAGATGTCCGCTGTTAAGGATCCTTAACTAAAGATCTTTAACACAAAGTTAAAGATTTTTCCTTAAAAAGCAATTCAGACCGGCCAAGAATAAGGATCCTTAACGCCTACGTCACGATTTCGGACTATTTCGGCTTTCTTTACTTCCGATTTTATCTTTGGTAATCTTCGGGATTTAATATCGATTATATGACTGATAAGCCAATCAGAATACGGAATCGTATAAAAATATCGAATAATACGAACAAATCTCAAATTTGAATAATAGTTTGTTGTTATTTTGTACTCACCGTAATTATAGACGAAAATTGTAGAAAACGAAAAGTTTTCATCTTACTTCTACTATAGTTACATTTATCTATAACATACAATTAACTTTTTTATTCAGATACCCTTGATTTAAAATAAAACCTTATATTTTAATAAATAATTATAAAATAATAATAATAATCTAGTGTGTTGTTAAAATTGAAAGGTTGAAGTTTTAATAAGTATTCAGAAATGATTTCATTTAAATTTTCCTTATTTAAAAAATAGCTTTATATTTTATAAATGGAAGAAGGAATACATGAATTTCATAATAAATGCAGTGAACAAATACTTTAACTGAATAATGCTGGATATTTACTTTGTTCAGATGTCTTTTATGTGTTTTAATTTACTAATTCGCCTATTAAACTTATTTTTGCCGAAATTCAAACTTGTAATGATTTTCATTTATTTGCTTATTATCTTATTTATTTTTAAGTAAAATTACAGTCTTAGCGTTGGTTTACAATTTTTTTGCAATGAAAACAAAAAATATTGCACCTTAATGTAAAGTTTTGCAGAAAGAAAAAAAAAAAGTTATAAATTTTTCCAAGCTTAGTTATTAAATTAACAAAGTATGATAGTGTCGAAATGTCCACCTTCTAAAATTTAACTTTTAGGTAATTGATTAATAAGTATAAAATTTAAATATAGCATTGTCTTCAACCATCTACAATATTACTCATGTTATATTTCACATAGCTGTTTGCATGGGCAAATGAAAAAGCTGAATTTGCAACTTAAGTTAAAATTTTATCTTTTTTAATGATTCAAATAGGGCAGGTTATATGAACAAATTTCTGCATGGTAGGAATAAATATTATGTATACATAAATTCTATGTTCGCATGAGAAAAAAAAAACTGAATACTATCACCTTGCTATACATAATTTCAAAATGTATAAAATTTCCTATCGGAGCAATCACTATTACATACGTATCAGTAGCGTCTCATGAATGACATTTTGGATATGCTTCACTCGGGTAGTTAGAAACAGTACATTAAAATGGGTATTTAATCATTTTTTTTTGCTTATTTTGAGAAACAATGTAGATATGACAACATTTCAGCGATTTTAAATTAAATTGAAAATCTACCATTTGACAGAGGTTAATTGTTTTAGGTGGCTTTTATTTTTGCTTCTGTTTCTTTTTTTAAACCATCATCATAGTATCTGTAAATAAGATTAATTCTAGATTTTAGTGTTTTAAATGTTTTTTTAAGGTTTAAAACTTAATTTTTTCAGTGTATTTTATATGTTTTTTAATAAGGAAAAAAAAAAGGGGGGGGGGAAGGGAGACATGATAGTCATTGCTAGAGTATAGATTTTTCATGCATTTTCTGCACTTCATATTATATGTTTTTTTTTTAATCATGAACCATGATTTAGGTGCATTCAGTGATTATTATTATGTATTTATCTATACATTGGGATACTGACTGCGGCTGTACAAATTTCTGTGCATTTACTGATTCATGCGCCGTAAATTAGGGGTACACAGTGATTTTTTTTTCTTTTAGTTTTAATGCTCGCAAAACGAGCATACTGACTGTGAATGTAAAAATTTCCGTGCATTTACTGATTCATGCACCGCAAACTAGGGGTATCCAGTGATTTTTTTTTAGGTTCGTTTTAATGGTTACAAGGCGAGCATACGTTGAGATACTGACCACGGCTGTACAAATTTTCATGCATGTACTGATTCATGCACTGTGAATTAGGGGTATCCAGTGATGTTTTCTGTGGTTTTAATGCTCACGAAGCGAGCATACAGCAATGAGCATGCTGACCGCAGTTCAGATTTTTGTACATGACAAATTAACGGTATCATTTTTTTTTTTAAGTTTTAATGCTCATACTTGTTAATACCGACATCTGCAATCTACAGTAGGAAAAAAAAAGATCTAAATTTAAATATTTTACTTTTAATAATATATATTTTAGTTCTTACTTTTATTAAGCAGCAGTGTGTATTGATTTGATTCCGGGCCCAGCAATTTGATCAGTTTAAGCGGCTGATTTCATTAACCAGTGATTTTATAAAGTGGCGGCTAGTGTATTTTATTAGTTATATTTTTGTACTAGCCGCCTTCAATAACCAGCTGGTTCGCGACCTTTGAAATATCCCACCATATGAAACTCTTGCTCGGTGGCGCTTTTTTCCTGTTTCAGGACCTACAACACCTTATTGACATATAATGGAAATACCTTTATTGAAAATTTTAACTGTAGTAAATACCCACTTGGTAGTGCCTTCGGCACCCTCTTCTTGTACCACTATCAAACAGCTTGTTCACTCACCATGTTATGATCTTTTGAAATTCTAACCGTAGCAAAGTCCCGCTCGGTGGCACCTTATCACTGTTTTAGAACTACAAGAGATTGCTCGCTCACAGTGCAAATACCTTTGAAAATTTTAACTGTAGCAAATTTTCACTCTGTGACGACTACTGTGCCCCTTTACATCTCATGATTTGAAACAGCTTGTTCGCACACCATGTAAAGGAACATTGAAAATTCTGATCGAGGCAAACCTCAACACAGTGGGGTCTACGTTCTCCAAAATATCAAAAATATTTTATGATACAGGTTCAGATGAAATATCTATTTCCTTTATTTAAAATATTATAACGATGAGAAGCACAATATTCAAACATTTAATAAGTAAAACCTTACATTACTCCTCGAATACGCTTTAGTACTTGCGGGAGGACCCCCCCTCCCTTCATCAGAGGCAGCGTCATAGCGGCTTGCTTGTTTCTTTGTGATGATCTGTTCCTGTGCGGTTCTTCACACTTTACACCAGTTACGGTTGATATCTTGCACCGGGTCGTTGCCATTACATGAAAAAGGATTAAAAAATATTTCTACCGTTTTGCGACTAGTGGCGTAAGTCGTGTTATTGTAATCGGCGAGTTTGTGAACTTTGCTAAATTCTATATTGATTTTCTACAGTTTTCCGATTAGTAGAGTAAGTTGCGTTATTGTAATTGGCGCGTTTGCGAACTTCGCTAAATTCGATACTGATTGAGAATATAGAATCAATATAGAATTTAGCGAAGTTGGCAAACTCGCCAATTACAATAACACAACTTACGCCGCTAATCGTGAAACTGTAGAAATATTTAATTCTTTTTCATGTAATGGCAACGACCTGGCTCAGGATATCAACCGTAACTGGTGTAGAGTGTGGAGAACCGCACAGGAACAGATCATCGCAAAGAAACCAGCAAGCCGCCACGACGCTGCCTCTGATGAAAGGGGTGGGGGGCATTGTGTTTTCTTTTTTAAAAAATTTGAAGATAAAATGGAGTTTTTGTTTAATATCTTTTGTACTAATTATTCTATTAAACTAAAAATTATGGCATCAGATTGATTTTGTTCCGGTTAATAAGTGGACCAACTTTTCTAGAGGCCGGTGGTGGTAGGAACGGTATACTTTGTAACTGAATGACTAAAGAATTTTATCATTTACCTTTTTCGTTAATTGACGAGGAAAGTGGGAAAAAAATTCTGAGCTGACAAGGCCGAGAAATTTTTTTATCCAGACCTGGCCAAGTATATAAATAAAAATTTAGCCCGAGCCCAGCCTGGCTTGAGGATGTGAAAAAATATTAAACTCGAGACCAATTGAGGATTTCAGCCCGGGCAGACCTCTAGTATAGTTACCTTGTTATGTATGAACATAATATTAAACTGAACAAGAATTCGAAAGTAACAACTTATTATGCACTTACATATGTTTCATATACATGAAAGCAATATAAAAAGAGAAACATCACTGGATACCCATATTTCACTGTGCATAAAGCTCAAAATACATGAAATTATATACTGCAGTAATCACCGTTGCATACATATGATTTGCAGACAAGAAGCCCATGACTTGCTGAGAGGTTATGCTCTTGAATTGGTACACAAGAAATGCCACGTTTAATTTCAGGGTTTGATCGTCAACTTAGCTGTTTAGAATTTTCCATGCTTTTCCCCAAAACTCGCATTGTTACAAGCTATGTCCTTTTATAAAGACTTCCACTGAAAACCTCCACCCAACACCCACGCATATGTCTCTCGAGTAGTGAATCGGGCTTAGAAAACCATTACTTTGGATATATGAAAACAAAATAGAACATCACTGGATCGATATCCCTACATTACTAAGCACAAATTTCATATAGTATCAATTACTAAAATGCCTATACTATGTATGCTGTACCTACATGAAAACGAAGCAAAAAGAAAAACAACTGGCTCCCCTATCTCACTCACTGATAACCCCCTACCTTGCATGTTTCTCAAAATTCACAAAAATCCATATCACAGCAATAAGTATTACGTACGTATGTATGGCTGAATATCACATAAATGTGCATTTTAGTGTTTCAGGTCTTTATTATTAATTTTAAGCAAATAAATTGTAAAATTTTATTATTATTCTTTAGAAGTACCTTTTTAAAAAAGCATCCAATCATAAAATGTGAGTTTATAGCAATTTCAGTATTTTTTAGAAAATTTTAAACCTTAAAATCGTCATTTTCGTGACTGTCTCCAAGACCAAATGTTTACATACAAATTATGTTTTTTACTAAGAAAAAAAAAATTATAATTATAATAATTGTTAATTCTTGTAAAAAAAAACTATTTGTTTTCAAAGGAAATTTTTTTTTCTTTTTAATTACGTTAATTTTCATGGATGAGTAATTAAAATGCTTGTATGCAAGTCTTGACGTCATTTTCGTGACACGAGAAAATAACTTCATATATCATCAAGGGATGGTGCCACCATTCACTTTTTTTAAAGTTTAAAATCAGAAATCAACATTGACGATATTTGGAGAAAATAAATCTCAAGAAAATTAAAAACAGGTAAGAGTTAACATTATTTTTATTGTTTACATGCTGTGCGTATTTTTATTGCTTATCATTTTCGAGATGCATAAAAAAATAAAAAAATATTATTATAAAATTTAGAACAAAGTTTTATTTTAATATAGAATGACGACCAGAGGAAGGAAATGTGACGATATCGGCTTAGTGAAAGCATGTTTTTCTGTACAGAACGAATTATTGACGATCTGTCATTTTCGTGACGGTCATTTTTGTGACGTCACGAAAATGACATTTGTTGCAGATTTACTATTTTGTAAGCCCTGGATTTAAATAATTTTTTATTTTGAGTTAAAAGATTTGTTGGTGTAGGATAAGCTTTATATTTAAATATTTAAAATACTTTCCGGTATCCAGGTAAATATAAAAAAATTACATACGACATTAATATTAAGATACAATTAAAAAAGCAAACTTTTAATTTTTTTTTTTGCCCCCTTTAAGGTGTCATTGAGAATGTTACTCAAAATATTTTACTTGTGTCATTTATGGCAAGATGCAGAAAAAATAAGTTTGCATGGCCTGAGAAAGAGGATGTCCATGAAATTCAAGTGCCACATATTCTGTGCAAAATTAGGAATTCTCCTGAACCTGCTTCAAATAGATATTTTAAACTTCAGGATGAAGATTTTAATAATGTTCAAAATGCTTTTTCTGAATTTAATTCAGTTAATCATTAAACTTGTAACTACAAGGATTTTAATACAATAAAATTACTTGATATTCTCATTATTGCTCTTTCTTTTCCCTTCACAATCTTTTCTCTATTGTTCTAATATGTTCCATTTTTAATATTATAGGGTCCTATTTCATTGACAAACAATGTTATTTCAGTAAAAAATAGTCATTTTGACAAATATTGTCATTTCAGTGACAAACAGTATTTTCAGTGACAAATATTGTCATTTCAGTGACAAACCAGTCATTTCAGTGACATCATTTTTTGACATCTTTAAATGCTATAATTAAAAATTTAATGCAAGTAAACTAATTATTTCCAGTTTATAGTCAAGAGGTATGCAGTCTATGATATTTCCCATTGATATAATTTATGTTTATAAAAAATTAAATTTAAATTTATTTATTTATTTTTTTAAATTTAAAAATTTTGGGTTTTTTTATTTTATTTTATTTTTTAAAATGGGAAGAACTTTTTAGAAAAGCCTAAGTCTTGTATTTTTTAATGAATCTGAGCCCCCCCAAAAAAATTTTAAATAGTAATTTTGATTTTATAAGATAATTAAAATTATAAATTTTTATTGAAAATTTTCAATAAAATTTAAAAAAATTATGATCGATCTCTGTCAAACTCAGAATTTATTTAAGATGTACTTACGGACTTATTTTAAAAAATTCAAATTAAAATACAAAGTGTGAAAAAAAAGTTTAAAAAAATCCAAAATGCACACTTATGTGATATTCAGCCGTATGCTCATTGTACAGTAAAACCAAAAACCACTATATGTCTTTGTGCAGGAAGTTCAAAATGAGTGAAATTACATACCATAGCAATACTGTGAAGTTTCCATCAGATATTTTTGTCAAATGGATTTTTTTTTTTTTAAATGTGATTTTATAAACATTTTATTTTAATTAAAAGAGAATTTATCTGATAAAATATCAAATTAAAAAATATGTTAAAATACTCACTTTTAACCTTTTATGAAAAATAGTTTTAGAAATAATAATAATAATGTACATACATAGTGCATATATATATATATATATATTTCTTTATTAAAGGTTTTACTGAATATTTTAAAAATTTTATCTTTTATTTAGTATTTTTGTTTGGATGTAGCATTAGGTTTGTACTGAGAAGAAATTCTTCACAATCGACAACAAAACAAAATCATGAATAAATATATTTTTTTTTCCTTTGACAATTATATTCTTATGTAATTGCAATACATGACACACCTGTTAAATATATATAGTATATATTCACACATGAATTTTAAATTGAAATAACTAATACACAGAGTAAGTTATATTTTAAATATGCAAAGCAAAAATAAAAAGAATAATTCAAAACATGTGAGCCAACTTTTATAATTACATAATTTTATAAAAATGCAGAATACATACCTTTATTTACTTTCATCAACATCGAATTCTAAACATTCTTCTTTTAAATGGCAGCAAGTAGTCATCTTGGATGGCATGGTAGTAAAACATTACATACCATCCAAATTATACTAGCTAGCATGATTGTCCAAGTTGAATAACGCTTCCTCCACGTATGAAAGTTATTCAGATATTCACACATATAGTAATTACAAAATTTAAAATAGAAAGTATACTAAGTAGTATAGAGACTTTAAGTATGCAAACAGATCTATGAATACTAAAAATAAAAAGCACAACTCAGAATATGTGAGCAAACTTATATAATTAATTACATATTTTTAAAATGCCGAATGGAATACATACCTTAATTAGCTTTTGATTACCACCTCTGTTTTAAGGCCTGCACATTCTTCATTTTACAGCCAGCAAGTAGTCATCTTGCAAGGCATAAAGTAATAAAATTTAATACCTTACAAAATTCTACCAGCTAGCGTGGCATTGGCTCAGGGTTATAGCATCTTCTATTCTAATAATCAGTTTCTTTTCCATACCGACATATGTGATTTAATGAATATTATTTGAAAAAATTCTGTTTATTTCTTCTGGGAATGTCTTAAATAAGTGTTAGTATAAACTTTTATTATTAATTATACAAATTAAATTATGCTCAATGATTTTTACAGTCATGAAATTCATAGTATAATAAAAATATTTATCATAGATAACTATATAAAAATATATTCACGTATATCTTACAAACTTATAATAAATCTTATTAAAAAGTGATTTTCATAAAATATATCAAATTTTCGTATCTGTAATTTAATAACCCTCACTTCATTTATTTTGGAATTGGAAACATATTAAACAGATGAAAATTGCATTTATTTACATTCTTGTTCAATATGAACATAACAAAATTTTGAATATTTGTATATATATATATATATAAATTCAAAATTTTTAAGTGAAAATCTACATAGTGTGGGAAAGTATACTTCTTTTGACAAATATAAACTTACTACCATTATCATGATAATGAAAATTTGAAATGTTTTCAGGTCTTTTTATCTTTTCTTAAAAAAAAAAAAAAAAAAAAAAAACTGTTCAAGTGGTTATTCACTGCAGAAATAACACTCAATAAAATCAGTCACACATTAAATTTATACATTGCAAACGATGGAAGATTAAACGTAAACAATAATAATAATATTGTATCATAAGATCTTAACTGAAGCAATACCTTATAATAATGAGCAAATTATGAAATTGACTATTTAAAAGACCATGCTATTTAATAAGAAGTAAACAGTAGCTACAGTCAAATGGATATTTTCTATACTTCATACTTTCATGAAACCGACTAAACGTAAACAATAATAATCGTATTGCAACATAGGATCTTAACTGAAGCAATATCTTATAATAATGAGCATGTTATTATGAAATTGACTATTTAAATAACCATGCGGTTTCATCCTATTATACGTTACCGGTAGCCCATCGAAAGAAATGAAAAATGAAATTGTTTTTGAATGGAATGACAACTATTTAAGCTACAGACGAACCTTATAACTATAGATAAGCCTTGTTCGCGATCGCAGTGCATACGAAAAAATCAAAATTATTTTATTAAGGCAGTACACATGCATTTATGTTATCTCATACAGAAGGACAGTATAAGTAAGGACTTGAAAAAAATACTTTATTACTTACTTTATTCGAAAAAAAAAAAAGCAATGATAAAAATAATACAAAACCACCACACACAGAAAAACAAGATGGCTGCCGATCTTTAAGTTTAACCCGGTGGAAGGCGCGCGCTAACCCTCGAGCCTCGAACTGTTGGAATTCAGTTGGAGCTGCCTGATGCCATAAGTGTGCTAATTCGCCAAAAATAGCAAACTCTCATTTTGTTCCTTCTGCTCAGTTTGTGTCAGCGTTTTCTCATCATTGACACCATCATTACATTATTGTTAGCAATACATGGAGCAAACAGATTTAGCGAAAGCCTCATATTTGTGCAAACAATAATGAAAGTGTAATTTGAAATGAAGATCTGCTATATGAAATTTGTATACGAAGGTTTACATAGCTCGAATAGTTTTGCTTTTTAAAGTAAGATATTAAATGGAATATTAAACGGTTTGTTGGTTGGGTTTTACGTCACATTAGTGTTGCGCTTTGGGCAATTGGCAAATAGTCTGGGACTCACCCATAAGGATGGTCCTGGAGAAGTAAATGGAATTGGTGCTTTGAGAAAAATGCTATGAATAGAATTACAAGTCTTAATAAAGTTTCAAGTTGTATCGGAGTTATGGCTTTTGATAAATTTTTAATATTGTAGGTGCATTGGAAAATATTTTTGATGAAGTTCTGTTATGATTATCATTCAAAATGATTCTCTGATTTAATCTATCTTCACCATGAAGGCTCCATTCCCCTCCATGAAGGACCAAAATTTTGATGATATGTCTTCCAGTGGCGGCTCATATTGGGGATAGTTCATCGAAACGTCTAGAAAAAGTACAAAGAATGGAACTTTTATTCACTTAATTGGCTGATTCGCTTATTTCGACAATCTGAGTAAATATGTTAACACTTCAAGAGCCAATTAAAAGAAAACGTTTTCGTTGTTAACATACTGTTTTCAGTCATTAGCCTGCAGCCCTCCCAAAACGTCACTCACGAGCCGCCACTGATGTCTTCTGACCACGTTTCGGGGCGTATCCTAGACAGTTGCCATTTGTCAATAGTGTAGCACTAGTGCTACCTAAAACCTATATAATCTCAACCATAATATCGGTAAATATAAGATGTCACCAAAGCAAGGGAGCCATCTACTCCGTACAGGATCAAAATTATGATGGTATATCTTTGGACATCCTTAGGAGTGAGTCCTTGTACGTCGCCAATTGTCAGTGCAGCACTAGTGCGACGTTGAACCCAGCCTGCCTACCCACCCTGTAAATATACAAAAAATATACACCCTTAAGTGGTGTGTCCTAGACTGTAGCCAATTGTCTTAGCGTAGCACTAGTGTGACATAAAACGCACGTCCGCTCTCTCTCTTACTCACAAAATAATATAAATAAAATTTTTAGTTATATTCTAAAGAAATATTAACTGTTCTCACAAATATTTCTAGCAATAACTTACTCAATTATGCTGGAAAAAAGATTACATAGTTTTATTGACTATTAAGGGAACGCTTGCAATACAAACGGAACGCTTGCAATTTCGATGACGTAAATTTTGCAATTTTTTTGCAAATACAGTCGGCAGTAAAAGTATCCGAGCACTAGCGAAAATTCCTATGTAAAAAAATTACACTTAATTCAGTTTTGTTAAATAAATCCTTGTCGAATCCTGTTCTTAGTCAGTCTAATTACACGATTCGACAAGGATTTATTTAACAAAACAGTGTTAAGTGTGCTTTTTTTCACATAGGAATTTTTGCTAGTGCTCGGATACTTTTGCTGCCGACTGCAGTCATAGATTTGGAACGCTTGCAAACGGCTTTGCAACTGGAAGTGTTTCGTTTGTATGTACCCCTAAAAAGTTTTAGCAGTTGTGGTGACTCAATCATCCCATGCGAGTGCTACCGGTCTAATTAATTTAATGATATTTTAATGAATACAAATTAAGGGAGCCGCGCTGAGCGGCTACGCAATGGGCAATTGGAGACGCTCTATAGTTAGTTGATTGATTTTTAACGTCACACTAGTACTGCGCTATGGGTAATTGGATGTACCCCTAAAGATGGTCCGGAGACATGCCATCACAATTTTGATCCTCCACGGAAGGTATGACCTCTTAAGGTAATATATTATAACTAAATTTAAATATTCAGTATTTTTTTTTTCGTTATTTGAAGACGTTCAGTATATACTTATAGAGATTAGTGTATAATCGATTTTAAACATTTTCCCCCAAAAGTTATTTTTTAAAAAATGGCGTTTAGAGGAGTTTTTTTTTTTTTTTTCCCCATCAAGAATGAGGTTTAGTGAGTTTAACGTCTAACTAGAACTGCGCAGTGGGATATTAGCGATAGTTTGTGATTAACTTTAAGGGATGGGTGTGTTATATTATTTACATATAATATTATGTGTATTTAATTTTATATATAATGTTTAAATTATATATATATATCTAATCAAAACATGTATGAGTATATATAATAAATTGTTTCCATACGTATTTTAAACCCTAGGCTTAAAATCAATATTGTCTCTAATAGCTCACTATGCAGTTCTAGAGCGACACTAATAATCCCTTTCTAGTCTAATCCACATGTATTCAGCGTTCTGTTTGACGTAACTCGCACTCTTTTACGTATCCTGTGGAGGGTTGCAATTTTCGGCACGATAAGAAAAGCGCCATGTTGGCGATTTTTCGAAACCGGCTACCTATTCCAATGAATTGTCTTTGTTGGGGTAACTGAGCCACCCCAGCGAGTGCTACCGGGTTAAGGAGAGGTGCAGAGCTATCCTTAAGAATTTAAGGATCCTTAAAGTTAAAGATCTTTAAACGAACATCTGAATTTCTATTTTGAGGAAAGTCGAAAATAAACGGTTACATCCAGACTGCAACGCTCGCTCGCTCGCAAGCGAGTGATCACAAATCCGAAATTTGTGATCGCCAAGAATGTTTCATTCCAAACGCAACAATTTCAGTCGCTCACAAATGACGACGGCTGATCGCAAGTTTGTGATTTCCGGTTTCCAATACATCGATTATTTTAAACGATAAACCGTAATGATTGGCTAGAGAGAAACATGTGACCTAGCATATGCTTGCGTTTTTGTTTATATTTATTTATTAACGTATCCGTAATTGAAAATAGAGAAATGTTTAAATGTAATTGTTTTCCTGGAAATGTCTCTCCCTGTGTATTATGAGAGGGAGATAAAATAAAAGGATATTCACACTTATATATGAAGTTTAATGCAGTTTATGTTTAAAGAAAAATTAGTTGAACTTTTTTTTGTTATAGGTTGTTTACATGCAGCTTTTTAAAACTTAGTTTAGAAATATTAATGTATTTGTATCTTTTATATTTTTAGCTTCAGAAACGTTATGTATACGCATCAACTAATCTAACATTTAATCCATATTTTAGGCATTTATTTAAAAAATTCTAAAGTTATATTTGCATAGTACATGAAAACTAGCATTTATTTTATTTGTTTAGTAGGTAATTTTCAACAATTAGAAGCTTATAAAGCTTTTGTAAATTGATATAATTTTGGATATACTGTCAAGCTCTTTCATATTATTTAATGACTAGGGACAAATGATACATTGCTTAATTATTTAAAAAAAAATTAAGGTTTATTATTATCAGTACTTTTCTATTTTGCTGGTGCAAATCTCACCATACGAAAATGTTAATAATGCTGCAAATCTTGCCAAGCAAATTTTATTGATGACAACACACAGTTTACGTATAAAAAATTTTTAATAAATGTTAGTTCTAAGAATTTTTTTGCACAAGAAGTAATTTTAGGCTAAATGTGTTTTGCTTGAAATAAACTGACAGATTCTTCCTCTGTTCAGGCAAATCCCAAATTTTTATTGATTTTGGTTTCTCATCCATTTTTGATGTATTAGGAAAAAGATGTGACTAATAAGAAATGAATGCAGCTTGTTTTAAAAATGTGGCGGTAAAGAGTTACCAGTAAGGATATTCCATTTGGTGTTGGTAGTATCTATTTTGGCGACTTTATAGAGCTGTACTTTACTATCATTCATTATTATAGGCAAATATCCATTTTCCTTCATTATGATTATTACATCATTAGTTATATAGTAAAGATATGGAAGCACTTGGATGCAGACAGCAGTAAATTTTGTTTGTGTAAATAGGGTAATGTGGAGGTATTTGAGTTAATAAAATTTAACACGTTCATCTCCGTGTCTTCCAGATATGGGTGACGCTCTTCTCGTTCAAGTTAACACAAGATCTTGGGCATCGGGACAATGAAGCAAGGGGGGGCACTTGCCTCTCCCTGGAAAATTCTAATAAGCATTTTTTTCTTTAACTTTAAAACTATGCTATCAGAATTTTATTTAAAAAAAATATTTTTTCAGGTTGTGTCCCCCCCCCCCGTGGAATTTTTTCTGGTGACACCACTGCATGAGAGTAATTGTGTCATTTTTTATAACGCTAGTAGTCGCATGTCGGTCTATTCCCCGCTGTTGTTTAGTATAAAGGGAAAGCCGAAAGAAAGCCAGTAGAGAAAGATGAGCTGCCTTTAATTCATGCAAAACTTTTCCCGCAAACCTCTAACCTTTCTGAAAAACTAGAAGTAGGGGAAAAAATAATCAACGTTAATAGTCGCATCGCAGTCAAATACCGATTTTAGAAGTAAAATGTTTTTAACTGCTCAAAAAATATCAAGAATGACTTAAAAACAGACTATGTTAGAGAACATCCACTCAAGGTTAGTTACACAGAATTTTCTTACTTTATTTTTAAGGGGTGATCTGTTGGGGAAATTTATAATCAGTGGGCGGCAAATAGACCAATATGTGACTACTAATGCATTAATAGGATTTTTAAAAGGAAATTAATGGAATAAGCACTGAAATATAAATAAAGGATATACAACATAAAAATACTAAAAATATACACATTATGCTGTACTTTTTATTAATTTATATTTAGGAAAACATTACATTATACTATATCACATGGTGTTCGTTAAAACACTCTAAGCACATTTGAGGTGATTCTGGACAATAGAAACAATAGGTTGCATATATAGTGTTTCTTTTACATTTTTCTTTGCTTCTTAGCATTTGGCAGTTTGCTTCCTCTTCTGGTAACATAGAGCACACACATACATACTTCTTATAGGCTCGCTTTGCTGATTCTTACAAATCTATGAAGGGTGGGACACTTCCTTGTTTTACTCCTATTATTGTCGGGCATAGCGTTTTCTGAGGACAACTATTTGATAAAAAAAAGTTTCTGGAATTTTCTAATTTCTATTTTTTCATTTGTGGCTCTCTGGTACATGTCATCTCCGACGATCGGATTTGTGCCCAGTGAGAAGCTCAGCTGAATCATGCTGGGCAATGAACGTGTTAATAACGCTATGAGTCTGACTGAGGTACCTTTAATGAGGACCTTTTTTAAGGGATTCTAGCTCAAGTTGTGTAAGTTTCAGACTGCATTGAAAATTCTAAATGGCTAGGCCATTGAGCACAACCTGGGCTCGAACCCTATAACATTCAATTCAAAGTTAGAATAAACTAATTATAAAACAAACAAAATCCTAACTAGGTAGAACAAGCAGGCAATGTTTTTTTAAAGTGGTTTGTTTTGTTTAGTTATAAGCTTCATTACTAATGAATATTAAAATTTATAAACTTAAACCCATAATTTAAAAAAAAAGAAAGCTTTCACAATTTTTTCTATGTCAATATTATAGTTGACAGGCAAAAATTGGGACCTATTTGCACAGCGCGCATATCCCCTAACCTGTGCTGCCGAAGGCAGTGGGGACTCGGTCTAACTTTTTACTCGATGATAAAGGATTATTTTCGTTTTCTTTTCTTAAAAATAAAAGTTTGACTTGAGAAAGAACACATGCACGTGCAGCACACATGGGTCTGCACTGCCGAAGGCAGTGGGGACCCGGTTTGAGTTTTTACCCGATGATAAATGAATTTTGAGAAATCATAAGGAGGGTGAAGGAATATGCATGCGCTGCGCATGGGTCTACGCAACTACAGCGTCTAGAATAAAGTGTGGAAAGCAGCGAATAAAATTGTACTAAAAAAATTAAGCATGTCACCAGATGGCATTGTAATCGAAGCTAGTGTCATGACAACAAAACCGAGACTCCCTATGGGTTAATTGTATGCTTAGATCACGTGATTAAACTGACGAAACTGGGAAAAGCCAATCAGGTCTTCGATTTGAGCAATAGCTTCGATCACAGCGACATCTGGGTAAGCTTAATTTTTGTAGCATCATTTTAACATCACGGTTATAGGCGATTGCCACACTGTTTATTCTAGACGCTGTAACACAGCCGAAGGCAATTTGGACCCAGTGTGAGTTTTTAGCCAAAGCTGAAAGATTTTTTTTTTTTTGCAATTCTCTTTCTTAAGAATGAAATTTATGAGTAATAATAAATATGGAATTTTGAAAAATCATAAGGATGGTAAAAGAATATGTGCGTGCAGCGCACGGGTCTACTCTGTCGAAGACAGTGGGGACTCTGTTTCAGTTTTTACCCGATCACGATTTTTTTTCTTCTTTTCTTAAGAGTAATGTTGATGAGTGATAAGATGCAATTTTGAGAATTCATTCATTATAGTGATTCATTTAAAAATACTGACCCGCTAGCGGGCGAAGCTCGCTAGTGTCAGATATAAAATCCATTTCGCAAATCAGGATTACAATATTTTCTTATACATTGTATAAGGAAGTAAAAAGAGATTGTTTTTAGTAAAATTTTAACATATTTCAAATGCTATTTTAATTATGTTTTCGATGCATTAGGTAGTCAAACCTTATTAACATGAACTGTTTCCACTATCCCCACCAAAATGAAGTTTGGTTATTGATAGTATGAAAAAAAAAATTTTCCTCTCGAGATTCACGTTAACAAATTTCAGTTGTATTAAGGTATTATGCATTTTAAAAAAGTTTTTTTTTTCTTTTAATGTTATGATTGATCGACTATTTTGATGCATTTTCAGAACATCAATAAATCGGTAATCAGGCAACAACTGTTTCCTGCTGATGCTTCAGTGTAAAATTAATCGTGACACAAATCTGATAGACCATGTAATAGGTATAATATTACAGGATTATCGTTTATGATTTAAATTTAAATACCTTATATTTATCCTTTCTTTAAACGGATATATTTCGGCATGCTTATTGTAGCCCTCTTCAGCGTCTAAATGACTTCTATGATTTAAATTTAAATACCTTATATTTATCCTTTCTTTAAACGGATATATTTCGGCATGCTTATCGCAGCCCTCATCAGCGTCGAAATGACGCTGAAGAGGGCTGCGATAAACATGACGAAATATATTCATTTAAAAAAAGGATAAATATAAGGTATTTAAATCATAGACAATGTAACTTTTACTTAGAAATATCATTCATGACCTATGAATATTTATTTAGAGAAATGGAAGTGTAAGGTTGAATTTTTTTGTACAAACTATGTGAAAAATATCCAAGCTGGGAATCAAACTCGAGCACCCCACTTACAGTGCAGATGTTCTACCACTGAGCCACCTTGGCTGATTATCAACTCGGCATTTCCCACATGACATCTGTTGGCAATGTCACTGTATTTGCAAATGCAGATTTAACGGGTAAACATATAAAGTTTAATGATAGCACAACTTTGATAGACCCTGCAATCTTTACTTAAATCATTCATGAACGATGATTTATTTAGAGAAATTTGAGTGTAAGATTGAATTTTGTATACCGACTACGTGAAAAAAGCCAGAGCTGTGAGCTGAAATCGAGCACTCCGCTTATTATGTATCGCTGAGCTACCCTGTCAGATACCAGCTCAGCATTTCCCATATAATATCTGTTTAAGTACCCGAGTTAAATTCTCAGCTCTGTCGTTTTTCATATAGTTGGTATAAAAAAATTATCCTGACATGTTAATGGATATTATGTAGGAAATTCGAAGTTGATAATCAGAGAGTCAGTTGCTGACAAGAAGCTGAACTCATGTTATTCTATGGGGAAATTTGTTTCTATAATTCCTCATTGCTTAATGCATTTATTAATTATGTATTCATGTTGTGAAAATCTATAACCGTTCAATTAGTATTACTTTTTAAAAAATTAATGTTTCACTTTTGAGTTTAAAAAACAAAAAATATTTAAATGTATTTTTAAGCTGAATAAAATGTTAGAAATTGTGAAAACAAGTAGTAGTATGGTTCTGAATTTTCTGAAGGTGAAAACAGAATTTAAGGTAAAAAAAAAAAAAAAAATAATAATAATCATGTTAACAAAACATGATCCTTCGTCAGGCGAATAAAGTAGGCATGAGTGTTTGTTTGCAGCACTCATGCCTACTTTGTACGCTTGGCAAAAGATCCTGTTTTCTTTCAACCCAAAACAATTTTTGTGAATGAAAGCGTTTTATGGTGTAAATTCAAAGTTTTGTATGTATTACTTTTTAACGTCAGTTTTGTGGTACAATAAGGTTTTTTGTTTCTTGGAAAAGATACTAAAAGCTCTCATTTGAAGATATATGTCAAGTATAAAAATATAGATACAATGGTTTTGTATGTTCACTTTTTTGTAATATTATGGATTACGTAGAAAATTATAATTGTAACATTTATATAGTTCATAAATTTTAGGCTAATTTAACCTTTTTACAGGCCAACGTTCCCAATTTGGAACATCAAATTAAAACTTATAGCACACATATTTAAAAGATGACTTGATTTTTTAAAAAAACAGAAGGAACATTTTTATCATTAGTTGGTAACTGTACAAAAAATCTTAAAAATCATCATTTTCATATTTCTTTTATCGAGTTATTTAAATATTCTTATTGTAAATAACTGCTACCACATTTAACTGTAACTGTCTGATTAGTCAATTTTTTTATTTATGGTATATATTTAGGGTTGAAAAAGTACAAGCCACATTCTTTCTCTATTAGTGCTGTAATTGTGTTTTGAAAAATGAAATATTTTATCAAAGAATAATGCATATGTATAATTAATAGCTGCAGCTATTTCATTATATTTAAATTCAATATTAGCTGTTAGTAAGCTTTAAATTTAAAATTTTGCTATTAAATATATTAATGTTTCTCTTTCAGGCTACAATGCTTTAATTCAAGGCTAATTGGTTATTGCTTGATGCTTGTGTGTTGTATTCAATTGACTATATCAAGTTATTTAGTTAAAATGAATGTAGTATATGAAGAAAAAATTCAGTAACAAAGTAATAAGCAATTGGGGAAAAATAGATCTAGCAGCAGTGAATTCAAACACAGCAAAAAAGAAATAATAATAATAATTAAAAAAAAAAAAAAAAAAAAAATGGAGTGAAGAAAGTGTATTGAAGGGGAAGGAAAAAAGTCTATTTATTGTGTAATCATGTAACCATAAACAAAGTAACAGGAAGGGGAGGGAGAGCAGCATATCTCCCCCTCCTCCTCCATTTTTAATGGATAAGATTTTGTAATTTATAGTGTTTAATCATAAAGTTTTCATTTAAAGCTTACAAACAGTTAAATACTGAATTTAAATGTAATGAACCAGCTACAGATATAAATTATGCACATGTATAGTTATTTGACAGTAAAATATTTTTATTCTCCAAAACTCATTTTCAACACTAACAATGAAGTTGTATATTTTCAGCTATAGAGTTTTATATATAATAAAATAAATAATTGACTAATCAGGCTTTTACAATCAAATGCAATAACTGTTATTTACAATAAAAAGTATATTTAAGGTTTACTACACCGAATTATAGTTTTACGAAATATTGCGGCCACATCATCTTCTTATTTTTTTTCGCCTAAACAGAATAAATAGATAATGGAATAAATAATTGACTAATCGGGCTTTTATTTACAACGAGAAGAATATTTATCCAAATGATATCATACCAGATTGTAAAGTTTTAACGAATATCATAGTCATCTCATTAAATAATAGAACATATTATTCTATATTGTAAATAATCAATTACAGAAACATGACATATTACGTTTAATTTACATTAAATAAGCCTAACATTTATAAAATATACAAATGTTACAATTATAATTTTCCGCATAATCCATAATAATATTTCAATGTTAAACATTTAATCTTACATGAATATACAAACCCATAACGTAACATATTTTACACTTACATTTATCTTATCTTCCAATTCCAATGAGAGCTTTAAGTATAATTTCCGAGTAAAGAAGAGTTTCACTATGTTGGATAGTATTTAATTCATATTGTAGATTAATGAAATATTATAATATTTGTTTCGGATTATGTATTATCATTTCAAGAATGATTATTACAACAGACAAATTATATCCTTGTCTGTGACTCACGAAGTAATATTAATAGGAGTTGAAGGTCCAATGGGAGAAAGCTACGAAACTGTGATCTAAATTTTTGGTAAATATTGAGGGCGCCACTTATCATTCCTCCCTACCTCGGCGCGGATATACTGTTGTTTTCAATAGAATTTTGCTGGAGTACACTTAAATTTTTTTTATTTTAAGCAATTTAATTTCTTTGTAAGTTCTTAAAACTGCATAATTCAGATGTTTCAAATAAATATTTCGTTCCTAGTTCTAAAACAGGCTATGATAGTGATTAGAAAAACAAAAAAAAGCCCTAGGAGAAAAATAAAGTCCGAGTTCGTGTTTTCTGCACCTAAAGTAAGTTTATTTTTTTTTTTCTTTACAAAATTTCATCCATTCTCCTTCCTCCCAATTATCTGTTTTAGCTAGCTTCGGTTCATAAGAATCGTCATTTTTTAAAAGCTTTCTTTCAAAGTAAAATTAGTATAAAATGGCTCTTAAAAAAAACATGTTGGTTAGAATACTCTATTTAATGAAATTTGCTTTCAATCGAAATTTTTTCAGCTTGATATTATTTTTAAAAAAATAATTAAAACCAGACATTTCCCCATTGAATAACATTGCGGAAGCTGGAGAGAAGGAAGGATTGCACGCTGGCGCCATCTGTAAACATTAGAAAACAACATCACAAAATTTCAGCGTTACCTTCTTCTCCTGTCTTTTTACTCCGTGCTGTGACTATTACTTTCTTCGATATCACTGGACAACAGCGGCCATGTTTTTTGAGGCGATAATACACCTGCGATCGAGTTGTGAGAGCTCCGAGGCAGTCACAAATTTCCCCCTCATCGCTCACAACTTTGCGATCAGTTTTGTAAACAAATGTTGCGTTTGGATTGAAACACAGCCAGATTTGTGATTGTTTACCTATTTGTGATCACAATGTTTCAGTCTGGATGTAACTGAAAGATTGTTTACATTTCGATTGACCAATGAAAATGCATCTTTTTAAAGATCTTTAGTTAAGGATCCTTAACAGCGGACATCTGAATGTGGGGAAGAGATTCTTTGGCCTTACCCATGGAGTAATATTTACTTCGTTGCCTTACCTCCTTTTTGTAGGATCCGTAGGATTATAGAACTAAGGATCCTAAAATGGTGAGATGTTAATCAACCTAACAGAATCTTATTTTGTGACTCACACCATTTAAGTTATATTATATTTTTATACAATTTATTAAAATATTTCCTTTTATAATTGTTCAGTTCTTCCCTTAAAAATTTATATATTTATTTTATGTTTTTCTCCTTTTTTTTGATATGAGAATTTGGCAACGGTAAACTACAAAACGTTTTTTTATATTACTCAACCTGTTGCAGTGAAAAAAAAAAAGAAAAAAATAAAGGAAATAAATTGCAAAATTTACAGCTAAAATTATCGACCTTCATTAATTAACACAGTGAGATTAAATGCAAATTTTAATTGACTCACTAGACAAATTTTTATTTAAATTTTCGACTCACAGATGAGGAAAAATTGATTATTTTGATCTTAGTAACGCGCCATATTGAAGAATCAAAGACTTGACAAATTTGAATTATATATTTTTCTTCTTTAAATTTCCAAAGTTCTGCAATGAATGGGTTTGTACTTTCATGTGTTGCATGTAAACAGTTATTTATTATTGTTATTTTTGTACTTTTTACGTAACATACTTAATTTTATAATTATCAACAAGTTGTTTTTATGACGCTAGCGCACGTGTTGAATTAATTTTAGGTAAATTAACACGCGATCTTTACCCGACAGCTTTACTCAATTGCATTATAAATGTTATCATGTCCTCTATTGTAGTTAATTAATGCACGAAATTTTGTTTGAAGTGTAAACAATGTTTTGTTTACTTAGCGGTTAATGGCCGTGAATACTTCCAATTTTGTTAGTCAATGCAGCCAAAAATATCAGTTACGATGCGATTTTTCATTTGCATTGCGTTATTGAAATCTCTACATAATATGATCGCTGGGGATAGTTCATCCATTGCATTATATAGAAAAAATTTAACTTTTTAAAATACTATTTTTTTTACGATCCAAAAGAGTTTACAGGTGGTTGACAAGCAGTAGTTACGGCGTTGATGTTATTGTTTAATAATTATAAAGTTATATGAGAAAATATTTATTTTGTCAAGACTTTTTCGCCGTTTTTTCTTTCAAACTTGTTTGCTAATTATGAGATAAATTATGAATTTTCTGTTGTAGATTAAAAAAAATGATACACTAACATTTTTGCCGTCAATACCAGTAAATAATTTCTGTTTAATTTCTTAACGCATACATACGTTTTTGGATAGGTTATGATGGTGTTAAAATATTAAAATCTGAAGAGATGGGAGAAATTTAAGAAATCTATTTTGTAATTAACTAAAAGTTGAATATATGTTAGTCGTCGGCTAGACTATATTTAAGGGTGCCCCTTGATTCTTGCCAAGTTGTGATCGTGGTAAATATATTTTTACCACTAAGGTGAGCCTATTTATATGTATATATAGGTATAGGTTTTTAGGAAAAATGCGCCAATAAATTTCGCCACTGGGGCACCCTCAAATATATTTTTACCTGTGTATGAAATGTCTTTTCAAGAATATATTGGTGTGCATTATGATTCATAAGTGTTATTACTTATTTCTGATGAATTTAATAAAAGTCAATTTGTATTTGAATGCTCTCCCAAAGTTAAGCAAAAGCATAAACTTTCTTAAGTGTAATGCTTGTAATAAAATGTAATTTTACAAAAAGTAGTAGAATAAAGCTTTTTAAACATCAATTTCCATACAAAAAGTTTCCATAAGTGAAGTGGCAATGTTAAAATTATTTATATTAATAACAATATGTTGGTTCTTTTAAAGTTTTATCAGATTTTTATACTGTCATGAAGGCAGATAAAAATACATGAGAATTTATCTTATTAATAGCCAGATAAAACAATCTGCTTTTGTGCTTAAAAAATAAAATTAAAATTTAGAGCAAAATATTTAAATTAAATGTTAAAAAGATAAAGAGAAAAAATCACACACTTTTTTCTAAGCAAAACATAACCTTGTATTAATAAAAAAAAATGTTTTTGATTTACCCATTTTAAAATTTTCCAAGAAAACAGCTACTATTTCTTTTCATATAACAAACAAAGGCGTAATCGTTCATAAAAACTTGTAAATAACCTTCTACAGTAGGCAAATTAACTGTGTTTAAAATAAAACTCTAAAGTAGTTATACATAAATAAATGAATTTTTGCATATAAATACCGCAAACAACTTCCAAATGAACTGCACTACTTACTGCGACTCATGAAATTAAAAAATAACCCAATGTTATCATTTTAGACAATTAAACCTCCAAGATTGAAACTAAAACGTTCATTTAATATTGTAAATTAAACAAAAAATACCGAAAAGAGCTACACAGTATAAATTTTTATTCTAAAGAAAAAAAAAATCCAATTTATCTGATAAATTAATGCTGACTCTAGAATAAAAGGGCTGCCAGTGGGAATTCAATAAAAAGGGCATAATTTGCAATCTTCTATGTTGTGACTTTTGTACGTGACAAAACTAAATGACTAATTTTATGTGTGTATGTATTTATAGGCTATCTATATACAAATGCATATTTTCTTATTCTAGAAATGCTTTAGAAATATTGCTAGAAAGTTGAAAAGTCAGGGAAAAAAGTACCTAAAGGCCTCAGAACATTTAAAATGTTAGAAAAGGCTACTTGGTACCAAAATGTTTTCAAAGGGCGGCAGGGTGTTAAAATAAGTTGAAAAGGGCCGCTGGGTGCTAAAATGTGTTTAAAAAGGCACCAGGATGGAGCACCCTGCCAAATTAGCCTAGACTCAGCACCATAAATGCAAAATTATTACACAACTTTAAAATATCAAGTTTACCAAATCACAGCAATAGATAATATCAATGCATTGTATGCTGTACACTTAATGTATACCCCTACCTTAAAATGCATGAATCTAAGAAATATACAAAATTTTGCATTGCAGTAATCAGTAATACACATGTCTGCACGCTTTGTGTACATGAAAACCAAAAGAAAACATCACTGGATACCCCTGCCTCGAAATGCATGAATCTGAAAAATATTGTTACAAAATTGTAAATAATTGTGTTTATTTTTGTATAAATTCTTTTAAAGAGGCTTAGTAGGTTGATACTTGGTTCATAGACCTGTATTTTTCTGGAACTTTCTGTGAATAAATTACTGAATTTTTGTACGTTTGGCCTTTCATTCTTGGACAACTCACGAACGTTGCATTGAAATAGCCTTGTTTTCCCTTAAAACGACTAGAAATGCACAAAATTAGCACTTTATCAACCTACTAAGCCTCTTTAAAAGAATTTATACAAAAATAAACACAATTATTTACAATTTTGTAACACTATACAAAATTTCATAATGCCACACCACATTCTGTAATATGCAAGTCTGTACGCTTTGCATACATGGAAAAACAAAAAATGAAAAAATGGATACTCTTACTTTGAACTGCATGAATCTTTAAAATGCACAAAATTTCGTTTTGACACAGTCAGATTCCCGAAAATGCAAGATCATTACACAGCTTCAAAATATCAAGGTTTCTACATTTTGTAGATCAATTGTTCCATAAATTAAAGATATCCAGGTTTTAAATTTAGCATCTTTATCTCCAATTCAAAAGAAAGTTGCCAAGCAGTGGGTTGAAGCACATTCCACACGTCCAGGAGCTTTTAATGTTGCAGGTGCCAATGGTTTTGCATGAGAAGGATCCTGGATGAAGAAGTTCTTGCATGCAGCCCACAGTGCAGCAGACATTGATACAACCAAAGGGCTGCCAACTGCGTAGATGAAACTGTATGGTCCATTACCCTCATGCATGCCAGGTCCAGGTGCCTATCTTTAAAGGACAAAACTGAAAAAATTCATTAGTAGCCAGTGGCCAGTACTATCAATTTCATTAGTAGCCACTTGGCTACTTTTTTTTTTAGGATGTGAAGGAGAGGACTATTTATTATATACAGCAAAAAAGCATTCTCATTATTTTGAAGACCATAAAAAAAAAAAGAAAAGAAACGACTAATTTAAATACATACAATAATAAAATAAACAAATGGATAATGAAATTATAATTTGTTACATTACCCATGTTTTAAAAATAGGTCTCTCATCCTAAATTAAAATCTCGTTAAGACTGAAATAGTAATAGTTTTTATCTTTTAATTAAGTTATATAGTACCTTATTATTATTATTTAAATAAAATACTCTGTTGTTATTTCACACTTCAATGCCATCATTACTTCACGTGCTCATGTGTAAAGACAATTAGCAAATTTATTTTATTTTTTTAACCTTTTTTCTGAAGACACATCTTTTTAAGTGATTTTATTTCAATAAAGTTAAGGTATTTACTTTTAAAAAGTATAAATATAGATAAGATAACCTTCATAGCTGTCAGCATTGCATTGCAGCATTTAAAAAAAAATAAAGATTTCTACTTGAAAAAGGAAGGAAAAATGCCAATCATTAGCGGGGAGGGCACAAAAGTGAAAGATTTTGAACAATTCTACTTCTTTAGATACTAGAATCTAATAAAGTAAGTTTTAAAAGAAAATTAAGATTTCTATGTAGAAAATTTCTATGTTTCTAAATTAAGATGTAGAAAGATTGGAAACCACAAGGCTTTTGCAATGTATTTGTATTTGACCACCAATTGTTAGCGGGACGAGGGGAGGGGTGGGACAGAAGATCACAAAAAATTGCATGAGTGAGAAATATTGAACAAATCTATCTCTTTTTTGGTTCTAGAGTCTGGCAAAGTAAGTTTTAAATGACCACTGATATTTAATATTTATGCTTTGGATGGAGAACAATTGAAAATTACATGGCTTCTGCAAGGTGTCTGATTGTGATCATCGTCGCTAGCTTTTTAAAATTTTTATGAATCACAGAAAGTGGTGATCAATACATAATTTTTTAGTCGCCATGTGGCATGTGGCAACCATTAATTTTGCCCTTTACTTACCAAATCAGGATGCTTATCAATTTTCCTGGAATAATACACTATTACTTATGAAGGGACAACTGAAAGGGTATGTATATAGCAAATTTGAAGAAAATCATTAGAACCATTTTTTAGATATGGACTTAAATTAAAATGAGATGTGACTTCTGGCTTTCCAAATTCCATAGGTTTTTCAGTTTTTATCAAAAGTTGTTAAACTCACCTGTACATGGTCCTATCTTAATTATAAGATTTTTATCTTTTGTAGTTTTAGAGGTATGGTAGTCAGAAGGCCCACCCTCTTTCTCTGCTTTTTTTAACCTCAGAAGCCTTAAAACAAAGCAGATGAAAATTCAGCATTGAAAATGAAATTTTTAACCAGTACGATACTTCTGTTATCTATAGTAGTCTGATAATGAAAGTAAAAATTCAATAAAAGTTAATAAAATACTAAGAATAAAATATGTTATTGTCTATTGAATATATATTAATATATTATATTTTTCATAATGTAATAGTAACTGTATAAATGCTTATTTATTTAATTATATATATATTTTTTCATTTAGTGGTGATATTAGACCCGACTATCCTCACAGTAGTTATTTATTAAGGAATGGAGACATCCACAGAAATGATGGGTAAGTTCAAATTTTTTATAATAAATTTTTTGCCTAATCAGTTTTTAATTGTAAATATAATAAATAAATACAGATTTACAGATTATTTATTTTGAGCAACAGCAGATAATGTTCATTTAGTTATTTCATATTTTCTAACTTTTTTTTTTTTTTTTTTTTTTTACAAGGGAGACTTCTTTTTTTGAGACTGTCTTTAATTCTTTTTTATCCTGATACATTTCCGCCTTTTCCTGAGCATTTTAGTTATTTATGTAATTTATCAGAAACTCCAAATTTTCAATTTTTTAAACAAGATTTTTATTGAAAAAAATTCTCTTGCACCTCAATAGATGGCAGTATTTCTAATTAATAAATAATAGATTTTTATTTTTTTTAATTTAACTTACGGATATATATGTGTTATTTAACAACTTACACCATGGATTATTAAAACATATAATATTAAAAACTGGTATATGTCAAAAACCTGTCCATATAATCTAAGCCTTACTACATATCTTTGATTTTTTAGCGTTGGCAGGTAAAGGGCAAAACTAAGAAAATCTATTAGTGGCCAGTGGCCATAAGAAGTAGCGGTAATATTAATAACCATAAGCTTTACTGGCCAGTTTTTTTTTTTTTTTTTTGAGTTAGATATCATGTGATAAAGACAACAGTATGTTTTTAAACTTTCTGTATAGATTAGAAGTGGTATACAATTAAACAATCCAAATAAATATTCTAATATTATTAAAATTGAAAATACTTTAAAAATGTTATTAAGGGACAATTCTACACGTGACTGACATTCATAAAATAAAACAAGTTATATTGTTAAATACTGCACCAATAAATAAATAAATAAATAAATGCAACTTTCAAAATATCCCCCCCCCCCCTCCCGCCCAAAGTTAATTTTCTTTTTCTGTTGAATTTAATGGTATAATCAAATTTTAAAATTACTCTTTAGATAATTTAAAAAAAAATAGTAGACTGGGGCTTCACAAAATTCTAAAAAGTAAGATAAAAAAAAAAAAAAAAAGTGGATTTAGAAAGCTCAGGCAATCTTCTAATTTTGAAATGCTAATGCAATGCAGTGAATAATCTACTTGTAGCAAGTACACATTTTTGTTTGAATAAAAGACAGAGCTTTATTTTGAAAATAACTACAGTGAAATACGTTTAACACGAAAATGCTTAACATGAAAAATTGGTTAACACGAAATGATATAGCGGTCCGGACAGTATACTATGCTATTTAATCTATTTTTTTTCTTTTTACATGAAACAAAAATCGTTTAACACGAAAAAAATTCTCTTTCGATCTTCACTGGCATGTTTGTTACAACAGAGATGCCAACATTTCAATTTATTCTGGAGCATTTTTTACCTCGCCTTTATTTCCATACCATTTTGTACTTAATAGTATTTTTTTCTTATTTTACGTAGTTATATATTGAAGGAAAATAGTCTATAAATAAAGTGATGTAGATTAAAGATGGGGCTAAAAATTCTCCGGAATAAAGTAAAATGTTTGCAACTATGCTAAAATATGTTGTCGTAAATGATCATGTCTGTGCAGCACCGACAATGAGATTTTTGACATCGTTCATAATTAAAATGATTCCTCTTTTGCAAATTTTGATGACGAATCTGACAACTGAAACAGCGGTGCAGTTCCTGTCCCCTCTGCTTCAGAAATGAAGAAATAATGAGTATCCGCAGTTATTTAGATGTGCATTTGAATTGAGAAATGAATAAAACAATGGATGATCTCCATCAATTTTTGAATAATATTGGTTCTGAAAAAGACACTTCAGTATAAGATATCTGGGTTTTTTTTTTCTCCGAAAAAGCAATAAAATTTGTACTTTATTTTATCCTAATGGATGCAAGTTAGTAGCAGTTTTACAGGAAATGGAAACGAAAATTGACAACAAGGAAAACATTGACGAGTTTTGTACTTTTTTTATGAATCTTTTTACACGAAATTCTTTTAACACAAAAATATTTCGGTCCCCTCAGTTTTGTGTTAAACGTTTTTCATTGTACTGTCTGGCTCTCATAAGAACAGCTCTTAGTATGGTTGTAAGAAAGGAAGAGGCAACTTATCAGAGGGAGAACGAGTTTTAAGTGTGGGGGAAAGGTTATCATATTTGGCGTAGTTATCAAAGTTCTTTTCTCTCTTTTCCCCCTTTTTTAAAATCTTGTATATGAATTCAGGAAGCATTTTAGCAGTTTTATACAAGAAAATGTAACAAGAAACAAATAAGAATAAGAAAATATTTCCTTTCGAAATTGCAAGAGCTCTAAATACACAACCTGTCTAACGATTTGACAATAGGAAATGCGGTAAGTTAATAGCTGAACGGAACGACTGATCGAGAGGAATGTGGCGAGAAATTCCAGGGTTGGCGCGAAAAGAAAATACCGGACATCCCTAAAATTAAGTCAACTGGTCGGTTACCCTGGCAACTGGACAGTGACTAAACCAGTTCCAGGGTCGTTCTTGTCTCGGTCGTACAGTATATACATTGATGTACAGATTTCACCTCAAATTAATCAGTCAGTAGTAGGAAACTGACAAACTTTTTTTAACAATGCAACAGACAACCAGAAAAGTAGCCGCTGTGGTGGCTACCAATAGTACACTTATTAACAGCTACTTTTTAGCAAAATTTACGAAGTTCATTTGAAAATTTGGTCAGTTAAATTTGGCTATAATTTTAGTTCCCCATCATACTATAGGTATGGGGAACTTATGTAATCATGAAAATTTCCGACCTAGGTTTTTTGACTATTGCAAAATGAATGTATACCAATTAATAAGTCACTATCTCTTTTAGTTTTTGATGTACAGTTTTATGAAAATGGGTGAAAAATGCAAATTTTCAGTATTTGTGTACTACAAATGTGCCCATATTTTGTGTTCTATTTACCTTAAAGATAAGAGATTGGTATCCATAGCAAGTTTATAATACAGGCTTTCAAATGATGAATCACATGTATATATTTTTAAAAAACTTCATTTTAAGGTAAAACATTTTGACCTTTGACCTTCAATATCTCACAAAGTACATATTTAATTTTCTTTTAAAAATTATGTTATTTTTACATTTATTATGTATAATTATTGAAAATTTCTACATGGGATGGCCATGGGATGCTGAGTTATAAACTAATATGGAACCCTCCATCAATATTTCATACTAACATAATGTAAGTTTTACCCATATTTTGTTCCCTAATTAACTTAGAGATATAAAGTTGGTATCATTAGAAACTTTATAATACAGGCTTTCAAATAATATATCGCATGTATATATTTTAAAAATTTTCATTTTAAGATCAAACATAAAACATTTTGACCTTTGACTTTAATATCTCAAAAAGTACAAATTTAATTTTCTTTTAAAAATATAATTAATTAATATATACATTTTTAATTTTATATGTTATTATTATGTTTATTGTTAATAATGATTGTAAGTTTCAACATAGGATGACCATTTTTTTTGTAAAACTTACATTAGGTTAGTATGAAAATTCTGATAGCATAGAGGGTTGCATTTTAATTCATAACTCAGTATCCCATGGCTGTGCCATGTTGAAACTTGCAATAATAATAGATAATAAACATAAGATAACATATTATTAAAAAAAAAAAAAAAAAAGTGTACTTTTTGAGATATTGAAGGTCAAAGGTCAAAATGTTTGACTTTAAAATGAAAAATTTTTAAAATGCATGTGATATATCATTTAAAAGCCTGTATTATAAGCTTTCTGATGACACCAATTTTATATCTCTAAGTTAATTAGGGAACAAAATATGGGTAAAATGTACGTTATGGTATTATGAAAATACTGATATGGGGATACATTTTAATTTATAACTCAACATCCCATGGCAATCCCAAGCTAAAAATTACAGTTATTATAGACAATGAATGTAGGAACAACATATAATTTTTAAAATAAAAAAAAAGAATACACTTTTTGAAATATTGAAGGTCAAAGGTAAAAATGTTTGACCTTGAAACAGGGCTCAAAGTGTTCTTATATTTCCTATTTTTCCTATATGTTTAAAAAAATCATGAAAAACGTCCTATATTTTCTTATATTTTATAATTCTTTACATTTTTCCTATATTTCAGAAAATTTTTCCTATATTTCCTATATTCTACTACTTCAGTTTAAGTTTTTCTTACTTGTTTTCTGCTTTCCCTGCTAGGCATCCTATTTAAATTCTCGTATTTTTCCAAAATACCAATCATAGCAAAAATAATTGCTTTTTCTTCTTGACATTCACTCTGTCTAATATTCACCCACACTATCAATCACTTTTCTTAAATTTAAAATATATAAATATTCCCATAAAACAATGTGCGTAGGCATTCAGTATAGTACTTTCATAATAAGAATTGACTTAACGTTGAAAACAATTCCAGTATAATCCAATGGACTTGAGATTTCAACTTCATGGCTATAACAATTTATCGATAAAAAAAAAAAAAAAAAAAAAAAAAACCTTAACTGTGGTATAGAAAGCCTAATTTTTTTTTCTTTTTTCAAAAGGCTAATTTAACATAAAATTAGATAAAAAGTAAAGGAATTTTCACCCATGTCTTGAAATGAATAAAATAAAAAGGTAATTTAAAATAAAACTAATATATCCTAATTTAAACATATTGTTATTTAGAGCTTAGCAAATATCACTTGGGGGAAAAAAAAAAAAAAAAGATACAATCAAAAGAATTCATAATGTCGTTACTATTTTGATATTTTTCACTTATTCTTTTACTTTTTATTTATTTACTTTTTTTTCCTTTGGAAGGGGGGGGGAGCAAAATTCATTAAGTAGGCACTGATAGCAGCCTCAAAACATATTCAACCAGTTACATGTAGTTAAATTGAAGGGTTGTGTTTTTTTTTTTTTTTCTTTTTGACTTTTTAAACATTACGATGTAAAAAAAAGATATCATTATTTAAAAAATATTATGTGGACTGATGTTAAATAATATAAACTGGTATGAAAGCTAGACAAGTAAGCAATCATAAATTTGGAAATATTTTCTATTCTAAATAATGTGAAAAGTAAACAGTAATAGATCTTTTCATTTACTTTATATGTTAAATTAAATTAGGGCATTTTATTTACAAAGTCGTTTAATCGTTCTGAGATTACAAAATAATGTTAGAGGTAATTCGTTTTTAGTGAATCTCTTAATCTTCTCTTGAAATTATGTTCCTATATTTGTATGAGGAAATTCCTATATTTTCCTATTTGTTGATTGCTTTGACCCCTGTTTGAAATGAAAAATTTAAAAAACATATCCATGTGATATATCATTTGAAAGCCTGTATTAAAATCTCAAATGATACCAAATTTATGCCTATAAGTCAATTAGGTAACAAAATGTTAATGTATTTGTAATACAAGAATTTTGAAAATTTGCACTTTTTACTCCTTTTTGTAGGGGTAAAAAGAGCTTCAAACATTAGTACATAGTTTTGAGTGTTAAAAGTTAAGTTTAATTCAAAAATTTTCTGCAAATCTGCAAAATTTCGGAGATTGTTTAAACCCACACAACCTCTTCCCTTTGCTACAGCCTTGCTCTTATTGCTCTCTAATTTTTTTAATTACAGCTGATATTTCCTATGAATATGTTGGTGTAGAAAAGAAGTGTTTAATAAGACTTTATAGCTTTTAATGTGCATATTATAAGTGAAATTCAGGCTTGGAAAAGGGAATTTTGCATTCTACCAATATTGAAGTTATAATTTAAAAAGCTTAAGAATTGCATTTAAATAGCAAAATTAAAATATTATACATAGTTTAGATTAAAAATTACAAGCTAATTCTATTATTTTTACTAAAGGTTTTCGGTGCGCTTAATGAAGTCCCCCTTCTTATTCATTCAGAAATGATATTAAGTTGATCAATTTGATCTAGGATATAAAATAATTCTTTGATACAAAATTACTGCAAAAAAGCATTTAAAATTAAACTAATATCAATGATTTATTACAAAGCAGTGTAGACAAACAATGTAAATTTGAATAATTGAATCCATTTCATTCATAATAATTTTTGCCTGAATTGTGATTTTCTGAACGACTTCTAGCAAAAGGCGAACTCTTTAAAGGGCATTTTTTGTAACAGCATCGTGAGTGGCTTTCTTATGAAGGTTTCACTGTATTTCTTTTTTTAACCTTTTACAACAAAGTTGAAAAGTGTTTATGACTTCAGTTTGTTTTTCTGTCTGCGTTCTACTTCAGTAAATATTCATAGAATTCCTTGAAACTAGCATGTGTAGTTCAAGTTCACTATGGGATGTTCCCTATTGAAAATGGGGTAAATATTTTTACTGGTTTGTCTATAGGGACATCCAAAAGAATTTCAAAACATTGTGTCCTATGAGATGTATTTCTTTATATCTACCGTAATTTCGCGTATATAACCCGTGGCGTAAGGTAACCCGTAGCATAAAAAATTTATCTAAAAATAATTATAACCGAAAGATAGCCCGCACTTCTAAAACCACATGCTCGGCAATCGCCGTTTGTAATTTCAATACCAATTGCTATTATTTTAGTAATAAGTAGGAAAAGATACAAATAATAAACAAATATACAAATAAATATAAATAATAAACAAATAAATTTACTTACCTATAATGAAAGAGCAAATAATCATAACTTATTATTAATCTTTGTCTCTATATAAATTACTATAAACCAGAGTAACTTCTAATGATTAACACCGTTATTCAATTTATAAGAAAATTAAATTATACATTAATAATAAATTTATTTACAAAATTCATTCAAATTCATCGAATTCGGATTTTTCTGTATCATAATTAAAATGCTGCAATACCGTTTGGAACAATTCGTCTTCATCATCCTTATTGTCCTCCTCATCAAATTCCTTTTCACTGTCCTTAATTTCATCGTCATTATACATTAATAATCTAGATTTTTTTAATCCAGATTTTACCGTTTAGATAGTAATAGAGTCCCAAACGTTAATACACATTGAGCTACTTTCACTAGAGATGCTTTGATTTTCTCCTTGTTCGCGATAGATACCCCACACCGGATTATAGCCCGCAAGACATACAAAGTCAGGTTTTTTTTATAGATTACCCGCGGGTTATATATGCGAAATTACGGTAATTTTAACACTTATTTCCTGCAAATCGTAATGAAATTTACATTAGCAGTATATATAAACAAAAGAAGCTTTCTATAGAAAGTAGTATGATTAACATTAAGATTTACAGTGCCACAAAAATACTGTTATATTAATGACTATAATTAGAAATTGCTGGAATTGCATTTTCCATGTGCATTAATCGTTTTTAACACTTCTAATGATGCTTAAGAATGATTATTATATGAATTTTTCTGTGTGTCTATATTTCTGTTCTTCTGCCTGTGAGCTCTCTAACTTCCATAAATATTCACAGAATATCTTGAAATTGATATACATTATCCAAGTTTACTATGGGATGTTTCCAATTTAAAATGGGACAAATACAATCACTGGTTTATGTACAGGGACATTCATAAAGATTCCAAAGTATTACCTTCTGTGAGGGTTATTTTTATAAATCCCATTTTAATACCTTTATTTGTACAAATCATAACTACATGCAATTTTTGTGAGTAATCATTGTTGCACGTATATATTACATGGGATTGTCTTAAAAAAAAAAAAAAGATTATCACTCTCTCCCCCCATAGACACCTTAATTACATTTTATGTTTTTAATTGCAGTTTCTGTCAATGTATTACATACATGCATGTATTATTTAAAAAAAAATTGATAAATCTTTCAAAATTCCTCTGCATAATAATCATAAATAAAATTATTGCAACAATCTCTTAATGCAGTCTAATGTATCTGCAGAATGCACACTGATATTATAATTGTTAATTTTTTATTGATCTGGAATAACATCTTGAAAAATTTTAGCCCCTCCCAAAAGTTAAGTTCTGGATCTGCCACTGTGTTTATGATTATTTCATGTATATATTATAAGTATCTAATTATTATACATTTAAAATAATGTTTTTTTTTTTTTCCTTTTAGCATGCCACATGTTGGAGGTGTAAAGGTAAGATGCATGCATATTCTTTTTTTTTTTCTTTATGATTTTTCCCCTGCTACTGATCAACACATTTCTTGAAATTTTTTCGGGTGCAGGATTGAGGAATTTTGCAGTTTTTGCTTGGTAAAATGTATCGTTTTTTCAAAAATCAAAGGTTTTTTCCCTTCCAGTAATCAACAATTTATTTATTTTTTCCTCCCTTATATGACCAATCAATGAATTTTGCTATACGAGGTGTGGCTATTAATAACGAGACTATTGCTGCTACAAGATGATCTACATATGCACCAAATCCGAATGACCAACAGCTGTGCAGCGTAAAGCCTTCTCTTTCGATTGCAGTGCCTCCTGTGTTTGTAGAGAAATCAGTCTGGCCGTAACCTTCATCTGTGTAAGATGTGTTTGTTTTATTTTGCAGAAAACATCAGTGTAAAAGTAGAGTAACGAATTGTCATGAAATTTAACGTCAAACTTGGTAAAACTGCTAGTGAAACTTGCCTTTAATTAAAATAAGTTTATGGCAATGAATGTTTATCATGTGCGCGAGTTTTTGAGTGGTTCAAGCGTTTCCAAGATAGCTGAGATGTTGGAGATGATGACCGCCCGGGTCCAAAACGAATGAAAATATCGAAAAAGTCACTAATCTGGTTCGATCTGACTGTCGATTATCAAATCGTGTGATTGCTGAAACTATAGGAATTGACAAAGAATGCGTAAGACAAATTTTACAAAACAATTTAGACATGCAAAAAGTGTTTGTGAAAATGGTGTCTAAAATTCTTACAATCGAACAAAAAGAAGCTCGTAAAAATGTTTGTACTGACACTTTGCCATTTAAAATTCCCCAAACTTCTTGGAAAAAGTCATAGCATGTGACGAATCTTGGTTTTTCACTTACGATCCTAAAACTAAGTGCCAGTTGATGCATTGGAAGAGTCCAACTTCACCAAAAGCTAAAAAAGCTCGTATGAGCAAATCGAAATTCAAAGTGATGATGATCGTTTTTTTGACATTCATAAGATTGTGTACCTTCACTGGGTTCCTAAAGGTCAAACTATTAATCAACATTACTATCTTGAGGTGCTTGCTCAACTCTATGAAAGAGTAAGGAAAAAACGACCCGAATTGTGGAAGAACAAGTCATGGGTTCTCCATCAAGACAACGTGCCTGCTCACTTCATTGTCTTTCAAGGCCTTTCTAGCCAAGTACAACATCCCAGTTTTAGACCATCTGCCTTATTCGTCTGACCTAGTCCCATGTGACTTTTATCTGTTCCCCCTGTAAAAGTCAAATCTGCATTAAAAGGAACAAGATTTGAGTCAGTTGAAGCTGTGAAAGAAAAAGCGGCACACCTCATGCAGGAGCTCACAGAATAAGACTTCCACCACTGTTTTGAACAATGGAAAATTTGCGTGGAGCGTTGTAGGGATAGAGGAGTGGGGTGTATTGTATATTGAAGGTGATAATAACTAAATATGTATAAATTTAAAATAAAATGTTTTACGACAATAGTCTCGTTATTTAATAGCCACACCTCGTATATTGAAGTGACTGATTTTATAATTTTTTTTCTGTTAATCGACTGAAGAATTTCATGATTTTTTTCTGATGCCTAAATCATAGCTGCCATGCTGCCAAGTGTTCCGATTTTCCCCGTATTTGTTCAGTGTTCTTTAGCTTTGTTCTGGAAATCCGATTTTACCTGAAAATAGTCCATTTTTTCAGCTTCATAGCAAGAATGATCAGCAATCAAACACCTTGCGATTTCGAATCTTTCTTCATCCACAGCATAAATGTTAACTCATTTTTAACTTGCTTTATTATATTCTAGAATCTAGGTAGAATTGTTCAATATTTCTCACATATCCCTTTCCGACCCAGGCCGTACAATCGTGCGGTTAGACATCCATGACATCCACTTACATTTTTGCATCTGGAACAGTTGTATGTAATAAAATCAGGAAATGAACAATCGAGCTGATTAGCAGAAAGTGTAAAGTACAATTTTCAATCAACAAATGTCGGTTATAGTCCACATTTTTCTTTCAGTTTGCAAAAACAGAAGAATATAATGTTTTAAGGGGGGGGGGGAAATGTTTCGGGTCGGAAAGGGTTATTTGATTTTTTCTCCACCCTTCCTTGCCCTATCCACTAAAGATCAATGATTAAACACCTCACAGAATTCTTGCGATTTCCAATCTTTCTCCATCCATAACATAAATATTAATGTTCTTTAATAAATTTAGTTTATTACATCATAGACCCTGAAAAGAACTAAAATTGTTCAATATTGCTCACTTTTCTTTAATCCCCCCCCCCCCTTCCACACACTAACAGTCATTGATCAAACGCCTTGCAAAATCCTTGTGATTTCCAATTTTTCTTTATTCACTAGATAAACAGTATTGATAATATTAAACTTGCTTTAGTAGATTCTAGAACCAATAAAGAGGAAGAATTGTTGAATATCTCTCACTAACACAAATTTTGTTGTGACACCCCTCACCTTTCCTATTTAATGAATAGAATGTTTAAAAAAAAATTTTAATGAACAATTTGTATAGCTAAAATGAAATTATAATGAATGATAAAACTGATTTTACTGTAACTAATCTGTGCGTCTAATCATTTTAAGTGTTGAGAAACCTGTGCATATAAATATAATAATGTGTAAATGTGGCAGAAAAGTCATGAATTCCTCCTTCACACAAAATGTTCCTATTTTTGTTCTAGTTAGGTTGGTAGCTATACTAAATGAAAATTCTGCAACTCTTTTCCCTCAACCTATTAAGAATTTTGGTGATATTTTACTTCTACCTTCTACCAGTTGCCAAATTTTAAATTTTATTTCCCAATCATGATTCGATATTGAATTCAGTTAAAAGGGCATACTAAAAAGGGAATTCAAAAACTAGAATTAACAGTATATTTCCTAATTTTTACTGCCTGTGCATAATTCAATAAAATACTTTTAACAGTTAAACATTATGTAGAGTTACTGCTAAAATGAAAGGTTTTATACAATACTTTCTTTTTCTCCCACAAAAATGTGCACAGTAATTAAAACCTGTATTAACCCTTGATTATCGACATTGAAATAATTACATTAGATGAACAGTACCAGGGCTCGCGTTGGTGCGCTATAGCGCACCATTGTCCCGAATTTTAATGAAAGGGACGCAGAACTTTTGAAATTGCGGGTCCCGAGGACCCATAATCAAGTATTGGATTCAGGAACTTTTTCAGAAACGAAACCACCACTACTACTTAAAGAGAGAGAAAAAAAAAAGAGAGAGAGAAAGCTTATGTATGAAATATCCTGAACGATATTAATTTAAAATACAAATTACTCTTATTTAATGATAGAGTTGAAATGAATATTAAATAATGCATCTAAAGTATTAATTACTATTATTATTATTTAAAAAAAAAAAAAAAAAAAAAGGAGGAAAAGAATTTTTAGATTCTTCAGCTGAATAACATGCACAAACGGTAAGTGTTTCTTTATATATATTCTGTTGTTAGTGAGTGGTGCTTTATAATTCAAGGAAAATTAATAATAATAAAAATGAAAATAAAAAACCAAAAATCTGTAAAATTTCAAAATCCTGAATATTTCCAATTCTGCTGGCCTTAGATAATGGGTCCTATACTTTTTTTTTTTTTAACTGCTAAATGTAAGTTTCTTTAATTATTATTATTATTTTTTTTTCAAGATTATTTTTATTAATCTTGTTTGAAGTCTATTGCTATTGTCAAAATAATCATAATTTTTACTTCTTTAAAACCTCTTTCAATTGCATTAAACAATTTTCTTTGCACTTTTTATTAATTTAATTTAGTAATGTGCTGTTTTGACTACATACTCAAATGCAAGTTTAAGAAAGGTAAATGCTGATTTCATATGATAAAAAATAAGTTAGAAAGTTTTTATTTAATTATTTATTTTTTCAATGCAATGTTTCAAAATGTAAAAAGGAATTGTGAAAATCTTTTTGTGTTTGTGAAAAATATTAGCAGTTACAAGTCCCCCCCCCCCTCGAAAAAAAAAAAAAAAAAGTTTTTTCGAGGGGGGGGGGGGGAAAGGTGTCCCCATTTTTCGAAAACTTGACCAACATTTTTTATAGTGATTGGGGTCTTGGGACCCCACTTTTCAAAAGGTCAGCGCAAGCTCTGCAGTACCATAAAATTCTGAAAGTAACCCTCCCCTTTTTTCCAAAAGTGTAGTAACGCTGACTTGAAAATAGGTTTGGATGAAATGATGAAGGAGTCATTCCATTTTAAATCAACAAATGGGGTGTGCAACACCATTTTTGATTTTGATGACAATTTGCACATGCTTTCCCCATACCTTTCAGACCACAAAAATATATTTTTTTTATTTAAAAAAAATTTACCCTTCGATATGTAGGCTATTTTTGTCGTTGCCAACAGCGAAAATTGGATATTTTGATGCTTTGCGTTATGAACTATAACTTTTTTCTATAAAAGCTATCAAGCTCAACTATAGCTCATTGGAAAGCTAAAAAAAGATCTTTTTCCATATGGTATCAATAAATTTGAGATTTAAAAACAAAGGTTATTTTTTCAAGGTCAAAGTTTGCGATGCAAAATTAATTTTTTGCCACTTTTGAAAATTAAAAAACCTATGAAGGGCTTGGAATAACAAGCCCTCTTTTTTTTCTTATATACATATATAAGGTTGCTTATTGTATTAAAAAGTTTGGCTTGTTACTCTGCCCCCTTCACAAGATACGACCCCCCCAAAGTTGCAAATTTTCTAAAAAATCCAATTTTCAATGCTAAAAAAATGCATGTGGGGGGCAAGGTAGATTTTTTTTTACTTGTGTGATTTTAAGTACTTCTTACCATCTTTCAAACAAAAAAAAAGTTACTTTGTTATTCAAAGGCGTTTGGCAGCTATAATGGTCTAAATTTTCAAATAATTATACTGAAACAACGCAATTATTTTCATACTTCTTAATCTTAGGTGTTAGTGAAAAGTTATTTTTTACTTAATTGTTAGTTTTAAATGGTGAAAACAACTAAAAAGACTAAGAAGAGTTGTCAAAGAACACATTTAAACTTTGATAAGCTAATTTATGGTTTCTAACATCTTGGTATATAGAATTTAACTTACCTCTCAAAACATGCAAAACTTTTTTGTTCAGTGGTTTATTGTCTCATAGAGAAGAGTTGACAAATGTTCACTCATCACAGGTGTGATATTATGACCTCTTCCCTGTGCTGACCATAGTTCTGACGCAGTCAGGATTTTCAAAATATCTTGAAACCGAACCCAAGTTTGGTTATCATGACTTGATTTTTTAAACGATGTTCCAGGTCCTTTAGGATGAAAAAAGTGGATCCTGTATTCTTCTTCGACATCAAATACCTTTATTTCCACCACTTCTCCTAGCCACCAGTCATATACGCAACAAACATAATCGGACAACTTTGGTCGGGTTGTTGGTGTGGATAATCTAAGGTTGATAGGTTCGTCTTTGATGACATGAAATGTTGTAAAATCTAAAGAAAATGATGTACGTCTGGCATGAATGATATTTCTGTTGAGTGGAATGTAGCTGTGGAAAGACCGAGTTTGGGGTAATGATAGTGCTGTTTTATATCTTTCCTCAAGAACTTTTCCTACTGCATTAACATCATCACAGGAAACATAGAAAAACGTTACACTATTAATATGTTCAGTGCAGTATTCAAAGACATCTAATGGATTCAAGATTTGATTACTGACCGGTCGTTGCAAACTAGCCTTTCGCACTAGCCTCTTCACTGTTCCTCCAATCCCATCGCAAGGGCCTTTCCCGTGGGATGTAGCAAAAAAATGCCACTCTGCTTTTATCCGTAAGTCTTGTTCATGATGGCTCAAGTTAATGAAGTTTTTCCTGTTTTTGTACTGTGCGGCAGATCCATCTGAAAAATAGAATAATTTTGAAATTAAAGCATGATCTGCCTTCAGTTTTTTAACAAGGATCATTTGAAAGGCGTAGAATGTAGTTTTGTTGTGGTCAAGGCAGTCGCTTACAAAGCAAAAACTTTGAGTTTGAATTTCTCCATCTTTTTCCCAGTAGACAACAAAAGGATGAAGCGTACATTGCACACCTGACCAGTGATAGGTCTGCACCTCGTCTTGAACAACACAAGAGAAATTCTCTGAAAAATCTCCAAGTATCAAAAATTTCCCCTTATCCAGATCTTCTTTCTTTGATTTTAGAAATGCTGCTTGTTTACTGGCAATGAAATGGTGGCTCTTTAGATGCTCAAGTTTTTCACAACACTTAACCAAGAATTCTTGTAAAGGTAGCACACATGATGTCAGTTCACATCTGTCTGTGGACATCCACTGCTTATATGAAACTTGCAAATCCTCAAATTCATCATTTTCCAAGTCAATTTGGGTGCTGTTACTTGGAGAAATCAGTGATAAAATGGCATCCACACCTGGACATGCAGTACATTCCGAAAACATACAATTCTCATTTTCAGTATCACAGACCATAATCTGCAGCAGATCTTTGTAGCTATGATCACTTTTAATCGCTGATAGCATAAGTTTTACATTTTGATAGTACAAACAAACGCACACTGAATGTGTACCAGATGCTCCAGCTAACACACAAAATTTTGGTCTAAGATCGGCAAATTTAGATAACTCTACTTTCAAATCAGGATATATTATTGGTCAAATTGTATCCAATAATATTCAAGCAGCCTTGTCATTGGCACAGTTCCTACCACAGGTAGGTACTGTTTGCCTAAAGGGAACTGTTCTATACATGTGGGAGCAAGGCTGGACAAGTTGAAATCTGTCTATTCTTGCTTTTAACTGGCAAATAGATTACTATAAATGAGGAAAAGTAGGAATATGATATATTCTTATTTGTGAGGTCAATCTAAGTCCATCAAATAATAAAAAATAATAATAAATGACATGTTTCCAAAAAATACATGAAAAAATTGGATGGTTTTAGTGTGATTATTTGAAAATTCAGACCCTTATAGCTGCCAAACGCCTTTGAATAACAAAGTAATTTTTTTTTGTTTGAAAGATGGTATGAAGTACTTAAAATCACACAAGTAAAAAAAAATTTACCTTGCCCCCCACATGCATTTTTTTAGCATTGAAAATTGGATTTTTTAGAAAATTTGCAACTTTGGGGGGTCGTATCTTGTGAAGGGGGCAGAGTAACAAGCCAAACTTTTTAATACAATAAGCAACCTTATATATGTATATAAGAAAAAAAAGAGGGCTTGTTATTCCAAGCCCTTCATAGGTTTTTTAATTTTCAAAAGTGGCAAAAAATTAATTTTGCATCGCAAACTTTGACCTTGAAAAAATAACCTTTGTTTTTAAATCTCAAATTTATTGATACCATATGGAAAAAGATCTTTTTTTTAGCTTTCCAATGAGCTATAGTTGAGTTTGATAGCTTTGATAGGAAAAAAGTTATAGTTCATAAAGCAAAGCATCAAAATATCTAATTTTTGCTGTTGGCAACGACAAAAATAGCCTTCATATCAAAGGGTAATTTTTTTTTAAATAAAAAAAAATATATTTTTGTGGTCAAAAAGGTATGGGGAAAGCACATGCAAATTGTCATCAAAATCAAAAATTGTCATGCAACAACTTTTTTGAAAATTTGTTGATTTAAAATGGAATTACCCGAAGACAGTTTTACCACCGCTCCGTATGTACGCCCGGTGACAGCATGGATAAAAGGGGGAAGGAGGGGTTATATTTTAGAAAATGGAATAATTTTACTTTCGGCAAGAATGGGGTGGTGGGCTTACATTCGAGGGATGGGTTATTTTCGGGATTTTATGGTATGCTTGAAATAATTGTGATAGTAATTGTTATGTTAAAAAAACTCAAATAAAATCCTTAAATAGAAAAGAAGGGATTGTAATTTATTGCGAGAAAGAAAAACAGAAATCAAGAAAATGCTATATTCAACAATACATGAGAGGAGATCTAATTTTGGAATAGTTTTCTTTTTTTTTTTTTTTTTTTTTTTTTTTGTGCTGAAAGTGGGTAATATGAACGTAATTATTGAAATAATGTCAGCATGACACACACAAAAAGTATCTGTGTGCAAAACCAAAAATAACAAAAAGAATCTGCAATCTCGCAGATTTAAAATAATAATAAAAAAATATGATGATTTAATATATTTTATTAATCTGTAATAATACAAAAATTATTAAATGATTAATGTATAGGTCTAAACATGTGTGAAAGAAAGAGACTACTTATTTTTCATAAGTTTATCCACTGATTTTGATATTGCTCAATTCTTAATGGTATGACCACATTTTGCACATGGATATCCACATTTACTTATATTTATTTCTCCTCTTCGTTAAAATAAACGAAAGTATTTCTGCAAAAAAATATAAAATTATCTGCACTTCATTTTGTACTTAGTACTGTGTGCTGGTGTGGGTCTACATTATACAGCTCTGTTCATTCAGCACCATTCAATATATATTAGGAAAAGAAGTTAAATATTCTTAAAATGTTAAATATTCTCACTTAATATGCTTACTAGCAGGCTTTGTCGGCTTCGCTGGGCACTATATTTAAATGATTTCTTTGTAACTGAATATATTTCGATTGGCGACTATTTTCGTCACATCTTTAGTATGGGACCTCCTTGGCAATATCAAAAAATTTTTGAACTTCTCGAATCTGTACAACAAAACTATTATTAAAACAAATATTTTCAAAACCAGTCAAATAGCAGGTGTTAATTCTTCGAATATTCTGGAAACAGTTGAAGCTGTTACTCATACAGTATAAGTCATTATTCGATGAATGTTCTGGGACAGTCTAAAAAATAGTCACTTGTTCCACAGGAATAAAGCAAATAACAATCAAATAGTCCAGAGGAAAAATTTTCGCTCACTCACGGAAAATGTCCAGTCGCTTAGAGCTCAATCCCTAAAGTGCAATCACTCAGAATAGGTATCTGAATAACTCTGAATCGCAGTGACTACATACTCTTTCGCAAATATCAACTCACTCCTATTTATAACTTTTGGTGATGGGGCTTGGAGATGACTCCATCGAAAATCCCTTGGTAAGCTCAAGGTCTATGTTCCCGTGTGTCGGAGAGATTCGAAACTTCGGGAACCCTAAACTACCATTTTTCACCAAATTTGGTCGCCCACTCACCAAGACTATGCTTCCCAATAAACATATCTTTATTTAGTTATTTAAATATTAATTTGAATTAATCAAATATTTCTGCCCGACAGCGTGCAAGTGCAGTCACACAGCTCATATATATATAATACAAATATTGCTCACTTAATAGTATAAGATAAGAAGTGCATTGTGTAATATTTTTTACAAATTGTCGCAAGATTTCAAAATAATAAAATTTATGTGTTTTGTTATGTGTAAAATTATATACAGTCAAACCTCGTTAACGTGAGCATGCTTAATGTGAAATACTTTTAACATGAGTTGTTTCACAATCCCTGGGAAAATGAAGAGTATTTTCTGAATTACCGATGGCATGAACTACTGATAACATGAACACACTTTTTATTCCCCTTGAGATTATCTTTAACGAGCTTCATCTGTATGCAGTAAAACATCGTTACGTCTATATTTAAGAGACTGACGTAAAAGGATATATGAATGAGAAGACATATAATCAAAATTTAAAAATTAAAACTTTGATTACTACAAGTTTAATGGCACTGATGCAAAATTTATATAAAAATACTAATTAATAAAGTTTTTTAAGGCAGTAACTGATATATTACTTTGTAGTAGAATTTATATTTGAAGATAATAATTAAATTTGAAAGGATGTAAATTGAAAAGCAATTTATCATGAAAAGAGAGAAAAGTTATACCATTACCGTAAAATCCCGATTATAAGCCCCTTGTTTTTCAAAAGCAAAACAAGTAAAAAATAGGGAAGTACTTATAATCAAGATTATTAGATTTTTTTTTTTTTTTTATGTTGTGGTGCTGCCATCTATCTCCATAGAATGAAACTAATGTTTATTATCTAAACCAGAACTAGATGTAACTTACAGAAATACCGTAATTTCGCGCGCAAAGTCCGCAGGTGAAGTTTTATATAAAAATTATTTTAAAAAACATCAGATTGTCCGCACTACCGTATAGTCCGCAGGAGAAAAATATAACCCCAAGAAAACAGCAAGTAAAACACTATTATGTAGTTTTATATGAAAATATTAAAGCATTCCCGCTATTAAAATAAATAGTATAAAGAAAAGAAGTACTTGTTATTAATAAACCATATTTTAAAAATTATACATTAAAAGAAACCTTTAAAGTTGATGTTTACATTTTCTATCGGAATTCCTGGTTGAGTCATTGAGTGAGTTTTACTTTCCTACTAGAAATGCACTATGGGTGATTTTCTGTGATTCAGCACTAGGAGATATATTTTTTGGAAGATTATCTCAAAGTTTGTCATTGGTATTGCTGAGTAGTAAAACTTCGACGATATTTTGCGAACATAATTTAAAAAATAAATGTACAGGAATATTCAGCAACGTGCTATCCTGATAGTGATCTTTTGCTTTATGCTCCATGGTTCGCTACCGATATGATATTTTCTTTGTGTCTTATTCTTTTGTTTATGTTTACATTTGATCGTCAGAATCGACAGTTTGTATTTGTTTGTTTAATTGTGATTTTGAGGATTTGAACTGTGAATAACTAGCAGATAATCTGCACCATCATATAGTCCGCTGGTGAAAAAATTTTACTTTTTAACTCACATAGTCCACGGACTATACGCGCAAAATTACGGTAAATTTTAAATTATTAATTGAAAATTATTTTATTATTAATTTAAATTAACTTTTTCATATAGTTTTAATAGTAAAGATGCATAAAAGAAATTAGACTGATTTTGCAATTGTTAAGGTAAATCTTCAAGGTCATAAAAAATTAATTAATTTAGAGTATATAAATTAATGAGTACCTATATATAAATATGAAATGCACAAAGCTCATTTCGTATATTGTTGTTAAACATAACATTTTATAAAAATATGACATCAATTTTTTAAGAATTAAAAGAAAAGCTAGTAGTTTTTTAAAAATGCAACCTTTTGTTAAATATATAAAATAATTCTATTTTTTATTTAGTATATGAAATGTATATAAAGAAAAATTTACTTCCATATTCAATTATTGTTTTAATGAATACTGAAGAAGCGTACAAGAACATTTTCTGAAATTAAGATTGGTGCTGCCACCTATCGGAAAATAGGTTTACAATTTCAATATAAAGCTATAATTATTTTATAGTTCTCATTTCCACTTTATTGTTATTTTATTAAAACAGAAGAAAGGAATTAGTAATTTTGCTGAAAAAAAAATATTTTAAAGAATGAATTTATTTAAAATCATTAAAAATACATAAGATTTCATAAATTATTATTTTTTACTCAAAATGAAAAATTAGAGGGGGAGGGCTTATTTTCAAAGGAGGACTTGTAATCGGGATTTTACTGTAATGTATGACTTGAGTACTAATTATACAGTGTGTTTCTAAAAGAATTGGTATGTGCATGTGCACTTATGGAAAAGTACTTAATTACATGTCTTTGAGCCCTGTGGCAGAATTTAGGCGACACAGCGACTTTGTCGCAGAAAAAAAATTGTCACTTGCAGAAAGATTTTTCCATAAAAATGAAAATTATTTCTAACTTTCAGTAGAAAATATAAACTCATGTCTTGTATTTAAGAATTCTTCAACAGTCTACTAATAATATTGGTCTTTATAGTTACTTGTACATATTATCGAAACAGGACAATTCCGCCGAGAATTTAATCCCCTATTCCCCTCATAGGGCAATTCCGCCGAGAATTTTAACCCCCCTTTTCCCACAGAGGACAACTCCGCCGCACCATTTTCCTGAGACGAGAAGAGGGGGTCTGCAGCAGTATTTCCATTTTTGGCGACGCATCGCACTTTGGCGGCACATCGAGCATTATATAAGAGCCCTTCCCCCTCGCTTTGGAAAGATGAGTAAAAGTAAAATAGATTTTAACCAAATTATGAGTAAAAATTTTTACTCATAAACATGCATTTAATTTTATTTTTCATTATTATTATATGTTTTTTTATTTGACAATTATTTAATCGTATTAATAAATTCTGCTATTGATAAATTTATTTCTAATTTTCGTGTAGCACTTGAATATCATAAAATTCAAGTAAAAATTAACTTAAGAAAAATTTACATCTTAGTTTAAATTATTCTGATTACATTTACAAAATTATTAAAGGATAAATAAGAAATTAAATTTTCTTTACTTAACATAATATTCAAATATATATTACTTAACTTATATTAACTTATATTAAATTTTCTTTACTTATTTTCTTTAATTTAATTTCTCAAATTTTTTATTCAACAGTGATAAATAACAGTAATAACAACAGTAATAATTCTGTGCGATGAAAATCATCTCCATCTGTATATATCGTGGAAAATAGTTTTAATAAATATTAATTTTATTGAATAATTTGTATGGAAAAAATTTAGAAGAAAGTTTCATGGTGGTTACAACATACTAGTTGATATTGGAGGAACATTCAGAAGATAGGTTTTAGTAATATAGCTGATTTTGTTGGGAGAAAATACCCCCCCCCCCCAAAAAAAAAAAAAACCACGTATTAATGTATATAGAATTTTATTATGGTATTCTGGGTCGATGATGGAAGACAGATTATTATGGAACAGAAGATAATTATGGAACAGAAATGTCCGCAAATAACTCGTTTAAATGAACGACTTTTAGTAATAAGAATTATAAATTGATTATTATAGTTTCATTGATTATTATTTGCGTAACGATGCATATACCTATGAACGTTTGTATCCATTTACTTTCTTCTTCTGATCATTTCAATAGCAAATAATACTGTCTGTATCGAAATAATATGTCAACAGTTTAATAATAATTTGGTATGTTACTCACATGGCTTACCGTACAATTTAATACTAGAAATACTAATTGGAATCTAATTGGAATACTAAGATGAATCATTTGCTTGATCTCAACGAAAACTTTAGTGCAGCTTTCCTATACGATACAGATTTAGTATATCGAGTTAGATCTTTCTGCTGTTATTTGCTCTTAGAATATGCTAATAACAGGCACATAGATCAACCGCAAAAACCATGATTTTCGGATTCAGGGGACTTCACGACGTATAAATATAACAAAAACTCAATTTCAAAAATTTGACCCAAAACAGTATTTTCTCTACTATCTTTCATGATATATATTTTATATAGCAACTTTGTTGCCGGTATATAGCATAAAAGCTGATATGGTCTTTCCGTAAATAGAGTTAAATTGCAGTGTCGTTTTTCGTCCAATATGCATTTATAATGAATCAGCATATAGTAATAAATACACTTTTCAAAAATAAGTAATCAAGTTTCAGTTAATTAGAATGCATTATGTTTTATATTTAAAAAAAAAAAAAAAATTCCAATTATAGCTGACGTAAATCACAAAATAATAATAATAATAATAATAATAATAATTACATCATAAATAAATGAATAAATATTAATAATAATAAAAACTAATAAATCATAAATTAAATCTTTTTTTTTTTTTTTTAATTTGCCTCTATGTTCAATAGTATTAAATTACGGTTTTGCATTCGTTTAGTCAATAAGCATTTCTAACACTCTAAAGGTTGTTGCCTTATAAAATGAAAAATCTGTAGTTGAAAATATAGGGAAGTTACATCTATACAAATTACTGTGCCTATGCTTTTTATTGAATTTTAAGAAATTGACAGATTGAACAACTTTCTTCTATAAAAATTTTTAATACAAAAGATTACGTGTATAAAATGAAAAAGTGCATAAAAATAAAGGTATTTTTGAATGCCTCTTTGAGATTCTAATAAGAGATTTTCTTTTCCCTTAAATTCTCATTAACCATAACTTTCTAACAATGCTACTTTCAATCCTCTACCCCCATAATTAATATGTTAAAAACGTACAACAAATTTCATGTTTGCGAATTAATATATAGATTATTACCATTCTTTTGTGTATTTATTTTTAACAAAAGTTGAATGCCTGAAGTTTTAGCTTTCTCGCCAACTTTTATTTCGCCAAAGATAATGCCTTCCCCCTCATTCGGCGGAATTGTCCTATCGAGGGAAGACAGCAGAAAGGAATGCGGCGGAGTTGTCCTGCTGGGGGAAACAGCTGATAATTTTTTCGGCAGAGTTGTCCTATGCCCCATATTATGTGTAAATAAGAAGATATGTCAATATTGTCTTGCAGTAAAGGTTTGCAAGAACAAGACTTGTCGCAGAAAGCATAAAAAAATTTCTGCCATAGGGTCTTTGAGTTGAACATTTGAACATAAGAAAATGTTGGGCAAAATTATATGGCCATATTAGCCTGATGTCAAAAATGAAGTTAATAGTCAGTAAAGTTGCTTTTTTTTTCTCTCTATGTCAATTTTGTTATTGGAGATTTACTTTATTTATTTTTGGAGTTAAGTATTTATCTCATGTTTGTATCACAATCACAAAAATCATGAGTAGCCTTATCATTTTGTTCAATGATCAATGTTTCAAAATACAGGTCATTAACATGTAGCATACATAATTACATTTTACTATTGTTGAGGTAACTGATGATTTATTGCTACAATAATGCACATAGTAAAAACATAAAACATTTTCTTTCCCAGTATGCATTATTTTGGTCACATCATCTTATATTTTTGTTCAGGACTGTAAAACTTTAATAAGTTTATCCTGCCAATCATTCTGTTTCCATTTCAAGTAGCAATTTCAAGGTTTTTGCATTTGCATATTGAGTATATTTTTAATAAGTCTACCACTGCCTATCATTCTGCTTGCAAGTAGCAATTTCAGGGATTTTGCATATTGTTTCATCCCTGTTTATACTTATATGTATTTTTTTTTTTTTTTTTTTTTTATATATTATGTATTTTTCGAAATTATTGTTTAATGAATCTGATATTTTTATTACCATTTGGGAGGTATATATGAGAAAAAAATAAAAATAATAAAAGTATTAATCTTTGAGGTTCAATAAATGAAGTTTAAAAAATGTTTTAATAATAAATAAATATCGTAGTATTTATTTTTTCTAATTCTTTGTGTTTTTTCTTCCCTCATCTTGATATAGAAAAAATTTTCCAGTGTCAAAATGAAATACCCCCATATTTCATTGAAATAGATCATACTATTTACTTCAATTAGATAATGTAAAATAATTCTAGTATTTTTTAATTAACTAAACAATAGTTGTTAAAAATTAAATAATAACCAGAAATACAATATAGAGAAAAAATAAAGGAAGAATTTCTATATGTAAAGTAATAAAGATTAATATTCTTTTTACATAATATAATTGAAGTTTATTACAGAAACCAAGCTGTAGTAGATTTTTTTTTTCTTCTTTTAATCTTTAACGGGCTCTGCCCTTCTGCTCGCTTCGTTCATCAACCCCCACATCAGCTTGCCTTATATGCTTTGTCCACTTTGCTAGTTACAATATTTTTAGATGAATAAAAAAAAAAAAAAAAAAAAAAAAAAGAAGAAGAATTCAAACTTTTAAATAAATTTATTTTGTTGGGTGACTATTTTCAGCAATTCAAAACCATGGCCAAATTCCGCTATATACAGCTGTTAATGAAATGTAAATGACATTTAATTATTTGTGTTTGTTTATATTTATTACAAAACAATTAATGTAAAATAAATTAAATATGCATTCACATTAGTTTGTGGACAATAAACTCAAAAAAAAAAAAAAAAAAAAAAAAACATGTGATCATTTGATTGTTAAAATTGATATTTAAATAATAAATAAATCAAAATCAAAAATTTAAAGCTGTTATGTCAGTTTTATCAGAAATTTTTAATGATACAGGTTTAATAAATAAAAAGTTGTGTGCATTTTATTTTTGGCAGCATCTTGAAATTACAACAAAAAAAAAAAAAAAAAAAAACTTAAAACATAAAAAATTTAAATAAATATAAAGCTTTCAAAAATTTGTTACATACTGCACAGCATTGCTGTTGCATATCGTAGCAAAATCTGATAAGGTTTCCATGAGTACTTTTTGAGTCTATAAAATTTTTATAACAAATGTTTTCTCTTACTTCAACATTAAATATTACCCAAAATAATACTTTAACATATAAATAGTTTGTTTCATCATGTTTATTAAACATTTCTGTACAAAACTGCTAAATTTCATGTTTTTACATATAAACTAAAAGGGCAGAAAAGATACGATTAAATTGAAAAATGGCAGCGATAGTAATTTCTTATAGAAAAGAGAGAGAAAACGATCTGATTTTTTTTTTTTTTTTTTTTCTTTTATTAAAATCAGATTTTTTAAATATATATACATATATGAAAATGGTTTTATGCAATATTTTATTTAAACAAATTAAGTTATAATCATAGTATATAATTTTAATTATTTTTAAACAAGATGTATTTACTAATAAGTATATATTTAAATTAATATGGATGTATTTGAAATATAGTATTTTTTAAAGAGTGAAGAAGCTTTTAAGAGCTAGAATCAAATATAAAATATATAATCATCCAAAACAATTACTTAATGCAGTGTTAGTGTTGATGGATTTTTTTTTTTTTTTTTTTTTTTTTTTTTTTTTTCCTTTTAATGGTTAAATAGCTATTTTGAAGGCTGTTTTTCTTTGTACAATCACCAAACAAGTTATGATAAGTAGTCCATGTATAAATTTGGTGCCCTCTACATGTGTATGGAAATGAAAAAATTGCCAAAAGATCCATTGGGTTTTTATTTAATGGTATCAAGTATTCTTATTTTTCATTAATTGAGATTAGAAAAGCACACATTGATAGAGGACCCAAAAAAATGTTAGGTCTGGGACCCTAGAATGATTTGATCGAGCCCTGTGCTACATTAAGAAGTAGTATTGTTACATTGAATTAAGTTTTTTTTCCCCACTGTATAGATTGTTTTATTGCAGTGAAAGTAGTTTTACGGGCAAAGTAAAAATAAAGGAGCAGTTCATTCACTTTCAGTGAATAGCCTTACTTGGCAGACAAATTTGATGAACAATAGTAGTTTAGGGTTCCTGAAGTTTCAAAGCTCTCAGATGCATTGCTGCCTTGATCTCAAACTTTCCATGAGATGCTTGATAGAAATTGCACCAAACCCCATTACCAAAGGATATAAATAGGAGTGAGTTGACTTCTGAGAGAGAGTATAAAGTCATTGCAAGTCAGTGTTGTTTAGAGGCCTAATCTATGCGACTGCACTTTGGAGATTGGACTCCAATCGACTGAATTTTGTTCGTAAGATAGCAAAGATTTCTCCTTTGGAGCATTTCATGTTATTTGCTTTACTTCTGTGGAACAATGGGCGACTAGAACGAGGCAGAGTTTCCCTTTGTGGGGAAAAAAATGCACTATGATTGGCTATAGTCCTTTATTTGTGGGCTAAATTAAGACTCCTATAGGTTAAATTTCATTATGACATTGAATAACGACAGAAAGTCAAGTCGTCAATTGATTGTTTTCTTGGACTGTTCCAGAACTTTCCTTGAATAGTCAAAACCACTTTTGCAGTGCGAGTGACAGCTTCATTCGACTGCCACTGGAATATTCAAAGAATTAACAGTTTTGTTGTACAGATTTGAGAAATTACATAGAATAAAGTTCGTTCATTGACTAGAACCTGCCTGATTCTTTACGAACTACATTCTCACACAAGAAAGTTAGCAAGTTTTTCGCAACAGTATCTATTTGAGATATTGTCATTATTCAGTGCTTTAAACAAAAATATATACAGAGCGAAAAATGAAGAACATCCTATATATCATTTTCATCTTAAGAATGGTTTATTTTCCTCAAAAACAAAGTTTCCGGTATACTTGTAATTGTAATCATTTCCACACACACACTACTATGAATAAGAACTTGTAATGTAAATAAAATTACTTAAAAGAGAAATATTTCCTTTAAATATTACTTATTTCAAATAAATATAATGCTTTAGATTAATATGTATTTCATAAAACTGAAAATTGATTTTAATTATATTAAAAAAAAAAAAAAAAAAAGTGGATAATTAGGATTATTAACACCCTGACAGAAACTAAACTAATACATTTTTAAGCGTATCACTCAGTTGTATTAAATTAAAATAATTTATGTTTATAATCTGTGGTATTAGTTACTTTCATGGTGATGAAAAATATATTTTGAAAACTTGGATGATTGGTTGAGCTTGCTAAGGGTATAAAGGAATTTTATGTAATTAAAATATAAAAATTATATGATTATTCTGTCAACCTTTTTTTATTTCTTTAACCGTAAATAACTAAACTTAAATCAGTGCTACTCTGTATCAAATCATTTGACTAATAGAATACAAATTAAAAACAAGTATACTTTTATATTACCTTTATTTACTTCAATCAAATTACTGTATCTTAAGAGAAGTATTATAATATTTTAATTAAAAAATAGGTGGTAAAAATTGTTTGCATTCAGGGCAAATATAGTGAGTTAACAAAGGAAATACAAAACGGGTAGGGGTAGTCTATTAGTCAAATGTTCAGTTATCTAAGGTTAAAGATATTTCAGTTCAGCAAAGTAATAATTTTTTATTGCTAGTTTTTTGTTAGAAATTAACTTCTAATCACATTAATTTTTTGCAATTTTTTGTAATCAGAGATATATTTAATTAAGCAAATGGCGATTTTTTTCCCACCAGAAATTTGAGAAAATGTAAAGCAGTCTGTTCTTAGAAGAAATAAAAAAATGATATTTTATTAAAATTAACTTATTTCTAACATTTATTAAAACATTTTAGTTTATAGTTATTTTCACACTAAAAAGTTGTAAGCTCATATTCAAAATCTAGATGAAACGTACACACATTATACATATATGAATGTGTACATATATCAGGGTGGCGACAATCAGGGAAAACAGGAAAATCATGGAAAAATCATTGTAGTTTATCAATCTGGAAATATCAGGGAATTTTGTAAAAATACCCAAAAGTTACGGAAATTTTCATTTTTTCCCAGCAAACATGACTGAAAGATTGCCAAACAGGTGTTATCTTAACCATGATTGCACAGGATTAGCTGCTTTCTAGTTGAATCTCATCAAGTTAACATTAAAAAAAGAAAAAAAAAAAAAAAAAAAATAGTGCAACAACATGAGGAAGCCTTAATGCTTTATGTCTTGATGTTAATATGTTGTGCAGTAAAAACGAATAATATTTTTATAATTTCGTAATTAACAAAATCATAAAAATTTCCAAAATTTTGATTTTTTTTTTTTTTTTTTTTGTAAGAGTGAACAAAGAATAAAATAAAAAGGTTGAGATATTTTTCCCATCAGTATAGTTTTTTGAATTGCAGTGGTTTAGTGAGCATATTACACAAGAGTATATACAAAAGTATGGAATGTATATAATAAGTAATGGAAATCATGGACATTTGTCAGAATTAGTCATGGAAGTCATGAAAAAATCAAGAAATTTTTTTCTGAATTTCTGTAGCCACTCTGTATATAGATAATGTGTTTACTACACATTATCTATATATGCATATATTTGTATGTATGAGTGTTTTAGAAAATTTTGTTTTATACAGAATCACTGATGAATTAAGTATGCAATTTATACTTATTCATTACTTACTTTTTAAATATGATTTATTTAATGATTAAAAAATATATTTTAATCATTAAAATAGTCCATAAGTTTATTTATTATTTTTTTGCTAGAAAAAAAAAAAAAAAAAATCGTGTCAAAATGAAATTAAAGTATAAAAAAATATGAAACAGCTTTTAGCCCCTCCAACACATACATGCATAGGCATATAAATTTTAGCAGCCTTGTAATAACATTTTATGTTGGATTTTATTTTCGTTCACATAAAATAAATAAAACAATTTCTTTCTTTCTTTTCTTTTTTTTTTTTTTAATTTATATCCTGGGATTCCCAGGTGGATCTGAGTCTCACTTTAGTTTAACATCAGCTTCTTGATTTTCATGCAGAGACATATTTATAGTTAAAAAAAAAAAAAAAAAAGGTTTTTTATAATCTCTAAAAACATTTTGCTGGCTATTAGAATTGCTGTTTATATGTGATACAAAATATTTTTCAGTGATTCTAATTCATCTAAATTAAGTAAATTTAATAATTTACTCTTTAGACACACACGCACACACACCCACATATATATATGTGTGTGTGTGTGTATATCTATATCTATATATATATATATATATATATGTATGTCAGGGTTGGGTTTCTTCCGGAAGAAACTAGTTTCTTCCAGGACAGTGGAAGAAACTGGAAAAAACCGGAAGAAATGGAAGAAACTAACCAGAAGACAAACCAGATGTTCGAAATTAAAATTTATGAACTATATAAACTCAAAGCTTAAATATAATGTCAAATCTAAACTATAATCCAATTAATATTAAAAATATTGTTAGAAAAATAAGTTATTTTATAACAAACACTAAATATATATAGGTGATGGGTTTTTACTTTTCAATGCTGATATTTTTAGAACTTTTTGCATATATATATACTATCTCATATTAGTATACATTCAGACAATACAAGTGATAATAATTATGGAATTAACCATAAATATTTGCACTTTTTTTTTAAAGGATACAATTTTTTGTATAAACTCGAAGCTGGTAAACCGTATCAATAAGTAATATACCTACTTTTAAACTCTCCTGCAAGTTCTCTAGGATTAAAAAAAAAAAAAAAAGCATAGTTTGTATTTATCTATTTTAAGTTGAAAAATAAAGTGCAGTATTGAACTACTCTCAAAAATTTTGTCTAGAGGTTGTGCAGATTATAGGTTTATAGGAATTTGTAGATTAGAGATCATTGCCTTAGTTTACAGTTTCCTTTTGCAGATACAGAGTCAGTTACTATTAATTCATGAGAATAGACATCAGAATGGAAAGACGATTTCTAATAAATTTTAGAATAAAGTATTTCTTCAATATTAATAAAATTAATCGATCACATTCATTATATGATAAATAATTTAAGCATATATTCAAATAATAGGTACCTATAAAATGTAAACAAACATATTTAAAAAATATGAAACCAAATATTTTTGAAAGTTCAGAAATAATATTCATCACTAATTAATTTTGTTAAACATTGATGTAATAGTGATTTGTTTTAAGCACTAGTCTGTATGAATTGCTGGATAATAAATACAAGAATGTTACCCCCCCCCCCTCTCAAGTTGAGTTTCAAAGCAAGGATTAAGCTAAAAATTTGATTAAAAAAAAGTAAAAATGTGAGAAATGTGAATTTATTTGAAATATGAGATGTAAATTTCTTTTTCACTGTACTGTATTAAGAAAATGAAGTTTTTTTATGACATTTTGTAATACAGTAATTATTGAATACTGGCTCTTTTAATTAACTGAATGTTTGTTAAGAGCTGTTTTATCAGAAAGTATAAGCAAGTGATACAAACTATTATTTATTACCAGTTAAAGAAATAAAATTGTCTAAATAATAAATTATAAAACTTTACGCTTTTTAAATTGAAATTGATGTTTTTACTGGATTTTGAGTATTTTGGAACGTGATTATCAGATACCGAAGATCACTTCGGTAAAAATCTCATAATTATTAATTAAATATGTAATGTAATTAAATTTTTATAGGTATAATTAACATTACTTAAAGTTGTTTATAAGACAAATGCATCCATTGTATCTTACAAATCTGCAATTTATAGGATAAATTTTTAAGAAAAACAGTTTCTTCCATTTCTTCCACTTGGAAGAAACCTATTTCTTCCGACCGGTTTTTTCCGCCTTGGAAGAAACTTGCCAACCCTGATGTATGTGTGTGTATATATATTTATCTATCTATATAGATAGATAGATATAAATTTATTTATTGACAAATTTGATAAAAATTCCTCATTTTATAAAATGAAAAAAAAAAAAAAAAAATTAAGATTAGTTAATTTCAGCTTTTAAATCTGTAAATTTAAATAACCCAATACATATCGAATTAATACAACGCATCTTTATTTTGTTGCTGTGGTAATTTTTACTAAAAAAATCTTTTTTTTTTTTTTTTTTTTTTAATTCTGTATATGTTTTTCCTTACCTTTTAGAAAACTGGCCAACGTTACATTGAAATAGCTGAATGTAAGTTATATAGATTTTGAGAGATGAGTTTATCTTCTTATAGGCACCGGTAAAAAATTCCATGCGGGTGGAGGAAGGGGAAAGACATTTTTACATTGATCTTAAACAATTTTTCTATAGAATAGGGACATAAAAGATCATATTTTTATGAAACATGCTTCTTTCATAATATATTATTTTCTAAAGGTAACCTCATAAATTTTTTTTTCAATATTTATGAAAGATAAAGACAATTTAGATCAAATTTCCAAATGTAGGAGAATATGGCCCTTTTTGTCCATATCTGCCGGCCCCCACGTACCCACCCATTCTCTTACGAACTCGTTAATCTTTCACTATTGTATTGTTATTTGTAATTTTAGTTTCATATGACCTTCCTATATAAATTGGCTGTGACATTGAAGTTTCGGACAGGCAAGACACTGCATGATGTATTTTTTACACATTGCTGTTATTATACATTGGCTTACATTTTTAAACTGAATAGGATTTTTATAGGTTATGGCAGAAATTTTCGTTATTCCGTTTATAGATTTTTTTTTTTTTTTATTATAAATAATTTTATAGTTACTTTTATTTACCCTGTAACAAGTAACAATAAATCCCAACAGCAAATACTCATCATTTACATAGCAATTTTATCGAACCTACTGCTACTGCGCCGGAATTTCCAGGCTAGATGGATATTGCTCAGGCTCACAGCCGCAATTTATGTATTCGTGGTCTGCAGAAAATTATTTCCGTAGCCTCATCCAACTTCTCGCATTATTTATTTACGTCTCGGTAGTAGGTGCGTGTTGCGCACCATTTCCTCACTTCTGCTCAGCGAGAGCTTTTTTTTCTCTACAATATTTCTATTTTACCTCGCCACTTCGTCGCGTGTTTCGCTTGTACGGAGAGTCGCTAGCCAGTGAAGCTGTCTGCAGTGTCGCTAAGGTAAGGAAAGGAAGGTACCACGCGGATGACAGGGGTGGCTCGCGTTCCATGCATTTTCCGAGTATTTTGCGTGCAATTGTCGGCCATCTCAGCCTGCTCGTAATTATCTGAACGCCGAATTCACTCTGCCTCGATGCCCGAGAGCGAATTTATTTGCCTACCGGAGGTGTCAGTCATGTCCAAGGTAAGCTTTCTCTAAAAGTGCGATTACCCTGCTTTGCAAAAACCTGTTGCGGGGAGCCGATGTGTGTATGTGTGCGTGCAGAGAAGGCGCGAGCCGGTTGGCTAGTTGGCTGTAACATCGCGTAATAACGTTTTGAACGTATAAAGTTCCAAGTGAAGTGACCTTGACTCAAAAATCGCTCGTGCTTGACGCGGGATTCTTTTCATTTTTTTTAGTTCTTCCATTTTCATCTTTATTTTCTCTTTCTACGGAGATTATTTACCCCCACTCTTTTCCCACTCTGGGCAAACGTACCAGAGCGTTTCGGTGAGCGCTTCTTTTTTGGTCCTTTTTCTGCGGAAGAATCGTTGCCATATGTCAATTATTCTACATGTTGATTCAAACCATGCGCAGTTTTATAATGTAAATTCTTTCCACAATTTCTTTTTCTCCAACAAAGCACAGTTAAATCATAAAACCCCCCTTTTTTTTTTCTTCTTTTTTGTGAACATTGCAATTTTACAATTGCTCTAAAATACTTAATTTACCTTAGAAAAATAATTAAATAATAAAACACTCACTATAGATTTGTTTTCAATAGAGAAACAAAAGAAGTAGAATACAAAAGTAAAACAGGTGATAAAATGACACGAGCCCAAACAAGCTTGATAGTCATTTAATGATTTTAAAAAATATATGAAAAAATTGACCAGTATTAATTTTAATAAAGATATGAAAACAATCATAAAACTCACTTTAATACAATATCAAAGAAAGATTAAACTATATTGCACTTATCAAGGAGCTTATTAGAAAGAAAGAAGAGGATAATGTATGTAGTATAAACGAGAAGAATTATCTTTTTCTAAATTTGTCTCAAAAATATAAAATGTTTGTGTTGCGCTCTTATATAAGTCATCTAAACAATTTTATTAAAAAATAATTTGATATGCGGTTTTCCATAGTTTCAAATAATATAACAGTATTAATTATTTTTGTCTCAGGATAATTTTATTTAATAAAATATTAAATTTAAATAAAAACAAGAAAAATATAGGAATTTATTTCTGTTATATTTCAGCAAAATAAATGAAAATTTTTTAGAAGTTCTGTAGATGCCAGTTGACTTTAATATAGTAATATTTTTTTTATTTTTTTTTAATATAAATAAATATCCCCTCCCCCCCTAAAAAAGTACAGAAATACTAAAGTATTTTGAAATTCTGAATTCTGATAAACTCCTGAAAAATATTTAAATGTCTAAAGCATTTTACATGAAGTCATAATATGTGTATATATGTAATCTGTATTAATACGGTGTTTAATTATATATCGGTATCATAGTTATTTTTATTCACAAAAAATTTTTTTCACACACATTTAATATTAAAATACTGTATTATTATCATTATTTTTCAAGCATTATCGTTTATTTATTTTTTCCCCCAAGAAAATGAGATTTTAAATTTTCATCCTTTTTATAACGATTTTTAAAAATAATTTTTTTGTATGATGACCATATAATTTTCAGTTTTTTGATTATGCTTAGTTAAATAAGTATATAATATTTAGTAATTATCTTAGTTAACAAATTAAAAATTTACGTTATTATCTCAGAATTACAGGGGGAAGAAATGTAGCATTATTTTTTCTCCATTTTTATAGCAGCAAATGCCTGCACGTTTAAGCATTTGCGTGATTACACACGCATACAGTTTTATTGAGAATTTTCGCACGAAGTACATCTTAACAAAAAAAAGTCACCTCTCACAAAATTTTCCCAAAGGAAACGGGATACTCACAAAAAGTCCATTCCTTAAGGCCGGTTTCCACTAGAGCTCTAGACCAAGGTTCAAAAAGTCATTAATCACGCTTCCGACACAAAGAGCCAAATGTTTTGTCATCAGTTGTAGCCCTTTTTTATTAGATTGCGCAGTTACCTCAAAGGAAAGCATGCAAAATTGACAAAGATATCTGCCTCCGGCCCCTCAATTATCTCAGCAGGGGGTTAGAACTAGGGATTTCCAACCCCGTTCGAGGGTTTTGAGCTCGGGTGACCACATCAAAGGATTCTGAATAGAAGCCGCCGAAAGAGCTGTAGTGGAAACCAAACTTTAAAATCACTTTTCTTATTACTTTCTTTCACATTCAATAGATTTTTATTTTATTTATATTCCAATGACGCCGCACTTTTTTGCGACTTAGCATAGGCCGGGGGGTCGCCGAAATTGATGACCATTTGTGAAGGAGCACCCAATGGGCGGTCGTCACTACCCCTAACAGGGACAACACATCCATGCCTTCTCCTCGAATCGAACCCAGGCTCAACCGTGTAGGAGTCAGGGACGCTAACCACTACACCGTCTGGGCGGCAAAATTAAAAATGTTCAATACAAGAAAGCATTAATTACTTAAAACATTTCTACTTTCAGCTTTTGATAAATTTTTACATGTTTTGAGATCCAGAATGCAATGTGACTATTTTTAGAAAAAGTTTATGTGAGAGAACAGGGAAAATTGTGTCAACTGTATCTCGGGAACTACTATAAAAAATTTCATTTAAAATTATAATATCTAGTGGTACCTTGAAATAAATTATAGTGCCTATGAACTTTTGGTGAAAATCGTCCATCAGGTGGCGTTCCATCCCGTTTTTTTTTTTTTGATAATTTTTTACATGGCAGCATAGGACACATTTTTTTTTTTTTTATAAATGTGCACAGTGTGAATTATTTTTCACTAATCATTATGGAATTAAAAAGAATTATTTATAATAGCAATAATTAACTCGGCGTGTGTGTGGGGGGAGGGGGATGTAGAAACATCATTTCCCCTTATTGGGGGAAGTATTCCCCCTCAGAGTGTAAATTTTCAGCATGAGTATTTTTCAAAAGAACTCGCCAATACCCTTAAAACAAAAAAGTGGAAACATAGATCTGAGATAATTAAAAATAAACTAGTATGTTGTTGCCACCACAAGACTTTCTTCTATATTTTCCTATACAAATTCACTCAGTAACAACATTTAAAAAAAGAAAATCCCAGTTTTTTTTTTCGTTAAAAGTAAAAATTTAAATTATCACAGATTTATAGTTCAACCATTCATTTTAAAGGTATTGACGAGACCTTTCGAAAGATACCCATCTTGAAAATTTAGTCCCTTCGAGGGGGGACTTCCCCCCCAGGGAGGTTCACGAGGCTCCTACATGTGCAAAAATTTTTTCCCAGTTGACTATCTCTATTATAAATAATTCTTGTAAATTTCATAATGATTACTAAAAAATAATTTTCTTTATGCACATTTATACAAAATTTTGCCCTATATCACCATGTTAAAAATTTAGAAAAAGCGGGATGGCAACGCAACCTGTAAGACGATTTTTACCAAAAGTTGATAGGCACTAATTTATGTCAAGGTGCAACTACATACCAATTTGTAAGAAATTCTGTGCAGTAGTTCCTGAGATACAGTTGCCACAAAATTTTGTCACACACACACACACACACACAGACAGACAGACATTTTCTAAAAATGGTCAAATCGTGTTCTACAGCTCTCAAAACATGTAAATCCATCAAAAACCCGAGGTCGAAAATTTTTACGAATCCAATACTTTCTCTATATTACATAATAGAAGAAAGTAAAAAGAAAAAATGTCATTTGTAGAACATAAAACTGATTTTCTTTTGACATTTAGTATTATTCTTCTCAGAAATGAAAATCGTCTGTATTCATAATGGGAAAATTTTAATAAATATTTTGTTCTGGGCCATTTTGTAAAGAAAAAAAAAAAAAAAAAAATAAAAAAAAGTTTTGTGACAGATTGTGGAGATCAGGGATGGGGATGGCAAATCCGCGGCCCGCCCTGTAGTTTTTTGCGATATGCTAGGAGACTAACGATATTTAAAGTTTGACAACTTTGGTTAACTGATAAAAATTAAATCCATTCTGAGTTTCCGAAGTGAAAATACTTTTCAATGATTATGACAGTTAAAGAGTCGCACTGTTTTTATGAAATATTATTAGATCAATTATTAATTCTTTTTATTATAGTTATCAGGGGCGAAACTTTTCAGGGGTTTTGAAATTTTTGCTGTTTCTGATTTTCATGTAAATTATTTTGTTTTTACAGAAATTTCTTATTTTGAATGTTTAATTTGCCTTATAATGTATTACGAACTCTCCAAATATCATTCAATACAGGTAGCCATATGATATTTCATTATTAAATCTTCCCTATCTGCATGCAAATATCAGTTTTCTGGGTTTTTGCATGCTAGGTAGTTTCACCCCTGAGTTATTTATGTATAGCCATAAATTTTCCACGATTCTATTGTTATTTATGAATAAAAATAATTTAAATTAATGTATTCTGCTCTGAATCTTCACCCTGCCCTCCCTAAAAAAAAAAAAAAAAAAAAAAAAAAAATCCACATATATACAAACCGTGCGGTCCGCCCAAATAAAATAGATTTCCAGCGCGGTCCACCAAGTGTTTTGGGTTGGACAGGCCTGGATATAGATAGGTCATCGTCACGAGCTATTCAAGTTTTTAGGGGTGTAGGACGTGGTTTCATCACAGCGATACAAGTGGATACAAAATATGATTCTTGTATATATTGTTGATATTGTATTTGTGCATAAATTCGAACAGCGTTTAGTTGAAAAATGAATTAAGCTGGTATTGTATTTTATCAATTATTCTTCGTCAGGGTTCATTCATACTCATCAGGAAAAACCTGGAATACCCAGGGAATTTGAATTTTGTTAAAAGAAAAAAAAGTTTGGGAAAAATCGATTATAAAACCTAGAAAAACAAATATTTCCTTTCTGTCAAATTATATTTTTCTTGTTTAGCTTCATATCAAAATTCAGATGATTAAGTATCGTAAAAATACGCTTGTAAACAATGATTTCTACCTGAATTTCTATCATGATTGGTAGTAACATGACATCGTACAGTGGAAGTAGATGTATTTTCTCCTTTCTAAAGGAGCTTTTCTTGTAATATATCGCTAATATTTTCTTGAAAATTGTCTGGAAAACTCCGGGAAATTTTTTTTCCCACGTTTGAGTGAACCCTGTTCATTGTTACAGTCTACTAGCTGATAATTTTTCAACTTTTGTTTAAAGTGAAGTTCGAAAGTTATACGCTTCCGTCCTTTTCCCCTTCCTTCTACATTCATTAAAAGAAAGCGTAAAGTCGCTTGTTGAAGGCAAATTCGTCCATAGTTAAAATACGATGAAATCGGAAATGAACTGATTAAGAAACAGACTAGGCAGAAAGAGTATTTTGACACATTCAAAAATTTTAAAACCGTTCAATGTTAAAGGAATAAAAAAATATGAAATAGTCACAAATTACTTAGATATAAGTATCCGTCTCAGGCAGATACAAAATATTTTAATATAACACATAAAGATCAAGAAATTTTGACCCAAATCTACCAAATTCGGGTCCTAATATGCCTGATAGACTTTTTTGAAAATTAGATCAGGTTGAATGATTAAGATTTCTTCATAACTTAGGAAGGATCCTTTTTCTCGTTAGACTTTAATTTCCCCCCCCCCCCCCCCATTTTTCAATGAAGATGTTACATAAGTAACTTTGAAGAGTTTGATTTATTTATGCATTCGACGATGGCGTAATGTTCATGTATTTTTTCACAACGTGTTAAGTCTTTTCCTCTGATTCAGTTGTTTTCTTGCAGTGAAAGGAGTTTTACAGGCAAAGTGAAAATAAAGCTGCAGTTCATTCGAGAAGTTATGTTGCATAAAGAGCATTCATCGACTAGAACATGACATTTTTATGAACGAACTATTTGCGTGCACAATAAAGTCGACAAGTTTTTCCTAACAATATTTGTATTGATATTGATTACATAGCAAGATTGGCTTGATTTTGCCCGACCCGAAAAAAATCCCAAGTGGGTGTTTTTAAAAATCCTTATTTAAAATTGCACCTTTATCTAACTTATGACAAGCATATAAAATAAATATAATGCACATTACTATAACAAGAACAAAGAATTTTCAGAAAGATTAGATATGCTCAAATTGCTCTATAGGAAAAAAAAAAAAAAACCACCCTCATGAAAAATAATTTACAATTATCTCATTAAAACACTATGTGAAAAAATCATATAAATAAATAAAAGCGAGGAAAAATAGAGTTGTTTGTTAATATAAAGAAAGATGTAGGATTCAATTCAGCTTAAAAAAAAAAAAAAAAAATGCTGAAAAACTATTAAAAAAAAAAAAAAAAAAAAAAAAAGTAAATAATATGAAGCTATTTAGAAAAAGAATCTGCAAAACACAGAAGTTTAGGGGGGGGGGGGGGGACTGCACGTGAAGTTTTGTTTCCTGAAATTTTCTTAGTTCCAAATACCTGCAGATTATCTGCAGTTTTTTTTTTTTTATTATTATTAAGCTGGGAAAGAATGTAAAATATAAGTAAAAATCAAAATTTAAAAAATATCAAATTTTTTAACAATGAAATACTGCTAATTAGTAGACGGACAATGAATCAAAACGTTTCATGAAAATCTATTGAATAAAAAAAATTTAATAAAGCAACAGTAAATAATTATTTAAATTCAGTTTTTTGTTGTAAAGGACAGATAAACAAAAATTTGCAATATATGAAGCACAATTATTTAACTTTTTTAAACATTTCTTCATAATCATAAGACTTTAGAAATTTTAAAATTAATTTTTCAATTTTGTTTTTATATTGCGTCTTATTGGTGTATATCATGTTCCAAAAAATAAATAAAAGAAAAACATTTTGAAAACCCTGATAGCGCCCCCCCCCTTTTTTTTTCTTTGTTTAGTTTTGCTATTGGTTAGAGAATAGGAATATTTTGGTTAAAATATTAAAATGGTATATTTCTTTCAACAAATGAAGAAAGTACTTTTTCATGTCGTTAATCTTTTCATAGCATTCGTCTGGAATTAAAGAAATTGTTATATGTACAATCCTTCAATGAAAGGTATAAGTCCGACACATTTTCTAGAACAACAGCTTATATATATCTTACTATCTTAAAATAATAAATTTATGCTTTCCACATTAATCTAAAAATTCCAATCTCTACGAAATTCTCACGCGAGATGAAGTTTCATTTCCGTATATTAATGGTAATTGTTAAAGTTATTACTGATTTAACCGCAGGTAGTCAGCAGTATATTTAGTGTCATAATATTAGTATCAAAGGGAGTAAAAGATAAGCGGAAGAACGTAATGCTAAAAAAATGTCAGCTACAACAGCGGGTGAAAAAAAAAAACTGCCTAAAGCGGTTGGGCTGCAAAGTACGACGAAGCAGCAAAAGATAACGAGTGGACAAAATTAAAATATTTAACAAAACACCATTATGGTAGAGGAAAAACCTTTAATTCCAGAATCATATATATAATCGTGTAATTAGGCAAAAATATAACGTACTTATTTTTTCTAAAATATTTCCGGTATGGAATAAACATAATATGACGCTTGTCGCTCCAAATGACTGACGATCGAGCGGGCACATTCCTCATAGACATTGCGTACATACTTTGTTGGATAACGCGTATGGGCCTAAAATTTTACACTTATGAGTTTGAAATTAATTGGTTGACAAATATTCTTTTAATGCATATCATCGGTTTCTGTCGCAAAAACTTCAATATTAGTAATTTTAGAGTTCTTGTATTATATATATATATATATATATTTTTTTTTTTGTTAAAGGGAAGGGGCGGGAATTATTTATTATCCACGCAAATTGAATGGTACTTAATGGTTGATAATTTAGCATGTTACGAAATACGGTCAAGCACGGAAACTCAACTTTAAAAGTTAAAAATGGCCTGACTTGAATGAGTCATTTTTAGGAGCGTTGTTTAGAGTGCATCCGCCGACACCGGATGCACTCTGTTACGTCATTCTTCTACTTCTACTTTCTCTTTCATTGTGAATGTTCTTAGATTTGTATCCAGTGCTCTTAATTTGTGTTATGACTCGCTAATTTTCCCATCTTGAGGTGCTCTTTAGATCCGCATATTTCTTATTTTTCATTCTCTTTCTCGCAGTTGTGTATGTGCGTGCGTGCTTGTGCACTCTTTTAAAATTCACTTGTAGTATGTTCACTAACATTGGTGTCGCAAGGCCCTTGAATGAAATCTGCATATATTTCACTTAATGTTCAATTGTATATCTATCCAAATGTAAAGTGTATAAGTTACGCTCCCCCCCCCCCCCCCCAGTGTACATTGCACATTATTTTTTTATATTCCGATTTTTCTTAATACTATATAGTAGGTGGTCAAATTATTAGATATTATTATTATTCACCCCTTCCCCTTTATTTTCATGGGAAAAAAAAAAAAAGGACGAAATAGCTTGAATTTCAGACACTCAAAGACCATTCATAAACTCGCATTTTCCAGTATCAATTTAGTCCACTGCAATTAGGAGATCAACCACAAATTGAAGAAAAGCACAAATGCTTTGGATTACCCTGTATCATGAAAAGTTACAAATGACATGTAACTGTAACACATGATTTTATTATGCAAATTTGTATGCTTTTTTGTAGGAATCTCACAATTAGTCAAATAATTTATATATATATATTAAAAAAAAAAAAAAAAAAAAAAGTTTTTTTGTTTAAAACAAAATTTTACAAAACTTAAAAAAAAATTGACAAAACATTTTAGAAACATTATATTCTGAAACATAAAATGCACACGTTTAATTTTCGCTGAGAAATGAGTATTCGTAGTAAATAACTTTTTATTATGCGCATTCGTTAAATGCAGCCTTTCTTATTACATAGGTTAAGAGATAGGCATATTGAACAACTTATGTCAAATGTTAAAAATTAAGTAAATTATCGGGGAAGAATGAGCTGTATTTTAGATAGTGTCCAGAGCTGAAATTCCATGAGGGATTTTATACATATAACGTATTTAATTAGAAGATCCAATTTCAGACACATTGCGGAAGATCATCTTTGAAGTAAACCTCTTACGAACTCATAAATTTGGGTAAACAAATTGTTAGAATTACAAGTTTATAAGTGATTTTAACAACAATAACAACCTTTTTACAATGTTACTAAAATAATTGGATCGCCAAATTAAATACGTGGCACATGAAATACCCCTCTGGAAAATATCTAAACTAGCTTATTCTTTTGCCGATAATTTGCTTAATTTTTACTGTATTTGCTTGATTAATATTTACTGTATTTAAATGAACTTTATCCATAAGAGTTGTTCTTAATATCGTCTAGCTTTCAATCTATGTAATAAAAAATCCATGCTACATTCCGCGCATGCGCAGTAAAATACGATAATTACTACAAATACTCGTATCTCAGCAAAAATTAAATCTGTGCATTTTATGTTTCAGAATGCTGTTTCTCTAATGCTGTAAGTTTTGTAAAATTTTATTGAGATGCATACTTGTTATAACCAACACTGCCAAAATAATAATAATTTTAGAAAAACAAATTTATATCTTTCTAAATATTCTTGGCATTCCTAAGTAAATGGTTTAATCATTCGCTGTATGTTTATATATGCAAGATTTAACACTAGTGTTTGGTTTCTTTTAATTTTAAATGTCCCTCTCTTCCTTTAATAAGTACAAATTCCTTATGTTGCAATAATAAGAATAAAGTTAAAATATTAGATATTTATTTTGCGATTGAACTTGAATGTGTGTGGGCTTAAAAGTGCACGATTATGAAAATCAATTACCTTCTTAATATGGAAAATGCAGTACCTAACAAACGTTTAATTTTAAGTAAACAAGTAAGAATAATTTAACAATTTCTTTGTAGAATAACTTCAAAATTGTTAATAGCAATTTTCTATTCAATGACTTTTTTTTTTCTTATTTTAAATTTTTTTCCACTTTATTTTTCAAAATATTTCCTTTCTTTTTACACATTTTATGACGCGTAGTGGAAATAAACACACACACACAAAAAGCACAATTTAAAGATTGAGATGAAATATTTAAACGATCGTGATGCGGAAATTACCAAACCATCCTATACATTTAAATCTTTTTGAACAGTCCAACTGGGATTGCACTTTTAAAAATCCCTGAAGATTTTAAAGCATTTGCAAGAATGCGAGATATTTAAAAAAAAAAAAAAAAAGAGAGAGTTTTATAATAAATTCATGTTAACTGTAGTTAATAATAATAATAATAATAAAGTAGTGAATGTAAAAGAAAAGTGTGTGCTTACGATCGCCGAACGAAAGTCAATATTTCTATTGGGATACGGATAGCAAATTTAAAAAAGATCCTGTCAATTACTTCAAGTAGAAAGCAGGACTGCTTTAAAGTGGCCCTGTAATATTATTGTGCAAGGGTAGTTGTGTGTAGTACGTTTTCCTGATTTCAGGAATTTTTACTTATATTTCCTTATTTCAGGGAAAAAAAAAAAAAAAATCTATTATTTTTCAGTGACTGTTAAGAAGAAACTGTTGTATAATAGAAATTTGAACAATATTTTGTAATTTACTAGTATTTTATTAGTTATAATTATTAAAAAAAAAAAAAAAAAAAAAAAAAACTGGCTTTTTTTTTTTTTTTTCTTTTGGTCTGTAATTTCATAATATGTTATATACAACGTGCAGTGCGCTAAAATTTGGTCAGTGATAATTTGGCTGACTTCTCTGAAAGTGAATACTTTATTTTCACCTTGCCTGTAAAACTACTTTCACTGCAACAATACAATTGATGTAGGGGAAAAGACTTAATCCGTTGTAACATTATTTGTAAAAGAGCGAGTTCGCGATTGTTGCATAAATAAGCGTGACGGCTGAAACTCATTTGCACAACGCAATTTATTGATATATTTCTTTATTATTATAGATATACATTAGAAAAATATAAGTAAGTTGCTAAGTATAGTTTTCAATTCTATAACACTTTAACCTCTCTCTCTCTCTCTCTCCCCTCTTTTTTTTTTTTTTTTTTTTTTTTAAGCGACATTCAACATTTAATACCACCTAAAATAATTTAGTGACATATATACGGTTTATTTTACATTTTCTATATAAAGTTGTGAAATTTCATGTTTTTATATAAACTGGTTTTTGCCGTATAGCCCAAGAAAGACGAAAGAGACTTACATATATGATTATCTGAGATTTTTTTTTTCTTTTTTAAAACAGAGAATCCTATTGATCGTTGCTTTGATTCTTTTGTAGGCACTTATTTCCATCCATTCTTTATACTGACCCATTTAATGCGGCTTTAGCTACTTTGGCCTAGCAAGGCAGACTTTTCTAATGTACTTCTGGTAGATTTTAGCACTCATGCGAAAAAATAGACATGTAATGTGTGTATACTGCAATTCTTCATGTGACAATATACTATATACAGTAAAGCACCGTTTATGCGTCTCTCGTATGTACGTCTTTTACATTTATACGCCTTTTCAATGAAGTCCCGATTCATTCCTATTCATTTTAATGTAAAAAATCTTTTGTTTATACGCCGCTAAGTATCGGTTATACGTCTTTTCAACTTTTCTAAAATTCGCAAATTTTTTTGATCAGGCATTATTTTTTCGTTCTAAATAATGGGAACGTTTCCTAGATATAACATCTTATGTGGAAGAACACAAGAAGGGTTCAAAGTCCTTATCATAACCAGAACTGGATGTTGTTCTGTTTGTTATTTAAAATCTTAAAAGTCGCAAAGGAATTTCAAAAGAAATCGATGTGGGTTTAACGAAAACAGAAAAAAAAAAAAAAAAAAAAGTTATATATAAACTAAACACTCAAGATGTATTCATATAATGTTCAAAATATGAAAAATATAATTTGCACTCAAGTCATGAATTTATGGTATAATTTTTCTAACTTTTTATAATAAAATTTTAAGTCTTTTATTATTATTATTTTTATTGTCTTCAAATGTAAATTCTACTATGAAGCAATTTACTTAATTACTATCTTAAAAAACATTATTAATTAGTATTTTCACATAAATTTTGCTTGAATGCCATTAAAATTACAGTAATCAAAGTTTTATTTCTTTAAATTTCGATTATACGTCTTTTCATTTATACGTCCTTTTACGCAAGTCCCTTGAAAGACGTATAAAACGGTGCTTTACTGTATACATATATGAAATATTGTTATTTAAAAGCAAACTCACACGCACACACTCAAGTTGCCTAAGAGAGAGAGAGAGAGAGGGAAAAAAAGAAAAAGAAAAAAAAAAAAAACTGCTTAAAATTTAAAGTGGGAATAAGAATCCTGCATCGGGTCGCGTTGACTAATTTTTACTTTCCGAACACTATAGTGAGGAAAGTATTGTAATCATGTCAAAAATCCGAATTCGAGATTTTGATGTTTCTATACGTTTTGAGGTCCCCTGAGTCCGTTTTCACTATTTTTACGATGATGTGTGTGTGTATGTGTGTATGTTTGTGAACACGCTAGCGTCTAAAGGCTTTGTTCGATTAACCTGAAAGTTGGTACGTATATTGTAAGTCACCATAGTACGAACCCTATAGATTTTGGTGAATCTAGCACTTATAGTTTTTTTACAGGGACACAAAGAAAAATTCTTTATCATTATGGCCTATGGGACCAAAATCTTAAAAGTGCGATAGCATCTAAACGCCTTATTCAATTGAGCAAAAATTTTATACCCATATTATAGGTCACAGATACTCAATCTGTATAGATTTTGGAGAATCTAGCACTTATAGTTTTTTTACAGGGACACAAAGAAAAATTCTTTATCATTAAGGCCAATGGGGCCAAATTTTTAAAAGTGTGATAGCGTCTAAACGCCTTATTAATCTGAGCAAAAAAATTGTACACATGTTATAGGTCGCATTTGCACCAACTGTATAGATTTTGGTGAATCTAGCACTACAGTTTTTTTACAGGGACACAAAGAAAAATTCTTTATCATTATGGCCTATGAGACCAAATTTTTAAAAGTGCGATAGCATCTAAACGCCTTATTCAATTGAGCTGAAAATTTGTATGAATATTATAAATCACTGTTGCACTAACTATAAGCATTTTGGTGAATCTAGCATCTATAGATTTTTACAGGGACAAAACGAAAAATTCTTTATCATTATGATCTAAGGGCTCAAAGTTCAGTAGCGTTAAATAAAACCTCGTGTGATATATGGAGAAAAAAAACACTCTATTATGGTTTTCTCTCTTTTGTTTGTTTAGCAATTCCTCTTTCTTTATTTTATCTACAAAACTGTTAGTTACTCAATGTTCGGAAAGTCGAGTGGAGTCACTCCAGATTTTTTTCTTTTGCCCGTCGGGTCGGGTTGAGTTGACTGAATTTTTTTCTGCGTATCGAACGGTCGGATTGGTTTGAGAAATCTTCCAAAAATCTACCATAATTAGCGGATATTTGATGATATAATAACTGTATAAGTGCTATAAACATCTTTATACACCTATGACTAATCATACTCGTACCGCAAATAGTATAGTAAACATCCATATCGGACAAAAGCAATAAACATTTTTTTTTTTTTTTTTTTTTTTTTTTTTTAAGAATATAAGCATTAAACTATAAACAATAAACAAGAAGCACCTTTTTGTACACTTAAAATACACATCACATACAAAATGGTTAAAATTTATCATTAATACAATTTTCAGATTTTTAAGTTTTTAATGAGCTTTATCCGCATTACATCATAAAACCCTTCACACGTGACCACCGCAGGGAAAACTACAACATTAATGTTTGTATTTTGTATTACATGGGGAAATGTTTGCATTCTTATAGCAGAGCTGCCAACCTAATCCGGCAAATTGTTAACGCCTATTGAAAAACGCCCCTTTTTCTACACCACTTAATTTTTAGAGCAATTCTCTTCAAATATATCTATGATGAATTAAGTAGAAAAATACTCTAAAAATTAAGTGGTGTAGAAAAAGGGGCGGTACTAACAATTTGCCGGATTAGGTTGGCAGCTCTGTTATAGGGAAAATGTTCATAACTTATGAGAAAATTTACAGGAAATGGAGAATCTGAAATCACCCGTAATAGATTATTTAGATTTGAATCCAAAAAACGAATATTGTCCATTTAGTGTATTAGTTACATTTCAATTCTTTTTAAGTTGGTTTACTAATTGTTTGAAGATGAACATTTATTTTATGTTATAACATTTAAAAAAAAAAAAAAAAATGTTTTTTGATGAAATGTTAATTTTTATTTAGTTTTTGGGTTTCGGGTGTAAAGAAATCGGGTTTGGGTCGATAGAAATATTTTTGTTCAGTTGAGGTCGGGTTTCGGGTTGAATTAAAATTAATCTGTTGGGTTCGGATGGAATAAAACCCCACCCTTGCAGGAGGCTAGCGTGAATCATCTAATATTTCGTTTTAAAAAAAATTAAGATTAGATTTGTTTTTTAAGAAAACAAAATCATTTGTCATAAATGATCGTATGCGCCTCGTTAGCGGTTAATCAATGCCAACATTAAAATCGTTCTCTGATCTCACGTTTAATTAGTCTGTACTGTAAAATAATCTTTTATTCATTATGGTAAATTCACCAAAATGTAGTTCAACTGTACTATAGGAATGTTTACATTTATTTTTATAAACATTAGGCTCGGAATTGTATTAGTCTTTCGTCGATCCGATCGTAATATATATTAAATATTACTAATGCACGAAGTTGGTTTATAGCTTAGTTTCAGACATCCCGTTGCTCTTACAGGAAATGTGTTTCCAGCTAAATGGAACTTGGGATTACCACCTCTCCTTCCACTTTTGCCCGTCTCTTTTATTACACGAACCTAGAAATTAAATTCCCTGCTGTTGTAATGAGGAGAGAAACCATATTGCTTTCTCTGCACCCTTTTACTTTATTCTAATCAAATCTTTCCTAGAGCGACGGCTTGGGCAACGCCTTGTTGCCATGGTGATGGGACTCTACTCTAGACTGCTTGTATAACTTGTTGCTGGCGATTTTGAAGACTCCCGCGCTGCATTGAAAAATACCAGACAGTACCAAAATAGTTAAAGATTTTACCCCCTCTCCTCCCCTCTGAGAAACGTCTTTTTTTTTTTTTTTTTTTTTCTTGCACTAGCTTTAGATGATGTTAAATACTTCTTGATAATCTCCGCAATATGGAATTCTGTTCTTATAATCATGTAATAACTCTTAAAATGAATTAAGAAGTCTTCACTGTTTTATTTTAAGCAAACATACAATAAATAAATAAATAAAATAAAATCTGCTGGTACATAGTATATAGTCTGTGAGTACATATACATACGGATACATCACATATACTTGCAGCAGTAAATTTTCATTTAAAATATTTTTTTAATTAATATTTTTTCTTTTACGTATTACATTAAAAGCTAGCGGTTTTGAAGATGTTATTTTAAAAATGTATTTGTGAATAGTTCATTACCACGAAGTTTTATTCATTTATTTTTTAAGGGAAAAAAAGGGGGGGGATTATTAATAACATCTTATTAGAAGAGAAAATTCATGAAATATTATCAAAATTGGTCTTTATATGTGCTCATTGTATCATTTCGTATGAATGACCTTTTAAATAATTTATTTTATAATTATTCAAAGAGGTTTCCGCAAGTGATGCAGCGAATAGCGTTGTGTCTTAATGTTGTTTCACAAATTCGAATTTAAACCAAAATACTATAATATCTATATTTTCATACAGTTCTTATTATAAAAAACATGCTCAGTTTTAAAGGTATATAGTACAACAAATTTTAATTAATGTTAAACATGTTATTAAGATTGAACAAAAATATCTTTCCTTCAAATACAGTAGAATATTTTATCGTAAAAAGGTTAAAATTAATATACTTTAGTTTTTAAAATATGCTTTTAATGATTATAATTTGGACAGCTTTATTATTTTAACAATTATATAAAATTATATTTAAAAAAAAAAAGTTATAAAGATTTATTAAATATTATAGTTAATATTTTAAATCTGATATACTAAATCAAAGAAATCAAAGTACAAAAGCGTTGATATTACGTTTTACTATCATTAATCAAAACTTGACTATTTTGAAATTATCTTTTATAATTTTATTCACTTTGATAACATCTTATTTCTAATTTTTTAAGTTTCAAAAACGTTAATGGAATTTAATTAAAAATAAATGTACATTTAATATTTCAAATAAAATTTTATAAATCCAATAAGTATTTAATTTTTATGTTTGTCTCTGTGCGCTATAGCACTCAGATCACTTATCGAAGAGGTACAAAACTTGGCAAAGTGTTATCAACGAACTCTCAGGGTGCACCTCATCGCGATATTTTTCGATTTTGAATTATTATTTTGATCTTATCCATTGATTTTTCTGTTTCATTTTCTTTAATTTGAATCATCTGCGTTTCCCAGCAAACGGCTATTACACGATTTAATTTTTAAATTGGATTTAGCGCCACTATTTAAAAAGAAATTTGTCATGCTTTATATATATATTTATATATAATATAAATTATTGTATTTATCGGAATCAAATGGTAATATAATAGAAATTATTAAACTTATTAAATATTAAATTAAATTAAAATTTATAACAATGAAGTTTATGTATAATTTTTGTAATCTAATTATTAGTAACAAAATTAATTTATTGTATTTATGTAATTTTATTGTTACAGAGCCAGAACCTAAAAAGCCGTGTTACTGGGTTTTGCTAATATATGATGCAAAAACAAATATGTTTAATATATGCTAAAATATGAGCCGCTCAGTGCACACATCGATTAACTCCATAAAACAAAAAGTTGAGAAACGCGATGATGTAATGTATATTGTTTTTTAAAATTCCTCTGATAATATGAATTCAAATATATAATGAAGAATGCATAATTGCAGATATAGCTTTCATCTAACGGTGTATAAAATTAATAAGAAAGAATAGCCAACAAACAATCGTCAGTAATGTTACAGTTTTTATGTGACTGGTGGAGTTAATCGATTTGGCAACTGAAAAAAGTAATAAAGTTAAATTAAGTCTTTACATTTTTAAGTTTATTACAGAAAAAGTTAGTTATTATACATTTTTATCACAGCTTTTCCATAAGAATGTATGTTGTCAGTTCTGTTATATTATAATTTTTGTAATTAATTCATAGCAGTTTTATGTCAGCGGCATTATTCTTTGGGATGATTCAGCAATATTATAAATAATGTCTTCTTCATCAGCTGTATGCGAGGATTCGTCATTTCGATTTGTTGACAAGTTCTTATAGTAATCGTGTTTAACAGGAGGAATGAATTTTAGCAGGTCCATCATGTCTCTCCATTTTTCCCTTGTCACAGTTCTACCTTTAGGATATAATAAAGGCTGATCTATATTTTTCAAACTTTGCGGTCTACCCACTAAAGATTTTCTTATATTAATGGTTTGAAATTCTGTATCTTCATTATAGTCACATTTGAATTGTATGAGATAGGGTTTGGACCTTTCTAACTTTATCCAGCGCATTAACTAATATTTTAGCAGTATAATTTAATATTTTAGCAGTATAATTTAAAAGAAAAAAATATATTACTTTTACTACAGGTAAAGTCTACTGTAAACGTTGTTCTTTTTATCTGTTTACCGATGCGATTTTGTTACGAATATTATTGATAGGGAGAGAGCATCTTCCGCTGTTTAAAAACAAATAAGCGTCGATGCACGGCCAGAACAGATACAGCGTTACCGAAACGATTTACATTAGAGTATGGAGTTAATCGAAATGGCTTCTGAAATAAATTACTTATTATTCAATGGCCAAAAAAAATTTGCCATTTAACGGTGCTAATCTTTATTATTCCGGAAAGTTATTATAAATACAAAAAGTTATGATTATACCAAGTGCTTTGACATAAAATTTAAGATTTTTCAAAAAGTGGAGTTAGTCGATGTGTGCACTGAACGGCTCATATAGCAATCTATAAAGTCGATCTTAAATAACAGCAGCAGCATCTGTCGTCCGATAAATACCCAAATTTAAGTGCCCGTGGGTAAGGCGTTGCTGCAGGCAATGGGAATTGAAACCCGTCGTAGTGCGCACGGGGAAATAACCGCTGAATGCAGCGGGTACATGAAATGAGCTATTTAAATGCATTTTATTTTTAAGTTTTTATTTGTAAAGTAATGTAAAAAATTACTGATTCCATTTTTGTTTTTTAAAGAATGATTTAACTATAGTGACTAGCAAAGCGGGCAGTGTCTGCTAATTTAAAATATATTAATTGATATTATCAATGTAAACGATATCGGTTTACTAATGTTCCAGAAATTGAATAAATATTTTAATTGCTGTAAACTTTTATATGTAAATAATTAAATCATCTTTTTAATATATGTAAAATTCATTTTAATAAATTTATTTGAGCATTTTAAATAGCATAAATATGCAATATAAGACTGTTTTTTTTTTTATGTATTGCACTTTAAAGAAATGGAAATTATTTATTTTTAAAATTTGTTATAAATTTTTACTATAAATTTAATTATCATTTGAATTTTCTTAATGTATAATATGCAAACGCAAATATAATCATGCAGTTGTGTTATTTAAACATACATATATATTAGAAATGTAAATGAACTTGTTTTTAATATTCAACTGTAATACTATACGGCCGAATACTTATATGGCTAAACCGAATATTCGACTTTTAATCCAAATTTCTAATATTGGTTAACTTACAACCCTCCTAGTTACTACAGAAAATATGAATTTACGATGATTGCGATTAAGCTGAGTAATTTATTGACCATGATTGTATTCTGTTGGTTCCTTTTATCATTTTAGCATTGAAGCTTCACTGAGGAATGTGTGTGTAAGTAATTGTAGGGCTGGGGGTGTAATAAAGCTGAAAGTATAAAAAAGAATTTATGTAATTTTCTGATTTGCTTTTTTAATGACTTTGAGTTGGAATGATTTTTTTAATATTTTATAAATTTTTATCTGCATTTGTAGGATTTAAAACTATCTTTACCATGATGCGTGTGTATAAGTATTAAAGTTGAGACAGGCAAAATTGCGGCCCCTTTGCTGCCGCGCTTCACAAAATCAAAAATCGTAAAATGGGCTCCTTCACAAAATTCAAATCTATAATTTTTTTTTTTTTTTTTTTTTTTTGATTGCCTTTACGTGGTTTAGTTAAACACTATGAACTTGATATCAAACATTATATAAAGCGACCGCTAAAGTGGGAGGTTTTACACAATAATACTTTTTTAAGGGGAAACAAAAAATAAATATAATAATAATAATAATAATCAATTCTCCCCCTTCCATCCCTTCAAAAATATTTTGTTTTTTACAAGAATAAGCTTCAAAAATTAAAAATTTAAACCTGGATAGATCCCTGAAGTATAAGCTGAGAGTTTTCGATTTAACTTTAGTAGTCTTTCTTTTCTCCTCAAATGTCAGAATTGTTACTTATTCGACTTATTTCTTGTCGTCGTAAATGCACTTATTGAATTGTTGCAACTTTGCCCTAACTAAAAATAAAATGAAGTCATCGACTCTTATTTTAAGATACTTTTTTTTAGTCCCATTAAACCATCAGCTTGTTATTTTTTCTTTATACACGTGCCATAAGAACCACCCTATTGTTTCTTCTTAATTCTTTTGTGTTTTCTTTCTCGTGACAACGATACTCATTTAAATCTGGTAATTAGCTTGTTGTGACAGTCAACTTTTTTTTTTTTTTTTTTTTTTTTTTTTTTAATTACTTTTGTTACATATCCCACTTTGTATAGCCTCCTCTAGTCTACAACTCGTAAGTTTAGTGATTGAAGAGAGAGTGGAATTCAGCGTTCTCTTCAGATTTTTTATATTTTTCTCAGTGAAATTGTAAAGTGAAGTAAGAAAGTGCAAATTGGTATACCGCGATAAGGTTACAAAAACTTCAGATAGTCATACACAGAAAAATAAATTAATTTAAATTAATGTATTTTATGCACCATTAAATTATTTCCAAGTAGTTTACCACGGTTTATAAAGCTTCATAGAAAATATAGCATATTGTGGAATACCAGTATTTACCGAAAAATTACACTGCGCTGCAAAAAATAAATAAATAAAAAAAAATAGAGCCCTGATTACTGATTCTTATGTAATGAAATGAATCCGATATGATCCCCATTTCGCCCAATCACCCACCATTTTCTTGGGACGTTCACCCCTCCCCCAATTTTTATCACGGTTCCGTAATTTTATGACCATGAATTTGATTTGGATGATGGAAAAGAATTGTCTTAGCACTTAAAAACAAAAATGCATTATGTATAATAAATAATTATAATAGATTAATAAAAAAAAAAAAAAAAAAAATGTAATTTATAATTTCAGTGGCAACCCCTCCCCTAAATTTCCCCCTTGCTACAAGCAGGGTTGCCACGCTACCTGGAGAAACTGGAATAGACAGGGAATTTGAAAATTGACCATAAAAATTAGGGAAAAATCAGGGAATTTGAGTATTTTAGCCAGAATCTGGAAAAGTCAGTGAATTTCATATGATGATAGCAGATTGCTAAAGAAAAACAACTTTTCTGCCAACATTGGTCATTTTTCAGTTTTTTTTTCTTAGCTTACGTCATTTTTTAAAACATCCCCAGCCTTTCTTTCCGCTCATGAAAAAAATTTCTTATTTCTCTTATAAGCTACAGATTCTATCACTATATGTAAATTTTGTCATATGTATTTTTTGTGTTTTCAATAATATTATAATTATTTTGCCCTCAACACAGCCAATGCTCAATATATCGTTAGACTGGAATTTTCTTGGAACACACCTGGAAAACCTGGAAAAATCAGAGAATTTCATTCTCCTGTTTCAGTGGCAACCATGTACAAATGTTCATATTTTGAAATTTTTCAACTCTGTAGTCCCTCAGAAGATATTTTACAGTAAAAATAATCTTTTTCCCCTGCGCAAACCAAATTAATATCCATAAAATTACGGAAAAGTGATAAAAATACGGGGGCGTCCCCCCCCCCAAAAAAAAAAAACGGTGCGTGGTGGGGCAAAATGGGCGACATATTCGAATTCAGAAGGCCATTTTACATAATAATTTACAAAAATGGTGTTGGGGCCGATTTTCATGCAGAGCAGTGTAATTAATAAAGTTTACTTATAGTCGAGAAATATTTAAATAATGTAGATAAATTTCTGATATCGAATCTCCGTACTAGCTTGTGATGCATGAACAGTGTTAGCAACAGTGGTGATAAATTTAAACACTGGTATCATTAAAATATTTGCTAAAAATAAAACCACGAATTAGGGAGAGGGAAAGAAAGAAAGGGGGAAAAAAAAAGAAAATGGGAAATTAAGTGATTTTTAATGCAATTGGGTTAGGATTCTACAAACGCTTTTATTTAAGTGTGTAAGAAAAAAACTTTAGAACGAAACGATATATTTTATAAAAATTTGCACCGTATAAAAAAAATCTGTTATTAATTAAAGAAATATTTCGCGGTTCTAAAATGTGGCTTTAAGAGCTTACAATATTATCCTCGCCCACAGCCAAAGCTTATGTTAGAAACATATTCCATTTTCACGTTAAGAAAATTATTATCCGTTAACCCTACAAGGCTCAATTTTTTTTAGTGTGCGACAAAAATATATAGGTTGTAATTAGTGATCAGAAGATAGGGAAAACGCAGTATTTTTTTTTTTTTTTTTTTCCCGTGTCAAAACTGTTCAATAACTATTCTTTTTTTATTTTTGAATTCAGACAAACGACTAACGTATCACTTTCATTCAAATTTCACACTGACAAGGGAATTATGAATGAGTAAAATTGCTATTGTTCACCGTCAATTATTGCTCATCACGAACATTCTGTGAAATATTTGGCTTTTCGTCGAGATTACTAGATTTGTAAAATCCATATTTACCTAGATTTTGAATTTTTTGAGATGTAAACTAATTATAAATTAGTAAAATCATTTTGAGAAAATTTGTCACCGTGTTCAATATTATTATCAGTTCTTCCGACACCACTAAATTTAACAGTTGTTTAATGAAACATTTGAAATAAAAGTTAAATGCGACATCGAATAGTTAAGCAATAGCTGTTGTTCATTCAGGATTTTTCATGCAAAAAGTTGCATGAATAAATAATACAATTGAGAGCAGACGATTAACTCTTGATACTAATGTCGTCGTTAAAAAATAGTAATTAGAAATTTACATAAAACATAATCATTAACAAAATTTTATCGGAATGTAATCATAAACAAAAATCTTATCTAAATGAAAGATAAAAGTATTTCCCGTGAAATTATTAATTTATTTAAATTATTAAATAAATAAATAAATTGGTTAAAAATTAAAAAATTATTAAATTGCCCGCGCTCGAAAAAAAAAAAAAAAAAAAACTATTTTTAATATAATTAATATTTTCTCTTAAAATAATGATTTAATTTAATTAAAAATGTAAAAAACAAATATTTTAGTTGAAATGAAAAATTAAAATACAGAACGCCCTTACGGGGACTCGATCCGAGGACCTTCGCATCAGAAGTCAAGCACGGTACCACAGCACCATTCGTTCTTGCTATGACCTGTGTTTTGTTGGCTTTTATAGAAATAACTAAAACTATTAGGGGGTTATATTTCGCCCCCATGGGGGTTGTTGCAGCAAATTTGTACTGTACCCAATGTTTTTGACCATGCTCTTTAATTTAAGCTTCCTTTGGTTTCAATAGCAATTTTACTGATTCACACTTCCCTTGTGAGTGCACTATAACATAACAAAAAGACGAGCGACATCTTTAGGTAAAGATTCGTATTACTACATTGCTAAATGTCAGTAGCTTCTATCAAGATGTCAAGAGATGTCGCTACTAATAGTTTTATAGCTATAGGAACGATTAAAGTCGGTGTCCCACATATGGAACTGGGTGCCTTGTAGGGTTAAATTTGTACACGATTTCTGAAAATTGACTTTTTAAATTTTTTAAATTCTTTTTTTGAACTTAGAAACATTAACCAAGTGCATTTCTCGCCTTTCTTAGCTGTAAAATAAAGTATAAAAAATTCTAAAATATGAATTTTTAGGAAAAGCGAACAAATTTAATGGTTGTGAATATGAAAACTGAATAATAATAAAAAAAAAGTAATAATAATACATTAGGTAATCAGTAATTGTGTAAATAAATTTTGGCTGTCGTCGAAGATAGTAGGTCATGCATTCTCTTAAAATTATTTTACAGGATTTTAAAGCTCATCTAAGCAAAATTTGGTCTTAAACCAGTTAAGATTTGTAGGTCTCTATGAAACATGGATTTTTTTTTCTTTTTCTTATAAATAAATTATTAGGCTTTTTATTTTATTTTTTTAATCTTCTAGAATATGTAAAATTTTTAAATAAAATACCAGTCAATGTACTTTAAAGATTAAAATTAATAATTAAAATTTATATATACTATATATATATATATTTATTATCGTTATTAAAAGAAAAAAAAAAAAAAAAAAGAAAAGTGTAGAGCTGTAGAAATAAAATAAAAATAATATTGATGTTCACACCAATTAATCTGTTTCAAAATTTAATTTTAATTGGATTTTAGGGTACTGAAAAAGTGCTGTACACAAGTGCAGAAACTGAAATAACTAAAATTATTGTATGTATAGTTGCAATCTTTAGCTTATAAACTTGGTTGTTGTTTGGTAATAAAATGCACACATCTTTTATATATTCTCTTAACAAATCTCTAGAATAAGGAAATGTTATAAAAGGATTACCCAATTTCTTCATTTTAGAGAAGTTCAAAACAGAAGAAGCAATTAATACAGAATGTTATAGAGTGCAACTAAAAAATGGATGAAATACTCGATGAACAATGTGAAAAAATTGTTCGATGTGAAAGCCATCCTTCCCCCCCTCTTGTTTCCCCCATTTTTGAATGGGATTTTTTAAAATATAGCGGGATTCTTACGATCGTATTCTCTAATGTGAATCCTGATAAAATGTATGACTTGTGATTATGAATAAAAAAAATATACCAAAAAAGAAATGTTGATTGCTTTGAAGAATGCATTTGCTGTAAAATTTTCCACAATTACGCGTAATTCAAAATTTTTACTTAACATTTTTATCGCTATCATTGATAAATCGCCGACTGAAAAAGTTGGATCACAAGAGCAATGTGAAAAATTAATGTTGGTTTTTAATTTTAAATAGTGAATGGTTGCCTTTTTTTTTTTTTTTTTTTTTTAAGTACTGTCTTAGAGTTATGAAAATTTGCACTCATACGCATTGAAATACAGTCAAACCTCGTTAACATAAATAGCTTAATGTTAATTACTTTTAACATAAACTGTTTTCGATAGTCCTCATCAAAATGAAGATCAGTTTCTTAGTTACTGAAACCATGAACTACTGATAACGTAAACAAATTTTTTTATTTCCCTTGAAATTCACGTTAACGTGGTTCGACTGTATAACAATATCAACACATTAAAATTTCCCGAAAACTATTTAAGTTTAATCAAATGAAGTTCAATTCCTTTATTTTTATTTATTTATTTATGTTTGGCAAATTTTTAAAATGCTGCCTGTTGACAAATTTTTATTACCCAGCCACTACGATTTTACATTATTATAGTTTAATAGTAAAATTCGAAACATCTTTGGGTATTATTTTCAAAATTCATTGATAAAATAATTCTTAAAATTAACTTATCAGTTTACAAAGTAATGCTCAAATATGTTTAAAATATATTATTAAATTATCATAACGTAAAGTCGAGGGAGAAATTAAAAAAAAGAATATTTTGCAGGAAACATTATAGTTTTCGTGAAATTTTAATATGCATAATATTGTTATAGTGCATATGTATGCACATTTTTTTACAACTCCTAAGACAGAAATTAACAAAAAAAAAAAAAAAAATAAATAAATAAATCATAATGTCTACCATTTCCTTAAAATATTTTTGCATCGTTTCATATACAGTATGTGTTCGAAAAATCATTACCTTCTGTTTTTTATTCCTTACAAACTGACTTTTGGCATAGAAGCGCATTGCAGAGTTGCCCCCCCCCCCCCTTCCCAAAAAAAAAAAAAAAAAAAAAAAAAAAAAGTTACAGAATTTAATAAAATAAACTAAAGATCTTAGAAAATTCAGTTTCAAGAATAACAATATTTATTTTTACTTTCCGAACACTATAGTGAGGAAAGTATTGTAATCATGTCAAAAATCCGAATTCGAGATTTTGATGTTTCTATACGTTTTGAGGTCCCCTGAGTCCGTTTTCACTATTTTTACGATGATGTGTGTGTGTATGTGTGTATGTTTGTGAACACGCTAGCGTCTAAAGGCTTTGTTCGATTAACCTGAAAGTTGGTACGTATATTGTAAGTCACCATAGTACGAACCCTATAGATTTTGGTGAATCTAGCACTTATAGTTTTTTTACAGGGACACAAAGAAAAATTCTTTATCATTATGGCCTATGGGACCAAAATCTTAAAAGTGCGATAGCATCTAAACGCCTTATTCAATTGAGCAAAAATTTTATACCCATATTATAGGTCACAGATACTCAATCTGTATAGATTTTGGAGAATCTAGCACTTATAGTTTTTTTACAGGGACACAAAGAAAAATTCTTTATCATTAAGGCCAATGGGGCCAAATTTTTAAAAGTGTGATAGCGTCTAAACGCCTTATTAATCTGAGCAAAAAAATTGTACACATGTTATAGCTCGCATTTGCACCAACTGTATAGATTTTGGTGAATCTAGCACTACAGTTTTTTTACAGGGACACAAAGAAAAATTCTTTATCATTATGGCCTATGAGACCAAATTTTTAAAAGTGCGATAGCATCTAAACGCCTTATTCAATTGAGCTGAAAATTTGTATGAATATTATAAATCACTGTTGCACTAACTATAAGCATTTTGGTGAATCTAGCATCTATAGATTTTTACAGGGACAAAACGAAAAATTCTTTATCATTATGATCTAAGGGCTCAAAGTTCAGTAGCGTTAAATAAAACCTCGTGTGATATATGGAGAAAAAAACACTCTATTATGGTTTTCTCTCTTTTGTTTGTTTAGCAATTCCTCTTTCTTTATTTTATCTACAAAACTGTTAGTTACTCAATGTTCGGAAAGTCGAGTGGAGTCACTCGAGATTTTTTTTATTGTCTCTAGTAAAAAATAAATAAGTAAATTAAAAATAAAATAATAAACAAAATAAATAAATAAAAATAAAAAAAATAGTGAAGGAAATTTTTCCTATTCTAATCTTCATATCAAAATTTCATATCATAAAGCACCTCAGAGATATGACGAGACGAGAATGTTGACATAAATCTCTGATCAGTAATTTTTTTTTGCAGAGCAGAAACTAGTAAGTTTGTGCACAAATTATGAGTGTAATAGTGAGAAGGTAAATCATTGACATTTTTCATTTTAATTTTCGACTTATTCGCCAAAAAACTTTGTTTTAACATACTCTAGAACTTTTTACAATATAATTAAAAGTAGTAATAATATCACGTAATTAGGATAAAGAGTATAAATTTAACTTTTTTTTTTTTTTTTTTTAACGAAATCTAAATAATTTTTTTAAACTAAATCCATTGAAATTTTTAATTGATTTTATAAAGTTCTGTACTATTTCTTCTTACAAGAAGTCTGTTCAGGTTTCAGTTTTTTTATGGGCTTATTTTTGTGAAAGAATATTTTTGTGAAATTTTTTATTTTTGTTGGGGATAAAAAGTGTAAATCCCTCAATTTTAGCTGTCACTCTATATAATGTTTTTCATCAAGTTAATAAATTTCATTCAACCAAACGCAGGCAGTCATTTTGAAATAATTCTGAAAACAAGGAAATTTTTTTTTATTAAGGAACCATTTTTACAAAACAAAATTTTGAAAAAAGTTTGTTATGAATTTGAATTTTTCGAAGGGGCATTTAATGGAGCCGCAATTCTCGCCTGGATTGACCCCTGTGTATACAAATTAATAATTTAAACTCGATGTCTAAGACAAGTATTTAAGAAGGAATTAAAGCGAAGAAAGCGGATTTTGAGAGCAGCTCTGTATAGATAGGACATATGTTTTGACTCTTAATAATTCTCGGCAGCGTTTTAATTTTCTCTTTTTTTTTTTTTAATTTTTATTTATTATTTTAATATTAATTAAAGCATATTTTTGCTAAAGTTTTAGTTTGCCTTAAAAGAAAAAATAACTAAAGCCATCTAAAAGGTATATACGTAATAGCCATCTTAAATCTAAGTATTTTTATATGTAATATAAGCAAGATTGCTTTGCTGTTAATTGCCTAAGTTACTTCGTATATACAAGTTAAACTAATTAAAGCATGTCTTTTTTTATAATCTTTTTTTAACCTTAGCTAATCACTGCATGCTTAATAAAGATAACTTTGAATTAATTTTATGAATTTAACACAACTTAGTGATGGTAAAGAGAGAGAGAGGGGGGGGGGGGAGAAGCTAATAGAGATGCTTATTTCAAAAGTTACAATATACTCATGTTTGTAGAAAATGTTTTATGAGATGATGGTATTTACTATTTTTGACGTCGCCTTTGAAGTTATTTAAAAATCCCCCTCCCCCCATTCTTAAATATTGATTTAACATGATCTAATATGCTTTACGATTAATGAACTAAATATAGTTCAAAGCCAGTAATACGAAACTGCAGACAGTCCGATTCCGGTTCTTCGTATTTTTCATATGAACTTAATTTACAAAAAAGCGTGCATTTATATTTGTAAAAATATTAATAAATTCAGTAATTCACGTTCAAAATGACTTAATAATAATACTTTTTTTTTTTTCTATCCAGCTAATACATTATTTTTCTGTATGGTAAGTTTTAGCTGTAATAGGTATACAGTTCCCGCCGCTTATTAAAATCATATTCTTTCTGAACCTAAGTGATTTTATTAGGCGGCTGATTTAATTTTCCGACGAACGTTCCTGCACCTAAGGAAAAAATATTACTTCCCTGAATTTGGAAAGAAACTTCAAAAGATGACGAATAATGCAATTAGTAAACAATATTAATTAATTTTTGATAGATAGATCTGCTCTGGAAAAAAAATCGAGATCTGATACCATTCTTGCTGATTCTTATGTAAAATGATCTCTTGAATCCGTATACGACTCACATTTTGCCCAATCACCCACCGTTTTCTAGATACACCACATCTTCCCTCAATTTCTTTCCCTGTTTGATAATTTTATGACCATGAATTAGATTTGAAGAATAAAAAATAATTGATTTAACATCTAAAAACAAAACAAAAAACAACAAAAATAATAATAATAAAGTTTACAAAAATAACTTTAATAACAGATTAAAAAATATATATAAGATACGTAATGCATAATTTCAGAGGCAAATCCCCCCCCCCCCCCCCTCCTAAATTTTCCCTTGTTGCAAATGTCCATGTTTTAGAATTTCCCAACTCTGTAGCCCCTCAAAAGATATTTAATGGTTAAAATAATCCCCCCCCCCCAATCCTAAAAATCAAATTTATAGCCTTAAAATCACCGAAAAATGATAAAAATAGGAGATTTTTCCTAAAAAAACGGTGGGTGGTAGGGCAAAATGGGCGTCATATTCGGATTCAGGAGGTCATTTTACATAAGAATATGCTGAAATGGTATCAGAGGCAATTTTCATGCCGAGCAGTGTAATTAATGTGTAAATAAATTATCGATGTAAATAAATTAAACGAATTCCAAGTTCCCATGCACTTTCGTTTGAGTTAAAATCATCATTACTTTACCAAAAGTTCACGTTGTTCTTATAAATTTAAAATCTTTTAGTTTAAACTCATGAATTGTAGTTATTTTAAAACAAGAACTAGAAATTGCCTTTTAATAATTAGAAATTAAAAAAAAAAAAAAAAGAAAAAAGAAATCAAATTTGTACCTTATTACTGCGTTTTGATGAATACTTTCTTAAAACTGTTAGGGAGATTAGTGATGGGGCGTGTTTAATTTGTAACTGTGCTGCAAGTGTAAAATCTTCGACAATGAGCGATAACGGAGGGATTGTTGTGCTTTAATTTCTTTCCTTATTTAAAAAAAAAAAAAAAAAAAAAAAAATGTAAATAAAAAAATTTTTTTAGTGTGCATAAATGATATTTTTGGCTGCTAAGGAGATATTTTTGAGTTTATTAACCGCCGATGCTGATTTTATTAAGCGGCGGTTTTAAAAATTATTTGTATTGATCTGATTCCGGTTCTGGCAATTTGATCAGATTAAGCGGCTGATTTTATTAATCAGTGAATTTATTAAGCGGCGGTTACTGTATTTTAAAATTGTGTTTCTATGGGCGAGAAACTAGCGAAATGTCGGAGAAATAAAGATACATTTTTTACCCATGTCCAACATATCTTTATTAGCGTGTATCCATTTATCACCAGAATACACATTTTGTTTAGCAGTTGAACGCTGTTTTACATGATTGCAATTATAATAAATAAGGAATTTTAAGATGTAAAAAAGAAAAACTATTCACACATGTTTTCTTCGAAACTGGTAACACACTCTACCGAGTAACATATAAACTAATTGTACCAAGTCAAGAAGAAGCAATGGCAGTATTCAAGCGATCGCATCGAATTATTACGCGTCTGATTAAAAATCTTTGAAAAAGTATGTTTTTATAACATTTGTAGCACCAACTATCCTATTTATTTAGATTTTATAGTCTTTAATGTACAGAAATAAGACTTGGTTTACTTAATAAAATATGTTTTTAGAAGTACATTACATAATACATTTGTTATTATTATTATTATTTTTTTTTTTTTGTTTCTTTTCGTCATACAGTGATATGATCTAAAATGGACGGCTATATTGCCAGGTGAAATGATCCATTATGTGATTAGGATTTCGCGGAAAAATAGGCATTATTTAATTTATTTCTGACTTTTTTGTGGTCTGTTATATGTATTATTTTTGGATCATAATTTTCAAATATTCTATTTTATTCTTTTCTTTTCTTTTTTTTTTTTTTTTTTCGAAAGTTATTTGTGACACTTAAAAATAAATAAATAAATAAATAAAATAAAAAATAAATAAATCATAAATTATGCATGCTACTTGATTGTAAAACTTATTTTATTTCATTATGTACTGTCATAATTTCTTTTACATGCATTATTTTGCCGATAAAAACAATTTATAATTATTTTTATGTGAAGGATCATTTTGCCCTTTGGTGAGGGTAAAATGATCCTTTGGATCCTTTTACAAAAGTCTACTTAATTTAAGTTTAAAGTATCATTAAAGCATGTTTATAATGCAAAATATAGTGTAAAACACACTAGCAAAGGACCAAAGTGTTATTTAAACAGTTATGTTATTTTACACAAGTTTTTCCCTGAAGAGGATCATTTTAGCCAACATCTCCTACATACATATTTGTAATAAGTATTTTGACTGCTATTATTTTTTAGTTCTCCATCATATTATAGGTATGGGAAACTTAAATATTCGTGAAATTTTTTTACATCGTTTTTTTTTTTTTTACCATTTTTACACGTTTTCAGGTGTGAGGAATACGAAAATATCAAAATGGATATGGTGCCCGTCTGTAGGGTGTCCGTACGGGGAATAGTCCGTTACGGTGTTAGTATGTTAGACTGTGTACACGATATCTCACGAACAAATGATCGCAGAGTGGTCGGACCAGTTTTAAAATATTATTTATGATACTGGCAAGAACCCTATTCATTTGCAACATTCTAATTAAAAAAAATTCAGAAGTTATTCGAAATTTACGATTTTCTAACATGGGAGAATAAGGCGAAATTTCACTTAAACGTGCATGAAAAGAAATATTTTCATCGTAAAGATGTAACAACAGCTTTTAAATATCAGTTTTGATGCCGGGATGAACATCATTAACTATAAACATGCTACTATGAAAATTTCGCAAATTATTCGAAATTTACCAATTTCTTAACATGGCAGAATACGGCAAAATTTCGCGTAAATGTCTCTTTTGAGGGATATTTTCACTGTAAAGTTGTCAGACTGCTTTTAAAATATTATATAAGATGCTGGTATAAACATCCTTGAATGAATTTTTTAATTTGAAAATTTCGTAAATTATTTGGAATTTACGATTTACTTAAAATGGCAGAATAGGGCAAAATTGAGCATAAACGTCCATTTTGAGGATCATTAATGTGTCAGGCAACTTCAAAATAACATTTATGATACTTGTTTGAACATGATTGACTACAAATATTCTAATAAGAAAATTTCGTATGTTATTCGTAATTTAAGATTTTATCAACATAGCAAAATTGGGCGATATTCCGTATAAATATGCATTTTGAGGATTGTTGCATTGGAAATAGTAGCATGAAAACTAAACTACGAAATTGACTCTAATAAAATAAATTAATAGATTAGAGTAAGATAAATATATTGATGGGAACGGTGGATAGCCTATTAGGCAGGTATTTCATTCTGTCACTGTGTCAAGTGTTTGGTCAGATTCCTTTCTCTTAGCATGTCTTGCATTGGAAATTTATGAGAACATGGATATGATGGGGAACTGAGCTGAGTCCACCTATGCCAATTACTTTAAGTACTAACTATTAGCTAACTTTTAACTGGAAGAAAAAAAAAAAAAAAAACCCTTCGAAATATGTGCTACAAGACCTAGAGGTCACCTGTATCATTTAGTTTGCTAGGTCAAGAAACCGTCTTCAGTATGCATCATTCACCACCATTTTTAAATAACAGCTTTTTATCTGTGAAAACCTGTTCGGATTCGATTGAACGAGTTTTCTCTTCAGCGTTTACTTTCTCTCGTTGTTTCAAAACTGGTTTGAATTCCTGTGTTGCTTCTTAAATTCGTCTTTATTCATATTTTGTAATAGGATGATGCTCTAACAAGTTTGCCTTTTAGCGGATATTCTGTTTCTGATATTAATAAAATCGAAATGGCTTCGAATGAAATATTTTTATTTTATTAATTTATATTTATAATGCTTAATGAAAATTATTTCCGAAAAAATTTATAAAGTCAACTTTTTATGAAACTTATCCAATGTTATTCTAATAATAGATATATTGCTTTTTTACATTTGCGTGAATAAAACTCTGCTTTAAATACGGCCACAGAAAATAATAAGCATATTTTGAAGCTATAGTGTACTTTTTATTATGGCATGAACATCTAAATAAATAAATAGGTTGATATATTTAGCATTTCAATCTGTATCTATGTATTGTCAATTTATAAAGCTCCACCAGTAGTCGAAAGGCTCTACTTAAAAAGCTAGTAGATAGGAAATGCCGAGTTCGAACCCATGTTGCTCTTTTTGGTCTAAATTTCTTTCAAAGTTTTCCATGTTTTTCTCCGAAACTTGCGTAAATACAGATGAAGATTACCCCTTTAAAAGACTCCCCACGCAGAACATTTCATCCAGGCGTAGGGGGGTTTCTTTATTTTCAAATTATAGTTAAAGAGCTTATTTTAAATTTGGCCAATTCCATGATTTCTTTTAACACTAGGGGCCTCTGCCCCCTGCTTGCTCAGCCCCCCTGGGGACCGACTCACCCGACTCACTTCACTCATTAACCCTGCGGGGCACTACTCGCGTATTTGCATCTCGACACCAATTTAGAGTTTTCTTAGCTACTCCAATTTATCCAAAATGAATATTCATGGTTGATGAATTAATGAATAAAATTTCTAAGCAGAAATTTATTCTCACCTGTTATAATCTGCATTTGCAGATACGGTGACTTTGCCAATGGATATCATGGGAGAAATGCCTCTATCAGTCAGGGTGGCCGGTAGAACAGCTGCACGGTTAGCGGAGTGCCCGGGTTCGATTACCGGCTCTGGCATTTTTCAAATAGTCGGTATAAAAATCAACCTTACACTCCAATATCTAAAACAAATATGCATGGTTGATGAATTAATGAATAAATTTCTAAATAAAAATGTTTAATAATATTAAAAATAGTATAAATGGTAATAAATTCAAACCGAAAATAATTATGGTTCATTTTTCTGTTATTAGTATCTGATTCAGGTGGAATAAAAATAAGTAAGACTGGTAATAATAAGTAAAAGTTCATATTGAATTTATTTTAGTTTGTGTACTAATCTTTCTATTAGAAATTCGTAATCAATTTTTTACGCGCCAAAAGAGTAATGATGATTTGCCAGTTGTTATTTTTCTGTCATAAGTAACTTTTCAGAAGTAGGACTTCGGTTGTTTAATACATTTTTTTTATTTTATTTATTATTTTTTTTTTTTTTTGTTTACAGAGTCGCCATAAAGTTTTCCCCTCCATATATACGGCTTCTTACAAAATGTTTATCATAAGAAATATTGCATATTATTTGAAAAAATTTTTAGTATATGAAAGTACTGTATTAATTAAAAAGAAAAAAAAAAAAAAAAAAAAAAAATCCCTCCTCCTCCTTACACTCTTAATGACTTAATTTTGAATATGTTAAATCCATTTTGATCTTTCCTTTCCCAATTGTTATTTACATTGTTATTACATAATAATTCATAGGATTGTAAATCAAAGATCAATATCCCCCCCTCCTTCCTTCATCCCGTACCAGTCGCTTATTTTATAATAAAAATCTTCTTCTGTTCTCCCATGATTTGGAAATCTCTTATCTTTTGAAGAACTTAAATTTGGAGACAGCACAACGTATTTACTTTTCTTTCTGAAATGGAAATTTTTTTATTGAATTCAGTTTCTTCTTCAAGTAATGCATAACAAGATGGATATTTCTTGTTGAGTAATTTGTTGATGTATGTGTATATTTAAAATGTTATGTTGTGTTATTGTTATTTTACAATAAGGCTTAGCGCAATTAATGAAATATTTTTTATTTATTTAATTTTTACATAATTTTTATTTTATTTAATATGTATATATCTGCCTGTATTGGTAATTTGAAATTTGAATAATTTCAGTTTATGAACATGAAGGTTAATTTTTCCTCTTTATCCATGCCGAAAAATTATAGCGTAAGACAATTTCCATATTGTTTACAAAGGACGAGAATTATCTTAATAAATGCATTTTAATAACTTAAAAAAAAAAAAAAAAAAAAAAAACGTGGATGCATAATTGCGGTCCTGATTAGTCAATACGGAGTATTTTTACAAGCGAAGAAATTTCGAATTATTGAGCATTGTATGAAAGGGCAAAAAATGTTTTCTTAGCTGAATGAAACAACGTAAAGTTTTGATTGTTTTTTCCTGATAAAGACTATCATTTCAAAAACTGTGGAATGTTTATCAGTTATAAAGTGACATTACTGAGAATTCTAATTTGTTCTTACAATATACACCTCCACCCCTCTCTTAATAATGTAAATTGATGCTTTCGGTGTGTATCAGAATATTTTGTGAAAATAAAACATTGAATTGATCGTTTTTTTTTCACCTTAAAAGAGAATATTAAAATAAAGTTTTATACTAATATTATGTTTGCTGTTTGGTGGCGTTATTGCCAGTATGCACCACCACTAATTACTGAAGAAAAGTTTTTTTCTTTATTTTTGTATATAACAAATAATTAAGTATTTTGTCTTAATGAAATTCTAGGCTTTTGTTTAAAAACCCATGTACCACTTTCATTTCTTACTTGAATTTTAATTCATTGTTGATATCTCCAAGTTATTTTTCAATGATAGTAATTTTACATGATGATCTCATGTATCACTATCCATTTCAACAATTCGCTATATCATTGCTGCTCTAATTGCCGTTGATAAAAATATAGCAGTTCATTTGGAAAAAAAAAAATCATTTAGTTTTTCTTTTTATTATTTCTTCTTTTATACAATACTTTTTTCCCGTATGTAATATTATTGACAGTATTTGCTGATTCTTCCTTTCTGATTTTTGATTATTATTATAATATTGAAATATTTTATGATATATATATAATGGTGATTTATAATATCCAAATGTAAATTTTGCTTTTTTTTTTTTTTTTTTTTCTTTCTTTCTCTTCTCTCCATATATTCATTATAAAATTCAAATATGTGTGTCGAACCTTTTTAAATTTCTGTTACTTTAGTTTTTGAACTTTGAATCCGTTTTTTTTTTTTTTTTTTTTTTTTTTTTTTATTTATTATTATTTCTTTCCCATACGCTAACGTAGCGTCATGAATTGTATTTATTGCTATGTTTCGAATAGTGTCTTGGCGAGAATACAGTCAAGCATCTATTTGAAAGACCCCCCCACAGTGATCTACCCGGACTTGGTCAATCGAGTAGACAATCGGCTCTAAAACTACATACCTCGCATCGTGCCTTTAAATTTAAAATGCTAAGAGCAGGGATGGAACACGGGCGCAAAATTCATACCGGAATGTGTTTAAGAAATTTCTCTACCTATAATATCGTCGATTTAAGAGGTAGAAAATTTTCTTACATTGAGAGTGGTATGAATTCTGCGCCCGTGTTCCATCCCTGTAAGAGCTATAATTGGAAGTGAGCTTTCGACCTGCGCCATCCTTAATATGTATGCGGGTGAGCTGAGTAATGATTGCCATCAATCATTAGAAAAACAGCAACACGTGAACTATAGCTCTGTTTCTGGAGTTCATTACTCTTGAGATAAGTGCATCCCTTTTTACAGGATACTTTAAGCCATGCGCTTGGCTGCGCTCCGAAGCAACTACATAAAGGATGAGTGCAAAAGAAAGTCTTGCCGTGGCTAAAGTCCAAGATGCACGTTGGATGAGATCTTTTCTTAATTCTCTCAAATCTCTTAGACAAAGGTACTGTTTGCCAATTTGCGTTTTTCTAGGAGGTATCAATTCGTCCCACCCACTCTGGGATATATCATCCTTGTCGCCTCGTTAGCAGCTTGACAAGTCACTCATCTCTAGTTACGGACATGTAATTTCAGTTTCTGTACTTAGGGAGGATGGTTGATAATGTTATGTTAAAAGCAAAATTGATTGCTTCTCTGTCTCGTATAATTGAAGCAACAATTGTTGCTTATATGTAATGTCATTTATTTTTGAAGTCATCTATTTAATGTTTCCTCTCAAGTCATTGTAAAACCAATTTGTTAATAAGATTTTTTTTTGCGCTAAGTTCTTAAATGGTTCGTGAGAAATTGATTTTTGTGCTGTATATTCATTTCTTATCCCTTTTCATTTTGAAAAATGATTCAAATTTTGTAAATCGTTCATAAACTTTAGCTTATTCAAATACATTACTTATTTATTTAGCTTGGCTTATTGGAAGGTATTTATTATTTAGTTAAGTTTACCTCCCTTAAAAATTTCGTTTATTCTACAAAGCTAGAAACATTGTAGTTGAATCAAGATATGTACTTTAGCAATTACAGCAGAGGCCTATGTTTGCGTGCGTGTGTGTTGGGAAGTTCTTTGCAAATCTCTTAAGACTTATAAATTAAAACTGCCGACTTTCCCTGATTTCAGTTATTAGATTCTATGCAATTTTATGTATTTGAAGCCAAAATAAATAACAATTAAGTTTTTCTTGATGTGTCTTATTAAAACTGAAAGTAAGCAATTTTAGTTTACTAAAAGACTTTTTGAACACATTTTTTCGTTGTCTCTAAAGTCCATAAAATTGCCCAAATTCTACTTAAGACTATGAAAGATGTTTCTCATGGGGGAGGGGGGGGGATTAAAAAATAGTGTCTGAACAGACATTATAAGCTTATCTGCTATTTAAATGTCCCCTACATTCTAGAATATTTTTGAGTGTATGAAATTTGCTTGCATTTTAAATCAAACAATAGAAAATCTAAAGACATTTACCCTTTTCCTATAAAAACAATGTTCACGATGATCTGGGTAATGTTCCTATTAGAAGACAAACCATTTTAACTGGAGGTATAATGCAATGAGAAAAACAGTTTTGGGATCTTATACAATATATATTCAATAGTAAAAGTTCTCCAATTTTCGTAAAAAAAGAGTAGAATTCTTCTATTGAATATAGAAGAAAGTAATAACTCTCATTATGTACATTTATACGAAATTTTATCCTATACTGCCATGTTAAAATTTTAGAAAAAATGCAATCACAACGCCACCTGTTGAGCGATTGATCCCAAATCTAATCAGCACCAGTTTGTCAGGGTCCAACTAAATACCAAGTTTGGTTAAATTTCGTTCATTGATTCGTGAGATACAGCGTCCACAAAATCTGTGATACACACAGACAGGCATTTTCTAAAAACAGTCAAATTGCGTTCAGGACATCTGAAAACGTGTAAATCTATCGAAAACTGGAATTCGAAAATTTTCACGAATCCACTACTTTTATATATACACACAGAAGAAAGTAAAAAGGTTTTCTAAACGTGTTGTATATGATAGAGGGCAAACAAATTTAACATCAAAGTAACATGTTTTGAAACACTGGAAAGGAATCTCGTAACTTATAGCACTAAATTTTCGTTTATTACTATCTAAAAGAGCATTTTTTTTTTTTTTTTTAAATTATTATTCCCGGAAGGTATGTGTTCGTAATTAAAGATGAGCATGTCGCACGTTTAGAAAAATTCCGCAATCAGAGAAATATTTCCTTCGACTCTATATCCCTTAAATAGATAATAATTGGTCACAACAATCAATTTTAATGTAAGTGCATGCTAAAATTTTTAAAGAAGATTGATTTGATTAATAATTTAGCGATCTCATTACAATGTAAATTATAAAAAAAAGGGAGGGGGGAGGGGAGGGAAACCGTGCTGCTATTTAAAAAAAAAAAAGAATACTTTAAAAAATTAAATGATTGCATTTGGTGTGTAAATAAGAAAGCAACTATTAGGCGCGTAAGGGTGCAGTTTTTTTTCGAAAAAAGGGCAAGAAGGATAGATACTATTTCTATTTTAAATGGGGAGCAAAAATGGTGTTATTTTTTGGATGAGAGGCAAAACCAATGAAAAATCAGACAGGGCGCAGCATCTTCACGAAACTGTTTGGGGAAAACTGACTGTTTTATACAGTTTATCTTAATTTTTTTCATAAGTAGAATTTAAAATATTGTTTCTGTATTTAAAGATAAAATTTACATTATGACATATATACATTTAAATTTTGTTTAAAATAATGTTAAGATATTTAGTAAGGAAGGGGGGGGTGCGTTGGTAAATGTGTGTACGCGCTCGGAGTACATGCATTTTAAATAATTAAAATAATTTTCAAGAAAAAATACTATAGTATTTATGCCTAATAGCTCGATATGTTTTTTATCTTTCTTCAATAGAATTACTTCTTGTAGGTTCTAAAAAAAGAAAAATAAAATAATTAAGCAAGATCCTTCCTCAAGTGGGAGGGAAGGGGGGGGGGGGCTATTACAGCGTAAAAGCCCCACGCGCCATTTATACAAAGTTCTTATTCATTTCGAATTGATGCCAATTGATGACGAAAGTTGTTTATACAAATATTTAAGATTATTTTCAGATTCAAGTTAAAGAATAATAGTAGTATTCTTTTCAAAGCTGTTTTGAAAAAGACATGTAAGTGTTCCTTTTGAGAGAGTGTTTAATTGCTCTGTTAATACGTCATGTCCCAATTAAACAAAAGGTTCTTTCATATCCACAATTTTCCAACTTAAAAGAAAAATGACGTCACTTACTACGAAGAAACACTTTTGTTTTTTAACCTATTCAGAACTCTTAGAATAAGAGTTTGTTCATTGTGTATGCCGAATTCTTTGCAATGGTATCAAAGCGATAATCTCAAAAAGTACTTTTGTGTTATATATCGGGTAATTGGCGCTGAGAGAAAAGCCGGTATTTTGCATTTCCAGAAAACAAAAACTTATTAAGGGTATCAAGTTTATGTCAGAAATCAGTGTTTATTCAGGCAAAATTTGGAGCTCTTTACTGTCCCTTCACAATATTCCGTTTCAGGAAATGGGCCTCATCACGACAAATTCATAAAATTAGACCCCCTTCACACACACATACAATCTTTCACAAAATTTTGTTTTATAAAAATGATTCTTTAAAAAAAATTCTTAAGCATTTTAGTTAAAATGCACAACCAGTATTTTAGCTTTTTCAAAAGTTAATTTAATTCTTTAATGTCGTTATTGTGTGCTCTGTTGATTTCTTTTTCTTAACTTCGTTATACCCAATTTTGTTTTCAGTTGTGCAATTTTGTTTTTTTATTTCTTTTGTTTATACTAATAATATTAATCAAGAACCGTACTTGTGATTTAAGAAACAGGAATCAGTGAAACTTTGTTTCGATTTCAACAATGGAAATAATCTTTCTGTCACTCACTCGACTTTCTCTTAACCTGAAATTTAATACTATAAATACAGGTTGGAGATTAACCCGTTAGTAGTCGCTAGTTAGTCGATTTGCCGCCCCAACCTTCAGTGTTCCCAGATTTTTTTATTCAATAGCCACCAAAAATTTTTAGAAGTAGTATTTGATACACATGAAACACGAATAAAATCGAAGGAACGTCGATCACATCATTTCTTAAAATTATTGGTGAAAGTTAAATAAAAAGTGCGCAATTTGCAATAGGTGGCGCTGTCTATAGCGACTACTAACGGGTTAAGAGGTAAGATAACGATGTTATGTAAACCTATGTTAAACAATTCAAATTAGGCTTCGGGAGAGTTTTTATATGATAATTAGTTCTGTGTGAGGGGGGGCTACAGCTCCCTCAACCCCCCGTTTCATTAATGCACCTATATTTATATAGAATTTAATTCGGTTATTAAAAAATAATTCTGTTTAAAAAATGTAATTATTATTTAAAAAAATTATCTTTTATGATAATGCAGACGATTTCCATATTAGAGAAGTAGTATAACACAAAATATCCAAAAAAAAAAGTCCATTTTATTCTCAATATTAAGAGAAAAAAAAAAGATTTTTTGAAAGTTTTTTTTTTTCGTTAAAAGTAAAAAAAAAAAAAAAAAATCGATAACTTTATTTTAAATTATCGCAGATCGATGGTTCAACCATTCGTTTTAAAGGTATTGGCGAGCTCTTTTGAAAGATACCCATCTTGAAAATTTAACTCCCCTCGAGAGACTTCATTTTCCCAGTTGACTATCTCTATTACAAAAAATATATATTCGTTTCATTTGGTTTAGTGCAGTCTATAGATGTTAAACTCTACTTACCTGCAATTTCTCCCATAGACGTAATGTATTTCAATTCTCTTGATTGTCCCTGTACACGAACCATTTGCTTGATCTTAACGAAAAGTTTAGTGTAGCATCCTTATATGATACACATTTACAATACCAAGTTTGAACTTTCTGCATTTGTGTGAGATATGCTAACACACAGACATACACATAGACCATTTGCTAAAAACATGATTTTCGTATTCAGGGGACCTCAGAACATGTAAATATAAGAAAATCTTACTTTTGAAAATTTTACCCAAAAACAATACTTTCTCTAGCTTATGGGTAAGAGAAAGTAAAAAAAGACGCGTATGTCATATGTAAAAAGAAAAAGGGAGTAATGAGTATGGGTAGATCATTGAGCGATAGAATGCTTTTATGAAGCAAATTCTGAATTCTGGCATAATTTTAAATGTTTTTGTATTTAAATTCAACCATTAAAAATTGGAATTAGATACAAATTACTAAATAATTATCGATTCCCGATATTTTCAGTGGTTTCGTAATTTTTGCCCACAAATATTTGAATAAAAGTTGAGCTTATTGTATAGAGATATTTTATGCAATTCTGTTTTTTTTTTAAAACCTCGAAATTCTTTCCAACATATTTTAGCAAAATGCTAAAAGAACTAATCGCAGTTTCCCTGTGTACTATTGGTACACAGAGGTCGAAAAGGATATTTAAACCTTAAAAAGGTTTGTCTTAGCGGTGAAGTGGGTTATGGAAGAAAGCCCCATGACCTGTTTGCTGATATACACCCAAATTAAGCTAACATTCATTTTTATAATGACCATTTCACAATATTTTCCCTGTGAATGGGGTAAGTTGCAGTGTAGCAGCGCCACCTGTTGGTTGATAGGCACCCAAAGTAAATCAACATCTTTTTTCACTGTTGTAGACCTCTCACGTCTTAAGTTTAGTGCAATTACACACTAAGGTAAAATTCAGTAGGGAAAGTAAACAGGGTGGCCACTCCACTGGTCATGGAATAGCCCGGAAATTTCATGTAAAGTCAGGGAATTCTGCGAAATTTTGTTAAAATAGGCATTTTTTTAAATAGCTTTTTATTGTAAATTACTAAAATATGCGCTAATTTTGTGAATTTTTGCGGGAAATAAACACTGACTCAGGGATAGGTCAGGAATTTTGGAAAAGTTCTAATATTAGCCACCCTACCCTGGTAAAACAAAGAGAAATTATAAATGAAAAAGAATCTTAATAACCAAAATGTATTATCCAATGCCGATTTTAAATCAGTCGAATTCAAATCATGCCTTTCTGGATATTTCTCGAAGACCTGATAAAAGAAAAGGACAACGACAATAGGTGCAAATCGATAAGGACTTTTCCATTATGCGCTAAAATGCAGTAATTTGTAAAATTTTCGATTAGAGAAAATATTTTTTTTTTTTTTCTTTTTAAACAAGAAAAGGCAGAGGTGAAATATACTGTCATAAAAAATATATTTATATAGCTATTTTTCTACAAGATATAAATAAAATTTCTAAAAAAAGTTTAAAAATAAAAGTTTTTATTTTTTTATTTTATTTTATTTTATTTTTTCCTGACTCATCGGGTAAAAGTGTCCAACATAGAGCAGTATTTGAATGTCCAACTTCCAAGTTAAATGGGTGTCCAAGTCCAACTTTTACAGATTGGATATGTTTCGTTCCGTCCGTGAAAAACTATCCAACTTAGAGGGCTGTCCATCCTGAGAAGTAAGACTGTATTCGGCCTATTTCGGGTTCCATTAAAACAAATTAAAAATTATATACCTTATAGTTTTTATAAAAATATAAGAGATACAAATTTTTATGTCGTTATTTCAGCTTACTGAAAATTTTAACGTAATATGACAGTAAACGAGATATCGATTAATTTGCTTTGACTTCTCTCTTTTTAAAATAATTCAATCATCGTATCCAAAGACAAGCCAGCTGTTTCTTTGAATGTTTGAGGAGGTTTAAAAAAGAATGTTTTTTTTTTTTCCTTTTCTTTCGTGCTTGCCTAACTTCCCGATATTTTATTTGATTTTAACAAATTTGGCAGCTAGCCTACATTTTTTAATTGCAACAATTTCCAGCAAATGTCTGTACGATTCATTCACTTGAAGTAAAGTTACTATTTTTTCTTTCTTATGCACATTTTTAAGGCTTTCTTGGAATTGATTGTAACAACCAAAAAGTCGTGGTTTCAATTTACGATTTAAACACTGATCGCAGAGCTCTTGGCAGATTTACAATGACCGTCTTGTTTTCTAAGTCTCCGGATACGACTTATATAGTACTGTTAAAAGTTGCAACTTATAGGCCCAAAGCGCACAGGCCTAGGTCCTGTTTATAATTTCTTTGCGAGTTAGTAGTAATTCAGGGCGGCCTCTAGTCAAGGAAAGTCGGGGATTTTAAGTGAGTCTGGAAAAGTCAGGGAATTTTGACAAATTTTGTTGAAATACGCTATATTTGATAGCTCGTTATTAGAGGTGAGTTCGGGCTCTATTTTGGCAACCGAGCCCGAAACATTTTTGAACTGAGCTCGCCCGAGCCCGAAAAATTTTGTGTGATCAAAGCCCGATATTGAAAGTGGTACGCTATGCAACGCCTACGCAATAGTAAAATTATATACCGTTTATATTTTTAGATTAATTTTCTTATTACCAATCCTCAATTTAAATAACTATAAATGTTATTATAACAATTTATAATGTCTGTGTCTTTGTATACATGTATATATTTATATAATATATATTTATAGTGCAGCCCATTGTTTATAACGCGCCTATCGGGGGACAAAAAATTATTAGAATGAGTGATGTAATGAAGCCCAATATAACGAAGGAGGAAGGATTACTCTATAACACTATCACATAATATGCATCCCCTTGAAAAAAAAAGTTCTATTTAGAAAAAGGAAAGTCAAAGCTACTAAGGTTTGCAAGATTATTTTGTGATTTATAACCTATCATGACTATTATGACGTTACAAGGTGCTCTCAAAATGAATATATATATACATATTTTACATTTTCCAGTTAGTGAAGAATAAAAAAAACGGAACTTTTAGCTTGAATCCGAGCCCGCCCGGAGCCCGAAGACTTGCTTAAGGTTTGAGTCCGATCGGGCTCGGTCTGAGCCCGTCTCATCTCTACTCGTTATTGTAAATTGCTAAATTGTTTGCTAATTTTGTGAAAATTTTTGAGAAATTAACAGCTTAAGTTAGGGAAAAGTCAGGGAATTTGGAAAAGTTCTAATGTTGGCCACCCTGTAATTGCACATTTCCCCTCTCTAAATGTTTCTTACACAGACCATATATAGACCTTATATAACTTTATATAAGTTCTATGGTTTCTTAGCTAAGGCAGATGATGGGTGGATACCAGGTCGTTGATGGCGGAGTATTAGCATTGTCAAATTTCCATAATCTGCAATATAATTTTTTTTTTTTCTTTGCGCCCTACAATTGTGAGGGAGGGAGGGGGGAGTAATTGGTTCTGGAATATAGGTCAGAAGAAGCAAATTAGGATTGATATGCAATTAATGTTTAAAAGAATGTGTAAAATATATCAAGTCCGCATGAAATATCGTTTCAGTTAAGATCGCTGTTGCGCTTTCTCATAATACAACGATTACGGAAGGCGGAGTTATTCGTTGATGAACATCTTTGATTAATTGCAGTACTGTTTTGGAGAAAAGAAAGAAGGGGAAAAAAAAAAAAAAAAAAAAAGCTAATCGTAGGACTAGTTTCAAGGGAAAACAAAATGTCTATCTTTTTTCCCCTAAAATGGATAGAAAAAAAGTTATCGATTATTTTTTTATGCTTTTAGTGAATATGCATATTCTCGTGATACTTTCTGCGTGTGTGTGATTGGAAATATGCCAGAATGTGGGCAGGAAACTGAAGGTTTGGTAATGGTGTAAGTGCATACGATTTTTATTCATAAACAGAATTGATTATTATAGATTTTTTTTTTTTTTTTTTTTTTTTTTTTTTACTGGTGCATATTTTATTTTTATTTTATTTTTCTGTATTTTTTTTTCTTTTATTGTTAGATAATTAATAAATTACTTATAATGAAGTATTTCATATGATGTTGTATGCATTATTCAACAGTTATAAATTTGTTTTCTTATTTTCTTTATTCAATAATATCGCTACACTGAAAAAAAAAAAAGACAGTTTTGAGTTATGTAATTGAAAAATGTGTAAGAAGTGTCCCCACGTGCTCGAAAAGAGTCACATTTCTGTCTTGCAATTTATCCACCTAAGAGACTGTAGTGTCAGTTTTATGTCAGTTCTAGTCAATGCTTTATCATTATTTTTAAGTTGATTTTTCTCAAATACTGCATCTTTGAGTTGTGTTACTTTTTCTTGCTGAGGTGTGATATGTAGAATTGGAGAAATATGTGCATTAAAAAAAAGCTTCTTTTCCTTTATTTATTTATTTATTTATTATTATTATTATTATTATTTTTTTTAAAGAAAATTAGCAAATTTTTCTTCACAAAAAAAAAAAAAAAAAAAAAATCGATAAATAAGTTTTGAATAATTTACTTAAAAATGGATTTTATTTTTATCTCATTCCCAGACCTGTATAAAATTACAAAGTGTCTGCCAGCTTGCAATTATGCAGTATGAGGATATATGGTATAAACTTTATACAGCTGGCATACAAAAAAATAAATTATTCATAGTTTAGCATGGATTTAAGCATTCATGAAAAGAACTGAGAAATTATTTTATGAAAGTTTATTCAATGATTTTAGATATTGTCCAATTCTTCATTTTATGACCGCATCTTTTCCAGTTGCGCTTGGTGGATATTGTGTTTGGTGATATTTCCTCCTTTCATACTTTGAAAAAGACTAAAATGTTTCTTCAAAATTTTTGCAAGATATTTTAGTCTTGAAAAATGTACCAGCCCACCGCCGTGCATTTTACATCTCTGCTTCTTCCGTCTAGAAAATTAACTTGATTTAGGTCTTTACCTATCATCATCGTCATTATTATTTAAGTAAATAAGATTTGTTTTAAAGTATGATCTGCGATAATTTTAATCGAATGCAAAAGTTAAATCTATAATAATAAAAGTATAGAATATAAATGACTTTCATCATACTTAGTTGGAGTTTGTTGGTAAAACTAAACATGATAGTCGCAGCCTCCTATAGCCACTTTTCCATTTCTATAATTATTACTCACGCCATTACGTGACAGAATATTCCTTCCAATCGAATAATCGCATGAATAAATTTGGTCGTATTTTTATGATTAAATGTAACTCATTAATTTTGATATAGAAAATATTTGAATCGTGCTGATATGAATAGTTACAATTTCTTTTTAGCTGCCCCGCAAAGATATTTAGAATAATTGAATAAACGAAATATTCTGCCCCCATACCACGCGGCTCTTTTATTCACCTGGTGACGTGGAAAAGATGTATAACCGATATTAATGGCGTATATTGCATTAAAATGAATAGGAATGAATCGGGACTTCACTAAAAGGACGTATAAATGTAAAAGACGTATAAACTGTGCTTTACTGTATATTATAGATAAACGAAGTGATTGCAGTAGGTCGATTTCTAAAGAAATCAACCTAATAATAGTAGTTTTTGCGTAACACGCGAATATTTTATGGATATAGTGAAGTGGTTTAAAACTCCAGAAAACGCAAAAATTCATCAAATTTTCTTCTTATCAATGTAAGGACTAAAAGAGTTTCAACCTCCCTTTACTCGCTACTTTTTATGTATGTTGCGCTTTAAAAGTGTAACCTCAAAGATAAATGTAAGAAAGTCAGTAATAACAAACTGAAAGACCAATCTTTCTAAGACATCTCGCAAGTTTGTTTAAAATAGGACAAAAACTTGATGAAATAAGAATCCCCCCCCCTTGTTTTCTTTGGAAACCGTTCATTTGTGTATTTCTTTTTAAAAAGAGTTCACTGCGTAAAATGTTCTTTTGTTAGCTTATTCGTTGTGCTTTTTAGTTTTCAAGGCGATTAATTATTAAAACGATTAGACATTAGAAGCGGAGAAAAGAAGGGGTGTATGGAATTTTTTACAACAGAAGGTAAATGAATTACTTATAACTATTATTTAAATAAGCTTATTTCACCATTGTTTAAAGTAAATATATATATATATCTATATGTGGGAAGTTCCTTGCACAACCAACAGATGGCGCTGCCTCTGATGCTTATCTTTGAATGAGATGACGGACGGGAGTCAGTAGAGATCTGGCTGCAGTGGAGATCGGTTGAGACCGTCAGCGCGAAGGCTGACAGGCTGATTTTCTCCTAATTTGAGCACAGAATGCTCATAATAAGTGTGTAGAGCCATGGAGGGCTCATTACTTCATTTTTACTATTTGATAGCACGCGTAGGTGTTTTTGTGAATAAAAGTACGCGTAGGTGCTTAAATGTTATTCTGTTACGGTTATACTGATGAAGAAAGCTTGTTATGTGCTAAGCCTCGAAACCAGCAGTTGGTTAATGATAGGAAGTCTACTATTATATATTAATCCTTATATTTAATCTGTTTTGTGTATGTTACGTAATAAATGTCTTCGTTATCAAAGTCGCATCTCCTTATTGCCCCACCTCTAGACACCCAGCCAAGATTCTACATATATATATATAAAGAACGGCGATATCCCGCGTTAAAAATATTAGACTCAACCCTTTATTCAGATATGATTATTCATTTAACGTAAAATTTACATTTATTAAAAAAATATTACAAATTTTATATTTTCGTCTAACACTAGTACAAAACGAAGCAGCTCGTGAGGTGCCGGGTTCGATCCCAGGTCGCGCTCGTCGGCCTAGCCTTTTGAAGTTTTCCGTGGTTTTCTCTGAAACTTGCGGTTGCGTAAATACGGCCTAGGATCCCTTAAAAAGACCCCCATGGAGGGCACTTTCCCTCAGGCCTAGGATCCTAGAGTAGTCAATTGGCCTTACTCCCAAAACACCAAACGAAGCCGTAAGTCCGTTAATTTAAATGCCTTTCTCAAGAAATTCTGCCAGTAGTTGAGCAATCGGTATTTACTTTTAGAGTCGAATATGAAATGAAATTATTGGAAGAATTAACTGCTACATAAAAAATTAAGAACTACATATATTTTCTACTAGATCTCTTCTTTTAAATTATCATAGATTTTACCTTTAATTTCTATCAAATGACGTTATTTATAATTGTCATTTTACAAACATAAGTTACATCACATAAATATCGTAAAATTTAACTATGCTTATATTCTGAATGTTTCAGATTATTGTTATGTTAACTAAAAATACTAGCTCTTTTTCGTAAGACTTTTGCAAAGTTCGTTGACATTGTCGAATAAGTATATTTTCGATTGTAAATTAAACGCATCATAGTTATTTACTCGAAAAATATATCCATAAAATTACTTTTATGATGAGTGCAGATGATTTTCATCTCACAAGGAGAGGTCACGACATGGAAAATTCAGATCGGCACGAAATTGCGTAGGATTGTAGTATACTATGAAGGTAACAACATATTAAAGCAGTAGCACTCACTAGCCACAGAATTTTGAGAAAAAAGCGTTTAAAGTTTCCGTAATCTTTAAATACAAGTTATTTTGTAAGCGAGCCAGCGCCCCAGTAGCGTTAACGTCACGGAAGAAGGTGGTTGGCGTAAAGCGCATGGCTGCCACCCAGACGACATGAGTTCGAGGTTACTTGCGGGCTTTTTTTTCTTTTTCTTATTTAATTTTTTATGTAATCTAAACTTTTTATTTATTTTTACTTAAAATTCAATTCAGAATTTTAATAAAAGATTATATAATTTTCTTGAATAAAATAAATAATTTTTTCGATTTTTAATATTTATAATTTAAAAATACAATAAATTTCTGTAACTTAAAAAATAAATTTTAGTTTTGTTTTAACTATAAAATAAGGTAAAACTAAAGAAACTGTTTTCAATTATTTATCTAAATATTTAATTTTATTTTAGGTATATTTAAAACAATTCTAAATTTTGTTTTTTAAATAACAAAAAATAAATATTACAGAAAAATAATTATTTTAATTGCATATATAATTACTATCCGAATTAAATAATTACTTCTCCAATCAATACAGCTTCTTCGAAAATTATATTATAGATTTACGATGCTATTAAATTATTACAGGCAATGAAATGTTATCTTTAAATGTAGATTTTAAATGTTAATAAACTTTCTTCTTCGACAACACTTTTTTTTTTTTTTCCGATCCTTCTGTGCACGAAATAAAATTCTTAGCTGCTTTCTATTAATAACAAACTAAAAGCGTTTACGTAATTTGTACACGTTGAAACCAAGATTTAAGTACACTTGCTAACTATTTTACACTTTGTTTTACAGCTTGTTTATTTATTTATTTTTTTTAATTATTTAATTATTTAATCTTTTTTTCTTTATATTTGTTATTTACGGTTTTGTAAAACTAAAATTTATTTTTTATGATACAAAAATTTATTATATTTCTAAGTTATAAATATTAAAAATAGAAAAAGTTATTTATTTTATAGTCAAGAAAGTTAAATAATCTTTTATAAAATTTTCAAATTTTGAATTGAATTATAAAATAAAGTAAAAATAAATAAAAAATTTAGATTACATAAAAAATTAAATAATAATAATGAAAAAGGTCCCGCAGCTAGCCTCGAACCTAGGTTGCTTGGGTTGTAGACACGCGCTTTACGCTCACGCTACTGGGGCGCTGTCTCGCTCGTGAAAATATCTTGTATTTAAAGATTATGGAAACTTTAAATGCTTTTTTCTCGAAGTTCTATGGCAAGTGCTGCTACTACTGCTTTAATATGTTGTTACATTCATAGTTATACTACAATCCCGCGCAATTTCTTCGTACCGATCTGAATTTTCCATTTCGTGACCTCTCCTTGTCAGAAAGAAAGGTATTAATAATACTAAATATCGAAAGAAAATCAACCTTATACTATATAATAAATAACTTGGATTTTTTTTTTTTTTTTTTTTTTTTTTTTTTTTTGTGAATGGAAATTGGAAGTATTTAAATTATCACAGATCTATCGTTCAATCATTCGTTTTAAAGGTGCAAATTTCATTCAGTACTCGTGATATACAGCGTTCACAAAAGTGTTGATACAGACACACACAAATTTTTAAAAAATAATCAAATATGTTGTCTCAAAACTTGTAAATCTACAAAAAAAAAAAAAAAAAAAAAAAAAAAAAGATTCCAAAAAATTCTTCACGAATCTTAATACACTCTTATGTATGTAGAAGAAAGTAATGATATTTTCTCTCCTATTAATCGTATTGCTTAAAATGAATAAATCAATGATAAATGAGTTGTTATTATTAGTACCGATGCTATTTGTTAGTCTATTCGTTAGGAAAAGAGTAATTTAAAAAAGTCTACCACATCATTTTATTTTCTCCATTGTTAACTTTAAATGATTGAAAACTTTCATCTTAAATTCAAACGCAATTTAAAATGATATACTTTATTTTTGTCTCCTTTGTTTGAAGGGGGTTAAAAAAAAATTCTTTTAACTATCAAAATTCTTTTTCAGATTTAAATAGAAATCCTCCCCTCTTTTTTTTTTCTTTCCTGTCTGGTGGTTTTGTTTCCAAATCAACTTATTAATAAACTATGTTTTTCATTAGCTATTCTATAAAGAGCATTGTAGTTTTTGGACTTCAGTTTCTTTCATCATCTAAATTTGATTGTTTCGTACTTTGTTTTATTTCTATCTTGAATAGGCAGAAGTCCCCCGCCCCGCGCTTTTCAAAGTTTCCTTCATCAGAATTTTCATTTTTTTTTTTTTTTTCCGCATTTTTCTCGTCTAAATTTTTCTATAACCAGCCTAATTTAATAATAAATATTAGTAGAAGCCCGAATTTGATATTCTTTATCAGTATTAAAATTACATATCATATGGACATGCTACTTGAAATTTTTCATTGAAATCGCACAAATGATTCGTGTACAGGGACGTACAAAAATATTAAAACACATTACTTTTGTAGGCAAAGCTTCAGGTAAGTAAAATTTAGCAATGTACCGAATAGTTTTAGCCGAATGCCGAATATTCAGCCAACCGAATTTGTGATAGTGTCGAAATGTTACTTGTTAACTCGACCTTAAAGACATACATATAAATAATAATTAATTGTTACTTATAAAACCCCTCTGCCCTCTATAGCATTAATAAGGGGACAACCTTAGATGTTTAATTTATCGATTTTCAACTTATTTATTTTATTTTACTTTTATTTATTTATTTATTTATTTATTTATTTATTTATTTTGTTGGGGGGGGGGTGAGAGCGAGCATAATTTCTTATTTATTTTAATGTAATAAGTGTAAGAAATAAGCATTATTTCATACAAACAAATTCGTGAGAAATATTCACATTTTATTTCTTTTCTTATTTCTCTTTAAAATTTGAAACTCATACATATTAAACCAATTTCACCACCTAATTAAAATTTTAATTTACCAGAAGCCAAATTATTATTAAAACCAAATTAATATTGTACAATAGGGAAACCAAAATCATTCTAAGAAAGGTTTCCAAATAAAATTCATGGTTCACGACCCAATTTTCATACTTCCACACACAAGCAGTGCAATTTTAATATAGGACTCCCACGACGCCTTTTAAATTTTTGTCGTCATGTTGGCGATGACTTTTTATTAATTTTGGTATAATTTTATTTTATTTTAAATAAATAAATGAATAAATAAAATAAAATAATTCCTATTTTGATTATATTTTTTATGATTGTGTTTTTTAGCCAATTTATGGCACAAAAGTTCATATTCTGTATATATCTTTAAAATACTGCTAGATTTAAAATGATGCTCACAAATATTCTGAAGAAACAACTGTTAAAAATACATTTTTTTTTTCGTAAAATAATCTCATCATACAAATGTCGTCATTTTTTCTTATTAGTCCATTGAGCTAAGTCCGCGTGCTTAAATATTGTTCGTGTATAAATATTATTTTTTTTTATCCTCGCTTATAGTATCGCTTTGACAAAAAATAATTGAAACTGGTCCACGTTAGAGAAATATTATGTAGATTATTTTCTTAAAAGTTTATCTTTTAGTCATTTTACAAAAGAAGTTCTTTCTTTAATTCTTGTAATGTTATGGTATCTATCTATGAACTCCAGTCCATGTCTTCATTTTTTCAGTGCACATTTTACTTGCTTGTCTTTTTTTTTTTTTTTTAATTTTTATATTTTGTGGTCTTACGTTCTCATACTTTTTGCGAGACATTTATCTTTAATATAATGTTATTTGATAGAATAAATCGGTCCGTTTCCTGTCTTCTGAAGATGCAATTTACCAAGAATCGATCTATACGAATAAATGACAGTTCGCTGAAAGTTAAACAATTTCGGGCTGGTCATCTTAATGTCTGAAATATTTTTTATTATAAGTTTTTGTCTTGCAAGGAAATATAATCTTGATTTCAAGCCATTTTACCCCATAAAAGTTTTTACGCTTTCAGTCTGCGGTCAAAGCATTATTATCAGTCGCAACTTGAAATAAAATACGATAAAATATTTCCGCAGTTCGGAATATTACTGTAAGATCAAGGTGCATTCTAATGAGCCTCAATGCATAAAAATTAATCAGAGCCCCCCCCCCCCCCCTCTTTTTTGAGGGAGGGGTTCATTATTTTTTGTTATTAATAAAAGTTACTGAAATTGCACTATTGTATTGTTGAAATAAATAAATAAATAATAGAGAGAAATAAGAACTTGCTAGAAGAAATAGAGAAACAGAAGATTTTAAATTTCATTATATTATTATTATCTTGTCTCTTCATTTTTACTTTCTAACCATACATACATGTAAGGTTGTAATCGTGTATGTGTGTGACTTTCTAACCATACATATATGTAAGGTTGTAATCGTGTATGTGTGTGAGTGAACATGATAGCGTCCAAATTCTTTGTTCAAATGAGTTGAAAGTTGGTACATATCTTATATAAGTCACTGTAACACGGATCATATTAATTTTGTGAATCCAGCACAGCACTTTTTTTTTTTTTATTTACAGAAACACAAAGAAAAATCATTATGGCCTGTGATTTCAAAATCTTTAAAGTGCGATAACGTGTAAATGACTTATTCAAGAACAATTCAGTTGAGCTGAGAATTTATATACATGTTACAGGTCACCGACGTAAAAACTGCATAGTTTTTGGTGAATCTTTCTCCCCAAACTGAAAAGCAATAAAGGAATGCTATAATTAAATTGAAACAGTGAGTGTTTCTGTCATGAACTAAGGCTTTATTACTGACAGATGTTTTCGATATTTAACGTTGTCACCTATTATCATTTTTTAGTTATATTACGGATTTTATTTTAATTATATCAGTATATATATATATATATATAAATTATGAGGTGGTTATATTAAAAGAAAGTAAGTTTAGACAAAATTCATTGTAATTTTCTATTTTATTGTGATTCATTGTAATTTTCTATTACTTCATATATATTAAAATGAATCACGCGTGTATAAGGTCTAAATTTACGTATTCGTTAAAATTTTACGCAAGTGACACTGCATGCGCGATTTTCTTATTTGTGATAAAAATGTATAACAGTCGGTTTAATATTCTGTCATGTATTTTACTTGGGGGGAAAAGGAGGGGAAAAAAAACTAGCCTCGAATAACGAATAGTGTCAAGCAGAAGGGAGAGAAACGGGTAGAAAAAGTAACAGTGTCGTTTTCTTTCGTTCTTTTTTTTTATGTATGTGATGACTGACAATTTGCTTTTGTGTCTCGTTGTTTCGAAAGCATGCATTTAGTCAATTTTCGACTGTGGAATGGAGTTTATCTTGAATAATCCCCAAGTGCCGCCAGTAAAACCGCATCTAGGATTCGGAGCTCTTCGCCAATGAATGTTATTTGGCAAGCAGTTTGATCGCATGTACATTAATAAATTTTGCCAAGTTAGTATACAATATCGTTCAGTATTCTTCTGACTGTAGCTGTTGGTGACATGTGTAGCCGTTGTCTCTGGTTCATGAACTCAAATTCATATTTCTGAAGCGAATGCTTTTAAAAACTTTGAGAAGGGATGCTGCATTACTTGTGCCTTATGCCTGGAAATGCGAAGGTAAAATATTTCATTCTAGGTTATTGAATTTTTATGCTATTCAGTTTCATTTTAAGGAATTAATCCTTTAATTTTCATTGGCTTCGCACTAACCAAAACATTTAACATATTTTAATGCTATATAATATCAGGGGTGATTTTTTTCAGGGGCTATCCCTGAATTCAGGGTTTTGAAAATTTTGCTTTCTCTGAATTTCATGATAAATAATTTATATGTATATATATATATATATATATATATATATATATATATATATATATATACACATACACCATTAATAAGTCTTCCCTATCTGCATGCACGTAACAGTTTTCATGGTTTTTGAATGTTAGGTAGTTTCACCCCTGTAATAATAATATTAATAATTCATCATTACGATGAACAAACACAAGGAAGGAATACTAGATTTAATCAATAAACAACCACCTATGGAAGTGAAGTTTTATACAAGGCAAAAGATACTAAAAAAGTTAATGAGTTGCTTCCGAGATATTGATAGATGAGATCATATATAACAAATATTTAAATAATTTCTTTGATCGATTTTTTAAACTTAAGTTACTTTTCTGTTTGATGGATAGCAGCCTGCTCCGAAACTTAACAAATGGTGTTTCATATGCAGGAGTTACTTAAAATTTCTTAGTAGGTGCGAATGCGTCTTGCTAGCTTTGCTGCTTTGATGATGCACTCATGCCTACCTGATGAAGAACCATGCTGTTATTTTGATCCGAAATAACTGTTACGAATTTTCGTAATTTATAGTTTTTAGTTTTTATTTAGAAAGTTATTTATTAATTTTTATTTTTATTTTATAAAGTAAACATATCTTTCTTGAAACTTTCTTGAAAATTAAAAATGCTATTTTTCTTTCTTTTTACATATTTATGATCAGTTTATGTGTCTGATAGCCATTTTTGAAATTGGTTTTAACAGTCTTCAAAACATAATGTCGTGAACCGTTAAAGGGTTAAAATTCAAGGGATCAGTCCAAGTTTAAATCTTTGAGGCCCGTTTTTGTGAGAAAATAGTGTATAAACCATTCGTTTATATTTGTGCCTATGATTCTATACATATCAAACGATTTTCATTGAACCATGTATAAAGATTAATTTGATATAATATTAAAAACGGGGATAGAGAAGGTTATAATTAATATTATTTTTATAAATGAAATTTTGCGAAAAGTCTTTTTGTGAATTTAAACTTAGTGAAGTGACTTTATTTTTTATTTAAATTGACTCTTATAACGAAGTGTGATTCCTCCTTTTCTTTAGAAAAATTAATTTTCTAGGTAGTTATTAAACAACCTTTAACCCACCCCAATCTTTTTTAGAAATATTGCCTGTAGAGTAATTGAGATATCAAATTCCCCAGTTAATATATATTAGTAATTGGGTATGTTTTATGTTGTACATATCTTTCTTATATGCATTATTGCGTGTTCTATTGATATAAAATATTGGTTCAAGGCTACATATATTATTACGGACATGATATTTGATCAATTTTCGTGTTCGAATTCTCCCGTATCTGCTTAACATTAATATCCACACTCGAAAAACTACTCTATCTTTGATTATTTTCTCGTTTTTTCGAAAATTAAATGAAATTAGAACCCGATTCCAATTTTCGTTTTATTCTTATTACTTAAATAATATAAGAAGGAAAAATCGTGCAGCATGAATTATTATAAAGCGCTTCACATTTAGAGAAAATTGTATTGACTTTTTTCTCCAGGTTCTGAGAAATTGCACTTATGCTTGGAAAACTATTTTTACATCAACAGTAACAAGAAACTATTGACAGTGTACAAGAAAACTATTTTCATTTTGTTCAAATTACAAAAATACGCAAGTTTTTTTTTAAATAATGGTGATTTATCTTTAAAAGGTTCTGTATCAGAACTGTTGATAAATACATGCAAACGATAATGCAACTTCCAAAAAATGTAATGATATTTAAAATTGTTCACATCAAGTAACTGCTCAAAAATCATTTTTAGATTATTTTCTAAATTCTGTCTCTCCAGTATATTAACAATACAAAACAACTCACTTTTTTTTTTTTTTTAATATAAATAGGGAAAATGATTAAGTTTTAATGAATAAATATATGAATATGCATTTTATTTATTTTTTAATACTTCAAGTCAACTACTTAATACTAGTCTTTTTTATACCTTATGATGAATGGCTATAATAACGTATTTAGTGATAGCAGCATTGATTAATTAATAATAACGGATCATTAAATTAAAATTGCTTAGATCTTTCTTTTTTTTTTGGGGGGGGGGTGCAGGGAGGGGGGGATAGCATTCTATAATTATAAACACTAAACTGAGAGTTAGTGAGCTCCAGTAACATATCCTAACCATTTATTTATCGTATGAACTACCTCCCCCCCCCCCAAAAAAAAAAAAAAATAAATAAATAAATAAATAAAAAAGTTAAGGACAAATTTTAAAGTAATAATAAAAATTATGTCAGGAGAAACGATAAACATAAATAGCGATAGTACGCTATAAAATTCGTAATATAATCCGCATTATAGTTTTTTTTTAAAGCCTGTGGTTAGATTGAAGTGCGATTTATATACATTTATAATTATTACATTTTTAATGTATAAATGATATAGAGTTCCTGAAAAGTGCCGATCAAAGACTGACAATACGCTATAAAACCTTTATTCAACAAAAATAACTTTATGTTGTGTGAATGTCTAGTGCCAGGTGCCAGGTAAGAGATTGAATTGAAGTATATATATTTGATCCTTATAATTACCTTTTTGAGATTCCTACAATTTCGATATAATATTCCTTTTAATCTAATGGTACTTTAAAGTATTGTCAGTAGATAAAGGGTAAGGCAATTGAATTCTTTCTTGTGTCCATGCAAAGAAACCGTAGAAGGTGCTACTTCTACGAGTGCTACATTATTATGCTTTCTAGAAAACATTTTTAATTTACTACAAAACTACGATATATATTAGTATTGTTGTAATCCATGAATATATAACCATCAATTAATTGCATTATGAGCACTTCTACTCGTCATAATCTTATCTGCTTTATTTTATTCCAATGTATCCGGATTATTTCGAGTGTCCTTATGAAAAGATGTAAATGCTAGGCAAACAATTTTCAAACGGAAGCGTGTTGGAGTGATTCTTTTTAACTTATTTAAATTTAGTTGCAATCCAAGCGTATTTGCGAAAGTTAAAGACCCTTGGCCAAATAGAGAAAATATTCATAGTCTTTTAATATAGATGTGCCAAAATAAAACCCATTAAAAAACGTATTTTGGAAGCCATTACAAAAAAGATTAAAAGACTCTCAAGGCTGATATATGGGAAGTGTCGGGATCGATACCAGGTCGCGCTCGCGATCGTCTGCCTAGCCGTTCAAAGTTTTCCGTCCCCCCCCCTCACCTTTCCCTGAAAACTCGCATAAGTACAGGCTAGAAACCGGGCCTCCAACCATGCCCCGGACCTTCATGTAGTCAATCGGCCTTAATAACTACATCCATCCATCCTTTGTGGAATTTTAAACGATTCATTATTGGGAAAGTTAATGAGATACTAACATAACATATATTTATTTTATGTTTACAAAACTAGGATACCTTTTGGAAAATTAGGGTTTTGTTAAATCCACAGATACTACAGGGTGTTTATAAAGTCCCGGACCCATTTTGATGTTTAATAACTCATAAAATAATAAAGATTGATTAAAATTAATAACATAAATGGTTAGATAGACTCAAAAAGTTTCATGACCCTTGTCAATGAACTTCCACGTGTGCCCCCTTCGTCGCACGGAGAATATCAAGTCGATAGTCAATTTCACGCCAGGTAGCGGCAAGCATGTCGGCATCCACAGAGGCTATTGCTGTTGTAATTCTGACTTTTAGGTTATCAATGTTCCACACTCTCCTCCTGTAAACATTGTCCTTTACAAATCCCCAAAGGAAAAAGTCCAGCGGCGTTATATCAGGTGATCTGGGTGACCAAGGAATTGGGCCATTTTTCAATAATTCCTGGAAAATGGCCATTCAAAGAACTACGAACGGTGGTACCCCAATGAGGTAGTGCACCATCTTGTTGCAAAAAGACATGTGGCTGAAGCTCTTCTAGTTGTGGAAATACGAAGTTTTCCAACATGTCTAAGTATACGACTGATGAGACCGTCTTTTCTGTGAAAAAGAAAGGCCCAGTGACTCGGTCGTGCATTAGTCCACACCACACATTAACCTTTGGGGGAATCCCTTTGTGCCTCACGGTATTCATGGGGGTTTTCAAAAGAGTCAAAAAAAGTCAAAGAGAGAAAATTGCATATATAAGAAGACGATATTTAGAAAAGTACAGATATTTAGACTGGAAAATGAAATTATCTGAAATTAACCACACGCGCAGACGATATTTACAAATTAAAGATATTCAAACATGAAAAGAAAATATATGTTATTCCATCAATAAATGCCATAAGTTTGTTTATATCTTCATTATTTTATGAGTTATTAAACATCAAAATGGGTCCGGGACTTTATAAACACCCAGTATAACAACACAAAAACTAATATGTTGTGGCCACCACAAAATTTCTAATTATAAAATTCAAAATTTCTAAATCATTTTCCTATACGATTTCAAACAGTACAAAATATTCATTAAAATTATTTTCCATGATGAATGTAGACAATTTTCTTCTCAGAAGTGTAAGACAAAATGTCGAAAGAAATTCAGTTTCATCCGAGAACTTCCCCCTTCCTCTAAGTCATTATTATTATTGTTATTTAAGCCGATAAATTTATTTTAAATTATCACAGATCTATGGTTCAATCATTCGTTAAGAAATTGATACGTTCTTTTGAAATATACCCATTTCGAAAGGTGGTGTTTGGGGGGGGGGGGGTGAAAGAAACGATGTCCGTACATAGACCGAAAGAAAAGCTTCCATTTTTATCTTAACACCCCCCACCTTTTTTTTTTTTTTTTTTGATAGAAAATTTAAAACTAATCTTATGTACATTTATATAAAATTTTGTTCTTAAAAATTTGGGAAAAAAAGATTGCTACCTATTGAGTGGATTGATCGCCAAATATAATAAGCACCGATTTATGTCAAGGTTATTTAAATACCAAGTTTCGTTAAATTACGTTTGTTGGTTTGTGCGATGCAGCGCCCGGAAAATTCTTCATATGCTGCACACACACATATATATTTTAATCGTTAGATCGTATTCGCGACATCTCAAAACTTTCTATCAAAAACTTTGGGTTGAAAAATTTCACGAATCCAATATTTTCTTGTATTTATAGAAGAAAGTAAAAAAAAAAAAAAAAAGCTTATATTTTGTCACTAATGGGCAAAAATTCTTGCGCTTGTTCTACAAAAGGAAGAAAAAAAAATCCCTTTAAAGAATTTTTGTTTTTACATGAAACATGTTATTAGAAAAGAGGGAGGAGAGAAACTTTTAAATATTTATGCCCCATAATATCTTTTTTTTTTTTTATTACATCAAGTGTGGCGTTTTTCCAATGTTAGCTGTTTCCCTTAATTTAATTGATACATATATAATCTTACAATCATGTAGAACTGAAACACTCTTTGAAAAATTTCCAAGAATTCCAGTGACTGCTTGCAAAACATTAACGAATCATATTAATGATTTAAATTGCTCCGATAATGTCAGAAATTTCTTTCTTTTTTACTCTAATTTTCGTTTTCATATTTTATGTTCGTTTTACAAACATATTAGATTAGAGTAACAGGGGTCGATCCACGTTTTTATTTTTAGGGCTCATTTTTGTGAAAAAATTATGTAAAATCTTTCTTTTTAGCAATCACTTTATATAATGTTTAATATCAAGTTAATAGTGTTTGATTGAACGTATCTAATATAAATAAAGAGAAGTGTCTGTGTGTGTATCTGTCTGCGCTCTGGTGCTCACACTACTGATCGCAGAGCTTCCAAATTTGGCATATAGGTACCTGGGACCCTGCAGGTGTGCACCTCATCGAGATTTTTTCGAATTTGAATTTTTTAAATTAATGTTTTTTCGATTTTAAATATTGGCTTCAATATTTCATTTTTCAGAAATTTCTTTCTTTTCAAAAGTCTGTGTATCTTAGCAACGGCTATTACGCAACTTATTTTTATTTAATACATTCACTTAAAGGCGTTTTTTTTTTTTTTTTTTTTTTTTTTTAAATGTTATATTTATTGAAAATAAAATCGTAATGCACTAGAAAAAATCAAGTATAATTAGTTTTAAATTTAAAAAAGTATTTATAACAGTTAAGTTTAATTTTTTATAATAGAGCTTCTTATTTTTCATTTTTTAGTTAATTCCTTTAAAAGAAAAAACTTTTATTTATTCATTTTTTTTTTTTTTTTTTTTACTGTATTTATCAGGAAAAATGGTAGTATATACATAGTAAAAAGGATTAAATTTATTAAAATTTATTTGTTTATACATATAAATCTACTTTTTATTTTATTTTATTTTATTACATTGGTCGGAATCAAATCGTAATATAGTGTAAATAGCATGGGCTATAAAATATATGGTTCAAAACTAAAATATTTAATAGATGCTGAGATACAGTCATCTTTAAAATCGTAGTTCTTTAATAGTAGCAGATCCCCTCTGTCGTTGATAAATATCCAGACTGAAGTGCCCGGGAAAGATCTTCCTGCAGGCATGGGAAACCTCGACCTGATGCAATGCGGGTGGGAAAAGAGCTGCCGTAGACAGCGCGTACCCGATGCGAGGTTTGGAGCAATTTCAGTTTCTTTCTTTTTCTTTTAGTTTTTGTCTAAAATGCGGTGTAAAAAAATAAATATTAATTCAATTCTTTAGAAAATTCATTTAAATATAGTGACCAGCAAAGCGGGCGTAGCCTGCTAGTAAATAATAATTTGTAACAATATTGAAACATGGAAAAATTTTGTAAAAAGATCGTTTTAATAACGCACAATTTTTGAACAGACTAGTTTTTATGGAGTTGAATTTTGTGAAAGGGCACATTTTACAGATTTTAATTTTGTGAAGGGGCAGCAAAAGGGTCCCATTTTTTGCCTGGATCAGCCTTTGAGTATTTTATTCCAGTAAATTGATTCACATATTACTAGATACTTGTGACTTTCTCCCCTTCATTTTAATGCCACCTTATCTTTATATATTGTTACAGTATTATTGCCTTCTTTTTGCTGCACGCTATTATTATGTCATCAATGTAATTATAATCAGGAAAATTGATATTTTATTCCAAAATAAAATCGATAACGTAGAAAAATAATTATGTGTTTGTTTCTCTAAACTTTTTTTTTTTTCTTTCTTCTTTTTTAAGAAAACCTTTTGATATTTTATTTAAGAAAATGCTTAAAAATAAATAAATAATAATAATTGAGCAATAATGTTAGTTTAGTTGATAACAAATGTTTAATAGAATGATAAACCAATCAATAGTTCCTTCAGTCTCCATGCTCATACATGCGTTTCTGTTTGACTATTCCTAATCCCCCTGACTAATCACCGAGCTTTTTGTTTTACTTCATTTATTTTCTGAGCGTTGTCGGTCGATTTTTTAATCACTGACTTTTGATTGTACGTATCACCCTTCCCACGTGCATACATACAGACAGACCTGACAAAAATGTTTCTTTAGCATTTTAACTAAAATGCACAAGCATTATTTTAGCTTTTTCGAAAGTTAATTCTTCAGATACTGATGATTTCTTTTTCTTAACTTGATTTAAGAAACATGAATCATGAACCATCCGCACTTATCATTTAAGAAAAATGAATCAGCAAAACTTTGTTTCGGTTTCAACAGTAGAAAAGTAATTTGTGCAAAATGAAAATGTGATTAAAAAAGGGAGTAATAAGTAGATCATTGAGCAATACTAATTCTGAAAAGCTTCTATGAAGCAAATTTTGAATTCTGATATACTTTTAAATATTTTTGCATTCAAATTCAACCATTAAAAATAGAAATTAAATCCAAATATACAATACTAAATAATTATTGATTTCCGATATTTTCAGTGTTTCGTAGTTTTTGACCGTAAATATTTGAATAAAAATATTTTATAAAATTTTCTGGTTTTTGGTTTTTGCTTTTTAGAGAAATTCTTACTAACATAGTAAAATACGATATCTTTTAGCAAAATGTAAAAAAAAAAAAAAAAAAAAAACTAGTGGCTATTTAAACCCTGCATACATAATCACACACATTATGTTATAGCCACATGGCAGCGCCGGACCTGGGATTACGTGCTTCCTAGTTTCTGCTTCTCTTTCGGCTCTTTCATTATTCTATTCTTCTGTACTTAGAAGTTGTAGCAATAAGAAGTCACGTACACACACATACGCGCGCGCACACATACGATTATAATAATAATTTATCATTACAATGATCAAACACCAGGAAGGAAGACTTTAATAAATCTACAAATAACCACATATATATCAGTGAAGCCTTATACAAGGCAAAAGATATTGTAAAAGTTAATCTGAGTTCTTTCTTTGACATTGATTTAATATGTGAAATCACACACACACACACACACATATATATAAATGAACAAAATACAGAAAATAATAATGGGTATTTTAATAATATAGAGAATAATAACTAAAAGAAAGAGCAGAGGTACGACGAGAGGAGCGGAAAAAACTAGTTTCTGTGCGCCCAATTTTCCCCAAATTTTCTGTAAGATCATACGTTAAGAATCACGCATTGGGTTTTGGGTACGGGTCAGGTTTGTCTTATTTTTTGACCCACGGGTAAATCCGCGGTTCTACCCATAAGAGTCCCCCCCCCCCCCCCCCCCAAGGATTTTTAAAAGCTTTTTTTTTTTTTTTTTTTTAATAAATCTAACCGTTTTGAATGCAGAGATGGAATATCATCATCTTCTTTCATAGTAATTTAAAATAACTTGATTCATAACAGGAAATTAATTGTAACTACGTAAATATTGATATTTAACTTATATGCAAAAATTATTTGTCTTTCCGTGTAAATATGCTTCCTCGTTTTACTTTTTTTCTTAAATATTGTCAAAATATTTGGAACCGTAATTTTTTTAAAAGTAAGGTTTATACATTTGAATTTTTGTTATATTGTTCACTGAAGTTTTGTACATAATTAGATATAATAAATATACTTTTAATTTTTTTATGTAAAATTTAATTTTCTGAAAGATCTGTTGAATAATATAACTATATTTTCTGAAATAGAATTTTAATTGTCTTATAATATAAATTTGACATTATTTTATTACGGGTCAAAAACTGCGTGTTCGGGTCGGGTTCTGAAACCATCTTGCAGGTCACGTTTTCTCGAAACGTGCAGGTCGTGGTAACAAAGAAAAAGTTGCAATGAAGGTAATGGTTACTGCTAATCAAAATAATAATAATAAAAATAGTAATGATAATAATAAATAAGCAAGCAAAAATTATAACATATATATTTGAATATTATAAATAATTCGGATAGCACAAGTATTTTATGTCGATTTTATTTTTTTTATGTTTACTCATATACTTTTTTTTCCTGAAGTACGTATTTTGAGCTCATTAAAAAAGACTAGTATGTTGTGGCCACCACGAGACTTTCTTCTATATTTTCCTATACAAATTCACTCAGTAACAATAATTAAAAAAAAAAAAAAAGAAAAATGGGACTTTGACAAAATTTTGGGTAAAATGTGAAAAATATTCTAAGTTTGTCAAAACACGGAAACCGTGGGACTTTGACAAAATTGGGGGGAAATGCAAAAATTTGTTTAAGTTTGTCAGAACACGGAAACCATGGGAGTTTGATAGAATTAAGGGGAGAGATAAAAAAAAAAAAGAAGGTGGGACTTTGACAAAATTTTGGGTAAAATGTGAAAATTTGTTAAAGTTTGTCAAAACACGGAAACCGTAGGACTTTGACAAAATTAGAGGAAAAAAGCAAAAATTAGTTTAAGTTTGTCAGAACACGGAAACCGTGGGAGTAAAATTAAGGGGAGAAAAAAAAAAAAAAAAAGTTTTTTTTTCGTAAAAAGTAAAAAAAAAAACGATAACTTTGTTTTAAATTATCACAGATTTATAGTTCAACCATTCGCTTTAAAGGTACTGACGAGACCTTTCGAAAGATACCCATCTTGAAAATTTTTGCCCTATATCACCCTGTTAAAAATTTAGAAAAAGCGGGATGGCAACGCAACCTGTAAGACGATTTTTACCAAAAGTTGATAGGCACTAATTTATGTCAAGGTGCAACTACATACCAATTTGTATGAAATTCTGTGCAGTAGTTCCAGAGATACAGTTGCCACAAAATTTTGTCACACACACACACACAGACAGACAGACATTTTCTAAAAATGGTCAAATCGTGTTCTACAGCTCTCAAAACGTGTAAATCCATCAAAAACCCGAAATCGAAAATTTTTACGAATCCAATACTTTCTTCTATTGAAGATAGAAGAAACTAAAAATGTTTAGAGGAATGTATGTATTTTTAATTTCTTGATTAGGCTTATTTTAATTTTGGATTTCCTTAGGGAGTTGGATCAAAATCTGTGACGCGAATGCCCTGCTATAAATTGCTGTTCAGTAATTTAATTTCCTGTTGCGGCGTATTTCGTGGGTTTATGCTCAAATTCTGACATGCTTTTCATGAATTCTTTTTATTGTGAACTATTTACTGATTCTGCTATGTCTCTAACTTTAGATAACGATTCTCTTTCGTGTGGCCTAAAGCTTGTACTTTTTAAACTTTCTTTGAGCTACATAAATTAAATGGATTCCATTTTGGTCTTGTAGATCGTGCATTTAGTTGTTCGCACAGCATTTTTCAAAACGGTTTCATTGTTTGGTTTGCGTAATTAGGTAATTATTCTTTGCAAATGGTTTCTAGTATTGTTTCTTTCTTTTTTTCAACGATTCGGGGCTAAGATAAGTATGCACATGTGAATGTTTTTTATGTCGAAGTCTTTAACTTATCGTAAGAATAATTTTTCATCCGCTGTAGATTTATTTATATTTTTATTTTTTTTCGTGAAACCCAGGCATCACTTGCTGGAAATAAACGGCAAAAAATAAGTTGTTCTTAATTGCTTTATATCCTACACATAAGATTTTATTATTATTATTATTATTATTTGGTTGGGGGGGGGGTATTTTAAATACTTGTTTGTTCTGTAAGTACTATTTTATTATGGTCATATCGGTAGTATGCTGGAAATTGTAAATTCCAAAAGAGAAAATAAATTGACAACAATTTTAATATAGTGAGACTTTTACTCGTTTTCTTTTGTCTCGTTTCCAATTTACAGTTTGGTGCTTGTAAAGTTCATATTAAAAAGAAAAGAAAAAAGACCTCGTGGATTTCTGAAATTTCAACCACTGCATTGTCACTCGCGTCAATTTTCTTTCCTCCACACATAGGGATACTATCAATTTACAGAAAAAAAAAAAAAGTAATAAGAGTAAATTCATTTTAATAAGGCCTCATTTTTTACCCTATCAAAGAGATATTTTAAGGAAGCATCTGTGATCTAATATTATGCATTCATAAATTCTCAGTAGCATGATCATTAGTTTAACTTAAGATACTATTAAAATCTTTAAAATCTCTCTTAAATAAATAAACCTATAAATATTTGAAATAATTTAGTTTGTCATTTATTCTACTTGGCATGATGAAACCAAATATGTGCAAACAGTGTTTAATTTCGATGCTAGAAAAAGCATTTCTACAAACTGCATTTCCTGTAGCAGAAAGATGAATGTTACGTAGCAAATTTAGGAAGTTTTAGGAAACTGAATAATTAAAAATTGTTAGGCAGTTTATTTTGAAATATATTGATGGAAATTTCTTCTCCAGTACCTCCACTCTTTTCTGTCAACGTAATTGGGAGAATTCCATTCTTGGAACCATTTTTCATCCCTTCGAATAAAATACCGTGTAGTAATTTCTGTAACTTAAGAGAGTGAAGCTTCCTTGGTTTAATTTCTTGTCGCTCTCTTGTCATACAACCTGTCAGAAAAAATGTTCCGTTCGAGATTCAGATTTCTGATATGAATTCCTGGAAAGAAAGAAAGAAAGAAAAAAAAAAAAAAAATCATCCAGTGAAAAATGAAGTGCGGAGAGGAGGGAAAAAACTTTTTTTTTTTTCTCCTCATTTATTAATGGTGGGCTTTTCTGACAAGACTTTTTGGCACAATCAAGATGAGATTCATGATCCAAAACATCTTTTAATGAAAAGAAATTTCGTTTTTTTTTTTTTTTTTTTTTTTTTTTAAATAACTCTTTGCTAGAGTTAATTTTTGGAAAATGAATTTCACAGAATTTAATCTTAAAAACAATCATTAGCTTTTTTTTTTTTTTTTTTTTTTTTTTAATGTTCATAAATTAAGTACGTTTTTATTTATTTTTGTATTATTTCAGTTTTTTTTTTTTTTTTTTTTTTTTAGGACGGAGGAGTTTTTGTGGACCAGTTTTGTATAACACCAAAAGAAATATCAGTCCTATCGTTACAAATTCTGTACCAAATAAAAGGGACGATTTTTCTGAATCCAGGGTTGCAAACAGTTTTTCGACACGACAATTAATTTTTTAAAATTTACTAAAGTATGGAATTTAGGTGACAACACTTTATTTTAATTCATTTCAGTCATATCAAAAAGTACGTGGCCCAGTTTTACGGCCAAAAAATGACACAAAAAATAAATTTAAATGAAAAATTAAAAAATTTAAATTTTACAGATTGAAATTAATTGCCCTCCGTACTAAACTAAATTCTGTCTTTGACAGAGTTTATAATTTTTTAAAGTATTAATTTCAAATAATCAAATGTCTTGTTTTCCTTTGATTTTGTGGTCCACAAAAATAACATGGACATAGGATCCCCTTGGCGACTTTCATTATTATTATTATTATTTCATAATTTTTGCAGATACAACCCCTTTTCCCCCCTGTTATTTTCTTGTACAACTTAACATATTAGCTTCAACGATGGGCTATATATAGTATGGATTATTATTTTTCTCCCTTTCCCACAAGAAAAATTGCTTAAGATTACACATTCAATCTAAATTAGAAGTGGCATAGTATTTGTTTTGCTTAAAAAAAAAAAAAAAAAAAAAATAATAATAATAATAATAATAATAATAAATTGAGCTTCAAATTAGTTTAACTTGATAATATTAGCAGATTCGCACGCTGTCAAGAAAAGTGATACAACTAAAAAATGCAATATTCGAGAAAAACCAGGGGTCGATCCAGGCAAAAATTGGGACCCTTTTGCTGCCCCTTCACAAAATTCAAATTTCTAAAATGGGCCCCTTCTAGAGGTGAGTTCGGGCTCTATTTTGGCAATCCGAGCCCGCCCGAGCCCGAAACATTTTTGAACTGAGCTCGCCCGAGCCCGAAAAATTTTGTGTGATAAGAGCCCGAGCCCGATATTGAAAATGGTACGCTATGCAACGCATGCACAATAGTAAAATTAAATACCGTTTTCATTTTCAAATTAATTTTCTTATTATCAATCCACAATTTAAATAACTATAAATGTTATTATAACAATTTATAATGTCTGTGTCTCTGTATACATGTATATATTTATATAATACATATTTATAGTGCAGCCCATTGTTTATAACGCGCTTATCGGTGGACAAAAAATGTATCCGAATGAGTGATATAATGAGGCCCAATATAACGAAGGAGGAAGGATTACTATACAGCACTATGATATAATATGCATCCCGTTGAAAAGAAAGTTCTATTTAGAAAAAGGAAAGTCAAAGATACTAAGGTTTGCAAGATTATTTTGTGATTTGTAACCTATCATGACTATTATGGCAATACCATAATAAATAAAGGTGACCTCAAAATGAATAAAATTTCTTCTTTTTTTTTTTTTTTCTTTTTACATTTTTCAGTTAGTGAAAAATAAAATAAACGTAACTTTTAGCTTGAATCCGAGCCCGCCCGAAGCCCGAAGAGTTGCGTAAGATTTGAGCCCGACCGGGCTCGGGCCCGGGCTCGGACTCGGGCTTACGGGCTCGGGCTGAGCTCGTCTCATCTCTAGCCCCTTCACAAAATTCAAATTCTTAAAATGGGTGCCTTCACAAAATTCAGAGTGTCTATACTTGTTTAATAAAATGCTATTAAATTGGTATTAAACATTAGATAGAGTAACTGCTAAAATGAAAGGTTTCTAGCGACAATTCTTTTTTTTTTTCACAAAAATAGGCCTCCAAAAATTAAAACCTGGATCAACCCTTGAAAACTAATTTGATGATTAAAAAAAAAAAGCATTGACTAGCATACAGTAAAACTAACACAACTGCCTCTCAGGTAGATAAATTGCGGGATAGAGATGTGACGCTTTTTGTGTCCGTTGGGATACTTGATACACATTTTTCAACTACACAAACTCAAAATCATTATTTTTTGACTTGTATTACTTTTTTTGCAACAGTGCGAATTATCTTAGAAAAGATTATAGTGTGAATTCATTCTAATTTTTTTAAATATTCACAGTTAATTGTTTTCCCGATATTTCAACATATACCAGAATTTTTTTCTTTTAATATTTTGGGGATTGAGTTAACAAACAAATGAGAAAAGTATTTAGCGTAATTCTTTGTTAATTACATGCTTTTTCACTTTTCTTTATTTCTTTTCTTTTTCTCCTAATGTTTTTGCGGAGCTTTCGAAAATTTTTATCTTTCTGGCGGACGTTTCGGTTTTCCGTCATTCTGCAAAACGATTAATTCCGACGTTAGACCTGAGAGTGAGAGCAAAATGAAAGACGCATTGTTTCTGCATTTAGGATTTGTGACTGAGTCTCCTTATTTTGTCTTGTTTTCTGATATATTATTTAATTTCGATACAGTTGTTTTCGAGTGAAGATTGAGTGCAATTGTTTCTCCGTATTTAAAGTGTCTAATTCTTGTAAGCTTCGTGGATGTTGACAGTGTAAAAGAAAGTGCTAGATTCTGTGACAATTTGACACGCTAAGGATTGTTTCCAACTTTTCTTGTTAATTTTAAAATTTAGTGTTAAAAGCTATTGTGCTGTGATCATTGCAAAATTTTCTTCGATATCTTTCTATATAAGAGATTCGTCTACAGGTTATCCTGTACTAATTTTTAATCAACGTAGTTTCTCACCTTAAAAATTTTACATATGCAATTTGGTTCAATTTTAATCAATAGATGCTGGGATATGGTCACTTATCATTCGATATACACCCAAATAAAATCTGTTTTTCATATTATCTGTGTCACATAACAAGTGCACTTAGCCTTATATCAGTTTCTTATATATATATATGACTGCATAGAGACCCTATATACATAATAAGAGACTGGGCACTGGTCCACCAGCTGATCCGTCATGTTTGTTTAAGCTGTTCTATGCGACACCATTATACTCTACAAAACTTCAAATGGCACTCTGCGAGGCTTTCTAAAGATAAATGAAAATGTTTTTTCAAGATTTTAATTAAAAGAAAAGCGTCAGACACTAGTAAAATTAAACTACGTTCTATTTCGATCGAGTGGTTTTTGAACGAACGTCCGCCATATTTGTTCAACGTCCAGTCTCTTTCTATTCAGGGTCCCTATCGCTACATGCAGTGCCACTTTTCATCCTACATATATATCCAAAACAAAATCGGCATAGTTTTTCATAATATAGTGCTGACTCCAGAAAAAAAGGACATCTGGGGGGAACTCGATAAAGGCAACCTATTTTTTTTTTTTTCAAAAAGGGCATTATTTGCACTTTTCTATGTTGTGATTTTTGTACACAACAAAAATAAATTTCTAATTTTACGTGTGTATATGTAGGCTATATACATTTGTTCTTCCAGAAATTCTGTAAAACCATTGCTAGAAAATTACATGTCAGGAAGAAAAGTATTCAAAGGCCTCTGGACATTTAACCCGTTAGTAGTCGCTAGTTGGTCGATTTGCCGCCCATCTCTTAGTGTTGAAAGATTTTTTTTATTCAATAGGCACCAAAAATTTTTAGAAGTGGCATTTGATATACGTAAAACGCGAATAAAATCAAAGAAACGTCAGTCACATCATTTCTTATAATTATTGGTGACTATTAAATAAAAAGTGCGCAATTTTTAATAGGTGGCGCTGTCTATAGCGACTCCGACTACTAACGGGTTAAAAAGTTAGAAAAAACCATTCGATACTGAAATATTTTTAAAAAGGCCGCCAGGTGCTAAAATGGGTTGTAAAAGGGGTGCCGGATGCTAAAATGGGTTTAAAAGTGCCTCCACGTGCCAAATTAGCCTAGAGTCAGCACTATAATATCCTTCTCGCATACCAAGTTTGGTGCGAAGTATATCATTAAAAAAAAAAAAAAAAAAAAAAAGAGATATTACCTCGATGAACGGGGCTAAATAGCTACAAGATTGACCCACCAACTGTCTTCTGACAAATTATTCTTAGTAGTTATTGATGCAAAAAATATTGGTTTTAATTAGACATGAAAATTTTTAATTTTATGCAATTCGTCAGTGGTTGGAAGATCCTTTTAACTTACTCTCCAGTTTTTTTTGCAAATTTTTCACTGAATGCCAATTTGCCACTAAATATTCTAAATTCTGAAAATTGTTTCTTTTAAGCCTTCCCTTTGTTTTCTTTAGTCGCTATGTGTCGAGTGGATATTAAAAAGCAGAAAATATGTTTTATTAATAAAGAGAGAATTTTATCTTAGATTAAGCTGCTTAGACCTTTCCTATCTCTGACAAATCTCTAAAGTGCGGTTTGATTATTTCTTTGTTGTTATTCAAGCTTATGTCATTCTGTTATAATGACAGATTGAGTGAAAAGATAATCGGATTACATTTCTTTTAAATACATAAAGTAATGCATCTCATCAGAAATAGTTTTGCGATAGCTTTCAGTATGCATATCATTTGGTTTAAAATATCTTCCAGAAGTCAAGATCGAAAACAATGCATTAGAAATTAAAAATATTTTCAACTGAACAAATAATGTAATTGAAACATTTTTTTTTTTTTTTTTTTTTTTCTGTTTTGAAACGTATTTGAGAAATTGCTTTAATTTAATAATTTAATTTCTTAAAATATACGAGCGAATTTTCTTACTCAAAAACGGATGTAATATTTTTAGCCCTAGTTTGAGTGGAATTTCTCGAAATAAATTACTTATGAGAAGAATAAATTTTTCTCTCCCACTTACATTCTAAATGAATATTCTACGGTTAACTCAATTCTGAACGAATTTCGATCCTTTTTCATTTTTGTTGCAATAAATAATTTGGTGTCAGTGTTGGGCATAATTGATTAAAAAGTAATTGAATTACAATTATAATTATTTTACTGTGAATCTATTAACAAGTAATTGATTACAAATATATTGAATTATTACAAATAAATTGAATAAGTAATTCAATTTATTTGCAATCAATTACTTGTTAATTGATTGACAGTAAAATAATTGCAATTTAATTGTAATTCAATTACTTTTTAATCAATTATGCCCAACACTGTCTGGTGTGTCACTCACACCAGAACTTACCCTCTCAACAACCACACCAGAACTTTCACTCTCTTACCCTGAAATTTAATACTATAAATACAGGTTGCAGATTAAGAGGTGAGATAACGAGTACTGTTACGTAAACCTGTGTTAAACAATTCAAATTAGGACAAATTCAGAACATGATGATAACTCAATAATACCTCGAAGTCCGATTTTCGAATTTTTGATTAGTTTTCTTTTAATTAAGTAAAATATGAAAATAAATAATAACTCCCAATAGCTTTAAAATTAGCCATTTAAATATTAGCTGTAATTTAATTGTCGACAAAAAATAAAAAAATAAATAAATAAATAAATAACAAAAAATCACGAGTTCATTTTCTTTCGACATAAAAATAAATACATTTAATTAAACGTGAACATTAAAAAATTATAAAAAGTTAAATTAGGCATCTCACAAATCATCTCACAAAGCATCTCACATCTCACAATAACTTTAAAAAATTTCTACGCATTGATAAAGTCCTAATGTAGTTCATAATGCTAATACATGGTGTTCTAAAAGGATTAATATTTTATTTTTAAAACCAACATTTTTTTTTATATCACTTTCAATTCAACTCGCTTTCTTGTTTGTCCAGTACAAATCTTGCAATCGATTTTTAGCTAATTTCCCGACTAGCTAGCTAGACATTTGAAACTTTTAGAGTAACTCAATGTAGTAGTACATAAGTAGTACAATGCACTCTTTTAACGAGTCATTCCATGTCAAATCAACACAGCTAAAAACCTGGCAACCCCCCCCCCCCCCTCAGAATTTTATGAAATTGGGCTCATTTATTTGTTCTGCTGAGAAATGAATGTATACCAATTAATAAGTCCCTACCTCTTTTAGTTTTTGATATACACGGCTGCAAAAATGGGTAAAAAATGCAAATTTCCGAAATTCTTCTACTACAAATGTACCGATATTTTCTTTCCTAATTAACTTTGAGAAGAAAGATTGGTATCATTAGAAAGCTTATAATACAGGCTTTCAAATGATATATATGACATACACGTATATATTTTTAAAAATTTTCATGGTAATGTGAAACATTTTTTCTTTTGACCTTCAATATCTCAAAAAGTATATATTTAATTTTCTTTTAAAAATTATGCGTTATTTTTACTTTTATTATCTATAATGTAATTTTTAACCTGGGACGGCCATGGGATGCTGAGTTATAAATTAAAATGCAACCTTCCATCAGCATTTTCATAATATCATAACGTAAGTTTTACGCACATTTTATTCACTAATTAACTCAGAAATATAAAATTGGTATCATTAAAAAGCTTTTAGTGCAGGCTTTTAAATGATATATCACATGTATATATTTTTAATTTTTTTTATTTTAAGGTTAAACATTTTGACCTTTAAACTTCAATATATCAAAAAGTATACATTTTATTTTCATTTAAAAAATATGTTATTATTACGTTTATTATCTATAATTACTGTAAGTTTCAACATTAGACGACCATTTTTTGTAAAACGTACGTTATGTTAATATAGAAATACTGGTAGAGTTGCATTTTAATATATAAATCAGTATCCCATGGGCTATGAAAACTGCTAAGACTTTTTTGACTCGAAACCGACGGAATTTTACTGCCGTGGGATTAATCTCCTACCAGAAAGATGAGAGAAGGTCATAGATAGCAATGGGGATTATGCACAATAATAGGTACGGCTCATTTTGCGTTTATTTGCTCTTCTTTATAAGTAATAAAAACGGGTAGAACTTTTGCACTCACCTAGTACTTGAGAGAAAATAATCAAACACTTATTATAATTTTCTCTTTTGTTTATTTAATGGCTTCCCTTACTTTATTTTATTTAAACAATGATGAATTACTTAATGTTTGGAAATTCGAGTGGAGTCACTCAACATTTTGATTATTTCTCTAAGTTTTTGCATGTTTACTATTTACCAAATTGATTGAACACACACACTCATATACATATATGAGCACATTTACATTATTATAGACATTACTTTTGTGAAAAAAAAAAATTAATTTTTTATTTGGAAGTAAAATTTAATTTTGTATTTTTTCATCTGAAATTTCTAATACCTATTATTATTATTATTTTTTTTACAAAATTAAAATAAGAATATAAAATTATCAAATGATAAAACATAAAATTCTTGTTTAAAAAAATAATGTTCGTATTACAAATAAAATATAGAGAAATGTTATGTACTGATAACATTATGCACAAAATCTTTTTCTGGATACAACCTTGTCTATTTCTTTTTGTTTTTAAAGATTTAGGTATAGCATTAAATTTTTTTTCTACTCTAAATATCCAATATAATAATGTAATAATAGTTCACAACAAATTTACTTTGTTACGTTTGCAAACTATACATAACTAATGTAATTAGCATTTTCTTTGTTTTTTTATTGATCATAATTAAAATGAAATTACGCTTTTCATTAGTCAAATTATTAATTTTTAATAAAATATTTCTATTGCTAAAATTGCTAATGCGAAGTTAAAAGTATAATTTTATGCATCGAACAGGTACAGTTCAATGGATTTTATTTTGTCCAGTTTCGTGTGGTTTTGTCCAGTGTCCCTGTCTAAAACAGGACTTATGTTGGATTTCGGCGGTGGTAAAATGCGTTTTTTTTTTTTTTATCACGAAGTAGATTCAAACATGGTTTAATTTTAATCAAAAATAAATTGTTTTAAATATCTAATCTGAGCTGCTCGCAGCAGCTCAATAATTTGAGGGGAATTTTTACTCAGCATGAGAAGTTGCCTTTCAATACGAAGAATGAATGAAAAAAAGATTCAATTTGATCAAATTTTCCTTTTTTGTTTTAAGCAATTGGTGCGTTGCCGCATTGATTGCAGCACTGGTACTTACTTTATTCGCCTGACGAAGGGTCGTGTCCTCTTTCGACTCGAAACAATTGTTGCGAGTTTATTGTGTTTTATAGTGTTTCTATCATTTTATGGTGTTTATTCAGAGTTTTGTACAAATTATTTGGTTTAATATTGTTAGGTTTGGGGCTAGTTTAATCTGCTTATTTTTTAAGATTTTAAAATTACTGAGTGCACTTATATATTTTTATTTAAAAACGTTTGAATCGTATAAACTTTTTGTCGTCAAGCCAAATTTTCATTCTTGCCAAGAATCAAGGAATAAACACTATTGAATTGCACAGCACATTGCAAAACGGTGCGTCGCACTTCAAATAGGCTTAGTACTACAGCCCCGTGTTTAGTATAATAGTAAAGATTTTAATAATATTAGATGTGTCAAGTCGAAGGAATCTGGAAAAACGCGGGCCGGGGGTCGCCCACGTCTGATATAAACTTTTATAAATTAAAATAATGCAAATCCCAATGAATTCAAGTTGAAAATTATTTATTTTATGTGTTGTGACGTTTCTGTGGATAAGATCACGACTTCCTTGAAGATAACACATTTTATTTAACACAAAAACACACGGAACGAAAACTATATTTACACAGAGATAAAATATTGAAAATCTTATAATCTTGTAACATTTAGACAAGTTCTGGAAACACTGAAGGGGGAAAAAAAATTGTATATTTGCAGCTTACGAGCCGGTAAATCACCAGCTCACCTGAGCGTCCGGTCCGGCCGCTCACTCCCAACTTCAATTCTACACCGCCAGGTCGTTCGGTTCACCACAAATGCGCAGAACGGTTCATCACAGTGTTTCATAATTTCACATTAGTAGAAATGAAAATCTTCATCGGAAGCTTTTGCTTTCATAATTCTAAACAGGAATGCATTATATTTTGTTTTAAGTGCGGTTTTGATATCATAATATTTTGTTTGGAATGTATTATTTGAAGTTAACACTTTTGTTGTTGTGAATACTGGGACTAAATATATCCATTCACTGAGTTATTATTATTATTATTATTATTTGCAATGTAATTCAAAGTTACATAACACAATTTTAACGCATTTTTTTAACAGTAGAAATCTTATAACTGCACAAGATTAACTTCAAATGCATTATTATTATTATTATTATTATTATTATTATTATTATTTTTGCCTTGTGAAAATAACTTTTATTTTAGTACATTGTAAAAATTATGCATTAAAAGCACTGGCCCTTTTTATTAAGAGAAGAGTGTGAAAGAACACATATAGCCGCTGTTTTTAGCTCCTGTATTAAAAATCATGAACGCCGAAACTAAATTTACAGTGATCGCAGTGTTTTTTAATTCTATTTTTATTTTTATTTATATTATAAGTATGTTAAGGCTTATAGACGGTTTTGGAAGTACTTCGAAAAATAATTCTATGTTCTATAGAGGATATACATCTAAGCTAAAGTAAAGTATCCAGATAGATAACAATTAAATCTTGTTATTACAATATTATTTATAGAAAAGTACACAAAAACATTGGTGTTGAATGATGATGAAATGAAATTCTGCTAGCAAATACTATGAATTGCCGAAACACGCGCAACAGTTGTTTCGTATAGAAACATATAAGCTCGTCTCTTCATCATTTGAAAGAAGATAGCCATGAATGCTGCACTACGTGAAAATGAACGCTGCTGCTTTCATGCCGCACTCATGCCTACTTTTTTCGCTTGGTGAAGGACTGCTTAATTATTTCTATTCTAAATAATTGTTGCGCGTGTTTATAATTTATGATGAAAGCTTTCATTCGCCTTGGATGAGATTTTCCAGGTTTCTCTTTCTCCCCCTCACAAACCCAACCCAGTTTGTGAAGTCTTTTTATTGTATATCGAAAATCTGATACATTCACTCTTCAAGCAAAAGTTTTGCCTGTCTATGTCAATGACTAAATAATTAAGTTCTCCCAATCCCCCCCGTAGACTGAAGATTTATTGCTCTAACACAAAGATTTTGTTTCATAAAAATTTTAGTTTTTCATTTCAACGTCTTGCTATTGAATAAAATTTAACAATTTCATAACTCGAAGGGTTTTTACTTTCTTCTATTTGTAATATAGGAAAAATATTGGATTCGTGAAAATTTTCGACCTCCGTTTTTTGATGGATTTACATGTTTTGGGAGGTCCAGAACACGAATTAATAGTTTTTAGAAAATGTCTGTCTGTCTGTATCATTTTTTTGTGGACGCTGTATCTCACGAACCAATGAATGAATGAAATTTAACCAAACTTGGTATTTAGTTGCACCCTGACATGAACTGGTGCTGATTAGATTTGGGGATCAATAGCTCAACAGGCGGCGCTGTGATCGCATTTTATGCAAATTTTTAACATGGCAGCATAGGACAAAATTTCGTATAAATGGGCATAATGAGAGTTATTTTAAACTTGTGATTGTAAAATTAATTTCAATTATTGATAATAGTAGAAGGTAACTAAGAAAAAAAAATCTGGAGTGACTCCACTCGACTTTCCGAACATTGAGTAACTAACAGTTTTGTAGATAAAATAAAGAAAGAGGAATTGCTAAACAAACAAAAGAGAGAAAACCATAATAGAGTGTTTTTTTCTCCATATATCACACGAGGTTTTATTTAACGCTACTGAACTTTGAGCCCTTAGATCATAATGATAAAGAATTTTTCGTTTTGTCCCTGTAAAAATCTATAGATGCTAGATTCACCAAAATGCTTATAGTTAGTGCAACAGTGATTTATAATATTCATACAAATTTTCAGCTCAATTGAATAAGGCATTTAGATGCTATCGCACTTTTAAAAATTTGGTCTCATAGGCCATAATGATAAAGAATTTTTCTTTGTGTCCCTGTAAAAAAACTGTAGTGCTAGATTCACCAAAATCTATACAGTTGGTGCAAATGCGACCTATAACATGTGTACAATTTTTTTGCTCAGATTAATAAGGCGTTTAGACGCTATCACACTTTTAAAAATTTGGCCCCATTGGCCTTAATGATAAAGAATTTTTCTTTGTGTCTCTGTAAAAAAACTATAAGTGCTAGATTCTCCAAAATCTATACAGATTGAGTATCTGTGACCTATAATATGGGTATAAAATTTTTGCTCAATTGAATAAGGCGTTTAGATGCTATCGCACTTTTAAGATTTTGGTCCCATAGGCCATAATGATAAAGAATTTTTCTTTGTGTCCCTGTAAAAAAAGTATAAGTGCTAGATTCACCAAAATCTATAGGGTTCGTACTATGGTGACTTACAATATACGTACCAACTTTCAGGTTAATCGAACAAAGCCTTTAGACGCTAGCGTGTTCACAAACATACACACATACACACATACACACACACATACATACATCATCGTAAAAATAGTGAAAACGGACTCAGGGGACCTCAAAACGTATAGAAACATCAAAATCTCGAATTCGGATTTTTGACATGATTACAATACTTTCCTCACTATAGTGTTCTGAAAGTAAAAATTTGTGCATGTGGGGGCATCGGTTCCCCCCCTGGGGGGGAAGTACCCCCCCCCCCCTCCCCGGGAAGTAAATTTGCAAGATGGGTATCTTTCGAAAGGTCTCGTTGATAATAGCAATACAGGGTTCATGCTCCTCAGGGAAAACCTGGAAAACAGGGAATTTTAAATTTGTTAAAAAAAAAGTCAGGGAAAACTCAGTTATAAAACCTGGAAAAACAATTTTTTTTTTCTTCTCAAGTTATGTTTTTACTTTCCGAACACTATAGTGAGGAAAGTATTGTAATCATGTCAAAAATCCGAATTCGAGATTTTGATGTTTCTATACGTTTTGAGGTCCCCTGAGTCCGTTTTCACTATTTTTACGATGATGTATGTATGTGTGTGTGTATGTGTGCATGTTTGTGAACACGCTAGCGTCTAAAGGCTTTGTTCGATTAACCTGAAAGTTGGTACGTATATTGTAAGTCACCATAGTACGAACCCTATAGATTTTGGTGAATCTAGCACTTATAGTTTTTTTACAGGGACACAAAGAAAAATTCTTTATCATTATGGCCTATGGGACCAAAATCTTAAAAGTGCGATAGCATCTAAACGCCTTATTCAATTGAGCAAAAATTTTATACCCATATTATAGGTCACAGATACTCAATCTGTATAGATTTTGGAGAATCTAGCACTTATAGTTTTTTTACAGGGACACAAAGAAAAATTCTTTATCATTAAGGCCAATGGGGCCAAATTTTTAAAAGTGTGATAGCGTCTAAACGCCTTATTAATCTGAGCAAAAAAATTGTACACATGTTATAGGTCGCATTTGCACCAACTGTATAGATTTTGGTGAATCTAGCACTACAGTTTTTTTACAGGGACACAAAGAAAAATTCTTTATCATTATGGCCTATGAGACCAAATTTTTAAAAGTGCGATAGCATCTAAACGCCTTATTCAATTGAGCTGAAAATTTGTATGAATATTATAAATCACTGTTGCACTAACTATAAGCATTTTGGTGAATCTAGCATCTATAGATTTTTACAGGGACAAAACGAAAAATTCTTTATCATTATGATCTAAGGGCTCAAAGTTTAGTAGCGTTAAATAAAACCTCGTGTGATATATGGAGAAAAAAACACTCTATTATGGTTTTCTCTCTTTTGTTTGTTTAGCAATTCCTCTTTCTTTATTTTATCTACAAAACTGTTAGTTACTCAATGTTCGGAAAGTCGAGTGGAGTCACTCCAGATTTTTCTTGTTTAGTTTCGTATCAAAATTTAAATAATGAATTATTGTGAAAATAGGCATGTAAATATGATTTCTACCTGAATTTCTATTATGATCGGCAACAATATGACATCATACAGTGGAAGTAGCTGTATTTTGTCTTGTCTAGAAGAGCGTTTCTTGTAATGTGTCGCTAATATTTTCTTGAAAATTGTCTGGGAACTCAGGGAATTTTTTCCCCATATTTGAGTATGAACCCTGCAATAGCCCCCCCCCTCCGGGGGGTGCAAAGTTTCAAGATGAAAGGTCTCGTCAATACCTTTTAAAACGAATGGTTGAACCATAAATCTGTGATAATTTAAAACAAAGTTATCGATTTTTTTTTTCTTTTTAATATTGTTACTGATTGAATATGTATAGGAAAATATAGAAGAAAGTCTTGTGGTGGCCACAACATACTAGTTTTTTATCATTGCGGTAATTCAAATTTTCCTAACAAATTATATCACCTAAATAGACAATCAAAAATCAGAGCAGAAAAATCTTAATTAGTATGTAATGTATTATTACTCGTACTTTTTACATTTAATGGAAATAATTAGTTATTTTTAATTGAATACATTTCGAATTTAAATATTTTTTTTTTAAGGGAACTGGGACGTTCTCGACAACGAAAAAGTAGTTAAAATTGCAGTTTCAAATAAAGGGTTTTCCCCAAGTAAAAGTTATTTTTGAATTAAAATATTATACATATAAACAGAACATAATATTTTCATTATAAAACACTAAAGAAATCCTTTTAATTCCAAGTATTTATTTTTTAATAGCAAATCGAATATGAGCTCTGATGCAATTGTCTGTAAATACATAACCACAAATCGGTACGCTCAGAAAAAAAAGTTTTGCATAAAATCACATAAAAATTATCAAAATACATGAGTAAAGGTTCAATAATTATAGTGAACATATTTTTATTTTAATATACACAAAATAGAAAAAAAAAAAAAAAAAAAAAAATGCTATATAACTTGAAATTCTAGAAATTATGATTTCTTTTAACATAAACAGCACCCCCCTAAAAAAACTGGTGCCCACAAATAAATAAAAATATGTTTAATAGATGAAAAATGCTTAAAAATATTATATCACAAAATTGCAGATTTGTGTGATGCATAGAATTTTATACGAGCGTACCTAAATATGGAAAAAACATGTTTTGAGAAAAATGCAAAAAACTTTGTTTACGTTTTTAAACGTTAATAGTTAAGCTTTCGGCAGTTCAAACCTATACATGTTATATATTTTCGGAATCGTTATATATTTTCGTTTATTTTTCCTATTTTTTGAGGCTAAAATTGAAAAATCGATTTTTTGAAGGTTAAAACGTCCTAGTTCCCTTAATCAACAATAGGAAAGAATACTTCGACTCCCCCCCCCCTTTCTTCTATATTCAATAAAAGAAAGCATTGGATTCGTAAAATTTTTTGACCACGAGTTTTTGTTGAAGTTACACGTTTTGAGAGATGTAGAACACGATTTGACCATTTTTAGAAAATTTGTCTGTCTGTGTGTGTGTGACAAAATTTTGTGGCAACTGTATCTTAGGTACTACTGCACAGAATTTCATACAAATTGGTATGTAGTTACACCTTGGCATAAATTAGTGCCTATCAACTTTTGGTAAAAATTGTCCAATAGTTTGCGTTGACATCCCACTTTTTCTAAATTTTTAACATGGTGCTATAGAACAAAATTTTGTATAAATGTTCATAAAGAAAATTATTCTTTAATAATCATTGTGAACTTTAAAAGAATTATTTGTTATAGAGATAGTCAACTGGGAAAATTTTTTTGTATATGTAGGAGCCTCGCCTCCCCTCTGGGGGGGGGAATCCCCCCTCGAGGGGAGTAAATTTTCATGATGGGTGTCTTTGAAAAGAGCTCGCTAATACCTTTAAAACAAATGGTTGAACCATCGATCTGCGATAATTTAAAATAAAGTTATTGATTTTTTTCATTCTTAAAAAAAACTAGTATGTTGTGGCCACCACAAGACTTTCTTCTATATTTACCTATACATATTCAATCAGTAACAATATTAAAAAAAAAAAAAAAAAAAGTACGTTTTTTTTTTTTTTTTTTTTGTTAAAAGTGAAAAAAATCGATAACTTTGTTTTAAATTATCACAGATTTATAGTTCAACCATTCGTTTTAAAGGTATTGACGAGACCTTTCGAAAGATACCCATCTTGAAAATTTATCCCCCCGGGGGGGTAATTCCCCCCCAGGGGGGGGAAGCGATGCCCCCCCATCCATAAAATTTTTTTCATAGCTACATACTACTATTATCAATAATTCATATTAATTTTACAATCACAAGTTTAAAACAACTCTAATTACGCACATTTATACGAATTTTTGTCCTATGCTGCCATGTTAAAAATTTAGATAAAATGCTATCACAGCGCCACCTGTTGAGCTATTGATCCCCAAACATAGTCAGCACCAGTTTATGTCGAGGACCAACTAAATACCAAGTTTGGTTAAATTTCGTTAAAAAAAAAAAAAAAAAAAAAAAATTGCGATATTTTTCTAAGTTTTTTTTTGTTAAAAGTAAAAAAAATCGATAACTTTGGTTTAAATTATCACAGATTTATCGTTCAACCATTCGTTTTAAAGGTATTGACGAGATCTTTCGAAAGACACCCATCTTGAAATTTTGCCCCCCCGGGTGGGAACTTCCCCCCCCTGTGGGGGGGCAACCGATGCCCCCACATGCACAAAAATTTTTTCCTAGTTAACTACTACTATTATCAACCTGATCTTTCGAAAGATACCCAATGTGAAAATTTACCCCCCCTGGGGGGGTATTTCCCCCCTAGGGGGGGGAAGCGATGCCCCCCCATGCAAAAAATTTTTTTCCTAGTTACATACTACTATTATCAATAATTCATATTAATTTTACAATCACAAGTTTAAAACAACTCTAATTATGCACATTTATACGAATTTTTGTCCTATGCTGCCATGTTAAAAATTTAGATAAAATGCTATCACAGCGCCACCTGTTGAGCTATTGATCCCCAAACATAATCAGCACCAGTTTATGTCAGGGACCAACTAAATACCAAGTTTGGTTAAATTTCGTTAAAAAAAAAAAAAAAAAAAAATTGCGATATTTTTCTAAGTTTTTTTTTGTTAAAAGTTAAAAAAATCGATAACTTTGGTTTAAATTATCACAGATTTATCGTTCAACCATTCGTTTTAAAGGTATTGACGAGATCTTTCGAAAGATACCCATCTTGAAATTTTGCCCCCCCGGGTGGGAACTTCCCCCCCCGGTGGGGGGGCAACCGATGCCCCCACATGCACAAAAATTTTTTCCAAGTTAACTATTACTATTATCAACGAGACCTTTCGAAAGATACCCATCTTGAAAATTTACTTCCCCGGGGGGGATTTTCCCCCCCAGGGGGGGAACCGATGCCCCCCCATGCACAAAATTTTTTTCCTAGCTAACTACTACTATTATCAATAAATCCTATTAATTTTACAATCACAAGTGTAAAATAACTCTCTTTATGCCTATTTATACGGAATTTTGTCCTATGCTGCCATGTTAAAAATTTGCATAAAATGCGATCACAACGCCACCTATTGAGCGATTGATCCCAAAATCTAATCAGCACCAGTTTATGTCAGGGTGCAACTAAATACCAAGTTTGGTTAAGTTTCATTCATTGGTTCGTGAGATACAGCGTCCACAAAAAAATGATGCAGACAGACAGACAGACAGACAGACAGACAGACATTTTTTAAAAACTATTAATTCGTGTTCTCCATATCCCAAAACATGTAAATCCATCAAAAAATGGACTTCGAAAATTTTCGCGAATCCAATACTTTCTCTATATTACATATAGAAGAAAGTAAAAAAAAAAAGACATTTAGTGTTATACTACTTTTTACTTTCTTCTATATGTAATATAGAGAAAGTATTGGATTCGCGAAAATTTTCGAAGTCCACTTTTTGATGGATTTACATGTTTTGGGATGTGGAGAACACGAATTAATAGTTTTTAGAAAATGTCTGTCTGCCTGTCTGTCTGTATCATTTTTTTGTGGACGCTGTATCTCACGAACCAATGAATGAAATTTAACCAAACTTGGTATTTAGTTGCACCCTGACATAAACTGGTGCTGATTAGATTTTGGGATCAATCGCTCAATAGGTGGCGTTGGGATCGCATTTTATGCAAATTTTTAACATGGCAGCATAGGACAAAATTCCGTATAAATGGGCATAAAGAGAGTTATTTTTAACTTGTGATTGTAAAATTAATATGAATTATTGATAATAGTAGTAGTTAGCTAGGAAAAACATTTTGTGCATGTGGGGGCATCGGTTCCCCCCCTGGGGGGGAAGTACCCCCCCGGCGAAGTAAATTTTCAAGATGGGTATCTTTCGAAAGGTCTCGTTGATAATAGTAATAGTTAACTGGGGAAAAAATTTTGTGCATGTGGGGGCATCGGTTCCCCCCCACCCACCGAGGGGTGGGAAGTACCCACCCGGGGGGGGGCAAAGTTTCAAGATGGGTATCTTTCGAAAGGTCTCGTCAATACCTTTAAAACGAATGGTTGAACCATAAATCTGTGATAATTTAAAACAAAGTTATCGATTTTTTTTTACTTTTAACAAACAAACAAACAAAAAAATCGATTTTTTTTTTTTTTTTTTTTAAATATTGTTACTGATTGAATATGTATAGGTAAATATAGAAGAAAGTCTTGTGGTGGCCACAACATAGTAGTTTAATATGGAAATCGCCTGCATTATTTATCATGGATGATAATTTTTTAATAAATTATTTTTACTAAGTGAATTCGTACAGGAAAATATAGAAAACAGTCATGTGGTGGCCACAACATAGTAGGTTTTTTTTTTTTTTTTTTTAAATACCTTTTCCTTAAAAAAAAATAATAATAATGTATTTAAAATATTATCAGTCTCTTTCGCTTCAGAGGTTGAAGGTGCTTACAATTCGCTTTTCTTCTAAGAGTAAGAAAGCTATTTCCTTACCTTTATTACTTTCTTCTATATGTAAATATAGAGAAAATATTGGATTCGGGAAAATTTTCGAACGCCAGTTTTCGATGGATTTACACGTTTTTGGATGCCCTGAACACAATTCGACTGTTTTTACTTTCTTCTATATGTAATATAGAGAAAGTATTGGATTCGCGAAAATTTCCGACCTCCGTTTTTTGACGGATCTACACGTTTTGGGATGTCCTGAACACGAATTGATAGTTTTTAAAAAATGTCTGTCTGTCTGTGTGTCTGTCTGTATCATTTTTTTATGGACGCTGTATCTCACGAACCAATGAATGAAATTTAACCAAACTTGGTATTTAGTTGCACCCTGTCATGAACTGGTGCCCATTAGATTTGGGGATCAATAGCTCAACAGGTGGCGCTGTGATCGCATTTTATGCAAATTTTTAACATGGCAGCATAGGACAAAATTCCGTATAAATGGGCATAATGAGAGTTATTTTAAACTTGTGATTGTAAAATTAATATGAATTATTGATAATAGTAGTAGTTAACTAGGAAAAAAAATTTGTGCATGGGGGGGCATCGGTTCCCCCCCTGGGGGGTAAGTACCCCCCCGGGAGGGTTAAATTTTGAAGATGGGTATCATTCGAAAGATCTCGTCAATACCTTTAAAACGAATGGTTGAACCATAAATCTGTGATAATTTAAAACAAAGTTATCGAATTTTTTTACTTTTAACAAAAAAAAAAACTTGGGGGGAAAAAAAAATCGTATTTTTTTTTTTCTTTTCTTTTTTTTTTTTTTAAACGAAATTTTACCAAACTTGGTATTTAGTTGGTCCTCGACATAAACTGGTGCTGATTATATTTGGGAATGAATAGCTCAATAGGCGCTGTGATAGCATTTTATCTAAATTTTTAACATGGCATAATAGGACAAAAATTCGTATAAATGTGCATAATAAGAGTTATTTTACACTTGTGATTGTAAAATTAATATGAATTATTGATAATAGTAGTACGTAACTAGGAAAAAAATTTTGTGCATGGGGGGGGGGGGGGCGTAAATTTTGAAGATGGATATCATTCGAAAGATCTCGTCAATATCTTTAAAACGAATGGTTGAACTATAAATCTGTGATAATTTAAAACAAAGTTATCGATTTTTTTTACTTTTAACCAAAAAAAAAAAAAAAAAAACTTAGAAAAAAATTCGCATTTTTTTTTTTTTTTTTTTTTTTTTTTTTTTTTTTTGTAAATATTGTTACTGATTGAATATGTATAGGAAAATATAGAAGAAAGTCTTGTGGTGGCCACAACATACTAGTTTTAAAATGTCTGTCTCTGTGTGTGTGTATCACATTTTGTGGACGCTGTATCTCACGAACCAATGAACAAAATTTAACCAAACTTGGTATTTAGTTGGACCCTGACATAATCTGGTGCTGATTAGATTTGGAGATCATTCGTGGTGCTGTGATCCCATTTTTTTTCTAAATTTTTAACGTGGCAGTATAGGAGAAAATTTCGTATGTGTGTCCATGATGGGAGTTATTTTTAATGTGTGATTGTAAAATTAATATGAATTATTGATAATAGTAGTAGTAAACTAGGAAAAAAAAATCTGTGCATGCAGAAGCATTGCTTCCTCCCCGAGGGGTGTAAATTTTCAATATGGGTATCTTTCGAAAGATCTCGTCAATTCCTTTAAAACGAATGGTTGAACTATAGATCTGGGATAATTTAAAAAAAGTTATCGATTTTTATAATTTTCTAACGAAAAAAAAACTTAGGGAGGGGGGTCGTATTTCTTTTGATAATGCCAAAAAAATGACTTTCTTTCGTCATTTAGTGGTATAATTCTGTCAGATAAAAATCATCTACATTTATAATGGAAAGTAATATAATAAATAATTTGTATTGCATGAATTTTGTGTAAAATTATATAGAAGAAAGTCTTGTGGTGACTACATCATATGATTCTTTGGTTTGTTTCGGAGTAGCCGCCTTCAGCGATCCATGGAAAAAATCTGACCGTAACAAACTTCCACTCCGTGACGTTTGTATACTCAATCTGATATACTATTTTAAACAAGGCTTACCGCGATAAAGACTGTTGGACTGTTCGCACCCCGTGAAATAACTGACTACGACAAACTCCCACTCGCAGGTATCTAAGGCGCCTTTTCCTCGTGGCAGACACTACAAAGGTATTTATGTTCACAGGTTTTGATCTAACCCTTATTTTCATAATTCTTACAAAGTTGTCTTTTGTTTTTGTTGCTTGTTCATTTGTCATCCAGGTGATATTTGAACGAATTGTATATTTTTATTGATTTGCTGATGCAAGGTACAAAAGAATTGAGGGCTCCTGGTCTAAATAATTTGAGTATCATTTAATATTCTAAGTTTTAATTATTATTATTAATTATTTGAGACGCTAATTTTCAAGGTTTTTAACTTAAATCCACAATCATCCTTAACACTACTAAATTGATCATATTCCATATTCCATAAAGAGATATGTGAAAGGGGATAAGTTATTTTCATAACTTCTCGCAATACACTGCTTCCTATAGTGAGCGATCGCATTTCTGTTCACTATAAGCGGATTTTCCATTTTTTATCAGTTCAATATAACCGAGTGTTCACTATAGTTTTAAAGTTGCAGAATTATTCGTTATTAATTTAAGGATATTCCTTATCATGGTTAATAATTTAATACATGCAGTAACAGAAAGCAGTACTTTATACTTTAATATGCATTTTTATGTGGAAACCATTCAACTAATTAACTTTTTATTTGTTTATTTTATAACTTAAAAGGTCTGTCAAGCTTTTCATTGAATGGAGGCCAAAAATATAATGCACGATGTATACTTTATAGAATTTGTAATTTTTAAGTTAAAGGTTAGTTTTCTATCTGCAGCAGTAAAAATACTGAAATTTCAATTTTTTAATTCTCTTTCTTAAAACTATTAAATTAAAAACTTTTTACTCTTAGTTTGAAGTGTCTTCAAATTTGATGCACCTCCGATTTCTATTTAAATAACCGCTGCATTATTTATTATATTGAACGCCTCCTTGGCCTTTCTACTTTAAAAGGGTTCTGCTTGACTCGCTGATGAAATTGCCGCCATCCTGTTTTGTCCCGTAATTATCGCAGTGTGTCTTTGAAAGGCTTCGAAGCTTGCTTATCGGACAAACTATCTGCTATTGTTTTTAGCCTTGCCTTTCACTGTGAGAGCTCTCCGACGTCTAGTTTTCGTCCCGTGTCCTCTTTGTTAAGGTGAGGTCATTAACGGTGAAAGTTATTGTATTGTGTCGGCGATAAAACTTTTCAAGGTTAAGAAAGAAAAGTCCTGCTAGCGGGTTACGTCAAAAAAATTGTTTAGGCATATACGTAATTTGATTAAGTTCATATTCATGGATTGTTAGAGTTCTTTCAGTTCTTTTATTATTTGTTGTTTATTTTGGGTTGATTGTTGGATTATAATATCGCTGGAGGGTCTTCGATAGGGTGTTTCTGTTCAAAAATTTTAAGAAAATTTAAGACTGTTCAGAATAAAGAAAAAAAAAACATTTAATTAAAAAATAGCTTGCTCGTAGTGTCTAATGAAACATTTTAGTTTATAGAAATAAGATCGTATTCAAAATCAAGAAGAAACATACGTTCATTATATGTCTGTATCATGTGTATACTTGCGCGTATAATGTTTATGAGAAAAATTATACCTATTACGTATAAAATGGTGCTTCAGAAAATTTGATATGTAGTTCAGAAAAATCTGTTTAACACAGTCACCCCTGGTCTGTGATGTGTTTCCTATAGAAGTCAAACATTAATATCAATGCATCTTTTCTTAGATCAATTTGCTATTCTTTTGAAAATCTCTAAAAAAAATGGTTATTATTTATGTCAGTATGTTGAGATAATAATTAGAGGTTTTAACTGTCTACAAAGAGTGCATCCCATAAAGAAAGGCCTAGGAGCCGTGCATAGTCAATCGGTCAGGATAAGAAGAAACCGAATAGAACCATTCAGAAAGACGTTCTGTAAAAAACTGCCTTTAAACTTTACTATGACGTAAATGTGGGATACAAGCTCTTAATTTAGTGATTTATGAAGAAGGGGGGGGGGGGAGACTACTCATTTATCCAAACCCGGAATCGGGAATCACTTGGGATCTTTGAATTATTGTTCCTAAATGAGAATCAGTATTGACGTGAAAATTTCACGTAACATCTGTTTCCATTTATGATCGCCTTATTTCCCCCTGTGGATATTTTTTCAGACTAGTGTATCACTCTAGGTATTGATGACTGATGTAACACTTTTGCTCAGCCTTCGCCCACGGCAACTATTACTTTTTTGCTTCGAGACGTCGAATGATTTCTCCTTTCCCGAAATAGCGACATCCCTTTTTAAAACCTAAATAGCTTTGAAGAGTACCTTTTAAACTCGGCCACATGTTTACATACACTCCTCAATGTGTGTTCAGTTATTGTTTATATAAGATTATACCGTAGAGTTGCATACGGCATTTTCTATTCTCGTTCTTCAATGGCACGAGGGAGTTTTTCCTATAAATTTTCTTTTTCTTTTTTGACCTACCCTTTTATAACTCCGCTTCTCCAAATAGTCTGGGTGGAAGCCATCAATAACATGTAGAAGATGTTTTCTTTGTGAATACCTTTAAAAGCTGATGGATTAATTTACTGAGAGGTGATCAGTTGAATTTATCCTTACAGTATCTGTTTAAAGCAAGTTCACTTATTTCCTGTTAAAGCATTATTTCGCATAATGTCAGGTGCCGAGTAAAATTTGTTTTCCAATTAACATAACCGTTTTTACTTCCATTACCCTGTTATCGTAGATAATTATGGGAGTATTGTATTCTGTCCAAAAATTCGATATAAAGTTTTCAACTGATTTATGTGTAGACACTAGCGACCGAAGCAGAGTGGGAGTCATAAATTATCCATTGTCGGAAAGTGACCTTTGAACTTTTGGACATGTTTACAATGAAAGACATTACCTTTTATTGCTCGTTTAGGAATTTTCGTTTAGGAGACACAAGTTCCCCATACTAATTATCGCAGTAGGAGGTTTGTCAGAGGAGAAAACGGCTCTTCGAGGCTCATGGCATCTCAAATCACACATCAAAGGGATTTGAATAGAACCTGCCCCTGCCGCGTTTGATTCGCTAGTATCTGCAAGGTCTAAAGGCCAGTTTCGACTTAGGCTCAAGATCAACGCTCAAAACGGTCATTAATCACGCTTCCGACACAAAGAGCCAAATGTCTTGTCATCAGTTGTAGCCCTTTATTATCAGATTTCGCAGTTACCTCAAAGGAAAGCATGCAAAATTGACAAAGATATCTACCCCGACCGTTCAATTATCTCAGCAGGGGGCCATTTCCATCCCCGTTCAAGGATTTTGAGCTAGCTTTGAGCTAGCTTTGAGCTAGCTAACCACATCAAAGGATTCTGAATAGAAGCCGCGGAATGATCGCAAATGGAAACCGGACTTAAAGTCCGGTTTCCACTGATGGCTCTTTCGACGGCTTCTATTCAGAATCCTTTGATGTGGTCAACCGGGCTCAAAACCCTTTGAGGGGACAGAGGCCCTTTGTCAATGTGCATGCTTTCCTTTGAAGTAACTGCGCAATCTGATAAAAGAAGGTTACAACTGATGACAAGATATTTGGCTCTTTGTGTCGGGAGCGTGATTAATGGTTTTTTGAACCTGGAAGTTCCAACTCCAGTGGAAACCGGCCTTAGTCTCCTGAGTCCAAAAACGTGGGTTCAGGCAATCGGTCAGTATATGTGTGTGGGGAATCTTCTGACTATCATATCTCCGAAACTAATAGAACGACGAAACTTCAGAATTGAGTTAGGTCTGGTGTACAGATGTTTTTTTTTTTTTTTTAACTGTTGTTGTGAAAATTCGAAAACCGGAAGCGGGGCCGGACCGTAAGTCCGTATCTCACAAACGGCTCCTACAATTTTCTTCGAAGTTGCTATATAAACACCTTATTAGATGTCTTTTCGTATGTAATAGTTGGTTAGTTCATGAAAATTGATAGGCGTCCTGTATAAGTAGACCAATTTGAGGTCTCGCAAGTGCGTTTCTTTAACAACGGCTCTACGGATTTTTTTTTTCAGACTTGCCATAATAATTATCTTTTAGATACCCTTTCGTATGTAATTGTTTCGTTAATGTCGGTTAATAAAGTCCTTTTTTAATTCATGTTAATAGGAGAACAAATATTAATGCTTTAATTATCAGGAAAATGAAAATATGCAATTTAAATACAACTTTTCTGTTGTATATTCATATTTATAAAGCTGTTGAATCTATATTAAGGGCCCTCTTCACTCACCGCCGCCGGAAGCCGAAGCTAGTGTTATTCTATGGGAAATTTTTCTTTACAAATATCTTATTAACTAATACATATTTTTAAATTCTGTTTTCACATTCTGAAAATTCCCAGCTGTTAAATTGACGGACTTTTTAAAAAAAAATTATTTTTTTTATTTTTAATATTTTATTTTGAAGCTGCAAAATACGAATTTTCAATATGTGATTTTTTTTCATTTTGCAATTTCAAAATAAAATATTAAAAATTAAAAAAGGACATTTTTAAGAAAGGTCCGTCCATTTAACAGTTGGGAATTTTCAGAATGTGAAAACAGAATTTAAAAATATGTATTAGTTAATAAGTTATTTGTAAAGAAAAATTCCCCATAGAATAACACTGGCTCGGGCTTCCGGCGACGTTGAGTGAAGACGGCCGTTAAAGCACTTGAATCGGAAAAAGTTGAATTTTAATGTTCTAAAATTTTAATTATTTAGAACGGCTTACGTTAGTTAGGGAAGATACGGATTATAAAAAGAAACTGCTTAATTAAAATTTTGTTGTTTTTATTATTATTATTATTATTATTTCTTTTTATATACCCGAGAAGAAAGAAATTTTTCAACCTCCTGTTTTCAGTGAATTTACGCGTTTTAAGGTTTCTTGAACATGATTGGACAATTTTTAGAAATTGTCCATGTGCATGTGACCAAAGTTTTGTGGATGCTGTTTCTCAATAATTAGTGAAAGGAATTTAACCGTACTTGATATATTTAGTTGGACCATGTGCTTAATAAGTGCTGATTACTTTTTGGGATTTACGCTGAATAGAGGTCACTTTCATCCTGTTTTTTTTTTTTTTTTTTCCATAATTTTTTGATGTGACAGTATAGGACAAAATTTTGTATAAATGTACACACTGAGAATTATTTTTATCCAATCATTATAAAATAAAAAAATAAACTATGTTTAATAGTAATAGTTAACCAGGAAATAAAAATATATATGTCGGCGCAATCACTTCAATTATAAAAAGTAATTCTGGAATAAAATGAGTAGGACATTTCATAACAATCACGTAGCCTTAGTATCCTCAAACACAATGTTTTCACCATCGTTATGAACCGTGATAAAAATGCGTTTAGTTTTAATTATGAATGGTGAAGAATGAAACAAAATATTCGCATCTTGTAGAAATAAAAATTCCAAGAATTTACAAAGCTGTTTACTCTGGAACCATTCATTGCATTGGTGAGAACAGGATGAACCAGGAAACGAAGGTCGTGTCGTGTATCATCAAAACATTCACGGATATGAGAACGGAAAAGAAATTCTTTTATATATTAGTACATACATTTCTAAAATACTTATTTTCTATTATATATTAAAAATCTTTCATTATATTTCCGAATGAGCTGAGATTCCGTTTTAATTTATAAATTTGTTATTTATTTAAAAAACTAGTATTATGCATATAATATCCACTTCCAACCCCCAAATTAGTAACAGAAAGAAATTTTGAAGATTTTTAGATTTTTTTAATTAATAAAATGCTTTTATGAAACAATAAAAATTTCTTAAATTACCACGAATGAAAAGAACTCATGAGAGGAAAAACATTTATACGATAAGTAATAATATTCAACGTGTATTTTCTCTAATTATCCTAGTATATACGGCATGAAAGAAAGAAGTTTACCATTGAAGGAAATAATATTTAAATCCTTATATTTAAAAAAAAAAAAAAAAAAATCAAACTCAAGTAAATATATTATTCTAAATTTAATTACTGTATATCATTCATGTTTACTACATAGTTTTCTAACACTATATTTACTTTTAAAAATGAAATGTGCATTTTATAGGTATTATATTAGTATTTGATATTATGACTATTGACTATATATATTATTCATTCACCTATTATCATTACATTATTAAAAACATCTAAAAGCTAATAATTATGAAGAATAATTATTTTCCAAAGAAACATAAAATGAAGGTTAATCTTATTCTTCTTTTCATGGCTGCTGCGCACATCATTGATTGGCTATTTTGTTTTTAAATTTATTTAAAGCCATTAAATAACACATTGTGAATAACTCTGATTTTAGCACTACATACTTGCCATTGCCATCTCTTCTCCATTTCAAGAGAGATTCTCTTATTTTTGGACTGTCTTCCACTCTCTCTTATTCTCGTACATTTCTTCCTTATTCTGAACATTTTAAAATTACCTGTAATTTATTCAAAACTTTAATAAATCTTCAGTTTTTTGGGCAAGATTTTTTGCTTTTGCGGAATAATATTTTTTATGTGTCTCAATAGATAACACTATTTTTAATTAATAATTACTAGATTTTACCTAGTAGTAAAATTTAACTTACGCATATAGATTTTTGACAGTTTAAGCCATAGATTAAACTATTAAATACTGTCGTATGTCAAAAACCCATCAATGTTTAGTCCTGAAAATGCCGCTTATAAAATCTTCTTTATTTTGATCCTTCAGTGTTGTCAGGCACTGTTAGAATAAAAACTGCTTAAATGATCCTCTTCCCCCACCTTTTCTAAATTAAAAAATAAATAAATAAAAAATAAACTTTTACACATAGTTGCTGCATACACATGCAATACTGTAATTTTTAATTCATTATTTTAAGAAGAGCGAAAATTTATTTGAATGTTTTAACTTTCATTTTGTAAGTAAGATTTCTATGGAACCGAATGAATTTATAGTGTCTGCTATTTCAAAAAGAGTAACTGTTATTAAAATACCAACATTAAAGAATGGAATGTGTTTAACTGCTTAAGTGTATGTCGTTAAAGTGCTTGGATTCTTTATTTTATTTTTCCCTTAAGCTTGTATGAACCACGTACCATCATATACTCAATTACAATTTATTATTTACATTTGCTTTCTCTCCAGTTTGATGATTTCTGAAATTTTCGTATTAAACGATGACTATTTTCATGTTAATTAATAAAGTATTTGTAAAACATTAATGCATAATTAATATTGAAAAGTGCTACCAAAATTTATATTTTAGTTATATATAGAAATTACGCATCATTATACATATTTCATTTTGCGTTTATAATTTATTTGAAACTTACATTACAACTTCATTTGATATACATTAAGTTCCTTTATATATTTTCAGTATGTACAAATTTCTCACTAAAGATTTTATTATTTTTAAATGCAGATTTTGAAACTAATTCTGTTAGCGTTTATATGGTGCATTAATTAATGAACAAATAAAGAATGAAGGAAAAATTATACCATTGATAGGCATTGCCAGTTATTGAATATGTGGAAAGAAGTAAAATATTTAAAAATTATATTTTTGATTTTTATGTTCATATATTCTTCTGAAAAACGATCTACGGTTTTTATGTTTGATGCGATTGATTGTGTACATGATTATGTGTATATGGAAATGTATAATCATACAGTGGGGCAATGTACAACGACTTCCTTTCACTCATTTATTCTGCTGCAAAACACCGCATAAAGAAATACCAGCACTATTCGATCAGGAAGGTCATCTTCTAAACTTTAGACTCAGATTTATGCCTCCTTACAAAATTTTAAACGCTAAATTTTTTTAAAATAAAATATTGATCCTTTAAAGCTAAATTTAAGTATTTTTATTTTTTAATATTTTGTTATGTTCTAGTCTATAAATCTAGCGTAAGAAAAGCAAGCAAAAATGTTTCGGGCTCAATTAATCCTCTTTATGTAAAATATGTATAATAAAATAAATATTCGGAGGAGAGAGAGAGGGGGGGGGGGGGAGTAAGTTATGAATCGAAAACATTAGAATTAGTGATCGATTATAAGTTTCTTTCATAAGCATATAAAAAATATTTCTATAAAATTATTGGTTATATTGATGTCAATCAAAATTTTAACTTATTTTTTAAGCCTTGTTAAAAAATGCAAATTTATTTTCTTTTTCCGTCAGTCTCTATGAGGCGTACATGACATTTAATAAATCTTGTAATTGAAATATTTTGTACGCAATATAAAAACTCTAAATGAGTTAATAGGGATTTATATGTAATTTAATATGCGTTAAATTTTGTTTGCCTAAATTAATATCTGCAATTTGTTGTGTATTTGGTAAACTCATGTAAGGTTCAATTTGGTAACATCTACGAATTGTCCGTTTTCTACCGAACATACTGCAAAAACTTTATTTCTATGCTTTATTTTGAGAAAATTAATGTTAGAAGATAATATAAAAAGCTTTTATTATTAAATATATATTTTCTTATTTTATGTTCTTATGTTTTAGTATTTTTACCTTCCAGATTTTTTAATGAATGTACTAAGCAAAAATAAAAATATTCCGCTGCTTGAATTGCTTTTTCTCGATGCTTACATTCCGTTTTAATGACGTTACGTCCTGTGTTAGAAAAAAAACTTTTCTTTTTCGCTTTGGTAGTTTTCTAAACATTTATTTATTTTATTTTTTCCTTTTCTGTTATTACCCTTTTTTTTTCATCTGGCTAGAATTTCGAATAAAAATTACCCTTGCAAAGTGTTGGTAACTTGAATTTCAGGTTTCTAATTCTTGAATATGCTCCGCGTCGGTTGCTGGTGTTCAGAAAGCAGACTTGGATGTCTGAAAAGTATGCATATTATTTTACCTGGCAATATAAAAAAAAACTATCGATAGTGGTCTTGAAAGTAAAATGTAGATTGTGTTCTGTTTTTAGAGTTTATTTCTGCATTTATGCAATTTACCAATTCGTACTTTTTTTTAGGAATACGGAGCTTAGTTTGATGTTAGTGTTATACAAATGTCCGATCAAGCTTCAGTGGGAACCAGTTTTCATGCGGGGTTTCCTTACTAAACGATATGACTTTTATTTATTTAGGATGTGTAACATAAATTTAAAATTGCATATTCAATTTTACACAATTTTTGTTTTAATTCATACTTTTAAAAACCAAATTAAAGCAGAATTAAATAATAATAATAAAAGTGACTTTTTTTTTTTTTTTTTTAAACCTGTATTTTTCTGTACAAGTTCATGTAGTTTCCCAAAGCAGAATATGTCAGAATTTGGGACGTACGTTGTAGAACAATTGTAGATATTTAGAAAATAGTTTTTTTTTTTTTTTTTTTTTTGGGGGGGGGGGGGGATTTCGAATTATGGCTTCAAGAATGGACATTTTTATTGAAACATTCATCTAAAATACTTTAAAAATAGGTGACTACGTGGTAAATTCTATATCCAACTTTGGTTTAATTTTTTTTATTTTTTAAATTAAAACTTAAATATTTTTAAATACTGTTTTATTATTTATTATTATTTTTTTTTTACTGCTATACCCTCATATTATAGCGCCTCAAATAGTCAGATATATATATTTTTTTATGAGTGCATCAATAATATTGTGAGAGTAAATTTTTAAAATATATACGCGTCTCCTGCAGAACATCCCCCCCCCCTCTCAAAACTTATTGCAGAACATTAAAAAGTATTCTGCTATGAGGATGCAGTGCAAATTATTTATTAAAATTATTTTCCATGGTGAATGCAGATTATTTGCATCTCAGAGAAGTATAACACAAAATGTAAAAAGTCAATTTTGTGCCGACATTAAAAAAAAAAAAAAAATGGTTCAAGCGAAGTTTTACAGATATTGACGAGTTCTTTTGAATGACAATCATATTAAAAAATTATACACAATCCTCGACGGGCGAAGAGAAGTGGTACCCCCACATATACACAAAGTTTTTCCTGTTAACTATTACTATCATATAGTTAACCAATTAATATATATATATTAATTTTAAATTGAGAATTTAAAAGTAATTCTCATTATGTACATTTACACGAAATTTTGTCCTATACTGCCATATTAACGTTTATTGGGAGGGGGGGGGGAATGACAGCGCCACCTGTTGAAGTATTGATTTACAAATGTAATCAGCTCAATTTAATTCAAAGTTCAAGTAAATATCAAATTTGGTTAAATTTTGTTTGTTCGTTCGTTCGTGAGATACAGCGTCCACAAAATTTTTGATAAAAACAAATTGACCGACAGACACATAAGGCTTTTCTTAAAATGATCAAATCGTTTTCAGGACATCTCAAAGCGTAAATCTATCGAAAGTCGGAGTTAAAAAATTTCACGAATCCAATACTTACTTTCTTCTACATATATACAAGAAAGTAAAAGAAGAAGAAGAAAAAAGCTAATAAATAAAAATATTAATCGAGGTTTTTAATATATATTTATTTAAATCGGATTTTTTTTCTTTTATTTAAATCAAGATATTTTTTAATGATTTTTTAAAGCTATACATACATTATAGTGTAACTTTTGTATTTTATTGTGTGCGTATATATATATATATTATAAACTCATAATATTCACGCTATAAATTATTTTCTTTAAATTGCAAAAATGTAAATAATATTCCTATATTAAAACAATTCATGTAAACATTCATTACCAATATTATATTTATTTAATATAGTATCATAATAATAAGAAAACCTTATTTTATCGTGAACACCATTCGAGTGCGAGATTTTGATTAAATGGAAACAGTGTATTGAAATAAAGAAAATAAAATTTTATCCTAACTGTAACACATGAAATAATAATAATAATAAATCAACAGAAAAATTGACACAATTGCAACAATGTATTAAATAAATAAATAAATAAAATTTTACACATGTTCTTACCATGAATGAAATATAAAACAATGTGGTGTGGAAAAACCATACAACTTCCATTACCCACTATTACACGTGTTATACCCATTTCAATACTCATTCTATGTTTGATATACAGTTGATAGAGTTTGGTTGAACCAACAAATATAGGCATTAATTAAAAATAATACTGAACGTACGATTTTTTTTTTTTTTTTTTTTTTTTTGGAAGGGGGGGGGGTGTTTAAATAAAGGAATTTTTATAAAACAAAATTTTGTAAAGGGGCCCATGTTGTTGATTTGAATTTTGTATAGAGGAAGCAAAATGCTCCATTTTTTGCTTGTATCGACCTCTGATTAATATATGAGTTAATACTATATAAGCACATTTGGCACACCGGTCATTAAGTTATGCTTTCTAGAGGTCTGCACGGGCCGGGCTCGGGCTTAAAATTTTTTTTTCAGGCTCGGGCCGGGCTCGGGCTCAGCTTTTTTTGTGTATATTCGGGCCGGGCCGGGCCGGGCCTGAAGGAAATTTTCTCCGGGCCGAGCCGGCCTGAATGAAATTTTCTCCGGTCCGTGTCGGCCCGAATCTTTTTCTGGTTTCCTCGTTAATCAACGTAAAAGGAAAATGATAAAATATTTCTTCAGTTATTTATTTTACGTAATTTTACAGGGTTGTATGTCACATAAAGTTCTATTTCGTTAAAAAAGTGTCTGTAACGTCAATTTTCTATAAGTCTGTCTGTCCGAAATCTGATTTTTCGCAAATATTTTTAGCATGCCTCGAAATTAATATATTTTATTTAAAGTAATATTAGATGGTTTCCTATTCAAAATAGTATGCATGTCACTGCCAGTTTGCGTACATGTACATAACAAAAGAAATTAGATACATTACTGTGTATAAGGGTTTGTTTCTTATGATCTGTTGAGTTTAGGTGGTATAAAGGCTATAAAAACCTTTCCGCTGTAACTTTTTCTCTAAGGCTCCTTTTCTTTTTCTCCAGTGGACGAAAGTAGCATCATTTTTATCAGTGGCAAAAGCAACTTTTCTATTGAGTATGGTAGGATTAACATTAAAGTTTTGTTTACCGGGGCACATGAAAGATTTGGATACATTATGGTATATAAGAGGAAATGGTTGAAAGTGCATTTTCAGTAGTATTAACCATTTTAAATACATTCCTATATTGTTTGATGAATGCTAATATTTTCGATTTGACTTTCTGTTTGTCTTTGTGCCTTGTCTATAATAATGAATTTCTATTTATATATAATTGTCTTGTAAAATTTCAGCAGTTTTGTTAAAGAACGTTCTATTGTTTGGTTATATAAAACCTCTGCAAAACACATACTAAAAATCTTTTTCGTAAAAAGGCATTCTTTTTTTTTTTTTTTTTTTGTTATTTTACATATTTTTGAATCGGGCCGGGCCTGGTTTTATCGTTTTTTGTCCGGGCCGGGTCATAAACCGATAAAAAAATAAACGGGCCGGGCCCGGGCCGCATTTTTCGACCTTTATAACGGACCGGGCCGGGTAAGCAAAGTTTTCGTACGGGCCAGGCCGGGCCCGGGCTCGGGCCTCGAAATTCCGGTCCGTGCAGACCTCTAATGCTTTCTTTGAATTAAATAATACAAATAATTTGAGTGGTATTTAATGTACTTAATTAGAAATCAATAGTTAATTTAATGAAATATTTTATTAAGTTTTATTTTACAGAATTATATCTATGAATTTAAATAAGAAATGCTTAAAAAAATCCTCCTCTTTATATATATATCTGTACTGATAAGTATAAAGGATTTAAGTCCATATTCTTGATTTTTCAGGAGACGAAAAATAAAGTTAAACTAACCAAAAACTAATCAGAAGAAAAATGGATTATGTTGATTTGTAGCCTTTATACCGTTCAGTGATTGCCAACCTTCATTAAATAATACAAATAATTTGAGTGGTATTTAATGTACTTAATTAGAAATTAGTTAATTAGTTAATTTAATGAAATATTTTATTAAGTTTTACAGAATTATATCTATGAATTTAAATAAGAAATGCTTAAAAAATCCTCCTCTTTATATCTTTATATTTATATTTCTTTTGTGCGTGTGTATGTCACTGAACTCCTCCTAAACGACTGGACCGAGTTTAAGGGGTTAGGGGTAGTCAGGATTTTCAAAAAATCAAATTTTTTTTTTTTTTTTTTGCATTTTCTTAAAGTGTAATATCTTATAAATATTCTCTGAAAATTTGAAGTTGATCCGATAATTACTTTTCGAGTGGGTCTAATTCCCATCAGTATGCAAAAAAAAAGGATGCTGCACGTGTGTAAGTGGCAGATCAGCGCGCCAACGACAACACTCGGGAAGGCAGAATGCTTCGTAGGCAACGGCAAATTGATGTTTTGGAAACTTCCACAATGGCTGAAGAACTATTATATGGCCCAGGAATAGATGACTCAGTGTAAGTGATTAAATAATTCGTATTTCTGTACGTAAATCTAGTGCGAAACTTTAAATGCGTTTTTCTCAAAACTATGTTTTTTGAACTGGTGACAACTGTAACTTGAAAACCGCTCAGTAGATTTTAATGAAATTTATACAGCTTTTAGAATACATAATAAACTCGGGCCTGATCGAAGGATTTTTTTTTTTTTTTTTTCAAAAATTTCGATTTTTTAAGACCAATTAACTGTTGACTTTTTCCCAAAAATTTAGAAAAAAATTTCCTGAGTCCGCCATTTTTTTAATTTTTGAAAAAAAAAAAAAAAAAAAAAAGCTTCGATCAGGCCCAGGATTATCTATTTATAAAACTAATTTTTCTTATCCGATTGATTTTAGATGAATCTCCAAGGACTTATCATTGTCACCGCAAGGACCTTTTTTTTGGACTGGGTCAACAGAAACAGCTATAACTTTAGAAATTATAAATTTTTTTTTTTTTTCAAATTTTCGTGACTTCAAGTCAAAACATTGTATAATAATGCCATATTATTACTTTTGTAAAATAAAATGATTTAATAGCGAAAAAAAATTACTGAAAATTATCATTTTTTCGTGTCTCTGACTACCCCTAACCCCTTAATGAAGTTTTTTGTGTGTCTTCAGGTGGATTCGAGAATGGTTTAGATTTACAAAAAAAATGATAAAATTGATCAAAATTGATAAAATTTGAATTTTTTATCTCAAAACTCTGTCATCCTTGGCGGGAAAAAAAAAAAAAAAAATATCGCCATATCATCTGGCGAGCATATTTAATTTCTTTCAAAAAAAATGGTTATTTCAACAACTTATATTAACAGAGTAATGAATAATATGAAACAATTTCTTACAATACATATTACGAAAATATACATCTGGCATGTATATTTTCATATTACGTTTTTGATCGCCAAATACAAAAAACGCCAAGGAAGACAGAGTTTTGAAATTTAAAATTAAAATTTTGTCAATTTGAGAGCAAAATAACTCAATCTAACACATGCATACGATAACTAATACATATCTATACCCAAATACGGGATTAAAATCGAGAAATAATTTTCCTCGATTTTTATAAAAAAAAATGCAATGGGAGATTAACATAGGAAATCTTTTTCTTGCACCCACTGACGGTCAGTGACGTCACACTTCGCTTGCGTATATTCTATTGTAATTCCAGTTTCTCCCGACTGCTGGTGCTGCGATCAAATTCAGGAAAATATTTTGTAACTTCGTGTTATTATTGTTATACAAAAAATTGAAATATTACATCAAGATGTAATTATTGTTTGAAGAGTTTTGAAGTGTGCATAAAAAAACTATACATTTTGCAAATTTAGTGCGGAATTGGAGTGAGTATTTTATATAATTTTCTATCAAATTTACACGCGCGTTGATTAACAACCACACTAACCTACAAATTTATTTGTGTAGCTGATTTATTATATTTTATTTATTTATTTTTTGAATGGAACACCTTTAGTATCGGATCCCTTTGGCAAAATTTGAAATTTGGCACCGAGGTAGCTCGGACGCTTCTCGCCAAGATCTTTAGTTCCACAATTGAGATAGCCATTTCAATTCATTGCAAAAATGGCTCAAAATATTTAAAGTCACCAAAGGGGTCCCAATTTGAGGCCTAGATTTAGAAAATCCGTGCTTTTCTCACGGCCAATTATATGTTGCGTGTTCCAGGGTTGGAAAACCTTCGAATTTGTTTGTGTATACTCCTCAAGGATTAACCAAAAATATTGTACATCCAATGGCATTACGATAAATTAAGTTTTTGTAGATTAAAAAAATATACCTGTTATGAAATAAATTGAGTTTCAACTTTATCACCTTTAATTAAAACGAGTTTAAGTTTTTATTTAATACGAACTCTACATTTCACTTCGCTCATACTATGCACATACTCACATGCATCGATTGATTGAATTGTGATAAATGTAGTACATGTAATGATGTTAGATATTGTAATAACTTTTAGTTCCCCATCATACTATAGGTATGGGGAACTTAGGTAATCGTGAAAATTTTCGATCTTGGTTTTTTGACTTTTCTACACGTTTTCAGGTGTGAGGAATCCGAAAATGACAAAATTTCTATGGTGTCTGTCTGTAGGGTGTCTGTTAGTGCGTCAGTCCGTTAGTGTGTTAGTCCGTTAGTTTGTTAGTCTGTTAACACGATATCTCACGAACAAATGATCGCAGAGAGGTCAGATCAGTTTTAAAGTATTACTTTCGACACTGGCAAGAACCCTATTCATTTGCAACATTCGAATTTAAAAACTTCGTAAGTTATTAGAAATTTACGATTTTCTTAACATGGGAGAATAGGACAAAAATTCACTTAAACGTGCATTTAATGGAAACGTTTTACTGTAAAAATGTCAGACCAGTTTTAAAATATCAGTTTTGATGCCGGAATGAACATCAGTAACTATAAATATGCTACTTTGGAAATTTCGCAAGTTATTCGAAATTTACGAATTTTTTAACATGGCAGTATAGAGCAAAATTTCACATAAACGTCAATTTTGAGAGATATTTTCATCGTAAAGATGTCAGACTACTTTTGAAATATTATTTAGGACACTGACATGATTATTAATGACTATGAATTTTCCAATATAAAGATTTCGCAAGTTATTGGAAATTTACGAATTTCTTAACATGGCTGAATAGAGCAAAATTTCACATAAACGTCAATCTTGAGGGATATTTTCATCGTAAAGATGTCAAACCACTTTCGAAATATTATTTAGGATACTGGCATGAATATAATAGACTACGATTTTTCCAATTAAAAAAATTCCTAAGTTATTTGGAATTTACGATTTACTTAACATGTCAGAATAAGGCAAAATTGAGCATAAATTTCCATTATGAGGATCGTAAATACATTAGACAACTTCAAAATTACATTTATGATATTTGTTTGAACATGATTGAATACAAATATTCTAATAGGAAAATTTCGTAAATCATTCGTAATTTACGTTTTTATCAACATAGCGAAATTGTAAACTTTTCATATAAATATAAATTTTGAGGATTATTGCATTGGAAATAGTAGGATGAAAACTAAACAACGGAATTGACCCTGATAAAATAAATTAATGGATTAGAATAAGATATATATATCGAAGTGAACGGTGGATAGCCTATTAGGCGCGGATTTCATTCTGTCATAATATCAAGCTTTGGTCAAATTCATTTCTTTTAACATGATTATAATATGTCTCGCACTAGAAATTTATGAGAACATAAATATGATGGGGAACTGAGCAGAGTCCACCTATGCCAACTAGTTTTAGTTCCCCATCATACTATTGGTATGGAGAACTTAGGTAATCGTGAAAATTTTCGACCTCGGTTTTTTGACTTTTCTACACGTTTTCAGGTGTGAGGAATCCGAAAATGACAAAATTTGTATGGTGTCTGTCTGTAAGGTATCTGTTAGTATGTTAGTGGGTCAGTCCGTTAGTGTGTTAGTCCGTTAGTTTGTTAGTCTGTTAACACGATATCTCACGAACAAATGATCGCAGAGAGGTCAGATCAGTTTTAAAATATTACTTTCGATACTGGCAAGAACCCTATTTATTTGGAACATTCGAATGAAAAAACTTCGCAAGTTATTAGAAATTTACGATTTTCTTAACATGGGAGAATAGGACAAAAATTCACTTAAACGTGCATTAAATGGACACTTTTTACTGTAAAAATGTCAGTCCAGTTTTAAAATATCAGTTTTGATGCTGGAATGAACATCAGTAACTATAAATATGCTACTTTGAAAATTTCGCAAGTTATTGGAAATTTACGAATTTCTTAACATGGCAGCATAGGGCAAAATTTCACATAAACGTCAGTTTTGAGCGATATTTTTATGGTAATGATGTCAGACTACTTTTGAAATATTATTTAGGACACTGGCATGAATATTAATGACTATGAATTTTCCAATATAAAAATTTAGTAAGTTATTGGAAATTTACGAATTTTTTAACATGGCAAAATAGAGCAAAATTTCACATAAACGTCAATCTTAAGGGATATTTTCATCGTAAAGATGTCAAACCACTTTCGAAATATTATTTAGGATACGGGCATGAATATCATAGACTATGATTTTTGCAATTTAAAAAATTCGTAAGTTATTTGGAATTTACGATTTACTCAACATGTCAGAATAAGGCAAAATTGAGCATAAACTTCCATTTTGAGGATCATAAATACATTAGCCAACCTCAAAATTACATTTATGATATTTGTTTGAACATGATTGAATACAAATATTCTAATAGGAAAATTTCGTAAATTATTCGTAATTTACGATTTTATCAACATAGCGAAATTGTAAATTTTTCATATAAATATGAATTTTGAGGATTATTGCATTGGAAATAGTAGCATGAAAACTAAACAACGGAATTCACCCTGATAAAATAAATTAATAGATTAGAATAAGATAAATATATCGAAGTGAACGGTGGATAGCCTATTAGGCGGGGATTTCGTTCTGTCACTGTATCAAGATTTGGTCAAATTCATTTTTTTTTTTAACATGATTATAATATGTCTCGCACTAGAAATTTATGAGAACATAAATATGGTGGGGAACTGAGCAGAGTCCACCTATGCCAACTAGTTTGATAAAATATTTCATCAAATCGGTCCAGATTGTTACAGCTTATTAAAAAAAGACGGAATTTTCAAGTGAAATTCGTTGCTATCAAAGATTCTCTCATAAATTGAAATATTTGCCGTTTGAAATAAAATTTTGTGCTGTTCGACATTCAGCGGAGGTTTTAAATAACAAGTAAGTAGCGAAAATTTCGGTAATTATGTCTTTTACGTTATAATCGGAATTCACAGTCACCGTTCACAGCGCTCCATACCTGTTTCACTTATATACCACATCCTTACACACTTACAGTAAGTTAGTTATTTTTTTCTAGCAAAATATTCTCTAGAAATAATTTATATGACAAAACAACGTTTGTCGGGTCAGCTAGTATATATATATATCTGTACTGATAAGTATAAATGAAAGCTAAGAAAATAAGAAAGATAAAAATGAATATAGAAAGTAAAAAATGAAATGACTATAAAATAATAATAATACACCCACGTACATACAGAATTTTTAAATTTGTAAGTAATTTTATCGAAGGAGTAATTACGAAAATTCTGCACTGATAAGTATAAAGGATTTAAGTCCATATTCTTGATTTTTCAGGAGACGAAAAATAAAGTTAAACTAACTAAAAACTAATCAGAAGAATAGATTAAGAAAAAGGGATTATGTTGATTTGTAGCCTTTATACCGTTCAGTGATTGTCAACCTTCATTTAATAAAGGGAAAAAATTGAATTAAATATTTTATACGAAGATTAATGCTAAATTTCTGACTTGAAACTTTTTTTTACTAGTGGATTTGCTCAAAGACTAAATGACATGGATTTAAATCCTTTATACCAATCGATAGAGATTTTCTTTCTGGGTCTGACTATGTACTTAACTCAACATCGACATTTTTGGACTTAAATCCTTTATACTTATCAGTACAGATATATGGTAAGTAAATAATTTCATTCAATTGAAGCAGATAATTTTGAGGTATAAACTTAAAAAGAGATTTAAATCAGTGAGTGTTTTTCTTTTCTTTCTTTCTTTTTTTTTTTTTTTTTTTTTTTGATTTAAATCACTACAACCCTGTCTGTGGATTTGTTTATGATTTTTTTTTTTTTTTTAATAATTTTATGTTTTAATTTTAAAAAATAACATTTAAATTTTAGCATTCAAACATAAAAATTATATCAGTGAATAAATAAAGTGTATGCACGTATATGTTTAGGATATATTATTAATGTATAATAATGTATAATCAAATCGGGATTAAAAATTAATTGGCCAGAAGCATTTTAAATATTTTCAGAATATTCAAATTTTTGAAAAAAAAAAAAGTTTTAATAGTTTTCGAGAAAAGTGTTTTTACTCCTTTAGCACGTGTTTTAGAGAGAAATCTTTATGTATGAGAGCTAGCTGTTTCAAATGTAGCTAGTTCTGTTCTGATAATTTAACTTGTAAAATTTCGTGGCATAAAAGGTGATATTTAATATTTTATTATGGTTCATGTATAAATATGTAATTTTCTCACTCAAAGATATAAAAACAAAGATATGTTTGTTCATTTATATTAATTCTGTACTGATAAGTATAAAGGATTTAAGCCCAAAAAATGTTGATTTTGAGTTAAGTACATAGTCAGACTCAAAAAAAAAAAAAAAAAAAAAAAATTCTCTATCGATTGGTATAAAAGATTTAAATCCATGGCATTTAGCCTTTGATAAAATCCATTGGTAAAAAAAGATTCAAATCAGAAATATAGCGTTAATCTTTGGTATAAAATATTTAATTCAATTTTTTCCCTTTATTAAATGAAGATACAATCACTGAATGGTATAAAGCGTATAAATCAACATAATCCTTTTTTCCTAATCAATTCTGCTGATTAGTCTTTAGTTAGTTTAACTTTATTTTTCATCTCATGAAAAATCAAGAATATGGACTTAAATCCTTTATACTTATCAGTGCAGAATTTTCGTAATTACTCCTTCGATAAAATTACTTACAAATTTAAAAATTCTGTTATGTACATGGGTGTATTACTATTATTATTATTATTTTATAGTCATTTCATTTTTTACTTTCTATATTCATTTTTATCTTTCTTATTTTCTTATAATCTTTCATTTTTTATTCTACTTGAAATAGTTTGACTCTACACCATCTTTACATTTTTTTTTTTTTTTTTTTTTTTTTTTTAAAGCAGAAAATCGTTCGCTTCCAGAATATCTTATTGGAAAATTGCTTGTTGAAACTCTACCTACGGTAGTAGTGAGAATGGCTGATATTCTGTGACCTATTATTTATGCACTAAACCGAATCTTGGTGAGGTTTTAGGTTGCTGCTCATCATTAAACTTTTCTTTTTTTGTATTCTCCCGCCGCCTTCGCGTTTCTAGTTTTTCTCTCCGTCCGGAATTTAAAACTCACCAACCGAGCACAAGTTGCATTCTCACGTACCCACACAGGGAGACATGCAATAGCAATTATAAATTGGCGTTTTCTTTTTCTTTTGGCGATGTGTAGATATTTGAATAATTGAAATGCGTTTTTTTATTGCTGTTTTACTCTCGTACTCTCGCTTAAGTTGATAAAAGATTAATGAAATTGTTATGTTTCTTGTTTGTATACATTTTTTGTCTGTGGTGTTTTCGTATTTTTTAATGTTGATATATATTTACTTAATGTTTTAACAGTTTTCCTGCTTTTTGCTCTCCAATTTAGAATTATTTATAATTAAAAAAGAAAGAATAAACTTATCATTTATGTTATATAGGTTGAGGCAAAATTTTTATAATATAAAAGAAATTCTAATTATTTATCATGTAAATCGATGATAAACAATTTAAATTGGCATAAGGAAAAAAGTAATAAATTTACGGTATTTAGGTACTATTATCTCGTTAACAAATAAGCTAGAGATGATTTTAATGAATTTACACTAAAGTTAATTTAAATTTTAAGTCGCGTTTTTTTTTTTTTTTTTTTTTTGAATAAAGTTATTGGTTATTTTTCACATCACGACATTTGGCCACTGTTTTTAATTTAGCGTATACGGCTTGCCAGGATAATATGCAAGCAGCATTTTATTTATTTATTTATTTTTTTTTTTTTCCCGCGCCTTTTTAAAGGTGTGCTCAAGTGCGCACGCTCGAAGCAGACCCACAAATAGTAATAATAATAATAATAAATAAGTCAGCCAATCAACTAGATTTGCGAAGATTTTAGGTTTATTTTTAAAAATGTAAAAGAAAGTGATTTATGTAGCAACAAGTTAAAATTATGCATAGATAACGAGATTTTCTAATTATTCAAGATAGTATAAAAAAAATAAAACGGTGAATGATTTTATTATTATTATTTTAAATAAAATCATGCATACCTTTATAAATTATGAAACACTATACCAAATTTGTAAAAAAAAGTAATTGCAACTCTTATGTTGTCTGACCAGCTCAAAACTTTTTTTTCCCCCTTAAACAAAATCACGTAATTTAGACTATAGATACCACTGCAACTCGCACGGGAAAAAATGGGAGTAAAAATATCAATGTCGAAGAAAGCTTGTGCATTAAAAAAAAAAAAAAGAAAGAAAAAAGAGAAGTGTATCAAATTGTCAAAAGAAATTATCACAAGTGTATGGTTCATCAGTAACTTTTTAAGGCATAAACGAGTTCTTTCGAAAACACTCGTATTTGGAATACCTGTATTTTAATTATATATATATATATATGTATATATATGTATGTATATATATGTGTGTGTGTGTGTGTGTGTGTATAACTTTCGCGATGATCAGTTGAAAAATTCATTGTGTACATTTATATACGAAATTTTGTGTTACGCTACTATATTAACAAATTAAAGAAAGAAACGGAGGAGGAATGAATGATAGCACGATTTGCTGAGAAGATGTGCACCCAAAATTGATATACTCCAATTTATGCCAAGGTATATAAATATAAAATTTGATGATATTCTGTTCACTAGTTTCTTAATGTAAAACTTGCCTTATCTATCTTTTGAGAAAGTTGTGCTATGAGACGGAAAGTGGGAGATCCAAACCTGGTTCCACTCGTCGTCGGTCTTGGTCTAGTTGTTCGAGATTTTACAAAACTAGCGTAAATACGAGCTAGGATCCTCTCAGAAAGACCTAGACCTCCCAACGAGAACATTTCACACAGGCTTTTGTTTGTAGTACAGGCTAGAGATCTGCATGGTCCGGGTTCGAGCCGAATTTTTCAATTTGCACTCGGGCCGAGCCGGGTTTGGGTTTAAAATTTTTTTGCAGGTTCGGGCCGGGCCTGGAGGAAATTTTTTCCAGGCCTTGTCGGCCTGACCCTTTTTCTAGTTTCGTTTCCTCGTTAATCAACGAAAAAGGAAAATGATAAAATACTTCTTCAGTCATTTATTTTACATAATTTTACGGGCTAGTATGTCACATAAAATTTTATTTTGTTAAAAAATTCTGTAACTTCGATTTAATTGTTTATCAGTCTGTCTGTTCGCGATCTGATTTTCCGCAAATATTTTTAGCATGTCTCGAAATTAATATATTATATTTAAAGTAATACTAGATGTCTCCTATTCAAAATAGAATGCTTGTCACGACTAGTTTGCACACAAAATGTACAAACAAAAGAAATTAAATACGTTATTGTGCATAAGGCTTTGTGTCTTACGGTCTGTAGAGTTTAGGTGGATGAAGGCTATAAAAATCCTTCCGCTGTAACTCTTTCTCTAAGGCTCCTTTTTCTTTTCTCCATGGCATTGGATGAAAGTAACATCATTTTAAACATGTGCAAAAGCATCTTTTCTATTGAATATGGTTGGATTAGCATTAAAGTTTTGTATACCGGATTACATGAAAGTTCGGATACATAACGGTATAAGAGGAAATGGTTGGAAGCGCATTTTTAGTAGTATTAACCATTTTAAATACCTTCCTGTATTGTTTGATGAATGCTAATATTTTCGATTTGACTGTCTGTCTTTGTACCGTCTGTAATAAAATGAACTTCTGTTTTTTTTATAATTGTAAATGTTCAGCAGTTTCGTTAAAGAATATTCCATTGCTTGGCTATATAAAACCTCTGCAAAACACATACTAAAAATATTTTTCGTAAAAAGGCATTTATTTATTTATTTATTTTACATAATTTTAAATCGAGCCGGGCCTGATTTTATCGTTTTTTGTCCGGGCCGTACACTGGTAAAAAAAAATAAACGGGCCGGCCATGCTCGGGCCTCAAATATTCAGCCCGTGTAGACCTCTAGTACTGGCAATGGTCCTTAAATAGCACATTACACCTCTTAATTTAAAGCTGCCACAAAATTTTTGTCAGATACACACATACAAACATCATTCCAAAACATGGTCAAAATGCGTTCAGGACTTTTAAAACGCACCAGACTGTCAAAAACAGAAAGTCGAAAATTTTATGAATCCAGTACTTTCTAAAGAATATAGAAGAAAGTGAAAAAATGTGTAGTACACAGAATTCCATTTTACTTTCTTTCTTTTCTCCCCCTCCCCTATTAAAAAAAAAAAAAAAAAAAAAAAACTTTTCGTTTGCATTTAATCTAAAAGTTATTATTATTATTTATTTATTTATTTATCTTTTTTTTTTTTTTAAGTCTTTCGCGGTAAATTTTTTTCTGATACAGAAAATAGTATAAAAGCTTTTCAGCCAATATTAATTTAAAAAGAAAATCCATTATTTCGAAGAACTTCCAAAATAAATTAGGAAAAATACTTTCAGGATGAATCACGGCGAAAAAAAAATGTATTGCATTATTAAAATAAGAGACTAGTTCGATTCCCTCCCCCCGCCTGTATTAAATCCAAAATTTATTAAAAATAGGTCTTTGTTCGTAAAAATTTCTCAGATTTTCAATATAGTGTAGAAGTTTTTCAATTAATTGCATACATTTATGTGTATTTCACGAATCAGGGTGAAAAATAAAAAATAAAATTATAATAATAATTAAAAAAAAAAAAAAAAAACACTATTAGAAAATGATTATAGAAGTAAGACTGGCATCTAAAAACACTACGGTTATTATTTTTCAATCATAAATTCTTTCTTTTTTTTTTTTTTTTTTTTTTTTTCCCCCGTTAGATAATACAAATAAATAATTTGTTGTAGTTTTATTGTAAATTTTAGAATTACAACCATGCATGCTTTTTACTTATAGCAAAGAAAAGAGAGCAAATAGTACACAGGGTTTTTGAAAATGAATGGAGTAAGATGCGGGTTAGCTAGTTAACTTTCAGAATATTAATACGATTCTAATCTTCTGCTCAAATATAAAAATTAAAGTATTTTTATGTTAAAAAATAATTATCTTAATTTCATAATGATTTGAAGAAAATAAATGATGAATAAAGTTACGGTAAGTTTGTTGTGAATTAATTTAATTTAGCCTATTTAATAGAGTTAATTAGTTTTAACTGTTTTTATTAAAATACTGTTGTATTCATGGAATATTTAATTTAGCTACAAATTAATTCTTATTGGTTATTTTGGTTTTCGGTGACATTTAATCTTCTGTTATTCTACTACTTAAACAAAAAATAATTATTTTATATATTATTTTCCTTTCGAATTTTAAATTTATTTATTTATTTATTCTTATTATTTTTCTTTTCTTTAATCGGTAAAAATATTTCTGAAGGTTAAAAAAGAGGGTGGCAAAGCACATTTAACGAATATGAATTGTCAAATATATAACACAATGCTAAATAGTGAGAGTTCTTAAAATTATCAACAGGAATGACTTCTCAGATAGAGAAAGAAAAGGCGAATATGTTGATTACTGGAAAAAATGTGAAGAAAAAAAAGATGAGTTTCACTACATCGTTTGAAGAGTATGTGTCCGTAGATGATGAGGTATTACCAAGTTAAGTACTTTCAGTGGATGACATTTGTGAATAATGAAAAAAATGAAGAGAATAATGAAGAAAAGAGTGAAACTGTTGAAGGCGATCTTAAAATGTCAAATTATTTCGATGCTGTGAAAGGATTGGAAACATTTGTCGTTATGTTGAAATTGTTAAAAAATTTTCACTAGTAGTATTTTTAAAACTTATGACAGTTGGACTGTTTTTAATTACAGATTCCTGAGAAAGAGCGGAAACAAGAGTATATATGATTTTTTTTTCTGTAAAAGGAATTTCAATAAATGTTAAAGAAAAAAATATTTTGTCAGCAAACATTAAATTAAGTAAGTAAAATTGAGATACGTAATATTAATTTTATTTATTTATTTATTTTATTAAACAGTAGCTTTTAATAATAATGTAAACAATCGCTTGAATAATTCATACTTTTATTTATTTATTTATTTTTAGTCTTCCCGCTTAAGAAGTTTTTTCCTTCCACCCCCTTGGGAAACTTCTTAAGAGGGTTTCACTATATATATCTGTATATATATACATAAGAAATGAGTAAATATATACTAATATTTAATATAAGAGATAAAAACTATCTGAAACAAAGACAATATCCAAACAAATGAAACTGAAATAACAATGCGAAAGAGCAGAGGCCGCCATGGCCACCATCAATCATGATTTAAAATAATTATTGATATTTATAATTCAATTTTATTTAAACTAAATCAAACATTTATATTATATTTTAAAATATCTATTCTGTACAGCTATACTTAATGATGGCAGATCATAATCATAAAACACTGTAAAGATATTTGAAATAAGTATAGGATCATCGGAAAAGAAAGAGCAAGCATGATAATATTTTAGTATACATATTTTATCACGAAAGAAAGGAAAAAAAAAAAAAAATTCAAAATAAATTACGATGGAGCAGTGATTCTCTATTGCTGCTAACCTGTTTGTCGCCATAATAGTTTTTATTATTATTATTATTTAAGAAAGGAAAAAAAATATTTTATTTATTTTTTGGCCTATTCCTCGTAAAGTTAATGTTTTTATGTTTCAGTTAAAAAGTGTAAAAAAGGAAAATAAAATTAAATGATTTCCCCTTCCCGTTAAAAAGTCATTTCTCTAGTTCCCCCTATTCGTCTCTCCATCCTACCAAGAAGAGGCGAGATGGTGAGAGGAATGTAGAGTAGTGCTATATGTGCGCTTATCCTTATATTGTATTTGCATGTTGGAGTTGAAATTTGTATCTAAAATTAATGTTCTGTCTACTTTTGTGCAAAGTAAGTATGAAAATAAGATAAATATAAGAATTTCAATTTTAAAATATAGAAGTAGTATGGGAAAAATCAGTCAAATTTAAAATTTAATTCATTTATTATTATTATTGTTGTAAAAATTTTATTAATATTTGTGGTGTGTATGTGTGTGCGTTTGGATATAATATTTGTATGTTTCTATACTATATATAATGCTGAGTTTTATTAAAATAACATTTTTACAAATTCTCTACGCTCTCCTCCTTATTTAAAAAAAAAAAAAAAAAAAAAAAAAAAAATGTTTATTTTATCTTTGTGATTTTTTTCAGTGAATAAATTGTATAGTAATAAGAATAAAGCACAGATGAATAATTTTAAAATTCGTGAATTTATTCTCCTTCATTATATATAATAATATTCCGATGTGCGTTTCACCTAATTTGATACCAAATATAGACACATTACTAGACACTGATTTTCATTCTGTTAGGTGCTTATGAGTTAAAATATGAAATAAATCGGCGAGTTCTGAAGATTTATCTTCTGGCAACTCACTTGGCGACTAAAAAATATCCATTGCAGCAACCCTTTGCCGCCTGTGCAGGCTCTCCGCTTTTCACTTTCCTCTCTGACAAACTTTCCGGCGGATCTATTTTTCGCACTGTTCTCTTTTTCAACCAACTCCCAGTGTGTGCTCTCTCTTAAAAATTTCGCTTATTTATTGTTTTCGCTCTCTTGTAGCTCCCTCCCCTTTCAGCTTCTGTCTAAAATTCTTCACTGGATATTTCAACGCCGCTTGGAATCTGTGTGGATATTGCAATAAGTGCTTTTTGTGTTGCATCTGTTGAGTGAGGCAAGGGACTAGTTGATAGTTCCAGCTTTGTTTTGAGAATCATCTTGGCGTTGACAGTGCCTTTTTTACTGACATCCAAGATTGAAAGCCGAAAACGGCCCCGTTTGAACTTTGCCAAGCCAATGGTGAGTGATGTTCACTTGATTAATTTTCCTTGCTTCACCAGAAGAAAATTAGTAAAGAATGGAAGTAGGGGAGGGGAGGGGGCTACTTTAGTAGTGTACTTGACAAATTACAAATATATATATATAATTTTATTTGATGAAATAAGAGAATTTTATTATACCAGGTTTATACACAATATAGTGTCAAATGATCCCCTTAAAAACTTGATTTTAAATATGAGATTTATAAAAATTATATATCTGAAGTTTTTTCAGCTAAAATTCTGTATGCTTAGATACATTTTCCCCAGAAGCCTTCTGTTGTGTAAATTATATTCTGTTAAAATTTGTAAGATTTAATACCAACTTTTTTTTTTTTTTTTTTTTTTTTTTGTAAAAAAAATCAATCTTTTCTTCCACGTTCTTTCAAAGAAAGTTTCATTCTTCAATTATATTTATGTATGTAGTATGTGTGAATGATGTGCGTGGAGGGTAATGGACTTGATGGTTCTGTTAGAGCGACATGGTATCACATGGACCTGGTCTAGGATTCTTGGACCAAAGGCACATGAAACAACAACATGTGCGCGCGTGTTTTATCCATGATCAGTGTTTATATCTGACTTGTTATCAGGGGTCGATCCAGGCAAAATTTGGGTCCCTTTTCAGGCCCCTTCAAAAAATTCCACATCATAAAGGGGACCCTTCACAAAATTCAAATTTATAAAAAGGGACCTTCACAAAATTCAAATCCACAAAAAGGGACCTTCACAAAATTCAAATCCACAAAAAGGGACCCTTCACAAAATTCAAATTTATAAAATAAGCCCCTTCACAAGATTTTGTTTTATAAAAATGACCCCTTAATAATGTTTTCATGTTTTTAGTGTTATTTTTAATTAATTCCTTAATTTGATTGAACGAAACTCTATTAGCTCGATATTAAACATTATATGCAGTGATTGTAAAAATGGAAGATTTTACACAATATTTTACTTTTTCACAAAAATAAATAAAAATTCCACAAAAATATTTTGTTTTTCACAAAAAAGGGACCCAAAAATTAAAACCTGGATCGACCCCTAGTTATACTTTGGAAATTATATAATGCAAAACTAGTAAGCGTTGGCTATTATAAAACTTTCTTCTTTATTATTATTACATGTAACAACGCCATGTACCCGGTAACATGTACAAAAATTAAATCACTATAGTTTTTCATAATTAATCAAGATTTGAACTGTGCAGTTTAATGCGATTTTAACTAATAGATGCTGAAATATAGCTATCTGAAAAATCGACGAAGTTAATTTATGCTAGCGTCGCCAGTAGTCCGATACACACTCAAATTGAATAAGCATAATTTTTCATACTGTCTGTTTCACCAAGTTTTGTGCATTTACATAGTTCAAGTATTGCCTTATAAATGTCGATAAATTGCAGCTTAGAGACGCCACCTGAAGGCTAATATACACCAAAATTAAATCGACATTATCCATCATTGGCCCTCCTGCATATGAAACTGTATGCACTTATACATTATGGAAACAGAGATGTAGGATATAGCCTTCTTTTAAGTCGAGGAAATTGCAGTATAATAGCGCCACCTATTGTGCGATATGTCCAAAAATCTAATCAGCATGTATTAGTGTCAAGTCCAACCAATTATCAAGTTTGAATAAATTCCGGCCTTTAGTTTTTTACTGCGGTCTTTTCCGTTGAAATACACAGCATGCAAAACAAGTTTTCTAACCGACACACATTTTAATAAAGTTTGACGGATCATCTTAAGAACATCTCAAAACGTATAAATCCATCGAAAACCGGAAGGCGAAAATTTTCACTAACCCACTACTTTCTTCTTATGTAAATAGAAGAAAGTTAAAAGCTTAAATAAAATTGGTATAATACTTCTTAAGATACTATTTTCATGTTTTTGTTTTATCACATTCGCAACCGCTGACGTGAATTCATGTAATTTAAACTTCTATAGCTAGTTGCCGCTGATGTAAATTCACGTCTTTTCAGATTCTATTTCTGGTTACCGCTGACGTGAATTCACGTCATTTCAAGAATTTCTGTGGAAACAATACTTGAGTATTATTTCGATAGTATTATTAGAGTATCTAATCTTCATTCCAAGCTTCAGGTAATTACAGGACCAAGAGTAACATTTCAAAACATTACATTCAACTTTTATCCGCGTTTTAACATCAAAAGTTTGCGGCAACTAGCTTTAGTTTACTCCAGTATTCGCCGGCAATCAGTTTTTCTAAATTGCAAATGTGTTTATGCCCAGTTCTAGTTGTCTTCTGCATTCGCATAAGATAACCACACTACACATACTGCATAAATAAAATAAGGAATATCTGTAATATAAATTATATTGTTTATAAACCGCAAAATATTGAAATATTTTTTTTTTTTTTTTTTTTATGTCCGTGTACACGAAACACACACTAAATATACCAAAAACTGCAAAGCCAATTCTGTGTTACTCATAAATATATGTATTAAATTTTAAATGAATTGCATAATTTTTGTGACCGCTATCGTAGTACGTACGCTCACACACAGGCAGACATACATATAAATAAAACAACAACAACAAAAATTGAGTCAATAGAGAGGCTCCTATCGTTTAATTTTTCCTTAATTTATCCGATATTAATTTTGCTCTAACGAAAATACATATCCATTAGTTACCATGCATGGCATATCCATTAGTTACCATGCATGATACATAATGTACAAAATCTTTTGTACCCTGTAAACTGATTATCAGTTCTGTGTCCCTTTTCTACAGAAATACGCATTTTTAAGCGTCTTCATTTTGTAAGTTTATTATGTTGAATGCAGGCTAAAGAAACGACTGTCATACGCCATAATAGTGCGACGTATTTTTGTCTGTACACAAGATACAAACATTTTATATAGTCATTAAAAATAAATAAATATTGTCATTTCATAATGATTGAATGAATCATTCAAGACCAGGTTTAAAATCACTTAAATCTAAGAGGGTTGGGCCCCAGATCTAATTTTTTTTTCTTTAATTTATTTATTTAGGGTTTCATCGAAAAGCATTTTATCTATTTTTGTATGTCAGATAATCTTTTGTGTATAGAGGGGGGAAAAATGTGTATATGCATTATATTATGTACAATTATAAACTAATGGAAACCGCCTATAACACATACGAAAGAACGAATCATCTTGATTATACATTAAAATACTTTTCTTAAACTTGTATCCTACTTAAATTTTTACATTTGTTTAGAACAGAAGGAAATTTTTGGCGATTTGTCAAGTCGATTGTTTTTTTTTTTTTTTTCTCTCTCTCTCTTCTCTCCCACAACGGCATAATTTTGTTTCAATGCTACGTGAAATTGTACATTTAGCATCATGCATTACGATACATGGTTGAAAGTGGTTAGATAAGAATCGATCAAAAGTGCGAATAATTTTCTTCTGAATATCGTATATGTAATTTACGCTGTTATTTGCACTGAATTTTTCGTGACTGTACTTATTTAGAAACGTCAGTGTTACGTGTAAAAAAAAAAAAGTTAATACAAAGATCATTGCACTTACTTATTCCTAATTTTGTGTTAATAGTTTTTACTTAAAACTTGCTGTTTGATTATAATAACGCTTATTTCTCGATATTTCATATTCCTTTAGCTTAGCCGACAGAGTTGCTGGTTTTAAATAGGCTAGTTTTTTATTTTATTTATTTATTTATTTATTAACAATTAAAAAAAAAAAAAAAAAAAAAAGTTAAGTATTGTAAAACTTAAGCATTTTAAAATAGTATAAAACTTAAATAGGTAAATTAATTAAATAATAAGTTCAAAACTCTGAATAAACTCCTTAAAATGCTAGAGCTCGCAACAATTGTTTCAGGTCGAAAGAAGACACGACCCTGCGTGCATCAGGCGAACAAAGTAGGCACGAGTGCTGCAATCAAAGCGGCAACGGAGGGTCGTGTCGACCCTCTGTTTCGACCCGAAACAGTTGTTGCGAGTTCTAACATTTTATGGTGTTTATTCAGAGTTTTGTACTTATTACTTTTATATGCCAGTTTTATGGTTCTTTTTATAAAATAATTAAATATTTAAATGTTTTTGAACACTGAATAACATTAACTATTTTATAAAAGAAAAATAAAGCACAAAGCAATTGAAGAAAATACTCATTTTGACTTTCGCGACGAGATGGCATTTTGAAAGTTTTTATATAACATACGTCCTAAAATGAATTATTTTTCTTTCAATGTAATTTTAAAAACAAAAGGGGGAAAAGAAAAATGCTTAATTTGATAGTGTACGATAAGTTATTCCAATATATATTTTTTCTCTATATATAATATGAAGAATATATAGCGATTTTATTGAATAGTGAAGATACATTAATGAAGTGAAGTATAGAGGTTTGTAAGGCTGTGTCCCGGTTGTGTGCAAATGTTTGGCTCAACCTTATGGATATAAATTTTAAGATATTTTCTAGGAATATTATGTAAATTCATATTTAGGTGCTTTAGAAAATCAATTTTCTAGGATATCTCATTGTAATCAAACTCAACTATATAAATCCCATTGATCGTTATTCAACAATTTAGCAAACGTTTATTGCGAGCATATTTATGGTGATTTTATTTTTTAATTGAATTACTTCTTTTACAAATTTCTTCACTCGTTTCTTCAAAAAATATTGAAAACAAATGTAGGAGCACTATTAAAAAACAAAGTAGTTTTTTTTTTTTTTTTTTTTTTAATCTCCCTACAGTCTTGTAGAATTTCTTTATCGTACATGTGCAAAGTTTATTTAGATTCCTAAATTATATTGGGGGAGGGGGCATTTACAATGAAAAATTAGTCATACAACGCTCGGGCAATATTTATCTTTTGCATGACCTCTAGAACCCCCCCCCTCCCCCCCCCCACACACACAGAGAGAGAAAATAATCCCATTTCGCTTTAGTAACTCGACTTCCAGTCTCTTCAGTTGCAGAAATAAAGTACGGTCGAATCCAGACTGACCCGTGAAGAATGAAGTCCCGACCGTGACCTTTGTCGTGTTGCACGATTTGCAATTTATATGTATGTATTAAAATACATCTACAAACAAAATTTCTGAAGTACAAAGTATTTCCTCATTTAAGGTCAACATACACACAAAGTATATTTCTTTCAAACATAAATATCCTTTCCATTCATTCATCCCGCGCTTCTCCAGATCAAGTTAAAGGAAAATAATAATAATAATATTGTACGTATGTTATTCCAATATATTTCCATTATTTTAAACGGATATTACTTGATAAATCTTAGTTTAATAAAATATTTATGATTTCTCATTAAATTTATAATTACACACGGTTGCTATTATACCTGGAATTCTGCGAAAACCTGGAAAACTCAGGAAAATTGAAAAATCTAATGAAAAACCAGAAAAACTCAAGGGAAAAAAAAAAAAAAAAAAATGGAGAATATATGTATATATTTTAAAAATTAAAGTTTTAATTTCCGTTTTTTATTTTGAATTGCTTAATTTTTAGTTCAGAGATTTTTATTTTTAGTGCTTTATGATTGGGGGAAAAAAAAAAGTCAAATTATCCCAATTATACTTTTTACTCTCTCTTAGGAAGAGAAAGGGGTAGGTAGATAAAGTATTGTTTTAGGATCAAATTTTCGAACGTGAGTTTTTGATATATTTATTATACGTTTTGAGGTACCCTGAATCTGAAAATGTTTTTAGCGAATGGTCTGTGTGTGTGTCTGTTAAGTTTTATAGTTTGATCTTTGACTGCGTCTGTTAGAGTAAATTAAAATAATTTTAGGCGATCCAAATGATGTATGTTGAAGTTAATGCGTTTATTACTAGAAAAGTTTGTTCAAGATTGATAATTTTCAAGGAATGAAAGTGTTCTGAAAATTTTTAAATAAACTTTTGAACTTAATAACAGATTTGAAGTCTATATAAATGTAGATGCAATAATGAAACGGGGAGTTGAGGGAGGGGGGGATTAGAATTATTTGCCAAATAACGCTGTTTCGAAGCCTAATTTCAATTGTTTTAACATAGGTTTACATAACAGTACTCGTTATCTTAACCCTTAATATCCAATCTGTACTTTTAGTGTTAAATTTCAGGGTAAGAGAAAGTCGTGCGAGTGACACACCAGATTATTTTTTTTATGTATTACAAATTAAAGTATTTTTTAAAATCTGTTATAAGTATTTGCTCTCATCGGTCGGTTTCTTGGTTTTTCTCCGTTCATTTAATTAGATGTGGATGTTTTATTATTATTATTTATTTTTTAGCGTAAGAAATCATTCATATTCACCCGTGCGTTTCTTGTTAAACATTCTCGCCATTCTCAACGCTAAACTTCGCTTTTCTATAAAATTAATCTAATGATTATATTTTTCCGGATGAGTGAACTGCTGCCCTATCCTTTGTTTACTGGCCATACCAGACGCTATTTTTTTACATCTTTGTCTTTGCCTCCGACGATGAGCGGATATTTTACTTGACGGACAGGTTTTTGATGCCCTCCGGGTCCATTTTTCTCCATTTCTCTTTCGTCTGATACTTTAAATGTGCATATGTTAAGGCCCGCTTAAGATGGAATTTATATTTTCCAGAGATAGAGAAGAGCTATTCTGGTCTGAAAATAATCCTGAAAAAAGAAGGAACTAACATGGTTTTCGCTCAAGTAATATGTTGCATCTTTTAAAAAATTTATTCGCTTAATCATAAATTTATTATCCAGGGATGAGATTTTTCAGCTGATTTCAGCTTTTTTGTACATTTAGCTTTTCAGATTTTTAATTATTTTTTTCAGCTTTTTTTATGTTTCTGATGTGCATTTCTTCTTTTTTTATACATTTAAAGTTAAAATAAATATTTATTACTCTAATATAATAGATTTTGTCATTAAAATTCTAATATTTAATTTCAACGTCTTGTCTTTGCGTACAGTTTCAGCTTTTTTGTATTTTTGCTAATCTCATCCCTGATTATCACAATATCCCCCCCCCCTTATTAATTTGACTATTTTCGTTATTTGCTATGTAAATTTTTTTTATTTTATTTTATTTTATTAAGTTACTGAATTTCGCATTAGTCAAAAATTGTACAGCATAACATTTTCAGTCTTTGTTATGCATTTTAAAGACGTCTAAATTCATTTCGTTTATAGATTTAATACTAATATTTTTACGGAGCAACTCAAACAGATTTATTTGTTGTTACTGTCATTTCTTAAAAATCGTTATTTAATCCTTGAACATGATGAATTTCAAAAAATGCAAGTTCTAGTTATAAATAAGGAAATCTATACTGGTACATTTAAACGAAGTATGTGAATCTAGTTATCTATGTCAGAAAGAAGTTAAAATTTTTTGTTAGTTTTATTACTGATAAAATTGTTATTTTTACTACTACTTACTAAAAATAAAGTTATGTTATTTTTATTACCGATAATAAAATTACTATTTTTCAGTTTTTGCCATATTTGTAGTCAAAGTTATGTTAATTTTCATGTAAAAATGTGTAGTCTCTTCAGATTAACCTAATTAGAATTATTTGAAATTTTCAATACTTTGTAGACATTTAATGATTTTTGAACATATTAATTAAAATATCAAATTCTTCTTATTAAAATAAATAAGTAAATGAAATTTTCCTACCCTCTCCCTATGCATCAACCGTTATATTTCTTTCTGCTGATTTTGTCAGCGTAAATTAATTGGCAATATACGGTGAAATCTCTTCAGTGAATAATTAGCCGTAATGCGTAAAAAATGACCGTTGAACGACAAACCAAAACAAATTCTACAACGATTTCCTCGTAGTATTTACAATTTATATATATTAAAAAAAAAAAAAAAAAAAAAAAACCCTCTCTCTCTATATATATATAAGTGATATTATGATAAATTATATATATATATATATATATATATATATATATGTACAATAAAGCACCATTTATACGCCGTTTTACTGAAGTCCCGATTCATTCCTATTCATTTAATGTAAAAATCTTTCGTTTATACGCCGCTCAGTATCGGTTATATGTCTTTTCAACTTTTCTCAAATTCGCAAAATTTCTGGATCAGTCATTATTTTTTTTGTTCTAAATAAGGAGAACTATTTCTAGATAGCATCTTACATGGAGGATTATTTGAGTAAGGTTCGAAAAACCTTATAACTAGAACTGAATGTTGTTTTGTTCTATTTGTTATTTAAAACCTTAAAATGTCGGAAAAGCGTCAAAGCACTTTCACTGAAAGATAAAAATCGGAATTTTAAAAGAAATCGACAAAAGTCGATAAACGAAAGCAGAAAAAACAAACGAACGAAAGCAGACGAACGCAGAACGAAAGCAGAAAAAACAAAACAAAAGTAATATATATAATTAATAATCAAGATGTATTTGTGTAATGTTCTGGAAATGAAAAATGTAATTAGTACTCAAGTCTTGAATTAATTGTATGATTTTTCTCTCTTTATAATAAATTTTAATTTAATTTATTTTATTGTTGTTATTATTATCTTTAAACATAAATTTTACTATAAAGCAATTTACTAGCTACTATCTTGAAAAACTTTATTAGTTAGTATTTTCACATAAATTTTGCTTCTATGCCATTAAATTTGTAGTAATCAAAGTTTTATTTCTTTAAATTTCGATTATATATCTTTTCATTTATACGTCCTTTTACGCTAGTCTCTTGAAAGACGTATAAACGGTACTTTACTGTTATATATATGTACACAGGGTTGGTTTTTTGACATCAAAAACTATTTTTGACGTGACAGGTGTAAAAAAAAAAAAAAAAAAAAAACTGGTTTAACCGTCGAAAACTAGATGAGAAAAATGGAAACTATAATTTAAAATAATTTTATGTATATTTGTAAGTTGAAATATATGTACTATGTATTAACATTGATTATATATATATATACTTTTTTTTTTTTTTCCCCAGAAAGGAAAAAAAAAAAAATGTGTTAGAAAGCGTTATCCATGCATAGTCTTAAGGGAGAGTGAACATTATGAATCTTTTTATGTAAATTATATTAGAGCTATGAAAATTTGTATACATAGGTTGAAATTGTAGTGATACAATTAAGTATTATATTAAAAGTTCTTTAAAACTAACTAAATTATTATTATTATTATTATTACTATTATTTTAAGTTTTAATTTTCCCTGCAAATTACTATTATTTATTTAATTTTTCCTGTCACTTTAACATTATTATGGTTTAAAAATATGAATTAAACATATTAGGTTTAGTGTATATTTGTGAATTCAATGATAGGTTAATTTTTTTAATTAAGTAGAATGCTGAAATTTATAACAAAAATTTTTATCATTCAAACTTTTTTTTTTTTTTTTTAAGAATATATTATTAAATTATAATAATGTAAAATCGAGGTATAGAATTAAAAAATATATATATAGTTTAGCACAGAGAATTTTTATAAAGTGATGAAAATTTTAATTTTTGATTCTTTTAAAATACAGTTTGAGAAATTTTAATGTACTTAATAAGACATTTCAGTGTATAAAAATGCAAAATTTCATACCTTTAAGACAGTAATTTACAAAAATGATATACTGACTATCATTTCTTTAACTAAAAATAATTAATTTAAAATTGCATTGTGTAATTCATATTAAAAATTTAGTTTGACTCGTAATACCTCAAAAATTTTACCTTAGAGTTGGTATATATGAGTTTAGATACCTTAGAAATTTTTAATCATGCAGCATTAAAACATACTAGTATTGATTATAACCCAAAATAAAAAGACATGATTCAATATTCAATAGCACAGTAATTTCATTCATTGGGATAAATTACTTACAGAACTTTTAATTATCAATCAGTATGTATTTAAAAGAACTTCCTTTTTGAAAATAAGACTGTAAAATTTTTGATAACTTAAAATGCAGTAGGTACGTAGTTCGCCTTAGAATTTACAAATTTCTATATTCGAATTTTTGTATTTTGTAAAGGTATCAGGGATCAGTCCAGAGACAAACCTGGATCTGTTAAAAGATCCTTCCCAAAATTTTGTATTTAAAAAAAAAAAAAAAAAGACCATTCACAAAATTATTTATCCTAAAACAGGACCCTTAGCATTTTTTACCCTTAACAAAATCACCCCCCCCCCCTCTTTAAAAACAGACCTTTGATAAATCTGTTTCATTTTCAAAACTAATCTTCCATGGAATGAGCAGACTTTATAAATAATCGGACATGTTTTGCTGTATTTCCTCCGAAAAGCTGATATTCAGTTTCTAATTTATAAAGGACTTCTATGCATATATGTGAGTTTAGTTCTATAAAAGTGAACTGCCATTGTCGAAAATGAAACCTTAATTATAATTTATTTTGCAAAATTATATTTTTCACAATTTTACAAAAAGAGGACCGTAGCCGAAATGTTTGGAAGAACTTTATTTTCACACTATAAATGTAGAGATTCACAAAAATATGTGTAGAACTTTTCACAGTTTCACAAAAACAGGACCCTGTCTGAAAAGTCTGGACAAACTCCCTGGAAACGATTATCAATTTTTTGTACTTAAAAAGAAATCATTGGGGTTCATAGGAAACACATAATAATACTTCTCTAACATTTTAAACTATGGGGATATAATAAGCTAAGCACTTTTTTAAGACTACATTTTTCTTTTTTACTTTTCTATAATAAATAAGACTTTTTAATTGTTTAAAGTATACCAAGAAGCGTTAAACTTGAGGCTTTTGACGTGACAGTTTAAACCGTCAAAAACTGTCATGCTCAAAAACTTGTCAACCCTGATATATATTTATAATATTAATGCTTTAAACATTTAAATTCTTAATTTTTTTTTGTATAATTGACATACTATAGTTGAGAAAACTTACACATTTGAAAACTAGACTGCGAGGTATTCTCATTGTGTAAATTTAAAGATGAACAATGAGCTTTCAGTAAAAATCAACAATCTGGGAATATTCATAATTTTTATTAATAAAAATCTGGAGTGACTCCACTCGACTTTCCGAACAGTAAGATTCCCTGTAAAATTCTGTAAGTGCTAGATTCGCCAAAATGTATACAGTTCGTGCGACTATGACCTATATCACAGGGGCGAGGCGTGGCTTAGAAAACTATGGAAGCGCCCAAGCGAAGCGCTTCCAAAAGCAGAGGAAGAATCAATTCAGTCTTTCGACAAGGCGACGTTACTTGATTACTTTTTAGAAATCTAAAATAAGGGAAGCGCTGCTTCCATCGCTTCCATGGACGTTTCGTCACTGCAGATCATGTGTATAAATTTTTTGTTTAATCGAATAAGGCATTTAAACGGTATGTGAAAAAATGTGAAACCATGGGCCTTAATGATAAAGAATTTCTTTTTGTGTCCTCCTTGTAAAAAAAAAAAAAAAAAAAAAAAAACTAAGTGCTAAATTCCCCAAAATCAATAGGGTTCGTGCTATGGCGACTTACTTCATGTGTACCAACTTTCAGTTCATTCTAACAAAGCGTTTAGACGCTATCGTGTTCACTGACACACACACGCAAACATCATCCTAAAAATAGCAAAAATGAAGACCTCAAAACGTATAAAAACTCCGAAGTCTTTAAGTCGGGCTTTTGACATGATTTCGAAAATACATATGTAGGGAAAGTATTTGTAAAGTAAAAAGGAAGTAATTATTCGAAAATAATTAGAATTTAATATATTTGACTGTAAAAAATGAGTTTTAAAAGATGTTTGAAATCGCCTCCATATTTTTAAAGAAAAGACTGCATGTTTTTCTTTTTTTATTCAGTATTTTTGTTTCGTTTTTCATTTGTTTCTTTAATATCAAAATAATAGAGCAAAGAATTGTAATACTAGATTATAGCCAAATATCGCTTTTCTTTTCGTACTCCCAGTCATTAATATTCTCATCTTGAGTTGTGTTGACATTTCTTCTTATATTTCTGAATGATAAGATAAAATAAGGTTTAAATTTCCTTTCTATTCCTTTATCAGTGTTGATGAGCAGGTGTGCAGCTACAAAAATTATTTGAATGAAAGTTATCCCAGAATTTTATTTGAAACAAACATCGTCATACTGTAATTAAATAAGTCGTTGTATGTATCGATAATTGTATTCTTGTCGTATATATTTTGCTAAAAGTATATTTTACTTACTATAATATGCATTTTTTTTATTTTTATTTTTTTTTTTATTTATTTTTTTTTTTTACCGAAATCATAATTGCTAAATTTCTTGATTTTTTTAACACGACACTTTAACAGTTTTTGTTAATTATAGAACTGGGGGAGGAGGGGGGACTGTCAAAACAAAATATTTCAAAACTGTTACTATGCTTAAAGAATTTTAATCCGTAAATAAAACAAAAATGTTTATTAAAAAGCGATACGAAAAATGGCAATTTTTGTGTTTTTCATTTAAAAATGTGTATGAAGTGCCTCGACTACTACATTTTTAAGTTCTCACTTTTATTGTCGGAGTGCGATACAGCTAACTCCGTTTTAGTAAGATCCCTTGTTCTATTTTCAGTTATATTGCTCTAATTTCATAATTGAACATTTTCGTGGTTTAAGTTTCTGAAATTTAAAATCAAACTAAATTTTTACTGTAACACGAAAAGTAATCGTTAGTGCCGGTTTCCTTGCTTGAAAGTTGTTTTAGTTTTTAATTGTAAATGGAATTCTCGTGTGCTGTGTGAGCCAGGGTTTTTTTTTTTTTTTTTTTTGTTTACCCACTTAAAAAAACCAATAAAACCCACACTCAAGTGGGTGGTATTGGTTTTTTTTAAATTTAATAAAATTTTTCACTTATATTTTCTTACTTGACATTATTTTATATAATAAATATTATGTAGGATAATAATTATATGTATAATTATTATATATATAATTATTATATCTGCATAACATAGTATATCATATTAGTGATATAATATGTGCCAGTTTGAAATTATGTAATTATTTTTCAACTTTGTTAGAAAAATTCCTTTCATTTCAACCATCTATCTACAATATCTCTTTTGAACAGAACAGTTTTAAAAAATGAAAGATGAGAAAAAAAATGAACAATATTGCAAGCCATTTTTGTATTTGTAAGTCATGATGAAAAAATAAAAGTAATACTTTGCCTAAAATTCCTAAGGATTTTACAACAAATATTAAACATAACTAACAAATATAATATATTGACCCTGTAAGGTTCGATACAGGCAAAAAATAGGGTTCTCTTTTTGCCCCTCGAAAACCTCAAATTCATTAAAACTGCCTTTTTAAAAAATTTAGTTTCATAAAAATGACCTTTCTATAAAAATTTTTCGTGTTCTAGAATTATTTTTAATGTTTACCTATAACTTGGTTTGGTTCAATGAAACGCTGTTAACTTGATAATAAACATTTATATAGAACGACTAATAAAATGGAAGGTGTTACACAATTTTTTTCTTGCAGAAAAAAATTTCGTTTTTCACAAAAATGCGCTTCAAAAATTAAAAGCTGGAGGCACTCCTGACATGTAAGTGTAAAAACTAAAAAGTAGGCAGTGATAACTTTGTTTTGTATTCCTTTCTTAAGTTTTCAAATATGAATCAAATGTCAGTTATCAATATTAACAAAAATTAAAAAAATATTTGCACATTTTTTTACTTTAACCATATAAAAATGCATAATTATTTCTAATATGAAAATCGTTTATGGTAGGTTTAAAATATTTCGCTTTTGTTACTAGTTTTACACAAAATAACTTAATAAAAAATTAAATTCAAATTTGTGATAAAATACTGAATAGAATAAAATAAGAATTCATTTTACAGTTTAGACTAAACCAGTATTAAGAATATGGAGGTCGTTTAATTTTTAATTAATTATTAGATTACTATTATTTTGTAATAAGTTTTCTTTTAGTCTAAAACTGTTCTCTTTTGAAATAAACTTAAAATTCAAACCCAACAGTGTTATTCTACGTTTAATATAACAAACCCAATTAAACGCAAAAAAGCCCATTAACCCCCCCCCCCCAAAAAAAAAAAAAAAAAAAAAACTAATATTTTTAAAACCCTGGTGTGAACGCAGGAAAATCCCCCCCCCCCCCCCAATTGATTTATTTATTTAATGGTATATTGCAGTTATTAGTCATCTTTTAACATATTCCATATTTCATTACTTTACTCTTTCAAAAATTGTACTCCTTCGGGAGTAATTAACTTTTTAAAATAACCTTTCATCGAAATAAAGCTTTTTACCAAATAAATCTTTAAAAAGAAAAGAGGAGGAGGTTTGTGTACACGCGTGAGAAAAAATATTTTTTGATTATCATATGACAACCCTGAAAATATTTTAATAATTTGGCAGGTTTGATTTTCATTTGTCGAAAATGCCTGGCTAATCCTTTCAACTCTCCTATCACCACCGTATTTCTTATGTTTTCTCTCGTCTTGTTTTTATTTTGATGTTCATAATGACTCATCGTTCATTGAGACCTATTCTTGTAGTAAATAATCTCCGCTCCGCCCACCCTTGCATATGTCTTTCAATTTCAACTGTTCCTTGCAATCCTGTTATCTTAGTGTGTTCATTTTTCTTGCTTTCTAACAGTGTAAGTGAGTTATAAAAAGTATTTTTCCTAAAGAAAAAAGCTTAATTCGATTTTGGGGCGGTACGTCGGGATTATTTCTTTCTACCTTGCGTTTTTTTTTTCTACAATTTAATATTTTATAATTTATCTAGGTAAATATTTTACGCTTTATCTAGGCAAATATTTTACGCTTTATCTAGGAAAATATTTTACGCGACTACATTTAATATTATGCGAAAAACTTTCTAAATTTTGTCAAGCTATATATTTTATCTGAAATCAAGGCTTTGCCAGAAAAAAATTATATATATATATATATATATATATATATATATATATTGGAGGGCGTTCAAACTTTAATACTGAATACATAGTGTTAAAAATTATATATAACTATAATAAATAAATAAATAATTTCACAATTTAGGAAGAAGGGAGGGTTATGGCCTTATAAATACCCCCTTGAAATTGTCACTTTTTCTATTACCTTTTAAACTCATTCGAAATCATTTACGGAATTACATCACACAAATAGACGGTTTTCCCGTTTCTCCCTATAACTTTCCATGTTGTGGCATTACAGCTTTGTTACAATTATTTCCAGCTCATTTTGATCAGAACAGCATTTCAATTATCAGCCCTTTTTTTTTTTTTTTTTTTTTTTTGTTGTTAAGAGGCATTTTTTATATTATATATATTATCCTGAAAATTATTTCCACTTTTGGATGAATTTACACGTTTTGAGACGTCCTCAATATGATTTAGCCATTTTTATATATGTTAGTCTGCTGTGTTAGCAAAATTTTGTGGACGCTGTATATCATGAACCAATGGATATTAAGCTATGTTTTAATTTGGCAGTATAAGACAAAAAGGGCTCAAAATTAACAGTGGTTCGTTGATCCGGGGACTACAAAAACATTCAACGGACCAACAAAACCTTCCAGTTTATTAATAAAGTTTCTAAATTTTCTTCTAAAAAATCCCCTCTCCCATACTTTCTTCGATTCAAAGAACAGCACCAATTATTTCTGGCTCAAAATATATGTGGCAGTTAATCTATTTATTAAAACATAAATTTTTGATTTATGTAAGTCTTAGTCTTCATTTGTAATTTTAAATTAATTTAGAAAAATTAATTTATCATATTTTTCATGCACCTACATTTATTTTGCTTTATGAATTTTAAAACATTTTTAAAAATATAATAGAACAGGTGAACGGACCTATGAAAGTACTTGGGGACAAGTATCAGGACCAGTGACTTAATTTTCTTAAGTTCTACCCCTATAATATATATGCAATACAATATCATCTATCTGTCTATATCTATATATATTTAAATTGTGTATCTCATTTAATATAGGCTTTTTTTTTTTTTTTTTTCTTTTTAGCGTGGAACAGATGAACTCCTCTCACATAGTGGTGGAGCTGTCAGCAATGGCTCTGCCATGAGTCCCGAATCACATGACAATGAAAACAACAATGATGCTAAGAAGGTAAGTCACCTATTTCTGTTTTGAAATATCTTGAATAGTGCCTGTCCTTGTTAGATTTTAAAGTTCAAGATCGGTGGCAAATCAACGTGCTGTCGGAAAGCGAAACTGACGTGACTAGGTTATTAAGATTTTTCCGCATTCTGCCAAGATTGTTTCATTTCTAATAGCGGTATTAATTGTCACCCGTGTTTTTTGAACTATTTATTTTATTTATTTATTTTTTTATTTTTTTTTCTCAGTGTGTTTTAAAGTTACCCATTTTCTTACACTATCGCATCAATAGTATATTATAGCAATGATTAGTTTTTAGAGGGGTGTCAGAGGTTGATCCAGGTTTTAATTTTTGGGGCCCAATTTTTGTGAAAAATAAATTGCGTCACTCGAAAAACTACCGCTTTTCATGATTATTTTTGTGAAAAAAAGAATTGCCGCTAGAAACCTTTAATTTTAGCAATTACTCTATCTAATGGTTAATATCAAGTTAATAGCATTTTATTAAACAAGTATAGACAATAATTAAAAATAATACTGTAAACATGAAAAATTTTTACAAAAATATTATTTTTATAAAACAAAATTTTGTGAAAGAGCTGTTTTTATAAATCTGAATTTTGTGAAGAGACCCATTTTCTGAATTTGAATTTTGTGAAGGGACCCCATACTTGCCAACTTTTCCGGTTTTCGCGGAAGACTTCCGGTTTTTTAACGTATTTTCCGGTCTTCCGGACAGATGATGAAATCTTCCGTTTTTAAAAAAGTCGCGGATATCGTTCGTTTTAAAAAGAAAACCCAAATGTTCTATGAAAACTCCTGATTCCCAATCTTTTTCCATCCATAACATAAATGTCAATATTCATTTCAAACTCGCTTTATGAGATTCTAGAACATGTAAAGAAATAGAATTGTTAAATATTTCTTTCTGATGTAATTATTTTTACCCCCCCCCCCCTCTTTCATTTATTTCCAACTAGTGATCAGCAATCAAATGTTCTGCAGAAGTCTTTTGTTTCCTAATCTTTATTCATCTACAACATAAATGATAATATTAATTTTAAACTTCTTTCATTAGATTCTAGAAGTAGAGTTGAAAGAGTTTCAGATTTCTTACTCTGTAATTATTTTTGTATCCTCCCCCCCTCCCTTTTCCCCGAATTGTGATCAATGATCAATTCTAGAAACAATAAAGCAATGGAAGTGCTCAATATTTTTCACGTATGTAATTATTTTTAGATCTTTATTGCTGAATTTAATGAATCTGTTTATTTTTCCTCAATTAAATTAAATATTTGTATGTCATATTTATACCAAATGTACGTAAACATGGGGAAAAAAAAAATAAGAATAATTTTTTCAGGAGGAAAATTTTTTCCAAATCAATTTAAGAAAATTAATACTTAGTTCGTTTTATGCATGTTTGAAACTGATAATTAGCTACTGCTACTTTTTTTTTATATGTATGATTAATGTACATACACAAAAATCATATTCTATTTATTTAAAAAATTAGTTATACTTTAACTAAGTTTTTGCCTATTGTTAAATAAATTTCTTACAGATTCTGTTTTGTAGATATTTATATGTTGAAGAGGAATAACTTCATTTAAAACTTTTACATATTTAGTATAAACAATCTATTGTAAAACGTTTTTATAGATTGCTTCTAAATATTAAAATTGTAAAACTGTAATTTTTTTTTTTTTTTTTTTTTTTTTCCCTATTTGACGTAATAAACAAGAAAAAAAAAAAAAAATCTTCCCTTTTTTTATGAAATCTTCTGGTTTTTTAACAAACATCTTCCCTTTTTTTATTAAAATTGGTTGGCAAGTATGGGACCCATTTTAATGATTTAAATTTTGTCAAGGGGCCTATTTTAGAGATTTGAATTTTGTGAAGGGGCAGCAAAAGGGCACCAATTTTTGCCTGGATCGACCCCTGGGTGTTTCTGTGTACACTGTACTAAGAAATAGTTGAAGTGTTGATTTGTTAAAGTTTAAATATTCTGTTGAGTTAGGAACCTCAAATTTCTGCAATATATCAAACAACATTTGCCAGTAGGAAAAACCCAAACCACCATTTAATTATAGCTCTTCTCACTCCAACTGTATTCTTTAAGTCAATGTCTAAAGAAAATTTTGGTCGTCCGCGGTAAAATCGGGTCAATAGTTCCAGTTTTTATGCATTATTAGAAATTTCACTTATTTATTGCAAATTTAACTTCAGAATTCTTTGAATCATTTTTACTTGCGCATTGATGAAACCAAGCATTAAATATTGATAAAATTTGTTATTACAGCACGGATTCATAATTATTAAAAGAGATACATGAAATTACTCGTCCACAAAAATCTTAAATCCAAATCAACATCACATTTTTGGATCTCTATGAAAAATGAATATCATTTGTGAACGAAAAAACATTAAAAAATCATATTCAATTTTTTTAACAGTAAATTTCTGCAAAAAGGTATTTTCAATATTATCAATCCAGACAAGTTTCCGTTCTCTGTTTATAATGAAATCAACTTTCTGTCTTGCAGTTAACATAAGTGAGTGAAGTTAAAATATATGATCTAATAACTAAGAAGAACATTCATTACACCATGTTGTAGTATTTAAATAAGCTTGAAATCTTTTTGATAATTAAGCTCAATCGGCGCCATCGAGGGGGAGTTTCGTGAAATCGGACTTTTCAACGATCGCGAACCAGCTGGTCGCCGAAGGCGGTTAGTGATTAATAAATAATTCAGTAATTGTACATTGTTATATAAAGCATTTGCAACAGTTTCATGGGGGGGGGGGATTCGTAATAATTATATTCATTATATTTATTTTATATTTGCGCATCTTCAATAAACAATCCGCGGGATTAAACAATATGAAATTATTTATTTATTTTAGTTATAACAGACTTGCCAACTTGTTGGGTTTTTGAGTACTAGTAAATTTGTATAGAAATCTCTATAAATTTTAGCGAAAATTCTGTGATAAATAAATAAGCAGAGTAAACTTTAAGGGAATTGTGGTATGGATTTACGGAATGGTTGGCTGTTACAGTTATAGTGGTCCTTGAATTTGAAAACGATTTGCCACTTCTGCCGTAGTATATATACAGTCTTTGCGTCACCCAACATGGAATATAATAAAAAGTTGATTCCATAAACAATCTTTCTTTCTTTTTACTTCCATTACCCGACTACCGTAGGTGATGGAAGTATTGTATTCGGTCCAAAAATTCGATGCCGAGTTTTCACTTGATTTACACGCTTTAAGGTCTCCTGAGTTCAGTAGTTTTTGGCAATTGGTCATTGTGTGTGTATGTGTATGTTGTATGTATGGAATCTTCTTGCTATCACATCTCCTAAACTAATAAAGATAGAACTACAAAACTTCAAAATTAAGACGGGTCTAGTGTACAGATGAATTTTCCAAATTTTGGTGAAAATTGGAAAATCGGAAGTGGAACATCGGAAACCGGAAGTGAGACCGTAAGTCCTTATCTCAAAAACGGCTCTAACGATTTTCTTCAAATTTACTACTTAAACACTCTATTCGATGTCTTTTCGAATGACATAGTTGGTTAGTGCAGGAAAATTGATAGGCGTCCTGTATAAATAGCTCAATTTCATTTCTCGTAAGATCGTTTCTTTAAAAATGGCTGTACGGATTTTTTCAAACTCGCCATATTAACTCCCATTTGTATGTAATTATTGTTTTCCGGTCAGTAATTGAGTATGCCAAGTTTTGGTAAAAGTTGGTATCTCAAAAACGGCTCTAACGATTTTCTTGAAAATTGTCACATAAATCCATTTTAGATATCCTTTCTCATGTATAACGTGGTTATTACAGGAAAAATAAGTCATCCTGATTAGGTAGGTCAGTTTTAGATTTCGGATACTGGTGTTTCAAAAAATAACTGTCTTATTTTTTAACTCTTTATGTAAACTTTGTTTTCCATGTTTATATCAGCTTTCTCTTATGGGAAATTTGTTAGGTGTCTACTTCGTTAGGTCAATTGCATGTCTTCTGATCACATTCATTTATAAACATTTTATAAATTTATTTTGAGAGTACTATAAATTTAATTTATTGGTACAGTGCCATCGTATACGCAACGATATACTGTCGTTGACACTTTTCGCAAGTGTTGCAAACGACAATATATCGTCGTTCGGCACTAAAAGAGTTAATATAATTTTTGTTTTTATAAATATAAATATTATTACTTTAGCGTTGTTTATTTTGGCTTATTTTATTTGCGTTTTTCTTATAATAAAATAAACATGTGTAATGTTTTACATTGAATAAGTTTTTTTTTTCATGTGCATAAAATGGGTATTCATTAATTTTTATTCTAGAAATATTTTACGTTTCTTAATCAATGATATCAATCAATCGTCCGCGGGATTTTAAATTATGAATGTGATGGTCCGTAGTATTTTAAATTGTGAATTTAGTGGTCCATGAAGTCAAAATGTTTGGCGACCGTTCTTCTAGTGAAATGCGATTTTTCTAATATACATTATTATTATTATTATTATTATTATTAAAAAAAAAAAAAAAAATTAGAAATAATGGTAATAAATCTTTTTGTGTCAGGGTTAGAGGAGGGGGTGAAAGGTTAAAGGTTTACATGGGTTTGGAAGGCTTCTTCTTCTTCTTTTTTTTTTTTAAGGCATTCTCTCTCTCATGTATATATTATAAAATAAATTTTATGAAAAAATTTGGAAAATTCAACCAGCGGGTACTGGTTTTCGGAGACCCTTCAGGAAAGTGGTGGATATGATTTCTCAAAAACTTATGCACCCATCTTATTCAAATTTTGCACACTCAAATAGAATTCATTAGATTTAAAAAATAATAAATAATGAAATTTAAATTTTTGGTACATTTTATCTCACGTATAGCCGTATAAATTTTGTTGTAATCGAAGAAAGAAAAAAAAAAAAAAAGTCCTTCTTTCAAGCTACATTTTTTGTCGATTTTGCATTTTAATATGACTGAGAACACCCGTATCATCTGTCGAAGAACGCGTGTGCAATTTTCACCTATCTCCTCTTTTTGTGAATTTTTATTGTGAAGTGTAAAAAACCGCAAGTGCTATTCATAGCTTCTACGCAAACGCTTACGAGCGTAACTGTTAAATCAAATGAAATGTGAATAATATGTTTTTGTGCATTCATATTGGTCAGGAAAAATTGCTTTCAAATGCAAGTTGTTGAGATTTAACCCTTTAGTGTGCCGTTTTGCACGTACGCGAAGAGGTATATATCCATGCTAAACCTCTCACTTTTGTTGAATAACTTTGAAGCTTAAATATTAGTTTTTAATGAACCGAATAATACCAATAACCGAAAGCGTTAGATTTGTACAAATGTATAGTGTTTGAAAAAGATATAAAATAGGATTTTGTACGACTCAATTTCCCTAGTATCTTTTACTGGCTCTTTATCCGCGTAAATTGCATGTAATTATATGCATGTGAAATTCTAATTAAATCACTTAAATTTTGACGATTTATATAATTTTCATAGAGTATTTTAACTTGTATCTAGGTCATTGTTAAATCATTCTTAGAATTTTTACGTTCAATTATAAAGATAATTCAAATGTCGTTTTCATCATCTCCGAAAATTTTATTGTTAACGGCCGTCTTCACTTACCGTCGTTGGAAGCCCGAGCCAATGCTATTCTATGGAGAAATTTTCTTTACAAATAACTTATTAACTAATACATATTTTTAAATTCTGTTTTCACATTCAGAAAATTCCCAATTGTTAAATTGACGTACCTTTTTTTAAAATGTATTTTTTTAATATTTTATTTTAATATTGCAAAAGGAAAAAAATTCATATATTGAAAATTCGTATTTTGCAGCTAAATATAAAAAATTAAAAAAATAATTTTTTAAAAAAGGTCCGTCAATTTAACAGCTGGGAATTTTCAGAATGTGAAAGCAGAATTTAAAAATATGTATGAGTTAATAAATTATTTGTAAAGAAAAATTTCCCATAGAATAACATTAGCTTCGGCTTCCGGCGGCGGTAAGTGAAGCGGGCCCTTAAACTTTATTTTTGAGTAAAATCTAAATTCTACTCGGTCCTTGCCAGGGTTGGTTAGAAAATTTAAAAAGCATAGATTTTAATTTTTGAAAAAAATTACTTGTAACTTAATCACAGAAGGATTTTAAAAATTAAATGTATTGATTTTAATGAACACTTGATTTTTTAAGTTATCTTATTAATATTTTCACATTAAAAAAAAAAAAAAAGAAAGAAATTATTTCCCACTTAAAACCAGGTAAAAGTCCAAAAAACCTACTATTCTCTTTTTTTTTTTTTTTTTTTTTCTGGGAAAACCCGGGATTTTTCCAACTCTAGAGAAATTCTTCCATTAAAATTGAGACATTCTTTTCTTTAAAATTCTGAATACAATTCATATTGCTAAATAAATGGTTATGAAAAAGTGGAAGGATCAAAATGCAGTAATCCCGGAAATACTAGAAAATGAAAGAACGCTGTTGACATGCTTTGTGTTCAGTCATTGAGCTTTTTTCTTTTCTTATGATACATTCGCACAAAGTATAACTTTTTAACTAGACAAATATTTAACTCTGATACTGTTTAAAGTTATAAAATAATAATAATAAGTATTTGTTTAAACATTTTTCATTTTATTTTTGGTACTTCATCGTTGAAATATACTTATTTTTATTTAATTTTATTTTTTTTTCCTGTTTTTCATTGAAGTGTAATTCCTATATTTGAGTTAGTTTAATTGGCCAAATATTTGTCTTTAAAATTTTGTGCTCGATTCTTTTTCTACGTAAAAAAATAATACACTAATAATATTGTTTAAAAATTTAAAAAAAAAAAACTGATAAAAAGAAAAGAAAAATTCTTCTAATTCGCCTTTTAAAACAATGCTTGCTCTTTCTTATTGAATATTAGCAGGCTTTTTCTGCTTCGCTAGTCATTATATTTAAAGGAATTTTCAAAGAAAACATTAATCACTATATTTTAAATCACTTAAAAAAAAAAAAAAAAAAAAACTTTGAATATTAATATACGAAAAAAAAAAAAAATAATAATAATAATAATAATAATAATGTATCCTACAGTTTATTAACAAAACGTGAAGCATAAATTTGAACTCTTTTTAAATAAATTTTATCTTGCGAAAAAAATTACGATTTTTTTTTTTTTTTTTTTTTTCTGTTCTGTAGCACAAACTAAAAATTTGCTTCTTGTGTAAAATGATTTTATCATCGCAGCATTTCCAACCAAGTTGATTTGATTGTGTATTTTTTGAGTCGCAGATTAAACAAATGTTTTTGAGGATTTTTTTTTTTTTTTTCCCTCTCTTTTCCCTTGTTAGAACTCTAAATCAATAACGATATGTATTTTTTAGAAATGACCTCATTTACAATAGGTTAATGAAAGCGTTATTTTTGTTCTGGCTTTAAAGTGATCGTATTTTCAATAAATGCGAAAAATTCCTCTTTAAAAATGAGTCTTGGCAAAAGATTTAAAAAAAAAAAAAAAAAAAAAAAAAGGAACTTGGGAAACTAAGTACAATTTTCCGTTTTTATGAAACGCCTGTTTTCGATGTAATAATTTTGTAAAAGTGTTTAAACATGATTTTCGCCGTACAGTATTTATAAAAATATCCAAAAACGTTAATATACATATTATTATTATTTTTTTTAAGCTAACTATCAATATTTTCGATTTATTTTGTCTTTATTAAACGTTTAAATAGTTTTCACTAAAACATAACATGTCTCAAAATCTGCATAAACTAATTGAGAAACAATGTTAACTTTAATCGCAAGTTTTACCATCAGAATTTAGCATCGTTTATGAAGGGGAACAAGTTTTTCTATCATCATTTAATAGCATTTATGAGGAATATATGATCGGCGAAAATTCTAATTAGGCATTTCTCCCGTTTTAACGTTGATTGATTTAATGATAGGTTTAACTAAATTAGATCATTTATCAAATGGAAGAAAGAGAGCGATTTTCAACCATTGCCGGTAGGTAGCCCATGCAAAATCAATTTAACTTCTAATATGCAAACATTTATTATTTTCATTTTGTTCCCGACTTTATAGATAGTTTTTATGTTGTAGTGTAGAAAGTCCGTTCATTATTTTTATTAGAGGAAAGAAAAACAAAACTTTGGGTTTTATTTCTTTTAAAAACTAAGTTTAACTATCTATATACAGTCAAACCTCGTTAACGTGAACACTGTTAAACTTTGAACATGTTTCCACAATCTCCGTCAAAATGATTAGTTTAGTTATATGAAGGATTAGTTATTGATAGCATGAACTACTGATAACATGAACAAATTTGTTATCCCCCTTAAGTTTCATGTTAACGAGATTCGACTGTATATATATATTTCAATTTTCTAATGGAGAAAAACTATCAAAGTCGTTTAGATAATTAATTTTTTTTGTTACGTTGAGAAATATTTATTCATCTCTTTAATCTTTACACAACCTTTTAATAATGATATGAAAATTATCTTTTTTTATAGAATGACTATTAAAGGAAAAAAAAAAAAAAAATCTGGTGTGAAACAAACACACGACTTTCACTACCCACTACTGCACGTATTATATGCATTTTTTAGTGATAATGTGATCAATAGACATAAAATTGACCTAACGAAGTGGACACCTAGCAAATTTCCTGTGAGAGAAAGTTGATAAATCTACAAAGACATGTTAAACAGAGTTTACACAGTGATTTTAAAAAAATAAATAAATAAAATAAATAAATAATTAAGAAGAAGAAGAAAAAAATTAATAGTTATTAAACACCAGTTTCCGAGATCTAAAACTGACCTACCTAATCAGGATGACTGTTAATTTTCCTGTAATAATTTTGTAGGATGCATGAGAAAGGGTATCAAAAAAGGATTTATATAACAATTTTCAAGAAAATCGTTAGAGCCGTTATTGAGCATACTCAATTATAGACCAGAAAACAATAATTACTTCTTTTTTTCAAATTTCACAGCATTTATTGCAACTTAGCTTTGGCCGGGGGGTTGCCGAAATGATGACCATAATTATGTACAAAAGGATGTTTAAAAGAGAGTTAATATGGCGAGTTTGAAAAAAAAAAATCCGTACAGCTTGTTTTTAGAGTAACGCACTTGCGAGACCTGAAATTGAGCTATTTATACACGACGTCTATCAATTTTCTTGAACTAACCAACGGTATCATTCAAAAGGACATGTAATAGAGTGTTTATATAGCAACTTTGAAGAAAATCGTTATAGCCATTTTCAAGATACGGAAGTGGGTCGGTATGCCGACCCACTTCCGGTTTCCGATGTCTCACTTCCGATTTCCCAATTTTCTCTAAAATTTGGAAAATTCATCTGTACACCAGACCTGTCTCAATTCTGAAATTTCGTAGTTCTGTCTTTATTAGTTTCGGAAATATGATAGAAGATTCCCCACATACATACATATCCACGCACACACTGACCAATTGCCAAAAACACTTCCATTACCTACGATAATCGGATAAATGGAAGTAAAAACGAAGAAGAAAGAGATATAATTAAGATTAATAAGGGAGAAAAAGGAATACTGTAGTACTTCCAATACTACCAGTTCACTGCGCCTACAGTTAAAAATAAGAATTTTCAACATTTTGTGAGTATCTGTGAAAATAATAATAATAAAAATAGCAACTAATAAAAACTAAACTTCATAGCAAGTAACTTCTAGTGAATTTGCATTATCGAAATTATTGCTTGGGAAATTGTTAGAGAGGAAAATTGAAATACCGATTTGATATCAAGAAACAATTTATTAGGATATTGTAAATGAATTGAAGCAAAAGGAAGGTCTAGCTTAGTAAATGGGGCATTTAAATCTTAGACTGAACGTGGGCATCAGTCGGATTAATCATATCATAGATATTGTAGAAATTTATGGCAACAAATAAATTATGGAAAATGAGCAAAATCCAAATATGGCAATTATTGCCAATTAGATTTTTATTTTGATATTTTTTGTATTTAATTTTAGCTATTTTTTTACTTCTACCTTGGCAACGTTTTATAAAGAATAAATGTGCATATTTTGATTTTATATGTTATCCATTTGAAAAATATTAGACTTGAAAAAAAATTCATTTGCTACGTAGTGGCTTGAAATGTTAAACAACTTGCCACATTTTAAGTTCCCCATCATACTTTAGGGGAACGTTCATCTCAATTCGTTCCTAAATTATTCGAAATTTACGATTTTCTTAACATGTCAGAATAGAGTAAAATTTCTCTTAAACAGCTATTATGAGGATTATTTTCATTATAAGACATCGGATCACTTTCATTAAATCATTCATTGTATATTGTATTTTAAAACTATCATTAACAATAACAATTTCCGCTTTGGAAACTTTTTAAGTTATTCAAAATTTTAATTTTATTAACATGTTAACATTTTATAACAACACAAAAACAAAATTTCACATAAATGTGTATTTTGAAAATTATAATAAAAACATGTCGGGTCAGTTTTAAACTATTGTATATGATATTATAATGAATATTATTGAATATTTTTATTCTACTTTATAAAATTCGTAAATTGTTTGCAGTTAAAAAATATTTATAAACAGGGCAGAATATGACAATACTTCACATAAATTTGCATTATGGTAATTAATACATAGGGATACAGCATTGAATTACAGGAAAATTAAAATACTAAATTGAAACCATTAAAATTAAATAGCAATTGTGGATACAGTAAAATGTATTTGAAGATCTGTGACATATTTCGGAAAATAGGCACAAAAAAAAAAAAAAAAAAAAAAAAACATGGAAATTGATAAATCGCGATAAATAATCCTGTATTTCGCGAATCAAGTTTTAAAAAAAGCGTTAATGAAATCACAAAAATGAATCAAACATCAGTAAAATTATTCCACATTTCGAAATATTTTGACAATCCGTTATTTAAATCATCGACGGGAGGGGGGGGGGGGGATCGCGTATAATAAATGAAAGTAAAGTGCTTCGCTTTCAATGGAAGTGTAAAATAATAATAATAAAAAAAAACAGTAACAAACTAGTTCCACATTTCGGCAATCGGCTTCAAGAGAAGCAATTTTTTTCAACGGGGACAATTATGTATAAAGATTAATAAAAGGAAAAATGGAAGCCTTTTTTGTATTTTTTACGCAACATTAAAAATATTATAAAAATTTCAACTCAAATATAGGTAAAAAATAATTTTTTATAATATTTAATTTGTGCACGTATAACTGATTTGCAAATTCCCGCCAATTTTCTTGGTGATTTCGAGGTTGATCTCTGCGACCTTGTATTTGGTCAAGGTCTTGCATTCATCGCTCATGTAATGGTTTAGACTGGAGCTTCTCGTTTTTCAGCCTCTTGTATTTTATTTGCAATTGAGGAACATAATAATAGCTGAATAGTGAATTGTTTTACATAGAAAGGATATTTCTCATCTTCCATTAGAATTAGAAACTGACTTAAGATTAATATTAATGTTCTATTTTTAATAAAGAAGCATCACAAAACTGGCGTTGTAAAATTATTACTTACAAACTTTGAATAAACACCATAAAATGCAATAAACTCGCAACAATTGTTTCGGGTCGAAAAACACACGACCCTTCATCAGGCGAACAAAGTAAGCACGAGTGCTGCAGTCAGAGCGGCAACGCCGTTCTGACTGCAGCACTCGTGCTTACTTTGTTCGCCTGATGAAGGGTCGTGTGTTTTTCGACCCGAAACAATTGTTGCGAGTTTATTGCATTTTATGGTGTTTATTCAAAGTTTGTAAGTAATAATTAATGTTCTATACCGACTTTCACCAAGGAGCAGAATATTTTAACTATTACTTGTTAATTTATTTAAAAATATGTAGAACATGTTACAAGTAATTCGACGTGGCTAGCACGAAATGTAAGGGAATAATTCTTAAAAAATATAATTTTTCATGTGGTTGTAAGAGATGGCATGCAATATGTATATAGCCTACATTATTAGAATTATTAAATGAACAAACATCTTGATGTACTGGTGTTTACGAATAAGGCCGATTGACTGTTCTAATGTCCTAGGCCTGAAGAGTGCCTTCCGTCCTTCCGTGGAAGTCTTCTTCTAAGTCAAACGTCTTGGAGGAAATTTGTATAGCAAATTGTAATTAATTTAAATCATAGCATATTAATTCGTAATATACTAATGTAAAGGAAACAGGCAAAAACTGGGGCCCTTTAAAGGACTCTTCATAAAATTCTATTTCATATAAAAGGGACCCTTCACACAAAGTTCAAACCCCAAAAAAGGACCTCATCAAAATATTTAAATGTTCATAAAGTGTGCTCTATCACAAAATTCAGATTCGTAAAAAAGCCCCCCCCGCCCCCCCCCCCTTTTTTTTTTTTTTTTTTTTTTTTAATAACATTTTGTTTTATATAGAAAGTGATCTGTTTATAAGAATTTTTCCGTATTTTTAGTTTTATATAAAGTGACTACTAAAAATAGGTCTTACACCGTATTTTATTTTTCTTTCTGTCCACAAAATTATTCCGTTTTTCACGAAAATGGATAATTACATCCACAATGTTGAAATCGCCCTAAGTGGACATTTTGATGTACTGGGCTCAAACACCCCAGTGACCAGGATATTTGAGGTACAGCTGTTAATTTAGTCGTCTCTTACTGTTAATAACCACGAAAGCTAAATGTAATATTGCTTTTAATACATTCAGGTAGCCAATATCTAAAACATTTTATTACAACATTTGAACTTCTATCAAAGCGATCACATTAAAGTTGAGACCTGCAAGGGTCAAGTTATGTCTAATTTATCTACTTTGTCGCAATATTAGTTGATGAACGACGTCATTTTCTATGAAATTTACGTGGTTTATAGGAGTTGCCACGATTAATATACTCGCTTATATCTGCGTTTACAAACGGGGTGACTTTCCCAACGAATGTTTATATGAGAAATGCCGATTGGGTAAGCAACCAGGGTGGCTCCGATCGTACGGAAGTTAGTGCCTGGGATTTAACCCGTTAACGCCCGAATTAATTTTGCAAAATATTATTTGCTGATTATTTCACTTCTAAATTAATATAGACAACTGACAATAAAATATATTAACTTAAACAATTCTTCTGGTAGTTTTAAATTTAAAGCCTATCCTCATTTATTGACGTTTAGTGTTCTAGCGAGAAAACTTCGAGATAGAAAAACTTTGAGATAACAGATTAATTTCCTATTGTATGTTGACCAAGATCTCGAAAGTAAAGTATTATAATATATATTATTATTCAACTTGATTTAAGTTAGTATACCTGCGCAAAAAGCAAATATGTGCGACGAATGGAAAATCATAAAATGACTATCCAAATTATGAAATAATTAATAGTAGGCTCATAAACTATCAGCGATCATTTAGAGTAACGCTATAAACTTTCACTAAAAAACAGAAATCATTCTTAGAAACCACAAAATATACACGTGCCATTTTTATTAGCTGTCCTCAAATGAAGACAGTGGCCGCTAACGGGTTAACGGCCCTCTTCACTCATCGTCGCCGGAAGCCCGAGCCAATGTTATTCTATGGGGATTGACGGACTTTTTTTTAAAAATGTATTTTTTTAATTTTTAATATTTTATTTTGAAATTGCAAAACGAAAAAAATTCACATATTGAAAATTCGTATTTCTCAGCTTCAAAATAAAATATAAAAAATTTTAAAAATAATTTTTTAGAAAAGGTGCGTCAATTTAACAACTGGGAATTTTCAGAATGTGAAAACAGAATTAAAAAATATGTATTAGTTAATAAGTTATTTGTAAAGAAAATTTCCCATAGAATAACATTAGGTTCGGCTTCCGGCGGCGGTGAGTGAAGAGAGCCCTTAAATTCCATGATGTATTTCATAAAATTAACATTGTTTTATCTATTTTAGGTTAAATTGGAAAAAACACAAACTGGAAAGCCGTCTCGTGTTGTACATATCAGGAACGTTTCCAGCGATGCTACCGAAACTGATATAATATATCTTGGTGTTGCTTTCGGACGTGTAACTAATGTCCTCCTCCTCAAAGGCAAAAATCAGGTAATTAGCAGTATTTCTCATTTGTTTTGTGTCACACATTTGTCTTGCATGTTAAAACACAAGGTTGATTTTTTTTTTAACCAAAAATGGGAGCATTTTGAACTTCCTTTATGTCCGAGCTGTTACTGTCCTGTCATTGAAAGAATGTGACTAACTACTCTATTTGAGGTACGGTGAAAATATTAGCGCATCTTTATAATAGAGTAGCGTTAAATAAATTTATATTTATTCATTTACATAGTTTTTTTTTATGTGTCTTTTAATTCTAAATTAATAAAAACTGAAAAGGTAAATTGCCTTGCTACAATTTTTCAAAACTCTGAAAAACGATTTCAAAATAGGGATTGTCCTTGAATTTCGAGGGCGTAGTCACCCTAATTTTAAAGAAACATTAAAAAAAAAAAAAAAAACGGACGATGACTAAACAATTGGCAAAGCATGGACATAAAGTGTCATGCTTGCAATTCGGAAAAGGTGCAGCCAGGAAAGTCAGATGCTGCACATCAGTCAGATTTCCCCTTTTTTCTTTGCCGTGTTATCCTACGCAATTTTTATTGCTTTGTTGTTTAAGGATATCTCATTCAAAAATTAAAGTTTTCGAATTCTGTTTTTTAAATTTTACAGTTTGAATGTGTCGCTTTTTAGATTAATGGGAATCTTTTGGGAAAAAAAAAAAAATAATAATTAAATATGTGTTATTTCATTAAGTAAATTAATGTCTCTAAATTTCGAACTCTAAACGAAATATTTAAATGAGTAATATTAAAAAAAACAGAATTCGAAAAATTTCATTTTTGAATAAGATAGTCTTATAAAACGAAGCAACGAAAACATTAGAAGAAAGAAAGACTGGACCGGCACTATGGAGAAATTTGTTTTTTAAATAACTCATTACCTTTTTTCCCCCCCTCTTAAAAAAAAAAAAAAAAAAAAAAAACGTTTTCCTATTTAGAATGTTTTTAGTTTTTCAAAAATTAAGTTTTTAAAATTTTATTTTAAAGCTATAAAATGTGAAAAATTAACCAAAAACGTTTTTGCACTTTACAGCTTAAATTTTTTTTTTTTTTTTTTTTTTTTTTTAAACGAGAAACATTTTAACAGTTGTGAATTTGCCAAATGTGAAAACAAAATTTAAAAAATTACATTAGGTATTGCGTAATTTTTAAAACAAATGAAAGATTTTTTTTTTTTTTTTTTTAAGTTTATTTTGGAAACTCTCTGGGGTGAAACTTTCAGGGGCTACCCCTGAATTCAGGGTTTTTAAAATCTTTGCTGTCTCTGAATTTCATGTTAAATAATTTTATTTTTTTTAGAAATTTCTTATTTTAATGTTTAATTTACTGTATAATGTATTAAGAACACTGCAGATATCACTTATTATAGGTAACCATATGATATATGATTGATTTCCCTTCCCTATCTGCATGCAAGAAACAGTGTTTCACCCCCGAACTCACCGCTTGTCATCGCTTTGAAACTATTTTCGAAGGCAACGAAGACCACTACGATGAGAGTCGATTATAAGAGCCTGGTCAGGACGAGGTCAGATATGCAAAAGTTCTAAAGTGGACAGATTGCAATAAGAGGTGTACTGAAAATACTGGTGTTTGGAAGTTAATAATAATAATAAGTATTTGAAATAACACTATAAATAAATTGCAAAAATTAGAAATGGGACAACATTTCTTTTTCTTTCCTGGATATAGAAATAATCGAGCACGATCTTTTCACACACACACACACAAAAAAAAAAAAAAGAAGAAGAAGAAAATAGGCGAGAGTTCAGCATGAAACAGCAATGTGCAATAATTTAGATAAAATACAGTCAAAATATAATAGATAGTCAAAACATTGTCATAACGTCAAAACGTGTACCTACGGTGTATTTAAAAAAAAAAAAAGAAAGAAAGAAAGAAAGAAATTATAACACAAATTATGCCCAATAAAGCTATTCCCAATACATTTAGAAAATCTAAATGTTTTATATGTACGTATTATTCGGTCGACTTAAAATCGAGTCACTTCTTCATTAATCAGTATTACTAAATGTTTTACGTTTAATCATAACTAAGTGCTGAAATAGGAAATTTTTTGCCGCTAATCGACAAAATTCGCGTTATTTTATTAATAATAATAAGCCAAATTTTCCGAAGCTAACGCTTAGCTAAAACTATGTATTGGAATAAAGAAAGTAAAATTTTATCCGTGGTTTCCATGCGCACATTTCATTTGAATAAAATAATGAAAATGGGGTAATTTAACAGAAAAAAAATTACATCAACAGTGTATCGAGATAAAGAAAATAAAATATTATCCATGGTTTGCATGGTTTTGGAATTTGTTCATGGATCCTCAAACACAATTTCTATTTTTAGATTACTCTTTTTGTTGCTTTGCGGAATTTCAATACGTCAGAGTAAAATAATATTAATAAATTAAATTTGTAGAATTCAATTACATCACGAGAAGTAAATAATATAAATAAATAGATATATGTTTATGAAATTTAAATTAAAGAGTTACTATGTCATTTTCAATTTCTTGGAGACGTTTGAATTTCAAAACATATAAATTCCATGATGTAAAAGAAAAATCCGTTTGTTTTAAATATCGTGTAAACGAATGTTTAGTAATTTGAACTGGCAAGGAGAAATAAATTTGAAAATACATGTGCAAAAATCGAGCCCTAGTTTCGCGCAGATCGACTTATATTGTATATTTTTAGCTGATTCCCGAAAAACACGCAACCTTTCCTGCTAGTTGATAAAAATACCTTTTGACTCTGGTTAACAACATATTAGTTAAAAAGTAGTTTATTGCTCGGCGGTTTTTAGGTAATGGAAGTATTGTATTCGGCCCAAAAATTCGATATCGAGTTTCCACCTGATTTGCACGTTTTAAGGTCCCCTGAGTCCAAAGAAGTGGTTTTCAGCAAGTGGGCAGTGCGTGTGCGCGCGGAATCTTCTGTCATACCTCCGAAACCAATAAAGGTAGAACGACTAAACTTTAGAATTGACACAGGTCTGGTGTACAGATGAATTTTCCTAATTTTGGTGAAAATTGGGAAATCGGAAGTGAGACATCGGAAACCGGAAATGGCAAAAACGATTTTCTTCAAAGTTGCTATATAAACACTCTATTACACTAAGCGACAAAAAAAAAAAAAAAAAAAAAAAAAGCCGCACTTGGTGTTAAAATAACTACTATTTTTTTTTTTTTTTTTTTTAAACTTGCTATGTAAACTTTGTTTTATATGTCTTTACACGTTTATTTAGTTTCTTTCACAGGAAATAATTAGGTTTCTGCTTCGTTAGGTAAATTTTATGTCTTTTGATCATATTATCTCCCCCTCCCCCCCCCACAAAAAAAAAAATATATATATATATATATATATATATATATATATATATATAATACGTGTAATAGTGGGTAATGGAAGTCGTGTGGTTGTTTCACACCAGGTTTATTTTTTTTTTTTTATTATTATTATTATTATTATTATTATTTTTAATAAATCGTTTGATTTTTCTGTAGGGTCCATTTTAAGGCTGGCATTTTTTGTGAAGAAAACTTTCGAAACTAAAATTAGCTAAAATAGACATTTCTGATTATCCAAAATAGGAAAACAACGCGCCTTTCGGGATGTTATTTTTCAGAATATCGGATTCTTCTTCTTCTTCTTCTTTTTTTTTTTTTTTTTTTTTTAATATGATTGTCTTGCTTTAACTTTTCCTTCTTTCTCTTTAATTCTTCCCGTTTTCAAAGTTGTGTTTATTGTTTATGCAAAGCATATTGGAATTTTCCATTTCTAGAGCATATAAAATGTTTAAATATGACTAAAATTGATTAATTTTCAATTTGTAGAAGTCAGGATTTTGCGCCCAATCAACATACCCCCCCCCCCCCTCCCTCTGCAATAAATAAATAACATAAAAATACCTGTTTTGTTTGAGGACACAGGGGAAAATTTGAAACGAAAATTATCATCAATTCCACCGAACAAAAGTGATTTTTAAATTGACTCGTTGTTTTGAAAATAGCTCGAAATTTTTGCTTGCCCCCCTATAACAACACACCTTCGCCAAATGACATCCTCAGGATGTCCCATGAATGAAAAAGATGTCTATAGACATCCTATGGACATTTTCAGGATGTATTGTGGACAAGTGTGTTGTTAGGGCTGTAGAAGACTCTTTATTTATATTTATTTAATGACAGTGAGATCGATCCGTTTATTTCTTAGCTAATGACTGTCCAAAATGTCTTCCGTTTCCCGTCTTGGTTCGTTCAGAGTGAAATCTTAGGAATTATGGGCTAATTAAAAACTGAAATATATGGTCGGATATTATAAAGGATTTAATCTAGTATTATGTACGACTTTTATTAATCGCAGTTTTTAGCGAAGTCTTTATAAGTAATTAGAATTTGTAAGGCTTTAAGTAGTGATGTTACGAAATCCTTTTCGGGATTGGTTATGCAAAATATTCCATGCAAGTTTAATTTTCTCCTAAGTGTTTCAGTTGGTTTGAATACAAACATTCCATCATTCTGGTGTCATGCCCTGCTGACCTTGAAAATCTGACTCAACGTGAAATGCCTGCGGCTGTTTTCTGTCGAAGTTATTCAGTGGTGGGAAGGTGGGCCCTTGCGTGGTTCCTGCCTCCTCGCTGAACGGAAATGTGCAAGCCATTTTTTCCTTTTCCTTCCCACCCTCTACTTCATCAACAATTGCTTTTGATTTCGTTTCATTTTTATTGTTTTCTTTTTAGTTTATTTCTTTGTCTGTTTTATCTGCGGCGCGCGTGTTTTTTATATAGAGTTCACTGATCCAAAGAGTTGAGTAGTGTATTTTTGCTTAATGGATTTTCACATATATACGTGAAGCGTACTTCACATTTTTTTTTTTTTTTTTACTTTCTTCTATATGTAATATAGAGAAAGTATTGGATTCGCGAAAATTTTCGACCTCCGTTTTTTGACGGATCTACACGTTTTGGGATGTCCTGAACACGAATTGATAGTTTTTAAAAAATGTGTGTCTGTGGTTTAGTGTTTTCACCGTATCTCACGAACCAATGAATGAAATTCAACCAAACTTGGTATATAGTTGGACCCTGGCGGGGCATTGTGCTGATTAGATTTGGGGATCAATAGCCCATCAGGTGGCGCTGTGATCGCATTTTATGTAAATTTTTAACATGGCAGTATAGGACAGATTTTCGTATTTTTCACCGTATCTCACGAACCAATGAATGAAATTCAACCAAACTTGGTATATAGTTGGAACCTGACGGGGCATGGAGCTGATTAGATTTGTGGATCAATCGTCCAGCAGGTGGCGCTGTGATCGCAAAATTTCGTATGTTTCACCGTATCTCACGAATCGATGAATGAAATTGAACCAAACTTGGTGTATAGTTGGACCCTGACATGGAAAGGGTCTGATTAGATTTTGGGATCAATCGCGCAGCAGATGGCGCTGTGATCGCATTTTATGTAAACTTTTAACATGGCAGCATAGGACAAAATTTCGTATAAATGAACATAATGAGCGTTATTTTAAACTTGTGATTGTAAAATTAATATGAATTATTGATAATAGTAGTAGTTAATTACGAAAAAAATTTTGTGCATGTGGGGGCATCGGTTCCCCCCCTGGGGGGGAAGTACCCCCCGGGGGGTAAATTTTCAAGATGGGTATCTTTCGAAAGATCTCGTCAATACCTTTTAAAACGAATGGTTGAACTATAAATCTGTGATAATTAAAAACAAAGTTATCGATTTTTTTTACTTTAAAAAAAAAAAAAAAAAAAAAAAAACTTTTATATTTTTTAATGCGTTTTCAAAGGAAAAATTAGGCTATTTTAACGCTAAAACGACTAGAAATGCACAAAATTAACCTTTTATCTACTTACTAAACCTCTTTGAAAGAAATTATGCAAAAATAAATGCAATTATTTACAATTCCGTAACACTTTATATGTATCTGATTATGGTAACAAATCGATCGAATCAATATATACTATTATAATAAGGAATAAATAAAAATGGCCTATTGAATAATGTCTGATGCAAATAGGACGTTGAGGCTCCTGATCTGCACTAGTTTAAACCTTCCAATCCCTCATGGGGGGAGAGAAGGGCTGTGGGAAGTTAGACAAATTAAAATAATAATAAAAGGGTGAGCGGTAGTATAAAAATTCGAAACATTTTTCTTTGTGCCTCTGGTACTGTAGCTTCAAACAAATAAACATTTTTTTTTTTATATATATAATTATAACGCACTTTTAATCAGATGATTCTTAGCATGTTGGATGAAAATTTGTTTAACAGGGCTTTTCTTCTTTTCCCTTCTTTTCTTTTAATAATATGTAAAATAATTAAAAAAAAAAAAAAAAAAGTGGTTTTTAAATCCATTTTGCTTTGCCAGTGATATTTTAAAATGTGTGAGCTGGTAATCTTCACACATTTTCTTTTAAATAATGTTAAATCATAATTCATGTTTTTTTATTGCAGCTTAAAAAAAAAAAAAAAAACGCGAAGTTTAAATGAGTTTAAATTGGCTATAAAAAATATAAAATTTCCAAATTTCAACCATATTTCGAGATTTTTAGACTGTGAATTCACTTAAAATCTTTTTTAATTATTGATCCAAATAGATAGTGTGCTAAAAAAAAGAAAAGAAAAGCGAAAATTTCCATCTGGCAGTGCCACCTATCGGTCAGCATGCACTGAAATTGATTCAACATAATTTCTCATAATGCCCTTCTGACACAAAGTTTCATGTAATTATACGCAATAGAGCCTAAAATATAGCCTTCCCTAAAACTGCAGAAAGAACTGTGTAACAGCATCACCTGTTGAATGATTGGTACCAAAAGTTGACAGGCACTAATATAATATATACCAAGGTGCATGTATATATATATTTATATGAAATTCTGTGCAGTAATTCCTGAGACATAGCTTTCCAAGTTGCAGAAATCGCAGTATGGCAGCGCCGCCTGTTGAGCTCTTTGCATCGAAAGTTGATTGGCACTGATTTATGTCATGATGCAACTGTATATAAAATTATATGGTTGAAAATAGCAAATAGATTAAATATCCTCCTCTCCCCCCCCCCCCCCCAAAAAAAAAAAAAAAAAAAAAAAAAAAAAAACAGGGAGGCTATACCTCAGATTCTATTGTGTATAATTGCACAAAACTTGGTATGTGAGAGAGCCAGCCATTATGAAGCACTCTTGTGATTTATTTTGGGTGTACAACAGGTGGCAATACTGCACTGCAGTTTACCACATGAATAGGCTAAGTCTCAACTTCTATGACATAAGTGCATGAAATTTGATACGTAAGACAGCCATTTTGAAAATGAAGTCGACCTTAATTAGGTGTATATTAGCCGACAGGTGGAGCTGCTATTATGATTTTTCACAAGCCTACATCTCAGCATCTGTTGATTAAAATTGCACCAAACTCCATGTGTAAAATATTTATTGTGAGAAGCTATGGTTAAACTTTTGTACAATTTAAGCAGTAGGTGGCACTGTTATATAGAACAATATAGAAGAAAGTTTTGTAATGGCCATGCCACAACATATTAGTTTTCCTATGAAGATAACCCTTCGTTTATGATTATATTAGTAAAATACTTTGTTTCATTTTTTTAATACTAGTACTGTAAAAAATATGTAAATAATAAGTTTTAGTTTTATAATTCTGAACAAAACCTATCTTTTTGTGACAATGCTTTTCACCACAAATTGCAAGTGTAGGAATGTGTATGTTAGGCTTAAAGTTTTATTCTTCATTTCAGTATTGCACAAATATATAGAATATTAAATAAATATGTTTAAGTAAATTATATTTAAAATGTTTTTAAAATTAAAAAAAACAAAAAAGAAATATGCAACACAACAAAAAACAAAACTAATCCCAGATATCCATATCCGGCAGGCAAAAGAGCATAACTCTTAACACAACAAATGTATAAGCACACAAGAGGGTGCAAAATATGGGTCCTCCTATAGGCAGAAAAAGAGTCAATGAGTTCAGCGCAAATAAATAAAGCATAAAATAATGGAAAATTAAGATATGTATGTCTTCATTTCTATGTCATATTTTTTAAATCGACAATATACTGTCAGTTTAAAAAAAGTAATTGCTCACCCCCCTCCCCCCTTCCTCCTTAAAAAAAAAAAAATTGTAATATTCAGAAATTTTCTTCAAAGTAGCAAAACTTTCTACAAACATTGTTCACATGTTCGTGTATATTATGTGTGTCAGCCACTGAGTCATTCTCTTTGTACAAACTAATACCTTAAATTAAAATATTGAACTTATAAAATGCCCATAATTTTCCCGAAGTATTTTATTTGACTGTACTTGACTGGTTTCTTTTTGTTATCTTGGCATGTTTATTATCTCTTAATAAGCATTTAATGTAGTTTTGGTGTGTTAAGAAAATCAATCTGATTTACTATGTTCACTAGTGAGTATTATTTAATTTGTATTGCTCTCAAAGTAAATTGAAAAATAATAATTCTTACATTTTAGCTATACATTTATAAATTAATACACTTTTAATTATGAAAATTAAAATCCTTGTACATTTGAAAGAAAAATTTAATCTTTTTAACACGCTTTTATTAGCTTCACCTGTATGTATGTATGTTTGTAAATGCTCTGGGAGCAAACAAAAAATTTATATTGTAAAAAAAATACTTTCCCTACGTGAACGATGTGGCGTTGAGGTAAGGCTCTGCGCTACAAACCTAAAGGTCCAGCGTTCAATCCCAGTCAGAGGAGATTTTTTTAAAATGGTTTTTGTTCAATTCTAAGTTATTTTAATTAAAGATTTAAATGTATGTAAATATTACGGTGTGTCACTCACACGATTTTCTCTTACCCTGCATTTTAATACTAAGATAGATATTTTGTGCTTTTTAAGTTCACATTTCTATAAAAGCGTGTTCTTTAATTTTTTAAAACCAAAATATTATTAACTCATAAAATTGTTACTTTTTTTTTTTTTTTTTTTTTTTTAGAACTTTAGAGAGGTAATCTGGTAACCTTTTTTATTAGTCATTTCAATATACATGTCATGTTTAATGTCTAACTACAATGTATTGTTTTAAAAAGAATAGGATAATTTTAAAATGTTTCTTCATATTTTCATTAAAATGTGAACAGCATACGTAATGTAATATTGTAAATTTTATTTTTAAGTGTACAGTATAGAACTGAAACAGAAAATAAATAATAACATGATACTTTTTCGATACTGTCCGTTTCAAAACTGATTATTATTAATTTTCTTTCTTTTTCTTCCCCCCCCCCCCCCCCACAACAACAACAACAACAACAACAACAACAACAAAAAAAAAGATTTTGATGAAATTCTGGCAAAAGCAGAATTTAGTTTTAGTACAAAGGACTATTAGTTTTTTCTTTTTTTCAAATTATAACGTGGCTTTCAAATTATTCAGTTTTATTTTTGATTTCGATAAATGTCCAACTATCGTAAAAATCCGTAGATTGAAACTAATAATCCTCTGTCCTAATAATTTATTTTTAAAGGATTATGCATATATAGGATTATGTTTCTAAATTTGTCATTTCATATTTATTTTTAATATTTTATTTTATTGATTTTTTGATAATTTATTTTATTTATTAGGCATTTCTAGAAATGGCTGATGAAGCATCTGCAATTGCTATGGTAAACTACTATGCTAATTCAGGAGCTCCTTTTGTACGTGGCCGTAATGTTTATGTTCAGTATTCTAACCATAAGGAATTAAAAACAGAGAATTCTCACGTTAGCGGAGTAAGTTCAAATTTTTGACCCTCTAACTGTTGTTAGTTCATCTTTTATTTGATATTCTTTTTTCTATTATTAAGCAACTCAAGTAGTATTTAATATTGAAGTGCTTAATAAAAATTATAATTATTCATTCCTTGTAACAAAAGGCATAGCTGCCAAGTGTTCCGATCTTCCTGTATGTGTTCTATTTTATTTATTTTGTTCCAGAAACCCTATTTTACCCTGCCCCCCCCCCCCTCCAACTTTATAACATTTAAAAAACAAAGAATGATTGATGATCAAACACTTTGCAGAAGCCTTGCAATTTCCAATCCTTCCCCATCCACAGCATAAATGTCTTTCATATTAAGCATACTTTATTATATTTTATTAGAATCTATAAAGAGGTAGGAATTGTTCAATATTTCTCACTCATGTAATCCCCCCCCCCCTTTTCTGCCATCCGCTAACGATCATAAATCAAATGCCTTACAGAATCCTTGTGATTTCCAATCTTTTTCCTTCCACAACATAAATGTCAATGTTCTTTTTAAATTTACTTTATTACTTTCTAGAGCCTATAAAGAAGTAGAATTGAATTGTACAATATCTCTCACTAAGTTTTTTTTTTTTTTAATCCCCACCCCACCTCTCTCCACCTGCTAACGATTGGCGATCAAATAAATACCTTACCTTGTAATTTCTAATCTTTCTTTATCTGCAACATAAATATCATTGATAATTTTAAACTTGCTTTATTAGATTTAAGAGCCAATAAAGAGGTAGATTTGTTAAATATCTCTTTCATATAATTTTTGTCTTGACACCCCCATCCCCTTTCCCATTTAATAAATGCTTAAAAGTGTTGACAAACGTGTGCTGAGTGTTGTTGGTATTATCATGTATCTATTAATTGCTAAATTTTATAACGTTCTTAAATCCTTCACTTTATGTATATATGTCACTGAAATCTCCTTAATAGAATTATCCACTATGTCATACAAATTCGACTCTACATGCCCCCATCCCCCCCCCCTTTTTTTTTATTGCAGGACTCTGATCGGTTTCCCGTGCCCCTTGGGGCACCCTGCTTAACTTTTAATTCCTTTTCACCAACCAGACTGTATTGTCAACGCACATAACAGATTCACTGTTACACTTAGGTTTTTTCAAGGAGTTTATTTATTAATTACTTCTTTTTATTTATTTATTATTTTTTTTCTCAACTCCTAGTGCTTCACTCTTAACAATTTCTGCTAACATGGAGATTGGTTCAGAGACTAAAATTCTAAATTTAATTGTTTTTCGCTTTTCTTTCATTTTCAGAACATTATTTTTATGTTTTTATCATTTTTTTTGTTGGAGGTTAGCATTGGTTGCATCCAAATGCAGGTACTCCAAAGCACCTCGTTGACTTGACTTTAGAGAGGTAGCTTTTTATGTTTAATTTAAGAAGATATTCGGAAACAACTAAAAAGCAAGAATCCAAGGAGGATAATCTTGCTAAGTGTCAAATTAGAAATGCTAAAAGACAAGAAGAAATTGGCCAGTAGAGAGAAGATAGGTATTGTGCATATGCTTAACAGACTGCAACTTGAAGTACCTATATAAATAGTGCTGACTCTAGACTAATTTGTCAGGGTGCACAAGGAGAAAATAATCATTTGTGTATTATGCTTTTAAGCCTCCTAATATATGTTTCTTTTTTTTAGAATTCTGTTACTCAAGTAGCTCTTCAGGCTGCTCAATCTTTAGTTAACCACACATCATCAGACACTCAGGGTGGACCAAACACTGTACTCAGGGTGATCGTAGATAACCAGATATATCCAGTTACATTAGAAATACTCTACCAGGTAAATAGGTTTTTTTGTAAACAAAAATCTTTCAATGAATTTTTGTCTTAATTCTGAAATTTTATTTTGTTAATTATGGTAACTGAAATACTGGTTGCAATTTGTTGGCCTGTGCTACAGCACCTGCAATTATGCCAACCACTAGAGGGAACTTAATCTATCCACACTGCATCTGTGAAACATCTCCACCTCAAGAGAGAATTTGTAAAGGAATCAAGCTGTGTGGGAGAAGAAAAGTGTGAGACCGTGCAGGAGTAGAGATATGACTTGAGGAAAAGCAAGATGCATAATTGTCCATGCACTGTTTAGTGAATAAAAGTACAGAACGAGACTGCTAAAAAATGAAATGTTATTAATATTGTTGTGTAATAACCTGTAAATTATTCACTGTAATTACTCTGTTTCTGATTAAATATTATCATAGAATTAGAATAGAACAAAAGTCCCTCTCATGATTTATCACATGCATATAATTTTGTCCTATTACTATACAAAACTAGGAACAAAATGAAATCTCCTGCATTAATGACTAAATGATTACTGGAAAGTATGATCCTAAGAGTGCTTTGTGTGTCTAAAAGCTCAGGTCCATTTTTTTTTTTTTTTTTTTTGTCAAAGGTTAACACTTTGATTCTCATATATCATTGAATATAGTATGAGATCAAATATAGAATGATGTAAGCTAGTAGATATAGGATGATGAAAGAAAGAAAATAAATTAGTGAGTATTTTTACTGTGTAATAAAGGCAGCTCACAGATAATTTGAAAATTATTGTGAATTACAAATTAATAACTCTTTGGGTTGTCTATAGCAGAAACTGTGAGGGACTTTTCGACTGTGAGGACCACAAGATCCGTAATAATCTATGCTGGGAACCACTAAGTTTGTTTAATTAATAATGTAAAATTCCACAAATCACTAACATTATTTATTAAGAAACACAAATATATTTGTAGAAATAATGACCAAAGAACACCCGTTTTATACAAATTTATTGTTAAAACGTGTATAAGATTTTTCATTGATTTTTCACTCAGTAATAATTGAAATAGATATTCAGTTTTCATAGTACGCTAAAAATGGACAGGAATATAGCTTTAAAATCGTCACATAATGTATCGGTTAAGCTTTCTTCTTTACCTATGATTTTTTTCACATACGAATGATTTAAAATTTTATCAAGTTTTTCTCTGAAACTTGTGTTAATGTGGGTAAGGCATCCCTTAAAAAGATCCCTGGTGCAGGGCATGCACATCACCCAGGCCTAGTATCTTTGCATAGTCAGTTGGCCTTAAACTCAATACCTAAAGAAAAGCTATATGAAACTTTAAATACTTCGATTAAATATTAGTGATATTAATTGTTAAATTCAAAAGAAAAATATTAGTGAATTTAAATTTATATTAGTGAATTGCGAATACAGGTCAGTTTAATGAAAATTAAATGAAATATATATAATGAATAATAAATAATTTGCACAATGAGAAAAAGGAGGATTTACGAAAAAGGAGGATTGTGAAAGAGTTGCCATGGAACTTAGTTTTAATAATAATGAAAATTAGTGGATCCAAAACTGGTGGAAGATATAGCTAATAATGCAGTTGAAGAGCAAAAAAAATAAGAACAGTAGCCAATTGAATGTTAAGAAATCAAAAATTAGAGTTAAAATTTGCTAGTGTCTGAGCAGAAACAAAATCTGAAAATATAGGCAATCTAGAGGGGGAAAAAGAACGTTAGAATCTCCAGACTCTCTCATAAAAATTATTTGTATCCTGATAATAAAAATATCTAGTAGACCTGAAGGTTAGGGATATATTTTTTTTCATTGTTAGAAAATCTGAAAAAGGCAGGGAATTTCATTCAAAGTCAGAGAAATTTGACAAATTTTGTGAAAATAAGCTATATTAATCATTAAATTGTTAATACTATTTTCAATCACTAAATTTTTCGTTAATGTGAAATTTTCGTGTGAAATAAATAGTACAAGTTAGATGAAAATCTCGAAAAATAGTCAGGTAATTTAGAAAAGTTTAAATGCTAGCCACCCTGGACAAGGTTTTCTTTCACTTTTAACTATTCATAAAAATGTCCTCTTCGTTTTAGAAATATTAGGCTTTTAAGATAAAATTGAAATCTTGAAGGATGTTGAAATAGTGCATTAAACTAGAGTTCTATTAGAGAAAAAAAAATTAATATTTCTGTATCAACAACACTAAATACAATTATGTATAATTTAAATTGTTTGTTATTATTGGTTATTAATTAAAATGTTTTAAACTTCATTTAAAAATTATCTTGATTGAACAGATAATAAACAAATCATGGAAATTTATTCAATTTTTATTATTATATAGCCTTTTATTATGCATAAATATGCTAAAATAATTTTTCTATTGTTTGTTTATTTCATTTATACGTTTTTTAGAAACTGTCCCTTGAAAAATTTATAAACTGTACTCCACTATAATTTCTTTTCTTTTCTTTTTTTTTTTTTAATTGCTTGTTATTTCAATCTACTTTCACTTTATTTCAGATATTTTCACGTGTTGGAAGAGTTTTAAAGATAGTTACATTCAACAAAAATGGTAAGCCAAATGAAGGCTGTTAGAAAATTTTTACCATTTTGATGTACATTAAAATAAATACTAATAAACCTGTATCTTGATAGGCACATTCCAGGCCCTGATTCAATATCCAGATGTGATTACAGCTCAAGCTGCAAAATTGGTAATTATTATTATTTAAGTTAATTTGCTTGGATTATTAAAATTATCTCACAAACCAGATTCCCCTCCCCCCTTTCCTGCAAAAAGAATTCTAAGGAAAACGGTAATTTAATTTTATTTCACAATATTGTGAAATAACTTAAATGAAGTCATACAAATAAAGCTTTTTTATTTCTTATCTCCATATTGAAGCTTTTTATCAGTTAGCATCATTATCAAAGTAATCCTAACCCAATGTTAATTGTTAACCTATAAGAAAATTCCCTCTGTTACTTATCATTACATAATGTATATTTTAAAATTCCGTTTTCTCATTCAGAAAAAAACTTATTTTAAAGCTGTAAATCTTTTTGTTCTTCTTAAATTCTTGCTTAAAATTCTTTAATGACGAATGAATAGCTAACTGAGAAATTTTCAAATTTTCCTTAAGATGAGAGTAAGTCCAATCAATTTTTCACACTAAAAAACCCTCAATCTCAAACTTTCATCAAAATCGTTAAAGCCATTTCTGAGAAACCCAAGACATATATATTTATATATGTCATGTATTTAATTAGTTTAATGTAAGTGAAGGATAGTAGTTGAATTTAGCTTTGCAGTTCATGGAATAAATTGCAGTCTATGAACATCACATGTTGATTGATATTCATCCAAATTGGATCAGCTTAGTGTTTCATAATGACTCTATTATATACAGATTTTCGGCCAATTGTATACATTAGAATCTGAACTATAATCTTTCCATTCATGGGGAAAATTTCAGCATAGCATGGGCCGATATGTTCTAAAATCAAATCAAATATTTCATAACACTGTCACATATCAAGTTTTGTTTGAATGTACACAATAGAATCTGAGATATGGAGTTTCCCTAAACATAAATCATCGCATAGCGATAGCGACATTTGATGAAATATTTGCACAAATTTTGTTAGGCACTAACTTATGTTACGATGCAATTACGTATAAATTTATATGAAATTTTGTGCAGTATTTCCTGAAAAACAATTGTCAAAAAAATTTTGTTTTACTCACAATCAGACAGATATTTTCTGAAAATGGTAAAATAGTGTTAAAAAAAACTTTTAAAACGTATAAATTTATGGAAAACCAGAAGTCTAAATTTTTTTGAAATACTTTCTTCTATTGAGAATTGAAGGAAGTAGTAAAGAAATAAATTACAGCTCATAGCAAGACGAAAAGTGAAAGTGCAATCAATTGTAATAAATTAGGACTTATGAGTATATCTCTTTTTATAGCTCTATATTTGATCTGTTAATCATCTAGAACACTATAGTTCATTAAAATGCAGTTTTAAGAAAAAGAAAACACATAACAAAGCTGAAAATACACTTTATGGTGTTAACCGCTTTAATTAGTAAACCATTTGAATTATTTTATGTGGTCTTACAAATGAATAAACAATCCTATTCACACCTCTCTTTGAAGAAGTTTAGCCCTTATACATCTTAATATTAAACTCATTATGTTTAATTGAAGGTAACTTGGCCAAAAGAAATATCGTTGATTGTCCAGAAGGTATCAGAAACTTTTACATCTTAATTGACCCACTATGTCTAGCAAAAACTGTATTGTGTATTTTTGCTGTGCATAGTTTCAGTTAAAAAAAAAAAAAAAAAAAAAAAAAAAAAATGGAAGCTTTTAATTCATAATTAAAGAATCTGCTGTAACAAATTTGTAAATAAGTCGTTATTTTTATGTAAATTCATTAAAAGAGGCTTAGTCAGGTTATAAAGTGTTAATTTTCAGCATTTCTAGTTTGTTTTGGGGTTATAATTGTTTATTTCCCCTTAAAAAATCTCCATTAAGGCAGATAATGGATTTGGCGACTTTGGCAGGAAAATGCTTATTATCGATATACCAAATATCTAAGCTCGAACTTGATTGACTGGGAAGTTTCTGGAATTGTCTCCATTTTCTACGTGGGTATTTAAGAGGAGACAATACCTAATCTCGCCGGCAGCCTTCGCCCATGTTATTCTATGGGAAAATTTGTTGCTACAATTACACATTACCTAATGAATATTTTAAAATTCTGTTTTTGCAGTCAGAAAATTCATAACCGTTAAATGAGTACTCATTTTTGAAAAATTCATTTTTTTAAATTTTTACATTTTAATTTTGAGTTCAAAAATGCGATTTTTCACAAAATGCACTTTTCTCATTTTCTAATCGCAAAATGACATACTAAAATTTTAAAAAATCAATTTTTGGAAAACAAGTACTAATTTAACGCTTATGAATTTTCTAAATGTGAAAACAGAATTGAAGAATATTCATTAGGTAATGAGTAATTATGTAAACAAATTTTCCCATAGAATAACATGGGCGAAGGCTGCCGGCGAGATTAGGTATTGTCCGCGCTTAAGGAATTGAATTGTGCCAATTGAGTCAGTTTCACCAAGGCATTTATTGCTGCATAAAGAGCTTTGAGCCTCTTTGGATTACATACGATTACTATGTGATAATGCTATGCTACAGTTTATGTTGTGAGTTTAATGTTGTCAGCTGTTGTTTAAGCTGTGTTTACTGGTGAAACTGAAGTTGATACTTGGTTTATAGACCTGTAATTTCTAGAATTTTCTGTAATTAAACTTTTAAACTTCTGTAAGGTTTGCCTTTCATTCTCAGACAACTCTCGAACCCCCGAGTACGCAAAAATACATTTGGTAGGAAAGAAATGTAATTGTCATAAAATAATAGATCTAAGTATTTTTGCAAAAATTAACAAAAAAAAAAAAAAAAAAAAAAAAATTAGAGTAGCTTAATTACATACTTGAAAAAAATAAAATAAAATAAAATAAAATACATATTGGCGAGTGGAAAATGGAATTAATTTCTAAAAACCTTAAAACAAGTTAAAAAAAAAAAAAAAAAAAAAAAAAAAAGGTTTCCTTTTTCAATATATTTTCAATAAATTTTTTATAAACTTAAAAGATGCAAGTTACATAAATATAAACATTTACGCAACATTGGAAACATTAATGTAAAAATATTAAACACAAACTGCAGTTTCGGTAGCGTAAAGCGCACCGTCATTAGCAAAAAATGACATTGTGGCTTATTGCTCTTATATAACGAGCAAATATTCAAATCGTGTGTTCAAAAAAAAAAAAATAATAATAATAATAATAAGGATTTTTCTTTAACTTAACATAACGTAATATGTCTACATATTTTCCTAGATATGTCTACAAGTCTTCCTAGTAACTAGTAATACATCTACAGACGATAATTAAGGTTTAAGTTTAGTTATTTTTTAATTTATTATTTTTTTGTGTTTTCTGAAAAATGGTATCCGAAAGAGAAATCATCACATGAAGTTCAGAAGTGCCTACGGTGATCTAGACCACCACTTACCTGAAGTTGTACAAGCATGATGAGGTGTTATATGGTCTAGCAAATTTGTCCTTGTTCAGAAGGAGTTCTAGAATTCAGACAAATAAAAAATAAGTGTTCGTTTATTGCAAAGAATGAAAATTAAAAATCTTAAAGTATGTGGGGTGGGGGGGGGAGAGGAAAAAAAAAACCTTTAGAGCTATAATGACGTCAATTTTACCCTGCAAGTTTAATTTTTCACGAAGTTTTATATCAATTTTAATATTTCTGCGTGAATTTCTTTTCATTAAAAATTTTTTTCAAATGAACTCGTGTACTTTTTTAGCAGCAATTAAAAATTAAAATAAATTATGTATTTTTGTCTAAAAAAGGCGATTTTGAGGAAAATTAAAATAAATTATGTATTTTTGTCTAAAAAGGGGCTTTTTCAACTTTTTTGATACTGTCCGTTTCAATACTGATTAAAAAAAAAAAAAAAAAAAAAAAGACGGACTATTTTGATGAAATTCTGGCTAAAAGCAGAATTTAGTTTAATACAGAAAACTTATTAGTTTTTTTTTTTTTTTTTTTTTTTTTTCAAATTATAACATTGTTTTCAAATTATTCAATTATATTTTTGATTTCGATAAATGTCCAACCATCGTAAAATTGGTGACAAAGTTTATCCATAGATTGAGACTAATAGTTCTCCGTACTAAAATAAAAAACTTTGTAAAAACACCATAAATTGTAAAAGAACTAATTGATATATATATATTTTTTTTTTTTTTTTTTTTTTTTCTGGCTCGAAATAAAATCATGATCTTTCATTAGGCGAAAAATTCTCGAGTGATTTTTCTTGATCCGAAACAATTAGGGTTTGATGTCGCACTAGTACTGCACAATGGGTAATTGACGACGGTCTGGGACACACTCTTAAGTCATCACAATTTTGATCCTCCACGGAGGCAGTTATTAATTAGAAATTCATAAATACTTCAAACGAATCAATACAAAATTTCAAGCGAATTGGCTGATTTTTGTGACCACTATTGCAGAACAAACAGGCTAACAAACGACAAAAACGTTTTAAATCTCAATGTGTAGGCTTAACTGATGTTTCAGAAATTATGGTACATTTTTTTATGTTATTTATAATAAAAAAATTTAATCAGTCAATTATGAAGCTCTGTCCAGCTGAAAGAAATGATTTATTGTGTAAAAATATATTATTTTAATTGATTAATAATTTATATTTCCAACACAATTAATAATAGACTATAGAAATCTCAATTCTTCTAACAAAAATTATGAAAACATAATACAGTACAGTAACAAAAGAGTGTAATTTTAAAATTTTAGTCGTTAGGTATATTTTTAAAAATGCATGCAATTCTTCAATGTGATCCTGCATTTAAATTACACATGTCTAATAATATAATACAATTTATATCAGTTGAAAAAAAAAATTATCATTGTTGAAATAATTAGAAAAATATTAATGTGAACTATTTTCTATTTGTCTGCAATAAAATTAAAAATTGATGGTTGTGAATGCTGCTTGTAAATACTGCTTGTAAATACAGTTTTTAATTGTTATATAGTCCCCAAACTTAATTTTCGATAGTTTTTGGAGTACAACTTTAGAACTATTTAGTCTAATGAGCTGTAAATTTTTATACACGTATTTTAAGGTCCTAGAAATAGATTTGTTTATAAAAAAGTATAGGTCAATACATAATTTTTTTAAATATTAATTTAACAATTTTTTTTTTCTAAGATAAAAAATATTAAAATCTTAATGAAACTCATAAATATGTTTGGAAAACCTGTTATTAACACCATAAAAAAAAAACAGCCGAAAGAAAATTAAAAATGCAGGAGATACAAATATAAATGTGCAATCAGAATTTAACATTAGAAGCTCAAAAATTTTAATGTGTATAATTCCTAAACTTATACACCAAACAACTTCCAAATTTATATCTAGAGACGAAATTGGCTGTAGAATTGATATCTGAAATCAAAATTGTATATTACCATTGAAAAAATTAAAGCTTGACACAATTTCAATATGGAGATGGCCCCTTAACCTATTTATTTATTTATTTTTTTAAATAGTTTAAAAGAGAACAAAATTCAACTGACGAATGGCACCTTTGGTGTCTTTCTGGAACAATTTACTGATGAGGAAGGTGGGGGGTGTTCCCCCTTTTTTTTTTTTTTTTTTTTTTTTTTTTGAGGACTGTACATACATTATTCTTTCTTTAAAAGAAACAAAATTTTATACCTTAATAATCTTTTAATTATTTTTAAGTGACATTTTTTCTCCAATTTTAATTTGGAGGAATTGATTTAATATTACTTATTCTTTTCTTTTTATCCTAGTCTTTAGATGGTCAAAATATTTACAATTCCTGTTGCACCCTGAGAGTTGAATATTCCAAATTGTCAAATCTCAATGTTAAGTACAATAATGACAAGAGTCGGGATTTCACAAATCCCGGTTTACCTATTGGTGATCCCGCTTTAGAAAATATTGGACTTTCAGGTATACATCTATTAACTAAAAGTAATTAACTTTGCATTTCTCAAATGTAATAATAAAATTTTAAGTTAATTATGTGATTATAAATAAATGTCAAGTTTTTTATATGTGTGTATAAAGGTGGAGGGAAATGAATGTAGACAATGAGGTGCCAAATTTTTAATTCATTTAAGCTGTCTACTGGTGATTATGTTCCTAGGCTACCTCATAATTCTGGGGAGGGGGGGGGGGATTAACCCTGCTGCTCTGTTTATTTCAGAATGACTAAGCAGACCCTCATTTTAAAATGGGCTTAATGTAGTCAAAATGGATACTCAATGTTTTAAATTCAATAACTTTTCATGCTTTCATTTTCTACTTTTAAACTAAATTAATGTAATGGGTTTTTTTTTTTTTTTTTTTTTTTTGAAATACAGAATTTAATAATGCAATTTTACTTAGGGTTGAAATGAACAACTAGAGCTGTACTGAGTACTCAGTATATATTCGGTACTCGGCCAAATTTAGGCTATGTATTCGGCCAATACCGTGTAGTTGTGAGAATGTCACTATTTTTATGCATTATTGAAAGAAATGTGTTAATGAGAGATATTTATTTTATAACTAAACTAAAAAAAATATGAAAATATAAGTACAGAGTCACTATATTATAATTAAAATTTTTGCTATAACAGCTTTCTGCAGTTAAAACGGGCTGTTACCAAGAGATGATTCATGATATGAGCTTTTAATTATAACTATCTTGTATGTATGTAATATTTTATAAAAACTTAGTACATAAAATTGTATCTATATATGAGGAGCAAACATTCAAACCGTGTTTTCTCCAAAAATAAAAAAAAATGAGTTAGTGATTTTTCTATGAACTCAACATTAAATAGCACAAAATTATACTATTATTTTAAACCAAAATAATTTTTATCACATTATAAATGCTCTTAGAAAGTTAGGGTTTCAATCAAACAGTGTTTCCTCCAGAGCCTGTTTTCAGTCAAACTGTGATTTCTCCAGCCAACCAGTCAGTACTGCTCTTTCTGGTCGCGTGACTCGTACATGTACCAGCTTTTATGTTTGTTTTTTCGTTAGTTCTATCTTGTTTTCTTCATTTTAGAGGAATATACTTTATTATTATTATTTATTTACTTATTTATTTTATTTATTTATTTATTATTTTTTTTTTTTTTCAAATGGAAGAATTAATAGATGGTGTATTAGTGAGTACTTCTAATTATGGAACTAGAAAAAGACAGAGAATTGGTGGAAAAAAAAAAAAGAAGCGAAAAAGAAACGATATTCAGCACCTTTAGATAACAACATTTATGCTCCATGCAAACATTCTATTAATACTTTTTCATGCACTGATGTTAGACCTAATGACGTTAAGAAGTTTCGGGATAGACTTTACGAAATTCCGCACAAACAGCGACAAGATTCTATTATAGCCTCATTGGTTGTTACAAAAAATGTAACTCGACGTAGACCTAATAACCCAACCCAAAATAAATCGCAATCATCTGGCTTACAGCATGCATTTTATGCTTCTTATTTTATTACTAGTAGCAGTGGTAGGAGAATTCCTGTGTGTAAAAACAATTTCATGGCTATAACTAAAATAGGTCGTACAATGCTAGCCGATATTGTTACTAAGGTACATGCTGGTGAACCTATTGAGGAAAAGAGAAGAGGTGATAAAAAAGCCACTTAAGCATTAATAAAAAAAAACAAGGTAAGAGAATTCATCTCAAACTTAAAGACATCAGAATGACGTAGACAAACTTTTACAATTACTATATGGTGAAGAGTGAAAAAATCAGCCTGATTTTAAATGGTATAAAGATATCATTACTAATAACTTTCATGTAGAATATGAAGAAACAGAGGAAGCATGAAATTGCTAAAGTGAAGATATTGGTTTAAAAATTTTAATTTCAAATTGGCTTAAAAATTTTAGTTCTTCCCTACAAGTTGCATGATGATTTTTCAAGCGTAAATATTTAATTTAATTTTATAATTACATAACAAAATCTGTTCTGTTAATTACTTTATTACATTAAGAATGTTATTTCATCAATATTCGAGCTATATACTTTTTCATTAAAAAAATGTTTTGTCCACACTGGAAACATTCAAAACATGTTTTCTACTCTGTGTTTCGGTCAAAACATGCTTTCTCCACATTGGAAACATTCAAAACATGTTTTCTCCTCTGTGTTTCGGTCAAAACATGCTTTCTCCAAATTTCAAATGCATTTTTCTAATTAACTCTAAGTTTATTAGGTAAAGTAGGCCTACAGATCTTCCTAGTAACCAATAATACAACTAAACAAATGATAATTAGGGTCTAAGAAGGGTTATTTTTTAATTTATCAGTTTTTTGTGTTTTCTGAAAAATTGCATTCGAAGGAGAAAACACGGTTTGAATGTTTGCTCCTCATATAAATCAGACAAAAATAAAATATTTTAGAAAAAAAAAAAAAAAAAACCTATGTAATATTAACACAAAATTTTAGTTATACATTTGTGTAAAAAAAAAAAGTAAGACACTTTCAAATCGGTAAGAAAAGATTGATTTTGAATTTTATACTATAAAATAATGTAAAAAACTATCACCTATTCGGATACAGTCTACTGTTGAGCAAAAGGTGCATTTATTTAGTATTTTAAGAACAAAAATAATTAATGTGAAAAGAGGAGGGGGCATTTAACAGAGTAAAGGCTTTTAAGGCATTTTACGGTATATATAAAAAAGGTAAATACACGAAAACGTTATTTAAAATGTATTTTCATAATCAAAAGTCTTAGTGCATAGTAACTTTTATATTCTCTAAGAATTATCTGAGGATGATAATTCCACATCTAAAAAAGATGTTAAGAATAAAATTATCAGTTATGGTTTTAGTAATCCACTATGCTGAAAATATCAAAATATAGCAATGAACCTAATTATGTATATACACTACAAAAGTTCTGCATGAAAGCATGTTGTTAAAAAATTAACTAAATTTTATGTTCAAAAATTTTTTTTTTTTAATTTCAAGATGCATCAATTATTCTTTCTTACAGCTACTGGGTACTCAGCCGAGTAGTAAAAGTGCTCGGTATTCGGCCGAGTAGTAAAAGTGCTCAGTATTCGTCCGAGTACTCGCTATTCAACTACTCGGCCAGAGTGCTACTTGGTGCAGCACTAGCACAAACACAGCAGCAGTGTTAATCTTACTATCGAATTTTTATATTTCGGGTCATTCCGTATACATTCAAAGATGTGTGTTGCTTGATTAATTTTGTTTATTTTGATGCATGTGTCCCTTATAGGCACATACAAAAAATGTTCAAAACAACTTTTATTTTTTTATAAGTGCGAATTTAAAAATTTAGTATCAAAGTACATAGGTAAAGGTGTCTCATGCTTAGTTATACTGCGGCGACTTAATAACTGAAGTAATTACAATAGATCAAAGTTCAAGGTCAATTGTAAACTTTTTGTTAATTTTGATAGTGAATAACTCTTCTAAGGAAAGAACCCACAAAATAAAATATAACAAGAATTAATCTCTGGAATCACACTAATGAGAAAATTTAATTGTAATTGTATGGTTTTTAACCCTTTACTTTACAGTTTACAGGTCTCCGAAATGTCAGAAAAATGATAAAAGTGACGCTTTAAGACCCCCCCCCCCTAAACCAAAAAGGAAATTTTTAAAAAATTGCCAATTTGTTAATCTATTGAAGTATTATGTATACTGAGTGTATTGTTTTGTAGTTTTGAGTAGGGATGAAACGGATAGTGATTTTGCCAAATATCGGATATCTGGAGCTCTTCTGCCTGCCGGATACGGATATCCAGCATTAGTTTTGTTTTTTGTTGTGTTGTATATATTTTTTATTTTCCATTATTTTAAAACAATAAAATATAAACATATTTCGTATACTATTCTTTCAAAAACATTTTAAATATAACTCAAACATATTTAATATTTTATTTATATATGCAATATTGCCATGATTAAAACTTTAAGCCTAACATACTTATTCCTACACTTGCAATTTGTCTTGAAAAGCATTGTCACAAAAAGATAGGTTTTGTTACGAATTACAAAAAAACACTTTTTATTTACATATTTTTTACAATACAATTATTAAAAAAAAAAATTACTAACACAATCATAGTTGAAGGGTTATTTTCATAGGAAATTGAATGTTGGGGCCGTCACAAAACTTTCCTCTATATCATTCTACATAATAGCGCCACGTACTATATTTAAATTGTACAAAAGTTTATAGCTACTCACAATAAATATTTTGCCCATGTAGTTCAGTGCAATTTTAATCAACAGATACTGAGATACAGGCTTGTGAAAAATCATAATAGCAGCTCCACCTGTTGGCTGATATACATCTAAATAAGGTCGATATTCATTTTTATAATAGTTGTTTTACATATCAAGTTTCATGCATTTATGTCATAGAAGTTGAGTCTTAGCCTATTCATGAGGTAAACTGCAGTGCAGTATTGCCACCTGTTGACCAATATACACCCAAAATAAATCACAATAGTGTTTCATTATGGCTGGCTCTCTCACTTACCAAGTTTTGTGCAATTATACACAATAGAATCTGAGATATAGCCTCCCGTTTTGGTTGGAAATTTCCGTACAGTAGCACCATTAATCGGCCATTATGCACCCAAATTAATTCAGCATAATTTCTCATAATGCCCTTCTAACATAAAGTGTCATGTAATTATTCACAGTAGAACCTAAGATATAGTCTTCCCTAAAATTGCAGAAAACATTGTATAACAGCACCACCTGCTGAATGATTGGTACCAAAAGTTGATAGGCACTAATATATGCCAAAGTGCATGTACAAGTTGCAGAAATCGCAGTACGGCAGCATCACCTGTTGAGCTATACACCCCAAAAGTTGATAGGCACTGATTTATATCATGGTGCAACTACTTATAAATTTATCTGTAATTTTACGCAGTTTAGTTCCAGAAGTGCAGTTGAACAGAATTTTTGTCACACATACACAGATAGACATTTTTAAAGATATTTATAGGAAAACATAAAGGAAAGAAGCAAAAAAACTAAACGCTTCAAACTAGTATGTTATGGCCATCACAAAACTTTCTTCTATATCACTCTATATAACAACGCTACATGCTTTTTAACATACACAGAAGAAGGTAGTGTAGAGGCTCTGCTAGTATAAATATGTCACAAAAACAACAACTTTCTTGTGTATGGAAAAGTGGATTGTAAATAAACAAGCAGGATCTAGTGAATAAATGCACATTATTTGACTCATTCTCGAAACAATCTAAGAACTTATATTTGCAAGACTAACAATATTACTAAACAATCTAACAACATATTAAACAAAAGTCATGAAAACAGAGTTATATCCACTGCAGAGAATGAATATCATTTGTTTAGGAATAACAATGAACAACTCCTTTTATTGTCATGGGGAAGATTAAGGGGAATGTTATAGATCACTATGGAAAAACCTGTACAAAATTAAAATAGGGCTTCTATATTTCTTAGACATGAAGCTACTGTTGGCTAAATTTGTTTGTTAAAGGGGCCAAATTAACATTTGCAAAAGCTAACTTATTTTTTTTTTTAAACCTTTATAAGCTACAACTAATTTAAGAAATTTTTTTTAAATATCGCAAAATTTTCATCTGAGGGGAGTTTATGTTTGAATTTTCTCCTTCGGACATCCACCAGATATCCATATTCGGAATGCTGATATCTGGTACCCCGTCGGATATTTAAAAATTATATAATTTTTTAAAAATCAAAACCACAAAGCAATATGCACAGTGTATGCATAATACTTTAATAGATTAATAAATTGGCGAAGAATTTTTTTTAAAACCCTTTTTGGTTTATGGGGATCTTAAAGTTTGAGCTATTGTAATTATTTTAGTTAAGTTTTACAGCAATATAACTAAACATGGGACACTTTTACCTTATGTACTTTGATACTAAAATTTAAAATTAGCACTCATAAATGTAATTCAAAGAGATTTGGGTCAAAATGTAAAGGTCTAATAATCACAGGTTAATAGTAGAGAAAAAATAAGTTGTTCTGAACATCTCTCATATGTGCCTTTAAGGGATACAAGTATCAAAAGAATAAAAAATATTTGAGCAACACACATCCTTAAATTTATATGGAATGACCCTTTCCTGATTACATTTTTATTTATTATTATTATTATTATTATTATTATTATTATTTTCATAAAGTTGAAACACTTGTATTTAATAATATTTATTCAAAATAATGTAAGTATTTTGTGTTTTATAAATATTTCTGATGCATTTCTGAAATAAATTTTCAGAAATTTTATGATTTTTTTCAATTAGCTGTGAAATAATCAGTTTGCTGCAATTAAACAATTACATCAACTGCACAATAATTGAGTATTTCCACAGTTAGATATCAATAAGTGTACGTTTTGCTGATTTATAGTGAGATATTTGCTTCTTTCAGAAATCAGCAGTGAAATAAAATCACATATTTATGTAATTAGTTGAGATAATGTAAATTGTAATAAGCATATTGTTAGGTATTTGGGTTACATGAATTGTCTGTGAATGAATGGCAGGTCTTACAGAGGCTTAAAAGTTTATTTACAAAAATATTCCAGAAGATTACAAGTCTGTTAACCAAGTATCAGCTTTAGATTCACCAGAAAACACAGCTTAAATAATAGCTTACAACATTACAGCAAAAGCCTTTCATTAACTTGGGCTTAGTCAGGAAGCTCTTAACTCGAGAGTGGCTTAGCTTCAACCAGGGTTTGAAATTAGCGGTTGTTAGTTGTATTTTGCAACTAAATATTTTGTTTTGACGACCGCAATTTTATACCTAGTCGTCACTTTGACACCTAACATTCTTTTTCCCCTTTAGTTATAATATGCGATGGAATAAAGGCACTAGCAACAAAGCAGTAGAATCAAATTCCTAGCTTTCTTGTAAAAATATTTGCACTAGCACATTTTTAAAATACGAAAAATTAACTAAATAAAGAAATGAGCATTTTAAAAAATTGCAGTTTATGTACAACGTTTACGCATATGTTTCTGTGTGTAAATAACAATTTTAAAATGGCACCTTAGTACAACATATTGCAACTAAGAAAACAATGTTAGTTGCCATTTGGCACCCAACTTGTTGATTCTGATTTCAACCCCTGGCTTCAACTGACCTCAACTGCCAGAATGCAATCACTTTATATAGGATCCAATATTTCAAGAAATACCAGAAACATTCTCGAAATATACAAGGGTAACTATTTAAAGGGATCACATTCTGGCAGTTGAGTTCAGTTGAAGCCAAGTCATTGAAGAATTAGGAGCTCCCTGTCTGATCTCCTGTTACTAATGGATACAATTTATGCTGTGTGTGATGCTATGATACAGTTTATGCTGTGATTTTATGTTGTCAGCTATTTTTTAAGCTCTATTTCCTAGCAAATCTAAAGCTGATACTTGATTAACAAACCTATAACCTTCTGAAATATTCTGTAAATAAACTTTTAAGCCACTGCAAGACTTGTTTTTCATTCACAGACAATGCACGAACCCTGAGTACACAACAATTCTGATGTCAAAAGTGGGATTGTCTGCTGAATGGTCATAAATCGAGGCATGGAACAAGAATTGCAGAAACTACTAGAAAATTTGGTCGCCCAGATGAGCGATTTACAAACCAAATTGAATGTTGAAATGAATACATTTTATTTAAGTGTCATTTAACATTTCAAGATTTTTAAATTTCAGTCAATCATTTTTAGGGATTTTCACTAGCAGTCACAAGCAACCTTGTAATGCAAGAACATAGTAGAATAAACAACACTTTTTCACATTATCAAATCAAAAATACATCTGTTTAAATTAAAAATTTCTTCTTTTGTTTATTGTTATTATATATACCAAGGATGATTGTGTTCAGGGATAATTTATCTGAATCGGGATATTTCTTTTTCAATACTGAAATTTCAATTTTTCTGATATTTAAATTCATAAAGTAAGACTAAAGTATCTATTTCATATTAATGTATTTCATAATGAGAGGATTAGATCTCCCTGCATTAAATTCATACAAAAGCTTTTTCTGGCTGAAATTTCATTATTATTATTTTTTTTTTTTTTCATGAATTCACAGTCACCTTTTGATGTACATGAAAACTGTAAATTCAGAAGACATGCTGAAAAGAAATGAGAAATGAGAGAGGGAGGAAGACACTTTTTTTCTTACTATTAGCATAGCCAATAGTAAGAAAAAAAAGTGCAGCCATTGGAAAAAGAGCAATAATTACCAAGCAGCAAAATAAATTATTAAAAAATGAAAATTTGAAAGCAGAAAAATATATAAGCATACATAATGTAACAACAAATAAATATAAAATACAAATAAATCTGTATTTTTATATTTAATATTTGTGCACATAATGATGCAAATTTAAAAATTAAACTCTTGCAGACAAATATATTGGCTATTTTAAAAGATTCATTTGTTATTAATGTAAGTAGACTAGTTTTTTTTTTTTTTTTTTTTTTTTTTTTGTAATCATTAGTAGACACTAGAAAGGGAAAAGGGGTCCTACAATGAATAATTTAACATAGTTTTTATTTTTATTTACTCATTGAATCATGTTTTTTAATATCAAAATAATTCTTTTAAAAGCCTTTATAGTACTATACTAAATTGTTTTAATGTAGAATGTTAACTGTATTATTATTATTTTATGATATTTAATGAAATGAAGTGCTGTTGCATGTAGTTTAGATGTGTTCAAGTTTTTCTTTTTAATATACTTTTGGTAGGAGGGGTGAAAACTAATAAAGTCTCCAGAATAAGATACAGCTAATATTTCTGAAATTGCATATGAAACAAATTTCACACAGTCCTACATTTTTTTTTTTTTCTAAATGAGAAAATATTTCTTTAAATTTAATTTATAATTCTTATTTGTGTGCTCATATTTTCCTTTTCAGTTCATATTAATATAGGAACAAACTCTAGCAAAATAAGGAACTTTTTTTTTTTTTTTTTCAATACTAATTTCTTCTGCTATAACCAAAGCTTCTGTACCTTTATTTTGAACATACATTTAATATTAAAACTTATCTGTTGTTTCCTTTATAGTTTTACTTCTGCAATAATTTAAATATTTATAATATTTTCTGTGCTTTTAAATTAATTTTGTTAAAGAAATGGTTTCTTTGCTTTTTCGTTAAAATAATTTCATGACGCTTGCTTTTATCCTTGCTTTATGCTAAAGGTTCAATGGGTGTTTTGACGTCCCCATTTGCAGCTGCTCCTGGATTAGGATCGCCTTTAACTGCCTATGCTGCTGGTGCTGGAGGTATGCATTTGTAACTAATAATGTATATTTTTAATTTTAATAAAGCTTTAATTTCTGTTAACTTCTAAATATACTTAATTAAAAAAATCTTTCTCTCTGCCTGCAGTGATGGTTAGTATAGTTTTTTTTTCTTTTGTTAGGAGGTATTTTTTTTTCATATTGTGATACCTTAATGTAATACCATAAAAATATCGTATTTCTTCTATGCTTTTATCATGTATATAATATATAACGACAATAATAGAAAATAAGATATAAAACCTTGAATGAAAAAATTGTATATTTTAATAAATCAAAATTACCAAAACTCAGTTTTTCCAAAGTTACAGCCAAGGGGCCAGTTTAGGCAAAAATTGGGATCCTTTCATTTTCCCTTCACAAAATTCAAATCTATAAAATGACCACCTTCACAAAAATTTCCCACTTTTCAGTATTTACTTCAAATGATTTCCTATACATAGTCCAATAAAACACTATTAACTTGGTATTAAAATATTATATAGAGTACCTGTTAAAATAGAAGATTTTACTCAATAATAAATTTTTCACAAAATTTGCTACAAAAAGGAAAACTGGATTGACTCCTGTTACATCTTATCTTTTGACATTGACATTTGAACACTTTATTAATTTGTACTTAAATTTAGTAAAGATGTTAAATCCTAATCACAGGATCTGTATAAATTCTCAAAAGTGTAAACTTATAGTTTTTTTTTTTTTTAAAGGGATACTAAGAAGATTTTTGTACATGACCATCTATTGACTCAAATTACTTGAAATGTTGTTGGGCGATTAAAGTCAGTAGGCAAATTGTAGGTCATAATCATCACATGAAGTGATCATAAGTGTTGAACTTTTAGTGTTTTTATAGGGATTGAAAGTAGAAATCTTATGCATTGTGGTCTGTTGTAGTGGTGTACAAGCATTTAGCTAATTGTTCCTACCATATCTTTAACTATTGGAGTCGATAACTTAGTCAGTATTTTCATTTTTAGAAATTAACAGCAAAATTCAATATAGAGTATGACTATTTTTAATCTGAAAATCAGTAGTAAAATGTGTAATATTCAGAAAATATCTTTTATCAACCATGAATATTTATTAGAGACATTGGAGTGTAAGGTTGAATTTTTTCCGCGAACTATGTGAAAAATGGCAGAGCCATGAATCGAACCTAGACACTCTGCTAACCTTGCGGATGCACTATCACTGAGCCACCCTGGCTAATTACCCATTTCGAGAGTTTTCACATAATACCAAGTATGTGTTTTAACATAATACAATGTATACATCACATCAGTGACCTTGCCAACAGATTTTATTTGGAAAATGGCGAGTGGGTAATCAGAGGGGTGGCTCAGTGGTTGAGCTTCTGCACAGTTAGTGGAAAGCCCAGGTTCGATTCTCAGTTTTGACATTTTTCGCATAGATGATATATATATAATAATGATTTATTAAGCGTAGTAGAAGCTAAGCAACAGATACAAGATCACTGAAACCACAAAGACCAATAAGAATGAAAAATTTCTTTATGTTGGAGAAGCTCAGAAAGGTGAAAAAATTCATCAGGGGATGAAATACGCATATTTAAAGAAACCAAATTATTAATTAACAGCCTGCATAACAAACGAAACAATAAAATAACTCAACAAAATCTTAACAGAAAAACATAAACTAAATAAAAATTTAGGTTAAATTTATTTAAGAAACTTAAAAAAGGGAGGAAGGAGGCAGGCAGTAAAAAAAAAAAAAAAAAAAATCAACAGTGTGATGTTTTTTTCATGTGAAAGTCCTTTCAGATACGTAGAGGTTAATTTGATATTATATATATATATATATATATATATATATATATATATATATATGTATATGTCTGAAAATTTAAGTTTACAAATGAAAAGTAAAAATGGTAATATGTTATAGAAAAACCTAGATTGTGTAAGAGGGATTATTTTTAGATTATTATTATTTTTTTTTATTATTATTATTATTATTATATAAAGAAATTATTAATTTTGTATATTTTTGTTTCAGCTTTACCTCTTGGTAGTTTTGCTTTATCTCCAGCAGCAACAACTGCAGCAGCTCTTGGAGTTGCAGGCTTGCGCCTTCCTGGTCAAGCTTTGAGTACAGTATTGCTTGTTAGTAACTTAAATGAAGAGGTTTGTATGCATGTATTATTATTATTATTATTTTCCTTCTTATTTTGTGTGAGTGTGTGTGTATGTTTGGGTTTTGTAAGTATTAGATTTTAAGCATTTTTTGTGAATAGGTTTTTGAGTTACTGTTTTAACTTGTTTTGGGTGGCAGCACAGAAGTAGTACATAGTTTATGAATTATCTTTTCTTTTTTTTCATCCCAGTAACTTTTTCATTTAATTATATTAATAGGCTTTAAATATATTTTATATTAATACATTTTGATTAAAACTCAAAATACTTTTGAATTATTTTGATTTGTAAAATAAATATAATTAAATTTAATAAAACAATGTTGAAAATAAAAACTGTAATTTAAAATATCTATATATGCAGCTATTTTTATGTATTTAACATTTTTTTTTTTTTTTTTTTTTAAATAAGTGCTTAAAAAAAAATAATTAAAAAAAAAAAAAAAAAGTTGGGAAATGCTTTTTGTTGTTAAAAACAAATTATGAGTTATTGTCCAAGGATGGTAAGAGGTAAGAATTAATCATAATATGTAACAATAGAAACAAATAATGCAAGCAATTATAAAACAAAAGAAAAAATATCTTTATTATTTTTTTTTTTTTTTTAAGAATTCTGAGTGTCATGAACTTTTACCATCTGCCTAATTTGTAGAAATGTAATTTTAGAAAAGTCTTGCTTTGTCATTCTATTTAATTCATCGTAAGTTATGCTTAGGTATAAAAATATTTGTAAAACAAATAGAAAAAGAAAAGAAAAAAAAAAATGTATATTTCTCTATATATACATTTAGATTAACTCTTTTTAACTGCATTTTTTCATTTCTGTGAAAAAAGGGCCTTAAATTTCACAACCAATTCTGTTATGTTTTTAGTATTCTGCTCCTGAGGCAGAATTTAGGTGTGATGTGCAACATTGCCGCAGTAAAGAAATTGTCACTTGCAGAAAGAAATTATGTTTCAGTACAAAACAGAAATTTGTATTATATTTAAGAATTCTTCTACAGTATATTAATAATATTAATATCTTTATAATTAAATAAACATAGTATGTGTAAATTAGAAAATATGTTGTTATTAAATATCAGAAAAGGTTTGCATGAATGAGGCTTGTCACAGAAAGCATAAAAATATTCTACCACTGTTGGCATTCGTGTATTGTATAATATTTGAACTCCAAAGTTAATTTTGTTGCGATTGAAATGCAGTTTTACATGTCTAATTCTTATCTGATTGAGTTTTACTTTAATTTTTTATTTTTTTTATCTTCCATATGAAATATTTCAAACAACTTATTTAATTTGCAAATATTATAGAAAATTACTTCGATGAAATTTTCTTATTGATAAAGATTTTAAATAGTCCCCAATTCATCAAGATTATTGAATAAGCAAGACTTATTTTAATTTAACGTAATTTGAGTTTTTTTCTCCCCCTTCCCTCCCCTATAGAATATAGGTACACTACTTGTGTTAAATTTAATTTAAAAAAAAAAAATAATCCTGATATTTAAAATAAAAGTACTGATAGTAGAGCATGAGAGCTTGCATATACTTCACAACTGTATTACCCTTACATTTTTTATATCTTATTTTTTCTGTTAATAAAATGTTCTGTTTTATGATTAATACTTTATTTATGTTTTTCTTATCTTTTTATTTTTTCTTTTCTAAAAAGCTGCTTTCTGAATTCTCATTTACTGTTGTGTGAACTGCTGTACTTTTCTGTGCTGTGCCTTTTTAAGAAAGAAAAAAAAAATGCCTGTTTGTTGTGTTATCCTTTCAGCATAACTTCCATTAATGTTTAACATTTTTTATGTTTTCACTTTTCGTAGATTAATGCATTTATACTTGAACATTAAAAATAACCATTTGTTTCTTAATTTAAAAACATTTAAGTTTTATATGATTACATTTAAATGCAACAATAAATAACACTAATCAGTGAAACAAATTGTTATGAAATAATCCAGAAGTTTTACCTGTCATTGTTCTTTTTAACAAATTATTGCTTTTCTTCTTTCTCTCTTTTTTTTATCAGTGAATAATGTGTCCATAATTTGAAGCTGAATTTTACCCATTATGTATTTTCTACAGAGATGTGGGTAGCTTTCATTATGAAATTTGCGGCAATCTTAATATAAAAATAATATTAGGGTATCTTTTTATACTAAATTTCCAATATTTAATATTTGTGTGAAATATTATTATTATTTTTTCCTCTCTCTCTCTGTTTTACCCAAATAAATGACACATGCAATAATTTGACACTTTCCTTGGTTACTAAACTTAATTGTAATGTTTTTGTAAAATTTCCTATTATCAAGCAGACATATACAGTGGCTTTTCCCTTATCATTTCTGTCAATTCCTGTTTTCAAATTTTATGTATTTATTTTTTACTTTGGTGCATCAACTTTATTGTTTAACCCAGGGCCCGAAATTTCAACTCAGATTACATTCGCCGAAAAAAAGTTTTACTTGCCACAAAATAGTGTTGTCATTTTTTTTTCATTTTTATGCATTTTGGGTTTTTTATTTTAACTATTTTAAAGGCTTTTACAAATATGTCTAAAATTATACATATTAAAAATGTGTTGTATATCATGTTTCATAATCATCTATAATTAAAAATCATTATAATGTATTGTATTTGAGTTTTGAAAAAGATTAAAATATCTAATAACAAATGCAGAGAGTCATTAAAGAAAAAAAGAAGAAGAAAAAAATTCTTTGTCAAACAATATCCTGTAAAAATCTTTTTATTATGAAAAATTAAGCATCCTTTTTTATCTATTTATTTACTTAACTTTTTATATTACAAATGTCTTTTTTGTCCATTTTATTTTTGTAGTCAAACGGAATGTCGATGTGTATAACTTGTTCACTGTTGACATTTGAAATAGCCGTTTCGGAATAGCTTTTTCGATAAAATCGTTTCTTACAAATCATTACAAGCCCAAATCATTGCCATTTCAGTAAAAAAAAAATGGAAAATATGAACTATTTTTTAATCATTATTCAACAAAATAAACATAGGCAGTACTTTAAAAGGGCTCGGGCTCATTTTTATGTGACAATATCGCACAGGCAAACTTTCGTACATCTCTTCTCTCGGATAGTGGCGGTGCCATCGTCCTGATAGTGGGTGACGGGCAAAGAGGCCTCTCTGCTCGTCTATTCTCACTCTGCTTGGAGAAACAACAGTGGGAGGAATGAAACTACTGAAGAGATCAAAATTTGTATGTATGTACTAAGCGTTTTTCCTTTCCAAGGCTGGAGCGATCTCGGACAGCGCACACACAGACTCGGCTCTCTGAGAATCTAAAATGGAGAGGTTAAATATTAGGTTATAAGATGGCTAGAATTTGCCATATTTAAATGTATAAAAAGAATGTTTTCTGTCACCGTATCATGTAAGAATTCTGTCTATAACTAAACCAAATTTTTACTCGCCAATGTCGAGTTGGCGAGTGGAAATTTCGCAACCCTGGTTTAACCGAAGACCATTTCTGGAATCCTGCACAATTCTTAACTTCTACTATTACTAAAACCTTTTTTTTTTTTTTTTTTTAATCTGAATGTGAACATTTCAGATTTTCATAAATGACTTTTCATGATTTCTGATCACAGGTAGATAAATTGATTATTTAAATATATATAGGAAAAGAAACTAATGATTTAGTAAAATATAGTGCTCTTAAGGGACTGATTTTTAATGCTGAATTGATGACTACACATGTTGTAAGTTGAAATGTTTTTTATTGTACGATATATAATAATTCAAGTATGCAGTTATGATTGTATGATAAATCAATTATGTAATATTGACTGTAGATAGGCATCTTGAGTGAGTACTCAATTTAAGTCATGCAAAAGACCACTTTCTACCTACAGTTCACTCCATAAGTATAGCAACAATTACAACACAGATTATTGTATGATCATCTTTCAATTAAAGATCACAGACTGTAAGTTGCATCTTAGTGTGAGTCAGAAAAATATTAAAATGTCTTTATAAAGAAGCTTTACTTAGAAATTCTTTTATTCCATGCAGCAACAATCATTCACAATAGTTCAGTTATCTTGAACTTTCTTATTCATTCTTACTGAAGATATTTCTTATTTTGGGTTACCACACAGAACTTTTATATGTCGACTTATAAAAAGAAACTAACGACTTAGTAAAATGTAGTTCTTTACGGGACTGTCTAATAATGGGAAATTGACGACAATGCGGATTGCAAGTCAAAATATCTTTTATTGTACGATATATGATAATTCATATATGCAATAGTATATATAATTCAGCATGCTGTCTCTCATCTTAAGCAGTTACTCGCTCTAACAAGCGAAGTACGAATCATTAAAATTCCTATTGAAACAAAACCAATATTAAATTAAAAAGCATGGTCGAAAATATAGGGTAGAGTACAAATTTGCTGCAAAAACTCTCCATGGAGCAAGAAAATGACCCTAAAACTTTAAGCTGTTTCTATCTAAACCAACAGAACAACATTCATCAGCAAGACGGTGTGGTGCAGTGGTTAGAGTGTTCAGTTTGAGTAAGGAAGGTCGTCAGATCAAATCCCGATGACTGCACTGTTTTTTTTTTTTTTTTTTTTTTTTTTAATATATATGAATGAAATGAAACAAAATATTTAAAAAAAAAAAAAAAAAAAAAAAGGAATAATTTAGGGGGATATGTATTAAATTTAATTAAGAAATATATAACGATACATTTCTCTTTCCTAAAGTTTAATTTCTTTATTACTATTTTATGTCAAAGCCGCTAGTAGGAAATGCTGATCATCTGCTTTTAATTTTGTTATTTTTTATATATAAAAATAAATGTTCTATTAAATTATTAAAACATTTTATTTCAACTGGAAACATGTTTTTCAAATGAATAGTGCAATGGAAAATAATATTTAGATTGCATTTTTTTTTTTCGTCTGCTTTTAATTGCACTGTTATTCATATTTAAAAAGAAAAAACTTTTACTGTGTTACTTTTTGTCATTATTCTGTTGGGCCTTCCATATATTTACATCTCCAAAATTTAGAAATGTAGTTATATATGCATTTTACAAAGCTGGTTATCTCGAAGAAAATCCAATCATTTCTAAAATATTTGCAATGTGTGTTTCAACGTTGAACAAGATTGTAATAAAATTAAATGTGATAAATTTTCTTTTATACATTGTTCTTATCATGGAAAGTGCTTATGCTTTGATCATTTTCTTATTTCTAATTATGGTCATTAACTTAAAAATAAATTCATAAATTTAAAAATGTTTTTTTTCTCCATAAAGAGGTAATTTTACCCTATACATTTCTTAATAGTATATGTATATAGAGTATATTTATTTATTTTTGATTTCTTAATTAGCTTTTATAATTTTCTCTTAAATTATTAATTTATTTTAATGTTTTGTTTTACTTCATTAATAAAAAAAAAAAAAAAAAAAAAAAATAAGCAATCTATCGGGGTTTGAACTCAAGAAACTTAAAAAATATATCATTTTAATTAAATTTAATACATATCCCATTTTAAACTATTATTTTAATATTTTGTTTTCTATCATTTACATTAAAAAATAAAAATTAAAAAAAGCAGCGAGCAGTCATTGGAGTTTAATCTTATGACCTCCGTCCTTCAAACTGTACACTTATCCACTGCACCACACCGTCTTGCTGCAGAGTTTTGCTTTTATTTGTTTTGATAAACAGTTAAAACTGTTAGGGTTGTTTTCTCGTTCCATGGGTTGTTGTAGCAAATTTGCACTCTGCCGTATGTTTTCAACCATGCTCTTTAATTTAATATTGGTTTGGTTTCAATAGGAATTTTGCTGATTCATTCTTCCCTTGTAAGTCCCATAAAGTATCATACAGCGACCAAAACAACTGATAGTTCATAGAACCCCCAAGTGTCTGCAAATTATTTTACGATGCTTACATAATGAAAAAACTTTCTGTTTGTTTGTGCTTTCACTTTTTATTTTTAAAATCTTAAACTCTGATTGGTTATTAATTTTAATGATAGTTTCAGATATCCAGGAATTAATTAATATGCAAGAGTTATTTGTACTTGAAATAACACCGTGCTTATATTTAAAAAATCAGTACCAAAATTTCTCACCCCGTTCTTTGTCTTATTTTTTATTCTTGCATAATAAAATGTCTTATCGTGAAATTAAGTTTACTGGGCAAATTACGAATTTGTAGCAGCCTATATTTTTTAACAGGAATTTTTTTTAAGTACTTTATACCCTTCCAATTGTTGAAGTCTGATATGGATGGATATTCTTCATTACTGTCTATGTGTAATTTCTCACAGATCCTTTTTATTTAAATATGTTATGCATAGACATACTTATTTGTTTTATGGGTTTTTGAGCTTAACATTCCAGTGAGTATTTCCCCCCATCCCTTACATTATCACTAGTTATATTTATTTTATGATTTTTTTTTTTTTTTTTTTTTTTTCTTTCTATATTTTATTTTCTTACTTATTTCTGAGATATCTTTCCCAGCAAGGATAGCGAAATGGCAAAAAAAATTTCCATTGCTGATGAAAAGGGAAAAGAAACAGAAGCGATAATGCTGTTACTCTCTCTAGCACCTGTTGTCTTCATCAGTCACTGGGAAGTGGGACATTTCTCTGAGTTTCTATGCTGGTAGAATTCCCTTAATTTTGATTGTAAATAAATGTTAAGTTTACAGAAAGGTGAAAGTGAAATGCAGATCAAAAGTAGCATTCGTAATACTGGAATCTTCAGATTAGAGGATGTTCAGAATATAGAGAGTATATCTCAAGTCTATAGAGTTTCGCCGGGAACGTCTTAATGTGTTCGTAATACTGGGGTGTCCGCAGTAGTGTGCTCAGTTAGAGAGAATCTACTGAGAGAGAGAGAGAGAGAGAGAGAGAGAGAGAGAGAGAGAGAGAGAGAGAAGAGTGTGTGGGGGGGGGGGGTGCTAAATTTGAGATCTTTCAGTTATTTAATTGGTTAGCAAAGTGTCAGATGTCTTCAAGTGACAATTTTAAAAATTGCTTTTTTTTTTTTTTTTTTTTTTTTTTAAGTAAAATTGGAACAGAAAAATATTTACTTGACATTGCTGAGCAAATTTTTAGCTGCTTATTTGCAACAGAAAAGCTCCAAAATCACTGTTCAGTTTCACATTTTGAACACCAAATATGATAAAAATCATAGCCAAAGCCCTATTTATTAATATCTAGGAATTTAAATATATCCAGCAACTTTTTTCTTAAAATATGATTTTATTGTATTATATCTGAAATTTTCATTTATTTTATGTAACTACAGTATTGCATAAATTAAATTTCAGCATTACTTTGCATTAGTTTACAAACAGAATATGAATAAAATAAAATCATATTGAAATCTTTGATTAATTAAAATAAATCTTTAACAGCCACAGATGAAAATCAGCACTTATCTGGAGATATTTCTATTTGGACTCAACAGCTAGTATTTCTGTAAAATACTATACTTAATTAAATCTTATGCTAGTAATTCCCCCCCCCCCCTCCCTCAGGAAATCAGAAATTGGCACTTGAAAAAGCTTTCTAGTATGTTATATACAGTTTTATGTTCGTATTTTGAAATTGTATATGAAAAAGAGGTCACTGTATTTTCTGCTTGAATACTCAAAATTTCCTAACCCCTTGCAAAGGAATAGTATTTAAACTCTCGTACTTAAATAACATGCATGTATGTTTAGTCAGACCTTTAAATGTCTCCCTAAAACTTCTGGATTGAATTTCAAATGCATTTTTCTGTGCTAAATAATATGCCTTTTTCTATTTTTGACTATGCATATTGTTTTTTTCACTAAATAATTTTATGTATCTTAGTTTTTTTTTCTTTCTTTTTTTTTTTTCCTTGCCTTGGTTTTTTTCAATAAACCGAAATATATCTAATGGACTCTTTATTCGTTCGCTCGGTCACTGAACCCTTTCAACCTTCTGCTCTGCCTCACCACCTGTTGCTATCAACTAGAAGGTTACACCTGATGCTCTCTTTACCCTTTTTGGTATGTTTTCAAATGCACTCTTATAATTTTATTTTTTCCCTCTTTATTTTTTAGCCCTTTGCACTCGTATATCAACACTTTTTTGCTTTTTGAAATACCTGTCTTTTGATTTAAACTGAATGGAAAAAATGTAAGAAGTATGTAAATATGTCTTTTTGCAGATACACTAATATTTAATTTTTTTTTTTATTAATATGTATGTACATTTGTACAATATGCCTGACTGTACTTACGTATTCAGTGACGAATTTTATTTTGTTGAACTTACTACACTTAGTTGGGTCATGAATCTTTCTTTGATACTTAAGAAATCGCTATCTAAAAATATATTGTAATAGAACTAGGCTTTTGTACAATTTCATATTTCAGTACTTACATTTTTTTGTGTGCATTATACTTAATTTTGATATGCTTTCTTATAATTCTGGAAATTTTTATGCTGCAATTTGTAATATTTAAATTACTTTCGTAACAGATTGATAGTACATGTCAAAGCATATGACATAAAATCTTATATAACTTTTGATGTTATATTAATATGTATATATATTATCACCTCTTATATACTTTACACTATTTTCTTTTGATTCTGAACAAAACTTATCTTTTATAATAACTTTTGTAGAGCTCACTAAGTAATTATTGTTAATTTCAATAAGGAGTTGTGAACAATACAATTTTTTCTTTAAATAAATAATTAAAATATTCAATGTTCATAAAACTGTTCATTATTACTTTTTAAATCTATAAAACTCATCAATAAATTTAATTCATTCTAGATATTCTTCATTGCTCTTTAAGCAAATCATTCAAATTTCCGTTCATACATGGATTTTTCTAGTGGTTTGAAGTCCATTTTAAGGCATAGGTTCTGGTCTAATGACCCTTAATGCCCGAAAGATGTCTGTAGTGCGACACCACAAATCAAAATCAAAATACACCTTCCTCTTCGCGGCTGCTGACAGAGCAGCCAAGGAAGTTTTAAATCCTCTTAATTGTCCAGTTCCATATGAAGATCTTAAACATACTCTGAAATATTATTGGGCACTCTAGAATAACACACAAGCATCTTCTCCTTGGGGAACAGGAACCATTATGTGCAAAATGTCATTTCAGCTCACTTACCATTCGCCATATTTTGACTGACTGCCCTTTCTTATGTCATTTATACAGGTTTTACTTCAATTCATCTTCACCAAATCTGACAAGCCATTTGGTTATAAATCCTCATTCTGGACTAACTAGTTTTTTAAAAGAAGCAGGTTTTTATCATGAAATTTGATTTTTATTTCTTTCATTATTTTTTTCACTTTTTGTTTTAGCATTTTAGTTATGACTTCAAACTTTTTATCATGTGGATGGGGTTCCCCATCCAGATGCCTGTTTATCTTCCTTTTGAATTTTTTTTTTTTATGTTTGGCGCAGCATATCCTTTACTGGATCTTGCGCCATAAAAAGTCAACCAACCAACCCTTCCTGTTTTTAATTTTCAACTAAGGCAATTATTTTAAATTTTCCTTGGTAGAAAACATAAGAAATATATCAACACATTATATTTAAAAATATTTAGTATATCATTAATTGCATAAAAAATAATAATAATAAATAAATTTAAAAAGAAGTTAACAAAAGATAAAGCTAAATTATTACACATGTCGTGTCTGTCACACAATATATATCTTATTGGTCATTGGTGTTTCAGTGATCTTCTATCTGTTGCATGGCTTCTACTATGCTTAATAGATCATCTTTATTATATATATATATATTTTTTTTAAATATGTTTATTTAAATTTTAGAACTTTTTTAATTACATATCAGATGAAAGTTCTGTTTGGGTAAATTTAGATTACTGAACTTCAAATGTATCTCAATTTAGAGAAATTAAGTTATAAAGATAAGACTGAAAATATATCCATTTCTATCATTGGTTAGAAGTTTTGTATTATATATAAGCAAGACATAAAGATATATCGGCACATAAAAATTCATAATCTTGAATTGCACATTTGATGATGCTCTTCTCATGATGCACACTTTTTAAAAATTTTGTGCATGTTTTCTAAACATGGCAATAGTTACAAATTTGCTTTTTTTTCTTTTCTAAAACTTTTTATTAAATATCTTTCGTACAAAAGTGTATATTAAACACATCAGTATGTTTTTGAATTACGATAGCAAAGGGTTAAAAAATTTACTTTTGACAAACCTTTTAAATTTATAGTAACGCACATCTGCTTTTTTATTGACCCATAGTATCTTATCTTAGTTACTTATTCACTGCTTTTTTTCCTGGTGGTTTTATTTATGTTGTCTGTAGTTAAAATAGCCTCAGCTTTTTTAATTTTGTGCATGTGTAGTTTAAGCCTTACTCATTTTTATTTAGCCTTGAAATTTTTTACCCTTTACTCAACAAGAAATATGTTTAGGTCTAATTTTATTTGACTGCAGTTATACACTTGTCTCTCTCATAATCTAATATGTTTGTATTAATGCATATGTATGAACTTTTTTTTTATTCATAATTTATTTTATTTCTAGCATCACATGTATTTTGTACATTCTGTTAAGGAAAATGTGTAATTAACTTTTTGTCCATTGATTTATTAGTAGCAAATTATAAATTAGAACTGTTATTAATATATAGAATATATTACAGTCATTTTTAAGATATATATTTTTTGAAAGTAAAAAAAAAAAAAAAAAAAAAAAGTATAATTAGAGTTTATAACTTCAACCAAATGTAAATGATGTATTCCAGATGGAAACCCAGCATTAATTTTAAGAGGACATAATATCTATTCTCATAGACATTCGAACGATGTAATATTTTATGTGGGAATTAGTTTATAAAATCACTCATTAATTAATAAGTTTTTTTTTTTCTGTTTTTATATTAAGAAAACTCACAACTGTTATTTTCTAAAAATTGTTTTTAATTTTTACTAGTTAATTTTTGAATTTTTAAATATATATATAATTTTGTTCTCACATTAACAAAATTCACAACTGTTAAATAATTTCTCATTCTTCAAAAATTGATTTAAAAATAATTTTAATGGTTTATTTTGATGTTTAAAAATATAAAAAATGAATTAAATGAATTTAAAATGCAAAAGATATTAAAAATTTATTTTTAGAAAACAGGAATTAATATAATGATTGTGTATATTTTGGATGTGGAAACAGAATTTCCAAAAATACATTAATTAATGAGTTAATAATTAATAATTCTATATAGAAATTTCCCCATAGAATAACATGGGGTTTGACTGCCGTTGCAGAAAGGTATTGTCCTCCTAATAAGAGCAAAGAATCATCAAGTCATGAATTGAAGCAGATCTATTTGCATAATTTTTTTTACTCTTGTTGAAATTGGCTTCTCCTTCCCTTCTAAAATATGTTATTTATACAATTGCGTCTTAATTCCCTCTCCACTAACTTAGTAAAGAGAAACTATGTTTAAAAAAAAAATTAAGAGTGACTATGCTAAAAATAAAAACTGATCTGTTAACATAATGTTTTTACTTTCTTTTTTATTCAGTTGAAGTATTGTATTTGTAAAATTTTTCAACTTTGAGTTTTTAATGGATTTTTACACTCTTTGAGAGTCAAAAACACAATTTGACCATTCTTAAACAGTGTCTCTCTCTGTGTGTGTAAATTTGTAGAATGTACTGATAGGAATCTTAGTACTTTTAGAACCTCTAATTTATAAACAATAATACCAAAAATTGGTATTTAATCTCATTTCAAAACTCTAAGAGGTGATACACAATACAGTTTTTTATTACTTCATTATACAAAGTATTAGGAAGTATTGTAATCCCAATATGCGAAATGGATTTTATATCTTGCATAGCTCAAAAATGAATGATCGTAGAATGTTGTAAATTTATATTTGTGACTGTCATGATGTCTAGTTGTACACCTGCAACTTTTCTCCTAATACGAGCTCCTGTTTTAGAGATATCTATGAATTTATGCATATATGTGTGTGTCTCTGTGTCACATAACTCAAAAACGGTTGAACATGGAACGCTGAAAATTGGTATATAGGTTATAACATTAACATGTAGTTTATCCCTTTTTGGTCTTTCTGGAACTTCCCATTTTAAAAATATTTATGAAAATTATATTTTCAAAATGACTAAAAATACAAAGGTTTTGGCCATTATATATGACCTACCATCATAGAAATTTCAAAAGAAGCTAATGATAGAGCCCATAATGATATAGTTATGAAAGTTGTCGACATTTTTTGAGTGTAGATATTCAGCTGATTGTAGTCAATGAATGCATTTTATTTGATGATTATTCAGTTCGTAATGATATTATTATGAAAGTTGTTGACATTTTTGCACGTAGGAAGTAATTTTTAAAGGCATAAACAGGTTCTAGTCGATGAATGTACTTTATTTAATGAATATTCAGCCAGTAGATAGAGCTTTTAACCTGGACCAATCAATGGCAGCTACTGATTCTACCTGGCGCCACCTCCTGAAGGAGAGAAGACAATTGAACAGTCAAAAAGAAATCTTCACAAAAACAACATAGCATAGAGTAACTGGTGCTGAAGATAAGGCGGGGCCCCCTGAATGAAAGTACTTCACCGTTCAAAGTTACATCTGTAAAGCTAAAGTAAGGTCTTGTTTTCGTGGCTTTATTATTATAGTTTTTTACAACCATATTGTCTTGCAGAAAAAGTTGGCACAAACAAGGCTTGTTGCATAAAGCATAAAAATATTCTGTCACTGTGATAAATGATATAAAGGATATCCCTGGATTATTTGCTAATGGCAGGATTAAAAATAATCTAATAATAATAATGATGAAGCTTTTCTGGCAATGTATTGATATACCATAATATTCTAAAGGAAAAACTCTTGTATAACCCATTTAAATTCAATTAGAATTAAATACCTTGAAAATGTCAGCATACCAGTTTTCATATGGGGCCCCAAGTATTTTCAGTGTTGTTGGTCAATCATTTGCAGTGTTTTCTCTCATGGCTTGTTCTTTTAATAGATGATAGAGCACTAGCCTGTGTCCATATTCTTCTGCAGTTCCAGGCTTGTTTTATCTGCTAAAATTTCTATTGGGAATTATTTTTCCTGAACAAGCGATATTCGTGCTCTAATGTATATATAACATTTTTATAATAGCTAAATTTCTGAGCTTCTTTTTAATACTACTTTTCTGAGTACAAATTTTTACCTAACTATTTTTGAATTAAACTTATTAGGGCGTAGGACTGTTAGTTTCAATCTGGAGTTTTTGTAGACCAGTTTTCTGTAACACCAAAATAAATTAGAAATATCAGTATCGTTACAAATTCAGTCCCTTTTTCGATGTGACAATTGGGTCATTGATTCTGTGTTGAATCAACACAGCTCACAATCGGGACCCTCTCAGATTTTTACGAAACTGGGCTCATTTATTTGTTTTATAGAGAAATGAATATTTACCAATTATTAAGTCTTTATCTCTTTTAGTTCTTGAAATACAGGGCTGCAAAAACGGGTAAAAAGTACAAAATTTCAAAATTCTTGTTTTACAAATTTGCCCATGTCTTGTTCCCTAATTATTGCAGAGGCATCATAAGTTTGGTATTAATGGAAAGCACTTAATACAGGCTTTCAAATGATATATCACATGCACATATATATATATATATATATATATATATATATATATATATATATATACAGTCGACACCGGTTATAACGTACTGTCAGGGGACCAGAAAATGTGGTACGTTATAACCGAAGTACGTTATAAGCAATATTTCCAATATAATTTAGTGCCTAACGAAAGAAAAAGGTGTATAATAGCACTCTCAATAATAGAGATTTTAAATAGAAAGTTTATGAGTTTCTCGAAATAAAATAAGAAAAAAGAAAAAAAAAAACATTTTACTACTTACATGTTTATTTGGAAAAATAATCTGTTATTTTTCGTTGTTTTCTTTGATTAGATGACACAGAAAAAATTACATTTTCAATATTTATAATGGAACTTTTCAGAGTCTCTGAATAGTCAGTATGGAATTCAACGAACCGCTATAAAGTTTTAAAGGTATAAAGGAGATATAAGGCGATAAAGGAGACATCGAAAGACGGTATCCAAGAAAATATACCGATTTCCAAACCAGAAATACAAGGTTGACATCCAATTTTGGCTTTTCGTTCCAGTCTAAAAAGTACGTTATAACCAGATTAAGGCTTTTGCATTGTCCGTTATAGCCGAAGATGTAAACCATTACATTATATAGGGTTTCATTCGGGACCAAGCATCTGAGTACGTTATAAGCGAAAGTACGCTATATCCCAGGTACGTTATAACCGGTTTCGACTGTATATATTTTTAATCATTTCAAGCTCAAACGTTTTGACCTTTGACCTTGAATATTTCAAAAAGTTTTTTTTTTTTTTTTTTTAATTATATGTTGTTCTTACATTTATTGTCTATAATTACTGTGAGTTTCAACTTGGGACCGCCATGGGATGCTGAGTTATAAATTAAAATTTCATTTGGGTGTGCCAGATTAACACGTATAGAAATTTTTGAAAAGGAAAATGATTAATTACAATTTTTTTTGTAATTAAAAGATATTTTTAAAAATTGAATGACAAAAGTTGTAATTTTATTTTGGAATGTTAACCTATTAAACGCCGCTATATGAATCCCACTGAAAATTTGTGAATTTCCATGTATTTGGGTTTCAATGTGGATTTCTAATCATATGTAGTTTAAATAATTAAAAAATATATATTTTGTTATAAGATACGATAGGTTTCCAAAATAGTAGATTTGACACCTAATTGAGGTAGAACAGATGTTGAAAAACTGCAAAACCCTTTAAGTTAGTTTTCTTGTTCCCTGTTTGTTATAATTTAAGAAAAGAAATGTTTTATTTCATATCCATTGTTTTAAACTCCTGTACTTGAAGGAGTTATTTTTGCTGATTTTTACTTCCTTATACTTTGTATAAGGAAGTATAGTAATCCCAATTTACGAAATGGATTTTGTATTTCACATTGCTCGAAAACGAATGATCGCTGAATGTTGCTAATTTATACGTGTGACTTTCATGATGTCTAGTTGCACACCTGCAAGTGTCATCTTAACACGAGCTCTCGTTTTAGAGATATAAGGGATTTTACACGATTTTTCGTGACGTCTGTATGTGTGTGTGTGTGTGTCTGTGTGTGGGTATGTCGCATAACTCAAAAACGGTTGGACGTAGAAAGTTGCGAACTGGTACATAGGTTTGTTATAACATCTAGTTGTGCACCTCCCTTTTTGGACTTTCTATGATTTTCCGTTTTGGAGATATTTAGGAAAATTAGGTTCATAATGACAAAAATTTGGCCATAATGTATCAAAAAACGGTAATAACTCAAAAACGGTTTAGACAAATCTTGCAATTTAACTGACTTTCCGATTAGCTAGACATTTGAAACTTTCAGAAAAGCTCAGAACACGTTGACAATGCATTTTTTTAATATTTTTAGCCAACTGTTTCAGATACCTGCTGCCTTCAGCAGCGTTTATGCGATTCAACAGAAAATTTATTTAACTAACTTCCCGACTAGCTAGACATTTGAAACTTTCAGATTAGATCAGAACATGGTGAAAATGCATTTTTTAAATACTTTTAGCCAACTGTATAGGGTCCCTGCTGCCTTCGGCAGCGTTACCAGTTCAAATCGTGGAATCTATTTGTAACTAACTTCCCGACTAGCTAGACATTTAAAACTTCCGGAAAAGCTCAAAATACGGTGACAATGCATTTTAAAAATATTTTTGGCCAATTGTTTCGGGTCACTGCTGCATTCGGCAGCGTTTACATGGTTCAACAGAAAATTTATTTAACTAACTTCCCGAATAGCTAGACATTTGAAACATTCAGAATAGTTCAGAACACGGTGAATATGCATCTTTTTAATACTTTTAGCCAACTGTTTCAGGTCCCTGCTGCCTTCGGCAGCATTTTTTTGGTCCAACAAAAAAATTATTTAACTAACTTCCCGACTAGGTAGACATTTGAAACTTTCAGAATAGTTCAGAACATGGTAAAATTCCTTTTTTTAATACTTTTAGCCAATTTTTTCGGGTCCCTGCTGCCTTCGTCAGCGTTACCAGTACAAATCTTGCAATCGGTTTTTAGCTAACTTTCAGAAAAGCTCAGAACACGGTGATAATCCATTTTTTTAAAATATTTTTAGCCAACTGTTTCGGGTCCAATGTCAATGTTTTTTAACATTATGTATATTTCTAAAAGTGTATAAGGAAGTCACGTGGTGCCCACATCAGATTTTTTTTTCTTTGCTGATGTTTTGCAAAAAAACAAACATCTTTGTTTGAATAATTGAAATAAAAATAGAAGTTACATTACAAACTTTGTGAAAAAATTACCAATGAACCTAGATGTTTCAATATTTAATGTAAAAAAGAAAATATATATTTATCTTAATTACATTCAGCGCAAAAAATTAAAGAATTGTTCCCGCAGCGGGAGCTTTGGCGTCTAATGGGTTAATCTGCTAATTGAGCATTCCTTGGAAATGTGCGAAGTGCAATAAATGAAGGCTTGAACAACATAAATCAGTTAGTATTAACAAAATAAATAACTTCTAATTTTATTCAAATATGAATTTTAAATGGTTAAAAAAATGATAATAAAAAATATATCCCTTTTATTTTTTTGTTTACTTTGACAGTATACTTCCATATCAAAATACAAAAGACATATTAATGAAACATTTTTAACTTTCCTTATACATTGTCAGTATTATTTTCTGAATGTAAAAATTTTGTTATATTAAGAATGCATATGAGGTTCATCGGTACATTTAAAAGATTTATATATAATAAAAAAAAAATTAAAAAAAAAAAAATCTGTGCAAATATGTTTACAAATATTTGTGAGCATTTTACAAATGACCAAGTCACAAGATATCTTTAAAGTTAATTTAAAAGATGCGTGGAACATTTCTCAGGAGGTAGTGTATAAGTTCACACAGTAGCAGTTCTTAAATCAACTTTAGTTAATACAGAAGCTAGAGTATTTGTGGTATATCTGGATTTTGAGGATAGCCAAATGAAGTAGAGGGACCAAGGGGATGCAGGAAGCTAACCTTTAAATTATAGACAATAAATATATTAACAACATATATTTTTTTAAGAAAAATAAAATACCACTTTTTGTGATATTCAAGGTCAAAGGTAAAAATATTTGACCTTGAAATGAATTTTTTTTTTTTTTAATGTGTGCATGTGATATATCATTTGAAAGTCTGTATTAAATGCTTTCCAATGATACCAAACTTACGCCTCTACAATAATTAGGGAACAAGATATGAGTAAATTTGTAAAACAAGAATTTTTAAAATTTGCACTTTTTACCCATTTTTGCAGCCCTGTATGTCAAAAACAAAAAGAGATAGAGACTTTATAATTGGTAAATATTCATTTATCTGTAAAACAAATAAATGAGCTTAGTTTCGTAAAAATCTAAAGGGGTCAGGTTGAAAATGACCCTTTTCTGTGTTGATTTGACACGGAATGACCCAATTAGATTTTTCAAAAATTAACTAAAGTATGAAATTTAGGTGACAACACTTCATTTCAGTCATTTTAAAAAGTGCATGGCCTATTTTTACGGTCAAAAAATGAGATTAAAAAATAAAAATTTTACAGATTGAAATTAATAGTCCTCCGTACTAAACTAAATTCTGTCTTTAACAGAATTTTTTTTTCTTTTCTTTTTTTAATTCATGTTGTCATTTATAAAGTATTATACATAAAATACAAATTTTTATAGCAGGTGTAATGTGTCTTCATTGATTCTCTCATGTTTCAATAGGAAAATTTTATATATAAATTTTTGCTTTTGTATTCTACTCCATTTATGTTACAATATATATATTAATGAATAATGTTTCTTCTCAGAAGTAAATGAAACATATATAATTTTAAAATATTTTGGGAGGAAAAAAAAAATTAACACTATTTTAGAATGTCCTAAAGAAATTCTATCAACTTTTAGCTAAATTTACATAATATAGAGAAGAAAGTATTATAAAGTATTATACATAAAATACAAATTTTTATAGCAGGTGTAATGTGTCTTCATTGATTCTCTCATGTTTCAATAGGAAAATTTTATATATAAATTTTTGCTTTTGTATTCTACTCCATTTATGTTACAATATATATATTAATGAATAATGTTTCTTCTCAGAAGTAAATGAAACATATATAATTTTTAGAAATTATATAGAAATTCACCTTTTTTTTTTTTTTTTTTTTTTTTTTTAAAGAAATATTATGTAGAAATTTGAAAATAAAATATGTATATATTTATATATTATTGTGATGATTGTTATATTTAGTTTATTCAGTTGCTTATTTAATATTATTTGCACCTAATTATCAAATCTCAATCAAAGAAATTTATGAATTTACTGACATGTTTGTAGTATACTTGTGTATAAATATGTGTATAAATAAGTCTTGAACATTTTGAAAATATTCAACATTTTCACTTGCATGTTTTCTATCCCAATTAAAATGTTAGCAAACTGGATATTTAATTTTTCTTTATTTTTGTGCTATATATAGGTGTGTATGGTGATGTGCAAAGAGTAAAAATCCTTTTCAACAAGAAGGACAATGCTCTTGTTCAGATGGCTGAACCACAACAAGCTCAGCTTGGTATGTTGTTTTCACTGCTTGTACGCTATTATCAACTTTTGTTTGTCGCTATTATCAACTTTTGTATCATCACTTGTGTTTGTTTAAGTAATGCACCATTAAATCTTATTTGATATATTTATTATTTAAATCTCATCTGAGCTTTCCGATAATGTCTCAGTGGGATTTTAATTCTGATTCATAAAGCAGTTTTAATTCTGTGCTTATAACAAATAAAGTAATTTTTACATTCCTGCCTTCTTGTTGGTATCAAATGCACAAAGAAAATCTATGTCTTTTTTATACTTCTCTTCCTCGTCTTTCCTTGTTTCGCTTACCTTATATTTTAAATCACTTTATTTAAGTTTTTCTTCTTAATATATTTTATTTTCTTTCATAATTTATTTTGAAGTATTTTGTGCTGTCTTAAAACTAGCATGTGGATAGTTACTTCAAAAATCTAAAAATTTTCTAGAAAAATGGGGGGAAGAGGAATATGTAAAGTAACTTTGAAACAATTTGAAAATCAGTGATGTTTTGACAAATTATGAAATTAGGATCCAAAAATGTTGATAGTCAAAATATCCTTTCTATATTTGAAGAAAATGACCTAATAACGTCACTGAAATTTACCTAGGAGAACAACAGAAAATCTAATACAGTAGAGCATTGTTTATGTTTTTCAAGGGACTGTTCCTAAAAAACATACAAGAGTAAATTTATTTTATCAAACTGATACATAAAAGACGTATATATCTGTTCAATTAAGATAATTTTAAAATGAAATTTATATATATATATATATATATACTAGAAGGTTTTGCCCGCTTCGCTGGTCATTATGTCGAAATGAATTCTCAATATTTCATATCATTAATTAAAAAAAAAAAATCTGAAAAAAAAAAAAAAAAAAAAAAAAAAAAATCAAGCAAAATGTAAGTTAAAGTTCCCGCTACCTTCAGTAGCAATTTTCCTGCTCCCCAGACTTTTCGAATCTCGAGCCCCAATGCCTTCGGCAGTACCTTACCTATTTTTTACTCTCCTTCCCATACGGGTAATGTTGAAAGTTTTGCAAAATTTCCTCCCATCAAAGTGCATATTCCGTACACTTAATCAACACCCAGTCATCAAAATTCATCATTCTAAGGTAATCTGGAGTATATTTAAGCTTGAAAACGTGTTTTTTGCCCCGCCAGCCCAGAAGAGGGGGGGGGGGGTAATTCCGTGAAATCCTTTTATAGTGTGACTTGCATACACACACCTAACCAGGCATGAAAAAAAAATCGAGATCCTGAGATTATTTGAAGCAAAATTATGTTTTTAAACGTGGTTTTTTACCCCCCCCCCCCCCCCCCCCAACTCATAAAGAAGGGACAGGGGAGAGAATTTTGCAAAATAGCTTTTTACTATGAGTTAGATACATATAACAGACCAGCACATCAAAAATCTCCTTCCTAAGATAATTTAGTGAAGAGTTACACATGAATACATGTTTTTTGTCCCCACTTCCCAAGAACAGTAGGGTGGAATTTCACAAAACCCCTTTGTAGTGTGTGTGTGTGTGTTGAGTTCGCGTAACCAACAGACATATCAAAAAATCGCTTTCCTGAAGTACTTTGGAACAGAGTTAGGAAATGTGTTTTTGCCCCCCACTCCACCCTTAAAGGAGATAGGCAGAGGGAAATTTCATAAAATTCCTTGATAGTGCGTGTTGAGAACGAATAACCAAACCACACATAAAAATTAATCTTACTGTGATAATTTTAAGCAAAGTTATGCTTGGAAACGTCTTTATTGCTCTCCCTTCCTTAAGGGGGAAAATGGGGAAATTCTCAAAATCCCATTGCAATGGGTGTTGGATAGACATAAATAAGCCACACTCTAAAAATTGTGGCCTCAGCTCCTATGGATGTCTTCGGACAAATTTTATCTGCTTGGCTGGTCACGATATTTAACGAAAATTCTTTCCTATATCGCTTTATAGATAAAAAATAAAAATAAAATTTATTGAAATTACTCAAAAGCTCGCTTGCTATTGCATGCGTCAATGCCATACCAGTGGGCTTCCACTTTTGTGCTTATCAAATGACAATTTCGAAACAGACAGTATCGAAAAAATTGAAGTAGCCTTTTTATATCTGAATTTTAATTATTTTTGAACAACACTGTACGTACTGTACATAATATTTACTTTTACGTTATTTCCTATATTTATTTGAGTTTTCCTGTCGACCATACAATGATAGCAATTTCACGTCAAATGTAATATTGCAACATGCTGTGAGACAACTAACTTTTTGTGGCTATATGTATTTCATAGTTAGTTAACAGTGGTTGGTATATAGAAAAATAAATAAATATTTAACCTTATCGTGGTACAGGCTTATTATAGCTCCCCTTGTTGACTTTTGAATTTTTGTCACCATTTTAAAAAAAAATACATAATTCATGAGATTATTGTTTCTGTTTCTTTCTTTCTTTCTTTTTTTTTTCCCTCAATATTTTATAATTTATATGTTTATGGGGTACTTGGCTTAAAGTGGCTATCACGAAAGTAGACTCCTTGGCGAAAAAGTGTCGTATCTGCTTCAGCATCAAAATAAAAAAAATTACCCTGCATTATGAATAAGTAAATCTGAATATAATGCTGAATTAGCTTTCATACCAAACGTATTATATGTGCCAATACGCAAGCGAAGTGATGACGCCACTGGCCGTTCGTGGATGCAAGAAAAATATTTCCTACGTTAAACGCCCATTGAATTTTTTGTAAAAAATTATTAAAAATCGAGGAAAATTATTTCCTGATTTTAATCCCCATATTTAGGTATAGATATGTATTAGTTATCATGCGCATGATTTAAATTAAGTTGTTTTTGTTGTAAAATTGATAAAATTTGAATTTTAAACTTCAAAACTCTAGAAAAAAAAATGACAAACTTCCACATTCGATTGAAAACATAAACATTTCATTTCAAAGGATGATATTTACACAATAAATATCCAACTAATACACTAATTAAAAGGAAAATGGTAAATATTCTGTCATAATTTGAAGTCAAATTTGTTTTCAAATGTCTAAATAAAGTATCTGATATAAGATACTAATATGCTGCAGCGGAATAGATCTGATATCGGTCATCCTTGGCAGAAAAACAAAATATCGCCAAATTATCTGGCGAACATAATTTAATTCCTTTCAAAAATCATGGTTATTTTAGCAACTTATATTAAAAGAGCAATGAACAATATGAAACAATATTTCGTACAATGCTATTACGAAAATATACATCTGACATGTATATTTTCGTATAACGATTTTGATCGCCAAATACAAAAACACCAAGGATAACAGAGTTTTGAAATTTAAAATTAAAATTATATCAATTTTACAGCAAATTAACTCAATCTAACACATGCACATAATAACTAATACATATATATACCCAAATATGGGGATTAAAATCGGGAAATAATTTTCTCCAATTTTAATAATTTTTTACAGAAAATCCAATGGGCGATTAACATAGGAAATCGTTTTCTTGCATCCACGGACGGTCAGTGACGTCACACTTCGCTTGCGTATAAATAAATAAAAAACTATTAAAAGAAATCTAAAATTGAGGTATGTTAAAAAAGATTATGAAACAAAATTTGAAGAAATATGTCGGATTTTTAATATTATTATTTAATTTTGATAATGACGTCATTTTGTCATAGCCTAAGCAAATTTATTATTTAACATTCCTTTTACTATTCGCGTGAAAATATTTTTTATTATATGTCGTAAAATAAGTCAACTCGAAAAATTTTTTGGCAACAATTAAAAATTAAAATAATTATTTTAAAAACTTTATTATAGAAGAAATATCTATAGTATTCAAATTGACTCTAGAAAACGTTTGTATGGGAAATAGAAAAGGGCTGTTTTTAGGGTTTTCCCGGAAATTATTCGATTTTTTCTCGCCTTTTAAACCTTCCCTAGACCTCCGCGAACATTTCAAGACTAAGATAAGATAAATCCGTTCAGCCGTTCTCGAGTTTTAGTGAGACTAACGAACAGCAATTCATTTTTATATATAGAGATATATACATCTAATAACCAGTAATAACAAATATCTTTAGTTTTATATGCAGCAAATATGACATATTAAACAACCATAAGAGAAAAAAAAACTTGTCAAAGGAAAAAAAAAATCTTAGAGTACTCAATTTAAGTCTACTGTTCAGAAATGAGTAATGAATCCATAAGTTTACAAAATGCGTATAAAATTTTGGAGTTTACCTTTAATTTAAACCTTGTTTCTGAAAAGTAATTAAAGGGGGGAGGTAAGCAAGTGGTCCCTTTCCCTCCTCTTAAAGAAATTCTGGGTAGTTGAATACCTGTGAATCAACCCTGCCCCACCCACTTGTTTTTGAATATTCTTCTAAACCTTCTGAGGCTACCTATTAAGATTACACCTGCTAATGTAATTCTAAGAAAAAATAATCAGAACAGATAAGAAAAATCAGTTTTTTTTTTTTTTTTTTTTTTCTTTTTCTTTTTTTAACACTGAAATTAATTTCAGACTTTGGATTCTTAAAGGGAAAAACTAAAGGAAAAAGTAAAATTAAGAATTTGTTTGTGTTGTATAAACTAAAGATTTTAACATTAGAATACAATGGAATGATTTGATATAACTATAGTTTAAAAATTTCTAAAAGGTTAAAAATAATAATGATAAAATAAATAAGGAAATTTCATGAAATTTGATTTTGCTGTGAAAACATGTTTTTAAAATTCTTCCTGTATTTAAATAGTGGTATTCTAAAGTAATCTGTTTTTTTTTTTTTTTTTTGTTTTTTTTCCCAGAAAAATTATTTGCAGAATAAATGTTTCTTTGTTTGATTTGTTTTCATATATTGTAGATTTACATTTTTTATTTGCATTTGTATCTGTCATTTGTTCATATTTAAAATTATTGAAATTGATTTGTAGCTTTGACACACTTGGATAAATTAAAAGTTTATGGAAAAGCTATTAGAGTTGCTCCTTCTCGCCATCAGGTCGTTCAAATGCCAAAAGATGGACAACCAGTATGTGTGATACTTTTTTTTTTATAAAAAACTTTATGTCTAATAAGTATTAACTTCTGCTTTATATATATATTTTTTTTCACATTTCAATTTAGGATGCTGGTCTGACCAAAGACTATAGTAATTCCCCTCTTCATAGATTCAAGAAACCAGGTTCCAAGAATTATCAAAATATCTATGCTCCATCTGCCACTTTGCATTTGTCAAACATTCCGTATGTATTGTTTTAGTTTCATTAGAAGTCAAATTTTATGAATTCAGATACTTTAAATGTATTCTTTTTATTGATGATCAGAAAAAAAGGGTGAATTACTATTGGCATTCATTTTTAAACACACCTAAATAAAAATTGGTTGAGACAAACAAGGTAACATTTTATTCTTATTTATTAATTTATCCATGGATTAATACTTTAATGAGAATCTCAAGAATGTTATACACTTGGAAGGTTGGCATAAGTGATCTCATCATCATCACAAGTTACATGTATTTCTTTATGTTTCAAATATGTTTTGCAGCACTAGTGTTCTTCTTATGTGATTAGAATTTATTGAACGGCATAAAAGTTTTGCTGTTCTCACAGACAACATTCAGGTTATTTATCTCTCTCAGTTTCCTTGGCCACTGAAAAAAAAAAAAAAACATATAAATGGTTAGTTAATTATTTATGTTGTGTGTTGTGAAATGGCAATTCTTGATTTTATCGATTGATTAATATTAGTTTCACTTTTAAATGATTTTCTGAAAAAAAAAAATAGGCTGAAACAAAATAATGAAATAGGTTTGCTTACCATTTGGAATGAAGAAACATAGGTTGTAAAATTAATAATGCACTTTATTTTCATAACATATCAATTTAGATATTTGGCAAATCTTAATCAGTCAGGAAATCTCCTTAGTCAATTGACATATTGACACATAAAATAAGCATACTGCATGGACGCAAGAGTTTTCATCTCAAGATGGAACACTGACACCAGTACTCTTTATCAATAATTTCTGTCACATTCAGTCGCAGAAAATTACTGCACAATTATTTTTTTAAAATATGGTGTAAGAATTCCACCTGGAAACATAAACTTTTGCACCTTTGACATATTGAAACAAATAATACACATGATTACATCATTTTCTATCAAAGTTTTTTCTGCATTTTGAAGATGAATTATTTTTTAATTATCTCTTAGATTTGAGTGTATTAGGGCTCAGTTACAATACTCATATTATAAAAACATTTAGTTTATCTAGAATATCTTTAAAGGAAAATAGGTGTGTTATTTTTACAAAGGAACATTGATATTTACAGTAAAACTAAGAAAATCTTATTGTTGTGCATGTTAATTTTTTTTTTTTTAATTACCATTTTACAACTTTTGACCACTAACTTTCCATTGCTGGCATGTGCCCTTTTGTCTCAAATATGCTAGTTTTATTGTTATTATAATCATGTGTGTTCAGGAAAAATTGTCTGTTTGGCAAATAGCTAAGCAAATAGTTTGAAGCTTTTTTTTTTTTTTTTATTGTATGTTAAGTCATTTTACTTAAACTAGAATCGCCCAGTGTTATTGCCTTGTCCTAAACGGAATTAAATTGCATCACAGCTGCGGCAATTGTTTGACGATATGTACTCTAACTGAATCAGCAGAGTTTTACTTAATATATTTCTCTCTGTAGATGTTGAGCTTTTCCTGGAATGAGAGAAAATCGCAACGTGAAAATGCCCCTTGTTGGGTGAGCCCAAAAGCTAATCGGTACCATGTCAAACCAAGGTCCAGCCAAATATCAAATTCTGTTAAATTTATTCCATTGGTTCATAAAGTATAATGTTTGAACTCAAAAAGAAAAATATTTTGCAAATATAGTCGAATTGAGTTCGGGAAATTTCAAAACAAAACAAACTTTATCGAAAACCGAAAATCTAAAAATTTTCTGAATCTTATACTTTTTTTCTTATATATGCAGAGGAAAGAATAATAAATCCACTTTTTTAAAAATAAGTAGTCAATTTCAGTTAATTAAAATGCAAGGAAATCTCAAAATGTGTAAATTCATCGGAAATTGAAATTTTTTCCGTATCTTCTACTTTCTTCTTATACACGCAAAAGCTAGCAATAAATCCATTATTCAAAAAATAAGTAGTCAATTTCAGTTAATTGAAACGTAAGGAAAGCTCAAAACATGTAAATTCAGCGAAAAATGGAAATCGAAATTTTTTCCGTATCATCTACTTTCTTCTTATACATGCAGCAGTTAGTAATAAATCAACTTTTAAAAAAATAAGTAGTCGATTTAAGCTAATTGAAATGCAAGGAAATCTCAAAACGTGTAAATTTATCGAAAACCGGAAATCAAAATTTTTTCCATATCTTCTACTTTTTTCTTATTGATGCAAAAGATATACACAAGTGAAGTGTGACGTCACTGGCTGTTGTTTGGGGCTAAGTAAAGGATTTTTTATGTTAATCGTCCATTGGATTTAAAAAAAAAATATTAAAAATTGAGGAAAATTATTTCCCGATTTTAATCCCCATATTTGGATATAATTATAAATGAATAATCATGCACATGTGCTAGATTAAATTATCTTGCTTGACAAAAATTTAATTTTAAATTTCAAAACTATGTCGTCCTTGACGTTTTTTGTACTTGACGATCAAAAATGTAACACGAAAATATGCATACCAGATGTATATTTTCGTAATATCTGTTGTATGAAATGTTTTATAATATTGAGTCTCTTAATATACGTTGTTAAAATAACCAATTTTTTTTTTTTTTTTTTTCCCCTGCCAAGAACGACAGATATCAAATATCTTCCGCTGCAACATATTAGTATCTTACACCCGATACTTTATTTAGACATTTGAAAACAATTTAGAAATATTTATTCATGAATTCATCAACCGTGAATATTCATTTTAAGTAAATTGGAGTGTAAAGGTTGATATTTTTAATTACCAACTATGTGAAAAATACCAGAGCCGGGAATCGAACCCGGGTACCTCCGCTTAACGCACGGATGCTCTACCACTGAGCTACCCTGGCTGACAACCAGCTAGGCATTTCTCACATAATATTCGTCGGCCAAGTCACAGAGTCTGCAAACGCAGCTGTATCAAGTGACAATATTAATCACAGCACAACTCCATAGACCACGAAATTTCAATTTAGAAATATGAATTCATCAACCGTGAATATTCATTTTAAGTAAATTGGAGTGTAAAGGTTGATATTTTTAATTACCAACTGTTAACTTTTAATTACCAAAAAAAAAAATTGAAAACAAATTTAACTTCAAATTATGATAGAATATTTACCATTTTCCTTTTATTCAATATATTAGCTTGATATTTAATGTGTAAATATCGCCCTTTGAAATGAAATGTTTATGTTTACAATCGAAACTGGAAGTTTGCCATTTTATTCATTTTTTTTCTACAGTTTTTAAATTTTAAATTAAAATTTTATCAATTTTACAACAAAAATAACTCAATCTAGTAACTTATATATAAACTATACCCAAATATGGGAATTAAAATCAGGCGATAATTTCCGTTAATTTTTAATAATTTTTTACAAAAAAAAATCCAATGGACAATTAACATAGGAAATCTTTTTTGTGGCTCCACGGAAGGCCAGTGACGTCATTGCTTCGCTTGCCTATAGTGATGCTACAATATACAAATTACTCTGTTTATGGTTTTATTCGAGTTTTATGAAATTGCCAGATTTAACAACTTTCCACTTTTAGGTATTTTTTAATGTAAAGGAATACGTGTATAAAAGGGAAATATGGGGGAAAATGCATAAAAAATAAAAGTATTTTTAAATACCTTTTTGACATCGTAAGAAAATAATTTTTGTATTCACAGCATCTGGCTAACCATACCTTTCGAATGATACCATTTTCAGCGCTCTACTCCCATAATTAATATGTTAAAAAGGGACTACAAATTTTATGCTTGCCTATTAATATATAGATAAGTAATAATCTGAAAAATCACTAATCATGATTATGCATTTCTAAATTTGTTTATTACTAGTTGTATTTTTGTTTTAGCTTTTTTTTTCCTTCAAAAGTATTTTCATTTATTTATAGGCCTAGTGTGACTGAAGATCAAATTAAGGAGGCTTTCAGTCAAACTGGAGGAACTGTTGTTGCATTTAAATTCTTTCCGTAAGTATTAACTCCTGAAAGTGTATTGTATAATATTTTTTTATTAAATTATGGAAATTGAATGTCAGTATAATGTCACAAGTAAAAATTTTTATACATTGTACTTGCTTATAGCCCTGATTTAATGAGACCTTGGAATAAGAATATGTTTTTTAAGCCTTTTATAATCCTTTCAAAGCCCTTTAATATAGACATAACTCAGATTTAGAAAGGAGCTTTATTCTGACAAGCGGATTTCTCTATATTTCCCTCAAATACTTTAATTGGCTATTTATGTTTACCTACAGGGGTCAATCCAGGCAAAATTTGGGTACCTTTGTGTCCCCTTCACAAAATTCAAATTTATAAAAAAAAAAAAAAAAAAAAAAAAAAAAACAAGACCTTTATTTTATAAAATGTTTCCAGTATTATTTTTAATTAATGCCTTAATTTGGTCAACGAAACTTTATTAATCTGATATTAAACATTATATACAATGACTGTAAAAATGGAATGTTTTACACGATATTTTATTGTTTCACAAAAAAGGGACTCAAAAATTAAAACCTGGATTGAGCCCTGATCTAAAATACATTAAGGCTTAATTTTAATGAATAATGGTATTTCAAATCTGCGCTTTCGTCTCTTTATTGCATTATTTTTTTTATTCACTTCCTAGCTAAAAATTAAACTTAATTTACTCGCTAATTTTTTGCAATTTTTTTTTTTTTTTTAAATAATAATTGAAGTTACATAATTTTCTTGTCCAAATTTTATTAAGAAGCTTTTCGAAATCATCTGATTTTCTTAAGAGCTATTTTAAGTTTGTAGGGATCTTTCATTTTTAATCAGAGTATTTTAGAGTTGTTTTCCGAAGTATGCTATATCGCCACAAGTTAACAAAATTATTGCTTTTTAAATAACTGATTTCCAAAATGCATAATATATTTGCTGCTTCCCCCCCCCCCTTCCCGAAATGCAGGATCATTTCGCCACTGTTTTAACTTAAGTTAAACTACATCAAGTTATGGATCGTGTGGTTAGTGAATTTTAGTATATTTTTAGCATTTTTATTTTTGATCGTTTGTGGATAGATCTGGGTCTTTTATGAATGCAGATTTAACGAGTAGGTCATCCCAGCTCTCTTCTTCCTTGTCATAAGAGTTCTGCTATGTTAAATATATCAAGTTTGTATACTTTTTTTTTTTTTTTAATTGTATTTTATTTTATTTTTTGTAAATTTATTATACCTTGTTATTTATGTCAACATATTGTTTAAAAAAATATTTTCCAATTTTATTTTTAAATGTGTTTTCATTTTGTCTTAATAGAAAAGACAGAAAAATGGCTTTAATTCAGATGGATTCAGTTGAAGAAGCTGTTATTGCCCTTATAGTGAGTATTTTTATTTTTATTTTCTTTGTCACTTTCATTGAGAAATGTATATATATATATATAAGGAGACTATGCCAAAATTTTTAATAATTAACCAAAACGTTGAAATAGAAGTCATAAACAGACAATAAAAATTCTACAGGTTTTTGTTTTTTGGAAAGAGAGTAAATTACTTTATTCAGTATGAATTAACCTTCAATGGTCATTGGTTTTTCCACAGAAACCAAACATTAAAAAAAATAAAAAAAAAATGTTAATATTTTTTCCTTAACCACTTCACCGGCCACTCTAGTTATGTGGAAGGCTACATTTCCCCCGAGTTATCTCGGGATAGCCGGTGAAGTGGTTAATTTAATTGTTCCATTTGTGTTCGGTAGATAGCAACACTATTCCAGATTTTAACAAAAGATGCTTCATAGGTAACCGTATGCAGAAGTCACTTTAAATTTTTTGGTAGGCACGTGTGCACTTTGCTGCTCTGATGATGCACCTGTGCTTAGTTTTTTCACCTGTTAAAGTGTCATGCTATTGTTTGGACCTGAAACAACTGTTTTCAGTTTTTTATTTTATGATTTTTTTTTTTTTTCAAAGTTGTTTATTTATTAAATTAAATATTATTTGAAATTAATCAGGTTAACATATAAATGTTTCAATACGGAAGTGTCTCAAAAATCAAAAATACTGTTTTATTTATTTATTTATTTATTTTTTTTACATATTTATGATCAGATATGTGTCTGAGACCATTTTTGAAATTGGCTATTTTGAAAAGAAAATATGCAGTGAATGTTAAAGGGTTATTGAAAAATATAACAGAACTTGCAATAATCACCAAATATGAAAAATCTTGAAGAGGGCAAATCCATTGCTCATAAAAGTAAAAAATGTGAATTAAACTGTTGATGGTGTGACACATTTTTTTAACGTGTTCATTGCCAAGCTGAAAATTAGAATTTCATACAAATAGAAAAAAAATTTAAATCCCTTCCCTAGTGGCCACTATACTAGTCTGCTTAGAAACTTTATAGTGACGTGGTGAGAACTAACACCACATAATATTGCGTGATTGGCAATTAACGTGTTAAAAAATAAATACAAATTTAAATGTTTTATTTTGGTGCTGCTACATAGTTTATTATATTTTGTTATAAATTGTACTAAGGTACAATTGGGATTGGTAAGGTACGTGGGATTTTCTTTAAAAATCTATAAAGCAAAAATATTCTAAGAATGAAAACTGAATTATGGATTTAATTGAATTATTTAAAATCATTTAATATATGACCTTCTATTTGAGACTCATTTTATTTTTATTTCATTTTTTTAGAAAATGCACAATTATCAACTCAGTGATTCAAGTCATCTCAGAGTGTCATTTTCGAAATCCACAATTTGAAACGACAAGGAGAACACCATTCAGTCTGTGATACGTGGAAGCAAACATTTAACAGCAATGTTTTTTTCAGTGTTCAAGAAATGGACTTGTATTTAATCACTGTTGTCTAAAGTGTAGCTCATGCACTGGATATATTGTTTAAATCTTTCCTACTTTTAATCATCTTGATTATTTTTTTAAAATCACTTACCTTGAAAATGAATCATGTAACATATTTTTAAAAAAAATTACTGTGTTTTCTGAGATCTGTTGTAAAAAGTTTTTTCAAAGATCTAAACCTATATTCACTGCAAGAGCTATGAGAAGGTGTGAAAAAAAAATTAATAAAACCAAAAGGGTTTTATAAAACAGCACATCTAGCCTTAGGGTTTCATGTTTTTGCATATACCAGGAGTATTGTACAACTCTGTTCATTTTCCCCAATTTTTATTTTTTGTGTTCTTTTAGGGAGATCTTTTGCTTCGTATCACAGACATAGCTAAATTTTTGTGATTCATATCTTTACTTTGACGTATGAATCTTCATGATTTATGATGGGATTTCGGAGACATGTTATTTTTTTTGTTAACAGCATTTGTCTTTTATATAAAAATATTCTGTATTTTTGCAAACATTTTATTGTCTTTCTGAGTATAGCACATTGGGGGTTGTACTGAAGAATTCCATGTTTGTAATCTATTTTTCTTATGTGCTACAAAAAACTACAATCTCAAGTTAGTTTTCTGTGTATTTTCTCTCTTTACCTTAGCCAATACTTGTATTTTATTCCTTAGAGAATTCTAACTTTTATGTGCGCTTATACATACTGCTGAAGTATGGTAATTTTTCATTGTGGCACGCTGGCACATGCCTCATAGATGCTTTTTCCTCCCAACCATGGTTAATTCTTTTCAATGACATTCTTGTTCATTTATGTAAGAGCGTCATATCAAGACTTACTTGTTTTAAGTGATGAAAGAATCAATTTGTTAAGGAATTTCCAGATTGTTTGAAAACCTGGTCTGCTGTTCCTCATTCTACACAAGTGATTTTTTATATCAATATGAATATTTTAACAAATTAAGTTCCTTATACATCAGGTAATCATGTGTGAATATAAAATCATATTTTTTCTTGATCTAGACCATGTGTTTCACTTGCAGTTTTATTCTTGTTATATAATCACGCAAAAACTTAAATAAATATTATTATTATTATTATTTTTATTTTTTTTTTTTTTTTTTTAAGAATACTTAAATTAGACTTTTAAAAATGTATATTTTAATCTTTGACAGGGTATTCTCATTACATTTACTTAGTGTATAGATGTTGTTGCAGTGGAACTTTGATCTTAACTTTTTCTATTGGGACCATTCAAGAAATGTATTTACTTTAATATGGATAATGAATTATTTGAAATGTTATAATTAATCTAATTTTTCAGAATTTTTTTTTTTTTTTTTTTACTTTATCAATTAAAATTAAACAATTGCAAAATCACCAAAGCATAAGCATAATGTTGAAATTTTAAAAGTGGATAATAAAAAGTTTATATTTTATCAAAGTTGAAAATGAAACTGTGTTTACTTGAAGTGTATTTTGAGATTTTATTCTGATGAATGATGCATTTTTCTTTAAAAAAAAAAAAAAAAAAAAAACCAAATTTATATATATGTTAAAAAAAAAAAAAAAAAAAAAAAAAAAATCAGTTTTTTTTTCTTTTCCTTATGTGTTTGTTGCATTAGCTGCTTCAGTACTAAAATATAATCTTTTTTTTTTTTTTTTTTTTTTTTTTTTTTTTTAATAAATTGAAGATTAAGAATGATGTCATCAAAATTCTAGTATTTAATTTCAACCTCTTGCTTTTTCCATAGTTTTTTTTTTTTTTTTTTTTTTTTTTTCACAGTATGTAAATTATATAAGCATCATTTTGAATTATAATTGAAACATTTGTGCGATATATATTTCATTTCATTAATATCATCTTAACAAGGTAATAGACATTTGAATTTAATGATTTTTATCGTAGATTAATGAGTGAAGTTCCACTGTATATTATTTTAAAATATGATTATATTTTTTATCTAAATTTATTTTTGCTCGATTTCATGTTAGTTTAAACATTAAATCATGTACATTGAAGGTAGCAATGAATGTAATTTTTTTAATGATTGTTACGTGTTACTATGTTTGTACATAAAACAAAAAAGAACTGCAGGTTTGATCAGTAAATCAACTTGTGTAAATTTTTCTAATGAAATTATAAAAAATCACAACTTAAATATTTGATCATTCTCATCTTGTTACGAAAATTCAATACAGAAGTTTTGTATTTGTAGAGTATATTTTTAAAATATTCAACAATTGTTATTGAATACTTTATTTTTCATCTGCAAAATAGTTAAATAACATTCCATTTGCAGGTGCATATGCATTTTTTTTCATTTCCAAAGTATATATATATATATATATATCATATTTTTCTGTATTTACATTTATAGCTTTAGACCAGATGAGGTTTGGGTGTGTATGTATGTGTGTGTACACATTTTATCAAATAACTTTCATACGAACAGGTATGTGTATAAAAGTAAAATGGACCATATTAGCTTAGAAAATTTGATAGTTTTGTGTACAGCTTTTATCAAGAGGCATTAAAAATAATTTTGCCTCATCTGTTTTTATATTATCATTCATATGCGACTGGCTTTGTAGACATTTAAAAAAAATAATAATAATAAAAGCTAAGACACCGAATGGGGTTAAAAATAAATACATAAAGCCTGCCAAAATAAGAAGAGTAAACAAAGACTGTTATACAGTTCAGTTTTCATTGCCTTTCTATATTAAAAAGAGAAAAAAGACCATACATATTAAATCTTTTAACTGTTGTGCCTTGATGCATAGCTACCAGTGGGAGTTCTTAATTTTCCTCTACGATGAGCTTATAATATTCCAAACATTAGAAGTGTAGAAAAAAAGTATTTTTGCTCTCATTTCATTGGACTGTTTACTTGCATGAAGTAAAATTTTTTATCCATTTCATGATTTCTTTTTCTCCAAATTCCTGTGTCTGGTTCAGGGTTCCTTCATAATTTTTTTGCTGTAAGAATTGTTTCTGGGTTGCTACACCATCTGGAGAGCCTGAGAAAACACAGGGAATTCAAAAATCCAGTAAAAATCAGAAGGAAAACAGGGAAATTGGAACTTTTTCTTAAAAACTTGGAAAATACGGGGTGTTTTAAATTTCTTAGTTATTTCGTACCAAAAAGTATTCTTTAATCTGCACGGGACAATTTCTTTCTTTTTTTTTTTTTTTTTTTTAATACCAAAAATTGAATTCTCCTCCTCCTTCCCCCCCCCCCCCCCCCCTCTGCTGCATTGGTTGAAGCTACTGTATACAAAATTAATAGTATTCAGAATCTTTTTTTTTTTTTTCTTTCCTTTTTAATTGTAATTCTCCCTTGCTCCCCTCACCCTAACGTCTACTCTAATAAAAAGGAAAGAATTGCTGCAATTTCTTATTCTACATATTTTTTACTATCGTCTCTATATATAGTAATAGTATTTAAATGTTTTTTTTTTTTTTTTTCTTGTTTACTCCAGGGTAGAAGTATTGAGATATAATAATGCAAGTGCTGTATGTATATGCTTTTGGGGTTTGTCTCATTTATGTAAGGACAACGTTCATATTCACAGGGAATGATTTCTCCAGATTTGAGTAGCAACCCTGTTGTCTTTAATTTTATTTTGTATGCAATTGTTTATTATGTATTATATGAATTAATAATTGAAATATGTGAAAAAAAGTAAAATGTACCAAATTCTAGTGCTGTGTATGCATGTTTTCAAAGTATATACTTTTTTGTGTGTGCACAATTTTTTTAAAAATTTTATATTTTAATTGTTTTATCTAAATCTAGTACAGTATATAAATGCTATTCTGGTTCCAAAGACACTCACTGATTATTTTTTTATTAGTATGTTAGAGTTTGTAGTGCCCTGTGATGGCCAATTAAATATTTTATTTTTGTTTATCATCAAATTAAGAAATTTCTTATAAATGCTAACAACAAAAGTTAGAATATCATCGAAGTGACTTAATAAACAACTGTGCTTCTTCTTAATTTAACATATTTAAAAGAATAACCAGGGTGTGTCTTAGGCCTCTGTTTTTATTTTTAAACTTTTTGTAAAAATTATGTGTGACATTAAATTGTGATAAGGGAACCCTGTGCCAATGATCTTCTACATTGCAAAGAAAGCTTAATTGGTATAATGGATGCCAGAAGTGCTTCAAATCATATCATATATATTATATGTATACAAACATTGCATAATATCTTATACTTATGAGGCTAGATTGCCTCTTCAATGTGTAAGCACACAACACAAGCTGTGCCTTCTCAACAGGTGCTACTTTTACTAGCACTGTTTTGCTTGTGGCAAAATTAAACTTTTATAATGTGTACTGAAGAAAAAAAATAAATATTGTCTTACTTTAAATTGATGCAACATTTTCCTCTATGACATGGTCTTTTGCTTTTGAAAAATAAAATAATTTAATAAATATCCTATTAATAAATATTCTACCATGTATCTCTATCAACTGTTTATCAGAACCCTCTTCTGCTCACATTTATGCCTTCAGTGTCATTGGTGAAAATAATGATTACTGGAATTTTTACTGTAACAGTCAGTGCATTCAGAATTTATATTTTCCCATAACTTCAGCTAATGCATGATTCAGTTCTTTTTCCCTATTGAACATAAATGTGTAATTAAACTCATATCATTTACTGTTAGATAAAAAAAAAAAAAATTATTTTTTTTTCTCTCTTATTTTTTTTAATTTTCCAGTGAGAAATTTAACATTAAAGATAACCCTAAGTATTTAACAAATTGTTTGTGGTTTAGGATACAGTTTTCTCTCTTTGTACCTGTATATCTATTCCCCTTTTTTATGTGCTTTGCCGTTTACCACTCTTTGCATTGCAACTAGAAAATCTTTCCCTGTTTGCTTCAGTAGTGTGTAGAATTTCCTGATCTTGCATATATTGTGTTCAATCCAGGTCGGTTCCTGGACGAGCTTGGATTCTATGTAAGTGTTGTATCTCGTATAACCCTTTTTAATAATGTCAAAGTAAATAAGATGTATAGTGTTTAATTTTTCTTGATGGTAAGAATTTGCATGAGCTATAGCATCGTGTTTGTTCATATCTTTGATATTTTTCTTTGTGTCTTCCTGAACTATATTTTCTTTTCTACTTTTTTTTGACATATCTTTAGACCTTTCTCTGTAATTTTGTTGTGAAATTAAACTTTGTATCTATTCTTGGCTCTGTCGAATTCTTATGCCACCACTTTTTTCGCCTGCTGTCCCATTAATTTTTTTTTTTTTTTTTTTTTTTCTTTGTGCACTTGCTATTCTTTTTATACTTTTCGCATATAAAGTATAACTCACTTCACTTTATGTAAAACCTACTAATTATTATACAAAATATTTCTTTACCTTTTTAAAATCTGTTAAATCTTCTTCCCCTTCATGGTATTCAAATAGATAAAAATTTAATTATGTCAATGAATAAATTAAAAAAAAAAAAAAAGTTATGGATATTCTAAAAGACCTATTCATAATTAAAATATAGTGTGGACAGAAGTCTTGGGCATATTTTAAACATTAATATAAAATCAAATAAGCGGTACCAGAGTGTGGTTTGCACTACAATTCTTCCTATAGTGAAAATTTTTGTCTAATAAAATGAAAAAAAAAAAAAGTTAGTTCCAAATTTTACCCTCAGATGGGCATTACTTGTTGATATGATTTAAGCTATAATGAGTGCACATATTTAAAATAGTACAATGAATTTCACAAAATAAATGCTCTTCAATTGCTTGCCTTGTGTTTTAAATCTATGAGCAACATTTAGAACTAAATCTTATTTTCTTATGCACAATTTTTCATCATAAGAAGCATTATAGTACTAACCACTCTCATACATCAATTACTCGATTTTATATTGAAGTTTAAAATGTATCAGGAATTTTTGGTGCGCAGTTGAAAAACTGAGTGGATGAACATAATAAATGACATTTTTGAAAAAAAAAAAAATATTCCATTACCTCTTTACTGTTGATTTTTTCAAATTTACTAAATTGTCACATAGCATATTCATTCACTAAGCTGTTCCTTTTATTTGTTATTATTATTATTTCAAATAAAAACATATCAGTATCAATAATTCCAACAACATCAGCTTCTTTCCATGTCATTATAAAACATTAGTCCCATTTACCAACATATTTCGATTTAGTTATTTCATCTGTTTGGCAAATATTATCCCCAGGATATCCTTAGGAGAACATCCAGGGACATCATCAGGATATTCTGGGATAAGTGTTCTGTTAGGGCACAAAATACACTGGGCTGTATCTAGAAACATTTTTTTTTTTTTTTTTTAATGAGTTTAGAAAAGCCAGTTATTGTATATAATATTGCCATATCTTTCTATGATAACTGAAATTGTAGCTTCAGGTTAGTTCATTTTCATTCCCCTTCCCCCATGTGTTTTAAAATAAAAAGAGGAAATTTAAAAAATAAATATTTGCATCAGGTTTCTGGAACAGGGGTTTCCAACTAAAAAAGCCTGAGGATTTAATCAAAAACATTTGTACACTGCTAGGCCACAACATAATCTGGACCATATGTAGGACATTTTTTCGAGGGAGTGCAGGGTTTCAATATGAAGTTTTTCTGATGAAAGAGAAATAGAGGCATTGTAAAGAATATTATTATGTATATAGTACGCATGAAATTTCTGAAAATTTCAGGTGTTGAACCTTCAAACCTCCCTCCTTTTCAAGCATAAACTTGATTATGTTGACCAACTTTAATAAAGTTATACAAAACAAAAAGAAATACAGTAGAACCTCAATCCATCGTTTTTCACGGAGTGCGTGAAAAAAAAAAAAAAAAAAGATGAAAGCGGGAAAACGACAAATATGGGTTATAATCAAAACATGAAGAAAACAATGTTTATGGATTCATATGTACAATGTATACAGTATAATACTACTAATAAAAACTAACTTGTTACTTTCCAAAACTGTCAAAGAAATAAATCAATGTTGTAGAACAATAAGTAAAATTTATTTTTTTAAATCAAAAATTTTATGTTAGGCTTTTTGTTCTTTTTATAAACAGGGTTCCAACGGGTCAGGGAGAACAGGGGAAACCTGGAAAAGTCAGGGAATTTGAAATTACTAAAAAAAGTCAGGGAAATATCAGGGAAAATCGTAATTATTACTCAAAAACCTGGAAAAATGATGATACAAACCTGGAAAATGCTTTTTGAGTATTCATTTTATATCGCAAGTCACATTAGTATGTTGTCTTTTATGTTGCGAGCTATGTTCTTTTTTGTACCGTGAATTATTTTTTATGTCGTGAACGAAATTTTGTGACTGGAATTTTCTAAAAATAGACCTGGAAAAGTCAGGGAATTTTATTTTTGAAATTGAGTGGGAACCCTGATAAATTAAAAAAAAATTATCCAGATTTAAAAAAAATTTCTGGTCATTTTCTGTAATTTTATGTGTTTATATAAACGTCATAATTGAGTCATCGTTGTGAAAATTATCCTCTATTTCTTTACCATTATTTTCATTTTTTGAAGTCACACATTTCTTCTATGCTTTAGGATACTGCATGTCCCAACATCTTGATTAATGCAAATATTATCACTAAATTTTGTTCCATACGCATCCTGTGCTACACGCAAACACAACCACTCTTCATTTGCATTATCAGCATCATCATCATTTTCTTGCCCTTCAGTTTGACATTCTTGATCATTTCTTCACACTTAACAGCATTTCACGAAACAATTTTCTGAATTACTAAAAAGAATATTTCCTGCCATGATGAAATTGCAAAATGAATAGATGGTCCAGAGACATAGCATCACAAGTATTATCGTACTATAATCTAGTTTTTTTGTATAACCCTGTAAATAAACAGTGAATGATTTCTGTAACATAACATATTCTACAAGAAACATGTTTTTACATATATAAAATCTATATATTCGTTATATTTGGTTTAGTGCAGTCTATAGATGTTAAACTCTACTTACCTGCAATTTTCCCCATAGTATTTGAATTCTCTTGGGTGTCCCTGTACACAAACCATTTTCTTGATCTCAATGAAAAGTTTAGTGTAGCATCCCTATATCATACACATTTAGAATACAAAGTTTGAACTTTCTGCTATAATTTGTTTTTCATATATGCTGATAACAGACACACACACAGACCAACTGCTAAAAACATGATTTTTGGATTTAGGGGACCTCAAAACGTGTAAATATAACAAAAACTCACTTTCGAAAATTTGACCCAAAAACAATACTTTCTGTACCTTAAGGGTTAGAGAAAGTAAAAATTATTGTTAACTTGGTGAGATAACAACTAGAAAGCAGTCAATTCTGCACAATCCTGGCTAGGATAACACCTGTTTACCAATTTTTCAGTCATGTTTGCAAGGCAAAAATGAAAACTTCCATGATTTTTCGGTGTTTTTACAAAATTCCGTAATATTTCAAGATTGATAAAGTACCCTGATTTTTCCATGATTTCCCTGATTGTCGTCACTCTGTTTTATCTTTCACTTTAAAAAATCCTGCATGTTTCTTAAAGAAATCATTATTGGCACATTGAATATAGTTTGGTAGGAAGTGAAAAAAATGTCTGTAGTGTGATAAAACCCAAAACAAACTAGTGTAAAGAAAGATTTCTTGGAAAAAAAAAAAAAAAAAGATAAATCTTAGAAACTACTTGTGTTAGCAGGGGTGAATAAAAACGGGTTAAACAAGTCAACAAATGTGTTCATGGACGTGAAAAATGTGAAGGGGAGTGTGAAATAGTGGACTAGCTAATTTTCTTTAAACTCAAGCAAAATTAACTAATTTGTGAATGTACAGCATTTAAAACTAATGGATTTCCACAAAATTTTCTTTCCTTAACTAAGAACCTTAAATTTGTTGCGGGAAATTATTTTCTCAAAAACTTTTCGGGCTACCAGTTGAAAAAACACTGTTTTAGAATAATATATGATTTGTCTTGTAATGAAATGTTATAGGCTTATGCATACCTAAAATAATATAATTCTTGTCTTCCTCTAAGAATTAAAGACTTTCCATATTCAAATATCTTACTTTATTATTATTATTATTTCAAAGCTAAATTACTTCATAAAAAGTTGAAATTAGAAAATTTGGAGTGGAAGGATGATTTTTATACCAACTATGTGAAAAATACCAGAGCCGGGAATCGAACCCGGGCCTTCCGCTTGACGCGCGGATGCTCTACCACTGAGCTACCCTGGGTGATAACCAGCTAGGCATTCTTCACATAATATTCAATTTCCGCGCGTCAAGCGGAAGGCCCGGGTTCGATTCCCGGCTCTGGTATTTTTCACATAGTTGGTATAAAAATCATCCTTCCACTCCAAATTTTCTAAATTAATTAAGGTTGATAAATAAAGACTTTCTAAGTTGAAATTATTTTCAAATTTATATTTTGGATTATTATTAGTCTTATTAAGAAGCCGAATATGTGTATATAGGTGTTTCAGTGATCTTGTATCTGATGCTTGGCTTCTACTATGCTTAATAGATCATCATTATAATATATATAATACTGAATTATTAATAATGAATTAATGCAGTAAAAGCCAAGCAACAGATACAAGATCACTGAAACCACATAGACCAATACGAAAGTAAATTTTAAGAAGAAGCTCAGAAATGTAGAAAAAAATTCATCAGGGATACCTTTTTCACCCTTAAGCACCAATGTACAATTTCGTTCACTAGTGGCTATAATAGCAAATCACTAGTGGGTCTCTTATCGTACATGAAAATTATTGAAGTGGAATAAGCTATTAAGTACAAATAACAGAGAATCTAACAGAAAACAATCAATACTCACAGGATGATACATTTGGAGTCATATGGATTAAAAAATCAAAATAATTCAGGGGTTTAGTTGTTCAAGGAGTATAACAAACAAAATTCAAGGTGTATGGATTTATAGCTGAAAGAATAATGAAACAATACAGCAGCAGGGATATTTATTATATGTGTTTAATTGTATGATTACTAATTTTAAGAATAGTTGACAACTCAACAATGAAGTAATTGAGCTTGTAATGGAAAAAGAAATAATGCATATCAATACAAGGTAAATGCAACAGGCTTTCTGTTTTTTTTTTTCCTTTTAATTTAATTTCACATTCCCACCTATCCTCTGTAATCAAACATCTGCCCACCCAACCTCCACCTTTTTTTTTTTTTTTTTTGTTAAATTAGACAAATGTGCACTCACTCTTTTTATTGTTTATTTTTTTATGTACTGACAGAGACGTGATTATAGATATAAAATATAAAATACAAAGTTTTTAGGAAAACCCATTTTAGCAGTGGCTGTGATCAATTTATTAATATTCTTTCTTTTATACTTTACAGAGCATAAATTTTTTATATGCAGGGATGAGATTTTTCAGCTGATTTCAGCTTTTTTGAACATTTAGCTTTTCAGCTTTTTTTTTTAGTTTTTTCAACTTTTTTTTTTATGTTTTTTATGTGTATTTGTTCTTTTTTTATACATTGAAGATTAAAATAAATGTTTATTACTCTAATATAATAGATTTAATTATCAAATTTGTTGTATTTCATACCAATGTTTTGCCTTTGCGTACAGTTTCAGCTTTTTTGTATTTTTGCTAATCTCATCCCTGCATATGAAATAAGTGGTTAATGGTGATGTTTCTAAATAACGAAAGATGCAGACAGGAATTAAAATGTGTAAATAAGTTTATTTTAAAACTAAAATCTTGCCGTTTGTCATAGATATGTGTAAATTTTATTACCATTAAAGATTACTTTTAGATCTAAAAAGTTAATTGATTGATTATATAGAGTATTTTGAGTTAGCTTTAGGTTAGATGGATAATTAAGCAAGGTGGCGACAATCAGGGAAACCAGAGAAATCATGGAAATTTTCATTTTTGTCCATCAAGCATGACTGAAAGATTGGCAAACAGGTGTTAGGATTGGCTGATTTCTAGTTGAATTTAATCAAGTTAACAACACAAAATAAAAATAAAATTATAATAATTAAATATTTTTAGTGCAACAACTTGAGAAATAATTTTGCCTTGATGTTAATATGTTGTGCATCAGGGCCGGCTCTAGCGTTTTTGCCGCCGTAGGCAAACCTCAAAAGTGCCGCCCACCCCCCTCCCCCCAGCTTTAAAAACTTTCAAATAAAAAAAAAAAAATCACATAAATGGTCTAATAGAATTTTTTTTTTTTTTTTTAAGTTTAAAACACAAAATCTTTGGAAGTAATACTAGTACAGTACAGACAATACATTCTAAACAGCGAAGTATAAAGAATGCTAGTACAGTATACAAAATTTAAACCTGAATAAAATAATCTCTTTCGAAACTTTTTTTGTGCAAATCTCGAATAACTTCTTACCTAATTTGTTACTGAATTTATATTCAATGTCCAACATAGCTAACCCATTGAGTCGATTTTGACTAGATATGGTTTTAAAATATTTTTTTATCATTTTTACTTTCTCTTACCCGTAAGGTAGAGAAAGTATTGTTTTAGGGACAAATTTTCGAATGTGAGTTTTTGTTATATTTACACGTTTTTAGGTCCCCTGAATCCGAAAATCATGTTTTTAGCGGTTGGTCTGTGTGTCTATCTGTGTGTGTGTCTGTGTCTGTTATCAGTATATCTCAAGAACAAATTGTAGCAGAAAGTCCAAACTTGGTATTCTAAATGTGTATGGTATGGGGATGCTACACTAAGCTTTTTGTTGAGATTACGCATATAGTTCGTGTACAGGGACACCCAAGAGAATTCAAATACATTACGTTTATGGGGGAAATGGACTTTATGCATCACACGTCACTGCGGGTATATAAAAGTCTCTACGCCAATCACTGAGCTGGAAATTTTTGTTTACTGCTGTATTAGCCAATACCAGTCGCTGAGAAAGGTAAATACCCGCAGCCGTTGCCACTCGTGCATAAAGTCCATTGCAGGGGAGTACAGTTTAACGTCTATAGACTGCACTAAATCAAAATGAAATGAATATATATTTTTTTTATGCATAAAAACATGTCTCATGTAGAATATGGTAAGGAAATCTTTCACTGTTCATTTACAGGGCTACACAAAAGAACTTGATTTGCGACAATAGCTGAAAAATTGATGGAACTGTATTTCAGGTTGTGCCGTGTATCACTACTATAGGATTATATTTAGGTGCAGCATGTGGTCTGTACATAATCTTCAAATGATATACAGGGCTGCAAATATTATGTGATAACATTCTTTTTTTATTGTTAGTGGTGTGGAAGTTCTTTACTGTAATATTTTACCATTTCCACCATGCTGCTCAGAAATTGAAATGAATTCCTCAAAGACATGATAAATAATGCATGTTTTTAAGCTAAATATTCATCTCTTGTTTTTTGTATATTTACAAGTTTTAAGGCTTCCTGATTGCCGAAGTAAAGTTTTTTAACGTCTCTTAGAGTAACTTACAAACGAATAATTTCAGGAGATCCAAAAGTTGTATTTTCAAGTTAATATAAGTTTGTTGCTGGAAAAGTTTCAAGAAATGTTGCATGTGAAAATTATCTGTATAATTTTAAGCGAACTTTTAATTTTGATAACAGATTTCAATTCTATATAAATGTAGGTGCAGTAATGAAACGGGGGGTAAAAAAAAAAAAAAAAATTATGTGACAATTAGTTCTATATATAAAACTAATTGTCACATAAAACTTTTCCGAAGCCAAATTTGAATTGTTTTAACATAAATTTACATAACACTACTCGTTGTCTTACCTCTTAATCTCCAACCTGTATTTATGGTATTAAATTTCAGGGTAAGAGAAATTCGTGTGAGTGACACACCAGATTATTAGTTTAGAAAAAGATCTTTCTCCGTTAGCAAAAGTTATGGGTAAGGTTAACAAAATTTTTAAAGCAGTGCTTAAATTCGGCCCAATGTTAAGAAAGGTAATGAATTTAAAGACGTCAAAACTGGACATTCTTTTTTTTTTCAAAAGTGAAGAAAATAAAGTATATTTTACCAGCCAATTTTAAAATGTTGAGATTTAAACGACTTAACAGAGGAATCGCTATCTGTTAAGTCGTTTCCCAGATCTTTACAGTGTGTCAGTCTCAGTAATTCCTTTTTGCACGTGTCTTTAAGTTTGTGGACATTTCATAAAAATTCAAAAGAATGATTATGATTATTCAGTAAATTTAATATCAGCTTCAGCGCACTGATCGCTGAAAAGAAAAAAAAATCTATTTTATATTTCTCTTTTGAATTTTCTATAGATTCGTCTACACTTTCATAAGAAATTTTAAAATTGAACATGATGGCGTGGTGTAGTCAATTCAAAGTTTTTTCTACGTCTATTACATTAGCTAATTTTTCAGCTTGTAAGATAAAGTCTTTAAAGAATTCAACATATTTCTCAATAACTCTCAATAAATTCTCAATAATGATCATAATTCTCAATAATAAAAATGAGCTATTTAATAAATTAATGGCTTGGTATAAATCAAAAACTTTTGTTTCACGTAGCTTACTTAATCGGATTAATATAATTAAAAATTCTGTGTCAAATGACGATCAAACATAAGAAACTTTAATTGTTTTATTGTACAGTCAGTAGAAAAATTACTGAAGTACACATCCATATTTTTCATGTATATATATATATATATATATATTTAGTTTGGTCGCTTCTTTTTATCATCAACTTACTTTTTTATAAACAGTATAAGACTAAGATTATGACTCGACAAATATTTACTTAACAAAACAGTATAAGGTGCCCATCTTTTAAGTAGGAATTATTTATAGTGCTTCAATAATTTTACTGCCGACTGTAATCAATAAACATTTTGAATCATATTATATTATCTATCTCTACATTTTTGTAATTGCTTAATAAAACATCATGAATATTTTCTAATTTAAGAAATAAAGATATTAGGGAATCTATACATTTTTTCCAACTTCGCAGTAATTCATTAAATACTAAGTTTAATAAATGGCTGCTGCAATGTGCGTGAAATGCTTTGGAATTTAAAATTGTAATCCGAATTTGTCACCTCTCATATTTGAGCAATTTTCATAACCTTGACCTTTCACATTTCCTAATTTTAACCCTTTTAATAAAACTTTAGGCAGTTCCTTACCACTAGATCTTTCAACAGGAAGAAAACCTTGAAAATGTTCATTGAATTTGCATTGAAATGCTGACTGGCCAATGGAAACATACCTTCATCAAAAATGTATCCCTCCCCCCAATCCAATGAATCTGATGGACGTTATTGCATAAATAAAGCATTGTTTTAAATCTGACATCACTGTTGCCAATTCAAACTCAAATTTTGCCGTGTTTTTACGGAAAACTCAAAATGTCCCTATCTTATGGCTGAAGATGTCCTAGGACGTTCTTTCATACTTAGGATATACTGATAATGTCCTGTTGAGAAAGGGCACCTCCAAATAATTCCTACATGCTGAAGAACACTGCTGAAAGTCCCTACAATTGGCAAACTCTTGACTTTCTTTAATTAGAGGGCAAAAAGAGCTTGTTAAAATCAGCGGCGAGTGTGCATTTCTCCCTTCGCGTCGCGGCTGCACATACAATACATACTGTACAGAACTTACAAGTTTGTCTATTCTTGTCTGCATTTCAAATTATAGGAATGGGCAGAGAAGCCTGTAAATTCTTGTTATGATTATTTACTTATTTTTTTACTTATTTATTTTCTACATTCAATAATCGAAGTATTTTATTTATTTATTTTTTGTAGTTCAACTGATTTTGCCTGAAAGTTGCCTACTTTGCCTACCACCTAGAGCCGGCCCTGTGTGCATCTATCTATAATAATAAAAGATGTCTGTCTGTCTATACGTTCAGCCCCTACTGAACGTAGAAGTACAAAATTTGACATATAGGTGCTCAGGAGCCTTCCCGAGGGGCTTCTGAAAACAGAATTTAAAATTTTTAATTAGTTCTGGAGATATTAATTAAAATGTGGATCAAAAAATGACTGAGAATCTACTGCTAATTGCTTAAAAAGAAACAATCTATCAGCAGACGATTTCTGTATCTGTCTGGAATGGAAACAAAACATCTGGAAATCACATGTCAGACAACTGTCTGCGATGAAAAAGGAAATGAATGTAACCAATTAAGATATCACATGTTTTATAGTGAGGGGAAAAATTGTAATTTTCAAACTTTTTCAAAGTTTCATGTTACATTTAAATTAATATTTGGCCTAGACAGCATATTATACAGCTACTGTTCAATTTTCATGAAAATATGTGAATAAACAAAAAAATTACATTTTTATTGGGAAAAAATTATATTTTGCAGTATTTTAAAGTGAGATATGCCGTTGAAATTCCATAGTATTTGGTTTTAATGCCCGATAATTCGATTGTGAATATTTTTGAAAGAGCAGAATTATTAGGAAGGCTTGAGGCAGGGGAGGAAGGGGCAAAAAAAAAGTTACAAATTCTGTACTGATAAGTATAAAGGATTTAAGTCCAAAAATGTCGAGTTTGAGTTAAGTACATAGTCAGACCCAGAAAAAAATTATCTATCGATTGTTATAAAGGATTTAAATCCATGTCATTTAGTCTTTGAGAAAATCCATTGGTAAAAAAAAATTCAAGTCAGAAATTTAGCATTAATCTTTGTATAAAATATTTAATTCAATTTTTTCCCTTTATTAAATGAAGATTGACAATCACTGAACAGTATAAAGGCTATAAATCAACATAATCCCTTTTTCCTAATCGATTCTTCTGATTAGTTTTTAGTTAGTTTAACTTTATATTTCGTCTCCTGAAAAATCAAAAATATGGACTTAAATCCTTTATACTTAGCAGTACAGAATTTGCATTTTATTTTACATTTTAATTCCAAATTAATTTAATTCTAATACGCATATTTCAAATTCTATTTCTGATTAAATTCTTTTTAATACATCATTTGAAAGATATTTTAAAGTACTTTTATATTATCGAAAGTGGAATTCGAGATTTCACCTGATTTACACATTTTAAGGTGTCCTGATTAGGTTTTTTTTTGTCTCTCATCTACTAATTAAAATAATTTCATAAGTAATACATCATTTGAAAGCTTTGTTGATTTGGAATTGAACCGTACATTACAGAAATTTCTACCACCAGATGGCGCTGTAATATTTTAAAATTTCTAATTCTAATTATGATTAAATTATCATTCGAAAGATATTTTAAAGTACTTTTATAATATCGAAAGTGGAATTCGAGATTTCACTTGATTCACACGTTTTAAGGTGTCCTGATTGGGTTTTCTTTTGTATCTCAGCCACTAATTAAAATAATTTCATATGTAATACATCATTTGAAAGCTGTGTGTATTTCGAATTAAACAGTAGATTACAGAAATTTCTACCATCAGATGGCACTGGAATATTTTAAAATTTCAATATTTAAAATTCTAATAATGATTAAATTATTTTTAATACATCATTTGAAAGATAAAGTACTTTTATATTATCGAAAGTGGAATTCAAGATTTCACCTGATTTACATGTTTTAAGGTGCTAAAGTCAGAAATTTGAAAGATCATAACATAGGGAGCGAACAGGCTGTTTCAGATATTGAAAAGGGAAGAGGGTGCCGAAGGTGCTACTGCATGGGAATACTGTGATTAAATTTTTCAAAAAGCTATTTTCACTATATGTCAATAAGCAGTGCGGTGCCACTGAGAGGGAGTTTCGTAAAGTCGGATTTTTCAAGGATCGCGAACCAGCTGTTCACCGAAGGTAGCTAGTCTATAATAATAAAAGAAGATGTCTGTCTGTGCATCTATACATTCAGCCCCTATTGAACACAGAAGTAATTGACATGGATGCTTAGGAGCCTTCCCAAAGGGCTCCTGAAAACAGAATTTAAAATTTTTAAGTAGTTGTGGAGATATTATATTCATTAGAATGTCGACCTATGTCTAATAAAAAATAATTGAGAATTTACCATGATTGCATAAAAATAAATATTTTAACGGAGTTAAAAGCAGAAAAAGTGGAAAATAAATTAGAAATATTACTCCAATTGTTCCAAATTTGGTACAAAATGAAAGCAGTGATTCTTCTGAATATAAGAGTGCAATTGGCTTATCGATACAACAATTAGATTTTTTAAAATTAACTAAAGTATAAAATTTAGATGACAACATCATTTTAACTATCTGCGATGAAAAAGGAAATGATTGTAACAAATTAAGATGTCACGTGTTTTATAGTGGGGAAAAAAATTACCTTTTTCAAATTTTCATTCACGTTACATTTAAATTGATATTCGGCCTAGACAGCATATTATAAAGTTACAGTTCAATTTTCATGAAAATATGTGAATAAATAAAAAAATTACATTTTTATTGGGAATTATATTTATCACAACTCATGTGACCAAAAGACAATGTAAGATTAAGTTGTCTTTTATATATTGCAGTATTTTAAATTGAGATATGCTATTCAATTGTGAATATTTTTGAAAGTGTAGAATTATTAGGAAAGGCTTAAGGGGAAGGGGCAAAGAAAAAAGTTTTACAGCGTTTGAAATTCGTATTAGGTTTTACAGCAAGATTGTGGATATTTTCGAGTGTAAAATTATTAGGATCGGCGAAGGGCCAAAAAGGTAGAAAATGAATGGGAGATTCGGAGAAAACAACGGAAAACCCAGAACACCTTTATTCTTTTATATTTTGCAGAGTTTCGAATTCCATTTTCCGCTCACATTTTGTACTAAGGATTTTTAATGTTATATAGCCAAGGATTCCGAAAGTTTTGGAGAAAACCATGGATAAGTTAGACAAATCTTTTTATAAAAATATTAATATTACCTTTGTATCTCAGCTTCTAATTAACACAATTTCATAAGTAATACATCATTTTAAAAGTTATTTGAATTGCAAATCTGTCACCAGAGGGTGCTTTGATATTTTAATATAACACATCATTTGAAATATTTTAAACCGATATAAGCCGTTAAATTCCGTACGGGAGTTTCAGAGAAAACCACAATAAAGCCAGAACACCTTTATTACAATATCTCCAATTCTAATTATGATGCAGGCTTTCGAATTCTGATACTCTGCTCACATTTCGTATTAAGGATTTTTAATACTATTTCGCCCGCAGTTACGCAAGTTTCAGAGAAAAACCACAAAAAAATTGCACAATTTTTTTTTTTTATAACAATGCATTACCTTTGTATCTCAGCTTTTAATTAACATAATTTCATCAGTAAAATATCATTTTAAAAGTCATTTAAGTTGAAATTGAAGAGTACTTATTGCAAATCTCTGTCGCCAGAGGGCGTTTTGATATTTTAATAATTCAATATCTCTAATTCTGATTATGTAATCCAGTCAAAATAGGAAAAATAGAAATAAAATCGTGTAGTTTTGAAATTTTGCATACTCATATAGCCAAGAGGGTCCTGAACAATATACTAAAAGCCCCGCCAGTGGTTAGTGAGTGGGGGGGCACTTTTCAGTTTTTATATCTTAAAAACTATTGCATTTAGAGAAAAAATGTCAGTTACAAAATTAATCTACGTAATATTTCCTACAAAAATGTATGTTACATTTTGTTTGTATGAACAACAGTTTAGAAGATATAGGGGGATGAAATAACACATTTTCTTGAAAAATTCTTTTTTCCAATAGTAAAATCAACTAAAGTGTGCAATTAAAAGGGTTCTTGTCAAATATTTTCAAATGTACAAAACAAATATATACATAGGGAATATGCAAGGATAGTACAGCATGTTTTGTAAGTTTTAAGTAATTTTAAGGCTAGTAGGCGCAAGTGGCGGTTTGAGTAAAAATCCAGATAATGAAGACCCAAAACCGATCAACATTAAAAAAAAAAAAAAAAAAAGTGTAGCTTTGAAATTGAGCATAGTTATAAAGTTAAGTGTCCTGAACAACATACTAAAAGTCCCCAACTGTGGGGGGTGAGTGAGGGGGGGGCATTTAAAGGAAGCACTTTTCAGTTTTTATTAAATATCTTGAAAACTATCGCATTTAGATAAAAAGTGTCACTTACAAAATCAATCTATGTAAAATTTCCCATCAAAATGCCTATTGCATTTGTTAGTATGATCAATAGATAAGAAAATATAAAGGTTGCTTTGTATCTTACGGATATCTTACAGAAAAGTGGAGTTTTTCGATTTGCATATTTTAATGTCCACTCTTTAAACTTGACGCATTGCGCGCGCACACGCACATATAGATATTGTATGAGTAGGAAATATTTAGCCCGAACCCTTTTAATTACGAACTATAGTTTATGTTACTATTGTAAATAACAAAAAAAAAAAAAAAAAAAAAAAAAAAAAAGAATTGCCTATGAAACGAGTAGTTATGATTCCAAAGACTGATTTTATATGACAATTATTCATTTTTATATATTGACTTAGTTTTAGGATATTTCATTTGCAGTGTTTTAAATTTCTGAAAAATAATTCTTTTTAATAATAAAAGAATTTTTTTATGAATCAAAAGCATTTCTCTTGCACTGCCAGAAATGACTCTCCAGAAAAAAAAAAAAAAGTTAAAATGAAATGACTGCAAGTATAAAGACAAACAAAGGATTCAAATTTATAACACCCCATTTTTAAGTCTGGGATTAAAAAGCAATTTTACCTAAACCACAACATGCACCTACTGACCTTAAAATTATTTAAAATGTACAAAACATGCTGTATTATCCTTACATATACCCTATGCATATATTTGTTTTGTGCATTAGAAAATATTTAACGAGAACCCATTTAATTACACACTTTAGTTGATTTTACTATTGCAAAAAAGAATTTTTCAAGAAAATGTGTTATTTCGTTGCCCTATATCTTCTAAACTATTGATCATACAAACAAAATGTAATATGCATTTTTGTAGGAAATTTCACGTAGATTAATTTTGTAATTGACATTTTTTCTCTAAATGCGATAGTTTTCAAGATACGTAATAAAAGCTGAAATGTGCCACTTTAAATGCCCCCCTGCCCCTCGCTCACCCCCCATGGCGGGGGACTTTTAGTATGTTGTTCGGGACACTTAACTTTATAACTGTGCTCAATTTCAAAGCTACACAATTTTTTTTTTTTTTTATGTTGATCGCTTTTGGGTCTTTGTTATCTGGAATTTTACCTAAACCACCACTTGCGCCTACCAACCTTAAAATTATTTAAAATGTACAAAACATGCTGTATTATCCTTACATATATTCCCTATGCATATATTTGTTTTGTGCATTAGAAAAAATTTGACCAGAACCCATTTAATTACACACTTTCGTTGATTTTACTATTGCAAAAAAGAATTTTTCAAGAAAATGTGTTATTTCGTTCCCCAATATCTTCTAAACTATTGATCATACAAACAAAATGTAATATACATTTTTGTAGGAAATTTTACGTAGATTAATTTTGTAATTGACATTTTTTCTCTAAATGTGATAGTTTTTAAGATATTTAATAAAAACTGAAAATTGCCCCCCGCTCACCCACCACGGGCAGGGGCTTTTAGTATGTTGTTCAGGACCCTCTCGGCTATGAGTATGCAAAATTTCAAAACTACACAATTTTTTTTTTTCTATTCGTCAAATTTTGGCCTTTGTTGCCTGGTCTAATGAGTAAATTACTTATAGGGAGAAGATTGGAAGACCATAGGCCCCACCAGGTTTGCAAATTTCAAAATTCTTCAATTTTTCTTTGTCGCACACAAAACTTACTATACAGCCCTAGCATCACAAGACAAAGTTGCTGTTCAAATTTCATCGATTTCCGGCAGTAAACAAATTTATATTTTAATTGTAAATTTAATTTTATTCTAATATTTTAAAATTTCAATATTTCAAATTCTCATTATGATTAAATTATTTTTAATACATCATTCAAAATATAAAGTACTTTTATATTATCGAAAGTGGAATTCGAGATTTCACCTGATTTACACATTTTAAGGTGTCCTGATTAGGTTTTCTTTTGTATCTCAGCTACTAATTAAAATAATTTCATAAGTAATACATCATTTGAAAGCTTTGTTGATTTGGAATTGAACAGTAGATTACAGAAATTTCTACCGCCAGATAGCACTGCAATATTTTAAAATTTCAATATTTCAAATTCTCATTATGATTAAAAAATTAAATTAGACCGTTCAAAATTGGAGAAGGGGTTTTCTAAAATAGGGATAAGACACTGCAGGCGCCACTGAGCGGGACTTTTCTAAAGTCAGAATTTTCAAAGATGATAACACGGTGAGCGAAAAGGCAGTTTCAGATACTGAAATGAGAAGACGGCACTACCGAGCAGGAATTTACTGCAGTTTAAAGTTTTCCATAAAGCTATTTGCACTGTCAATAAGCTGTTGTAGGACCTGAAACTGGAAATGAGCGGGAGTTTCGTAAAGTTGAATTTTTCAAGAATCGCGAACCAGCTGGTCGCTGAAGGTGGCTAGAATCTATATAAATAAAGAGAAGTGTCTATGTGTGTGAGTCTGCGCTCTGGTGCTCACACTACCAATCGCAGAGCTACAAAACTTGGCATATGGGTACCTAAGACCCTGAAGGTGTGCATCTGATAGATTTTTTTTTATTTTGAATTTGAATTTTTTAAATTAATTTTTTTCTATTTTAAATATTAGCTTCTATGTTTCATTTTAATTCCTTTATTTATTTATTTTTTTTAATTTATTGTAGTTATTGGGAAAAAAATGGTAGTATATATAGTAGAAAGAATTAAACTGATTACAATTAATTTGTTTTTCATGCATTTAATTCTTTTTAAAAGAAAATCGTAATATTGTGTAAATTGCTGTAAAATTAAGGTTCAAAAACTAAAATATTTAATAGATGCTGAGATACCGTCATCTTTAAAATCATAGTTCTTAAATAATATCAGATCCACTTGTCATCAATAAATACGCAAATTGAAGTGCACGGGAAAAACATTTCTGTAGGCAGTGGGAACCTGGACCTGATGCAGTGCAGATGGAGAAGGAACTGTCATAGGCAGCGGGTACCCAAAGCGAGGTTTAGAGCGATTTCAGTGTAATTTTTTTTAGTTTTTATTTATAATATAATGAAAAAAATAAATATTGATTCAATTCTTTTGAAAATTCATTTAAATATAGTGACCAGCGAAGCGGGCGTAGCCTGCTAGTTTAAAATGAGTTATATTTTTATAATTTTTCCAAAATTTTCAATTATGCATTTTATTTTTATGTAAGTGAACAGAGAAAAAAAAAAGAATGAGACTTTTTGCCCATCAGTAGTTTTTTGAATTACAGTGATTTAGTGAGCATGTTACACAAGAGTGTGATATACACAAAATTATGGAATCTCCATAATGGAAATCATGGAAATTTGTCAAAATTAGTCATGGAAAAATCAGGGAACTTTTTTCTGAATTTCTGTAGCCACCCTGTATGAAATTCAATAGGTTCTGGCCAGTATCATAAATTATACTATTTTAAAACTGGTCCAAATTCTCAACCATCATTCATTCTTGAGATAATGACTATTAAATTGACAACTGAACTATGGACATCTGATCTTTTTTGTGATTTTAGAATTTTTCCTAAAGTTTGTTCTCGGATTTGAGTCATAAACAAACAATTCTACTCTGAGAATAAAATAGTTCTTGCTTGTTTAAGGCTTGAATTGGAGAAAGAACAGTACCTCCAAATGTGTAAAAATCTCAAAAAATTTAGGTCAGAAATATCCACGAATACGATGGGAAACTAAAAATGAAGTTTTCAAGCATGAACATATAAATTGCCTTTTGTTTAAAACTGGTCAAGAAATAATTCAAAATATTTATATCTAGAGCCCAAAAGTAGCTGTGAGTTATATCTAATTATCTGAAGATTTGTAGATAGAAAAGTTATATATTCACATAAATCATCATATGTAAAAAATCGTAAAACTGTGCTCCATTTTAAAGATATTTAAATGTGCTGTTAATGAAGGATATTTCTGACTCATCCATAAATATCCCAAAATTTTTTGCACTTAAATATTTTATAAGTTTTTGCAAATTGACTAACAAGGAAACATTCAAAGGGCGTAATCTTCAAAAAGTATTAAAAAATATATATGTGATTCTACTCTTCATAAAACACCAGAAAATGAAAAAATTATCGTCTGAAATTAATTACAGCGACCACAAAAATTATCAAAATTAAGCATATTTGGCGATTTAGCGCTGTTAGGCGATACGTTTGCTAGCACCAAGATTGCCGTGTACAAACAGAACCGTGTTTTGCTTTTCCACCAAGTACTCAAAATTAATCGCCAAATATGCTTAATTTTGATAATTTTTTGTGGTCGCTGTAATTAATTTCAGCCGATAATTTTTTTCATTTTCTGGTGTTTTATGAAGAGTAGAATCACATATATTTTTTTTCAATACTTTTTGAAGATGACACCTTTTGAATGTTTCCTTGTAAGAAACTGTAGAACATGACCATGAAAAAAAAATGTACTAAAAAACTTATTTTATTTATTTATTTCTCATAACTTTTCTTTTTAAAACTTGGGATTTAAGTTTTGAATGGCACTTCAGGATTTAAAAATAAAATAAAAATATTTTTTCAGTATCTCCTAAAAATTAAGATTTCTCCAAAAATATGTACACATATAGTCCGATGAAACATATATATATATTTTTATTATTATTAAACTTTATTATTTTACCTATTCCCATTTGTTACTTTTAAAAAAAATTGTAAAAACCTAGTTTTTTACTTGAAAAGGCTATATTTTTTAGTTCAATTGGATAATTGATTCAAAAGGTATTAAGTAAAAACCTCATTTTAATTTCACAGTTATTTAAAATATATATATATATATATATATATGCCAAAAATATACATACAGTTGAACCTCGAAAATACAGAATCAGCAGGACTGCAGCGATTCTGGATTTTGGAGATTTATTAAGTTTTTTTATGATAATACAATAACATTCAAAAGGCAATTTTTATTTTCTTCTATATTTAATAGAAGAAAGTATTAGATTCATAGATATTTTTGACTTCCGGTTTCCGACAAACTATTTATTCATTAAAAAATACTCAAATAAAACTATGGAAAACAAAATAATTTTTGTGTTGATTTTTTTTTTTTTTTTTTAACATTTCAGCAATTTAAAGCTGTTTTACTTTAATGGTTTTTTTTTTTTTTTTTTTTTTTTCTGTTTTTAAAAAATAAATTCTTTAATTAACTATCAAGCAGTATAAAAATATGTAAAATTATTACTATATTTATGTATTCAGTGTACAATAAAAAGGATTTTAAATTGCATTCCACAAGAAATGTGGAAATAAGGTACAGCAAAATCTTATTTTAAAACTAAAACTTGGAAAACTGTCTGGATTTTCGAGGTTCAACTGTATTTCTTTTTGTGTCTAAATAATCTGGTGTGTCACTCACATGACTTTCTCTTAGCCTGAAATTTAATAGTATAAATACAGGTTGCAGATGAAGAGGTAAGATAACGAGTACTGTTGTTGTGTAAACCGGCGTTAAACAATTCAAATTAGGCTCCGGAAGACTTTTATATGATAATTAGTTCTCTTTGAGGGGGCTACCGCCCCCCTCAATCCCCCATTTCATCAATGCACCTACATTTATATAGAATTTAATTTGTTTATTAAAAAATAATTCTGTTTTTAAAAAATAATTTTTAAAAATTATCTTTTATGATAATGCATACGATTTCCATATTAGAGAAGTAGTAACACTAAATAAAAAATTAAAAAAAAAGTTGAATTTATTTTCAATATTACATTAAATTTTTTTATTTTTTATTTATTTATTTATTTTTTTTTTTTTTTGTTAAAAATGAAAAAAATTGATAACTTTATTTTACATTATCGCAGATCGATGGTTCAACCATTCGTTTTAAAGGTATTGGCGAGCTCTTTTGAAAGATACCCATCATGAAAATTTACTCCCCTCGAGGGAAGACTTGACGCAACTCACGTTCAAAAATTTGACCCTAAAACAATACTTTCTCGACCCTATGGGTAAGATAAAGTAAAAATTGAACATGCAAACTTTTTTTTTTAAATAATTAAAATAAAATTAAGAAAAAATTGTATTAAAGAAATGAAACAGCTTAAGTATTGAACCCCTTGACAAAATTTGAAATTTGTCACCAAAATAGTAGAGATGTGTGTTATTTCACGTAATAAGATAAATATTATTATTATTGCATTGTAACCTATTTGCAATGTAATATATTACTAAAAGTATCCTAATTAACAAATAATTGTGTGAACTTTAGCTTTTCATGAGAAACAGGGGACGAACATCTGGCAATTCGCCAAAAGAATACTGATAGATAACTGTAATATTTACCCAGAGAGAAAAATATTTTATTTGGTGAAATGATCTATTCAGTGATATTATCACTCAGTAATTCTGTACTGATAAGTATAAAGGATTTAAGTCCATATTCCTGATTTTTCAGGAGACGTAAAGTTTAACTAAAAACTAATCAGAATAATCGATTAAGAAAAGGGGATTTTGTTGATTTATATGCTTTATACAATTCAGTGATTGTCAACCTTCATTTAATAAAGGGAAAAAATTGAATTAAATATTTTATACCAAAGATTAATGCTAAATTTCTGAGCGAAAGAATAAAAACAAGATCTGGTTGGAAAAACTGCTACATGCGGTCTTTGCAGACAAAATTTAAATTTTTTAACAACTGCTTCGAATTAAAAAAAAAAAATCTTCTAAGATGACTTCCCACAGTGCATTTGTCAATTATGAATGAGGAAAAAAAAAATGAGAAGGTTAATGCAGTTATTAATTTAGAATGTTTTTCTTCAGAAAATAACGAAATACACTTATCTATGGCCCTGTTCACAACCTCCCTTTTACTGGTGTTCAACACCCCAAATTCTCCCCTTTTGAACCGGTTCCTTAAAAGAGGGATTGATTACTAGGGTAAGAATCAACCCCAGTCGGGACTGGGGTTAAGCCTTCCAAAACCTGTCTTGTACCTATGATTCCTTTCGGATGTAACTGTGTGCTGTGCCGTATCGGATTTACCTCTGTTCGCTTTCACTTATTTGCTTTTGAGTTCTTTTTTTTTTTGTTTGTTTGTTTACTTGAAAGATGTCTAGCAAAATTATGCGTAACGCACGTTTGTCTCAGGAAGAGACAAAAGCTTTGCTGAATTTAAGTTCACTGTTTATTTCTACAAAATAACCTTAATAACAAAAATAAATGAAGTTTGAATGCATTTTTTTTTTTTTTTTAATCATGCAATTGACTAATTTCAATTTAAGATTATCCATTTAAATGCTACATAAAAATTACATTTTATTTTTTTCTTAATAACCGGCATAGCTAAGAGAGTAAAGATATACAATATTCTTTGATTATTATTCGAAGAAAATACAGTAAAAGAGAGAAGTAATGAATACAATAGAAAATATAAATAAATAAATTACAATTATTTATCAAGTAAAATTTTATTAGCACGGTTTTACTTGTTTTAAAATTTATTGTTCTTTAAAAATTATATAATTATCTAAAGAACTATAATGAATAAAAAATGGGAGCAACATTGGTGTTTTCAATGTACTTTTAAAGATGCTGATTTAGAAGTCACATAGTAGTATTTCTAGTGCATAAATAAAGATCCTTATTCCTATTTATTACAGTTAAAAGAAAATATTACTTCAAATATAATAAAATATTTTCACTTGTGCTTTTCATTCGTAAATTTATACACTACCTTTCCTTAAATGGCCGGACACATACGATTTCAGACGCTTTGTCAAATATCTAGAAAACCTCTTGACGAATTGTCCTAAAACTCTCAGGGTGTAAAGAATCAGGCATGTGAGTGCCGAAAATAAAAAAAAAAGAGGAAACACGCATGTTCATAAAATTAATTTTAAAAGAAAAATAACGCGTGTGGGGAAATCTATACAAATGTACGTTCATAAAATTTATTTCAAATGAAAAATAATGCTCACAGAAAAAAACTATACAAAATATTTTAAAAGTGACAAATTAAACTAAAAGAATAATGCACATCAACACAATAAAACATGTGTTAAAAAAAAAAAAGTTAGCTAGCAGTCATCGTTTAATCATTGGCTGGTGGTGGAAAATGGGAAAGAAGGGGGGAGGGGTAAAAAGTAGTTCATGAGAGAAATATTATTATTAAACACAATTCTACTTCTTTATGTGTTCTAGAATATCATAAAGTAAGTTTAAAATTAATATTGTGAATGGATAAATATTCAAAAGTAAAAGCTTCCTGCAGAATGTTTGATCAGCAATGGTTAGAGATGAAAAAGGGGGAGGGGGAAGACAAAAAAAAATTTACATGAGTGAGAAATATTGAATAATTCTGTTCTTTTATATGTTATAGAATCTGATAAAACATGTTTAAAATGAATATTGACATTTATATTTTGGATCGAAAAAGATTGAGAATCTAAAGTTTTTCGTGGAGCGTTTGAATACTGATCATTATTGGAGTTTGATTTTAACAAACTAAAAAAACGCGGAGTTAACGAAAATCGCGGATCCGCGGAAAATTCTCATGCCTGAAAGAATATGCTAATTTCATATATTTGAGCATAAAAGTTTCTCAAAAAGCAACAAGGGGAGTGGTAAAAAAATTAAAGAAAAAACAAAATGTTTGGGATTATCCTGTAAAAAGTAATGCTTTAGATACGGTCTGGCTGTAGTATGTGATTATGATACTGCCTGCTGGGCGATTTACTCCAAATGCAATCAGCACCAGTTCATATGAAAATTTAAAGTTTTTCGGAATTCTGTGCATTATTTAACAAGATACAGTACCCACAATATTTTTATAAACCATGCACGACACACAGACAGCGATGCACTTTTAAAAATGGTCAAATTGTTCTCATGACATTTCAAAACGTGTAAATGCATCGAAAACCAGAAGTCAAAAATTTTCACAATTTTAATATTTTCTTCTTGCAAATAGAAGAAAATAATAAAAATAATTGTTTTTATCTTCAGAATTTCAAATAGAAAGCAATCTAAACTCTTGCCAATTTATTTTATATTTGCGATAACTTAAAAAAATATTTCTTATAAATTTTATTTATTTTTCAACTTTAAATAAGAAAATTATTCCTGTCCGTTATATAATTTTGCGGAATGGAAAAAGAAAAATGGAGGACTTTTTAAGGCTAAAATTCTTTATTTTATTTCATTGCAGAGAATTTTCTTTTTTTTTTTTTTTTTAAGAACAATACACATCTGAACGTTTTTCAAAGATAAAATCATGACTGTGGTAATTATTTTACTAAATAATTTACCTTTTTTTTTGTACATCTATAACTAACAGCAATAGAATTTAAGCAAATGTTTTGGTTTGTGAGTTAAAGGGACCTTACTTCACTCTTTCCCCATTGAAAACCGGTTGTCGCCGTCTCCATCCTTACTCTGAGATAGATAGTTGTAAACGGACAAAACAAAAAGGGGGATTAAAAGAAGCATCATTAAAATGCGGGTTGATCTTAAGCAAGGTTGTAAACGAAACCTATGTCTTCAACAGATCAAGATAAAAGTAGTGAAATAGCTAATTCTTAATAAAAAATTAGTTCTGGCACATATAAGAAAGTCAAGTATGAATTCCTTTTTACCCTAATCCAAAAAACTAAGTGCTTCAATGAAAAAGAAACTTGATGGATTACATATATGTATTATATATAAGTTTATATCATTAAATTATGTGTTTTAAATGCATTTTCTTTTTTTAAACAATGCACTTACAAGGGAAGTATGAATCAGTAAAATTGCTGTTGTAACCAAACCCATCTTGAATTAAAGAGTATGATCGAAAACATAGGGTAAAGTGCAAATTTGCTGCAACAACTCTCCATAGAGCGAGAAAACGACCCTAAATGTTTTAGTTGTTTGTATGAAGTCCAAAGAAACAGACATTTTAGCAGTACGGTGCAGCGTAGTGGTCAGTGTGTTCAGTTTGAGTGAGGCAGGTCGTAAGATCAAACCCCAGTGGTTGCTTGCAGTTTTTTTTTTTTCCTTTTAATGTAAATGAAATAAAATGATAAATTAATAATTTAAGGGTGTGTGTGTATTAAATTCAATTAAAAAATAATATATGTTTTTAAATTATTAAAATATTTTATAATAATAATTTTTCTTTATAATTTAAAAATTTGCTTTATTATACATTTTTTTCTTTCCTTAAGTTTACTTAAATACAAACCCTGACAGAATGCTCTTTTTTTTTTTTTATATTAATAAAATAAAACAAAACATTAAAATAAAGGAATGACTTAAGAGAAAATAATTATTAAACTTAATTGAGAATTAATAAATAAATAAATAAATATACTCTATATAAAGATACTATTAAGAAATGTATAGGGTAAAATTACCTCTTTGTGAAGAAAAAATGACATTGAAATTTACGAATTAATTTTAGAGATAATGACTGTGATAAGAAGCATGAAAATGATCAAAAGCATAAGCACTTTTAACAATGAGAACAACATATAAAAGAAAATTTATCACAATTAATTTCATTACAATCTTGTTCAGCTTTGAAGCACATATCGCGAATATTTTGGAAATTATTTGGTTTTTCTTTGAGATAACCAGCTTTACAAAATGCATATATAACTAGATTTTGAAATTTTGCTTTCTTTTTGCGTATGAATAATAGCACAATTAAAAGCAGACTAAAAAATGCAATATAAATATCATTTTCCACTGTCTATTCATTTGAAAAACATTTTTTCACTTAAAATAAAATGTTTTAATAATTTAACAGAATATTTATTTTTATGAATAAAAAATAACAAAATTAAAAGCAGACAATCAGCATTTCCTACTAACAGCTTTGGCATAAAATATTTTTTTTTTTAAAGTGCAATCAAGAAAAATATTTTTCCTTAAATTATTCATTTATTAAAATTATAAAAAAAAGTAATTGAAATAAAATATTTTAATAATTAAAATGTATCATTATATGTCTTTTAATTGAATTTAATGCATGTCCTCCCTAATGAAATTATTCATATATTACTTTCTTCTATATTCAATAGAAGAAAGTATTGGATTCGTAAAAATTTTCAACCTCTGGTTTTTGATGGATTTACACGTTTTGAGAGCTGTAGAACACGATTTGACCATTTTTAGAAAATATCTGTCAGTCTGTGTGTATGACAAAATTTTGTGGCAACTGTATCTCAGGAACTACTTACTGCTTGGAGCTACAAATTGGTGTAGTTCAGTTGCACCTTGGCATAAATTAGTGCCTATCAACTTTTGGTAAAAATTGTCTTACAGGTTGCGTTGCCACTTCGCTTTTTCTAAATTTTTAACATGGTGGTACAGGACAAAATCTTGTATAAATGTACATAAAGAGAATTATTTTTTAATAATCATTATGAAATTTACCAGAATTATTTATAATAGAGATAGTCAACTGGAAAAAAAATTTTGTATATTGCATTCCACATTCTTTATGCATTCTACAGGGGCTGCAGGGGGCTTTATTACATTTTCCAGCTTTGAATGCAAAACAATAATTAATGGACATTTCTTAAATTCCTTGAATGCATTTCATGAATTGACCATATGAAAAATTTGGTGTTTACAGCAGAAGTTTAATTATAATCATCTTGTCTAAAAGTTGTCATTTCTTAATACTTAACTGTATGACTGTAAACTGTATGACTATTTATAAAGAAAGTTTCGTACTTTGTCTTTTATTATGTCAAGAGCAATTTATCAAAGTTTTTTTTTTTTTTTTTTTTCTTAAGATGCAATGCAAATAAAATTTTGCTAATACACATTCAAGATATCTCATAAAAATTTTTCACAGTTCCAATACTTGTTGTAATAAATACTGAAGTGTTCTTTCAGAATAAATTACTTTTGATGAGACTGCTCAAAGCCATAAACAGAATATTTAGTAAAATATAAAACAATATGGTTTATAATTACAAGATTATTTCCCACTAGATGTTTACCCATAGTTCGTATGGTAAATGACGTGTTTTTAGGAATGTCAAATGTTGGATTAAAATAAAATTAGTACACAGAAATACAGTAAAGCACTGTTTATACGTCTTTCAAGGGACTGGCGTAAAAGGACGTATAATTGAAATTTTAATAATGACACTTTGATTACTACAAATTTAATGACACTTAAGCAAAATTTATATGCAAATACTAATTAATAAAGTTTCTTAAGTAAATGTATATTATACTTTTTTTAAGACAATAATTAAAAAAAAAAAAAAAAAGATTTATAATAGATAAGATTTATATATATAAGACTCCTAATAGAGATAGTCAACTGGGAAAAAATTTTTGTATGTTGCATTCTACATTCTTTATGCATTCTACAGGTGCCATTACCTTTATTACATTTTCCAGCGGCGTATAAACAAAGAATTTTTCCATTAGAATGAATAGGAATGAATCAGGACTTCTAATTCATTTTTTGTATTTATTAGCATGATAAGCTTCAAAGTGAGAAAAATCGTACTATTAATGCATGATTGGGTACTAATTACACATGTCATATTTTAAGTATTATATTGCATTTCTTAAGAACTATATGAACACATTTTGAATATTAATTATATACATTGTGTATCTATAATAATAAGAATAGGATTGATGTCCATACAGATAATTATTTAATAACATTTAAAATCTTTAATATTCGTCTGATTTGTTGCTTATCTATGAGTATTAAAAATTCTGCTGTGAATAAAATTGATTCTTAGGTCAGTATTCTTCAATCTTTCCTGTGTTCTTCCATTTAAGATGCTTTCTAGGAAAAATATGGCTTATTTAGAATAAAAAATGACAGGTCGCAAAATTTTGCAAATTTTAGCAAAGTAGAAAAGTATAAACGGAGAATTATTGCATTAAAATGAATCGGAATTAGAATGAATAGGAATGAATCAGGACTTCTCTAAAAGGACGTATAGATGTAAAAGACGTGTAAACGATGCTTTACTGTATATATAAATAGGTAGAAAAAATATGTATATAAATATTAATGAAAATTAACAAATTATATTTATTAATTTTAATAATTCATTTTTTGTATTTATTAGCATGATAAGCTTCAAGTTTTATAGAATAAAAGTTTTCTAATATAATGTGAATTGTTAATTTTCTATGCGAAGAATAGGTATAACAGTTAGTTAATTTATTATAATCGTTTTAATTATTCTTTGAGACTGTCTCAAGCTGTTTTGAACAAAATTTGGTAGTTCAAGTAAGGGTTCTGAAAGAAACCTGCCTAATTGTCAAGCAGCAATAATATAATGGTTATGAAGTTTTTTAACATTAGCCAAGAAAAGACTAAGGTGCTTTTTTAGGGGGAAGGTACCATAAATTAACAATCAATAGACCCAATCTAAAGAGCAATTTAAAACAATTTTTTACTCATTCACAAAACTTCTTATATTCTGAAGACATCCTTGTTGTTTGAAACTTTGATTTTGCAAATTTTTTCAATTATGTGCTATTCACAGACAAGTCTTATTGCATATATCTCTAAATCTAATCAAACTTTAATGGCCATATCACACGGGAGCATTTTTACTCAGCATGTTCACTCAGCGTCGTTCAAAGTTGGCTGAACGAACGAGAAAACCAATCAGCTGTCTGTTGGGTTCCCCTGAACTGAAGTTGAGGTATTCCAGGAAAAAATCCTGTCCATCCCTCCTATTGGTCAATTTTGATGAGCACGCTGAACATAGTCAACTTTTTCTAAAGCCCATCGTAAAAGCTGATCATCCAAAAATGTTCTGTCCTTGAACAAGGTCTGGCTGAGTGTGTTGGTATAATGTTGTGTTCAGTAAAAAGCTGAGCGAAAATCTCTTGTGATACAGCCATTAAATAGTCAAATAGCATTATAAATTGGATACAAATCTAAACCCCTGCCAAGTGTCATTTAACTTCTTTCAATCGTTTTCGTGTGATACTCGGACAAAAAAGTGTTAGACATACACAGAAAGTATTATTCTGAAGGCAGTTTTGACTTCCTTGATATCTTTCATAAAATTTTTTTTATGCTGAGCAATTTACAGATAAGTTTTGTAATGGTGATCCTGGTAGCAGAAATCGTGCAGCACGGCAGCAATGCTGCAGAATTATCTTGAAGCTTGCAGAATGATTTTGAAGTTTGCAGATTTATTTACCAATTTACAAAAACGGAAAAAAAAAAAAAATCATAAGAAAACGAAAAAAATCTCGAGTTTGTTTTCGCTACGATCGTTCACCACGCGCGCTACGCTGAAGAACCAAAGAATATTGTATAGAAAAATTCCTCTCACGTTTTCTCTTCGCGATCTGCCTCTCCCACCTGCAATCGAAGTGGAATGATCTTCTTCGTAGGGAGACGGAGAGAGCTTGGGAAAGAAGCGCTAGTCACACTCGATCGTTTGGTCATTTTTAGATTCCTTATGTTCATAGTGCACATGCTCCATTTTTTTTTTTTTTTTTTTGTTAATCGTTGATGCGTTAGCACGTGTTATAGATTGAAGTATAATATTTTCTGTGTAATATTTTCTTTATCATGTCATCTAATGAAAAAGTTATTTGTCGTTTATGTGAAACAACAGTAATTTAAAAAAATCTAAAACCACATTACACTCGATGTAAAATTTTTTTCATTTTGTATGTCAATCCCTGTCTCAGAGGCAATATGTGAGAGTTGGGGGTCAATAATAAGCAGTGTAATGGAAAAAAGACCAAGATGTAATGATGGCTCATTAGAAGATATTGGCACATCAGATATGTGTGTCTTTATTATGCTTAATGGTCCTGAAAGTGGATTTAAGCATACATGCAAATTTTTGAAAGCTGCATTAGTTGAAAATTATGGCATGTCCTACTTTCAACATTTTAAGCATGTCTCAACAAATGTTACTTTTAAACATGCTGTTACTTCAAAAGTAGTTAGCAGAGTTATTAATAACTCTGATTGTTTACCATATTATAATTTTGAAAGATTGAACTGTGTTTAAGTTACTTTTTTTGCTTTTGTGTTTAAGTTACTTTTTTTTTTGCTTTCAGGTATTACATTTCTTTTAACTTGCATTAACTGCTGTTTCAATATTAAGCTGTGTAAACATTTATTTATTGTCTGCATGTATTAAAGGCATCTGTCATATATTTTAAAATGCAAATTTTGCTTTAAAAAGAAAGTAATTTATCATGAAAGTAAAGCTTGGCTCGTCGTTCAGAGTCGCAGAAAAATTTTGGCTTCTGAAACTGGTGCTGCAGAATGATACAAAAAATTCTGCTACTGGGATGGTGATAACTTGCTAATTCTTGTTGTTTATCTACATTAATAAAATAAGACAAGTCAACAACAGTTTGACATATACAGTTTGTAGCAATTTTAACTGATAAATAGAGGTATGGAATATCATAGAAAAATGAGTGACAGTAATTTTTCATAGTTTTTTCTATGGAAAATCTTTCTAAAATTACATTTTCTATGACACTTTGTATAAAAAGTAATCTCCCTGTTTAAACACATCTTGTAATAATACTATTATTGAGAGAAATATTACAAACTTAGTAGAAAATTAGTTATTTGTAAAATGGGTATGTATTTTCTTCAAAATTTAAAAGATCTTTACTTTTTCTTAACCAGAAAATAATAGAGAAAGTAATAGTTCTAACAGTGTTAAATTTTTGCTTTTCAGTTTTTGCTATATTTACACGCTTTGAAGTTTGTTCCCTGAATCCTTCTGTGCACCCAAAATTGACTGAAATATTTAATTTCAAAGTTTCGGATTTTTCCAGCTTTATTAAGGAGTTTTTAACTAACCCCTTAATAAAAGTCTAAGAAATGGAAAAAAAAAAAAAAAACTTTGAAACTAAATACCTCGGTCAATTTTGAGTGCACACAAGTGAAACATTTTATGTTATATTTGTTAGGATGAGTGTCAACTTTTCCTAACTATGACTTAAAGGATCTGGTTAAAGTTTTTGTAATTAAAAAAAATTTGAGTTTAAACATGCTATATCATAAATGCTTACTTTTTTAAAAACATTTTGTAATTAAAAGTATATGTCTGCGACCAATAGTTGTGGAGATAAAGGCCTCTTGGTGACTTTGCTTTGCATCCTGTATATATTTTTTACTTAACATTTGCTAAAGAAACAAAACAAGAGGTAAAGGCATGTTCTTTAAACACAATTAGAAAACAAAAATAAGTTACTTTTATTGATTATTTATTGATATATCTACAGATGTCTAAAAATATTACATATTTTACAATAGGATTAATCGTGTTATTGCTCAGGAGTTGTCCAGCGCCACCAAGCCACCTTTGCTCTATCCCAAATTGCACTAAAAGAATCAAATGCAGGCCGTACATCTAAGATGGCAAATTTACCGTTTTGTACATTAACTTCACCTCCATCATAATAATCAATTATGTAACGAACTTCTTTTCCACATCTATCGACAATCCAGTCATGTCGATCGAATGGCAACTCATAACTGCAAAATGTAATTAAAACAACAGTCAATATAATTATAGAAGCAATTGCTCCCTGAAAAATAAATAAATGGAGGTAGATAGCTTATAGTAAGTCTCTTATTTGTTAATCAATAAAATTAGCAAATGATAAATTCATCCAATACTGTATTACTTAAAGATTTCTTTTTTTTTTTTTTTTTTTTTAAGCATGAAACACAAATTACTAAAATGATGTCCACTGCTAGAATGAGAGGGAGTATTGTGTAAGTATTTTAATAGAAATTTAAAGATATTAAGAGTTTTGCAGTTAAATACAGTAAAAAGCATTTCTTACAATATTGGTATGTTTTTTTTTTTTTTTTTTCCATTATTATTTATCATTAATACAAAGCATTTTTAAATACACACTCAAAAAAGGGGGAGGGATTAATATTTTATAAATTTTGCCTATAAGATGTCTTTTTCTAAAATAGTCTTAGCAATATACAGGGTGTTTCATACTGAATGGGAGAAAAAGAAAGCATACCAGTAAAAGCTGTAATTACTTCATTTTGATAAATCAAATTTACTGTGAAACTATATTCATCCAAGTTTTTACAGATGCTGTATAAGTGTCCTCCGGTGACATGGCAAATATCTGTGCAGTATTTCAGTTCCTGCCTCACTCATGATAAAATATCGTTTGATCCAGCACATCACCATCCATTCATTTCTAAGCAATTGGTGACGTCATTTTTATTAACAGTGCAGGGTTGCCAACTTTTCAAAAACAGTTTGAGGAGTATTCAGAGAAATTTTGAGGAACATTTCGGCTACTTTGAGGAGCAATTTAAAAAAATTAAAAAAAAAAAGAAACTACTAACAAAAATAAATTAACAATAATCATATGAAATTAAGTAATATTTATTGATAATCAAATATATTTAGCAAAACAGTGAAGAGAGATAAGAATGGGAAATGATTAAGTCTGAATATAACCTTAAAACCCAAAAGTAATTTGTTTTCTGCATGATGGCATATTTTCCATACATAAATAAGGACAATATATGAAAGTAGATTATTCAGTTACATTTAAAAAAAAAGCACAAAGGGAGGGAAAAAAATATTAAATTTCCAACAATTTTCATGAATGTCAAAATAATTATACTATCACATAAAAATCTAAAAACGAAACTCCGATAATCATATAAATGTGTAAATGATCTCATCTCTTAATCAACTCCCTCTAATCTGCATAGCTTGGGCCAAATGTTTTGTAAACTTTAAAATTTTGCAGATTATTGGTCATAATTTGTTTGCTTTATTTTACTTTTTTTTTCAGATACAAATGAAGTTATAATAAATCATTAATGCTTTAAGTGAATGATAAAATAAATGCATAATTATTTCAAATAAATCTTAAATAAAACTGGGATGGAGCAGCTTAATCACCACTTTGGAGCACTTAAAATACCTTTTTGAAGCATATCAGAGCAGAATAATTATGGATTTGGAGGATATTGGAGCAAAATAATTATGGATATGGAGCAAATTTATTTTGAATCTGGAGCACATCGACCAGAATAATCTGTGGATGCTTGTTTATTTGAAACTGAAAATTCTGCAAAAAATTTTAGCTATTTTCCCACTTAGTTAATACATAAAAATGAACATCTTGACATCACATGCATAATAAATTAAAATTTTAAAATTTTCAGCAGAAATGCGTAAGGAAATTTCTTAAACTTGTACAACCATACATATACAAAAACAAACAAAAAAAGGTAAAGTGTAGATACGCATCGAATTTTTAGTTACTATTCGGTATACTGAATATTCATTATTCAGTAATAATCAAATATTTAGTGCATGCCTATTCAAAAGAAACTTGTTTAATTACAAGAACAAGACAATGTGAAAATAATTTCAATGCTATACTGCAAACAAATACAAAGATTGGATTTTTTTAAACAAAATCTTAAATTTCTGGAGTAACAAAAGTCAAAATAATGGATAATTTTAATAGTTTAGATATTAGAAAATGTAATAAAACTGAATCTACAATAAAATAATCATTGTTATTAAGGATGGAAAAGGATTGAAATTGTACAACATTAAATTCAATTTCAGTGCAAACTGACAGCCAAACTGCAAAACACTTATGAAAGTTTCCTATTACACAGGACAATTCCTCAGTTAAAGTCCGACTTTATACTGTTTTCTCCAAAACTCGTGTGATTACGGCCTAAGACACTTTAGAAAGTCTCCCACGGAAGATACCTTTTCCTGGTCTTAGATTCCTTGCGTTGTCAATCGTACTTAAAGTTCAGTAGCTTTGAATCCATTATTTTTATCGATAAATAATTGAAATAACCAATTTTTTTTTGTTAGAAAATATTATTTTTTAGCGACTTATTAAGCATTAAGATAACTGAAACATTGATATAGTTTAAATGAAAATCAAAATACTGCATAATCATAGCATTCGGTTTCTTCTTCCCCCCTTTCAGCTTGCGGTTTTAATTAAACACACTCTTAGCTAATGTAAACAAATACTTGTTCCCGTTCTAAGTCAGCAATATTTCGATTACGCACTAGAATGTTTTCTTTTTTTTCTTTACTATTTATTTATGAGTATTGTACGATGAAGCGTGTGGTTCTTCAGCTAGATTGTAAAAGTTAGTTTTGTTATTTTTTTATTTTCAAGAGGCGTTGAAGCGCTTTTATAGATAAAAAAATATAATTCAAAGAATAATGTTGGAAACTGTTGGAAATGCAAAATCAAAAGTTGATAAGGATTGGATCGCAATTTCTGTCTAGATGTGTGCAAGGTTTTTTTTTTTTTTTTTTTTTTTTTTTTTTGCAGTGTCTGTCACTATTCAGTTTCATGTATTTAATAAAAAATATTTAGCTAGGTGGCCAAGACTGAATTTGCAGAGCATAAAAAATAACTTGCGGAGTTTTTAAATTTTTTCGGAGAAACTCCACAGATATCAGAGCAGTTGGCAACCCTGACAGTGTCTCTAGCAGTGATTTCATAACTGGAGGATTTTTATTTGTTGCCAGATAAAACTTGTATAATAAATTGTTAGTGGTTAAATGTGTATTATGTAAATTATTGTGTGTGTATGTTATATGTTTTTAAGTAATATTTTACACCTTGCAAAATGAATTTAGTTATAAAATTGTGTTACTGAAGGTAGTCACTTTTAGTCATCTTTGTAGGATAAGGCCTAAACAGTGTGCTCCTTAGTTTATAAGGCTTTAATATCCAACTACAATGTATGTAATAACCTTCCAGAAGACAAAATGTTCAAAGGACAAATTATCAAATCTGATAAATATGGGCTACCCCCACCGTTCAATTCGATACATTTACCTTATCTTAATTGTTAATTTGTTTTATTAGGGTCAGTTCAGTATTTAGTTTTCATGCAATTTCATATTATTTTCAATGAAAGGATTCCCAAAATGCAAGATTATATGAAAAATTCTGCTCGATTCTGTTATATTGATATCTTAAATTTGGAATAACTTATGAAATTTTTAGATTGGAATATTTTCAATCAAAGATGTTCAAGCTAGAATCATAAATGACATTTTAAGTAGTCTGACAACTTTATGATGAAAATATCCTTCAAAATAGGCATTTATGTGAAATTTTGTCCTATTCTGCTCTCTCTTAAGAAAATCTTAAATTTCCAAGTTCTAAAATTCACAGTCAAAGAAGTTCATAACAGTATCCTAAATAATATTTTAAAAGTAGTCGGATATCTTTACGATGAAAATTTCACTAAAAATGACATTTATGCAAAATTTGCCCTATTCTACCACGTTAAGAAATTCTTAAATTTCAAATAATTTATGGAATTTTTAAACTTGAATTTTCATAGTTAATTATGTTCATGCCAACATCCTAACTAATATTTTAAAGCTGGCTTGACATCTTTACAATAAAAATATTCCTTTTCCTACACATTTAAGTGAAAATTTGTCCTATTTTGCCATGTTCTGAAAATCATAAATTTCGAATAACTCAGGAAATTTTAAATTAGAATGTTGCAAATCAAAAGAGTTCTTGTCAGTGTCATAAGTAATATTTTAAAACTGGTCTGACCACTCTGCAAACATTTCTTCTTGAGATATTGTGTACATAGACTAACAGGCACCCTTAAGACAATCACTGTGTCAATTTTCTTATTTTCGGATTCCTTAAACCACAAAATGTGAACAAAAAAAAAAGCTTTGGCACCATCTTGGATACTGGACTTTGCTTTGGCAAAGGATTTTGCTTTGTCAACAGGCAGATTCATATTCAGCAGGGTCGTACCCTAGAAACATTGTTTCCACAATTGTTATATGAAATGCTTCTTATGTTGTTCTTTTCTGAAAATGTGCCTAATCTATGGGTTGGGAAATCATTCCTTTTGTATGGTGTCAGACTCTAAATTTTTTAAGAGGTAATATTGAATCAAACTTTTTGATTTAATTAGTGAAGAAAGTAAATGATCAAACAAGAATATTTCTTCTTTTAAATTATTTTTTAATTGTTTTGTATGTCAGCAAGTCTGTGAAAAGTATTTTGTCAGAATACTATGGTAAAAATTCCAATTTCTTGAAATTTTAGCTTTCTATAAATCAACTTTAAAACTTTGTAAACATACCATATACCATAAATATATACATTATTACATTTAAAAGTTAAATTATTTTTAAAAATAAAAATACTTACCCCATCAAGTTCCTTATTCTTGCTCTTGGAGAATATTCAGTTGCTTTACCACCAAACTTTTTCAGTTTAGGATTACAGCATTCTCTAAAAAATACTTTAAGTAAATCTTTTGAAACAAAGATTTAATAATACAAAAAGCATTTACACTGCATTTACTTAAACTGTTTAAAATTATGTCCACACTTAGTTAAATACAACCAAATTAATGTTTATATTTAATTTTAAAAATCTAATCTTAAAAATCTAATATTTAACTAATATCTATATGTTTTCTCTTTCCAAATAATAATCTTTGTATTGCAAACTATTATATTAATTTACCTTAAATAAAAGAGTTTTGTTGATAGATGTGCCAAATTTAGTTTTTATGACCACAGTTGCTCTTAGTTGCTCTAGCCATATTTAATAATTAAAAATTGATTTTTAGCATGCATAATGATCATTTAGGATCCAACTTTAGATGTGTAATTTCAGTAATCACATGCAATAGAGTAAATAAAAATATATATATAATTTTAACTGAATGCAAATAACAATATTATTCCAGATTCGATGGGTTTACTTAGAAGTTATTAAGAGCAAATTCAATTACTAACCTTACTGACAGCTAACGTTTATAATATTATATAAAGGAAATTTGTTTCCACTATTACTCATTGTTAAATTTTTATCATTTCTACAAAATTTATTAAAATTCCCTGACCTCTACCCACTTTGGGTACTTTCATAACTGCATGTGACCAATTAATTGTCACTATTTTAAACTTATTATAAGCTTATATGATAAAACATTAATAAAAGTTATTTATGTAAACATTATGATAAACTGGTACATATTATACTCCATTTTGTACAATCATTAAAAATAATAATAATAAATGCTACACCGTTATAAAGTACAGGGGCGTAGGAAAAGGTGGGGCTTAAGCTCTCATTGGTTATTAAAAAATTTTCTTTTATTACCAAATGAAAGAAACACCCATTTTAAATCAAAATTGAAGTCTTATAAATGTTCATAATTAGTGATACTTTGTAACTAATACTAAAAATTAGAGAATATTAATTTTTAATTGATTTTTTTTAGAATAATTTTTGAGTCATATTTAAAATGAATTTTTTTGAGCCCTTCTCATGATTTTTGAATTGCTACGCCCATGATAAAGTAGACGTGATGTTATTATTAATCATTCGGCACCAGCTGCATGTTTTTACACTGATTTGTGGCAAAATAAGTCTGGGGGTGGTGTTTTTTTTTCTTTGATGACTGTACAATGACAAGTGGTTAATACAAAAGTATCATATATTTTTGTAAAACAACTATGAAAGCAAAATATCCTTGAAATTATAATAAAAAAGAACAGGCTTTTGTATTTTCTACTAAAGCAACAAACTCGAGTCATCTCATTGAGTCTTGGAAACTGCAGGATATCCCTGTCAGGTGTCTGCAAAACCTTACTTCAGCTACAACACTTTTCTCTAATGAATGATTTTGATACAATGGACTTTTGATCGATGTTTTCAGCTCTCAGTGAGCTGCTGAGTGCTACCCTCCTCTTAAGTCATAACAATGTTTGAAACTTGCTTTGAATATTTGACTTAGTCATTTTAGAATCTTCAGAATTGCCAGATTTAAAAAAATCAACTTAAAAAAAAGGAGCTACAAGGTTATTAAGACTGAAGCAATCATATTCCACTTTTTGAAAATTCATATATACAAATACTTTATTTTTACCAATCTTTTAAAATCACACTAAGATTAAATTTATTTGTTTCAGAAAACTTGAAAAGCAGTGCATTTTTTTCTCTACAATTATCAAATCAATATTCTATTACAGAAGTCATTCCAAAAGATTTGACAAGGATTATATATACATATATATATACACTTGAACCTCTCATTAAGGGACACCCATGGGACCAGACATTTTGTCCCTTATTCAGAGGGTCAATGAAAAATTTTTTAATATACTTTACACTCAGTTACACATCAATTAATCAATGCACTTTGGCAATGCAAAATTACACACTAATAAAGTCAAGTCTTTTTAAATAGAAAATTACTTACATGATATAGTTAATTATTATATTAGGACCAATTTTACTGAACTTGCCTATGCACATAAATTTCTAATTCAAATTACTGGGTAGGGCTGGATGATATATCGATATATCATCAAATATCGATGTCTGCCATAAGTCATGATAATCGATATTGATCAACCACATGTCACGATATATCGGCTATAGATAATATAATTTCTTATTTTCATCTTTTACCTAACAATACGGATGAATAAAAATAGGAATTGCACGCATGAAAGATGAAAAGAAGTTTCATATAGAGAGATTTTATGGGGTGGGGGACAGTTTTTTTTTTTTTTTTTCCAGGGTAGGGTGGGGTGGGGGTGTGGAATTGTTACTGTTTTTATCAAGTTTCTGTTTATTTGGCTGTTTTATGAAAAAATTAAAAATGCCAGACAATTACTACTGTTCTGAAAAGTTGAATTAACTTCTATTAATTTATGTTCCAAATTTTCAGTTAACGGAATGCTAAAAAAGGGGGAAAAAATAAATATATAAAAAAATTTTATGTTCCTATTAATTTATCAGAACTTACTAGATATATTTTAATTCATTGTTGAAATATTTAGTTTTGTTGTGCAATGATAATGATTTTATATCATCCCATATATGATATCACTGTTTTAGAAGGAAATAATTTTTTAACTACCTTGCTGTTAAAATTGACCTTAATAAATATATATTAGTTTTGGGGGAAATTTCAAAGTTATTTTTGTATATAAATGAACTTTTTTAGAAACCAGATTAAAAAAAAAAAAAAAAAAAACCTAGTATGTTGTGATTATTAGAATGGCAACCTTTCTATTATCATAGAATATTTCTGTATAGCAGCGCCACCTATCGGCGGATATGCACCCAAATTGTATCATCATAATGATCTTTTCATATATACAGTTCGATTACACACAATAGAACCTGAGTTACAGCCTTCACTTATATTGCGGAAATCGCTGTATAGCAGCGCCATCTTTTGAGCCATTTGCATTAAAAGTTGACAGAGACTAATATATGGTCAAAGTGCATCTGTATATAAATTTATATGCAATTCTGTGCAGTATTTACTGAGATAGACTGCCCTGAAATTACGGAAATTGCTGTATAGCAGCGCTACCTGTTGGGCGATTGACACCAAAAGTTGATAGGCACTAACATATGTCAATGTGCATGTACATATATATTTATATGCAATTCCATGCAGTAATTTCTGAAATTGCGGAAATCTTTGTATAACAGCGCCACCTGTTGACCAATCGGCACCAAGAGTGGATAAACACTAATTTATGTTAAAGTGCATTTGCATCATAAATTTATATTCAATTCTGTGTAGTAGTTCCTCAGATATATTCACGACAAAATTTTTGTCATCCACATTTTCTGAAAATGGTCAGATTGTGTTCTGGAACTCTAAAAACGTGTAAATCCATCGAAAAACAGAAGTCAAAAATTTTTATGAATCCAGTACTTTCTTGTATTGAATATAGAAGAAAACAAAAATCGGCTTAAGAAAAGTCTGAACACTGATAAAGAGACCTTGTGAACTTGTGAGATTCTATATCATCCAAACGTTCTCTTTTGTTGATATTTTGATGAAAAATATGCGAGGGTTAAAATATTTTTATTTGTTCTAATTGAGCAAGCCTATAGCAAATCTCTTTCCTAAAATAACAAAAAAAAAAAACTTGCTTTATAATTTTTTTTTTTTTTTACCAACGATAGTCACACGTCACACGCCGCACACTTGTATATCGTTCCAATCAAAGAATCTATACTTTGGTTTCAATCATTCAAGATTTATTTCACAATATTCACTAAAACTCATCAAGTCCATATCGCATTCATAAATGAAATCGAAATATCAAAGTGCTTAATCATCCCCGCTACTCATGAGTGAAACGAGTCGGCATCGGCAATACGCTTTATCATCGTAATCATATAATTAGTTTCTGATTCCCTATCCCTAATCGAATAAACTCATACTCACATTCACTCACTCACAGCGGCGCGGACAATTTCATGAATATAATCAGAACAAATCAGAAACATTCATGAATATAATCACAATCAGAAACATCACGCTTGCGCAGAATAGCCGATAAACACTCATACTCTTTGTTTACTCATAACGATGACGATCGCCAGAGACCGTGATTGAATATTACGGGACGGCGCGGCGGAACAACAAAGCCCGGTTGTTTTGTGAGTAAACGAACGTATTTCGGTTTCGGTTTTAAAGTTCTTAACAGAATAAATAGAATATTATTATTTTCGGTCTAAACTATGTTTTTAATGCTTGATGGTGCATCGAGTGCCGATTTTTCGATATTAATGAATAGATGAATGATAAGTATTGAGCTACAATGAATCTGAAATAAAGAATAAAGAGAGTAAATGAATAAAAATTCATCATTTTGTATCTGTGATAGTATTTTTTTTTCTTTTTTCTAAAAATGATTTACATGTATATAATTTAATTTAATTAGATTTCCGATGTTAATTAATTAATCTTGTCTAAATTTATTTTATAAATGAAGTTTATGAATAGAGAATAATTCTTTGTTCTGTATAATTATTAAAAAATATATTTTTTAGTGATATACATTAATTCATGATGCTAATTAATGATTGAATCATTAATGAATATATTAAAATTAGATGAACGATCGAAAATTTCTACACACCAATCGATATTTATAGTCTATTTTTATTGAAATTCTTTTAAAATTAGCAATATTTTAATATATACTTATTTTTTGGTATTGATTAATTTAAATTTTTCAATTTTTAAAATGACAACGAGGCATACTATTGATTCTTTGGAATATCATCATTTGGTATCCAAACCAAAGACTAAAAGCCAAATTTGGTCTATTTTTGGGTTACCTGCCAATGAGAATGGTACTCTTATTAGCACAGATATGGCAATTTGTAGACTCTGCCAAAAATCTGTATGTGCAAAAGGAGGGAGCACAACAAATTTATTCTCTCATTTGAAAGTGCACCATCCATTAAAATTTAGTGAGTACACTTCTAAGAAGCTATTAACTCCTGTTGTACGTACGTATAGTGAAATGAATAATCCTGATAGTCCCCCTGTAGAAAGTACAAGTATTTTTAATGAACCCACACATAAAATCCAAAAAACTATGATGGATTATCAGCCATTACATAAAAGTTCAGAAAAAAATGCACACAGGCAGTAACAGAATTTTTAGCAACAACAATGCAACCATATAATATTGTGGAACATGAAAAATTTGTAAATATGATAAAGGTTATAAATCCCAGATACAAACTTCCTGGAAGGAAATATTTTTCCTCCACAGCTGTACCAAAACTATATAATGAAACAGTAGCAAAGCTTAAAAACATCATATCAAAAGTTAGCGAAACTGATATTTCCATTACAACAGATTGTTGGACTTCAGTTGCAAGTACTCCATTCTTAGGTATTACTGTTTATTTTCTATCAGGAGAATGGAAAATTATAAATGCTTGCTTAAGTTGTGAGCATTTTGACAATAATCATACTGCTGACAATATGAGTCAGATGTTAACAGATGTATTGTCAGAGTGGGGTATTAATATAAGAAATATATCATGTTGTGTAACCGACAATGGTTCAAATATATTAAAAGCAGTGCAACAATTGGAAATACCCCATTTGTCTTGTTTTGCTCATAATATCAACATTGGGGTAAATAAGGCTCTGGAATTACCAGAACTTTGAAAAGCTGTAGACATATTAAAATGTTTACAAAGTTTAATAGCACATAGCTGGAGGATGAAACGTGATTTAATAAAAGCTCAAGAAACATTAAACATGGAGCAACTTAGTCTACCTAGTGCCTGTCCAACTAGGTGGTGGAGCACATCAAAACTATGCAATAGGTACCTAAAAAATCAACTAGCTTTGTGCAAAATGATTTTAGAATATCCTTCTAAGAAGCATTTAATGCTAGAAGGTCATGAAGTTACAGCTACTGAAGATTTTGTGTCCGCAACATCATTATTAGAAGATATGACCAGAACTTTGAGTGGAGATAATTATATTACAGCATCATCAGTCTTACCTCTTTATGCCAGAATAAGAAAACATTTAGAGCATGGAGATAGTGACAGTGAATTACTGAAAAAAATTAAAAGTCAAATTTTAAAGCCACTTCAAGAGAAATATAGCAATACAACAATAGCTGAAAATTTAAGCATATCCACTCTGTGTGACCCAAGGTTTCGCCTGAGATTTCTAGATTATCCAGATGTTACAAAAGAAGCAGCTATAAAAAAACTGGCAGATATATACAGCACTAATAATGTCCATGAACCTGTTTCTACCCCCTCTGTAGAAAAGAAACATAAAAAAGGATTAGCTAAGTTTCTGGACTTTGACGAGGAGGAAGATGACAGTGAGAATAATGATACACCAATCAGTGAAAAGAAGGCCGAAAAAGAAATAAACAATTATTTATCTATGCCAAAAATAAACTATGATGACTGTCCTCTCCTATGGTGGAAAGCTCATGGGGCTTCTTTTCCTCTACTGGAAATACTTGCCAAAAAATACTTGGCAATACCAGGAACTAGTGTACCCTGTGAAAGGGTTTTTAGTAGTGGTGGATCAGTAATAACTAAACAAAGAGCATCACTAAAACCAAAAAATGCTGAAATGCAAATATTTTTGGCACAAAATAAAGATTTTATATAATCAATATATTTACCTTTTATGTATATATTATATACATATGTCTATCTAATGATGTATATATTGTATACATGTCTAATATTGTAAATACTAAATACTTGTAATATTTCATGCAAATTATTATTAGCTGCCAATTCATAAATATTTTAAACCATTTTTAATTTATTAAATTATGTACACTTACCTGAATGAATATTTATATTTTGCTTATTAAAATTTTCTTCATGTTAAATAATTCTTCATTAGAAAACTTAAAATAATTTCTGTCTTTCTTTTTATCTATATTTTAATAAAGATGTCAATTTACAGTAATATATAATGATACAATCTCGTAATTTTTGTATATATGTTCAATATTGTAAATATTCATGATACTTCATTTAAATTATTGTTATTAATAGGCATTCATAAATATTTTAGAAGATTTTTTGTTGTACACTTATCTAAATCAATGTTTATATATTTCTCTGCCTATGTTTTAATAAATATGTCAATTTACAGAATTTTGCTTATTTAATAGCTATAATTATTTAATAGCTTATTGATTTTTTAATATTTACTGTAATGATTTAATAACTCATTTTATTTGAATTTGTCGTGATATCGATATATCGAAATATCATGATATGAGGATGCCGATATATCATGATGTTAAATTCCTGATATCATCCAGCCCTATTACTGGGACCAGAGAATTTATTCCTTAAATAGAGGTTCCCTTATGGGAGGTTCGAGTGTATATATAATTCTGAATTAATTACGATATTCAAAATTTGATTAGACATGTTTTGTAAGAGTAGTCAGAATAGGGGAAGCCGGGGTAATAAGAGACGGGTTATAAGAGACGCAGTCAAAAAACCCACCAAAAAATATACTTAGACAGCATTAAAAATATGTAATATTAAGTATCATGTGTATTCTTTACTACAATACACTTATTGAAAAGTTTATAACATATTTTGAATTATTTTTATACGACAAAAATAAACCTTCACTTTGAACTTACCCTGAAAGTTCGTGACTTTTTCTAAATTTTTCTTTATTTTTTTTTGTAAGATTTATTAATGTGTGACCTTTTGACCAAGACTATGACTTTTGATGTACAATTTTTTAAAACCTTGAAAGCATTCTTTATTTACATGTTCTAGGCATGTTTCTTATTACCCCATTTTTATTTTTTGTGGGGGTAATAAGAGACATGAGTCTCTTATTACCCACACTGTTAATTCCTGTGTCCCCCCCAATTGTAGTTCCTGTTAATTTTTCCTGACTAGTTTACGAAGAGTTTACCTAGTGTTAGGCCCAGTCTAAGTTTACCAAGAGAACATTTTTTTTTTTTTACTTTAAATCAAAAAGCAGTTTTACTCATTAGGCTAGACCATATTTAGTTGATATGATTATGTAAATTTATGTTTAGAATGTGTATAAGTTAGTATTTAGTCATTAATACTTCATTACATAATAAATAAGTTCATTTATAATTACAAGAAAAATATTTTATCACATTTTGTTCGCTTGCATACACTTCAAAGATACGTCATTTTTGCCTATTTTCGACTACACTTTAGAAAATGGGTAAAATATTTTCTGCCCATTTTAGAAATTATATTGTTGTTTTTGGTTAATCCCTAGGTTATGTTGATTATGTAGAACTATCATTAAGTACAATATTATATTATTTAGGACATAATATTAAAAGAAATGAATTTCACAAACACATTTATGACAGTTAATTTTCGAGCAAACATATTTTTTGAATGGATGTAAATAATAAAAATTTAAAACTATTGGCTGATTCAGAATTGTTTGCAGATATCTTTAATTATCTCACATGATTTTACATTGCTATATATGGACAGTTACAAGCCTAGTCTCTTATTACCCCACGTGGGGTTATTAGAGACAAGGATTTAATGAAAATTTAAAAAATGAATTTAACAAAAAAATTAAGTTCAAAAATCACCTAAAAAATCAAGGAGTCCATTTAATGAAATTAATACGAGACATTTATTTCAAGTTATTTAGATTAATAGTATAGATTTTATTAATATTTTCTGTCTCTTATTACCCCTTTTGTCTCTTATTACCCCAGCTTCCCCTATCACATTTTAACACTTTGCAGATGTGAATACTATAGCATTCACATGACACATTCGCAAACAGGTTAACTCTACTATTCATAGACAATCCAATAAAACACACACATATTTAAAAAAAAAAAAAAAAAGATACACATGCTTACCCTGCAAACACACCTTTAATACTTGGGCATTGAAATGAACTACTTGTACAGTATGCAATAAGTTTACTGAGACACATAAGTTGCTTGAATAGCATTTTGTGTACAAAAAAAATGTGTGGCATGTACCACTTTGCATTTCAGTTTGTTGCCCAGTAGCAGAATTTTTTCTGTCAACGCACGACAGCTATTTAGAAATTAGAAAGTAACCTGCAGCATAATTTCATGATAAGTAATGGATGCAAAATTTGGTAAGCATATTTTTATCACAACTTTGCATTTATCTAATGTTAGTTAATCAGATAGATATGATTAAAACACTGTAATTTTAAAATTTTAATTACATAAAGCTAAAGTTGGTTTTATTCATTATTTTTGATGTCACACAATTTTTGTCCATGATTTTGTTCATAGTGACTCAAAATGTCAAAAAAAACTCTTACTAAAATCAATGTTTGTAGTAAGAGTCTCCAAAACCTTAAAATTAATGTAGCTTAAAAAAAAAAAAAATTCTGGTTTCTATATAATCAGATGGAGAGTCAATAAGAAGTATAAACACGTTTGTCAACAGTTACAGCTTCTTCATCATTGCCATCTGCACAGCTTAATCAAATTTTGCTCACTTTCTCAATGGCCGAGCCCCAACTTTCACAAGAAACTTCTAAAACTGGAATTGTGTGTATTACAGTAACTTAATAAATACAGTTATTTTCTCTCACAACTCACTAACAGCTCTTTTGTATAAAACAGCTTTGTTTCATATGTGATCCCTTCAAATATATCTTCTGTTGCATTAACGATCCATTTACAAAAGTACTGGTACTCAAACCAAATGTGTCAAGATCATCAACTCTGATATGAATGCAAAATCTTGTATATATATCAAAGAAGCAACAATAAAAATTATATGAGTGAGTGATGTAGAACAATTCTACCTCTTTATACATTCTAAAATTTAATAACGCAAATTTAAAAAGAATATTTACGGTACAGATCGTAAAGGATTGGAAATCACAAGACTTCTGCAGGGCACTTAATCACCATTTGTTAGTGAGGGGAAGGGAGGGGTCACAAAACATTATATGAGTGAAAGATACTGAACATGTATCATAGATGCCAACATTCTAATTAATATTCCATAGTTCTGTTAATACCTGCCCTTTTTTTTTCACAGCAATCATTTTTTCGAGTATTTTTCTTCTTAATACATCATAATTACATTTGTAACAAAATTACTCTAAAAATTTAGTGGTTGGTAAAAAAGGCATGTAGCAATAATACTACGGAATATTAATTCGGATGTTGGCAACTATGATTTATACTTCCTTATACAGGTTCTAGAATCTAATAAAGTAAGTTTAAAAAGACCATTGATGTTTATGTTGTCGATTAAAAAAGACTGAAAATCACAAGCCTTCTGTGGAGTGTTTGATTGTTGAGGTAGGGGGGTCATAAAAATTACGTGAGTGAAAGATAAATAAATCTACATTTCATAGGTTCTAGAATGTAATAAAGCAAGTTTAAAATGAACATTGACATTTATTCTGTAGAGGGAGAAAGATTGGAAATTGCAATCTTTCCTGTCAAAATCATGAAACTTGGAATCGCTACATAATATAGTTTTGTAAAAAATCTGTGACACACGTCTCACGTTTTGCTTTATCTTGTTACACACATGGAATATCACTTTGTCCTTGAGCAAATAATGCGGCATATGTCATTTTGTCCATAAACATGTTAAAAAAGAATTTTCTCTCAGTATCCTACAATTCTATTTAAACAAATGTTATTTAATCTGAGAATATATTTAAATTTTTTTATTTAAATTTGACGAAGAATCAGTTTTTATTTTCTTAAGTTTAATAAAATATGCTGCCAGACTTTTTTTTTTTTTATGAATATTCAAAAACGTTAACATTAAAAAAGAAAAGTTTACAAAGAAAACTAGTATGAAGTGGGCATTGCAAAACTTTTTTCAATAACATTGATTCCAATATATTAATCAGTCAAGCAATTAAGAAAAGCCTGAAAAAGGCATTATAACCAGGGGTCAATCCAGGCAAAATTTGGGTACCTTTTACTGCCCCTTCATAAAATTTCACATTGTGAAAAGGAACCCTTCATAAAATGAACCCCTTCACAAGACTTTGTTAAAACGATCCGTTTATTAAATATTTTCATGCTTTCCAATATTATTTTTAATAAATGCCTTAATTTGGCTCAACGAAACTCTATTAACTTGATATTAAACATTATATACAGTGATTGTAAAAATTGAAAATTTTACACAATATTTTACTTTTTCACAAAAATATTTTGTTTTTCACAAAAAAGGGACCCAAAAATTAAAACCAAGATGGACCCCTGATAACAGCATCCCTTTATATGCTCATAAGAACACAAACTAGTAAATATAGTTTTTAATAAAAGTCATATCATACATGAAATGTAATGCATCTGTACACAACAGAAGCTGAAATATAGCTTTCTCATAAGTAAAAAAAAACTGCAGCATAGCAAAATGTCTCCATTTGGCTGAAAAACACCAAATTGAGAAAGAAAATATTTTTCAATAGCTGCCTCACATAACAAGTTTGATGTACTTGTACACTTGAGAATTTGAGATATCACCTTAATATAAATGGGGAAAATTACAGCAAAGCAGTGCACCTATTAGCAGGGTTGGCTACATTCTGCCCGACCTAAAAAAAAATTATGTGGGCTTTTTCAATAAAATCCAATTAAAAAAAACAAGTAGGTTTTTCAAAATTCTTATTTAAAATTACGACTCTTATCGGACTTATAATAAATATATAAATGTAAAACAAATATTTAACATGGACAAAATATTGCAGGTACTCAAATTTCTCTATGGAACAAAATCTTAAAAAAAAAAAAAATCCCCATGAAAAATAATTTATAATTATCTCATTAAAACACAATGAAAAAAATTATTCAAACAAATAAAAGAAAAAGAAAACAAAAATATTCATCAATATAAAGAAAATTGTAAAATTCAAGTAATGTAAAATATAAATTTTTAAAAAATACCTGAAAACATTAACAGTGAAATACTAATAATTAACAGAAGAATTCAAAACATTTCATAAAAATCTATTGAATACAAAAAATTTAATAACTTGAATCCAGTCTTTTTGTTGTAAAGAACAGATAAACAGAATTTTAGAATATTTAAAGTATAAATTATTTATTTAAAAATATATATATTATAAATTAATATAATGTTGTTATAATATTTTTATTATAATAACTAGACGCCTTCAGCGGCCAGCTGGTTCGCGGTCCTTGAAAAATCAGACTTTACAAAACTCTCACATGCGCCTTTTTCCCGTTTCAGGTCCTACAACAGCTTATTGACATATAGTGCAAATAGCTTTATTAAAAAATTTAACCGCAGTAAATTCCCACTCAGTAGCACTTGCAGTGCCCTCTTCCTGTTTCAATATCTGATACAACCTGTTCACTCACCGTGTAATGATCTTTCAAAATTCTGACATTAGCAAATTCCTGCTCGGTGGAGCCTGCAGCACCTTATCCCTGTTTTAGAACTTACAACAGCTTGCTCACTCATAGCACAAATAGCTTTGAAAATTTTAACTGTAGCAAATTTACGCTGTGTGGTGACTAAGGCACCGCTTTACGTTTCATGATTTGAAACAGCCTGTTCACTTAAAGGACCTTTGAAAATTCTGATTGTGGCAAATCCACAACCCGGTGGTATAAAGTTGAAGTTCCAGCATTCTTGTATACGTGCTTGCATATTGTCCAGGTCCATTTTTTGCTGTAAAAGATTTAAATGGCCGAGAAAGAAAAGCAGACTGAGTAATAAAAAATAAAATATTTTTATTTTGGAGATTTTCATAAAGCAAATCAAAATCTTTTCAAAGTGGCAGTACATATAGTCCGTCAGTTTCGAGAATGCAAAGGCATGAGATGAGAGCGAGGGTTTTAGAGTACGTATTAACTTGTCAACGATCAAGGAGCGAATTCTCAAGTTGTCTATCTCGCAATTCAGATCAGACTGCTGAATTACGCCAAGATTTTTGAAATAGTGCCAAATTTTACAGCCAAACATAATCCATTGTTTATAGAATAAATTAATATAAATATTTTGAATTTAGAAAGTTCGTTAAAGAATTAACGCCAAACATCTATGCCAAATTTTATCGCCAGAAAGCCGTTGAGTAAGGGAGACACAAAGACTAGGATTTATTGCACATCCTGTCATTAAGAAAATAAATTACCCCTTTGATGATGTTAGAATGGAAACGTATCGCTTAATTTAGTTTCCAATAAATAAACTTACGCAATTTAAAAGAATGAAAATGTAATTATGTATACAACGGTTTATAAATGAAAATAATATTTTTTTATATTTTATTTATTAAATGATTTAGGAGAGATAATTCTGAGAGACGTCATTTACAAAGATGACTAGCCGAAATAAATTATTTATTTTAAAGAATATGTTTTTGTTCTCAGAAGATTTATATAACGGATAAAATATTATTAGAATTAAGATATTTATATATAGAGACAAATGGGAATAAATATAAAAGTAATTTAGAATTTCGTTAGATATTTTTATTAGCCATTTAATTTATTGAAAATATAGTAATTAATTATTGCATTTATTTAAAGCTGTAATTAAAATCATATATGTGAAGGAATGACTTCACAGGTGGGGCCTACAGTCTCCCAATCTTCTCCCTATAAGTAATTTACTCATAATCAGAATTGGATATATTGAATTATTAAAATATTAAAGTGCCCTCTAGCAACCGAGATTTGTAATATGTACACTTCAATTTCAATAACTTTTAAAATGATATTTTACCTATGAAATTATGTTAATTTATTAGAAGCTGAGATATAAAGGTAATATAAACATTTTTATAAAAAGATTTGTGTCTGACTTATTTATCCATGGTTTTCTCCGAAACTTGTGTAATTCTGGGCTATATAGCGTTAAAAATCCTTAGTACGAAATGTAAAAAGAAATTTGAATTCGAAACTGCAAAATATAAAAGAAGAGTTTTCCATTGTTTTCTCCGAAACTCCTGTTCCTTTTCTACATTTTTGCCCCTTAAACCCCCCCCCCTTTCCGCCCCTCTTAATAATTTTACACTAGAAAATATCTGCAATCGGACAGCGATTTTGTGTTATCACATTTTCAATATGCCAGGATGCCTGCGAATATCCAATTTTACCATTTAATTTTTTTTAACTATCTTAAAATATTTAGAAATTTTATTGATAAATGTATCAACCATGAAAATTCATTTTAAGTAGTTTGAAGTATAAGACTGATTTTTTTTCATACCAACTATGTGAAAAATGCAAGAGCCGGGAATTGAACCCAGGCCCTTCGCTTAACGTGTGGATGCTCTTCAACTGAGCCATCCTAGCTGATAACCAGCTCCACATTTTTCACATAATAATTGTTACATCTGTGTTTGCAGATACAGTAACCTTGCCAATGGTTATTATGTGAGAAATGTCGAGCTCATTATTAGCCAGGGTGGCTAATATAAAAAAAAAAAAACTTTTTTTTTGTTCGTATTACATTAAATTCTGTCAGACAGAATTTTCTAATTTTTTTTTTTTTTTAATGAATAATTAATATTTGATTTTTTAAAATGGTATTATTATTGATACTTCATATTGCAAAAAGAAATGAAGAAAATATTTCTCGAAACCTAGAAAAAGCCCGAATAAACCTACTGGAATAAGTTTTCTTTCTGGGTTATTTCCAACCTTGCCTATTAGCTAATGCATGCCGAAATTGAGACAAGGTAATTTTACATAACAGCCATTTTTACATATATTTAGTGCATATATAAATTACAGAAGCTAAAATATAGCTTCTCCATATACAGTCGAACCTTGAAAATCCAGGCATTTTTCAATTTTAGTTTCACTTTTAAAATAAGATTTTACTGTACCTTATTTCTACATTTCTTGAGTGGAATGTATTTTAAAATCCTTTTAATTGAACACTGAATACATAAATATAGTCATAATCTTATATATTTTTATACTACTTGATTATTAATTAAAGAATCTATTTTATTTATTTAGAAACAGGTAAGTTAAAAAAACGGAATTAAGAAAAGAAATCCCATTAGATTAAAACAGCTTTAAATTGCTGAAATGTTTTTAAAAAATCAACATAAAAATTACTTTGTTTCTATAATTTTATTTGAGTACTTTTTAATGAATAAAGTTTATTAGCAATTATTTAGCAGACATTATCAATTGTCTGTAACAATTTAGTTTAATGTGTTTATATTTTAATTCTAAATTAAATCTGTTATATTTCTATTTTATAATTTAATTCACCTATTTGATCGTCGTTTATTTTCACTAGCATAAAAATTGAATTTTGTATGTTATTATAATATCATAAAAAATTACTTTTTAATAAATCTCTAAACTTTGAAAATCTGGAATCACTGTGGTCCCACCGATTCCGGATTTTTGAAGTTCAACTGTATAAAGAAATTTTCTGCATGGCAGCACTGCCAATATGCACTAAAAGTTGATATATGCAAATTTATATCATAGTATGATTAACACAGAATTTTATAAAAGTCTGAGTATTAGAGCTGCCACAAAATTTCTGTTACACACACAGGCACACATTTTCGAAAAATGGTTATATTGTATTCAAGACATCTCAGAACATTTAATAATCTGATGAAAACCAGAGCCAAAAACTTTTTTTCTTGTAAAAATATTAGGCATAAGAATATTTATAACATTAAACAGACAAGGAAAAAACAAATTTTATTACTACTAAAATTCAATAAGCAAAATAATGATCTAGATTTGCCACTGGTAATATAATATGTCCAACATGGATAAGTACAAATGCAGAAATAGTAATCTAAAATGTCTGCTTCAAAAATAAGTTAATTTTTTAATAACAAAGATATATATATATATATATATATATATATATATATACAGCGATGCCGCTAGCCTTTCAAAAACCTGGGTCCTTTCTCCAAAAAGTAGGTCCCCACATAAATGATTTTATATATTAAAGATATAAATTCAAATTTTGTCTCATTGTAGATGAAAAAAAGTTTTTTTTTTTTTTTTTTATGATTTTTTAACCATTTTTTTTTTTTTTTTTTTTTTTTAAGATTGTCTTAAAACTAATATTATGTAGGAGGTGGCTGATGTTAAGAAACAACTGAAAACATTTAGCTCAATGTGCTTTGCAACAGAAAAAAAAATTGAATAAGAGAAAGTACAGTGTAATAGCTAACGATTATTATTATTTTAAACTAAAAACACTTTTAAAAAGTCCTTGAAATTATCAGCATTAACAGAACAAAATGAGAAGTTTTTTTTTTTTTTTTTTTTTGAGAAAAGAGTTATGAGATAAGCAGATTAATTACAAAATTTAGTTAAACATTCCGCTTCAAATACAGTACAAGATCCATTATCCAGCAATTGTGGGACTGACCTGATTTCGGTTATCAGAATTTTTTGGATACTGGCCTTTGTCGAAAATGGAAATATCATGTCTGCAAATGCTATCCCCAGTGCCCCACCCTTTAATTTGCTTTATTATTTTTTTCTTCCTTCCAGTTCGAATTTTTTTTCCCTTAAGAATGAAAATTACTATGCATCCCCTGGGACCCGCCACAATAAATTTCTTGCATCCTGCCTTCGATTTTTCGCGTAATTTACATGCTACAGTGCTCTAACGGCATCACTGTATATATAAGTGAATAAATAACACTTACTCAGCATGTAAAGCTTCCCATTTTAAAATTTCTTTCCATGCTTCTTCATTATTTATATTATGGATCCTTATAATATGAGCCATGTCATTAGGATTTATATCTGTTTCCTTCCATCTCCAACCTTTGCGTAACATTGCATTCCAGAACATTTGCTGAGATGGATAAACCCATTTTTCATTATCACTTCCAGCTTTTGGGATATTAGACTCCTCCCTTTCTTTTGAAAGAGGAAAAGGCTGGTCAGGAGCAGGATTTTGATTCATAGGCGGCATCTAATTATTATAAGTAACAAATTAATCATATTAAAAAAAAACTTAAAAATAAAATTTTTTATCAAATAAAATACACAAATATTTGATTTGATTTTTCCACAAGCACCATGACTCCTATTGTTGTCTTCATAGGCAAGTGAAATGTTGGTTACTTCTGCAGGCCCGTAGTTAGACAATGTTTCTAGGAGGAGCAAACATTTTCCAGGCATGGGGGGGGGGGGCAGTAAAACATTTCATTGAATTTTTCGATATTTTAACATTTTCTAAAAAAATTTTGTGCTATTATTATTACTAGTATCGCCCAGCGGTCGAAACTCGGCCACTTTTTTGCAAAGCAAAGTTATTACCGTATCCTAAACGGAATTAAATTGCAACACAGCTGTGGCAATTGTTTGTTGATATGCACTCTAACTGAATCAGCAAGTTTGGTACGCTGTAGATGTTGAGCCTTTCTGGAAATGAGAGGAAACCGCAACATGGAAACGCTCCTTGTTGAATGATACAGCCCAAAAACTAATCGGTACCATGTCAAACCAAGGTCCAACCAAATATCAAATTCGGTTAAATTAATTCCATTAGTTCATAAAGTACAGTGTTTGAACTCAAAAGCCAGATATTTTGCAAAAATAGTTGAATTGATTTCGGGAAATCTCAAAACATGTAACTTCATCGAAAACTGAAAATCTAAAATTTTTCTGAATCTTATACTTTCTTCTTATATATGCAGAGGAAAAAATTATAAATCCACTTTTTTTAAAAATAAGTAGTCAATTTCAGTTTATTGAAATGCAAGGAAATCTCAAAACGTGTAAATTCATCGAAAACCAGAAATCAAAAGTTTTTCCGTATCTACCACTTGCTTCTTACACATGCAGAAGCTAACAATAAATCCACTTTAACTTATCATAATTTACCTTACATAACATCCTGTTCAATTTTTACACAAATATATTTCAAGCATCTTCGTGCTCATCATCAGTGCTAAGTGATCGTCGATCTTCAGAGTTGAACCTTCGTGGTTCTCTGATGATCGATGATCACTTAGCACTGATGATGAGCACGAAGATGCTTGAAATATATTTGTGTAAAAATTGAAAAGGATGTTATGTACAGTCGGTAACAAAAGTCTCCGAACACTAGCAAAAATTCCTATATAAAAAAAGTACACTTAATACAGTTTTGTTAAATAAATCCTTGTCGAATCCTGTTCTTAGTCAGTCTAAAAATAGGATTCGACAAGGATTTATTTAACAAAACTGTATTAAGTGTACTTTTTTTACGTAGGAATTTTCGCTAGTGTTCGGAGACTTTTGTTACCGACTGTAAGGTAAATTATGATAAGTTAAAGATTATATATTCCTTTTTTTAAACATTATAATAAATCCACTTTTTTAAAAACAAGTAGTCAATTTCAGTTAATTGAAACGTAAGGAAAGCTCAAAACATGTAAATTCAGCGAAAACCGGAAATGGAAATTTTTTCCGTATCTTCTACTTTCTTCTTATACATTCAGAAGCTAGTAATGAATCTACTTTTTTAAAAATAGTAGCCGATTTCAGTTAATTAAAATGCAAGGAAATCTCAAAATGTGTAAATTCATTGAAAACAGGAAATCAAAAGTTTTTCCAAATCTTATACTTTCTTCTTATATATGCAAATATATACGCAAGCGAAGTGTGACGTCACTGACCATTGTTGGGGCCAAGTAAAAGATTTCCTATGTTAATCGTCCATTGGATTTTTTGTAAAAAATTATTAAAAATTGAGGAAAATTATTTCCTGATTTTAATTCTCATATTTGGGTATAGTTACAAATTAGTTATTGTGCACATTTGTTAGATTAAGTAATTTTGCTGTCAAATTGACAAAATTTTAATTTGAAATCTCTAGAAACAAAATGGACATAGATTTGATATCTGTTTGTCCTTAGCATTTTGTATATTTGGCGATCAAAAACGTAATACAAAAACATACATGTCCGATGTATATTTTTGCAATACATATATATTGTATGAAATATTGTTTCATATTACTGATTGGTCTCTTAATGTACGTTTCTAAAATAATCATGTTTTTTGAAAGGAATTAAATATGCTTGCCAAATAATTCAGCGATTTTTTATTATTATTTTTTTTTTCCCCCGCCAAGAACGACAGATTTCAAATCTGTCCCTTTGAAATGAATCTCATTCTTTTGAACTGAAATGTTTATGTTTATAATCAAAAATGGAAGTCTGCCATTTTATTTTTTTAGAGCATTGAAATTTAAAATTAAAATTTTGTGAATTTGACAGAAAAAATCTATCACAATCTAACACACGCAGACAGTAACTTATATAAAACTACACCCAAATATGGGGATTAAAATCGGGAGATAATTTTCCTTAATGTTCAAAATTAAACCAATAAACGATTACGGACCAATCCAATTAAGGATTAACATAAGAAATTTTTGCTTGACCCCACAGATGGTCAGTGACATCATCATATCGCTTGCAAATAGTAATAAATTCATTACAAAAAAGTAGTCAATTTCAGATAATTGGAATGCATTATGTTTTTTCTTAAAAATGTCTTCAAATTAATTAGATCTTAATAAAATTAGAAAAAAAATTGAACTCTCATAAATCAAATCCTTCTTTAACTTGCATTTATTTTGAACAGTATAAACTTTTTATCTACCACTCATGCACTCAAATTTCTGCCATTTTAATGACTATTTTCTCTTAGAATAAAAAATCTATAGTCGAGAGTATAGTGATGCCACATTATACAAATTACTGTGTCTATGGTTTTATTTGAGTTTTAAGAAATTGGCAGATTTAACAACTTTCTACTTTTACATATTTGTTTTTAAATGTAAAAAGAATACGTGTATGAAAGGGGAAAATGCATTAAAAATAACATTATTTTTAAATATCTTGACATTCTAAGAAAATAATTTTTGTATTCTGCACATCTTGCTAACCAAACCTTTCGAATGATACCATTTTCAACTCTCTACTCCCATAATTAATATGTTAAAAGTGTACCACAAATTTTATGCATGCCTATTAATATATAAATTATCCAATTTTGTAAAGAATGCAGTCATTGATATATCACAAATAAATACTAATATATTTTATATGATATAAACATTTCTGGCTTTTTTACAACACAATATTTTATTATGATTTAGATTCATTTACATTAACAATTTTTCAAGTATAAAAGAGGAATGTAATATGAAAACACATGGTAAAAAGAAAATATACACTGATTACCAATAAGTTTTTGAAGACTTTGGATGTTACATAATTATTTTCAATTTTCTAATATTAGGTATCGCCCAGTAAAAAATTTATGCTTCAAATGTGTTATAGCTCTAATATATGATTATGATGCTATTTTTAATTATTTATATTTAATTGTAAGACTGTATTGGAATAGCATAGCATATTTATGGAAGTATAAAGGTTTCTTTAACATAAAACATTTTTCATACGTATTTTGTTTATAATATACAATGTTTTAAACCATTGCAATATCATTTGGCTAACCCTGTATATCTGTTTATAGAGACACATACAAACTTCTGTTTTTAATTTGTTGCTTTTATCGAATTTCAACATATGCAAATATGACAAAGTAATTAGTAGACATAAGATTTTTTAATAATAATGACAAAAAAGAATATATATATTTAAATATGATTTTATCTTAAAAAGACAAAATGTTTGACCTTGAAATGAAAAATTTTAAAAATATGTACATGTTATATATCATTTGAAAGCCTGTATCAAACACTTTCTAATGATACCGAATTTATGCCTCTAAGTCAATTTGGTAACAAAATATGGGTACATTTGTAATGCAAGAATTTTAAAATTTTACACTTTTTACCCATTTTTGGAGCCCTGTATATCAAAAACTACAAGAGATAAGGATTTATGAATTAGTATATATTTATTTCTCTATAGAACAAGTAAATGAGCCCAATTTCATAGAAATCTGAGGGGGGGGTCAGGTTTCTAGCTTCGTTGATTTGACATGAACACCCTAGAAGAAAACTCTTTTGTGTGTAAACCCGTGGTTTTACCTGTGGGCAAAAAATTAATGCTAACTCAACCCGCAAAGTGGGTAACCTGTGGGTACCCTACCCGATGCAGGACTCTTCCTTAATTGCACTTGTTTAAATCAAAACTACACTGTTTCATGTTTCTTAAATACAAGTACAATTCTTGGTTAAAATTATCGGTGAACGAAAGAAATGGAAAACAAAATTGGGAATAACCAAGTTAAGAAAAAGAAATCAGCAATACTCAAATAATTACATTAATTTTCAAAAAAGCTAAAACACTGCTTTTGCAATTTAGTTAAAATGCTAAAAAAACGTTTTTGCCAAGTTAAACCCTGTATATATAAATATATATATATATATTTTTTTTTTCTAATGGACTCTTCCCAGTTTCGTTGCTCAATCATGTGATAGAGGAAAACGAATAATCAAATTCAATTAAATATTGTTCTTAAGAACAAAAATGTTAATATATTAATAGAAGATAAAATAAAAGTAATATTGTGCATCTGTAAACAGTAGAATAATTGTATTTGTAAATTTAATAATTTTTAAAAAACACTTTATGTGTTTATTTATTTTTACCTGTAAGAATCGATTTTGTATGTTGTAGTGTAACTATAACATTAACTGATCTAGCAATAAATAATAGGTTGTTCTTGTGGAATGTTTATGGATTATAATTTGAAACTTTAAAATGTTTTCATTTAATTTAAATTTAATTGCATAAAGGTGTTACAACAAGTTAATTAACTTAGTTACTGGTATAAATGGATTTACGCAGTACGATATTGCACTGTCACTGATCTAAGTACCAAAAATCAGAGTATTTAACATGTTCTTTATGAACATCAATTACAAATATAAACTAAATGATGATTGTAAATGTATACAGCAAATAAAAATGATGAATAATGATATAAAATGGATTAAAAATGATGATGTATGAAAAAATAACACAGATTAAATACGACTGATCAAAAATAAGAATAGAAAATATGTTATTTCAGCAATCGCTGTAGGTAAACAAGACTTCGTCTGCTATTTGTTTTTCCTCTATCATGTGATGTCTGACATCAGGTGGGAAGAGCCCATTTAATTGAAGGGGCCCTTTTATGTATTTGAATTTTGGGAAGGGGTAGTAAAGAGGCCATCCAATTTTCCCCTAGATCGACCCTCTGTTTACATGTGGGACTCTGCCCTCCACTCTCGTTTTTAATTATAGGTATAAATTTAAAGCATAATAAAAATCCCATTTAAAATAACCTACAAATACATCCCCCCTTCCTCTGTCAAGTTCCTAGGAATACCAGGATTCCAAGTATAAAATGCTATGGCAGGATTTACATTTTCATATCTTAAAATATTAGCCAAAAGAAAAAAGTGTGAATAAAAGCTTAACACTATAAAAATTTCTTTTATAACAATTACACTGTTAAAGGAGAATACTGTGATAATTATGAAATTCTGTGAAATGTTAATTGCATAGTTAACTTTACTATAAAATTAAAAAAGAAAAAAAGGAATGAGAGAGAGAGAATTTACACCATTAAAAAAATGCTGTTACAGAGATTCTCTTCCCAGAAAAGCAAACACATATACAAAAGAAGGAATTTTATGTCTTGATCATTACTAAGAATGATACAGTTACACCACACTAACTAGCCCAGTAGCAGAAATTTCTGTTATCGATCTGCAGCAAAACAAAATTTATCTGCAATCCAGAAACTAATCAGATACCAGAAAAAAAGTAAAGCAATTAATAAATTATGTTAAATTTATATCTAAAAAAGAAAGAAAATTAAGAATAGGCAACAAGTATAGTAATCCAGAGACATAATGCAAATTATATTTTAAGTATTTTTAAACTTTTCCTTTTTGAGCTGTTAAACTAATCTGCAGAGTTTTAAACAATCGCTGCTTATATCTAAGCTGTTCGCTGCCATACTTCACGATTTATGCTACTGGGTTAACTTTTAGTTAAATACTTAAGTTTCAAAAGATTTTTCCACTTGGAACCTTTGGCATGACACCAAATGCTCCCCCATAATCAGTACCTGATTTTAAGAAAGAACCTTATTTAGTGAAAAGTCTCTTGAGTGATACTTGACCATGATAAACTATTAGTCACCACTGGATTTTTGTGAGTAAATGAAAGGCTCTTAAACTGTCTAGCAATTGCCACTTTTGACTTTTTTCCATTAATACCTTAGATATAATATAATATAATAACTTAAGCAATTAGGGAAAACTACTGATATTTTATAGTACTATGTAAAAACACTGTTGAATTATAGAATAATTTACAAATTAAAGCTCCTACCTACTAAAGTGATCAAATTTAACATTGTAAAGAATTATCCAAGAGAATTACATTTTATTAGACAAATATTCTAAATGAACATCAATGAAAACATTTTAATAGACTGAATAAATTTCTCAATTTAATATATTAAATTTTCTAAGATTTCATCAAATGATTTTTATTAAGTCATACCATGTTATAAGGATTAATGTCATCATTCGATGCTCCTGTAACGGGACATTCACTTTTAGTTTCCTTTTTTTCTTGGTCATGTTTATATGGACACCCAGACACTTTAGTATTATTTTTATCCTCTTTATTCAGAATATTTTCCTCTGTTACTACATTTGCAACAGATTTAGCCTGCAAATTAGATGCAGAAGCACCCATATTCTATAAATCTAAAAAAAATAATAATAATACATTCTTTAAAATCAGTATTTAAAAAAAAAAAAAAAAATAGAAACATTAGAAAAGCAATTTGTATTAAAAAATAAATAATAAAAGTTGTCAAAAGTAATGAGTTATTATAAATTTTTACACAAATAACATATAATTCATGTTAAAACATATAGAAAGGTATAAAGATCAAAAAAAATTTTTTGACTGACAAAAATAACTTACAAAATTTATTTATTGCAGTTGCAACAATATTATCATTTTTGCAACTTTTCATTCTAGAAATCTTTATTACATTATTACTAGACAAATGTAAATTACTATCTTATACTTAGATATTAGTGTTAAAAAAATAAAATTAAATTAATTTTTCTAGCCTGCATTTTTTTTTTTTTTTTTTTTTTTTTTTTTTTTTTATTGTTCAATTTTATTATATATTTTCTTCTTTAATAAACAGAGAATAAAATACTAAATTTTCAAATTCATTTTGTTAATTAAAAAATTAGTATAGCTTTCGTAGTATACATGTTCAATGATACACATTTATGTAGATGGAGATTTTTTCAAGTTTGGCTTAGACTTCTCCTGATTTATTCTCACCAATCTAACTTCTTTAAAAAGATGAGTTACACTTGATAACTAAAATAATAATAATAAAGGATATAATCTTCCTGAACCATATAAATAATTTATATCAAAAGGCCCATTAATAGTGAAATAATCGCATCATCGATGATTGTGAGTCTTCCCTTCCACCCGATTTCTTACTTAGCCACTACTCCACCTCAAATATGCTTCAGGAATAATTAAAAATATATACATATTAAAAAAAAAAAAAAAAAAAAAAAAAATTGAACTGAAAAAGTCTGTGAAGGAAAAATGCGATGATCAATATACAGCTCAATGAATATTATTTAGAATTTATTTAAACTATAAAAGCAGCTTCAGTAAGCGAAACAAGGGCAATAAGTAAATAATAAAGTATTGTGCTAATAAGTAAAATAACTCTCACAATGATTTAAAATAATATAATATACAAAACAACAGCCAAGAAAAGCATTGACCTTGCACTTAATACAATTATATAATTCTCATTTATTTAATATTATAACTAAAATTGAACTTAAAAAATTAATGTACTAAAAAAAAATTATAGATAGTTTTAATTAATATCAAACTGATGCATCATTACTCTACCTTGAACACTTTTTATGTTTTCAATTATCGGTAATCACGGCACCACCAGTTCTTCAAAACACCCAAATAAACAAACCACGGAAGAAGATTGTATAGAGCAGGCGCACGTAACGTCACTGAGACAGATGTTTCCGCACGTACTTTAGAATTGTAGGCAAAAGGGGGATAAAGCACCAATGGAGAGGCAGATATTTTGCCTACATGCGCAAAAGTTGCAGAATAGCGTCGCTTGTTTATAAACATGCGCCTGCTCTATAGGAATTAAAACGAGAGGGCAGCGAGCGCGGCAACCGGAGCTTTCTTTTCCGCATCAATTCAGCCAAGGCTAAACTGGATCCGCGCGAGGGAGCGTCGGATCCAGTTTAGCCTTAATTCAGCCGAGTGTAGGAAAGCGATTCGATCGTCGCCTGGTGTAGTATCTTTGAAACTTATCGGAAGAAAGTGAAAACCCGCCTTGAGATCTGGTCGCCCTCTATCTGTAAGATGAAAACTACTTTTCCATAACATTCGTAATACATCCTATACTCTTTTAATCCATGAAACAAACATTAATAACAGCTATTTTTATAATACCAAGATGTCAACTAATTTTAACTTTGCAGTTTAGCCAGTAATCGCAATTCAACATCAGTTCGGAAAGCATACAGTAAAACAAAACACTCCCAGCTATCAATCAGAGCTACACTAGAATACAGAATACAGAGCTTGCCCAACACCTTCTAATCAAGTCCTTCCAAGATGATTGTGACGTCACAGGCTTTAGGCCATTTTTTATGCACATCTTTGTAAATGGATTTAGAAATATTTTGAGATGACAAGAAGCTATTTAATATACTAAGATTATGAAAGTATTGAAATGTATAATTAAAAGAGAGAAATATTTGAAATTGTAAACATAAAAAGGTAAATTACGCTTTTAAAAATTATTTATGTTTTCCCCCCGCATAAGTAAGAGATTTTATGTATGACTGCTGGTAGAGCCCCTAAATAAAATAATAGGCCGGCGCATCACAGCCATTTTTTTGCCTCCGAAGAGGACAGCATTCCCGCTTGGCGTCCTTATCGCTTCCCTAATGATTTTAAGGAATATTGATCTGAAGCTAATCCGGTCAAGATAAGAGCAATAAGCAACAATAATATTCCTAAAAACACATTTTTTTCACAGTACATTCTCAGGATGTCATTTTATTCTGAGGATATCCTATGGATGTACGATGTGTTGTTAGGGCGGTTTCTGTTTCTTTTACAAAATGTCGCCAAAACTTAAATACACAGTAATAGAAGGTCTATGAACACTTTATATTCACTTCTTGAATGATTATAGCAGTTTATCGCTAAACAAACTTCCATATCATAGTTTACTTAGCTAAAATTAGGAAATATAATAAAGTAAGTTACTATAAAGTAACGTAAGACGATTAAAAAAAAATGTTTGTGGTTTGTTAATCAGAGAAACGCGCTGGGTACATGTGGCAACCCTAAGGCAACAAAATGCCTGATGCGCCAGCTCGTATATATAGGAGCCTTAACTGCTGGTGTTTACGCTTTTTCCCTACTAGTAATGGTAATAAAAATATATATGTTTCGAATAGTTATTCAAATGCTGTTTTTTACTCCCAGTTTTATTTATTATTTTAATATAATTACTAAACTAAAAAGTATAAAGTTTTAATGAGAAATAACCATTTACCTATAAGTATCGGAAATTTTTAACAATGAATCCGAGAGAAAAATTGTCATTTGTCCAAGTTTCATTTTGAATCAGCGTGAAAGGGAAAAAAGTAATATATACAGAGAAAAAAAAATAATTTGTTTTCGGAAATCACCATTATAGACATATTTCTTTACTGATTGAATTTTTAAGTTTATGTACTCATATTTCAAAAAATAAGAATTATTTCGTTAAATAGGACAATAAGTCACATAGATCTCAAATGAAAAAAAAAAAAAAAAAAAAAAAAAAAAGACTTGTTCGTTATTTTTAGAACTGTCATTAGAGCCTTTAAAAAATCTAATTTTTAAAGCAGAATATATAAAACATTTTAAACTTTATATATTTTACACGTGTGTCTGTGTGTATGTATTTATATATTTGAATTACCGAGATAAATGCAGAAAGAAGGTCAAAGAAACATAAGAATATTAAAAAGGATAAATAAGTCATACAGTATTATAAACAAGAACAGAAAATCTTGCAGTTCGTGTAGATTATTAACTATCGCATAGATTATTATATGAATTCATTGTATCGTTTAACTTTCAATGTACATTGCTTAAGTGATCACACAGCAGACAGAAAGACAGATAGATTAATTTAATTCATAATCACTCTTAAACATTGTTGAAAAGTGTTAACCATTAGTACAAACAGAAATGCAATTCGAGCATTTTCTAACTGTAGCCCTTAATGTATCCAAATATTTTCTGTAATACTGTTAATCTTAATGCCTAACATACCATAATTTATAAAACATGTTTTAGCATATGGATAATAAATGTAAATTTAATTATGATTTGTGCAGTACTATGTTAACTGTAATTCTTAGAAATGCTTCCCATAAAACACAAGGCATTAGCATTCTTTTTTGGTGTACCTGGGAAAAATAGTCGTGGTATTTATATCACTTTCAATGGGAAACATTCCATCGTAAACATGAATAACAATTATCAGTTTGGTGAAATTCTGAAAATATTTACACACCCTAGAGGCAGACAGACAAATTGAAATCATAAACTATTTTCAATTTTGTTGGAAAGTGTTCAAAATTAATATTAGATACGTTTCAGTTGAAAATTTTATAAATCTTTATTTTATTACATTTTTTTTTTCAATGATATTAATAAACTTGTCTTGCATTCACATTACTCTCTCTCATCCTATATTCATTACTATAAATATATTATTAAAGTTTAAGATGAAAGATATGATATAGCATATTTGAATATTTTAAGGTACTTTAAAAAAAATGCTCGAAATAGTCTAAACTTTCAATAAAATTAGAATAAAATTAATTTCTTAATTATTTTGCATGATACTGTAAAAACAGTTCTCTTTTCCAAGCCTATTACACATTTGTAAATAAATTATTTTAAATTGCTTGTGGTAAATCATAAAAAGTTTTATTGTTAAACTGGAAATATTCAAGACCATTATTATTATCATTATTACCATTAATGATAAAGTATATGCCTTTATTGTGTCTTAACACTGTTGTGGATAAAAAATGTTAGGTATTAACCATATAATTTACACAAAAGTAAAGAGTAAAAGGAATTTTAAAAAATTTCTGGGGGAACTATATTTGACAATTTATAAGTAAATCGTTCATAATTACCAGTCGCGAGATACTAACATATATTTGATCTATTATATTTAAAATTAATATGCTTGTAGCAGTTACAAAATTGTCTTTTATATCATTTAATATAATAGCGCCATTTATCTGTTACAATACACAAAAATTTAATCAACACAGCTTCTCACAATAAATATTTTACAAACTAATTTAACCAATAGATGCTGAGATATAATTATCTGGAAATTTACAAAAAGTAACAGTAGTGCCGCACATCATCTCATGTACATCCAAATTGATTCGGCATAGTTTTTAATAACATACATCTTACATCTAAAATTCAATGCATGTACATATCATAGAAGCTGAGATATGGCTCGCCTATAAATAGAGAAATTTGTATCATGCCAACGACATCGGTCGACCGATATGCGTCCAAATTAAATCAGTATGATAGTTTATAATGGCTGTTGCACATATCAAGTTTAATGCTTTTATATATCATAGAAACTCAATTATAGCGTTTTCTTAAAAGGAGAAAAATTGCAACATACAAGCATTACCTGTTGACCGATATGCACCTAAGTTGAATAAACATAGTCTTTCACAATCGACTACTTGCACATCAAGTTAGGTACAGTTACACACAATAGAAGCTGACGTATAATCTTTCCTTAATTGTGGGAAATTGCAGCATAGCAGCGCCATTTGTTGGGCGATATGTACCAAAAGCTATTCAGAACCAATTTATATCAAAGTGCATCCAAATATAAACTTTTGCACAATTCGGTTCATTATTTTGTGAGACACAGCACTCAAAACATAAAAAATTTGATTATACATAGTCAGACATCTCCTAAAAATGGTTTAAAGAAATCTCAAAACGTGTAAATGAACCAAAAGCCAAATAAAGAAAATTTTCAAAAATCCAATACTTTATTCTTATGTAAATAGAAGAAAATAAAAATGAATTTTAAGTTATTGTAGAAATAGTATATACAACTGAATGTTTACAATCGATTACTTAATTTATAGAGCATAGTTAAAAGAAAAAAAAAAAAATGTTTAAATTGAAATAGCAAATGGTTCTTAAATTTAAATGTGCTAAGAAGGAAACAAATAACAAGAAATTAAGTATATGTTTTTAACCTTATTTGTTTATCACGAATACTTAATATCACGGATTAAGAGTTTAGGATGTATTACGAATGCTACGGAAAAGTAGTAATTTTCACCTTACAGATAGAGGGCGAACAGATCTTGACAATTTACCAATCAGCGCGTTTGTTTAAATTTGTAGCGGTTCATTGGTCGTTCTCGGAAATCGGATGATGACAGAGCCGAAGGGGTGGGCTTTCACTTTCTGCCGATAAGTTTCAAAGATACTACACGAGGCGGCAATCGGATCGTTTTCCTCCAATCGGCTTAATTAATGCGGAATAGAAAGCTCCGGTTTCCGCACTGGATGCCCTAATCTTCTTTTTCATCCTATAGATTGTCTTAATCCGTGCTTAATATGCTACACATGAACAATTTAATTTTGAATTGGGAACAGAATAACTAATAATTTAAACTCATATTATTTTTGGTTAAATTTGCTCTGAAAAAAAAATCTAATTTTTAATAACTAAAAGTATTAACCTTTTATTACAATCATCAATCATTTTAATGAAACAAATAACATGAAGTTGAATATATATATGTATATATATATATATATATATATATATTGTTACAAAATTGAAAATAATTGTGCTCATTTTTGTATAAATTCTTTCAGAGAGGCTTAATTAGTTGATAATGTGCTAATTTTGTGCATGTCTAGTCGTTTTATCGTGAAAATAGCCTTATTTTCCTTTAAAAACGCATTAACAAGCCCCAATAAGGCAGGTAATCGATTTGGCGCCAAATTTGGCGACTTTTTTCCACCTTAGCGATTTTTTTAGCGACCTTGGCGAGAAAATCCTTTATGGAAGCTCTAACCTTAGTGGCTGATGAGATACGGAAATTTCTGGAACTTTCCACACTTTTCTACAGGGGTATATAAGGAGCGCTTTCTCGCCAAGGCGAGTCAGTTCAGTTCAGTTCTCAGCCAGCTTCGCTAATGCTTGCATTACTTTGAGCCTCTTTGAAAGAGACTTGCTTTAAGTGTTATTGCTATACAGTTTGTACTGTGGATTTGCTATTGACAGCTGCTGTTTAAGCTGTGTTTACTGGTTGAATTGAAGCTGATTCTTGGTGTATAGACCTGTATTTTTCTGACTTTCTGTGAATAAATTACTGAATTTTTGTAAGTTTTGCCTTTCGTTCTCGGACAACTCACGAACCCCCAAGTACGCAACATTTCTGGTGTCAGAAGTGGGATTGTCTGTGAATGGTGACAACAAGAGCTATGGAGCAAGAAATGAAGAAACTTCTAGAAGGTCTCACTGACTCAGATGAATGAGTTAAGGTCTGGATTGATAGAGAAAATGGAAACAGGAAAGGAAAAGATGGAAACCGGACAAAAAGAGATGAGAGATAGATTGACTGAAGAAATGAAGGAAATGAAAGCAGTTCAGGAAAAGATGGAAGCCAGTTTGACCGAAGAAATTAAATCTAATCAAGATAAGAAGAAGAGAGAGCTTTCAACGGCGAAAGAATCGATAGAGGGTAAATTAACGGTGATGAAAAATAGAATGGGTGGAATAGAAGAGAAAGCTATAAAGATAGAAGAAAATTTTGAAGAGAAAGTTATAAAGATAGAATAACATTTTGAAGAAGTTTTGAAAATAGAATAGAGTTTTGAAGAGAAAGCTATGAGGATAGAAGAAAATGTTATGAAAGTAGAAAGGAATTTTGAAGAGAGATTTATGAAGATAGAGGAGAATTTCGAGGAGAAAGTCTTGAAGAAAGTAGAGGAACATCTTGAGAGAAAAGTAGAAGAGAAATTGATCTCCTTGCCCCAGGAAACTGAAAAGAGAGATAAAAGCAGCCAGAATCAGGAATTTATTAAGCTATTTACCTACGACGGCAGTTCCTCCTGGCATGTATGTAAGACGCAGTTTTCCATCGTAGCTGAAGCTAACGGCTGGGACTCTACCGCCAAATCAGTCCACTTAGCAGCAGCATTACGGGGAGATGCAGCCGAGATACTGAGAAATGTTTCTAAAGAAGAAAGGAACGACTTCGAGGCCCTGACTAGAGCACTGGAGCTACGGTTCGGAGAGAAGTGTTCTAAGGACTGTTGTCGCATCCAGCTAAAATCCCGTTACCATAAAACGGGCGAAAGTTTACAAGAGCTGGCCGCGTACATTCAGAGACTGTCACACCTAGCATTCTCAGACTGCCGTGCTGACACTCGAAACGACTTAGCTCTTCAGTACTTTATCGATGCTGTTCGGGATCCAGAAATTCAAAAAGCGCTGAGACTCTCCAACATCAGAGACGTAGAATCACTTTTAGGCTATGCACTTAAGATAGAGGCAGCCCAACAAGCCTCTCGTAAAGACCGCCATACCATAAGAGCAGTCTCCTTAAATGATACGCCTGCTGATGAAAATGAAATAAAGAGAAGTCTTGCAGAGATCTTAAAAAGATTGCACAGCTTGGAAAATAATATGGAAATAAAGGATTGGAAGATAAATTGCTGGGGCTGTGGAAGGGATGGTCATGTGAAGAGGAACTGCCCTGTACGACCAACTAAAGGAAATCACACGGCTTCACCATCACTGCAGGGAAACTAGGAGAAGGACATCTCGCGGGACGGAGGTTGCCTGAAATTAAAGAGCCCCAATTTACAGTATTTCATGTTTCATCGATGAGTGGCGGCGATAATGAACTTTACGTCTATGGCCAGGTTAACAACACCACCTGCCGGAGGATTCTGGATACTGGAGCTAACGTAAACACCATTAGAACGGATTTGGCTCAAGAACTAAAAGAGAAGATCATCTGGACGCCGCCCTGTGTTAAACTCCAGACCGTGACCGGAGACGAGGTCAAAATATATGGAAAAATGAACTTGATCATCACTTTTGGAAATGCCAGTTACCATCATATGGCATATGTGGCAGATATAAGAGATCCTGTAATCATTGGCATTGATTTCCTAAGAAAATTTAACTTTAAATTGGACTTCAAGAATAATGAACTGCATTCGAGTTCGGAAGACATATGTGTTCAACACTGAAAATCAAGACATTCAGCCAATTTGCCAGATAACAGCCAAGTCTGAAATTTCCATCCCTCCACACACAGAGACAATAGTTTCAGGAACACCTACTAGCAAGCAATACTTCCGCTATGGACTGATTGAATACCCGAATACAGACAATAGCCCAAGAGGAGTTCTGGTAGCTTCATCTCTAATTGATCTCTCAAAAAGTACTATTCCTGTGAGAGTCGCAAAAATCAGCGATAACACCTCACCCTTCTTCACTGTCCGGACCTTATCGGCGATAAGGTCCGGACAGTGAAGAAGGATGAGGTGTTAGCAACCTGCACTCCTGTTACATGCATCAACCGCCCCACCTAATCAACGGAATCCAAGTCTTCTGAGCAATTAACAACGGAACTACTCAAGAATGCGGAATTAGGAAGTGAACAGAGGTGTGCTGAGTAGGAGCTACTCCAAGAATTTAAAGACCTTTTTTCTCGAACACCTGAAGACGTCGGGAGAACGAACATCACCCAGCACTGAATTGATACAGGAAATCATCCTCCAATGAACAACATCCCATAAGACTTCCATTTGCTAAACAGGAAGAGGTCACTGAACTTCTAAATGAAATGCAGCGCAATGACGTCATCGAGCCATCAACGAGTCCTTGGGCCTCTCCCATAGTACTGGTGCGAAAAAAGGATGGTTCATCAAGATTTTGAGTGGATTATCGTCGTTTGAATGACATCACGAAGAAAGACAGTTACCCTCTCTTCCCAGAATTGACGACACATTAGACACACTTGCTGGCAATTAATGGTTCTTGACTTTGGATCTGAAGAGCGGTTACTGGCAAGTAGAATTATATCCTGATGATCATGAGAAGACTGCATTCACCACGGAATAAGGACTGTGGCAATTTAAAGTTATGCCATTTGGATTATGTAATGCACCTGCCACCTTCGAACGCCTGATGGAGACAGTGCTAAAAGGACTTTCCTATGAAGCCTGTCTGGTGTATTTGGATGATATTACCATTGTGGGGCGCACCTTTGAAGACCATCTACGAAACATCCGAAAGGTGCTGGAGAAACTCAGAATGGCTAACCTCAAATTGAATCCAGGCAAGTGTAACTTGTTCCGTCGTGAAGTGAGCTACCTCGGCCATATAATCTCTACCGAAGGTGTGAGAACTCATCCTGAGAAGATCTCTGCAGTCGAGAACTGGAATCGCCCTGAAAATGTACACCAGCTACGAAGTTTCCTGGGGTTATGCATTTACTACAGGAAGTCTGTCAAGGGTTTCTCAAATATTGTCAGACCACTCCACAAGCTGACGGAAGCCAAACAGAAGTTGCTGTGGACAGATGAATGTGAAAAAGCGTTCAAGCGACTTAAAGAGGCCTTAACATCATCGACAATCTTGATGTATCCACAGCCCAACAGGCAGTTCATACTTGATACAGATGCCAGCCACGAGAGTGTCGGTGCTGTTTTGTCGCAGGAAATTGATGGTCAAGAATATGTCATTGCCTACTGGAGTAAATGCCTTTCTAAACCAAAGCGAAATTATTGTACCACCAGGAAACAGCTACTCGCCATCGTAAAAGCCATAGAACATTTCCATCATTACCTCTATGGCAGAAGGTTCCTGCTCCGGACTGACCATGCATCTTTAACGTGGTTGCTCCAGTTCAAGAACCCGGAAGGACAGATTGCCAGGTAGATACAACGCCTCCAGGAATATGACTTCGAGATACGTCATCGTAAAGGGACTCTACATGGTAATGCAGATGCCTTGTCCCGGAAGCCCTGCTCGGAAAGCTGCAAGTACTGCTCCAGAGCCGAATAGAAATACCTGCCGATAAATCCGGTTGCCTGCCAAGTTACTGTCTCAACACCATCAGAACAAGATACCGATCCATGGAGTGATGAAGAACTTAGACAAGCCCAGTTGGAAGATCCTGACATAAAGTCAATATTACAGCTCAAGGAGACGACCAGCAACAGACCTACTTGGCAGGACATTTCCAGATTTAGTCCCATTACGAAAAGTTATTGGGCACTTTGGGACTCTCTTCCTATCAGAAACGGCGTATTATACAGAACGTGGGAATCTGACGATGGGAAAAGCTTCAGATGGCAGATTGTATTACCAAGATCAAAATTTCCAGGTGTTTTAGAACAACTGCATAGTAGCTCTACCGGAGGCTATTTTGGGGTAATGAAGGCTCTGCAGAAAGTTCGGGAACGCTTCTACTGGTGCAAGGCAAGGAAGGATGTGGAGAAATGGTGTAAATCCTGTGATGCTTGTGCGGCACGTAAAGGCCAGCAGAAACGAAGTCGAGGAAGACTGCAACGGTATAACGTGGGAGCACCATTTGAACGGATTGCACTCGACATCTTGGGTCCTTTGCCCCGGACCTCCAGTAGAAATAAATACATCCTCGTCGTGATGGATTATTTCACCAAGTGGCCTGAGGCATATCCCATTCCCGATCAAGAGGCATTCACAGTCGCAGAGGTCCTAGTGCAACAATGTGTCTCAAGGTACGGCACGCCCCTACAACTTCATACCAACCAAGGTACGAACTTTACCTCTGCTGTTTTCAAAGGTCTGTGTCAACTACTCGGCATATACAAAACCCAGACAACACCCTTACATCCCCAGTCGGACGGCATGATCGAGAGGTTCAACAGTACCATCCTGAATAACCTCTCTCTTCTAATATAAAGGAACCAGCAAGATTGGGACTTGAAGTTGCCATTGTTCCTATTGGCTTATTGAAGTGCTGTCCATGAAACCACCGGCTATACTCCAGCCCAGATGCTGTTTGAACGTGAACTTCGTCTCCCATGTGATCTCCTGTTTGGTTGTCCACCGGATGCGCCTTCATCGCCAGAGGAGTACATCCAAGATCTCAGGCACGATTTGAGGACATACACAACTTTGCTCGGGAGCGGATTCATATGGCAACGGAGAAAATGAAGACAAGGTACGATCTAAAGGCTACACAACATGAGATCCAGGAAGGAGACAAGGTATGGTCGTGGAATCCTGTTCGACGCAAAGGACTTTCTCCCAAGTTACAGTGCAACTGGGACGGACCGTACACAGTCTTAAAAAGGCTGAATGATGTAGTGGTGCAGATCACTGAAACACCGTCATCAAAACCGAAGTTGGTGCAGGCTACCCAAGTACCACAATTATCGGTAATATTAAAATTTAAAATGTAAATACTGGTAAAATTTGCGCATGCGTAATGTAAATATTTGTATATAAATATTTGTACATAGTTGTCAATTTTGTAAATATTTCTCACTTGATTTATATTTATATTTTATCGTTATATGCAACTTAGTTTTTGTATTTTAGATTGTGTAAATTTGTTTAGTTTCGCCTCTTGACCAAGGGTTGCACTGCCCGAGACGTGCAGTCCTTGGGAGGGAGGCAGTGTTACAAAATTGTAAATACAATTGTGTTCATTTTTGTATAAATTCTTTCAAAGAGGCTTAGTTAGTTGATAAAGTGCTGATTTTGTGCATTTCTAGTCGTTTTATTGTTAAAATAGCCTTATTTTCCTTTAAAAACGCATTAAAAAACCCCAATAATGCAGGTAATGGATTTGGCACCAAATTTGGCGACTTTTTCCCACCTTGGCGATTTTTTGGCGACCTTGACGAGAAAATCCTTATTAGGGATGTACCAAATATGGAAGCTCTAATCTCATTGGCTGATGAGATACGAAAATTTCTGGAACTTTCCACACTTTTCTACAGGGGTATATAAGGAGCGCTTTCTCGCCAAGGCGAGTTAGTTCAGTTCAGTTCTCAGCCAGCTTCGCTAATGCTTGCATTGCTCTGAGCCTCTTTGAAAGAGACTTGCTTTAAGTGTTATTGCTATACAATTTGTACTGTGGATTTGCTATTGACAGCTGTTGTTTAAGCTGTGTTTACTGGTTGAATTGTAGCTGATACTTGGTTTATAGACCTGTATTTTTCTGGAACTTTCTGTGAATAAATTACTGAATTTTTGTAAGTTTTGCCTTTCATTCTCGGACAACTCACGAACCCCCAAGTACACAACAATGTATATATTTACCAAGATATCTATTATTTATCTCTAATAATTAATATTGCGTACAAGAACAATTTGGTTTTAAACTGAGAACGGAATATTGTATGTAGTAATTAAAATTCATATAATTTTTGCTCAAATTTGCTCTGAAAAATTTGGCATCAAATAATTAATAACTAAAAAGTGAATTTTTTATTACATATTACAATTATCAACCATTTGCCAAAAATATTTAAATTAAAAAAAGATACATTTATTTATTTAGAACTGGAAAAAAAAAAAAAAAAAAAAAAAAAAACTTAGAATACATAACAGATAAACAAAGAACCTTTTAAATTTTTGAATTCATCTCATTAAAAATTTTAAATATAAAAAAAGTATGAATATTATATTTTGGTTCCAAGATAGATAAAATGTTGCAAATGATATTTTAATTTTTCGTCATCTCTTGGGAATTGTCATCTCTTTGGAATCCAAATACCTTCTGAACCCATTTTAGGGAAAAATAAAGCGTTGCAATTATGTGTAAAAAAATATTAGTATGCGCTTGACATTAAAATAATATGTTAACAATTATAGTTCAGGCGAATAAAATATGCTTATTTTTATAATACAACGATACGTAAAACTAAGTTTTATAATAGCGTATTTTAAATTTTATACATTTTAAACAACTGTATACATTAAAACAAATTCTAAATACGATTCATATTGTGAGAAGATTGCTAAAGCTTAGAATTCTGCCAATTTCTAATTCTAACAAAGATTACAATAAAATAAATTATACAATAAAATAAAGTATTTAACACTTACTTTTGGTTGTAAACTCGATTCGTTGATTTTAAAATCTCTCGGGTTCTTTAGCCTTAAGGAAAATTATCAGAAACACGGTAAACGACATCAACGGTTTAAAATTTCTAATAAGAAAGTATTCGAATTTCGAATTCCACGCTCGTATTACGTGTGAAATAACTGGCCCAAATGCTCATACGCCACACCACTTCCGGTTTTGCGGTTGGAAGGCCTTGATTAGAAGGTAGACCAGCATGTCGCTTGGCATAAGGCTTGTTTTAATTGTTCAAAGGCTTTTTGGTGGCGTGTTTCCATAAAATTTTATGAGTTGGTGCCGCTTTTCTTGTTAGTTCGTTAGTGGTGTGCTGGAGCGAAGGTCGCAGACATTCCAAAAGGTCAGGAGTCGTGTGACCAGACGGAACGGAGCCATGGAGAGCCGTCTGAACGACAGTTGCTTTGTGTGAAAGAATTTTATATTTTCTAAGGAAGCGGTAACATCACTAGTTTCCAATTTCACGCATGGTTTTTGTTCGCTACCGACACTTTTCTGAGTTCGGGTAGACGAAGATTGGAGGAAAGTGATGTCACGGGCATAGTGATATCACGATCAACGAATCAGTGCTTCGTGTGGGGTATTCCCCCCCCCCCCTCCGAAGTTGTGCTCGGAAGTGAGGGACACTCGAAAGGGCAGAGAGACTTGGTGCTTAAAATGAGTAGCATGACTTTGGACGACTAAAAGCTTAGGATATAATCCATGAACTCTAATGTTGATGCTCGAGGCGAGCGAGAATTTGTTTATATTACAACCTTCTTTTGTTAAGTTTTAATCATTGTTAAATTTGAATAAAAATAGTAAAAATCGTCACTGCTGGACTCATGCATTTTGTAATCCGTTCTCCGAGGTGTACTCCCAGAAATCATCACAACTTTAACTAAAGATATAAATTGGTGGCAGCGGTGGGATGTTGTTTTAATGAAAAAAAAACATCGAACTCTGTCTTCTATGTGTTTGTGGTGAAAAAGTATATAAGAACGTTTTGCTGAGAGCCGTATGACAACTGAAATTCCTGAGCCTTACTACTGGAGATTGTTGATAAAGGATTCGTCTGTGACAATAGCGTTCGTGTGCTGCTGAATTCCCTGGAGATGTCAATCAAGGTGGTTTTCAGGTATGTTTCCTTCCGTTGTCAGATATGTAAAGTGTCAGATATTGAGTTATGTGGGTTGATAGTTTTTATTTTTTCTGTTTTTAACAATGCATTTAGTTACGATGTTTTAAGAGTAAGAATTTAGTTTTTATGTGTAAAATTTTAAGCACGGATATCTCGGATTCAAGTTAATAGTTAAGGCGGTTGAAAAGATTAGTTTCATGACTTAACGGGGCATTGACTTGAGAGATAAATTTATTGTTAAAGTTCTGTTTATTGTAACGGTGAGCTTGGTAACTTTAAATTGTTGTTTAAAAGTTTGATAAGATTATAATTCTAAATTCATTTTAAAAGTAACGTAAGGATTGGGTATACTGTAACTGTTTATATAGGAGTATACTGGAAATTAGTTGATTTTCCTACTGGTAAAAATTCTAGGAATTTTTTTTTCTCTCTTGTTGTTTATTTTAACTAAATATAAGTATATTACGGAATCGCCCCATGGTAACTATAATAGAACGTTTAAAGAACGATACTCGGGCATTCCGTTATTTAATATTTTTAATTATAATAAAACACAATTACAAAAGATATATAAATTCATATATACATATTTACATTTCGCGCAGTAAACAGAACCGTAGGTTACATAAAAACGAAGATAACTTCTTACAGGCCGCTGCCTGCGGCCCGTGGCCACACACGAAACAGCCACATCTTTCAGCGAGAGCTAACGAACTTCTGAAAACAAAACGATTTCACTTCACTTTAATGATCGGCAAAATATCATTAGATATTTTGCCGAGAAGGGCAACAGCGCCGCCTATATTATTTTAAATGATAGGGAAGATGGCTCAATAGTAATTACGCTATTTAATATTTTCGTAAGAGTTTGAATTTAGCGCTACATTCTCCCCCTCTGTTCCCGGGAACAGCACTAAAGCTTTCCGCGGATACCACAGGAGATTGAAATTTTGTAACTATAACATTTTAACATGAATGTGAGGGTCGATGCACAACAGATACCTAAATTTAATTTAATCAGGGTTTACTATTTCAAAGGTACTACATTCTCCCCCTAGTCGGAAGATTCAATTAACAAGACCATCACACTTGTATCTAGACGATTTATTCCTAATGCATCTAGTTACTTTTATAAATCAAGTTAATTTATTCCTTTATTCCAGAAATACGGCTATTCATTTGAACAAGTTGAGACATCGATTGGGATTCCGATACGACGGAATGCAATACGATTCCCTGAAAACTACCTTGGACCATTGCGGCTCCATTCCACCTCAGAATCATTTCTGTTCTTTCAAAAAAAAACTATGGACCATTGCGGCTCCATAAAACATCAGAATCATTGGGATTCTTCCAAAAAAACTATGGACCACTGCGGCTCCATAATACACCAGAATCATCGAGAGTCTTAAAAAAAAAACTTTGGACCATTGCAGCTCCAAATCTGAAATATATAATTTATTTTCGGCATTAACTTGAACTCCGTGTTCTAATACTAAATTATATAAATCAATCTTTTTACCCTAGATAGAAAAGCGGGTTTTCTCTCTGAGTAAAATAAATTTCCTTTTTTTTTTTTTTTTTTTTTTTTTTTTTATTTCGATTTATTTCTATTATAAAATTATGAAAATTATTCACGTCGACCCAGAATAAATACAAAATGAACCCATTTATTAAAAATACTGCTCATACTATTATTGTATAGTTTAAGAACAATTACACAATTTCTGTTAATAATACCGTTAAATTGTCCATCTTCCCTTCACAATGAAATATAATTAAAATCAACTTTCAAAATACCAAGAAAATTAAGAATAATAATTAAAATATTATTGATATATCCTTATGGCGGGAAATATTTCTTTTGAAAATTCTTTTTTCGTAAATACACAAAATATACCAAAATATTATTCAAAATATATATGTAATATAAATTAAAAAATGTCATATTAAAAGTTTCATTGTTATTTTCAGAACAACTCTTAAAAAAAAACAGATGCATCTGAAATGAATATAAACATATTCCGGAAGTGCGTGGCAACCTTAAAAAAAAAAAAAAAAAAAAAAAAAAAAAAAATTTACTCATTCAAACTTGGTCGAATAACTAATAAATAAAACACTTCGAAACCAAAATAAAATAGCATTCGTTAAAGAACAGAAGTAATTACTTAAAGACTAGTTTCGTAACTGCGTACCATTTTAAGAACAACAAATTCTGTATTTGCTTTCTCCTTAAGAAAACACCAATAAAATTCAATTCTATATTTGAAAATAAGAATTAGAATGATAACCAAAAACATATTATTCATATTAACACTTTATACATCTGAGCTCAGATATGTTTAATAAAACCATTCATAAAATAATAATAATAAATAAAACTAAAACACATTTATTTTCTGCACAAATAATTTTCTAAAAAAAAAAAAAAAAAAAAATCCCACAAAATACGTATTTCAAAAAAGAATAAAACATAATTTTCTCTTTAATATATTCAGCAAAGAAAGAAAGAAAAAAAGTAATTACCCTTATGACTGGCCAGTTGAAATAGATTCAATTAATCTTTTTTATGACGAGACATAAATATATCAAAAATAACTGAAACTGGTAGGGGGAAATGGAACTAAAAGATTTGCAAAATAATGATAACTGTTTTCTCTTTTTCTCAGATCGACTGAGAATATTTCTATTTTTGTATTATAGAATACATTTCAGTATTTGATTTGCATAAAAGATGCACATGGTCAGCAATGTGAAACAAGAATTTTCTCTTAACGAAGAAACACAAAATTTGCAGATTCTTTTTTCTATCCAAGAAACCAAGATGAATTCGATTTAGAATACTAAATGCACATAAGAGGCCGTTCCGTGGTTTTTCGTTTTCTTTTATTCTTTTCATGAAAAAGGGAAACAAAACCCACAATTTTAAGATTCTTGTATCATGACGTATTTCTTTAAAACTTTATAAGAAATAGAAGGCAGTAGGGTCACTGTAGAACACCATTATAGAAGACACGTTGAATCTGTAAATACAGAACAATTTTAGGACAGCAGCAAACATTCTTGACATTCAACTGAGATATGAATTTTACGAATATCTTTAATTTTTCGTTGGGCGCCAGTTATAACGGAATCGCCCCATGATAACTATAATAGAACGTTTAAAGAACGATACTCGGGCATTCCGTTATTTAATATTTTTAATTATAATAAAACACAATTACAAAAGATATATAAATTCCTATATACATGTTTACATTTCGCGCAGTAAACAGAACAGTAGGTTACATAAAAACGAAGATAACTTCTTACAGGCCGCTGCCTGCGGCCCGTGGCCACACACGAAACAGCTACATCTTTCAGCGAGAGCTAACGAACTTCTGAAAACAAAACGATTTCACTTCACTTTAATGATCGGCAAAATATCATTAGATATTTTGCCGAAAATGGCAACAGCGCCGCCTATATTATTTTAAATGATAGGGAAGATGGCTCAATAGTAATTACGCTACTTAATATTTTCGTAAGAGTTTGAATTTAGCGCTACAAGTACTGTTTATTGTATCTGGGTAAATATTGCAGTTAATGTTTAGAGAAAAGGTGTTTAAAGAATTTCGTAGGTGATAATCAAAGTGTTACTTTTATGCATATTTTCATGGTATTTGATTTGTTTATTGTTTTTATCACATGTGCATTTTTTTTAGTAATTAGTGAAATTGTATTTTGTAATTATGGCATTTCTCATTAAGCATACGAAAAATGTATTGTTAGAGTTAGCGGATGAATTTGGTGTTTCGGGGCTAACAGATAAAAGCAAAAAACTGGAAATCAGGGAAGCCATTGAAAAGGCGGCTAATTATGATGAAGGGTTTGCGAAGGCGCTAATAGAACGGATTTTGGAAGAGAAAGAAAGGGAAGCGAAATTGCAAAAAGAAAAAGAAATAGAAGAGCGCGAATTGAAATTACAAAAAGAAAAAGAAGAGCGCGAATTGAAATTACAAAAAGAAAAAGAAGAGCGCGAATTGAAATTACAAAAAGAAAAAGAAGAGCGCGAATCGAAATTACAAAGAGAAAAAGAAGAGCGCGAATGGGAATTACGAAAAGAAAAAGAAGAGCGTGAATCGGCGTTGCAAAAAGAAGAGGCCGAACGAAATTTTGAACTTGAGAAACTCAGAATCCAGAGCGCTGCAGAAACTAGTAGCGTAGAGTCGGGGAGTTTAGTTCAAGAGACGGTTTTGAAGAAAATTAATTTAAAGGACATAGCTCCGAAATTTGACCCAAAACAAATGGATATTTCTCTTTTTTTCACGATATTTGAAAGATTAGCGCGTAAAGAAAATGTTAGCGAACAGGACTGGATTTCGCAACTTATCCCTTTGTTGCCGAGCGATGTCGCACAAATAATTATGAAATTAGACGAGTCAGAGGCTGATAACTTTCAACATGTAAAAAAAGTGTTGATGAATAGGTTCAGGTTGAGTGCGCGTGCGCTAAGAACGAAATTTGAATCGCACAACAAAAAAAGTGAAGAATTATGGGTTGATTTAGTTTACGATTTGCGAGGGTACCTAGATAACTGGCTTGAGACTTTAGAAATTAAAGATTTAGAGTCATTAAAGGAATTGATGCTCACGGAGCAGTTAAAGAAAAAGGTACCATGCGAAATCAAACAACATTTTGTAGATGTGTGGGAAGAAATCAACAAAGCTTCGGATTTGGCGGAGAAGTGCGACAAGTATGACGCGGTTAGAAAGGAGAATGGGAAAAGAGAATATAAGCCTTTTCAGCGTTTCACGAAGGATAGAAATTTATTTCGGAACGATGATCAGAAATTGGGGTCAGGTAAGCATAATGGCGGGAGTAATCCGAAAGTTGAGTCAGCTAAGGACGACAAAAAAGACTCAGGAAAATTAAAAGGGATAAAACCGAATCTAAAGATAGTGATTTTAATAGAAATAGTAACATTGTGTGCTATCTGTGCTCGGAAAGGGGCCATATTCGACCTAACTGCCCACAAAACCATAATCGCAGAACAAATCCGATCAATAACTTAAGTGCGGGCGAAATTTTAGGTGTTGGTTTTGAGCCTTATATAGGTAAATTAGAAATAAATGGACAAGAGCGCGAATTCTTGAGAGATAGTGGCTCAAATATTGAAGTGTGCGAAAGGAATATGATTTCTGTTGAGGATTTACTGCCGGAACAGGTATGAATTAAGCAACCGTTGGACGAAACGTGTAGGTGTTTACCTTTGGCAAAAATCGTTTTAAAAGGGGAATTCGGAGAGGTCATTACTAAAGCGGCTGTAAAACCGGCTAATTTGAGTCAGGGAATATATCTTCTAGGCAATAAAACCGCAGAGTTAATTGAGTCCAATAAAAAAATTGTTTATCCAATTAAAGCGATAACGCGAAGTCAGAAACGTGAGCAAGAAAGGATTAAGAGTGCGCAGTCCGAAATAAATAATGAAAAGCCAACTCAGGAAAAAACTCAGAATTTTGAGGAGGAACCGGGTTTGATAAGCGAGTCGTTAGAAGAGACTGGTGCAGAAAATAAGGTTGTTCTTCCTGTGTTAAAAGAAACAGACAGGTGTCCATTAATCGGGGTTTCAGCTGAAGAGTTTCAAAAAGAGCAAACCGCGTGACACGTTGAAAAATTGTTGGGAAAAAGCTAGGAATGAAGCGGGGAAGGAATTTAAGATAGAAAATGGCGGTTAATTCGAATATCGGATTCTAAGCGTAACCAAAACCGGATGCAGTTGTGCGTGCCAAAGAAATTTAGGGCAGCGATTCTAAACCTGTGTCATGATTCTGTGTCAGGGCATTTAGGCTCATGTAAAACGAAGCAGAGGGTGCTGACTAATTTCTTTTGGCCAAATTGCTCTCAGGAAATCGAAGAGTATGTCAAAACTTCTGAAATTTGTCAAAAAGTAGGACAAAAAGGGGATAAGAAAAAAGCTCCGTTGAGATTAGTACCGATTATTTCTGAACCGTTCAGACGTCTGTCAATTGACGCTATAGGTCCGCTTGTAACGAGCAACAAAAATAATCGTTTTGCGATAACGGCTGTTTGCGTCGCTTCAAAATTCCCGGATGCTATTGCTGTGGAAAACCTAACTTCGAGGTCAGTGATCAATGCATTGATGCAAATTTTCGCGAAGACCAGATTTCCTAGAGAGTTAGTCTGCAATCAAGGTGCTTATTTTACGAGTGACTTATCGACAGCGCTTTTTGAGAAGTATGATATCAAAATCAATCATTCTTCTGTCTGTCATCTGCAATCTAATCAGGTGGAAAGAATGCATTCCACTCTTAAGAGGATTCTCAAAGCGTTATGTCTCGAAACGAAAAGCGATTGGGAAGAAAATCTGCCTATGGCTCTTTTCGCGTTGAGGACGGTGCAGCATGAGAGCACGGGATTTTCTCCTTCAGAGCTTATTTTTGGGAAGAATTTGAGGATGCCTCATACCATTGTTTACGAAAATTGGATGCAGGAAGAGGAAATGAATCAAAATGTAGTCGAGTATATTTTGGATTTAAATGAGCGCTTAAAAAGATGTCAAGATTTGGCAGGGGAGCGTATGACGGAATGTCAACAAAAAAGAAAATGGTGGTACGACCACAATGCGGTGTCCCGGAAATTTAAGTTGGGAGACTCGGTGTTGGCTTTGGCTACCGCAAAACCACATAAAATGGCAGTACAGTGGCTAGGTCCAGGTGTAGTTACGGGGGTAATATCCGATACGAACTATACGGTAGATCTTCCGGGAAGGAGATGTAAGGACACGATTTTCCACGTGAATTTAATGAAACCTTATCATAAACGCCCAGAGTATGTCAACTTAATTTTGGAAGAGGGTGGTGAGGAAATTGAGGAGGATGCTTCTATCCCGTATCCGATTTCGGACCTTAATCATTTCGACTTGACAGACTTAATTAAGGGGAGTAATTTGGGAAATAAGGTTTCGGAAGGGAATTTGGCAACTTTACAAAATGTCCTAGTAAAGCATAAAACGGTGTTTTCTAACGACCCTGGTACGACCCATAAGTTAGAGATGGATATCATTTTGACAGATGATAAGCCGATTCGTGCAAAACCCTATCGCATGTCCCCGCGGCAGTTAGAAATTATGCGGAAGGAGATTTCCAGGCTGGTAGAGTTAGGGGTGATTGAGGTGGGTCAGTCCGATTACACATCGCCTATGATTCTTGTAGAGAGTCCGGGGAAAGACCCTAGGCCGTGTGTAGATTATAGGGCCCTTAATGCCAAACCCAAGTGCATTTTTTCCCGTTACCGAATATTGAGGAGGTTGTTGAGGAAGTGAGCACTGCAGAATATATTTCAGTAATGGATCTGACGAAGGGATATTTCCAAATTCCGTTAACGAAACGTGCGCAAAGGTATGCTGCGTTTGTAACCCCTTTCGGTGAATTCATTCCAAAAAAAAAGACGTTTGGCTTATTGAATGCCCCATTTTATTTTTGTAAATTAATTAGTGAGGTGCTAGGGGATTTAGTGAGTTTTGTGAGACCGTATGTGGATGATTTGGCAGTGTTTTCATCCAGTTGGGAGCTCCATATCCGGCATCTGGACATTGTATTACAACGTTTGGAGGAGGCAAATCTAAAAGTGAAACCGGCAAAGTTTTTATTCGCCCAGGACCATGTAAAATTTTTAGGTCATGAAGTGGGGTCAGGGAAGAGGTCGCCGAGTGATGCGAAAATCCAAACTATCCAAGAATTTCCCATTCCAAAGACATATGTAAGGTCATTTTTAGGGCTGACCGGATTTTACCATAAATATATAAAGGATTATGCGACAAAAGCTGCGCCTTTGACGGATTTATTAAAAGGGAAAAATAAGAGGGAAAAAATTGAGTGGAGTCAGGAATGTGATCAGGCATTTAATGTACTAAAATTAGATCTAACTAAGGGACCGGTACTCTATGCTGCGGATTTTTCAAAAGAAATCATTGTTTAGACTAATGCAAGTCTTGTAGGGGCAGGTGTGGTCCTAGCTCAAAATTCTGGGAATAACGAGGAGCATCCAATTGTTTATCTGAGCAAAAAATTCTCTAAGGCGGAGCGTAATTATAGTACCATTGAACCATTGAACGCGAATTAGCGGTAGTCATTTTTGGGGTGAAAAAACTAAATCATTATTTAGATGGGCAAAAATTCGTTCTTCAAACCGATCATAACCCTTTAGTTTATCTTTAAAAAATGATGGGCACAAATTCACGTTTGACGAGATGGGCCTTATATGTTTATAACAATACAACTTCACAGTCGATCATAAGAGCGGAAAAAAGCATTTGAATGCCGATACGTTAAGTCGCATGCATGAAGAATAGAAAAAAAAAGAAAAACATGCCTTGGTTTTAGGTAGTGTTTTTGGACTGTTTGTAAATATTTATTCATTTTTTTTTCTGCATTTGTATTCCAAAAAAATATTTGAATGTATTGATTATGAATTACTTTTTCTTTCTTTTTCATGAAATTTTATTGTGTAATTGTGAAATTTCAGTGTTTGACTTTTAAAATTTTGTTAGGTGTAGAACCCTTGATTGCCATCACGAAATTGCATGTGAATGTTTAGTTGTTTTTTTTATATAATGTGAAATGAGACCTTGGGATCTAGGAATTATGCAAGGTGTAAGACTAGAAAATTTATTTTTAAGATTATTTTTAGTTCTATAAAAGTTCAGGGGGTTGTTTCGATTTTTTTTTTTGGGGGGGGGGGGCTAGCTCAACTCGTTTTGCATGTTTGATAATGGGAGGAGGCACCTGTGTCTTCTGGAGCCCATTTTGCATCCTGAAGGCCGTAAAATGGTCTTTTAGGAGGGAGGAAGCTGTGCTGGTGCGAAGGTCGCAGACATTCCAAGAGGTCAGGGGTTGTGTGACCAGACGGAACGGAGCCATGGAGAGCCGTCTGAACGACAGCTGCTTTGTGTGAAAGAATTTTATATTTTCTAAGGAAGCGGTAACATCACTAGTTTCCAATTTCACGCATGGTTTTTGTTCGCTACCGACACTTTTCTGAGTTCGGGTAGACGAAGATTGGAGGAAAGTGATGTCACGGGCATAGTGATATCACGATCAACGAATCAGTGCTTCGTGTGGGGTATTCCCCCCCCCCTCCGAAGTTGTGCTCGGAAGTGAGGGACACTCAAAAGGGCAGAGAGACTTGGTGCTTAAAATGAGTAGCATGACTTTGGAGGACTAAAAGCTTAGGATATAATCCATGAACTCTAATGTTGATGGCGAGCGAGAATTTATTTATATTACAACCTTCTTTTGTTAAGTTTTTAATCATTATTAAATTTGAATAAAAATAGTAAAAATCGTCACTGCTGGACTCATGCATTTTGTAATCCGTTCTCCGAGGTGTACTCCCAGAAATCATCACAGTGGTACTGCTGTTTGTGCAAAGCCTGGTATGTAAGACTGATAAAAATTCATTAAGCCTAATATTCTTCGAACATCCTTTTTCGTAGTAGGTGGTTGTAATTTAGCTATTGCTTTTATTTTTTCTGCATCTGGTCCATGACTACCACTTTCAATTATGTGTCCTAAATACTTCAGAGTTTTAGCAGCAAATGTGCATTTCGTAAGTTTCACTGATAACTCTACCTTTCCTAACTCAAATAGGACTTTATCTAGGTGTACTAAATGATCTTCAAAAGTTTGGGCGTAAATTATAATATCACCAATATGAGCTTGAGCATAATCTTTGTGATCTTTTATAGTACTATATTCGTCTCTCGCTGAAACGTTGCTGCTGCTCCTACTAAACCATATGGCATTACTTTCCACTGATAAGTACCATTGTGAGTTGCGAACGTTGTCAGTGTTTTGCTGCTTTCTTCCAATGCTATTTGCCATCCTCGGAGTAAGTCTGAACTAGGCAACCAATTTGCTGCTCCGGCTACATATATCAGTCCATTCCATGTCTTTCATCGGTAATGGAGTAGGTTTCGTTGCTGTGTTCAGAGCTCTATAGTCTACACATAATCGTACTGTAGCATCCTTTTTAGAAACACATACTGTTGGGTATGCGATCTCTGCTACTGATCGTTCAATCAATCCACCATCAAGCAATTCTTTTACTTGGCGGTCAATTTCTGTACGAAAAACAACTGGTACTGGATATCTATGTGTTTGCTTACAAATTACTCCTGGCATAAGTTCAATTCGATGTTTCCCAGCTTTCGCAGTTTTCATAGATGTCACAAATCTTTGTCTGTGTTTCCATAGTAAGTCTTTCAACTTTCGGATCCGATCTATGGTTAACCATTCTGGCTTGATTGTCTTTATTGCTTTCTGAAATTCCTCGTCTTCTTGATCAAATATTGGAGTTTCTTCTACTTTTCCAAATTCTGCATCGTCTTCTAATATCAGATTTACTGACGACACGTTTGCTAAATATGGACGTAATTTATTCTGATGTACGACTCTGACTGTATCATCTGCCAGTTTCACTACAAATGAATGAGGACTCCTTTGTTTGACTATTTCCGCCGGACCTTGCCACCTTTTATAGAGTTTATTTTGCGAATTAGGTATTAGCAGAATTACTTCATCTCCTTCTACAAATTGTCTATTGGATGACCTTAGATTATAGTAATGTGCTATTCTTTCTTGTTGGATTTGTGTTTTGAGATTTGCTTTTTGCGCTACTTGTTCAAGTTTCTTCTTCAGTTATTGTGAAAATATTGATATGGGTTTAGTGTCAAGTTGTAAACCTTTGTTTTCTCCTGTCCAGGAATCCTTTAAAATAGACAAAGGTTCTGTAGGTTTTCGACAATGCAGAAGTTGAAACTGTGCTACTCCCGTAGTACTGTTCGGTATCTCCCGGTATGTCCATAATATGAAGGGTATATATAGATGCCACTTTCTTTCTTGTTCTCTGATAGTGTGGTGTAGCATCTGCTAGTTTGATTAAATCTTTCTACTGACCCATTAGATTGGGGATGAGATGAAGTATTGAATCTTGGACTTGATCCTATTATCTTATAAAATTCCTGCGTCAATTTTAACTTGAAGCATGTTCCGTTATCGGATGCAATCACATTTGGTATCCCTGTTCTAGAGAAAATTTCTAATATTGCTTCACAAACGCCTTTTGCTGTGAGATTCCTCAATGGTGTCGCTTCTGCCCATCTTTTGTATGTTGATCTACGAGACACAAAATGTACTTATGTCTTTTCGAACTTGCTGGCTCAATTGGTCCTATAATATCAATACCACTTGGAATGGTAACCCTGGTCTAACTACTGGAGTAATTGGTGGCCTTTCCTTTGTTTTACAGGTTTTCTTAACTGACATTCATCCGAGCACGTGGCACAATATTTTCGTATATCTTCTTTCATATTGGGCCAATAAAATGAATAACGAATTCTCTCTATTGTCTTCCTAGTGCCTAGATGACTTCCAAAAACTGAATTGTGGGCTAACTTTAATACTTCCTCCTTTCGACATTTTGGTAAGACCAACTGTCCTGTATCTTCGCCCACCACTTTATCTTTGTGAAAGAGTACCCTTTGTGAAATGTAGAAATTACCCTTTTTCTGTTTAGCTAATTGCCATAACTTTCGCAATTCTAAACATTCTTTCTGCGCCTTTGCAAACTGACTGGATAGAGAACCTTATGTCTCCTCCTCAGAATCTTCTTCTGAGAGAACCTCTCCATCGCTCGAGTCTATTTCAGACTCTCCTTTTCCCGTATCAGAAAGAGTTTCACTTTCTTCCTTCTCTTTTTCTTCAAAATTTCCTACTATCCCATGTCCAACATGGGATCCAGCTACATCCGCTTCTCCTCATTCCGTCTCACCGATTAATTGCTCATGAATGTCCGGTGGAATTAACATTTTTTCTGACAAACCGTCAGCTACCGCACACCATACTTGTGTGTGTATCACATTAGTAGATCCTCCCACTGGTACTGCTAATGGGATTTGCGCTAGGTCGCACTGTACTGGTGGACCAAAAATACCTGTCAAGCAAATTGTCCTTCCCGTGCCTAAGGGTATATTCCTAACTTTATCTCTTCTAACCACAGTTATTTTCGTTCCTGAATCTAATTACTGCCTCTACCATTTGTCCATGTACACTAATCAAGGTTCGGTTTAATATGCACAATCCGTCCTTTGCATTGTTTCTATCTCATACATATCTTAAATTTTCCACTTTTGCCATGACAATTTCTTTACTTAACACTGGCATCTGGACTCTGTGAACTGTTCATCATGGCCACCCTTTCTGATTCTGGTCGTGGCATAAACTTTTTCTCTCGCCATCTTGGGCAATCCCTTTTAAAATGATTCCGTGATCCACAAATGAAACATTCAAACTTATTACTATCCAATTTTGGTCCTTCTCTTTTTATCCATTTCGATTCCAATTCCTTTTTATATGTTCGCTGAGATCCTTCTGTTATTCCTTAGCCTCATGTGATTTTTGATTATCATAATACATATATCTATGAGTAACCCTTGTTTTATACGATTTTCCTTTCGCTGAGTAAAATAAATCACATTCCTTTGCCAACTCTCTAGATTTAAGCTAACATCACCTTGTTTTGTATTTATGTGTGTTGCTATTTCATGATCCAGAGTTTCCATAATACGATCCGATATTATGAGTTCTTTCAATGTTTCTCAGTCTTTCACATCCCTCAATTTACAATTATATTCCCATACAGAAATTAATCTTGTTGTAAACTGAATGAAATTTTCTTCATCTCTTCTTCTTGCTTTCTTGAAATTTTCTAAACATGTTTGTGCCGAAGGTTGATATTCTCTTAGTATGATTTCCTTTAAATGCTCGTATTCTCCGTATCCTCCTCCTTGCACATAGTATATTAACAAATGAGCACTTTTTTCGCCCAGTAAGCATAATAATATTTGAAATTTTGCTTCATAAGGTACCTTTAAACTTGTAAATGCCTTCTCTAGACTGTCAAAAAAGTAACCCCAACCTTCCGTCTTGACAGGTATCTTTCACTGTTAATAATCTAATACTTTTCATGTATTCTTCAATTGATTTTGACTTTTCTCTAGATGCAACATTATCATCATCGAGACTTTGATTTTCAATAGAGTTTGACCGTTGTAACCTTAATTTTTCTAATTCTATTCTTTCTTCTGCTTCTATCCGTAATTTTCTTTCTTCTGCTTCTACCTGTAATTTCTTTTCTTCCATTTCTCTTTCTCTCTTAATTTCTTTTCTTCTTTCTGTTGCTGCCTTTCTCTTTCTTCTCTCTCTTTCCTATCGTCGATGTAGTCTGAAGCATCTGTTTTACAGTTTTTTCATCATATTCTTTACTGTTCAAGATAATTTTCCTAAGTTCTATTAATTTTCCTCCTTGTGGTACTTCTTCACCAAGATTTTCTATTATTAACGCGAAATCTTTGTCATTTCCCTTCATTGAGTATGCCATCGTTGCTATGGTAACCTTTGAGTTTTAATTTTATGGAATAATTTTATTTACTCTTATTATTTTTACCAATTTCTGCATGATTTTAATTAAATTAATCTACGCTGATTTATGTATTCAAACACATTTATTACAACCGTTTTTCTATGATCTCATTTTCATTATTATTCTTTTTCCTGCCCGTGCGCGTGGTTTTTATTTTCCAAATTTAATATTATATTAATTTTAATAAACCATGGTATATATAATTTAAATTTTTATTATATATCTTTTTTTTCTTGCTTTTAATCTCTTCTTTTTATTTACTCTTTATGATAATTCTAATTTAGATGTTCAACTATTTTGGCTAAGAAAGTATCCGCGATTGTAATGAAATGCTCGCCCTCTGGTGGGCTAAGGTGAAATTATCATACCACTGATAGCTTTCACGCTGAAACAATGATAGAACAACAAGAAAGCACAATAATAAATACACGTGGCAATTATTACACGTGGCAATATTTACTAACAACTGCAGTTGAGAAAGCGCCATCTATCGATCATTACAAACGCGGATCCCGCGGACTCTCTTCGCTATGAATTGTCCTCGCGGACGTGACAGTACTTTTTAATAATAATATTTCATAATTAAAAAATAAATAAAATATCACTAAATGTAAATAGTATTATTGGAAAAATTAAAAAAAGATTAGATGATTGACAACTGAATAAAACAGCAAATCAGCCTGCGAAATATTCAGTATTCGGCCGAATAATTACTATTCGGTTCGGAAGATATTCGGTATTCGACCAAAACTGTTATTCGGTGCACACCTACTTTAAGCCTCTTTAAAGCTTAAACTAAGGTTACTTATTTTTTATAATGTTTTAAAGCTTCTGGTGGATAAATGTTTTGTAAATAAATTTTGCTCTTTTAATATCTTAAAAGGTATAGAAGTACCAAGTGTCCATAGAGGTATTGTGAATTCGTGAAAAAATACCTAAAATTTCAGAAAAAAAAATTATATGTAGAGATACAGATAGATCATAATTTGTTAGAGGGAGATAGATCCTTTCCTCTCACTATAAGAAATATTAATCTTAATCAGTTTTAGCAATCATATAAATTTGTTATTTTAGTCCTTTTTAATCATTTTCCAACAAGTTTGAAGAATGTTTATGATCCTTCAGTTTTTCTGCCTGTCTGTAAACTGTAAACCCAGTAAGTTTTTCTAAGTGGGTAAATCCAGAAAAAACCGCCCATGTTTTCTTTTTTTTTTTTTTTAAGTTTGTGGGCGAGTTCGAAATGCTGCGGCCTGGAAAAGAGCGATAAATAGGATAGCCTTGACATGTGCTGAAACTGTGAAAGTTTTTTAGACAAATTTTGATTCAACTATTGCAACCCACTCTCTTCCAGATTTCGGTCTCTAGAAATTGGCTGAAAAGTTTTTGTGTGTAATAGGAGCATTATGAACACTAATTAAAAAAAAACTAAATAAAGCTTGAAAAGAAAATACTCTTTATAATTTTAAGGAATATTTCTGATTTTTAATGTAACCACTTGTAGGACGGAAGATATATCTTTATAAACATACAATTTTATTTTCAATTGTATTCATATTTCAGTCGTACTTATTGTTTCATAATATTTTAATTTTCAATTCACATTAATTTATTTTCTGTCTCTGTTTCTAACCCTTTCCGATCCAGGTCGCACGATCATGCGGGTTAGACATCCACATATATTTTTGCGTCTGCAACATCCATATGTAATAAAAACCGGACATGAATGATCGTGCTAATTCGTAGAAAGTGTAAAGTACCTTTTTCAATCAACAGATGATGATTGTAGTCCACGCTTTCATTCAACTAGAACTCCTACATTGATAGGCTGACGCATCCGCCATTTTTTAGCCCACAAGACCGGCTGATGATTTATTATTGGTGATTTTTCGGCAATAAATTGCACGAGTAAGTCTAGAAAAGGGCATCGCCTGTTTATATTTTCTTCTAATCCAGAAAGAAGAAAAAAGTGAGTTATAAATTGTAGATTAACTCGTGGATACCCGGAGAAAGATCACAACTTCTTAGTGCAAGATTTCCCTTATTTTCAACTTATTTCATTTTGTTTTCAAAGTTCTTTGAGAAATTTAATATGAATGTACTGTTTTTTTTAGTTATTGTTTTTAAATTCTTTTAAAATTAACTTTAAAATTAGATTTCTTTTAACGTGAAGGGTTGCAGTTTTCAGAATGTTGGCGATGTTCTTAAAATTTCCAACTTGTCTGTTTCGTGATAAGAAGTTCTAGCTCACATGATCTGTGAAGAAGTTTAAAGGCGATAACAACGCTAATCAGGTAACCTAGCTTTTTCTACCGCCAACATTTCCTCAGATGGGCAAGAAAATGGCGGACACTGCGCCAGCTCGTACCATATAGGAGTCTTAGTTTCAACCAGCAAGTTTAGCTTTGTTTACATATACAAGGAATACAGTTCGTCTTTTCTATCGTAAAAAGGTAATTATGAATATATTTCTAATTGTTTGGATACAAATTTTTTGTTGAATGTGTAAATAACTGTAAAAAAATAAAAAATATTAATTATACACAATTTATGTTGTTCGTAGGACTTAAATCTTCCTCACCCGCACGATCGTGTGACTTGGGCGTTACGCGATAACAAAAAAAAAAAAAATCCCCTCAAAAATAAAATGGATCTCTTAAAATTCAAATTAGAGGTAGCACAAGCTTTAGTAAGCCTTAGTAGCATCGGCACATTCTGAGAGAAGCATTATAATGATGGTATTGCTGTAATTCCTCCGGTAAAGGGATCCAAATATTATAATTCACCTGCCAAAACACGCCATGCCAGGACAAAAAATACGATACGTATGGGCATTTACCACGTGTTGATGATATTTTAAGACCTTGAAAATGTAGATTTGAAAACTGCAAAAGCAATTTAAAAACAGGGTGTAAAAATGCAACGTGTACTTACGTTTATCAAAAACGATAACAAGTTTTAAAGATTTTCGTTTTAAGTAAATATCAGTCAACAAAAGAATAGTACGTCAATGAATTCCCTTACTTATAACAATTTGAGTTCAATAAAGTTTGCTTCTTCTATAAATGTAGAGCCAGTAAATGTATAACTCTTCAAATTTTACAGGTGTTGATTTCATGGAAAAAGCCCAACTCTCACGATCGTGCGAGTACTATGTTCTAGAGGGGAAAAAAAAAAAAAAAAAAAAAAAAATTTTTTTTTTTTTCAGTGTTATCTGTTATAGCGACCAGTATAGAGAAAAAATGCAATATTTTAAGGTAAAAATATTTCGGGTCGGAAAGGGTTAATATATAATCAGTTTTTTGTTTCTGCTAGGCAATCGCCTAGGGCTTTTATTGACACTTCAATTTTCTTTTCTCTTAGTTAGTGGTGTTCGAATAGTTACACTGCAAAAAATAAACCTGTAAAAGTACAGAAAAAAATCTGGCAGCTGGGGTGCCAGTATTTCTCCGTGAAATATACATTTTAAAACCGCAAAATTGTATCGTTGACATACATTTTACGCAGAAATCCTGTAAATCAAACAGATTTTTTTTAGTACGGTTTAGTTCTGTATATTTGACGGAGAAATACTGGCACCCCAGCTGCCAGATTTTTCCTGTACTTTTAACAGATATTTTTTACAGTGTACAGTAAAAGCATAAATTAATGCAGATTTGAGTTTTGATTTTAAGAATCAAATTCATAATTGGACTGAATATATCAGATTCTTTTTTTTTTATAACTTTTTCATCGCAGCAAGTTAAAAACAAATGACTTAATCAATTGAAATTGAAAGTATGTTTGTACCAATAAGCAACTTCCTTAGTGCAACTATTTCATCATATAAAAATATAACATATCAGAGTTAAAAACTTAAATTTATAAGTAAATTTAATATGGATGTGCTTTTGTTAAGCATCATCATCACTTTTTCAGACTTTAGTAATGTCATAAGAAGTTTTGTAAATTATTACTGATCATAAAATAACTTTAGATGAAGAGAGCGAAGGGAAAAAAGTATGAAAACACTAATAGCAAATTCTATTTTTATCATAAATCAAAACTAATTATTGAAAACTAAACATAAAAAAAAGAAATCCAAGTACTTATTTTTACTTGTGAGTATTCTGCTGAATTTGTTTTTGATATATATGTACATATTTTTTTTTCTAATATGCATTTTAAGTATAATTTTGCGTTAAAATATTAAATTACATTTACTGAATTACACATTAATTATTAGTGTACTGGTGTTAATTCATAAATTAATGAAGGAAATATGTAAACAAATCAATGATCTAAAATCTGTTAAATTTAATAATTCACTAAACTATTAATATCAAGCTTGGTGAATTTTATACAACTGACTAAAAAACCAATACTAATTTTTAAAACTCCATTATTTATCTGTTATTTTAAGCTCTTTTTCAAATAAAGAAAAAAAAATGCAATAATTTTTATGTAATGTTTAGGGTTTAAGCAACTGCTACTTTAGATTTAATTTCAAATATCCATCAAAATTACTTAAAAAAAAAAAAAAAAAAAAAAAAAACACTGTAAGCTTAGTAATAAAAAGCATTTTATTCAAAACAAAACACATTACATTAATATTTGGATGTACACACACAAAAAAGGTATATAAACTGGATGAGTAATTGTTTTTACACGTGTATAGATTAAATTGATAAAATATATAAAACACAGTACTCCACACGCTAAAATCTAAGTCAAAAGACTTAGTTTAAAAGTTTAAAATATAAAAGATAAAACGAACATCACGACGTTCCGTCGAAGCATTGTTGGTTTTGGACATCTTCAGGTTTAGTTCTCTTACTGTTAGCGTCTTGATCCTTTAATATGTGTAGAATGGGTTGCCATACTTTCGCCAATTCAAAATTATGCGCAAATTCGAATAAGAACTAAACCTGAAGATGTCCAAAAGCAAGCGCGTTGTTTACATAACAAGTTCAAATCATCAGTCACCGTTTCTGATGTTTGCTGATATAAAACCTTACGTACTTTTTAGAAACGAATGTAGCAATTGACTAAATCCAAAATTATGTACAAAAAATACATTGCACCGCAAAATAACTCTAAATAACTGAATTATTTCATATACAAAAGATATTGTTTACACATATCAAATTCAAATTACCAGCCACCTTTTCTGACGTCATATCACGTGATATTGTTCAATGAGTCGGCCCAGGCCCAGTGTCTAGTGAGCTCCTGCAGCTATCGTAATTGTAAACACAGATTAGTAAGTATCTGTCAGTATTGTGGAAGTTCACGAAAAAAACGAGCTAGTTCAAACTCATGTCTGAAAGAAATGAATGCGCTCAGTTCAAGTTCATTTTAAAAAACGAGCGAAACTCACTAAAAGTTCATTTTTACGTACATTTAAAAAAAAAAAAAAAATAGATCTTATCCTTTGTCCTCTGTGAACACTTTCATAGGTAATTTCTCTTTTTCTAAAATTACCAATTACCATGAAAATTATTTTTAATTTTACGCTTAATTAAACTTATAACTCTTAATTATAACCTATTAATTTAATTGTAGTAAAAATTTATTTAGCAAACACTTCTGAATAGTGTACTCATTGTTTTTGTATGGTTTTTTATTCTCAAATTTTCAATACGTTTGTTTATGCGCATGAGAACTTATTAATAGGCGACAAATTCTATCATTTAGAGGTTCCGTTGTTTTAAATCAGTGTTGCGCAAGGCCGCGTTTATGAGTTTAACTAAAACATTTTCAGTTTTGAGCTGAATTTCGTTCGTTTTTTAAATTGTGAACTTGAGCTGAGCAAAGTTCATTTTCTCATAAATTTGAGCGGGAAAAGCAACTCAAACTCATATGGATTTTATTCCTTTGGGAAATTTTTTTTTTTTTTTTGGTAGCAATATTTTCTACCCTTTTAATCGCAAGAGAGGACGTATTTCTCACAAGAGAGAAACGCATTGGGTCGGGTAATCGCTTATTACCTGCTTTGCTGGTCGGGTGCAGGTGAAATTTGCATTAATTTTTATTCAAAAAATGTTTTCTCCGAAGATTGTTTTATGCTTTACTTATGAATCTAAACTTTTAAATGAAGAGATTGGAAGACATTGTCTTCCTTCCTAGTAATTTAAAGACATGACTGATAACATGAATTTAATTACATTTACCTAAATATTAGTACTTAACGTTTAAAGCTTTATATGGAAAACTATCTTTTTTTTCGACCTATATTTGCTTTCTTATTTTACTGTCAAAATACTTGGAACAATGGTTTTTTTAAACATATGTTTTAATACAGCTAAAAGTTTGTTTATAATTAGATAAATTCATTGTTATAATATTTTTATTCCATATTAAATTTTCTGAAAGATTTCTTCAATAATATAATTGTAGTTTGTTTAAAAGAACTTTTATTCAGTTTATTATATAACATAATTTGAACAATATAACGGGTCAGAAGCTGCAAATTCAGCTCGGGTTGAAGGTCAAAAATCATTTTGCAGGTCGGGTCGACTGCGAGTCATGTTTACTCGAACCACGCAGGACTCTAAGCCAGTCCTTTCTTAAGAAGAAATATAAATTCCGCTGATCACCTAATACGATTGAAGACTTAAATGCCCTATCCAGTAGGCTACCCTTTTTCTTGCTGCAGTAATTTTTTCGTGTCCAGTTTTCCACGATATTATACTGTTGTCAATTTTGTATTTCCGTTTTCATGCAAGTAAATCCATGCTGTTTCAGCAACACAAATTTTTGCGAAATACCTCCTATTATGAAAAATTATGGAAGTTCTAAGAGTAATTTAAGAAAAGTTTTAAGAAAGCCTTTCATTATAAATAAAAATATAAAGATTTAAAAGTATAATATTAAATCCCAATAATTAAGGGGGTCCGGGACATCAAATGTTTGTTTTTATTATTTGCTAGCAGGCTTTGTCCGCTTCGCTAGTCACTGAATTTAAAGGACACTCTTTTCTATATAGCTTTATAAAAATAAAATAAAACAAAATACTAAAATTGCTCAAAAGCTCGCTTCAGGTCACTGCTGACTTCGGCAGCGATTTGGTCACCCGCTAAAACTCAGGCGCCTGTCCCTTTTACCTGCGACATTGGTTTACCAATAGTCTTCCATTTAGGTGCTCATTAGATAACAGTTTCGAAATAGATAGTATCGAAAAAAATGAAATATCCCTTTTATATTTGAATCCCAGTTACATATGAACAACACTATGCGTGGTGCACATAATATTTGCTTTTACGTTATTTCCTATGTTTATTTTGTTTATCTGATCAACTATAAAATGACAGCAATTTCACGCCAAGTATTACAATATGCTATGACCGGCTACGTCTGTCGCATGAGACAATTAATTTTTGTGGTTATATATAATTCATGGTTTGTAAACCTGATCATAGTACAGCCTTAATATAGTTCTTTTTGTCACCATTTTAGACTTAATTCCTTGTAACAATATGCTATGAGCGCTATTTCTGTCGTATTTTAGACAACTAATCTTTTTATGGTTATATATATTTCCCATTAAACATATTTTTAATTTTATTTATTTATTTAAATATTAATTTGAATTAATCAAATATTTCTGTTCGACGGCATGCAAGTGCAGTCACATACAAAGGCTCATTTATTTGTATGATGAATTAGCATAGTGATTAGTACATAAAATTAAATTAATAGGTAAACATTATCGTGCTACACAACTTTATTATGTTGCTCTATTGGCGGCTTTTGAATTTTTGTCGCCATATTAGCGATGTATTTTTTTTTTTTTTTTTTAATGAAAAGGGGACTATTTTGCTAATAATTTTATCAAACACCTTTTTCTTTATATATAAGAATCCTTCCTATTCTGTTTACTTTTTAATGGTTTTTAGGTTTAAAATAGTGCTTGCTGAAATAAATTTGCTATCTTTAAAACTGCATTTTTTCTATAAACTCCTTTCTATAGTCGCCAAATTTAGCGCCAAATTCATTACCTGCCTATTGGAGCTTTTTAATGCGTTTTAAAGGGAAGACTAAGCTATTTTAACGCAAAAAGAGCTAGAAATGCAGAAAATTGACATTATTATCAACTTACTAAGCCTCTTTGAAAGAATTTATGCAAAAATAAATACAATTATTTACAATTTCGTAACAGTACGCATTGATAAAGTGCTAATGTAGTTAGTTCTATAGCTATGATACTACAGAAAATTTAAAAACATGGCTTATGAAAAGTTCTTTATCTTATAATTATTTATATTTTTGTTGCGCTACTTAGATTAAAATGTCTGTTGCTATATTAAACTTCGTGTCGAAAAACATTCTGTGTACTTCAACACCAAAATTTAAAAAATCGTCCAGGAGGATCTATTAATGAAACTGATAAAATAAAAATATGGTTCATAGAGTTTAAATAATCTATTTAAAACAGAAAATGGTTTCCATACAATCTTCTGCTGTTGCCACCTAAAATTTATACTTTAGTTAATTTTAAAAAATATAATTGTCCGATCGATAAGCTGTTTAATCCGTTGGATTCACAAAAATTGCTTCTTTCATTTGGTATCTTATTTGTAACGATACGACTGATATTTCTAATTTACTTTCCTTGTTTTAAATAAATGTACTTTTTCTTTTCTTTTTTTATTCTGTCGGGAAAAAAAATTGGCAACAATTAAATTATGAATAAAATTTAAATGGCTAATTTATCAGAAATTAGAAGGTTATTTTTTTCACATTTTAATTAATTAAAAGAAAACTAATAAGAAATTCGAAAATCCGGCTTCGAGGTGCATCAGGGGAGATCATTACGAACCTCCAATGCAAATTTGTATAGCTCCTGCGATCTGCCGTTTTCCTAAAAGGCTCTGGATATACATACACAATGACACACACACACACACACACACACAAACATCTTATTTTATTATATGTATAGATTGATGAATTGCTGTAATTATTTTTTCTGAAATTGGAGCTTTTTTTTACGCTGAAGTTGAGCAAGAAATAATCTTTAAAAAATTTAAATAAAAATTTAAATAAAATTTAAAAATTTAAAATTTAAAATTTTTGATAAATTTAAAATTTGCTCTATCTCATGAACTAATGGTTCAATTTATAATTTTTTTCCCCTCTTATATACAGAAAAGATTTATCTTCAATTTGTCTTCCGGGTTTTTAATTAGGAGCAAAACTTTTTTGGTAATCCAAAAATTATGCATGAAATAAGTACTTTTTTCAAATTAAAATTAATATTTAAAACTTTTATTATTATAATCAGAAATCCTCAAGGCAAATCGAAGATAAATCCTTTCTGTATATAAAGATGAAAAAAGTTTGTAAATTGAATCATTAGTTCGTGAGATATAACAAATTTTAAACTTATCAAAAAATTTTAATTTTTTTAAATTTTATTTTATTTTTATTTATTTATTTTAAGATTCTTTCTTGTTGAACTTCATCGTCAAAAAACCTTCAATTTCAGAAAAAATAATTACAGCAATTCATCAATAAATAATAAAAACAAAAATTTTGTGTCCCAGACCCCCTAAATCCTGTTTGCTAGTATCATAAGTGATATTTTAAAACTAGCATTTAAACCAGTAATCTTTGTTTAATCTTTTATATTATGCTTATCTTTCAATGCAAGAGTTATAAAACAAAGATATATAATAAAGAATCATTTTCGTAAATAACAGGAATCTCATTTTTAAAGAAAAAAGAGAATCTGTGAACATGGACTCATCAATAGTCCTGTGATAACAGATCCTTTCATTGATTAGCATCGTCTTCTTATCAGCGAAATGAAATGTCGAGTACTTTTATAAGAGGGCGGCAATTTGTCACACTTCCCCAGGGCTATGGTGTATAGTACTTCTCCGGTAGCTCTGGGTCCTGGGTGGTCTTGGCAAAGATCTTTGCATCGTGGCACCAGCTTAAAGCAATATTCTATTAGTATTTTATAGTATTGTAGAATGCAGGAAGTTGTCTGCTGCCGAAGTATTGTACTACGTAACAAAAAGTTCTCACGCTTTTTTCTTTTGAATCCAATACAATGTTGCTGTGTATCCTGTTACTAATTACATTTAACCCATATGTTCGAATTGTGCGAAAAACACTTAAACAAATCCTTCTCTTCAAAAACGGTTAACAGATTTACTGAAATCACTCCTCTGTATAAAAACTTACCACATAACTGTTATTTATAAAGTGTATTTATTCGCAATAATTTCCAAGAAATTTTATAAACATGTTTAATTTGTTGTGCAAAACTGTTTCAAGCTTTTATTAAGATTTATTTTTAGTTCTGTAATATACATTTAATAGAGTTTGAGCTTTATAAATCAAAGATTGAATTTTATGATGTATATGTTATTTACATAATTAAAGGCTGTATCCCCCCCCCTTAATTGATTAAATAAAAGATAAAATTTCTTAAAGATAAAGTAATTTCTGTAATAAAGATACTTTTGCCATCCAAATTTCGGTATTTTATTTTATTGCTTTTTTTTTTCACATAAAGTTTCAGCATATATTTATTTATTTGTTTTTTTCCTTGTCACTTACATCCCTATCTATATAAATAAAGAGAAGTGTCTGTGTGTGTGTGCGTGCCTGCGCTCTGGTACTCACACTACTAATCGCAGAGCCTCCAAATTTGGTAGGTACATGGGACCCTGCAGGTGTGCATCTCATCGAGATTTTTTCGAATTTCGAATTTAAACTTTTTAAATACATGTTTTTTCGATTTTAAACATTGGCTTTTATGTTTCATTTTTCATGAATTTATTCTTCGATTGTAATCGTCTGCGTATCTTAGCAACGGCTATTACGCAATTTATTTTTTATTTAATACATTCATTTAAAGGCGATTTTCTTTTCTTTTTCTTTTTTTAATTATTACATTTATTGAAAATCAAATGGTAATGCAATAGAAATAAATTGTTACGTTTATGTATAAAGTTTTTTGTATAGCAACTTTTTATTTTTCATTCTTTTAATTAATTCCTTTAAAAGAAAAATCCTTTTTTTTTTTTTTTTTATATTTATTAGGTGAAAAAAATGGTAGTTTATAGTAGAAAGGATTAAACTGATTAAAATTTGTTTGTTTTTCATCTTTTTAATTCCTTTTAAGATAAAATCTACTTTTTTATTTTATTTATTGGGTGAAAAAAATTGTAGTTTATATTAGAAAGGATTAAACTGATTAAAATTCGTTTGTTTTTCATGTATTTAATTCCTTTTAAAAGAAAATGTACTTTTTTATTTTGTTTTATTGCACTGGTCGGAATCAAATCGTAATGCAGTGCAAATGACGGGGGCTATAAAACACATGGTTCAAAAACAAAAACATACAATAGATGCTGAGATACAGTCATATTTAAAATCGTAGTTCTTAAATAACAGAAGATCCACATGTCGTCGACAGACCCTGTCATCGCACCCAGATTGAAGTGCCCGGGAAAGACCTTTTTGCAGACAGTGGGAACCTGGACCCGATGCAGTACGGGCAGAAAAAAGAGCTGCCTTAGGCAACGGGTACCCGAAGAAGCGAGATCTAAAGCGATTTCAGTGTTTTTTTTTATTTTTTATTTTTTAAGTTTTTATTTGTAATGTGATGTAAAAAATAAATACTGATCCAATTCTTTCGAAAATTCATTTAAATATAGTGACCAGCGAAGCGGGCGTATTTTAATATTTGTGTTGAAGAAAAAATAAAAAATAAACGGGCCGGGCCGGGCCGGAAAATTTCGGCCCGTGCAGACCTCTAGTCTGAAGCATCTGTTTTACAGTTTCTTCATCATATTCTTTACTGTTCAAGATAATTTTCCTAAGTTCTATTAATTTTACGCCTTGTTTCTTCGCCAAGATTTTCTATTATTAACGCCAAATCTTTGTCATTTTCCTTCATTAAGTATGCCATCGTTGCTATGGTAACCTTTGAGTTTTAATTTTATGGAAGAATTTTATTTACTCTTATTATTTTTACCAATTTCCGAATGATTTTAATTAAATTAATGTACGCTGATTTATTAACACATTTATTACAATAACTACTATAATCCTTATTTATATTCTTCGTATTTAAATTAAAATTTAGTTTCCAACATCAAGTAGTAGTCATTCAATTATATAACACTAGCAGGCTTTGCCCGCTTCGCTGGTCATTATATTGAAATGAATCCCCAAAACAGCATATCATTAATAATAATAAAATATCTTAAAAAAAAAAAAAAAAAAATCATTGAAATCCGTCAAAATCTAATTTAAGTTGCCCAATGCCTTCGGCAGTCCCTTACCTGCTTCTTACTCCCCCTCTCTCGCGGTTACAGTTGAAAGTTTTACAAACTCTCATCAAAGTGCATATTTCGCGCACTTAATTAACACCCACACACCAAAATTCGCCATTCTTAGGTAATTTGGACGGATTTAAGCTTCAAAATGTGGTTTTTGCCCCGCCCGCCCCAAGAGGAAGGGGGGGGGGGGTAAATTTCCAAAATTACTTCATATTGCATGTTGCATACACATACCTAACCGACACATCAAAAAATTGAGATCATGAAATTATTTAAAGCTGAGTTATGCTTTAAAACTTTTTTTTTTTTAATCTCTCCCCCCGTTCTTAAAGGAGGGAATTTTGCAAAATCTCTTCATACTATGAGTTAGATACATATAATCGTCCCTTACATAAAAAATGTCCAACCTTATATAATTTAGTGCAGCGTTACGCATGAATACATGTTTTTGCCCCCCATTCTCCAAAGGGCGGAAGGGTGGAATTTCATAAAATCCCTTTGTAGTGTGTGTTCAGTTCGATTTCCCCGTGTGTTGAGTACCCTTCTTCCAAAACCTTTTCCCTCCCCCCCCCTCCCCCTTAAAAATCCAAAATCGCAGAAAGTAATTTTTTTGTACTCAAGTCTGGTCTTTCCATCTGCAATTTCTTCACCGTTAAGTAATTTGGAGCCGAGATAAGCCTTCTGCCCCCCAAGGGAGACAGGGGGGGGGTATTTTGCAAAATTCCGTCTTAGTTGGGGGTCAGGCTCCGAAAACCAACCTGGCCACTAAAATTTGTGACCCTCTTTCCCACAGAATCGTCATGGCAGTGTTGAGTAAGTGAATCATTGAGTTTACTCTTTTATATGTACAGATTTGTTTATATTTTTTATGGACTACTTGGCTTAAGGTTGCTGTCACAAAAATAGAGTCCTTGGCGAAAAATGTCCTATCTACTTCAGTATTAAAATTAAAAATATACCCAGGATTATAAACTAATAAAGCTCTTTAATAGAGATCTGAATTAGCTTCCATTTTCTTATTATTTAATTTTGATAATGACGTTATGTTGTCATGTGCCTAAGCAAATTTAATATTTATTATTTTTTTTATTATTATTCGCGTGAAATATTCTTTGGCAACAATTAAAAATTAAAATAAATTATTTTAAAATTTTATTATAGAAGAAATATTTATATTATATACAGGGATGGAACACGGGCGCAGAATTCATACCGGAATCTGTTTAAGGAATTTCTCTACTTATGATATCGTTGATTTAAGAAGTAGAAAGTTTTCGTACATTGATAGTTGTATGAATTCTGCGCCCGTGTTCCATCCTTGTATATAGAAGATTAATTAAAAGTTTACATTTTTTCCGGTATAAATAGAAGCCTATGTCTTATTCCAGACTATTATCTATCTCTGTACAAAATTTCATCCAGATCCGTTTAGCCGTTGTGGCGTGATTGAGTAACAAACATCCATCCAAACTTTCGCATTTATAATATTAGTATAGATTAGTTATCATGTGCATGTGTTAGATTGAGTTATTTTGCTGTCAAATTGACAAAATTTTAATTTTAAATTTCAAAACTCTGTCGTTCTTGGCGCTTATTGTATTTAGTGATCAAAAACGTAATACGAAAATATGCATGCCAGATGTATATTTTCGTAATATGCATTGTACGAAATATTGTTTCATATTATTCATTACTCTCTTAATATAAGTTGTTAAAATAACCATGATTTTTGAAAGGAATTAAATTATGTTCGCCAAATAATTAGTCAATATTTTTTTTTTTCTGCTAAGGATGACCGATATCAAATCTATTCCGCTGCAACATATTAGTATCTTATATCAGATACTTTATTTAGACATTTGAAAACAAATTTTACTTCCAACTATGATAGAATATTTATCATTTTCCTTTTAATTAGTATATTAGTTGGATATTTATTGTGTAAATATCATCTTTTGAAATGAAATGTTTGTGTTTTCAATCGAATATGGAAATTTGCCATTTTTTTTTTTTTTTTTATTCCTAGAGTTTTGAAATTAAAAATTCAAATTTTGTCAATTTTACAACAAAAATAACTTAATCTAACGCATGGACATAATAATTAATACATACCTATACCTAAATATGGGGATTAAAATCGGGAAATAATTTTCCTCGATTTTTAATAATTTTTTACAAAAAAATCCAATGGACGTTTAACATAGGAAATATTTTTCTTGCATCCACGAACGGCCAGTGACGTCATCACTTCGCTTGCGTATTAGCACTTTATCAATGTGTAAAAGAAATTTTTAATTAAAAATGACGTCAGTTTTTGTGAGATGCATAATTTTTTTTTATAATTTTTTATCGTTCACGTTTAGATAAATGTATTTATTTTCCTGTTGAAAAAAATAAATAAATTCGTTTTTTTTTTGTTTTTGTTTGTTTTTTTTTGGCAACAATTAAATTATGGATAAAATTTAAATGGCTAATTTTTTGCTATTATTAGCTTACAAAATTGCTATTTTATGCATAAAAATCGCAAAAACAATTTTTTTTTCGGAATAAAAGGTAGCCAACTTTTTAAGTTAGGGTATAAGCTATCTCCATAACAAATTTTATCGAAATCCATCGAGCAGTTTTAGCGTGAAACTCAGTCAAATAAACGGACATTCACATTTATAATATATATAAGATTTATATCGGAGCATTTAAATAAAAAAAAAACATTAAATCATTAAATTCAATTTTTTACTTATTTTTATTTCGTATTATTTCACGCGCACTTTTTATTTCCTAATTCAAAATTATTTAAAAAAAACTTTTTCGATATCACTTGTAACGATACTGATTATTATTAATTTTCTTTTTTTTTTCTTTCGCTAATAATAATAATAAAAAAAGATTTTGATGAAATTCTGGCAAAAGCAGAATTTAGTTTAGGACGGAGGACTATTGGATTTTTTTTTTTTTTTTTTTTTTTTTTTTTTTTTTCCCTTCCCAATTACAACATCGCTTTCAAATTATTCAATTATATTTTCGATAAATTTTAGATTTCGATAAATGTCCAACTATCGAAAACGACAACTCAAAAATCCCAGATTGAGACTAATAGGCCCTCAGTCCTAAAAAAATTCTAAAATTTTAATTGTATTTATTTTATTTATTTATTTATTTTATTTAACATTAATTGTAAAATTGCTGTTAATTTGAGGTTCAAGATATAACACTTTCATATTATTATCAATTGATATTTCTTGAATATGTATTCTAAAATTAAAAATGGTTTGAACTAAGAAATTTTGTTTATATAATTTTGGAACAAATTAAAGTAACGATCTAAAATTTTTTTCTTGCTATAGTAAAATTTTCGTGTACATGTTATTAACAATAGTAGAGATTAAGTACATGAGTGAGAAAATCGTGCATTTGAAACTATTAGATAGTCCTATAAACTCTTTTTAAATTGATTTCTTATAAATATACTCGAATTTTGATGCCTAGTAATTCCACGAAGATTTGAGAAGTTTACAAAAAGTACGCATTTTTCCTCGCTAATATTTCTGAAGAAATTGAATAAATCTTAAAAACTATTAAAAAAAGTGAGAGGGGTAGAGAGACTAATATTATTTTTAATGTGTAGTATTTTGTAGACGAAACTTATACAAAAAGTTCGCTCATTTTTTGAAAGAAGACTTTATTTCATGTTTATTGGTTATTGGTATAAGGCTATTTCTTTGAATTTCTGGAAAATGCGGATAAAAGCGAACTCATCGTTTTTTGTGAACGCTTGCTAACGAGAGGTAAGAGGGAACCCTCATCCCTCCCTCAAGTCCTACACACACAATGTTAAAACAAACTGGCACATTTGGTAAATTTCAAACTTAGTTGGCAAACTTCTTAAACACTTTTCAGTCAAAAACTATAATGCATTTACAGATTCTGATTTTGCATTTATTTCCTCCTCCCCTTCTTTTACTTTATTCTATATTCAATAAAACAAAGTATTGGATTTGTAAAAATTTTCGGCTTCCGGCTTTCGATGAATTTACACGTTTTGAAAGGTCCAGAACACGATTAGATGATTTTTTAGAAAATGTCTGTCTGTGTTTGTGCGTCAAAAATTTTTAGGGACTGTATCTCAAGAACTACAGCACAAAATTACATGTAAATTTATATGCAGATGTATCTTGACTAAAATTAGTGCCTACGAAATTTTGGTATCAATTTCTCAACAGGTGGCGCTGCTAGGCCGCGATTTCCACAGTTTCATGGAAGGCTATATCTCAGGAACTGCTGCACGAAATTGCATATAAATTTATATGCGAACGCACTTTGATCCAGATTAGTGCCTATCAACTTTTGGTGCTCATTACTCAACAGTTGGCACTGCTAAACCGCAATTTCTACAATTTCAGGAAAGGCTATATCTCAGGAACTTATACTACTACACGAATTTGCATATAAATTTATACGCAGATGCATTTTTTCATTAAAGTCACTAAGAAGGTAATATAAAGAAAATTATTATCTTTCAATCTGCTCCTTGACTCCCCCTTCCCCAAGGTATATACTAAGTGAAAATGAAAACAATTTAATTGATTGAAATTTCTAAAAATGTATTATGAAATAATTCTTTAAATTTATTCTTTGATGTTTATTATTTTTGCGATTTGCAAATTCCAAAAATGCCCTTTTTACCTGTGCCCTTTTTTCCGGGTGCCTTTTTTTTCCAAGTGCCCTTTTTTCCGGGATCCATTTTGCACAATTATTCTCTTTTCTGTCCTTTTCTTCTTCTACTTTCATTTTTATATTTCAGACAGAAATATTTAATATGAGTTTGAGTTTGAATTGCTTTTCACGCTCAAGTTCGTGAAAAAAACGAGTTTCGCTCAACTCAAGTTCATAATTTAAAAAACGAGCGAAGTTCAACTCAAAACTCAAAATTTTTGAGCTACGCTCATGAACGCGTTCGTGCACAATCATAGAAAAATAATAAGGAAGAAGGAGCATGCCAATAGTCTAATGCTTACAAACCCCTTCTAGTGAAATGTCAGCGAAAGCTACTTTTGCTCCTCTCAACGTTGAAGTAGGGCACCCATCCTCAGCTCGTTTATCGCTGTTTGTTGTGGGTGCTGCCCACAGATTATCATACAGATAGGACAGTGAAGCTAAAACGCGAACCGGAAATATAGTAGCACCACTAGTGTCAACAGAGGGGAACTACATGTGTTAAGTCTACATGAATAGCATCTTTGATCGAAAATTGTTTTTCTATTTCGCAAGTAGTTAGTAGCAGGTTAGTATGGGAAGCTTTCTTTTTCTTCACTTTCTATCGTTTTTGAATTCACAAAATTATCCTCAAAACATTCACAGCTATTCTTCTAAGAAATAAAAAATATTTTTTATAATGTTTAAAAATATGCTTTGTGAAACATATTCATATTCAAGTACAAATTAAAATTACAAACTGTAATTCTGAAATAGCAGTATGAAATCATTAAATATTTAACGTTGCTTGGTTTAAAAAATACAAAATGCCTTAAAATGAAAAAAAAATGTTATTTTATGTTTATTTTCTTAATATTTAGCACTTGCTTCTTAAAATAAATTGCTTTTGACAATCAAGTTTGTAAACAATAATAAAGTTGCCAACGAAAACGTACGCGCAGTTTTCTTTCCTTCACTTTTTCTACTACTTTTAAATTTACAAAATCATAACATTCACAGCTATTTTCTAAGAAATAAAATTAATTTTTATTATGTTTGAAAATAAATTTTTCCAAACACATTCGTGTTCAAGAGTACAAATTAATATAACAAACTGTAATGCTGAATTAGCAGTATGGTATGAAATCTTAAATATTTAACATTGCTTGGTGCTTGGTGTAAATAATACAAAATGCTTTAAAATGAAAAAAATATTTCTGGTTTATGTATATTTTCGAAATTTATTTCCTTAATATTTAGTACTTGCTTCTTAAAATAAATTGCTTTCGACAATCAAATTCGTAAACAATAACAAAGTCCAAACGTAAACATAAAAATGGTTAGTCGGTTGGATGTTGGGTTTAACGTTGCACTAATATTACGATATGAACATAGATACAATAAAAATAAAACGAGCGATTGCGTAAGCTGGAGAGCTCGAGAAACTTACAGCCGTTGACAATAGGGTCGTTGCAGTCAAATTCCGGTTACCGAAGATTATACGGGAGTGTCCTATCTGTATAATAATCTGTGTGTGCTGCCTCGCAGACTGATTGACAGAGAGACGAGACGATTCAAAAATCTTGCCAACAAGTCGCCAACCAATCAGATGGAAGCACTGTTACAACCCTATACCCGGCATTCCTGGATTTTACAAACCAAAACCAAAATACGTACGCTACTTCTTCCTTTATTATTATTCTATGTGCACAACACTGGTAACACTTAGGTTCTAACTGTGATGTACAAAATCTGAGAAATGAAGCTAAATTCTCATCTCTCAGTCTATTTCTAACAGAAGTCTTCCTAAGTTTTACAGAAGAATCATTTGTTCATTGACATAAGATGAAGCAAAACAATATTAATTTTCTAGGTGAGATTATTAAATTTGTGTGACATGCTTTCCGTAACAATTTGTAAGTCTGGGTAAGTAATCAGTGATCGTAAATCACATCTGTGTATGTCCGAATGCGATAATAGGCGAAACTAGGGCTAGGCTCCTATATATACGAGCTGGCGCATCCACTGAGCTGAAGAACAACTGGAGAAAATGCTCAAATACCTATTCGTGCGTGCCGGTTTTTCAAGAATTCGTCTGCTATCGTTTGCCGTGCAAGTGAAACCTTGTACGGCAGGCAACATTTGTCAGGTCGTCCATTACTATTATACACTTTAAAGAATTAAAATTGAAAATTGTAATATCATGTTCTGCATATGGTTGTACGATACAGACAACATTTACACAATTTTAAATGGAAATATAAAAGTATCAAATGCTTTCTTCCGTACAAGGTTTGACTTTGCACGGCAAACCATAGCAGACGAATTCTTGGATGGATGGTTGGGTTTTACGTCGCACTCGTGCTGCGCAGATGGGCAATTGGCGATGGTCTAGGACACACCCCAAGAGGTGGTCCCCCAGAAGTATAATTTTTGATGGGAACATGGAGGACATTGCGGCCATGACAGATTTTACGTGCACCAGCCACCATTAGTGTACACGACGGTCTTTGGCCGGCTCGAGTACCGAACCCACAATCTTCCAATTACGAGGCCGGCGCTCTACCGACTGGGCTACCGCGGCCCAGATGAATTCTTTAAAAACTGGCACGCGAAAACTGGTCTAGTATTTCCTCCAGTTGTTCTCTGGCTCAGTGGGCACATCAGGCATTTTTTTTGCCTTAAGGTTGCCACATGTACCTAGCGCGTTTCATTGAAAAGTAAACGGCAGTCATTACTTTTATCGTCTTGTTTAACTTTAGAGTACTCCTTTTATTATATTTCATTGTTTTAGCTAAATAAAGTACGATATGAGATTTGTTTAAAGATAAACTGCTATAATCACTCAAGAAAAGAACATAAAATGTTTAGATTTTCATAAGATAATTTGAGAAGAATAAAAGAACATTACTTATATTTACTTATATTTTTCTTTACTATTCAACAAGTATGAAAAAGTAAGAGCAAATTTTTCCCTAATTTTCCTTTTATATTTGGGGACGAACAGCTAGGCTGGGATTGCGGTGCCTCGCTCAACACTATCTTACGCACAAACTCTGTCTTAAGATGTAAACAAAACGCAAGTCGTATTGCAGTGTCTCACTATCTTACGACAACCTCAGAGCTATCTTAAGTCGAATCGTAACTCGATGCGTGCGCAATCACAACATAGCTCGCTCTGCGTCTCCCATTGGCTGGCTGGCTTTCTCTTACGAGGACACGCGGAGGACATACGCTTGAGGCACCGCAATACCAAGTTAAGATCGTTCTTAACCCCGCCCATCTAAGAAAGTTCGTAACATTTAAGATAAGGGAGGCATACTATTGTAACAGTCGCAGCTATCGTAATCGTAGATCACAAATCCTGGAATTTGCGATCGGCTCACAAATTATGATACTATTGTAACATTTGTGACTATCACAAATGGCAACCCTTCGATCGCAAATTTGTGATTTCCGGTAACTGGCATTTCGATTATTTTAACGATTGGCTTCACTGATTGGCTGATATGTAGGTGTGTCCGGTGTGCCGTGTGCAATACAATGTTTATATTTACAAACATTTGAAAAAAAAAAAAAAAAAAAATTATGATATATTTACCAATTTTTAAATACGAATGAAGTGATTGATTACATTTCATTTTAATTTCATTTTTCAGTAAAAAGTGTCTTTTGTGTGATGTATAAGTAAAGAAAAAAATATAAAATAAAACTATATATTAACATCCTAGTTAAACTTACACATATACTACTTTTCCTATTTTCGTAATAAAAAGTTCATTTAAGAGTGTTTTATTTATAAAATATTTTCTCTTTTATTTATGTATTTTGTAAAAGTCCTACACAAAATGGGAAATAGAGGGGATAGTCTAATTTTTTCATTATAAACAAAGTGTCAAAAAGTAATTTTGAAGTTGTTTAAAAGCAAGATATTTAAAAATATTTCCTTGTAATATTTCATTTTCTAACATCAAAAAGCATCTTTTGAAAAATTGATTCTAATTAATGTCTTTATACATCTGTTATCTAATATATATATATAATTTTATAATCACTACAACTATTATTCTACTGATTAGTGTTTCAAAAAGTTATTTTTTAGTTTGAAGTTGGTTTTTAAAAAGTATATAGAACATTATTATTAAAGAAAGAACCCAGTCAACACAAATTCATGTAGATTAGGTCAAAGTACATAATATATGTCCATATTACAGCTAGATTTAGATTTTTCACCAGATCTTGTAGATATTATATTGAAATGTATTTTTATGTAATAAGTGTCTTGAAGCCAAAATAAATAAACATGTGAACATAATATAGACATGTCCATTTTAGTGCATATTACATCCAAAAATTATCTATATTATTTAAAGATTTATGTAAACATAGATGATGGCAGAATGAAATCAACAGCAAGTGCTGTTTTTCTCTTTCTTTTCTTTTACTTTACACTGTGACATTACATATTAATCTAGCAGAGCTATGCAGTGGGCAATTGGTAAAATCTACCGAAAGAGCCTAAAAGAAAATTTAAAAGCTTTAAGCTTTATTTATATTAAATATTATAATTTAAAAACTTTATATTTAAAAAATTATCCTGAATTAAGCTAAGGGAAAAAAAAAACCTTGATTTTTTCTTTTTTTGCAAAACATTAAATAAATAGTATGAAATATATTTAGATTTCCTTCTCTGCCAGCACTCATGTACGTAAATCAGTTTTAGGTTGATTTCTTTAGAAATCAAGGTTGATTTAAAGGTAGGTTGATTTCTTTAGAAATCAACCTACTACAATGACTTTTTTTTTTTTTTTTTTTAAATCTATATATAATAGAAATTTGTCATCACAGTAACTTCCAAAATAATACTCCAAATCGAACCAAAATTGGACAGCGAACTTATCTTACAAATATCTAGGATGAGTTCATTAACGATGGTTGCTGTGCTATTTTATTTTCAAGAGTTCACTTGAAAATTACAAATCCACATTGTGATAAGTGTATTTAAGGTTGGATTTGCTTGAATTTTGATATATACATAGGCCATATAAGTGTCTCAACCAAGTTTATTAATGAAATTCATCCGCTCTTTTCTTACAAAAAAAAAACCCGGATACCTTAAATTAATTAGGGCTAATTGAAAATTTATTATTACAATAACTATTGAAACACTGAATTAATCAATCAATTCAAGCCAAAGTTGGGTAGTGAACTTATATAAATGTTTTGATGATAAGTTCACTGGACAACTTGCTCTGCCATTTTGCTTTCAAGTTGCAGTCACTTGAAAATATGCCATCATGATAACTTTTGAAATACTAGGCTGATTTAAACTAACGTTGGAAAGTAAACTTACAGTTCAAATATTTGGAGTAAGTTTGCTGTGCAACTTGTTCTGCAAAGGGATCTTCTCATTCAATATTTGAGTTTACCGTAGCATTCGCATGAAATAGATTTTTCTTTTCTTTATGTAAATACAAATGCAGTATTACATTTTTTTTTTTTCTTTTTAACCATATTACATTTACAGATGGCTAAAAAATTGTAATTTATCTTTTTAAAACTTTTTTTTTTTTTTTTTTGTTGCCAGTGAAGAAAATAACACATCTCCTCTCGCTTTTTTTTTTTCTTCCTTACTACAAAATTTTACATAAAAAATTATTTAACAATTTTTAATTTCTTTCTCACTCATCACACATTTATTTAAATCAGTTATTTTATTGATCGATTCTAAATCAGAATTATTCGCAGATTCTAATCCCCTATACCAACTAAGTTTTCTGGTAAACATCTAAAATATTAACTCGTAGAAAGATGAAACCTTTTGACCTGTTCGATAAATATAGACACAGTATTTAGTACTTTCTCTTAGGTTTTATTTAATGTTTGCTGGATAAGAATAAACAGTTTCATTACAACTTAACTCTTTGTTTTATTTGTCAGATTACATATTTATAGTCGAGTGCAAGTCAGATATTGATTTGGTAGTAATTTTTAGAACACTGGCAAATTGTGCCATAGGACAAACCTTTTTTGAAAGGCCACCTCTCTGAAGGGCCAGTTTTCTATAAATCAAGATAAATGTGTGAAAATAATTTGTAGAAAGTTTTCTGAATTTGCTGTAAAATTAGAAACTTCATTTAGAAAGATTGGAGTGTGAGGTTGATTTTTCACGTAGTTGGTATAAAAAAAAAAAAAAAAAAAAAATCAGTCTTCCACTACAATATTTCTAAATGAAATTTCATGGTTGATGCATTATTGAATATCTATATATTAACCCCTTCCGCTCCAGGCTAGCTGTAGTGTAAATGTCTGAAATACCAGATATAATTTTGAAATAGTATCGTATACTTTCTTTGGACGTATGCACGTACGTCCCTGGAGTGAAAGGGGTTAATTTGACACGTGTTTTGTCTGTATCCACTAAATCGAGAGAACAGCTTGGTGTAAAAATTTGGCTGAGGTGTCGGGGCAGGAGATAAAAACATGTTTGCGAGCTTAACTTAGCTCCAAATTACTTCACGGTGAAGAAGTTGAACATGGGGGGACTAGACTCGAATACTATAAAATCAATTTCTGTGATTTTGGAATTTTCGATTTTAAAGAGGAAAAGTAGATTTTTTTTTTTTTTTTTTTTTTTTTTGGGGGGGGGGGGGGGGAAATTAGTTTAAGAAGGAAATCCCTTTTAGACACACATGTAGCACCACATTTTAAAGGACTTGAAATTTCGGGTAGATTGGGGATGTTTGTATACAATATAGTGTGCCCCCTGGTGGGGAAAAATGGAACTGGGTGATTTTGTAGTAGACCCCATCATATTACACCTTATTTTAAAGGTCTTAGTATTTCCTGACCATTGGTGATGTTCGTACAGAACACACTGTGCCCTCTGGCGGTGGAAAGCTCAACTAAAGGATTTTGCAGTTGACACCACCATGTGACACCTTATTCGAAAGGTCTTGGAAATTTAAGGCAACTGGTGATGTTCGTATACAACATACTACGCCACCTGGTGGAAGAAAGTGAATTTTGTGTAGCATTCTGCAGCCACTGGTAGCGGAAACACGAGTCAAAGGTTCGTTCAGTTCAAGGTTAATTTTTGAGAATTTTTTTCATGTTATTAGCGGCCTGTGTATACGCTGCCGCAGGCACCATGGTCCCAAGTTCCGTTCGGTTTGAGGTAATTTTTTTGTTACAGATGATATCCATTTAAAGATAGAAATTCAAACAAAATCGAGTTAAAGATATGAAATCATAGAAATATAAGGTTATTATCATGGGCCTGGTCAACGCCGGGTGGTTTCGTTCGGTTCAAAGTTAATTTTTGGGAATTTTTGATGTTAGTAGTGGGCCGTGTGTGCACTGCCGCAGGCACCTGGGTCACAAGGCAGAGTATTGTTCGCTTCAAGGTAATTTTTTTGTTACAGCTGATTATTTTTTAGTGATGCTTTCATTTAAAAACAGAAATTCGAACAAAATCGAGTTAAAGATATGAAATCATACATATTTAAGGTTTATTTCTATTTATAAGAATTTTTCCGCATTTCTTTTTGTAAGTGAAATGTCGTAACTTATATTAGATGTTTTTATCATTAAAATAATGATGCAACAATGTTTGAAACATTACATGGGTTCCAGCTAGTAATTTCCAATTGGAAAATTTGTGGTCTAATGGAGTTGTGCTACGAAAAATATTCTCACTTGTTATATCTGCGTTTGCAGACTCGGTGACCTTGCCAATGGATATTATGTGAGAAATGCCGAGCTGGTTATGAGCCTGGGTAGCTCACTGGAAGCAGATAACCCGGGCTTGATTCCCGGCTCTGGTATTTTTCACATAGTTTGTATAAAAAATCAGCCTTACACTCCAATCTTTCTAAATGAAATTTCAATTATCTATATATTAATTTTTAACGTGTTTTATCTGTATCCACTAAATTGAGAGAACGGCTAGGTGTAAAAATTTGGTTGAGGAGTCTAAAAAAAGGTCTTGGTCTGTAGATGAGTCATCAAAAGAGAAAAATATAAAAAGCCGAATGGTCACCCCCTGGAGGGGGGGGGAGAGCAGAGGTTAAAAGCATGTTTGTGAGTTAACTCAGTTCCAAATTACTTCACGGTGAAGAAATTGTGCATAGGGGGATTAGTTTGAGAGGAAAATCCGGTCTAGACCCACACTTGTAGCACTTCATTTTAAAGCTCTTGAAATTTCATGTTGATTGGATATGTTTGAATACAATATAGTGTGCCTCCTGGTGGTGAAAAATAGAACTAGGTGATTTTGTAGTAGGCCCTATCATGTTACACCTTATTTTAAAGGTCTTGGTATTTCCTGACTGTTGGTGATGTTCATAGAGAACACACTGTACCCTCTATCGGTGGAAAGTGCAACTAAAGGATTTTGTACTTGACACCACCCTGTGACACCTTATTTGAAAGGTCTTGGAAATTGAAGGAGATTGGCGATAAAGGTCTTGAAATTTCATGTTGATTGGGGATGTTTATATACAATATAGTGTGCCCCCTGGTGGTGAACAGTGGAACTAAGTGATTTCGTAGTAGACTTTCATGTTACACCTTATTTTAAAGGTCTTTATATTTTCTGACCGTTGGTGATGTTCATACAGAACAGATTGTGCCCCCTGGCGGTGGAAAGTGCAACTAAAAGATTTTGCAGTTGATAACACCATGTGACACCTTATTTGAAAGGTCTTAGAAATTCAAGGCAATTGGTGGTTTGTACACAACATACTGTGCCCCCTGGTGGAGAAAAGTGAATTTTGCAGCGTGTGTGTAGCATGCCTGCTATACAGTGCCACAGCCACAGGCAGCGGAAACACGAGTCAGAGGCTCATTCGGTTCAAGGTTAATTTTTGAGAATTTTTCATGTTATTAGCAGCCCACGTATAAGCTGCTGCAGGCATCAGGGTTACGAGCCCTTGTTCTGTTTGGTTTGAGATAATTTTTTTGTTACAGATGATTATTTTTTTAGTGATGCTTTTATTTAAAAATAGAAATTCAAACAAAATAGAGTTAAAGATATCATACAAATTTAAGGTTATTATCATAACATGTAGTCTTAGTATTAAACGATATAGAAAATAAAGATAGCTTGTTTTTTTGGAGTCAGTTTGACGTCACACTGACAGTACATTGTAGAAAGTGATGTCATATATAGTATTTCTATTTGTAAGCATTTTTACAAAAAAATTTTAAGTGAAATGTCATAAATTTTATTAGACGTTTTAACTTGAAATACATTTAAATAATGAGTTTATTAATAACAGTAATATAACTATTTAAGTTATACAAATAACAGTTTTAATAATTTCACTAAATTAATACACTATCACTATCAATATATCATTACACCAGCACAACGATTCAGCTCCTGGTTGCAAAGCACATGCAAACGAGGAGCTGTCTAGACCAATTCCCTAAAATGACGCAGCAGTTTAACATCAAGTTGTGAAATATATATGGAGAAAAGTGGTGTAACTTCCCGAATAGTGTATTGATTTAACATGGTGTCTCAAAATGTAGTAAGAGAAGCGAGAATGAAAACGCTGAGAGTTTGCTTATATCGTGAGTGGAATCAGAGCCCGAATCTAGAACCAATTTTTTTTTTTTTCTTAAATTAAGTTTCAAAGTTGAAAACCATGTTGCCAGTTAAAATATACTGGTTGGCTATGGTAACCAGGCGACTGTATTTCATGAGCCAAGTTAATACTAAAGTATAAATTGCCAGCATGCGATTAATATGAAAGTACCAAATGGCAATTATAACACTTAAATTAAAGGATTATGTGTCATTCTTGAAACCACTTGGATTCTAAAATATGCAAATATTATGGTGCAAAAGATGTGATTGTGATGCAGAAAAAGACTCTTTTAAAATTGGATGCATTTTTAAACAAAAACAGCTAGTTCCATTAAACTGATCGGCATGAAAGTTGCCTCTGACACCATTTCAGTATATTCTTATGTAAAATGACTTCCTGAATCCGAATATGATGCCCATTTTGCCCTATCACCCACCGTTTTTTAGGAATGGCACCCTATTTTTTATCATTTTTCAGTGATTTTATGGCTATGAATTTGATTTCTAGGAGGGGAGAGGATTATTTTAACCATTAAATGCCTTCTGAGGGGTTACAGAGTTGGAAAATTCTAAAACATTGACATTTGCGACAAGGGAAAAATTTTGGGTAGGAAACTGAAATTATGCATTACATATCTTATATTTTTTTAATCTGTTATTAATGTTATTTTTTAAACTTTATATATTTTTTGCTTTTAGGTGTTAAATTATTTTTAATTCTTCAAATCAAATTCATGGTCATAAAATTATCAAACAGGGAAAAAAATCAGAGAGGAGGTGGTGTATCTAGAAAATGGTGGGTGACTAGGCAAAATGGGAGTCACATTCGGATTCAGGAGGTCATTTCACATAAGTTGAGCAAGAATGGTATCAGATGTCGAATTTTTTTTCTTTTTGCAGAGCAGTGTTCCCCCCCCCCCCCAAAAAAAAAATCATTTTACACACAAAGTTCAAAATCTTAAAAGTGAAAAACAACTCTTGTGAATCAATTCACCAATAAGTAAATCAAAATTATGCGTGCCCTCTATACAAAGCAAAACCCAAATTTATTTGACTTTTTTTTTTTTTTTTTGCTTTAAAAGTGTATTGTAACAACAAGTTATCTTTTAAAATGCCAATGCAACAAGTAAAAAAAAAAAAAAAAAATCTAAATTAACAGCAAGAAAATTCATATCCCCCCCCCCTCCTTAAATCATGAAAAAAAACACTATTTAAAATCTTAAATTAAGCAATTTATTAATTAATTGAAACAGTGAGATAGCTGGATTACAAACCTTTTAATTTCAATATAACTTAAAGCACAATAAATTATTTTATCTATAAAAGAATAACCCAGAAAAATTTCAAAAATAACTCAAAATTTAAACACATAAGATATTATTAGATCCCCTACTAAGCAAAGCATTTATTTAACTCTGCATTACATGAAGATTTAATTAGAAATAAAAAAAAATATGTAACATTTTCTTACTCAATGTAGCACCTTTCATAATAAAGTGTTTTAAAATTTAAGTGGGATAGCAGTATCAGAGCCCAAAATTTCAACTTATATTATACTCACTGAAAAAAAAAAAAAAACTACTCGCCACAAAATATGATTATCTTACTCTATTTTTTACGTATAAGGTGATGAGAATTTTTTATTGGTAAAAGAGGAGAAAATATGCGATGTCTTTTATTTTATAAGAAAATAGAAAACATTCAATTTTGAAAAAGAGGTCATTTTAGAGGACACAAAATTGAATGAAAATGATTATAAAAACCAATTCAAAAGCTACTTTGCACAAGTGGTGGAAACATTTTTATCACAAATGATGAATTTGAATCAGTATACCTTAATTTAAATTAATAATATATGGATATGTTTACATTGCTATCTTTAGAAAAGAAAACTTTTGTCAATATCAGTATTGCAAGCATATTTTCAGCATATACAACCTTAAGTAACGATGATGCAGGAGTATAAAATGATTATTTTTCATTCCCTAATTAATAAAATGCAATGTGTACCCAAATTATCCCATGCTTTTAAATCATTACTTACATTAAAACTATTAAACATAAATGTTTCAATTCAATAAAAAAATTAAAGTAAACATAATGTATAGTATATACCTAAATTTGGAAAGTTGAAACTTTAAAGAATATTTCTGAATTTTAATGCTTAAAATATTGTAGGAGTTAAAATATCTCAAGAATGTAGGAGTTACAATAATCTTATAAAAAAGAGACTGTATATAAATTTTGTGAATAAAAAAAAATTACATTAATGAATTTTAGCATTTCATCAATAGCTTAAAAATTCTAGAAAGTAACTCTCTCATAATCTACTTTTAGATACAAAATTAATTCCCCACATATAGAGTTTTTCTTTTTCTTAATAAGAATTTTAACTCTACAATTTAAATAATTTTGATGAAAATCAATTTAGAATTTAGGTTTGTAGTTGTATCAAGCTGCTTTATATTATTTAATGACTTCTGTGATAAATTAGGGGTCAAACTACTTAACATGCAAAATCACTAAAACTTCCTACTTGTCTGCAGAAAGAATGGCGAGGAAAGACTTATTAATAAGTATATCATGTATGTATTACTAAAAGAATTCATTTATACCTGTGAATGATATTTAAGGAGTACTTAACGCATTCAGTACCATTAGTGTAAAAATATAGTATGACTTTTTTTAACAAGGAACAAACGATACAAAATAATATACATAGTTAATAATAATAGTAATAATAATTATTATTATTATAAAAAATCAGAAATATGCTGTTCATCTCACATTATTATACAATTTATTTAAATAATGAATCATAAATGAACAATATTGGACGTTTTCGTGTTTGTGCGATATCATGTTTAATGAAGTAAATCTTGTCATTTTAAAATTATACAAAGGTTTTAATTTCATTTTCTGTATCAATAATAACACTCCACACACAAAAATAAATAAATAAATAAATATTTTATTTTTCATTAATCAACCCTACTATCCGCCATCTTACTTGTGAGAGGCTTGTGAGAGCTTACGGGAGAGCGCAGGCAGTCGCAAATTTTTATGTCAACAATCACAACTTTACGATCCAATATGGCCGATGGCGTTACATTTGTATCAAAATTACGACTACGATCCGACTTGTGATCTACGATAGCTGCGATTGTTACAATAGTATGCCTCCCTAAGACTTAAGAACGAGGCACCGCAATCCCAGCCTAAGTCTGTCCTCAAGAAATGGAGACGTTTGGTCACTTTAAAAATTAACCTGAATACATCGGAATGAATCCGATATTTTTTTCTATTACATAATTCGGTTTTGGCAATATTCCAACATATGTTTATTTGGCGCGCGTAGTTTGCGTTTCATTCGGAGGTTTCGTTCTAGTTCTATATGTGATCATAAAACTCTAAAGAAATTTTTTTTTTATCACTAGTTACTGTTCTGCAATTTTTGTTAGTCATTGTTGATGTAAATTTTTCTTGGCAATTTAAATTTTGTTTTTGATTTTAAAAGTTAATTATGCAGTTTTACTATACTTACATAAACTTCCGTTACACAGAACTCAAATAAGTTTTTGAGTTTTTTAATTATTTGTAATTTCTGTGTTTATCTCTTATTGAAATCGCATCTGCTAAAAAGGTAAATTATTTAGTGCTATCCAGTTTATTTTATCAATATTTATCAGTAATTGAATATCAAATATGGGATTATTTTATTATTTTTGAAAAACTTTTGCAGTATTTATGTTATTAGTCAGTCTTTATGTTAATTTAGATAAAAAAAAAAAAGCTATTTTAGTTGCTAGCAAGAAAATACAAAGTGGCTAATCGGACCGTCGGTGCGATTAGTATACAGGCTATTCGGACCATCTTTTCAAGGAGAATAAGTTAGCGCTGATAAAAGAAAATTTAGAAATAATATAATGTGTCTCGTCCCCGTGCATGAAAAATTATCTTTTTTATGAGTGTGGGAGTGGGGTAGAGATTAATTATTTTCACAGAAATTTTGTACTCTAAATGATGATAAAATTCTTCGTAAAAGGGCAATAACTCAAAATAATTTTTATCAAGCAAAAATGAAAATAATAAAGATTTCGAAAATTGAATAATAAAAATAAAAAATGCAACATGAAAACAGATCTTAGTAAATGAGTATTTTTAATCTTTAAAAATATGTTTGTTTATGAATATGCATAAATATATAACATATGAATAAATCTGCATATTCAATTACATTACATAGATGTCATTTGGTTTTTTATTTCTTTTCCTTAAATAAAAAAAAAGTTCCAATATAATTTGATGCAAACCAAACCCAATTTTCTATATGTTGATATTTCTGAAAATGACTTTTGTACTTATTTTGTAATGTTTTCTAACAGCAATGTTGAAATAAACATGGATTGTAGATCAATCGCATTATACACTTTCAAAATGTTAAAAGTGTGAATTTGTAGTTGAAACAAGCAAAATCATTAGTATATTACAGAAAAAAATTCAAGATCAAACAAGCAAAATCATTATTATGACCAGTGCAACAAGGAAGCGGTCTGAATAGCCTCCACACTAATCGCACCGATGGTCCGAATAGCAACGACCAAGAAAATGTAGTGTCTTACATGTCAAGCTTTAATAAACTGAAGAGAAAATGTTGTTTGATTATAAAGTTTCTGTCAATTATAATTAATTCTGTATGTATAATTTTTGTAGTATAGAATCGTTTTACTAGGTATATTCTGCATGATTTGAATTAAAAAAAAAAAGAAAATTCAATCTTTATTGTATTTTGATTTCAATAATTTGTTAATCCATTTTCACTATCTAACGGTAGAAGTAAGCTTCTATTATACATGAGTGAGTTTATTATGCTGAAAGGAATGATTTTATAAATTCAGTAGTATATAAAATCTTAGATGGCAGAAACTTAGTAATATATAATTAGATTAGGTATTATCATTATAAAATAGCAATTGCTACTATTCCCATTCCTGTCTTTGTATATATATATTATGTATATAGGTATAAAATAAAATTCAATAAAATTAGTGATTCTACAAATTAAATAGCAATAAAAATTTAATTTTAAATATTTTAAAGAACTGGTTGTAATGAATATTTATGCTTAATTATTGCTCTACGAAATATTTTTATTTTGCTAAAACAAACAATATAATTATTAACAGCATGAATGAAAGTTGATTTTGAAGTTAAGATTGCATTGCCCCTTCTCTTTCTGGTATATTGGAGAGAACGCTTTAAACGCTTAAAATAAAAAGGAATTTAAAATAAAATTAATATATCCTAATGTAAACGCATTGATATCATTTGAAATAAGAAAAAATTTTCGTACATTCATTAAAATAATTCATAATACCATTACCATTTTAATATTTTCACTCATTCTTTTACTTTTTTTTGTGTAGAGTGGGGATGGGGGGGGGGGGAGCTCAATTAATTTAATAGGTATTGACTGCAGCCTCAAAACTTATTCAACCAACTACATGTAGTTAAATTGAAGGGTTATGATTTTTTTTCTTTTTTACTTTTTGAACATTATGATGTAAAAGAGGTGTCATTATTTAAAAAATATTATGTGGATTGATTTTAAATGATATAAACTGATATGAAAGTTAACAAGCAAGATATGATAAATTTGGAAATTGTTCTTTTCTAAATAATGTGAAAAGTAAACAGTAATAGATCTGTTCATTTATTTTTCTGTTAAATTAGATGAGATTAAATTAAGATGTTTTGTTTACAAAGTCATTTAATATTATTCTGATATTACAAAATATGTTAGAGAAAGGTCGTTTTTACTGAATTTCTCAATCTTCTCTTGAAATTATGTTCCTATATTTGTGTGAAAAAAATTACTATATTTTCCTATTTGATTGCTTTGACCCTTGCTAATACTTCTTGTGCTACCAGACTTGGTTCAGTGTTCCTGAGAGGATCACAGGCAAATTTTGTTTTGCTGCAGTGCAGATAGATACAGAGAATTCTACTAATGGGCAAATAATTGACTTCTTATTGAAGATAACAGCATTGAAGTTACTGTTTAAGTGCAATATGTTTTCTAAAAATATTTTCAATAAAATTTTATCACTGTCCCATTAGTTCCTATTCTCCCCTACGTGTTTTGGTGTGCTAAAACTGAAAATGAAGCCAGTCTTTTTTTTTCTCTCTTTATCATATATAGATTTTGTCAATACAGGTTGTTTACAGACACAATTTTTTCATTTTCAGTAGATTCTGTTCTAGTATGGTTCCATGATTAATAATAATTAATCATGGAAACATACTATAAAAGTTACTATATAATTATATTGGTGGAAGGGAGAGTCATGGAAGAAATTGTCTCGGTAGCTCGGTAGACACCCTGTATTGTCAAAAATCTGTGCATGGTAGAGAAAAAATGTTTTGAGTTTTGTTTTCAGTGCACCAAAAAAAAAAAGGAAATATCAGCCAAAATTATTCAAATCAAAATCTTAGATGTAGACCTGTGTTGTGTTATTTAATTTTAGAATTTTCTGAAAAGTTTATAAATTTAATTTATTATCAAGAAAAAAAAAAAATAATAATAATAATTTGTAATACTTTAAAATGCATTTCTCTCCTCTGTAGGTAATATACTGAATCATAATTCAGTTTAACAATGCCTCGGAGAAAGTATGCAAATGAAAATATAGAATATCCTAATGTTTATAATCAAAGAAATCTTTTACAAGAACCAGTAACCTTACACATAATGAAAGAAATGGATATAAAGCCATTGGATTCTTCACAATATATGGACAATTGTAATTCTGAAGAAGATAAATCTACCCCTAAAAAACCGTTACAGGTAATTAATTATTTTTAGATGTTCAGAAAAATTCAACTCTATCTATAATCTGAAAAAAAGTCAGACATTCCATGATTTTTTTTTTTTTTTTTTTTCGTCTATTAAACTATTATTTTTTTTCTTCCAGTACCTAATTACCTTAGGTATTTAAGTACATTTGGTCAAAATTTTCAGTGCTGATTTTTCACATAATTTAGTACTACTACATGTTTTAAAGTCTCCTGAGTAAAAAAGTGATTTTGGGGAATTGTTTAGTACGTGTGTATACTGAGAATCTTCTATCATATCTTTGAATAAAAAAGAACAAGGACACTTTAATTTAAGTAGGTCAAGTGTGCAAATGTGTTTCCGAATTTACTTTGATGTTTTGTTAAAATTGGGGGGGGGGGAATTTTCTTCACTATATAATTTTTTTTCGGTGCATTTTCATACGTATTATGTAGATGGTAACTTCAGAAAAACTCATAGGTATTCTGATCAGGTATGTGAATTTTTCAGTATTTCCACATTAGATTGACAAAATTTGCATTTTATTTGCAGCTCATTGTTGAAATAGGATTTTCTTGATTGCGGATTGTTTATTTAGACATCATCACGATGGTGATAATAATATCACCACAAACCTGCAAAATTTCCACTGGTTTTAATGTCTGATTTCCAAAATATGCAATAGAGCTGATCACAGAAATAATAATTTTTTGTCATCAATTAATGAAATTAATATCTATAAAAATCATGTTTGTTATTTGGAATTTAAAAAGAAAATTCTTGTACCATTGTTTCCATAAGCTAGAAGCAGTTTTCTTGGTTTAATAATTTTGTAAATGCATAAGATGAGCCAAATTAACTTTGACGGTCCAAGTTAATTCACTTAAGATGGGCCAAATTGTTATCCCCCCACCCCCCTCCAATTTGAACAATGTTATATTGGTGGTGTCTATATTTAGCTCTCAAATTGCTTTAATTTGCTCTGACTTAGTTAACAAGATAATTCAATTTGAAGGAAAAAAATGGGAAAGCAAAATTTCAAATATGCCAATATTTAGCTCTAAATTACCTCTAATTTCCCCTGGCTTTGGCATTAAGATATAAAAATTTTACTAGCAGGTGGAGGGGCGGGTTGATCCTAGCCTTCCCCCAATATAGAATAATAATATATCAGACGCAGAGTTGGCAAACGGGGCCAGCCCAGAAAAAACACCTGGGTTTTTCTGGGCGGGCACACCAACCAAAACGCATGGGGTTTTTGAAATATTTATAATTTACAAATCCTATGCACAGTAGGGAACCAATTATCCAGAATCCTTTTTACGAGACTCAGGGATGCAGAAAATGTTCAGACCTCGGAAATTTCCCCCAAACACAGTATAAATTTCCCTCAATAATGCAAAAATCTATTTTGCTATACAAAGTCATTTGTTCTATGTAATAAATCTTTAAGAGAATAAGTATACAGTGTTACATAAAAATATCGCTATTAGGGTATATTATAAGAACTTCAAAGCAGCAAATTTTTATTTTTTATAGATTTTCTCTTTAAAAAATATTCAGAATTTCCCCAGTTAATTTAAATTTCCCCCGAACCTCGTTCGGGCGTTCGGACATATTCTGCACCCCTGACGAGACTATTCTGGATAACTGGTTTTTCCGGATAACTGGTTGCTCATTAAGCAAACATTATTAATCAGAATTATTGCATATAGTTCTCATTTAAAATAACTATTTTAAACCAAAAATTAATATTTTTTATCAATTAATCAAATTTAAATAATTAACCTGATTTTAATTTTTTTAAATAAAAGTATTAAAATAAATTTTAATCAAGATCAGAGATATTGCTAGGATTTTTTCCTGGGAGTGAAAATACTCCTTGATCTTTTTTTGAAGAAGTGAATTTGGCATTATTAGGAGTACAAAAAAGTGGAAGAAAAAAACTTTATCTTTCGTGAATTCATGCTAAATTTTACTTCTTTCTTAATAATTTCAAAAATAAAATATATGTATATGAACTCCTGTTATAAGTTTCAGTTATGAGTTCAAGTTATATTAAAGGGACTGGCTAGTTGCAGTAATATTTCTTTCAGCATAATTTGTACAATATAATATCAGAACTCAGAATATGAACATAATGTGACTCAGTTTATAAATTACAATGAATGTTGAAAGATAAGGCCATATGTGAATCTAAGAAATTCTATTATTGATGCAAATGTTTACAGTTTTACTCAAAATAATTTTAATTATGAAAACTTTTTATTGATAAGAGACTATAGTGATTAAAAAAAGAAAAGTATGCAGATCACTGAATTATAGAAAGAATAGAAACTTTTTCAAACACATTTAATAAAATAAACTAAATTTAACCTAAAAATACAAAGCGTGAAAATACTCATGGTTAAAATTTAAGGAGTATCTTTAGATTTTAATGCCTAAAATACGCTTGTGGAAGAGTTAAAAATATCTCTGATCAAGATAAGTTATTAATCAAAATTTAAAATGTCAAAAAAAAAAAAAAAAAAAAAAAAAAATCTTTGAAACTTAATTTTTTTATAAAAATGAAAATCTGCCCAAATCCAAGTGTTTTGAGACATGATTAACCAGTGATTTTAAAGCATTGAATATTACTAAAGATTAAAAAATTATGACCTGATTTTACAGGCTTTTCTTTTTATTTCTTATGAAAATTAATTTTTAATGTCCATGAAAGTGCAAAATATTCATAATATTTTAAAAGTAATTTGGTTTTAATTAATAACTCCCTCCAAAAAATAAATGAATAAATAAAATAATAATAAAATAAATAAAATTCAGTACAGGACCAATTACTCCATTTCACCCAATCCAATCTAGATAAATAAAATTACCACCTTTATGATATTGTGTAGTGGCGCCATCTATCACATTTTTCAGAACTAAAATCTTTCTTTTCAGTCTACATTGTACATTATGACCTTTAACTTATATTCCCTGTCAAATACATAAATACTATTTTAAATAAATGTAACAAAATTAAATGGAATTGTTATTTATTAAATATTTCTTTTACTTTTAATTGTTTCAGATTACAATGTTAAACCATTATTATTAAAAAAAAAAATTGTGTATATATATATATATATATGTTACCGTTAAAACGTGAAATCCGTTAATCTGCAGATTACCTAGCTACTCTGCAGATTAACTAAAATAACCCGTTAAAGTACGGAATAAAGTGATTTCCGCATTTTAACTAGGTAATCTGCAGATTAATGGTTTCAGCGTCGTTAAAGTTCAAATGTTTGTTTCAAGCCTTAGTTTTTTTTACATTCACTATGACGTCAAACAGCCACGTGATACAGATACGCGAATGACCTTCAAACATAACTGAAACTTTTACCCCTTCACTTCCGCTACGCTGCTATGATGATAAACCGATAAACGGCAAACGCAAAATGTGGAGGATGGAAGCCATGATTAGGTTTATTATTATGACTAACACAAAATTTAAAGTAACAAGTAGGGGAGAAGGGGGTACATTGGGACACGGGGCACATTGGGACAAAGGCTTTTATCCCTTTATAATTGCAAAATAAAATTTGTAAAAAATCACAATAGATGGCACTTAGTAGTACATCTTCATATTTGTGATTTCAACTCAATCATTCAAGTCTGCTGCCTGTGAACAAAGTTAGTTTATTTTATCATATGAAAAGTAATTTTTTTCAAGTAAACTAATGTTGATTTTTTAGGTAATAGGAAATAAATATTTTAATTTTTAAAAGTACTATGTGTTTTTATAAACATTAAGCTTTCATTTCCACTATAGATCATTAGCCCATGTGCTCTAGAAAATTAGACCTAAACATTTGTTTTTAAAATGACCTGATGGGGTACATTGGGACACCAATGCATGGGGCACATTGGGACTGCTCCAATGGCCCGTTCATTTCTAACACCAATATATTTTTATTTATTTACTTATTTTTTGCACATATAAGCTAATTGTATTAATTATTTTTTTTAGGTATTCTTTAAATAAATAGAAAATGATTAGAAATTATAAGCCAAAAACTGAAAGAACTAAAATTTCAGAAGAAAATATAGAAAAGGCAATAAATGAAATAATCAAAGATAAACTTTCTGTGAGGGAAGTTGCAATTAAATATTATATACCAAAATCTACATTATTTAATAGATTGAAAAACATGAGAGAAAATAAGATTGAGTGTGTACTATAAATATAAATTATAAGTTTCAATCCAAATATACATCTCAACAAATATTAACAGCTGAACAAGAACTCTTGTTGAAAGATTATTTAATATCATGTTCTCAAATTAACTATGCCGTCAACACGATCCTACATAACATTAAAGTTTTGTGTAGACTTGCAGGGTTTTGATGTGCGTTAAGATATGAATATGCAGTAATGCTTCATAACAATTTCATTTTTTCATAATTACCTACTTTATTATTATTTGTTATTGTATCAAATTCATTGTTTTGAAAGCCTTTCATTTACTTTAGCAAAATATTTTGCAATATTGTAATTAGATAAATAAAAAGATGGTTGTCCCAAAGTGCCCCATCATTAAAACAGTGTTGTCCCAATCTGCCCCTGCATGGGGAACATTGGGACGTTTTTACATAAGTTATGTTTTAATTATTTCTGTTTGCAAAACACATTAAACAATGCTCATTACACATTTAAAAGGTGACCAATAACACAAGTATTTAAATAAAAATGCACAAAAGCATTAAAACTTTTATAAATTGGAAAATAATATGCTTTTATAAAAAGTGTCCCAATGTCCCCCCTCTTCCCCTAAGTTATAATTGTTTTAATTTTGATTTTATTTCTATCTTTTTTAATTCTGTCAATATAAATTTGATAAGGGTCTGCATTTTATTAATAAAATGTAATCTTAATTAAAAGCTGTCTCTCGTGAAACTCCATTTTGAATTATGAATATTAGATTTACATTACAGTAATTATTTCCTTCCGAACTAAAACTATTAAACCATAACTTTTTAAAACTAATTTATTTTAAAATTGATTTAAATTACTATTACTTACTTGAAAAAAAAAAAAAAAAAAAGATATATTAATTATTAACTTTGAAAAATATTATGGCATTTAATAAATACTTAATATGAAATTTTTGTACATTTTTTAGAATTTCACTACATTTTCTTTTTTTTTTTTCTTTCAGTTTCAAGTTTCCTGTACATATTTTATATATCATAATTATATTTTTATTTATTTATTTTAAATTTTGTTCGCTTTTTCATATAATTTCGTTGTAGTTTAGCACATAAAAAGTGTTAATAAAGGTTTTTTTTTTTTTTTTTTGTAAAATTAATATATTTGCTAAACTTGTGCAGATATGTATGCTGCAAAATATGGTTTAATAAAGCATTGAAAACTGTCATTTTAATTTTCATGCATTCTAAAAAATGTTAAAGCAGTTTTAATTATTTGAAGTACTTCTTAAATAATGCTTCTGATTTGTCTAATATTTCTAGTAATATTTTATTTTATATAATTTAATATTTCTAGTATTTAAATAGTAATAGCAATATAAGTTGTTAATAAAACTTTTTTTTTTTTTTTTTTTTTTTTTTAATTTTATTTTGTTAAATATTTTTATTTTGAAAAGAAATCATTACTGTATTACATTTCTAACATTCATTTATAAAATAGAATTTATTGAAAGCTATTAAAGCTATTATATTTCATATTAAAAATGCATAACATCTTCAAACTTATATTGACAGAATAAAAAAGATGAAATAAATAAAAAATAAAACAAATATAACTTTAAATGAAAATTAAAACACATACATATTAAAATAAGTAAAGAAAGAAAGAAAAAATAAAATAAAACTTTTTTTTTCCGAATGAAAAATTTAAATACAACACAGCATGCTGTAAAATTACAACACCAGATATCATATTTTCACTTTAACTAGTGCCTAGTAGGTAATGTGCAGATTATCTAGGTAGATCGCAGATTACCTAGGCAATTTGAGAAATAAAACAATTTTCCTCACTTTAACGGATCACCCTAGTTAATGTGCAGATTACCTAGCTAATCCGCAGATTAACTGATTTTTGCATTTTAGCGGTAACATATATATATATATATATGTTATATATATATAACATATATATATATATATATATATATAACATATATATATATATATATATATATTTTTTTTTTTATGCATTGGAAATTAGTTGTTTGGAAATATAATTCTGGATAACTGGATTCCGGATAAACGGTTCCATACTGTATAAAGTATAGAAAACACCTTACCTTTTAAGAAAAAAACTCATATATTTTCTAGAAAACGGTATTAAACATAAAAAGTAACTACAGTTATAAATATAATAAATAAGCAAGTTTAACTTCTATAATTGGTTCAATTTTCGTTTTCCTGTAAAACTGAACGATATTTTTGTTTAACAGCGGATATAAATGTTGTCTAGAATCAATATTTAACTAATTAAATTGTTTAGTTTTAAAGCTTTATAATACTATTTTAATTTTTGTAGCAACATAATTATAAATCTAATAAAATTTTCTTGTATAACCGTTTCAACTATTAAAAAACTTAAAAAATGAAAAAAAGATAAAACAGTGCAACTTATTTTTATAATTACAATTTAAATGATATGTATTGTACTTAAGAACTTAAATTCTTTTATTTTATTAGTTATTGTCATTAAGAATATTTATTTTGAATAAACATATGAATAAAATATAGCTTAATTTTACTAATTAACACTATTTTAAATTAATATTAGAATCAAACCAATTTCTATTTCTAAGATAAATATTAGATTAATTATTAATTAGTAGTTTAATATAATTAGGTGTATTACAACTAATATGCTAAATAACATTGCAATGCAAATGTATTCAAACAAAAGCCCAGAAAACCCCGGGTTTTTGCCAACCTTGATCAGACGTGAATATTTAGCTCTCAATTTGCACTTTATCATTAGAATTTGCTCTTGCTTCATTAACAAGATCTTTCAATTTGAAGAAAAGAGAGGAAAAGCAAAATTTTAAATTAGGGTTGAAACAGATATCTGATAACTTTCTGGTATCCGGCCTATCCTGCTGAGTTATAAATATCTGACAGGGTACCGGATATCAGCAGTCCAGATATAGATATCCGGTAATTTCAAGCCGGATATCCGGAGGAGAAAATTCAAGCCTAAATTCCCCTCAGATGAAAATTTTGCAACTTTTTTTTTTTTTTTTAGATCAGCTGTAGCTTGTAAAGGTAAAAAAAAAAACACATTTAGCAAAAAGTAGCTTCTGGTTTAAGTCTTCTTTAAAAGTAGCTTCTTGTTCATTGTTGTTCCTGAACAAATAATATTCATCCTCTGCAATGCATATAACTCTGTTTTCATGACTTTTGTTTAATAAGTTAAGAATGTTTAGTAATATTGTTAGTCTTGGAAGTAAAAGTTGTTAGATTGTTTCGAGAATGAGTCAAATGTGCATTTACTGACTAGAATCTGCCTGTTTATTTACAATCCACTTTTCCCTACACAAGAAAGTTGTTTTTTTGACCATATATTTATACTAGCAGACCCTCTGGCATCATTGTCTGTGCCATTACCTATTTAATTACACGTGTCATCTACCTATTTGATTTGGATTTAAAAAAAAACACTCCAATTTATATAAATTTGCACTTTTTTGTATATTTAGACTAGAGTTGTAAATTCTTGAGAATATTCTTATAGAAGCTATAATAACATGCAATTTTGAAATGTGTGCTCTTTATAAGTATTAATTTATGTGCAAATTTAGAATTTTTTTACATTTTGCTTTTAATAAAGTAATCAGATTGATTAAAAAATAATTAAATTTATAGTTATAGGTATTAAAATAAAAGGAATTCTTCAGGCCTAAGAGATAAAATCTTTTAAATTATTGAACACAAAATCGAGTGATAATTAGAGGTCAAGACTTAAAATTTTTAGAAGTGGCCACTGGACATGATAAACTCAGTGGCCACTCATGAGTCATCGTCGTTATATATCGGATTCATACACATAATATATATACAGTGAAACTCCGATATAACGCCCCCCGAAATACCGCCAAACCCGTTTAACCGCCACATGTATGGGTAAACAAATCTTCTGAATAGGAACTGTAATGTAAAGTATCCGTTATAACGCCAACTCGATGTAGCGCCAACCTACATTTTCCAAAAAAGTACACTTTTTGTTAAAATTCACATTTTTTTTTTTCTTTCTGTCAAGCGCTATGCTCATCGCCGCTCTTTTGACGCATTCCAACTCATTCTATCATGGACTGATAAAACAGAGAAGAAATCTTTCTGCGGTAAGAGGTATATCTTGTGGTAAATTGTCAGAAAAAAATTAAATGATGTTATTTCAGAATATAAACCTGCTGATGTCTATAATATGGATGAAACTGGCTTATTTCATCGTTTGCAAACCGACAAAACAATATCCAATGGATCTGTTAAAGAATGTAAGGAAATTAAAGATCGTGTATCGCTTGTGTTTTACACGAATGTTGATGGATCTGACAAACGACCATTAACTATTATAGAAAAAATCGCTAAGACAAGGTGCTTTGAAAATTTCAATCCTGTTTTGTATGTGGATTATGTGAATAACAATAAAGCATGGATGACTGCAATTTTATTTCAAAACTGGCTAGTAAATTTTATTGTTGAAATGAACAAGAAAAACCGTCAGGTATTATTAATATTAGGTAACGCACCCTGTCATGAAGTAAATCCAGTCAGTAATATCTGAATTGAATTTTTACCTTCCGATTGCACTGGTGTTTTACAACCTTTAGATGTCGGAATTATAAATTCTTTCAAAGCGCATTGGCGGAAATATCATATCAGACATTGACCATATCAGTAAAAGTGATTTTTCGGCTCTTTCCCTATAAGATACGATTCGGATGATTAAAAGAGCGTGGGATGAAGTTTCTATGATTAACTGTATATTTAAGACTATATAAGACTATAATTAACTGATGGAGCCATACTTAAAAATTAGTGAAAAATGTACGGATGAATTAAACAAGGAGTGGATCGAGACAGCACATTTCCTCCTTTGAAAGAGACATCTAAATTTTTAATTGTTGCCTTTATTTTAATTTTTTCAACAATAAAATAAAATATGCTTTCATGTGAATAAAAAAATAATAATAAAATATTAATATTTTCTTTTGGCATCCAAATGCTTTAAAATGCTGATTTAATATTTTCTTTGTAAGAACGCCTCCTGCTACCTGAAACCCCCGTTATGAATTTAGATCCTTCCACTAAAAGTAATGAAATAGAAAACGAAAGATGTAATGGGAAAACACGTAAACTTGTGTTGTATCATGCACGTATGTACGCTTCGCGCACATAAAAAAATTAAAAAAAAATCACTGGACACTCCAACCTTGCTGTGCATGAATCTGAGAACGCATGTAATTCGTTTTCGCAGCAATCAGTATCACGCACGTATGTACGCTTCGCGCACATGAAAACCAAATTAAAACATCACTGGACAACCCAACCTCACTGTGCATGAATCTGAGAATGCGTGTAATTCGTTTTCGCAGCAAATAGTATCACGCACGTGAAAAAATAAATAAATAAATAAATTAAAATTAAAATAAACATCACTGGACACCCCTGCCTCGCTGTGCATGAATCTGAAAACGCATGTAACTCGTTTTCACTGCAATCAGTATCGCGCACACAACTCCCCCGACCCCCTCCAAAAAAATAAAAAATCAATTGATACCCCTACCTTGATGTGTATGAATTGCAAAAGTGCACGAAATTACGATACTTACGTATTAGCCGTAAGTACATGCATGAACAAATTTATATTTTATTATTATTTTTTTTTTTTCACGTGAAAGCATATTTTATTTTATGGTTGAAAAAATTAAAATCAAGGCAACAATTAAAAATTTAGATGTCTATTTCAAAGGAGGAAATGTGCTGTCTCGATCCACTCCTAATAAACACTGCAGAAATTAAAGATTTACAACATGGTATAAAGAATTTAACTTGCATGCAGCATCCTCTCACTGCAACTGAATATATTAATGTAGACAAAGATGTTCCAGCATTTGAAGAAATGAGTCAAGAGGAAATTGGTGGACCAATAACAAATAACGACCCAAATTCGGACTCATCTGAAGAAGATATTGAAATTGAAGAAGAAGAAATTAAATCTGACGAAGCAAAAGATTGCATAAACATAGGACATGTTAAAAAAAAAAAAAAATCTACCGATAAAAAGATGATTGATAATCTTTTAACTTTAGAAAAAGACATTAAAAACATTTCCGTAAAAAAAAAAAAAACAAAAAAAAAAAAAAAAAAAAAAACACTACTATTTTAAGATATTTTTTTCCTGCATAAATATATGATTACTACGTAGATCCAAATAAAATACTAGTACCCATATTCAGTGCTATGATCCTCAATTCTTTTTATGCTTGTAATATAATAAGCAAGTGAATATTTAATTTTATTTCGTTTATACAGTTCGGATTATAATTCGATATAGCGCCTAATCTGTTATAACGCCATATTATTATGCGTACCGACGATGGCACTAAATCGGGGTTTGACTGTATATATGATATATATATATGTGTGTGTGTGTGCATAAAAGCATAAAAACACAAATTTATATGGTCGGAAAATTAAATTAAGAAATAGTGCTCTTTATTGTATTTTAATAATAATACAATAGTCACTATTATTAAATGACTATTGTATTATTAGTCATTTAATAATACAATAAACATGTATATATAATATATGTGTGTATTTCTGCCAATAAAAAAAAAAAAAAAAAAAATAGGTATTTGAAAAAAAAAAAAAAAAAAATTACACACTTCTCTAGTTTAAATTTTTCAATATCTGAAATGGAATGAGGTGGGAAGAAGGCAAAATAGATTGAATCATTGAAAAGTGATTTGGTTTTTGAGGGAAGATATGACCTCGTTTGAACTTCCACTGAATGCTTATGATTTTATTCTTGTTAGCATTTTAAGAGTGAGTTCTATAAGTATGTAGTTATAATAGCATGTAATCCAGCTTTTTTTAAATACTATTAATAACTATAGTACTTAGAAAGAAGACATTAAAATTCAAAGTTTTAGTAATGAGGGAAAATATATGGACTTTCATAGATAAATATTAATACATGCATTTTGCTACGGGAAAACCGCAGGTTATAATGATGACATGATCTGATAGTGTGATTTCTCATACACAATTTGTGTTTTACAAGAATATTTATTTTATGTCCCATTGCAAAAGGAGTACGGAAATTTGATTCATTTAATAAATTTCGTCTAGTCTGGCAGTTTCATCTGCAAATGGAAAATAATTATGATCAGAATTAGAGGAAAATGAAATTATTTTGGGTCTGAGGAGGGGGTGGGGAGGCAAAGAATCTGTACTAGCCTATTATCAGAGGTTCATTTTTATTAACTGGCATGTGATTGCTAAAATTAGAAATTTGCTAAAAATTTTCTGTAAACATGATGATTAGACATTATTAGTATCACTTTCAATAAATTAACTACCTAAACAGTTATAAATAGCTTTTAACTATTTTAAATATTTCAGGATTATTTACACAAAAAAAAAAAAAAAAAATCTTTATTTTATTAACACAAAAAAATTCTTTAATATAACTGCAGTTACTTTTATATCCATATAAAAACTTATAAAAATTTCATATCATGAGAAAAAACAAAATTTTCAAACATATATAGAATAAATTTTTTATGTATGTACATTACTCATTCATTAATGTATATATATATATATATATATATATATATATATATATATATATATATATATATATATATAGAGAGAGAGAGAGAGAGAGAGAGAGAGAGTATTTAATTATCGGTTTTAAACATGTATGAAATCAACTGAGCATTAATTTTCTTAAACTAATTTAGAAAAACTTTCGTACCTAAAAATCTATTTTTCATCCCCCACCCCCCTGTTTACACATTTGGTATAGATATGAAATATAAATATATAATTTAATTGAGAAAAAATAAATATATTCATCAAGTTAAGTCTAAAAATAATTACGTATGTGAAAAATATTAAGCACTTCTATCTCTTTATTGTTTCTAGAATTGATCATTTATCACTATCTAGAAATGGGGAAAGGGGGGGGGGATTAAAAAAATAATTACATGAATAAGAAATATTAAATTCTCAATTTTACTTCTAGAATCTAATAAAGCATGTTTAAAATGAATATTGCCATTTATATTATGGATGAAGAAAGACTGAGAAACAATTGCAGAACATTTGATTGACGATTTCTAGTTGGAAATAAGAAAAGGGGGAGAGAGGCAAAAAATAATTACATGAACAAGAAATATTTAACAATTGTAGTTCTTTCTAGGTTCTAGAATCTCATAAAGTAAGTTTTAAATGAATATTGACGTTTATGTTGTGGATGGAGAAAGATTGGAAATCGGAAGGCGCGATCATCATCGAAATCCCATTGAACAACTGCCGATCGTTAATGGGATTTTTTTTTTTTTTTTTTTTTTGTAAACGAACAATATCCGCGATTTTTTTTAAAAAAACGGAAGAAATATTTTCGCGAATTCGCGGAAAAAATGGCGATCATACCAATTTTTTTTTGATCGCCACTTTTTAAAATTAAGTCGCGAGTGGCGACCGTGAGTCTTGACCTATGATAATCCAAGTAATTAAGCGACAAAGCATTAAATGACTTTTTTTTTTTTTTTTTTTCATTACAGATATTATTTTTAAAAGGTGACATTTAAAGAAAAATATTTCTAATTATTTATATTTTTGCTTTAAAATGTTTTACACTTATCCATATGAGATAAAAATTAATTTATCCAACAGCTATTTAACGAGTAAACATGTGGCATTGTTTACAAATGAAAAAGAAATAGTGTGTTTATAGAAAAAAGTGGCAAATTGATGTATGTAGACAATATTAAATTAAAAGCCAAATGAAAAAGAAAAACAGTTGAGTTTATACAAAGTAGATATAATATTGATGATAAAGAATTAGATAAGTTGTCTATCATTAAAGAAGCTAGCTTAATAGATCTTTTATCAGAAAATGAAGCTGACTTGTTCACTTTGATTCTAAATTTTACGTAATTAGTAACCAATTATAAAATTAAATTTCATTTTAAGCTATTTATTATTTTGGTTTTTAATTTAAATTTGCTAATTTTCTGGCGTAATTTGAAATTTTACTTTTAAACTATAAAACTTTTGATTTAGAGGCTTTTTTGAACAAATTAATTTTCATGTACACGACATCAAATTATTGATTAATTGAAAATCTTAAATAGATAATAAACATTAGGGATGCACTGAATAGCAGTTTTGGTCGAATATCGAATATTTGGTCAACTGAATATTTACTATTCAGCCGGCTGATTGATTATACTTTTCATTCAGGTGTTAATCACTTTTTTTTTTTTTTTAATTTTCCCAGTAGTATCACTTACATTTAGAAATATTTTAAGTTTTAATTATGAAAACTTATTTTTATAAAATATTATTTGAACACATAAAAGTTTTTGAATTGTAATATCTTGTACCAATTTTTTTTAAAGAGTAAATTTTTCTTATTATATCGTAGTTATACATTGCAGAAAAATGTTTTAGAGGCAGGGCTAAAAATGCTCTGGAATAAATTAAAATTATGGCAACTATGTATACCTTTATTTTATACACTGCATAAAAAAAGTAGACGGACACTTACTTGTTATACTTTAAAGCCGTTTATTTATTTAATTAGAGATATGAGGTTCATTTCTCTAATATAATTATATTCTTGAGACATCATTTATTATTATTTTTTGGATATAGATTCAATCCTTTTGAATTATGTAGTGAAAAAATTCAGAAAACAAAAATGGTGCATATTTGCACTTGGTGCATATTTGTAATTTTTCTTTAAAAAAGTAGACGGACACATCTTGTATCTCTAAAATAAAAATCTGATGTGGGCACCACATGACTTCCTTATACACTTTTAGAAATATACATAATGTTAAAAAATATTGTCACTGGACCCGAAACAGTTGGCTAAAAATATTTAAAAAAAAATGCATGCATACGTAAAAAAAAAAAATAAAATAAATAAATAAATAAAATTGTGCCTTGAGGGGACTCATTTTAAAATCCTTGGGGGGGGGACTCATGTCAAAGTTGTGCCTTGGGGGGACTCATGTCAAAGTTGCACCTTGGGGGGACTCATGTCAAAGTTATGCCTTGGGGGGACTCATGTCAAAGTTGTACCTTGGGGGGGGACTCATGTGCCTTGGAGGGGACTCATGTCAAAGTTGTGCCTTGGGGGGACTCATGTCAAAGTTGTGCCTTGGGGGGGGGACTTCGGATCCGAAACAATTGGATAAAAGTGTTAAAAAATGCATTTTCACCGTGTTTCTGAACTATTCCGGAAGTTTCAAATCTCTAACTAGTCGGGAAGTTAGTTAAATAGATTTTCTGTTGAATCATATAAACGCTGCTAAAGGCAGAAGTGACACGAAGCAATTGGCTAAAAATATTTAAAAAATGCATTGTCACCGTGTTCTGAGCTTTTCTGGAAGTTTTAAATGTCTAGCTAGTCGGGAAGTTAGTTAAAAATCGATTGCAAGATTTGTACTGGTAACGCTGCCGAAGGCAGCAGGTATCGGAAACAGTTGGCAAAAAATATTAAAAAAACGCATTGTAAACGTGTTCTGAGCTTTTCTGAAAGTTTCAAATGTCTAGCTAGTCGGGAAGTCAGTTAAATTGCAAGATTTGTCCAAACCGTTTTTGAGTTATTACCGTTTTTTGATACATTATGGCCAAAACCAATGTATTTTTGGTCATTATGAACCTAATTTTCCTAAATATCTCCAAAATGGAAAATCATACAAAGTCCAAAAAGGGAGGTGCAGAACTATATGTTATAACAAACCTATGTACCAATTCGCAACTTTCTACGTTCAACCGTTTTTGAGTTATTACCGTTTTTGATACATTATGGCCAAAACCTATGTATTTTTGTCATTATGAACCTAATTTTCCTAAATATCTCCAAAACGGAAAATCATACAAAGTCCAAAACGGGAGGTGCACAACTAGATGTTATAACAAACCTATGTACCAATTCGCAACTTTCTACGTCCAACCGTTTTTGAATTATGCGACATACACACACACACACATACACACACACACACACACATACAGACGTCACGAAAAATCGTGTAAAATCGCTTATATCTCTAAAACGAGAGCTCGTGTTCAGACGACACTTGCAGGTGTACAACTATACATCATGACAGTCACACGTATAAATTGGCAACATTCAGCGATCATTCGTTTTCGAGCAATGTGAAATACAAAATCCATTTCGCAAATCGGGATTACTATACTTCCTTATACTTTGTATAAGGAAGTAAAAAAGAGCTTCTTTGAGCTGGTGAATTGATTCATACTGGCGTCCACCCTCATAAATTTTATGAACAAGTATAGCCCAAATGTTTTCTACAGGATTCATATCCAGACTCTTGGCTGGCTTGGGTAAAACATTGAAGTTGTTCTCATGAAACCATTTTTTTACGTTGTTAGCGGTGTGTATTGACACTCCATCTTGTTGGAAAATCCAGTTTTCTCCTCCAAGATCAAACGTAAATGGCAAAAGCTCACTGCTTAGTGTTTCAATATAATCTTTGTGAGTCTGTTTCTTACTTAGGAACAATAAATTTGTCCTTCCACCATAGCCAACAGCTAGCCACACTATCACGCCACCACCACCAAATTGCCGAGTAGAGTACACTTCGTCTTCTTTCTCCAAACTGTGCCAATAATATTGATATCTATCTGGGCCGTCTAAATTAAATTTTTTCTCATCTGAAAAAACTACAGATATCCATTCTGTAGTCCAAGACGTATGGTTTTGAGCCCACTGTAGGCGTTCTGTCACGTGGTGATCCTTCCAGCATGGATGATGTTTTCTCTTCTTATATTGAAAGAGCTCTGAGTGCTTAATGTATTTATAAATTCTCTGAGAAGTTACGTTAGTAATTTCTGTGCTTATTCGAACTCTGGGAATTGATGCTCCAGTTTTTTTTCAGCTCAGTAAAAATTTTTCTTTGGTCTATAAACAAAAGTTTCTTTGGTCGGTCACTCTTTTTCTTTACGCCATGGTCTTTAGGAGCACGTAGAAAATCGCTGATGCTACTTTTGCTTATTAGAAGTAGCCTACTAATTTATCTGACTCCTTTATTAACATTTTTCAGCGCTATAATCTGTCCTTTCTGGTAATCAGTAAGAGGAATTCCTCGTGGCATGGCACATTCATCTCCAAGAAATTTAACTACGTAAAACCATCTTGTCAAGCACGTTAGCAATTGGTAAAATGCCAAATGTACATGTACATGCAAAACTGGTATTCAGAAAGAAACACCCACTTAGATAATTGCAATTTTTGACCAGTGTTCGTCTACTTTTTAAATATATATATATTGTGCAAGTATATATATTTTCTCTTTTCTGCGTTTCCCAACATTAAAATTATAAATAATTGAATATTTTTATTTTTCTGTCAAAAATATGAAGATTGATAAGTATAAACACGTTAAAGAATTTTTATTGACATTTCCTATTAAGCAAAGACGGGGTTTTAAAAACTTGTAAAGAAGTGTCCGTCTACTTTTTTTTTATGCAGTGTATGTTTGATACAATTCAAAAATGTAGCATTTGCGAAACATCAACTTAAAAATAACGATAAGTATAGTCATGCACATATTTTTTAGGTTTTACAGAAGAAACTTAATAATAGCTTCGCACAATAAAGATTTTAGTACAATTTTAATCAAAAGATTGTGAGATCAAGTGGAGAATCATAGAAGGTGAGGAACAACTGCAACATCTGTTGGTCAATATATAACCAAATTAAGCCAGCTTTCGTTCTCTTATTATTTATCTAGCATATCAAGTTAAGTGCAGTTAAATTTTATAGACGTTGAGATTTAGCCTTAATATTCACATTGTAAATTGCAGCACAGTATAGCCACTTATCGACCAATATGCACCAAAATTGAATTAACATGATGTTTCATAAAAATGGCCCTCTCACATACCAAATTTTGTGTAATTATACAGAAATAAATCCAAGATAATTTCTCCATTCACAGGAAAATGGCAGCATAACAGCATCTTCTATTGGCCGATATGCACAGAAATAAAATAAATTCATAATAGCCCTGTGACATATTTAGTCTTTTTTTTTAAATTATACACAGTAGAAGAGATATAGTCCTCCTTTAAATGGGAGAAATCACAGTATAGCAGTGCCACCTATTGAGTAATGCACCAAAACTCGATGGGAACTTTTTTTTTTTATTTATTTATTTTTGTTAATGCGCAACTACGTATAAATTTATATGAAATCAGAGCCTCCTTAAGTAGATGCCTTCCACGCGCAGCGAATCCCAATGTTAAATTAGGCAACATTTAAAAAACAAAACTAACGCTAGGTGACAGCACCTACGCAGAGCAACAATTTTCTTCTCTTTCATAGATAAGTTATATTTTTCATATAAAAATCTAGCTATTAATTTCAATTTAAAGTCCAAAATTGTATTTTTTTCTTCTTTTAATTTGAAAAAATGATGTGAAAGTGCTTTATCGTAAATATTTTCAAAAAAAAAAATATTCAAATATTTATATTTAAAAAAGTATAGGGTTTAATTTTCTTCGGAAGTGGACAAGACCTATTTTAGCTTTTCAACTAATTGAATCTAATAAATAACACCTTTTTTAAAAATATATTATTAATTAAAAAACGAAATTTAAAATTAAATAAGCAAAAACATGGTATGTCTATCACGCGATTAAATTATTTTTATATATTTATTCAATAAAAATTTCAATTTTTTTTAAAATTTAGATATCAGATGAAAGTTTTGTTTATATAAATTAAAATCTCTGAACTTTAAATGAGTTTCAGTTTAGAATGAATAATTTATAATGATAAATTATTAAAATCATGTCTTTTTTTTTCTTTTTCTTGGTCATGTCCTTTACGTTACATTTTTACCTTATTAGGTGTGAATTATTTTTCTTAAATCGAGAATTTTATATTATTTATAAGAAAAATAGACCAGCACATTAATGAGATAAGTTAACATTCAGTAATAAAAATTGGAGAAAAAAACAATCTGTTGTCTAGTCCGTCACAAAAAATAAATAAATAACCATTAAGATTTAAATTTTTAAAATTAAGGATTTCTTGAGTATAAGTTTTCTCTCGCACGAAGTTTTTTTTTTTTTTTTTTTCCAAGATTTTATTAGCTTTACCAGTTCCGAGAGTGTATGCTTTCGAAACTGATAGACAGTTTCGAAATAAAGTTGTGTTATGTTTACATGTTTTGAGGTCTCCTGAAACGAAAAATAATGTTTTTAGCGGTTGGTCTGTGCGCGTCGGTTTGTCTATCTCGGATATACTTGGAAAATGCTGAAAGTGTATTTCATTTTGTGTTAGGTGTTTTTCATATAAGATTAAATTTAAATGCACAATCTGATGTGCACATAGTTTATTGAAAACATACAGGGCTATTCAAAATTAAGCTAAACGTTCTTTTCTGTAGAATGTAATTGACGAAAGTGCTTTGCTACACTTTTTTTATGTCGACGAATACTGTTGAAGAAGGAAAATTAATTTTTCGAACCTATAATGTAAACAAAGTATTTTTTGAAGTTCTATTTTCAACTCAGGTTTTTGAATAAAGTCACGTTTTGGGGTTCTCTGAATACAAAAAGCATTTTTTTTTTTTCTGTTTTTAGTGATTGATTTATATGCATATTTATTATCAGAATAACTTAAAAACAAACAAATGCAGAAAATTCACAATTGTATTTTAAAACTCGTATTAGGTTTCAATTTGAAAAAATTGATAAAGATTGGCAAATTTAAGGATAAATTAATAACATCCTTGAAATATTTTTACTTCCATTACCCTACTACCGTAGGTAATGAAAGTATTGTGTTCGGTCCAAAAATTCGATATCGAGTTTTCCCCTGATTTATATTTTTAAGGTCTCATGAGTCCAAAAAAAGTAGTTTTTGGCAATTAGCCAGTATATGTGTGTGTGTGTGTATATGTGAGTGTATGGATGTGGAGAATTTCTATTTCAAAAAATCAAGTCATCTTTCTGTTATACCTGATAATTTTTCAAATCAGTAATCATGATATTTAATTTTTACATGAATTTTTAATTCCATATTCCATTTGTGTGGTAAAAGGTTAATAAAAGTAATGTTATGAATCTTAAAACTTAATATTTTTAAAAAAGAACAAAAGTAGAAATAAAAATGTTCTATTTTTTCTTTTCAATATTCCCAACACTTTTGTATCGATTTAACTGAAATAATCAAATTTTTATACGCATTTACACAAGTCTTTAAAAAACAGTGGTATTAAAAAAATATAAATCAATCTTGTTCCTATATTGGAGTATTTTATAGTTTTATTCATAAGTTACTAATGTAATTTATGAATAAAACTATAAAATACTACAATATAGAGTTACTTCAAAGTAACTAAGAACAAGTTATTTTTCTGTATTCCTACATCAATAAATAAAAATTTCATTTCATTTTGTAATAAGCATAACTATTTTATTTGTTAAATCTAACTTACTAACAGAGGTGTCAACCCTTCGAATTTTTATATCATAATTTCTTTTAAATTTATCCTCGTCTTAATCACAGAATTTACGATAATAAATAAAAATAATGTTTTTTGTGAAAAATATTATTGATATTAAAAAATCCGGAGGTTTGTAATTTTGCATTAAATACTTATGCAGTTTACATACCTTGTCTTGAAATATGAAACCGTGAAAACTTATATTTTCACGGCGACTCCGATTTACAAAATGGAACGACGCAATACACCATGCATATTATATAAAAAAAAAAATAAAATAAAATAAAAAAAACTCCCACATTTGTTAAATTAATAAAACGTAAACCATGAAGAACTCAATTGAATCGCGGGAAATAAACAGAACTTTACGACTCGGTATCAAGCGCCATCTACTGGCTATGTTCTTCTTGTGCTGTTGCCAAGTTTTCGAGCGACTCGCTAGGCATCTACTTAAGGAGGCTCTGTATGAAATTATGTGCATTAACTCTTGAACTAGAGCTGCTACACAAAACTTTTGTCAGACAAGTTCTAAAAAAGGTGAACTTCAAAATTCTGGTTCACTCAAAATGCGTAAATCCACCAAAAACGGGAAGTTGAAAATTTTTACGAATAAAATGCTTTTTTCTATTGAATATAGAAGAAAGTAATGATTCAAAACAAATTTATATTTTTGTTCCTTTAAATGCTTTTTACTTATTTTATAGTTTTATAATCTCTACAGATAAGAAAAAAAAAATTAGATTATTTATTAAAATATATATATATATATTAATTAATTATTATTCTTTAACAATCTGAAAATGAAAATACAGACTTTATGAAAATTTAAATATTACTTCTATTTGAAGTAATTTTAATTTTTGGGACTATATCTATGCAGCACAATGGGAAATTCTAAATTCAGGTGTTTTAGCAAGATATTCCATTAAAAGTGTAAATTTATATAAATTGGAGTGTTTTTATTTTCAATCCAAACCAAATGGGTAGATGACACATGTAATTGAATAAGTAATGGCACAGACAATGATGCCAGAGAGTCTGCTAGTATAAATATATGGTCACAAAAACAACTTTCTTGTGTAGGGAAAAGTGGATTGTAAATAAACAGGCAGGTTCTGGTCAATAAATGCACATTATTTGACTCATTCTCGAAACAATCTAACAACTTTTACTTTAAAGACTAACAATATTACTAAACATTCTTAACTTATTAAACAAAAGTCATGAAAACAGAGTTATATGCACTGCAGAGGATAAATATTATTTGTTCAGGAACAACAATGAACAGCCTTAAACCAGAAGCTACTGTTTGCTAAATACAAATTCGACTTTGGATTTTTTTTTTTTTTTTTTTTTTTTTTTTAACCTTTACAAGCCTACAATCGATCAAAAAAAAAAGTCGGAAAATTTTCATCTGAGGGGAATTTAAGCTTGAATTTTCTCCTGCGGACATCCGGCTTGAAATTCCCGGATATCTGTATCCGGACTGCTGATATCCGGTACCCCGTCGGATATTTAAAACTCAGACGGATACCGGATAGTTACCAGATATCCGTTTTATCCCTACTAGAAAACATATTATGTGATAATAACTAATCTAGAATAAATTTTATAACTTTAATTATGTAGAATAAATATTTTAAATTTAGATCTGGGGTGGATCTGGAAGTAATAGGCACCCTCCATATTTTGGTTTATAAAAAATGAATAAAAATTCAGCTTTTATTTATTTTTCAATAATTCTCTGCATGTTTTATAATTTTAGGTTATTGTTAATTTTGATTATTGCCTATATATGACTATGACTAAGTTTCAAAGCTAGAATATTTCAAGAATGTTTCATGCAATATTTTAATAGCTTCATTCTAAAACAACTAAAGCTGTTCATATAATTAAATTGTTAACTAAATATAATATAATAATGTAATGTAACTTATTTCTTAACAACTTCCAATATAAATAGAATTTATTATTAATTGTTGTATGATTTATGGTTCCAAAGGTTCAATGCACATAAACTTTTAAATTAAATATAAATTTCTACTATGTTTTATTATAAGGTACCATTGTGCATAACTTAAATGACAATATTTTATTTAATAATAATTATTAAAAGAATATTCCCAACATATATCGTTATCGGCCGAATCACGCTCATTATTCGACCAGGCCAAAGCTTCGGTAAGGTGGCCGAGGCTTCGGCCTTGCCGAAGCTTCGTTCCATCTCTAATTAAAAGACAAGAAATAAATTAAGTTACTCATTAAGTTAAAAAAAAAAAAAAATGTATGAAAAATTTCCGGGGACAGTTTTTGTAATTTTGAATTAAAATTTGTGGTTGCACTATGCAAGCACCGCCCCTGAAAGGGTTAAGAGGAATGATTTTATTATTTTTTGATCAATAACCAATGCAGTTTATTCTTGGATCAGTTCAATCCAATTATGTGAAAGCTAAAATTAATTTTACTTTCGCTCTGTATAAATGTGAAAAAAAATATATATATATATTAGTATTTACTTAGTATATTATGATTATGGAAATATTTAATTAAAGAAATATAAGTACTTGAAGCTCTAAATATAAAGATGAAAACTAATGCAAATTAACAATAACATTTATGACAACCTCCCCCCAATGAATAAATGACTTTATTTATGTTCATAGTGTAATATCGATATATATGATAGTAACAATCATTCCAATGATAATTAAAAATGCCCATATGGTGCTAAAATTCTATAAAAAAAAAAAAAAAAAAAAAAAAAAAATATCGCACTGTTTACTTTAAGGTGCTATAATAACAAAAATTTGAGAATTATTTTAAATTTCACAAAGTAATTAGATTTTTTTTTGTGTGTACTCAAAATGATATTAGTAACTTAAATTAACATATAGCATATGTGTTAAATGCATAGTATGACGGTAAAGCCAAATAAAGACCGGCGTTTTTGCACCCCTGATTCTAGGATAGTCTTGTCTGAATCTACAGGTCAGTTCATTGACTTCACGTACAGGAAATAATGCGCCTGTTTTATGTCATGCGATTTATCTCGTCTTTTCTTGATAAGGACAAGGACGCTTTGGAAAATTAATCATGAAACACAAAAATATTTAAATTGTTTATTTACGAAATAAATTCAAAATACACCGCAATTCAGCAGCTTGCATTTGGTTCTTCATTACATGTTGCTGTGTGATTATTTTAAATTTTATTTGCCGATTATTCAAGGAGGAAATAACCAGTATAAAAATTTATCCGGAATTGTTTATTGAATTTTTATCAGTAAACACGAAGCAAACAAATTAGACTGCATTAAAATAATTTAGAATTTTACATAAAATTAAGCTTTGTTCATTTTCTTTATGTAATGACATGTATTTTAATTCATTTGGTGGATAATCATTGAGAGATTTTTTTCAAAATATAAAATATTTGGAATTTTGAAAATTAATTTACCAGGGAATAGTTAAATCTACCTTTTTATTTATTTATTTTTTATTATTATTATGTTAAAATACTTTTATCGAATCTCTTACAATTTAAGAGGTTTTAAAAATATAATATTTTTCAATTGAATCTTCAAAAGAAAAAAAAAAAAAATTATTCTGCGTTATTTTTATATATATGTGCTTGTAGTAATTGTATCGTTAGTCCACTTTCTCACTGAAAGGAAAACTACCAGTTGGTTACGCATTCTGATTTGGCGGTAAAAACGGGATTGTTGTTGGCGGGGTATTTGGAATCGAACATTTTGCGCGTGCGTGTTTGTATTGTTTTAGAAATGCTTGGTAAACTTTTTTGACGTATAAATTGAAATAAGGTAGATAGCCTAAAGTCCCCAGCGTCTTAGTTAAAGCGTAAATGCAGACTTGTTTATTTTTGTTTTGAACGACGTGTCGGCACTTTTTTATTCACTTGTTGTTGATTAATTAAATGTAGGTTGAAGTAAAAATCACATAATTTAAATGTCGTCGTCCATTGTGATCGTAAGTCTTGCTTTTATTTTTTCTTTCCTAGAAGCAATAGGTTAGATTATTTCAAGTTTCATAATATAATATACTTTATTATTAATGTATAACTTCTTATGACTGCTATAGAAAGTATTTGTTTTTATTAATTTTTTCCTTAATAATTTAAGACTTATATAAAAAAAAAATTTAGGATATTTTTATATTTCCATATATAGTATATTTGGTTTATTGCTGTTTTAACTGAATTTGTTTTTAGGTGATTAATGGTACTAAAAGACGTATGCTAGTCATACCTGAAACAAGTCCATATTTTAAAGCTTATAGGGATGATTTTGTGCTGTGCCAAAAATTACCCCAGTGTTATCCTACCGGTGAAGGTATGTTATTTAACTTGGCAAATTAATTAAGCTGCTTCTTCTTATATTAATTTAGTTAGTTTTATTTGATTATATTAAATTGTCTTTGGTTGAAAGTTCAATGATTAATTTCCAAATATCAATATTAAAAAAACATTACAATTTATTTTATTTTATACTTTTTTTAAGTTTAAAAACATGTTAAATCATTATTATTTAACCCTTTGCGGCGCAAGGTAATTTGGAGTATTTAAATTACACTGCCACCGGAATTCACGAACAAAATTAAAATAAAAAAATTTTTAAGTTTAAAAAAAATGACCTTTTCTGCTGCGTTATATGCGTTATAACGTAAATTTTTGCTAAAAAATTTCCGGGATGAATTTTTGCAGCTGAAGTTTAATAACTGCGTCCTCGCAGCGAGGACAGCGCGCCACAAAGAGTTAGATTGTGTGCTAGAGTATTTCATGTTTTAAGGGAATATTTTATACTTTATTTTTTCAACTACTGTACATTTCAAAATTATAATATTGACTCAGGAAGGGGGGAGGGGAGTTAGCTTTTGCCTTTTTAAATTAAACACATTAAAAAAAAAAAAAAAAAAAAACTTTTAATAAATATTTTATTGCATATATTACAAATAATACTGCACAGTTGTAATTAATTCAAAATTTTAACATATTTATATTTTAATATATGTAACTTTAATATATTTCTGGATAATTTTCAAATTTTGCACTAGGGGTAAAAGAGAGAAAATTCATTTAATATTAAGCTTCATTTGAGCTGTGCATCAAATAAAGAAGACTATTAAATGTTTCTAGTATTAAAAATTTAAAAATCAAAGACTTCTTCAGTTGAGAATCCTTTTAAAATATGATTATAGGCAAAGATGTTTGTCTCATTTTTATGAAATTAAACATCGTTTGTTTGCAATCAAATTTAAAATTCTAAAAGAAAAAAAGAGGGAGGGTGTGTGTGTGTGTTAAATATGATGATATATTGGTGAAAAAAAAATAATTCACTGAAACTTTTTCCTGGGGGGGGGGGATGCATCATTTATGGTGATTGATTTGACTTTCAACTCGTGTCACACACACACAAAAGCCTAATTTGAAATTTAGTTAACAATACAAATGACTTTCAATTTATCTAATAAATATAAGTTATACATAAAACTACAAAAATATCTATTTTAATATTAAAAATTATGGTACGGTTTTGACACAGTGACAGACAAAATATTAATGGAATTTGAAAATGATATTCCTCTGTTATTATAGTTTTAAAATTTTAATTATTTAGATTTAATGATCCAAACTTTAAATTGTATTAAAAAGTAACATATTTAGCAGCACTTGCACTAAGAATTTATAAATTGTTATCTTAAATCAATGGATGATCAATTGTACACATTTATTTTTAAAAATATCCAGCAAGACTTTCAATACCATAATCTATTTAATATGTGCCTATAATTAATGTGCAGGTATCATTTGTTTCACTCTCCAAATGCAAAATTTTGTTTTTTAAACAAATATTGGCGTGAACATCACTATTAATTTTTAATCCATTTCTCAGGTATCAGGTGGTACGAAGCTGAAAGCATTGAAAGAAGCAGACTATTTACTGAAATCTATGAGCAAGTTTAAATTAATAATAATGTTAGTAGAAATTTATTCTTAAAAAATGAGATTTTGTATTTAAAAAGTGAAACAAACATCATCTGCACCATCAAGTAGTTGTTTTAAGTTTTTCATACATTATTGATGTGGGTGATAATACCAATACAATAAAAATGAAAACTCTTGAATTGATTACCCTATGTTTAAAATCTCAAATTTAAATTGGGTATTTTAAAACCAAAGCTTCAGTAATCAAATTATTTTTTCCTTAATTTTTGCAGACCATTTTTCAAGACTATCTGATGAAATAATTCTACAAATATTCAAGTGGTTACCAAAGAGTACTCTAATAAAATGTGCTCAAGTTAATAAACGTTGGAAAACTTTAAGGTATCTAGAATAATTTATAAGAAGCCCAATGTTTTTGTTGATTTCTCTCTTCCATTAATTTAAAATCTTATGTTTTCTGTTTCATATTTAAAACAGTTTATACTTTCATATTGATCTAGTATAAGATATATAAAGCAGTTAATACCTGAAGTAAATATTAATTATTGTAATAAAATTTCCAAAAATTTATTATTATTATTTTTTTCTAAATTGGAAATATTAGATCAGAAATTTTGCTTAATTATAAATTATCAACTTATAGACAATAATAAAGTTTGCATTAAGTTAGAAGTACAGATATATAAAAATTATAATAATTGTGTGTGATTTTATTTATTATTACTTTCATCACCTAATTACCATATTAATAAATGAAAGAATTGTGTTGTTAAAAGATTTGATATGGTTTCTAATGATTTACATGTTTTAATATCTTTGGTTTGCAGAGATAGTTCGAAGATTGGCTAATAGATGGCACCACAAACACACGAAGCTTTAAATAGTACTTAAGAGTACAGAAATTCATTTGTCAGTCTGTTTCATTGCTGACACGTGTAAGGGAGTCGTATTGAATTAGTTATTATAGGAGTTTAAAAAATATCATGTCGTATTCCTTCGAGCAACATGTTTTAAGGTCTAGACCCCTAACAACACACTTGTCCACAAAACATCCTGAAGATGTCTAAAGGATGTCCATAGACGTCCTTTTCATCCATAGGACAACCGGAGAATGTCATTTGGAGAATATGTGCTGTTAGGGACTAGAAAACAATTTGTAATTTATTCATATAGAAAATTTGAGACTTATCTGAATCTATCCAACATTTCAATTGTTTCACCTTCCAGTCTCTCACTGTTTCGTAGTTATGTCATTTCAAAGTTGGGAAGCCCTTTCTGAAACATCCTGTATGTGTTAGGAAAATTGTTAGGTGTCTGATTTAAAGCAATTTTATCTTTTGACTAGAGTATCTCCAAAAAGAGTATATAATTAATATATGTGGAAATCATGTAGTTGTTACACATTAGATTTTTTTTTTTTTTTATTAAAAAATCTAAGAGAAATAATTTACTAAATAAATTTACTCTCTATGCAAACATTTTCATTAGTATTAAAGAATATTTTTTAAAAGGTAATTTAAACATTTTTAGAAGTGAAAAAAATTAACCTAATTGTTATATTGAAATTTTCATTTAAAGAAATTTAGAATGCATTTATTTTAATGATTTAGAAAATAATCAGGTTATCAAGATTATAAGTAAATCTCTGATTTTAATGTTTAAAATTATGATTTAAACATTGAAGTCATATAATTAAAATAAAATCCTTAAAACTCTGTTTTAAAATAAGAGCAATTTTTGCCAGTGGCAAAAAGTATTTTTGCTGGGACATTTCGTACCATTGTGACATCGGGAAAACTTATTTTAATATCGGAGTTTCCACTTAAAATTATCATCATGATTATCTATTTAATCATTTATTTCATTCATCACACTTATTTAAAAAATATATATTGAAATTTTATGAGATCTTTATTTTTATCAATAATCATTAAATTGAATCATTGACATGTTTATGCAATCAAAGAATTTATTTTTTGGAAGATAATTTAATTTCCTAGTTTATTTTATAACACATCATTTTCAAATGATTTTTTGCTTCTTGGGCTCATCAAGAGTAATTTATTTTTCAAGGCCTTAGATTGTTGATTCATATCTGTAAATTTATTGCTAATTTAATTTCATTATAAAAAAGTGGGATTACTATATTTGGACATAATGTTTGTGCAAAGTGATAAAAAAAAAATTCATAATGTCACATCACTGCTCAAATGTTTTCTGGGTTTTTTCGATGAGGTTGTTGAGAGCCATCAAAGGGAGCACATGCTGTTGTACAGCATATGGAACTTGGCTCATTCTCCAGAGCTAGTCATTGTTAATTATGGCTCATTTTAAAAAGAAGTGTTCATCTAGAAAACCAACAACCTTTTTTTACGTTTTTTAAAAGTGGCATTCACCCTGGTTTGTCGTAATTTTTCATATATTTGAAGTTCATTTTTTAGTGGACCGTCCTGGTCACCTACTAGAGATAGCCACCCAGGATTTTGTATGTTCGTCGTTGTTCTAAGATTAGTTTAATGTGAACCATCCTGGTTGTACTTAACGAGTTAAAGTATTCCGGATGAAAGCTATTCCAACTTAGATAATTTTTGTGTGAAGAGGCCAGTAGGGCCAAATTATGTTATACGCAAAAATGCAAGATTAGTGCTACTTTTTTTTTTTTTTTTTTTTTTTCATCTGTGTTATTACATGTTAGCCCCTTAACGATCGCATAATTTTTAAGAAAATTGTTTAAAAAATTGCCTAATTATGAATTGAAAGATCTTCTTAGTGCGTTGTTTTCGAGCACTTAAGCCTGGGAATATCACGGACATGAGAAATACATAGCGAAACTTCACCACATCATTTTCAGCCAGTTCTTTATCTCCAAAGAATTTTTTATTGCAAACTGATGCATCTAATGTAGGTTTAGAGTGATTCTCTCATAAAAGGATGAAAAAAATAATGAACATACAATTTTATACCTAAGTAGAAAATTTCTAGATTCAGAAAAAAAAATTCTGTACAATGGAAAAAGAATGTGTGGCTATCGTGCATGGGCTATAAAGAAATTGCAATGCTATTTAGATGTACAAAAATTTAAGGTTCACATGGATCACAATCTGCTGATATGGTTAAATAGCAATGCAAGTGCAAATCCTAGGCTCATGCAATGGGCTTTAGCACTTCAACCCTATAATATTGAAATAGAGCACAAAAAAGGGTTATTAAAGAAAAATGCAGATTTTCTTAGTCATCTGCTCTCAGAAAAAGTTTGACTGTGAAATTTTCATATTAAGTTTATTTTTTGTTTTATGTCATAGGGTTAAGTAACATATTATTTCTTTTGTGTAATCTGTAAAATTATTTTTGTTTAATATGTGAAATTTTGTATTTTTATGTAATGTGTAAAATTGTTGAATATTTTCAAAACTTTTCCCTATGGGAAAAAGTTTCTCTCAGAGGGGAGAGTTAAGTTTGTGAAGTCGGGAAAAGTTATTTTAATATCAGCATTTCCACTTAAAATTAACACCATGATTTATCTATTTAATCATTTATTTCTTTCATCCCACTTATTTAAAGAAAATATATTGAAATGTTTACGAGATCTTTATTTTTATCAATAGTTATTAAATTGAATCATTGACATGTTTATGCAATCAAAGAATTTATTTTTTGGAAGGTAATATAATTTCCTAGTTTGTTTATTTTATAACACACCATTTTCAAATGATTTGTTGCTTCTTAGTCTCATCAATAATAATTTTTTTTTTTCAAGGTTTTAGATTGTTGATTCATTTCTGTAAATATAAAGCTAATTTAATTTCATTATAAAAGAACGGGATTACTATATTTGGACACAATGTTTGTAATAAGTGATAAAAAAAAATTCATGACGTCACAGCTTAAAAGTTTTCTGTGTTTTTTCGATAAAATCGGTGAGAGCCATTGAAGAGAGCATATCTCTCGCACTGTTGTACAGTGTATGGTATTTGGCTCATTCTCCAGAACCAGCTATTATTAATTATGGCTCATTTTAAAAAGCCACCCAGGCTTAAATATTAGATAAAATGTTCTAGAAAACCAACCTCCTTTTTTTTTTTTTTAAGTGGCATCCACCCTAGTTTGCCGTAATTCTTCATATATTTGATTTTTAGTGGACCGCCCTGGCCACCTACTAGAGATAGCCACCCAGACTTTTGTATGTTCGTCATTGTTCTAAGATTAGTTTAATGTGGACCGTCCTGGTAGTATATTACAAGTTGAAATATTCCAGAAGAAAGCTGAAGAGGCCAGTAGGGCCAAATTATATTATAAGCAAAAGCGCAAGATTAGTGCCAATTTCTTCTTTTTTTTAATCTATGTTATTACATGTTAAGTGTATTTATATTTTTGTGCATGAATGTAAATAAAATATTGTGTGTGAATCATAGAGTGATTTTCATACGTCTGTGAAGTCATATTTTTTCAACTAATCATCGTATCTTGACAACACTTCCAATGGAAACTTCTGGTATAGATTATTTTGCTAACTACGTTACACCATGGTCTTTTCCACTGTGACAATATTGGCTAACCCTTCTACTCTGTTTGTACATTTTTATGTGCATTAGCAGCTTTCGACGACCAGCTTTTTCACAACCCTTGAAAAATCTAACTGCAACTCACTCTCGCTCATAGGGACTTTTTGAATCCTTTTTTATAAATTTCTATTATTTGACTATTTTCTTGTGTCATGGCGATTGTACTGAGACTGGTGAATAATAGTGATTCTACTGTAATTATGTTTAAATTTGCCATAGAAATTTGATGGTATATGTACAAAAGACTGTCGGAGAAAAAAAAAAAAGAAAAAAAGCTGAAAATCCTCTCTAATTAAATATATAATGTATTCCAGAAATATATTAACTACATTTTCACTTATATCCCTTTCCAACCCGAAACATTTTTACCTTAAAACATTACCATTCTTCTGTTTTTGCAAATTGAAAGAAAAATATGGACTATAACCGACATTTGTTGATTGAATATTATACTTTCTGCTAATTAGCTCGATCGTTCATTTCCTGATTTTATTACATACGACTGTTCCAGATGCAAAAATGTAAGTGGATGTCATGGATGTCTAACCCACACGATCATACGGCCTGGGTCAGAAAGGGATATATATAAATATATATATTGCAAGTTCTCCTACATTAGAACAATAAATGCTCAATTAATTCTTTATAGAATTGATATTGAATATATACAATAATTCTTTATTTCAAAATCATAGCATTGGTTGTTTTTATAACACACCCAAAAATAGAATTCACCTATTCACCCAAAGTCTTTCTTTATTTCAATTTATGTTTCTTGATTTTTATTTCAAGTAATTTTTATTTTAAGTAATTTTTTTTTTTCTTTCTTTCTAGCTATGATGAAAGTCTATGGACAAGGTTCGATATGGGAAAAAGACATGTAGATAGTGGTGTTCTTGATATTTTACTTCAAAGAGGTGTATCTGTTTTGAGATTAGCTATGTCTGAGGTAATTTTTTTTTACCATGTTTTTATTAACTTCTTCGACTCTTGTTTGTTTGTATGTATGTTTGTTCAGTACAAATCTTGCAATCGGCTTTTAACTAACTTCCCTAGATTTACATTTAAAATTAAACCTGCTGCAATTGCGCATAAATCTTGAATGTATTTTGATTTTAATAAAACTTATTGATTTATATCATTTAAATTAAAAAATATATGAATTTCATATATTTAGATTTGTCTTATATTGGTATTAACACTATTATATAATTTAGCAATGCTTCAATTTTATGGGCTAACTATGGGAAACTATGTCTAAACTGTATGCTGTATAAATAATTTGTCAGCTTTTCTGTTTTAAGAAAATAAATATCCTTCATTTTCAGCATTTTGGCCTATTTGTAGAGAATTACCTTCCATATTCTAGGGGTGAAACTTTTCAGGGGCTACCACTGAATTAAATGTTTTTGAAAAATTTTCTGTTTCTGAATTTCATGTTAAATTATTTTTTTATAGAAATTTCTTACCTTGAATGAATAATTTGCTTTATAATGTATTAAGAAGTCTTCTAATATCACTGCATGCTTAATTTTTCAGATACGGTCACCAGTGTTTGTGAATTCTGCATTTGCAAGTAGACAAAGGTATTACATATGGATATTATATATTTATTAAACTTTTATTGTATTGTAGATCTTTCTTGAACCAATCCGATGAAAATTTTTTCTTGTGGAATTTTAGCATTTTTTTTTTTTTTTCAACTGGATATACATCTGTTTGAGTTTAAAAAATGATTAGATTAGTTTCCATAAAACGAAAATTTTTTTAACTATTTTAAATGTTATTGTTGTCATGATAATTCTAAAAATAATGAGGTTTGTTTATTATATAATTTATTATATGTGCTGTATGGAGAAAAGTATTTAGACACTTTTGAATTTTAATGTTTTGTTAAATATCCAAATAAATATTTTATGAATTTGTCTTGAAATTTCAGGGTTGTAATGAGCTTGTTACATTACATATATTTCAGTGAAGATTTTGTCCCAAAGGTAAAAGAGGAATCAATAACAGTTTAAAAAAAATATTTAAAATCATCCTGACGAGCTTCGTTTGATTACTTGTATTTGTTTGAATCTGAATAGTGCATATGTAAATATAAAGGTTTCTTTAAAACATTTCCAAAAATTTTGCCCTTTTTTCTTATTATAAATCATAACAATAATGCCATCCAATGCTATGTCATTTTTAGAAAACTTGACATACCACATGAGACACAATATATTGCATTCAGAATAACATAACAGTATTACATTTTTATGAAAAATGAGAGTTTGTGCTAAATAATTTCTAATTGTGTGTACAAACATTAACAAAATTTCTTTTGTATAATCTATTGAACATGTATTGAGAGACATGTGATAAAGATCAAATTAACCAGATGGAAACTGCTGGAATCTATCAAATAACATACAAAACCGAGAATACAGTGAAACCCAGATTTTATATTTCTCAAGGGACTGGGTAAGAAAAATGTAAAATACAGGAAATATATAGAAAGCAAAAAACCAAATAGAAAAAAACTAAAGGTAGTAAAGATGTCTCTTTCAAAAGGTATTACAATCTATATTTTATGAAAAGAACATTATTATACATACCATTTTAAGATCATTTTAACACATTTAGTTGCAAATCCTGGATTTTAGGTTGAAAATAGTCCGTAATAGTGGATTGTTTTTTAGTCATTGAGTTTAAAGTGAATGCAGCATCTTCCAGGATCGAAATACTTTGCAAGTTTTTTTTCCTGGTCTTTATGAGAAAGAAAATAGTCTTTCACTATTTGTAAGCTCTTCAATGCAATATTGAAAGAAGGGACAGGCTGTGCTTCTGTTTCTTCTTGGTCATCTTCATCGACGGACGAAAAGTTCACCCAGTTCATTAGATGCTAAAATTCTGCTTTCTTCAAAAAAATGGGAAATGCACTGTTGTGACGTTTCTCCACAACACAGAAATAAAATGCATAGCCTCTAGAACACTTAACTTTAGTTTGCAGGTGTCATTTAGGTTTCCATTTTCTAGTTCAGCTACAGCTTTCCGGACAAGTTGCTTTCTATAAAAAACCTTGAAAGATCGAATAATGCTGAGATCACAACACAAAGCTGCAATTTGCTTGTCTAATTTGCAGGAAAAAATTCAACACGCACATTAGACAGGTCCAAACCATGATGTGTCCTCAAAGAATGAGAAGAAACCAGTTTTAGAAGACAGGAGCCTGTGGAGTGTGTTTCTGTTTTCAACAACATGGATTAGCTTTAAAAAAGCACAAAAGGAAAAACATATTGCTTATTTTAGAATTTTTTTTTACTTTCCAGAGAAAATGTAAAATGCAGGGAAATTCCATAAATAACAAACTTACGATCTGGGTTGAATTAACATTACAGTTATATGGAAAAAATGGGATCTGATGAAAAAAACGTAAAATGCGGGGAAAACATATATTTGGGGGACGTAAAATCGAGGTTTCACTGTAATAGTAAGGGGTCTTATATAGGCATGACCAAAAAAAAAAAAAAAAAAAAAAAAAGAGAAACCCGTATTAAGGAACATAAAGCGGACATTAAATTCAATAGAACCACTAAAGTGTTAACAAAAATATTTCAGAATAATAGCATAAAAATAGTTTTTGATAACATTAAAAAATTGGCGAAATACGAAAACTACCATTACACAGTGAATCGCGAGGTAGTTGAGATCGTTAGTAATATGCATAGTTGCAATCAGAACGGACATCGGCAAGTGGCGACACCTGTTTGTAAAGGAGAGAGTGACTTCAGTGCTAGAGCCAAGCAAGCCCAGCACACACCATTCAGGTGTGTGCTGGGCACCCACACTTAAAAAAGTGCGAGCCCGCTCCGAGAAGTTTATGCAGCAAATTTCCAAGTAGGCCATTTCTCTATGTATTTATTTATGTATTGAGTTACTTATAGCATTTGAAAAACCCCAAGCAAAATTGAAAAAGTTATTATTCATAGAATAAACTAATAAAAAGGTCAAAAATATATTAAAAATACTCATATTTCATCAGATATTTAATATTTTTATATTCTGATTGCAGTATGTGGTGTCTAATGTAATAGTCGGCCCTGCTTGAACGAATATCTACAGTTCCAACTATATTAATTCAATTATACAGGGAAGAATAGAAATGCAATTATATGCATTACTATAGCAATTTTATTTTTACATGAACGGATAAATGATCGATACCTCTTTCTTATTTAAATATTTAACCACCAAGTTAAAATATCATTGTAATTTAAAAATGAAATTAATTCTGGAATAAATACAAAATAAATAAAATATACTTACAATTTTATTTTTTCCGAAAAAAAACCCAGCCATGATTAATTGCTTCGAAATAGACTTAACTGAACATTATTTGGTTTCTTTTTCTAAAGCATATAACAGGGTTATACCAGAACCTCCACAAGATTCAAAATGATGACAAATTATATTAAAGGAATTTTGTAACTTCATTTATCATTGGAGAAGGATCAGTTTGCTCTTCATCACTTTCACTTAAGACTGTAGTAGTATATGCAACTCTTCATCTGTTTCTGTTTCTTCATCTTTATCCACAACTATGAATTAATAAAGTTCTGTTTGTCATCTGAAAACTTTCAAAATCTGCAGTTTCTAATTTTATCATCGGCTGCTGATTTTGTAAATCTGGCTTATTTAAAACAATTCTTTCTCACCTTGGCAGGAATGTACTTTCTTTAAAAAAATACATGGCAGTCAAAAGGTTTTATATATGTGTATACATATATATAATAAAGATGATCTATTAAGCATAGTAGAAGCCAAGCAACAGATAGAAGATCGCTGAAACACCAATGACCAATAAGATAAAAAAAAAAAAAAAAAATCATCAGTGGATGAAATACACTAATGTAAAGAAACCAGATCTATTAATTAACAGCCTGCAAAACAAACGAATCAATAAAGTAAAACAACAAATCTTAACTTAAAACCATAAACTTATCAAAGTTAATGAAAAAACAACCTAAGAAACACAAGGTAGGAAGAAGGAGGCAGGCGGCAAGACTTGTGACTTGCCTGTGGGGTTAAATAAATATATATATATATATATATCGTAGTAAAAGCCAAGCAACAGATACAAGATCATTGAAACCACATAGGCGAATAAGAATGAATACTTTTGAAGTAGAAGCTCAGATATAGATACTTCTTGTAATGACTCCATGGATATGTCATTATCTGTAAACTGCAAGAAGCTCCTTAATTATTTCAGATTGATTTTTTTTTTTTTTTTTTTTTTTTTTAAAGAATAATAGGAAAAATTTAATTATACATAAAAGAATTTTAAGAAACTTTATGTATTTATGTGATTAAGCGGGATAGCATTGTAAAAAATATTTCTTAAATGGGGAAATTTAACATTACTTCTATGGGAAAAAATTGGTTCCATAGCTTTATATTCTTATAAGCGTAGTATTTGATTATCCATTACCCGATTAAGTGGGGACGACTGTATGCCAAGATTTCTAAAAATGGCATTGCATTGAGTAGCATTGCTGCATGTGATAATTAAAAAGAATACTCATAATTTTTTGAGACTTTAAGAAATCTCCATATCTCTATGCATTATATGTACCTTTCAGATACAAATGCAGATAATTAAATGAAGTCTCCTTATTTACATGCAACAGGTACAATGCATTTCAAGCAATATTTTTTTACGAGGTTATTAGTCACATTTTTTCTGTAATTTGTTTCTGGTTCATGTCTCATTTTTGCCTAATGGACAAAGCAGTCACTAAAATATGTCATAACATGCTCTTTACATCCCTGAATTTCCAAAAGAAACCATCTTTTTTTTTTTTTTTTTTTTTTTACAAAGCATATAAAAATTCGGAAGTATCTAAATACTTTTGTCTATACAGTGTATATTTATTTGATAAATCTCAAAAAATGCTTCTGAGAGCGTTTTGCCAAATATAGGCAGGTATGCTGTCAAATATTTATTGAATTCAGGGCTCTCATCTGAGGTAAAAATTTCTCACGCTCATTTAGAAACAGGTGTCTGAAAAGGAAGAACACGAATATACGTAGGAAAAAATTTTCTGAATTCTTATAAATTGTTAATAAAGCTTATTTTCACAGCTCATTTGTAAAATGTAAGTTTAATTGCAACAAATTAAGTGTAGCTTTTTTTTTTTTTTTTTTTTTTTAATCCTCAAGATATAGTATTATTTAACCGAATTTCCTTTTTTTCTGGGCTTTCATTGTTGAAATATATGGTTATTGCACTTGATCAGCTAATCATGTAATTTTATCATCAGATTTTTCTAAAGGGTCCATTTTAAAATTGTTGATTTTTATGACGAGTCTATTTTCTGATTTTTTAAAAAATCCTAAATTAATCAATGAAAAGTGTGTGAATTTCTCAGTCTCACTCTCTGATGGAAACCCTGGAACCCTGGAATTAATAATATATTAATTAAAAAAAAAAAATTGAAATGACATGTGCAAGAAAAAAATTGTTAATAAAATTTGGTAGTTTTCCAATATATGTAGTCGAACCTCATTAGCGTGAACATACTTAATGTGAATTATTTTTAACATTCCACAATCCCTATCAAAATAAAGATTGAATTCCCTCCCCCCCCCCCCCTACCCCCTCCCTGGAGATTCACATTAACGAGGTTCAACTGTATATGAGGTAAACCAAAAAGCACCTACATTTGAAAGACTAATATATTTTATTAATCTTTATCGCCTACTTTATACTTACATGTCTATATGTAGTTTATGTCGCGTGTGCCGGCAAAATGGAATATTAAATTATTCACTGTAGGGAAGAGTGGGGATGAATGGGACATTTTTCATGTTTTTATTGATAACGTTAGCCATATGTAATTCAGAATTTTGCAACACTGCTTATAAGTACACTTCAGTAATCAGTTACATATAAACATACTAACTTTAAAACAAAAAGTTATCTTTTTCAAATTAATATTTTTTTTACATGCATGTGCATTGTCCCATTCATCCCCACCTACAGGGATGAATGGGGCATGATTGGAGATGAATGGGACAAGACTGGAGTTAACAAAGAAAATAAAATAAAATTTAAAGTAAATAAATTTTTAAAGTTAAATTGGTTCATATGATTTTATTACACACTATGAATTTACTGAAATTAACATGAACTGATGTATTGACTCAAATTAACATCAAAAGACAAAAGTCCTTTGGTTCATGAAGTTCCTAGCACTCTAGGCTTTGGTAATTTAATTTAATAAGACCTAATCTAAAAATAAATAAGACACTTGAAAGAGATAAATCATTATAATAGAGTACAAATTATCCAGATAAATTTTTGTTTCCGACTGATCGGGAAAATCAGCATTCTATTCTGTATTACATTAGAAATCACCAGGATTTATTTAATTAGCTTGATTAAAATTGTGGTTTTAATCAAATTATTATTAATTAATTATTGATTTAATTTGCATTGAATATTCCAACTTATATATTTTTTAATCATAATTATTATAAACAAAAATCAGAACAATTAATTTCAATATATTTTTCTCTAAATCCACAAAATTAAGAATCTTGATAATCAATATGGCTAATAAGCCTGTTCATCCTTAACTTTTACTGTGATTTCTTTATATTTAGCCTACTTGCACTAAATTTAAATGCTACTTTTATAATTCCATGTTATAACGACTGAACTACAGGTTATAAAAATATTGAAAATCTACTTAAGATTTGTTTTAACGTAATTCTTGTGTACAATTTTAAATTAGTACATAGTGGGGAAAGTCCCATTCATCCCAACCACCACATGATCACATAAAACAGGAAATACGCTTAATGAACAATTGTCAATATCCTTCTTGAATATCATAAACACAATAAAAGATTGCCTTTTCACCATATAAGAGTTATATTAACTTTAAGCAAATAGTTAATTTCTTAACTACTACCTAATTGAATCAGTAAAAACTTACTCTGGCAGCTGAAAAAGACACTGTAATTTTTTCTGTCCTTTTGTGGATAGCACAATTCTGAAACTACACTTGATGAATGACCTCAGTGCTGCCATATATAAAAAAAAAATGTCATGTTTCCAGTGCTTGCAAAACGTAAAAGTTTGTTATTGTCCCATTCATCCTGCGTCCCATTCAACCCCATTCTCCCCTGCATATTATTTTGCTCTTTATGTTAATTTTAAATTATTGGTGTGATTGTTACCTATATTCCTGCTGTCAACATCTAATTTTACTAAATTTTATTTTTGCAGTTACTGTAGGCTACAGTATTTAGATTTAAGCATGGCAACTATTTCTGCTGAAGGTTTAGCTGATATTCTTGCTGTGTGCAATAAATTAAAAAAGTTAAGTCTTGAAGCTTGTGAAATCAATGAAGATTGTTGCAAGTAAGTGCTTGACTTACATGAAGGTCTGTAAGGGACAGTCAAATTGCTAAATATGCAGTTTTTATACATTTAAATTTCATTTAAAGTTTGACGTCTAGAATGTTTCTTGAATTATATAATTTTAAATAACTTGCAGTACATTATATGAATATCATCTGTGGTAAGTTATTTAGCAGTGAACTAATGCATGTTCTGTTAATTACTCAAAAATTCCATCTTATTGTTGGTTAGTAGCCAGATACACTGTACAAATCAATGACTTTTTTTTATGTATAAGAATGGTGCTCACTTTGCATTGTTTTTATTGTTAGAATAAAATGATTCTTACATTGCCAGGCTTTTTTGCTAAAGTGATAATAATTCTAAGTAACTTAATTTATAATTTTTCATACTTATTCATTATCAGCATTGTTATTATGTATGCATAAAATTGTCAGGGAATATGCATGGATTGCTTAGTTCACCATACAAAACTATACTTTTCAACCTATCAACATGAAAATTGGTATATTTATTAATGAGTAAAAAATCTAGCTAATGATGTATTTTTTTAATCAAATAATCGATTCAAAAAATCTTAAAAAAAAAAAAAAAAAAAGTTTATACATTTTTTTTTTCTTTTTTTCCAACATAAAAATATGTTTATAACATGTAATTAAACAGTTAAATCCTATATTTAGTATGTATGTATTAATAAAATTTTAATGCCTCCAAAAAAAAAAAAAAAAGTCTTTCTCATGGAAAGATATTTGCTGCAAAAAGGGGGTTATTTCTGCCTGGAAAAACTGAAAATTTTGAAATTTCTAGCATAAAATAATGTATTTAGAAGTTTATAATATTTACATTCCAATGCTTTTTTCTTGAAATATTTTTTCACATTCAGTATCTCACATGAAAACGCTGATTCTGATAATGTTTATTTTTCAAATATAAAGTTTTTTTAAGCATGTAATCAAATAGTAATCCTGAAATATTTAAGTATTACAGTGACCTCCCTCCTATCACAGTAATTTGAAATTATTTATTCTTTTCAAGTTCCTTTATACTCTCATCTTTTTTCTTGAATCCTAGACTTCTCTAAGTGTATTGAGTTAATAAGTTTTATAACAGGGTGGCTACTAGACGGGAAAAGTTGGGGAATCAGGGAAAAGTCAGGGAATTTCATGTAAAGTCAAGGAAATTTGACAAATTTTGTGGAAATAGGCCATATTTGATAGCTCGTTATTCTAAATTGCTGAATTGTTCGTTAATTTTGTGAAATTTTTGGGGAAATAAACAGCATAAGCCAGGGAAAATGCTGAAAAATAGTCAGGGAATTTGGAAAAGTTCTAATGTTAGCCACCCTGTATAAAAAAAAATAATAATTAGTCCATAATAAAATGTTTTAAATTTCTGAAGTTCAAGTAACTTTAAATTAAACTTTTATTTTATCTTTATGATTAATTTCATCTTAAGTGAAAATCTGAATTAAGAGTCCAGCATCAAGTCCGGTAAACTGATTTCACCTGTGCCTGACCTGCAATCAAGTTTGGGTCTGGTTGACTAAATTTTTTTCTTGCATATTAGGTTCGGTTCAGGTTGACTGAATTTTTTCCCTGGTGGCTGGGCTGTCTGATTTATTTTTCTTATGAGTCAGGCTCGGATTAGGTCAACTGAAAGTTAGGTTTGGATTAAGTTGACTGAATTTTTTTTCCTGCAGGTTAGGTTTAAGTTTCCAGTGAGTCGGGTCAACTTAAGAACATCTTTCAAAAAATTTTATCATTATAAACAAAAATTTGTTTCATATAATTATAAACATACTACATATTCCCATGATTAAATATACATATACACAAATTACAGTGGAACCTGTAAAAGTGACCACCTTGGTAAAGTGACCACCTGACTAAAGTGACCATTTTCCTGACTAAAATGACCATTTTCCAGTTTTAAAGAAACTTTATACCTGCATATAGTGACCATTTTAGCCGGTCCATAGGGTGGTCACTTTAGACAGGTTTCACTGTATTATATTTATATATACTAAACTTAACCCATATTTTTTTACTCTTGAAGTGCATAACACACATAAATGGTTAAAAATTATTAATCTATTTTTCAGATTTTTAAATTTGCAACTTAGTGTATCAGTAACTCCATTAAAAAAAATTTTTTTTAATGATTTACTAACTCTGGGAGAGTGAAAATTTATTTTATTTTAAAAACTTAAAAAAGTTTTGCATGATTTTCGGATGAATCATTAAATTAAATTTAGTTTTCGGGTTTTAGATATGAAGAAATCAGGTTTGGGTCGATGAAAAAAAATTTTTTTGTGTGGGTTTGATTCTAATCTAAATTCATTGTATCAATACTGCTGGGAGATAAACATTCCATAGTAATGTACACCCTATGCAAAATGAATGGTTGAATGATGATTTGACTAGTTTTTGGTGTTTTGAACAACGAAAGGTACTGTCAGTTATGAAACAGAAAGGCTCATTTTTTTATAGTAAAAACCTTTTTATATGTTTCTGTTAAGAAAAAAAAATATGGATTGCATGTATTTTTAAATATTTAACACTTTAGGGTTTCTTAATAGTTATGTCTTAGAAAAAATATTTTTATCTGCAAAAATTCAAATTTTCCCATTTTTTTTCCAGAAAAAAAACGGAAAAAAAAATCTTTTTTTTCCACTACCTCAAAATTCCCGGAAATTTTACATCTCTAGGCAACACACGGTATACCTGATAGTTGTGTTATTTTCTAATTCATCATTATCTTCATGGGTGATAAAATTAGAAAAAAATAAATCACAGAATTTCCATATATTATAATTCATAATTTCTTTTTTATTTACAAATTGTATATAATTGCTAAATATTTTTCTTTTATTGAAAATATACAATCATTTGCAAAAATGTATGACCATTGTAGATTTTCAGTATTTTAGGACATTTCTTCATTTTCACAGATTTTTAAATGTTAAAGCGTGTGCATTTGCCACAAAAATTTTTTCACACACTCAGACATTTTCTAAAAATGGTGAAATCGTGTTCTAGATCTCTCAAAATGTGTAAATCCGTTGAAAACCGTAAGTCGAAAATTTTTATCCAATACTTTCTTCTATTGAATATAGTAGAAGAAAGTAAAAATTCATCATAAAAATTTCGTTTTATAAAATTTAACTTGGACAAAATTTTAACTGTAAATATAGTGTAAAAAATTTGAAAATAGAATATGTACCTCAAATTCTTTTTCAAGTAGAAAATTTTATATCCCTGTTAAAAAAGAGCTCCATTCATTTTTTAAAGATATTAATGTATTTGCAAAAACAAAAAATCTGTTTCAAGCAAAATTTTTCCCATTTTAATTTTGAAGTGTTTTTTTATAAAGCTCTTTATTGGGTAAATTGACTATATGAAGCACTAGCAGGCTTTGCCCGCTTCGCTGGTCATTATATTGAAATGAATCCCCAAAACAGCATATCATTAATAATAATAAAATATCTTAAAAAAAAAAAAAAATCATTGAAATCCGTCAAAATCTAATTTAAGTTGCCCAATGCCTTCGGCAGTCCCTTACCTGCTTCTTACTCCCCCTCTCTCGCGGTTACAGTTGAAAGTTTTACAAACTCTCATCAAAGTGCATATTTCGCACACTTAATTAACACCCACACACCAAAATTCGCCATTCTTAGGTAATTTGGACGGATTTAAGCTTCAAAATGTGGTTTTTGCCCCGCCCGCCCCAAGAGGAAGGGGGGGGGGGTAAATTTCCAAAATTACTTCATATTGCATGTTGCATACACATACCTAACCGACACATCAAAAAATTGAGATCATGAAATTATTTAAAGCTGAGTTATGCTTTAAAACTTTTTTTTTTTTAATCTCTCCCCCCGTTCTTAAAGGAGGGAATTTTGCAAAATCTCTTCATACTATGAGTTAGATACATATAATCGTCCCTTACATAAAAAATGTCCAACCTTATATAATTTAGTGCAGCGTTACGCATGAATACATGTTTTTGCCCCCCATTCTCCAAAGGGCGGAAGGGTGGAATTTCATAAAATCCCTTTGTAGTGTGTGTTCAGTTCGATTTCCCCGTGTGTTGAGTACCCTTCTTCCAAAACCTTTTCCCTCCCCCCCCCTCCCCCTTAAAAATCCAAAATCGCAGAAAGTAATTTTTTTGTACTCAAGTCTGGTCTTTCCATCTGCAATTTCTTCACCGTTAAGTAATTTGGAGCCGAGATAAGCCTTCTGCCCCCCAAGGGAGACAGGGGGGGGGTATTTTGCAAAATTCCGTCTTAGTTGGGGGTCAGGCTCCGAAAACCAACCTGGCCACTAAAATTTGTGACCCTCTTTCCCACAGAATCGTCATGGCAGTGTTGAGTAAGTGAATCATTGAGTTTACTCTTTTATATGTACAGATTTGTTTATATTTTTTATGGACTACTTGGCTTAAGGTTGCTGTCACAAAAATAGAGTCCTTGGCGAAAAATGTCCTATCTACTTCAGTATTAAAATTAAAAATATACCCAGGATTATAAACTAATAAAGCTCTTTAATAGAGATCTGAATTAGCTTCCATTTTCTTATTATTTAATTTTGATAATGACGTTATGTTGTCATGTGCCTAAGCAAATTTAATATTTATTATTTTTTTTATTATTATTCGCGTGAAATATTCTTTGGCAACAATTAAAAATTAAAATAAATTATTTTAAAATTTTATTATAGAAGAAATATTTATATTATATACAGGGATGGAACACGGGCGCAGAATTCATACCGGAATCTGTTTAAGGAATTTCTCTACTTATGATATCGTTGATTTAAGAAGTAGAAAGTTTTCGTACATTGATAGTTGTATGAATTCTGCGCCCGTGTTCCATCCTTGTATATAGAAGATTAATTAAAAGTTTACATTTTTTCCGGTATAAATAGAAGCCTATGTCTTATTCCAGACTATTATCTATCTCTGTACAAAATTTCATCCAGATCCGTTTAGCCGTTGTGGCGTGATTGAGTAACAAACATCCATCCAAACTTTCGCATTTATAATATTAGTATAGATTAGTTATCATGTGCATGTGTTAGATTGAGTTATTTTGCTGTCAAATTGACAAAATTTTAATTTTAAATTTCAAAACTCTGTCGTTCTTGGCGCTTATTGTATTTAGTGATCAAAAACGTAATACGAAAATATGCATGCCAGATGTATATTTTCGTAATATGCATTGTACGAAATATTGTTTCATATTATTCATTACTCTCTTAATATAAGTTGTTAAAATAACCATGATTTTTGAAAGGAATTAAATTATGTTCGCCAAATAATTAGTCAATATTTTTTTTTTTCTGCTAAGGATGACCGATATCAAATCTATTCCGCTGCAACATATTAGTATCTTATATCAGATACTTTATTTAGACATTTGAAAACAAATTTTACTTCCAACTATGATAGAATATTTATCATTTTCCTTTTAATTAGTATATTAGTTGGATATTTATTGTGTAAATATCATCTTTTGAAATGAAATGTTTGTGTTTTCAATCGAATATGGAAATTTGCCATTTTTTTTTTTTTTTTTATTCCTAGAGTTTTGAAATTAAAAATTCAAATTTTGTCAATTTTACAACAAAAATAACTTAATCTAACGCATGGACATAATAATTAATACATACCTATACCTAAATATGGGGATTAAAATCGGGAAATAATTTTCCTCGATTTTTAATAATTTTTTACAAAAAAATCCAATGGACGTTTAACATAGGAAATATTTTTCTTGCATCCACGAACGGCCAGTGACGTCATCACTTCGCTTGCGTATTAGCACTTTATCAATGTGTAAAAGAAATTTTTAATTAAAAATGACGTCAGTTTTTGTGAGATGCATAATTTTTTTTTATAATTTTTTATCGTTCACGTTTAGATAAATGTATTTATTTTCCTGTTGAAAAAAATAAATAAATTCGTTTTTTTTTTTTGTTTTTGTTTGTTTTTTTTTGGCAACAATTAAATTATGGATAAAATTTAAATGGCTAATTTTTTGCTATTATTAGCTTACAAAATTGCTATTTTATGCATAAAAATCGCAAAAACAATTTTTTTTTCGGAATAAAAGGTAGCCAACTTTTTAAGTTAGGGTATAAGCTATCTCCATAACAAATTTTATCGAAATCCATCGAGCAGTTTTAGCGTGAAACTCAGTCAAATAAACGGACATTCACATTTATAATATATATAAGATTTCATGTAAACATATTAGCATATAAATATTTAATGAAAGATGTTTGATTAAATGTAGTTCATTTCATTATAAAACCATAAACTTTATTGGCATGAACATTTTGATGCTGAAACAATATTTTACCCAAGGATTTACTTAAATTTCAAAAAATATAAAATCACCTTTTTTAATCTTTAAAAGTTAAAAGCTTTTAACTTTTAAGGATTAAAAAGGTAATTTATATATTTTTTTGGAATTTTGGTGCTGTATATATTAAAAACATTGTTTTACATAATTTTTAAAGTTATAATTTAATAATACTGTTGTTAATATTTCTATAGATACTTTTAAGCTGTTTGTAATTTTGACATTATTGCCTTTCTTTCCTTTCAGGTTTATTGCTAAAAACAAAACATTAGAGATTTTAAATATGAGTATGTGTTCAGGACTAACACCTTCTGGACTCAGAGAAATTGCCGTTAACTGTGTAAAGTGAGTAATTATTTTGAAAATTGAAATATGCTTAAAATTATTCATTTGCAGAGTATACTTTATCATAGATGAAACTTTTCAGGGGAAATTTCCCTGAATGCGGTTTTTGAAAATTTTGCTGTCTCTGAATTTCATGTTAAATTATTTTGTTTTTATAAAAAATTATCATTTTTAATTTACCTCATAGTGGATTAAGAACTTTTCAAATATCACTTTTATAGGTAGCCATGTGGTATATCATTAATAAATCTTCCCAATCTGTTTGCAAGTAGAAGTTTTCGGGGGTTTTGCATGTTAGGTAGTTTCACCTCTGCTTTGTATATTGTAATGATTAGAGTCCGTCCCCCATCCTTCTCCTTATTTATTTCAGTATAATAATCTGTGAATCTACAGAAATTTATAAAAAGGATTTGACATCCACAATTACTTAAAATATTGAAAAATAAATAAGTGAATTGCACAAATATATACTGGTAATTTGTTTTTATGTAAAATTTAAAGAAAATTAATATTTTGTTTAAAAGGAGGGGAAAAAACTAACACAGTAGAATAGGCTATTAACTGAAACAGCATCAAATTTTTATTATTGAAAACATCTATATTTTTACCAGACCTACATCCAAATATACCTGTTTCAGCTGTGTAATGTTAAAAATTTATAATCCTTAAAATATTTTATATAAAAAATATTTTGTTGCAAAATATCTGGCAGACGTAGAGTGGATGAATATTATATTACTTCCATTAACAGACTACCAAAGGTAAAGGAAATATTGTATTTGGTTAAAATTTTCAATAGCATATTTTCATCTTATTTACATCAAGAATAAATATAATCTAAAATTTTAATGCTGTAAATCAAGCAAGAGAATTGTAATTTCTATTATATTATTTCTTTTTTAATTCTAAATTTAATTTAATAATACTTAGCATTTATTAAAGATTTTTATTAATTATTAAGCATTTATTAAAGATACTTAAATAATTTATTTCATCTTTTTTTCAGATTAAAAGAATGGAATTTAGCTTGGACTCTTCTGAATCCATATTGTATGAAAACATTTCTGCCTGTTTTACCAAGCAATTTGACAAGGCTGAACATAAATGGCCATCGTGAAACTTTAGATGATACAGGTCAGTTAGTGATAAAGACCTTTGACATGAGGTCAATCTTTTAGACTTTTTATTAAGCAAAGTATCTTGCAATGAAAATGTTAAATTTTGAGTTTAAGAAAAGGGATTTGACTAGTAGCTAAAAGTGTTGACTCAAATAAAGACAAGAGAAAAATTTAAACTTAAAAAAAAAAATATATATATATATATATATATATATATATATATATATATATATATATTATAAAAAAACAACATTAACATATATTCAACAACAGTTAACAATATGCAGATTTATTAATTACATTAACTTCAAAAAACATAGTATAAGTTAATTTGATATTTACCTCCCTACATGAGGAAAACAATTTGTAAAGCTTGATCATCAAATACAAATTTCTTGAAAAAAAATTTCAATATAAACACTATAGTTCTATAGAAAAATAGTTTTAACAAAACTAGACAACATACAGGAGAAAAATTACTTTTTACATATAATACTATGATGACCGATGAGGAAAAGGTTGAAAACAACGCAACATCTCTAGATCGCCTAGAGGACCATAGAGGAAAGAAAAAGAAACCATTTGAAATGATGATTTAATATAATCATAGAAATTAAACTGCAAATAACGATAGATCAAACAGCAAACTTATTTATTCAGAGTCGCCTTGTTGACCACTGAATTAGAATGATGAAACTTTAAGTAAGACTATCTGAAGAATTATCATGCATCACCTCAAGGTCGCCCCATTGATCATTCAGGGAATAAATTGATGTGAAAAATTAACATCTCAAGGTCGCCGAGTTGACCATTGAGATAAAATGAAATTCATTTAAACAGTATAATACAGATTATTTTCATCACAGAAAATGTCTTGATCAAAACTCAACTTATACTAAACTTTAAATAAATATATTAACTCTTGGCACTCTTTGGGGGAAAAAAACTAACTGATCAAAAATGTAATTCATATTAGACTTTAAACATATTAATTCTTGAAAGATTTCCAATTCTTCAACTTAATAAGCTGAGAAAAAGGCATTTTAAAAAACCACACGTGAGACCAGCTCACCACCTCAACACCAAGAGCTCTTGCTGCTACTCAACTGCTCAATTGCTCATCTGCATATTCCGATAGAAGTCACGTCCTTTTATACTTCTGCAAAACGTCGTATTTGCATAAACCTATCAAATATCGATAACATTAAAAACATCAATGACGATGTTATCTTGTAGCCAAAGCTAACACATTCTTGTAATTTAAATTAAACATTTATGATGTGATGGCAACAATGAAAATAGTAAAATTAGAATTGTAAACAAAGATCGGTAATGCTGTTGAGTAGCGTGTAGTAAACAACACAAACTTCAAATAAAGAAACAATGATTAAAGACCTAACAGAGTTAAGTTCCTTCAACTAGAAGTGAGTAAAAGACATTTAAAAAATATATATGTAAAAGAAATAGAGAGAGGTTTTAATTATTGTGAGGACAAGGGATAACAATAGTTATCAGTTAGACATGTGTTGGAGCTCCATATCTGCAGATATCTGCCAAAAAGAAAAGATCTGGATCTGTATAATCGAGAAAAAAATATCCAGATCAGTTTTTTTTTTCTTCATTGGATCTAATACGGATCTTTTGTAGAAATTGTACAAAAATTGCAAAGAAACTTCTATAAATCTTTATTGACTATTTTTAATGCACAAATAAAAGAAATATAGCATAACCTCACTTTTGTGTTCTCACAATTTATTTTTTATCAAAATTTACAATTGTTCTTTAGATTCCGTCATTTTTTCTATATTTGCAGTGAATTTCAATTCTCACTTTTATGTTAACGAAATTTTGAGTTTTCTTCCATTTATACTTATATATACAGCAAATATGAAGGACGTACTTGTGATTAAATTAATAAAACTAGTATAAAATAAAAACTTTTAGAAGACGGATTCTGTCAAGGCAAATAAGTCTTCTCTAGAACAGATAAACAATGCATCATACAACTGGAGAAAGCTGATTTGTCGACATATAATTAAAGCCACCGTGTGAAAGCAGATGTTTAATAACAAATTATACCATGCGTTAAATTCTCATTGATTTATAAGTTGTAGGGGGGAAAAAAAATCTATAAAGAACAAAAAATAAGAAGATAAAATAATGATGGTATTTGTGTATGTATGTTTTATAATAATGTATTTGCATCTTTTTAATTATTTTTTTTTTTTAACTGTTGAGTAGTGAGATATAAATACTAGTTATTTCTCAATACTCCTATTTACGATTAATTACCGTATATTTCCGTGTATAAGCCGAGAATTTTTGGAAATTTTTCGGAAGCTGTATTATAATGGTCGGCTTATATACGGATCTACATTTCTAGCAAAAAACGTACTTCAGAAACAATGATTGAATACATATATTTAAGCTAAAAAGTATATATAAAGTAAAATAGTTATATTAAACCTTATTTTAAAATAATTATCACATATAAAACTCTTAAATTAGCAATTTTAAATTTATTTCACGAAACGCTCGATGTAGTCACGTTTGTTTACATTTCTTTTTGACCTGCCGGTAACTGAAGTCATCGGCAGAGTGCACGAACGGAGTAAATTCTCTGTCTGATTCAGAAATAGTATAAGAGAAACTTGAAAAAAAACAGGACTCTTGATCATATTTTTAATTTATACAATTAAATTTAAATCATCTCTGTTTAAAATGTTTCTAGGCTTACACTAGTAAAAGCGGCAAAGCTTCGTTTTTTTTATAGAAGTATTTTTATTTTGTTGAAGATTGCCTTGAAGCACTGATAAAAATACTGAAAAGTAGAAATATACAAAATAATTTAGATACGTCATTAAAAAAAATCGATGCAATCGGACTTTACACGGCTTATTTATGTAACCATCCAGCGGCGGCATTGCTTCATCGACGTTGGGGTTAGGTCTCCCGGCCCGGTATTACGGTAGCCATCGTTTTCAGCTGCCGGGCCGGGACTTGCGTTCGCGTCTGTGTTTGCCTCCCTTCTGATAGGGTTGCCAGAGTTAAAACTATCGCCGTTGGCGAACACACTGCGAACGTTTTACGTTATGGCTAAGCAAGGTAAGGAATTCTATTGGATAAGCACGCATTTCGCACAATTTCATTGGACAGATTATCCTGAAGGTTGTATAGATTGGCAATATTTTCTCCATTTTGGCGATATACTCGAACTTTAAAAAGAGTATTTTTTCAATTCGGCTTATACACGGCTTTGCAATTTTGGGCAAATTTCTGCAGGGAAAAATGTACTCTCGGCTTATATACGGATCGGCTTATATTCGGAAATATACGGTAGTTGTCTAACATAAAATACAATCACTTACTTGAAAAACAGATTCAGAAGAGCTCAAATGTGCAATCATATCAAAATCTTAAATTTTAATGCTTTCTGTATCATTATATGTGCAAGGGAAAGTAACTAGTATACTGTGGTCACCACAAAGCTTCCTATTGCATAGTTATAATGTAATAACTGGTTGGAAAACTGCCTAAAACATGGAAAGAGTTGCATTACAGCATCACCTATTAGTTGATAAGTATTTAAATTGATTCACCATAGCTCATATTAGCCATTTTATATTGGTGAGCTTGTACACTATAGAAACTAAGATATTGCCTTCCTTAAATAGGGAAAATTGTAGCTTAATAGCCCCAACTATAAGCCAATGTACACGGCGTAGTTTTATTTATAATAACCATATCACATATGGAGATTAATGCACACATACACTATAGAAACAGAAATATACCTTTAAATAAATGGGAGTTATAGCAATATAACAGTACTACTTGTAAAGCAATATACGCCAAAATTAAATCAACACTAAATTATATCAACATCCAATCATATAAAGTTCCATGAAATCCCACACATTTTTTGTGAGGTACACAGGGGCGAAACTACCTAACATGTAAAAACCCTAAAAACTGCTACTTGCATGCACATAGCGAAAACTTACTAATAATACACCATATGGCTATAGTAATAATTAATATTATAATAATAAGTATAAATTATTATAATAATTTTTAACTATTATATTTATATTATTTAATTATTATTAATTTTTAATTAAAATTATTTTAATAATTATTATAAGTATTATAATAATAAATAAGTAATATTTTGGAAACTCTTAATACATTATAAAGCAAATTAAACATTCAAAATGTGAAATTTCTGTAAAAACAAAATAATTTAACATGGGTATTAAAGGCATTAAAATTTTTAAAAACTTGAATTCAGGAGTAGCCCCTAAAAAGTTTCACTCCTGGGTACAGTATTCACAAAATTTTGCTAATACACATACACAGACATACAAACATTTTCTAGAAATAGTCAAATTGTATTTGGGAGATTTAGGACATTTTAAAAAGTTCAATCCTAACGAAAGTCAGAAGTCGAAAATTTTCACAAGTACAATACTTTCTTTTTATGTATACAGAAGAAAATAAAATTGTTTATCGAAACAAAAAATGCAGTCTATTATAGGAAATGAATATTATAAAAAAAATATAAAAATCATTTTAAAAAAATTGAACTGCAAAATTAAAATCTTCTTGATATAAGAACTGAAACTCTCATTTTTATAAGATTGATCATGCATTACCTATAAGGCTATAAATTTTAAGAAAAAAGAAATAAAGATAAATTGTAAAAATTAACATTTCAGCATTTAAATGGAGGAATTTTTTTATTAACTATCCCCGACTCGATCTGATGCCCTAAAATTCAGCCTAAAGTATTTTTGTCAGTGGGCCATATAATGTTTTGTTACGAGACACGAACTTACTTTAAAAAAAAAAAATTGCTTCATATATAAAAATAATATATTTTTAAAAGATCCACATTTGCGGATCTGGATATTGAAGATCTGTATTTGTATCCGCAAATACAGAAAATATGATATTCGTATTCATATCTGTATCCTCAGGTCACAATATTTGACGATCTGGCTATCCCTAGTCAGTATTCTGACTAATCTAATATTTTTTTAATCCAAAATTTGCCTTTATGATAATTGTTGCATTTTATTTATTACAGATTTACTTAATATTGTTTATCGTTGCCCTAACCTAATTGAATTGGATATCAGTGACTGCCATTTGTTGACTGAAGCATCCTTTATGCCATTAGTCAAAACTTGTTCTAAACTAGAACATTTACATACTAGTCGGGCATATAAGATTCCTACTCATTGTTATCGGTAAGCCTTCTTCTTTATTATCATTACTATTATTATTTGTTATTTCAATCTAAACAATATTTGATTTAAGATATTAAGTGCATTAGGTATTTTAAGAGAGGTACAGTTTGTATTGAATTTTTTTAATTTTTCATGTTATTTGTTTAGTTTGGAAGCAGAGTTGTCTCACATGTAGACTACATTCTATCATTAAAAATAAGTTTTAGGTGTTTAGTGTAAATAGTAAACATAAAAAGAAGCTGCAGATATTATATTCAATAGACTATTTAATTAAAAGAAAAAAATTAAAAATAAAATATAACCAATAAGAAACATGCCACTATTTTATGACAAAAGAAAAAATTATCTACTAAAATGCCTGTTTTAATATTGCAATAAATTATATGTCTAAATGTAATAAATGTTTTTGTTTGAATCTTAGTTGTGTTTTTTTATTTTATTAATAACTAGCAGGCTTTGCCTGCTTCACTGATCACTATATTTAAATGAATTAAAAAAAGAATCAATATTTTAAGAAAATACATTAAAACTGCTTAAAAACTACACTAGAGATGTCACTAATACTGGAAAACTGCATTAGCCATTTTCTTTTTACAATAAACAGAATGGAAAATGCATAATATTTTACATGGAGATATTTTGTATAGAGATATTTTGTATTAGAACAATTTAAAAAAGAAAAAATGCTTTTCCTTTTTTTCCCCACTCACGTTACTAAAATATTTTAAATAAAATTGAGAAAAATTGTGCAAAAACATTGAAACAGCTTGGACTTCCTGGCGGAATTTGAAATTTGACACTGAAGTAGTTCGGACGTTTCTCGCCAAAATGTTTACTTATGCATTTGCGATACCCATATCAACTCATCGCCGAAATGACAACAAAATTATAAATAATTATAAAAAAAATAATAATAAAAATAAAAAAAAACTTTTTATATACCATGTTTTTAAATTTTCTGTTGAATCTTATAGCTATACATAGAACTACATTTAAACTTTATCAATGTGTAGAAATTTTTAAAGTGATAATGACATCAATTTTTGTGAGGTGCATAATTTAATTTTTTACAATTTGTTAATGTTCACGTTTAATTTAAATGTATTGATTTTTATGTAAAAAATTTAAAAAATGAACTCTTATTTTTTATTTATTTTTTTATTTATTTTTTTTTTTTTTTTGGCAGCTATTTAATTATAACTAATATTTATTTTCATATTTTAATTAATTAAAAGAAAACTTTGCAACGTAATATCTTTAATAACTTGGTGTATATAGTGTCCACACAAAAAATGAACAGTTTTTAGGGATCTTTTAAAAAGTATACAGGGCTCGCGTTGGTGCGCTATTGCACACCATTGACTCCAATTTTAATGGAAGGGATGCAGAATTTAAAAAATCAGGGGTCCCGAGGACCCGCAATTTTCCCTTTTTTTTTCTTTCAAAAATATGCTTTATTCTAAAAACAGCAAATTTTCTTTTAATTTCGTTTATTTCTTTTAATTTCGTTCCAGCAATTAATTTTCCTGGCTATTTGGCTCTAAATTTAGAAGAATGGGAGAAAGATTCTTGTTTCCTCCTTTAAAAACAAAGAAATCGCCCAGCCCATATGGCTGCATCCGCTCCAGTTATTAAAACGATGACGTCATTTTTCTCCCTTTCCTTGCGTGTTCTGTCTGACGGAGCACGTGCGAAGTGACCAAAATCCGGTATCGGCATCAAGTGTTATAGACTGGGGTTGCAATTTTTATTTCTTTTTTTTTTTATTTCTTTTTTTTTTGGGGGGGGGGGGGGGGATTTCTTTGTTTATTTAGTTAGGAGAACCAATCTCATCAGAATATGCAATATTAGCATAAGTTATTTCATGGGGAAGGAAAAAAAAAAGTAAATAAATGCACTTTTGAATAAACTTCAAAATACAATTAGTACTGATTATCTGGAATTCCAAAATCCGGAATCATTTCAATTTTTTCTTTTTTTTTTCCTTCTGATTCTAAAAACATTTTGTATTTAAAAACAGTACTTCACTTTGAAAAAAAAGAAAAAGAGAATAGAAGGAAAAATGTCCAAGTGAACCAAGCCTTTTATTATATATTTCAAAAATCGGAAAATAAAGTAGAATTAATTTTTCTCTGATCAAAGGTGTTTTATGGTCTGGAAAATTTCCGGAATCCCGGGTTTTGCAAGCAACTTTGCTTTTATGATCCAGTCACCAGTACATTTAGCCCATCGATAACGCGACAGCTATGAACAACGGCGCTGACGTGATGGCGGCGAGCAGCTAAGGCACGCTGGTTGAGGAAAGTTTCTGAAACGAAATCTGCATGAAAGTACGTACAGAGACTGAGGATGATGCAAGAGAAGAACAAATACGCTCCAAACTTCCGAAGATGAAAGAGGGGTTAAACAAACAGCCTCGGCCAGCATGCATATAGGAGGGGGGTGAAGGAGAAGACAGGACTGCAGATGCAAATTTTTGTTCACTTATCGCCTCTTCTAGGCCCAATTGGACTTATTTTTCAAAGCACTTTTCTTTCATAAATAATATTTAGACAATACGATGGACAATTTTCAATTAAATGTACATGTTAATATATATGCATTATTGCAGTTTTTTTTTTTTTTTTTTTTTTTCCTGCGAGATTCAATAGAAATAAAGGGTATTGGATTCAGGAATTGTTTCAGAAACAAAAACTACTAGTACTACTAAAAAAACAAAAAACAGAAGCTTATGTATGAAATTTAATACAAACTATTTTTGCATAATGATAGTGTTAAAATGAATATTAAATAACGCATCTAAAATATTAGCTTTTATTTTATTATTAAAAAAAAAAAAAAAAAAGTAATTTTTTTTATGTATGTTCTATTGTTAGTGAGTTGTGTTTTATAATTAAAAAAATCAATAATATAAAAAAAAAAAAAAAAAACCCAAACCCGGAAAATTCCAAAATTCTAAATACTTCCAATATTGCGGGTAATAGATAATGGGTCTTATACTGTTTTTTTTTTTTTTTTTTTAAAGTGTCTTTAAGAAGAAAATTACCTGGTAAATGTAGGTTCCTTTAACAAGAGACTTTTTTTTAAAGGATTATTTTTATTAATCTTACTCCAAGTCCATTGCTGTCATCAAAATTTCCATAATTTTTACTTCTTTAAAACTTCTTTCAAATTCATTAAATAATTTTCTTTGTGCTTTTTATTAATTTTATTTAGTAATGTACTGTTTTAACTACATGAACATGATCAAACGCATGTTTAACAGAGTTAAGTGTTGATTTCCTATAAATTTTTTTTTTTTTTTTCAAAATGTAAAAAGGAATCGTGAAAAACTTTTTGTGTTTGTGGAAAATATTAGCAGTTACACCCCACCCCACCCCAAAAAAAGTCCCCATTTTTTGAAAACTTGACCCATATTTTCCATACTGATGGGGTCTTTGGACCCCTCTTTTCAAAAGGTCAGCGCGAGCCCTGAGTATAACATATATGCAGTAAAAATATGCCTTTTAAAAAAATTCATCAGTTTTTACTAAAAAAAAAAAAAAAAAATGGCCAACTTTTAACCACCAAAGTAGTTAAATCTAGACTAATAAAAAAAATAGGAGTGGTCCACCCGGATGTGTTCCCAATAAACTCTTTGCTTTATTTCTATAGTAGACTGGCAGGCTATGCCCGCTTCACTGGTCACTATTTTTAAATGAATCACTATAATTAATGAATTCTAAAAATTGTATTAATCTTTATCATGTGGAAAAGAAAGAGAGAAAAAAATTCTAATAAAGGAAAATGCTGTGTCATGTTTATTACTATTAATTAAAACATGTTGTAGATGAAATATATTTATTACATAAATCATAAGTTAAAATAAGCAATTAAAAATTATACGTCAACATCACTGTTCATAGCGTATAGGCAAGCCAGCAGACATGCAAAACCCAACTATAAATAATAGCTGCCAAGTAGAGTTGAGCTGTTTGAATCACATGACATCCCACTTTGAGATGTAAAACTTTTATACATTTTACAAAATCACATAGAATACGCTAACATTAAGAAAGGTACACAGTCAATTACAAATTTACTATACAATCAAATACAAATTTATAAAGTTACTACACATTTTAAAGATTCACATCATATTTATACAAGAAACTTTACACAAACAGTCACTGAAGTTATACATACAAGTTTATACATAATCACTTAAATATTTTGGTCTTCAAGAAATTCTTCCACTTTTAGTTACAATTACAATCTGAATTACCTACAGTAGTACATTTACCTTGATCTGGTATATTATTGCTAACTGAACTATCAGACAAGGAATTTTCATTAAATCTACTATGTGATTTAATTAGGTATTTTCTATTTCTTTTAAATGTTTTGCCAGATTCACCTTTAACAGTGTATGATCTCAAATTTGGATCAACAGATATTATCAGAGCAGGTTCCCAAGTTTTATTTTTCATGTTCTGCATGCACACATTATCCCCTGGGCTCAATTTACTCAAAGATTTTGCTGTACTATCATGAAACCGTTTTTGAGTTTGTTGACGCTTAGTCAAACAGGCCTTTAACATTATGAAATAATTCTGAGTTAAGCAATTTATTTGTTACAGACAATTTTGTTCGCAGTCTTAGATTAAACATTAACTGAGCAGGAGAGAGACCTAATCCTGAAATAAATGTGTTTCTATATTCCATTAGACCAACAAAATAATCCACATTATCTACTTTTGCCTTTTTCATTATCATTTTTACTATTCCCACTTCCCTTTCAGCCTGGCCATTATTTTCATGATGATGTGGGCTAGAAAAATTATATTCAAAATCCCAAGCGTTAGCAAATTACATGGTCAAATAGCTATTGAATGGTACATTGTCAGAAACAACAAAATTTGGAACCCCATACCTTGAAAAAGTCTCTTTAAGAACTCTAATGACTTCAGTAGCAGTTTTATTAACTAGCTCTGAAATTTCAGTCTATTTAGAGTAATAGTCCATAATGGGCTCTTCCCACCTGACGCCAGAGGTCACATGATAGATGAAAAACAAATAGCGACGAACTCTTGTATATCTAGCGATTGCTGAAATAACATTTTCTATTCTTATTTTTGATCAATCATATTTAATCTGTGTTATTCTTTTATACATCATTTTTAATCCATTTTATATCATTATTCATCATCTTTTATTTGCTGTATACATTTACAATCATCATTTAGTTTATATTTGTTATTGATGTTCATGGAGAACATGTTAAATACTCTGATTTTTGGTACTTGAATCATTGACAGTGCAATATCGTATGGCGTAAATCCATTTAGACCAGTAACTAAGTTAATTAACTTGTTGTAACACCTTTATGCAATTAAATTAAATGAAAACATTTTTAAAATTTCAAATTATAATCCATAAATATTCCACAAGAACAGGCTATTATTTATTGCTAGATCAGTTAATGTAACAGTTACACTAAAACATACAAAAATCGATTCTTACAGTTGAAAATAAATAAACACACAAAGTGTTTTTAAAACATTATTAAATTTACAAATACAACTATTCTACCATTTACAAATGCACAATATTACTTTTATTTTATATTAAATATTTATATTTTTTTTTCTGAAGAACAATATTTAATTGAATTTGATCCTCAGAATTCGATTTTTTGTTTTCCTCTATCACATGATTGAGCAGACAAAACTAGGAAGAGTCCATTACCAAATAATTTAAATTTTCATATTTCATAATATCCACCCCTATCTTTTCAAATGGTCTATTAGGAATTAAGTGAGGTTGCAAAGGCTCTTTAGTGTTAGAACACCTAAGCTTTTCACATATCTCACACTGTGCAAATATTCTTTCAATGTCTCTGTTTATGCCTGGCCAATACGTTAGTTCCCTAGCTCGTTGTTTACATTTTTCCATACCAAAGTGACCCTCATGAATTAATGTTAACATTTGATTTGTGATTATCAGTCCGGTAAAGGTTGGATCAAGGAGCAAAGAAAAATGAGAGAAGCTGGAACTATTGAAATATCACACAAGGCTATTGTAGGAGAAAAACCATCATGAATTAGCAGAAATAAACTATTATCTTCAAATTGACTTTGCTGATATTCACGTTATTAAAAGACTTAACTGTTGACTGTGAAAAGAAAAAATATTTAAAAACTGCTCATTGGAAACAAATAATAAAAATCCCTGATGATGCTTTACTATTAAAGCGAAAAGCTTCGGATACATTTTTTTAACATCTTTTAAATAAAATTTAATTTTACGTGTGTTTAAAGTGTTTTTAATATAATTAACAAATGACACATGTTCAATTTAACTCTTTTTTTAGAGATTATTTATGTTATTTATTAAATAACTAATAATGATCAAATAATTTTTATTAATTGTGATTGAAATATTTTTTTTAATTTATTTAATAGGTATTTGAAGCATCTTAAAAACTTCACACATTTAGAGATTTTTCGAACTCTCACTGATGATGCTTTGGCTTATTTAAGAGAATATTTGCCGGAAATCAAAATTAACACTAAGCCATTTTCAACGATTGCAAGACCAACCACTGGCAACAGGAGAACATCCATTTGGGGATTGAAAGTCAGAGACAAAGATCCTCTAGATCTGAGATATTAGTAGAATAGGTGAAGTATTTACTCATATCAACTTTTTTTAAATCACCATATTCGAAACTGTTGTGCTATAAATTTAATAAATTGATACTAATTTAAATTGTGTGTATTTATTTGGGATGTACATTTTATAAACATACATATAATTATAATAAAGTTGTGTGTATGTATATGTAATGTAATTATGAAGATGCACACGGTTATTCTTTAATAATTCATTCAAAGGATTTTTTAATCTTGCTGTGATACCGACATTTCATACAATTTCATATTCATGCACTGCAAGGTTTTTTTTTTTGTATGCATTGATTTTTTTTTTTTTTTTCCTTTTCTTTCTTTCTTTCTTTTTTTTTTTTTTTTTTTAATATATACAAAGCATGTATATGCATTTTTGGGATTCATGCACTGTCAGGTAGCTGAACTGAGCTCTAGATTGTAATAGAAGAGCTGAGTTCTTATTCTCTATTATTATCTAGTGTGGTTAGTGTGTATGAATACACATACGCTGCAAAACAAACGATATTTTGTATTGCCTTCTTTGCAAACTATGTAAATTTGTCAAATTTCTTTGAAATGAAATAGTTTTATAATTTAATTGATTAACCATAACGAGAATTAATACTTTTAAATGCATAGTAAAGCTGACTATTTTATTTTTTGCCACTCGTACATTCATCAAGGTGTAATTCATCTCGCTGCCAATTCAGCTGTCCTGTTACACTTATTTTAGCTCAGTGGGTACCTGTGTGCAGGGATGTTTTTCATGTCCACAAAGTATGCATGATTGCAGCAATGCTTATTTTATACAACTATTTATACAGTAACCGCTGCTTAATAAAATCACTGGTTAATAAGATCAGCCGCTTAATCTGATCAAATCGCCAGGACCGGAATCAAATCAATACAAACTACTTTTGAAGCAACCGCTTAATAAAATCAGCATCGCCGGTTAATAAACTCAAAATTATCTCCTCAGCAGCCAAAAATATCATTTATGCACACTGAAAAAGGTTTATTTACATTGTGATTTTTTTTTTTTTTTTTTAAATAGAAAGAGAAATTAAAGCACAACAAATCATCTGTTATTGCTCATTGTTGAAGATTTTACACTTGCAGCACAGTTACAAATTAGACACGTCCCGTAACTTATCTCCGTAACAATTTCAAGGAATGTATATTCTTCAAAGTGCAGTAATAATGTACAAATTTGATTTGAAATTATATTTTTTTTTCTAATTATTAGAAGGCAATTTCTAGTTCTTATTTTGAAATTACTATTATTCATGAGGTTTAAGCGGAAAGATTTTAAATTTATAAGAACAGCGTGAACTTTCGGTAAAGTAATGATGATTTTCCTCTAACGAAAGTGCATGGGAACTTATAATGCGTTTAATTTACTTATATCGAAGAAACAATTACTTAATTATCTACCAAAAATTAACTAATATTGCTTACTAATTCTGTTGTTCATTACCTTTTGGAGTTCCTTTCAAAATTCAGGGAAGTAATACCTTTTCCTTATAGGCAGGAACGTTCGCCGGATATAAAAATCAGCTGCTTAATAAAATCACTTTGGCTCAGAACGAATGTGATTTTAATAAGTGGTGGGAACGCTATTCTAGGAAACCCATGCGAAATTTTTGCATTTTATTTATTTTCTTCTTATTTACATTTAAAACTTGAAACTCTAATGCCAATTTCCCCCACCCGATTGGAATTGTAATTCACCAGAAGCCAAATTATTACTGTAGCTAAATTAATATTATGCGATAGTAAAAAAAAAGAATTGAAATATAGGTGTCAAAGTAAATTTCATGTTTGATGACCATATTTCATACTTGCACAGGCAGTACAGTTTTAGTATAAGACCCCCATGGCGACTTAACTGGAAAAAAAAAAACTGAAATTCTCTTTTTAAAATCCATTTTCTAAATTCTTTGTTTCCAATTGTTTATTTCTGATGTATTTAGTGATTTATTTTATTCACTGAAAAATACATCTTTTTTATGTAATATAGGCAAAGAAAGTCTGCAAATCGGGACACAATACAAAACATTACAATCTTCGTGAATCTTTGAAAAATGTGTCAAGCAGATGCTGAAATTAGATTTTCCACCATTATTAGTTTTTAACGTATTAATAAGTTTGGATTTATATTCTAAATATGTGTTTTATTTTTATTTTACAGGGTGTTAATATTATTGCTCAAATCATTTCAAAACCATCCAGAAATCTGATTGTCAGCTCATTCCTGCCTAACTTACATGCCAATTACTACCCTGTGATACTGTGCCGTGAACTGTGTATTACTGTACTCTAAATCTCTGCTGTGCCTTAACAGATTTACCTATTTGAACTGATATCACTGCCATTTATATATATATGTATAAAGTGAATATGCAAAATAAGGAATTACTTATCACATATATTTGTTTGGCTATAAAGTTTGTTTTATTTATGTTTATTATTTATATTATTTTGTTTATTAAAGTGCATAATTATTATGTTATTAGATGTTTCTTAAACTGTTTAAATTGTCCTGTTTAGTTAAAAAATATTACATAATTTTTTTTTTTTTAATAAGTTGTTAAAGAAAGATTTAAATTTGTCAACTTTTAAGTCTTTACAGACTCACTTGATTTTTAAGTGCAACAAATCAAAGTTAAAATATTAAAGACTTGTTAGTATTTTATCCAATACTGCTTTGAAAGTCTCACTACGCATAAACTAAACTAGCTAATACTTTTTGTATTTAATGGTTCTAATTGTTTGAGTCAGAGTCCTGCATATGTTGGATAAACTTGATCTGTACCTTATCTGCAAATTGACTAGCTTTTGACTCACACGCAATTTGCAATAAAGTATTTTGTTATACAAAATATGGTTATATTATGTATTTCAAAGAATTAAATATTACATAAAAACTTACTAGGATGTATCTGAGGTGCAGAATATATATGTCAGAATGCCTGGAGGAGGTTCAGGGGAAATTTCAGCTGCTTCAGGAAATTTTGAATATTTTCTTAGAAAATAAAGATGTAAGCCTAAGATAAAAAATCTTGCTAAAACAAACTTTGTAATATTTAAAATATAATGTATCTTAAAAAACGCTTATGTAAAAGATATGGCTCTGTATAACAGAAATAGATTATTGCAATAGAAATTCAGAATGTGTTTGGGGGAAATTTCAGAGGTCTGAACATTTTCTGCACCCCTGGTGTGTATTACTAATTTTATGAACTTTTTTTTTTTTGTGTGTGTGTGTGTGTGTGTACTGTACAGCGAGGTTTTAAATTTATTAAAGTTTACTTTTAAAAAATCCACTATTCCAAATATTTTCACAGTATAAAAAAACAATAAAATAAGGAATTAAATATACATTGGAAAATAGATAATTTTCGTAATAAAGTTTTAACATTAAGTATTAATATTTATGTAATTGTAATTAAACTTATGTTACTTTAAAATATTATAAATAGAAAAGCAATTCCATGCAATCACTGCATTGATTTTTTAAGGTTTGATTATTAATAATTTTTAAAAAAGGGTTAAAAAAAATCCTTTAAAGAAAATTTTTTTGCCGATAGATCCATTGATAAAGAAAAAATGCAAATCTGACCCACAAAGCAGGTAATTTCTAATGCAGGACTCTAATTTGAATCAGTAATTACTTCAAAAGTTAATATTAAAGTATTTTTCTGTGTATTGGTTTATACAGATGCTCAAAAATAGCCACTATAAGGCATGATTAATGATTGCATTAAAAATATTTTACTGGTTTGATATTTTTGTTTTTGATTTAACAAGTTTACAGTGTGCCAGCCTATTATTTATTTTGAAGGAAGGCATTTTTCTTTACTTTTATTTCATGCTTTAGGTGTAAAGTCATTATTTGGCGTTTTTTTGCTTTTTAATTTGTTTATATGTTTATTTATATTATTTATAATCATAATTTGTCTCATTTAAAAATAATAAATAAAATGTATTATATTTTCCTATTTTCGAATTATCATATCATTTAACTTGCCGTTTGTGTTCTCTCTCTCTTTTTTTGAGAATTTTATTCTTTAATAATTTATGCATCTATTTTATTTCTCTTTTTCACAAGGATGTGAAAGTTAGAAATAAGATTTGTTACAAAACGGTGAATTAAAACTATCTAAAAGTAAAAGGTGAATTTTACTTTTTATATATTTATTTACTATTTATACATATTATTTATATAAAAATTATATTCATATAGCAAAATTATTTCAAGTTAGAATGAAATTGTATTTTTTTTTTTTTTTTTTTTTTTTAGCTCTTAGTACTGTAATGATTTGATTGACATATCATGGGTGTTTACATTGTGCTTGCAGTCATTTGTGTAAACTTATTCGTATGTTAATTGATAATTGTTATGTCATTTTTATTTTATCTCAAATGTCTGTTATTTATATAGTCAATAAAATCTATTTAGTTTTTTGCAGCTTTCTTTCCTTTTCTTCTTTTTATTTATTTATTTATTTATTTTTTAATATACTTTGTTAATGTATATCTGTTATAAAATGTATTTTTAGTGCATTATGCTTTTATGTGTGTTGGATTTTTTATAGAAATGTTCAATAATTAGAATTGATTATTGGAAATAAGACAAGACACACACACACCCTTCAGCCATCAGTGTTAATTCTATTCTGAAGACAGCTTACTTTTAAAAATAAGAAATGGAAGAAATTTTCAATCAACTTTCAGAATTAAAAAAAAAAAAAAAAAAAAAAAAAATTATGCATGTACATTTTTTTTTTTTTTTAACTAGTATGACATTACTCTGTTGATTAAAAATACAGGGTGTCAATAAAGTCTCTTTACAAATACAGACGTTTATTCAATAAAATAGTGAACAGATACAAACTTGAAAATTATTTTAAGAGGGAAATATTAAAGATTTTTTTTTTTTTTACAGTAATTCATAAACTACTATATGCTTACCATTAGCTACACTAATCACATTAAGGTGATACTCGATTTCAAACCAAAATCATTGTTTCAGCTATGTCCTCTGTAACAAAGTGTTATCAACTTTGCCAATGGCGTGTATGACCCTTTGCTTTAGGTCAGTAATATCCCGCACTTTCGTTTGGTGTGCATGATATTTAACTATCTGACTGACGCTGGTGGATATATCCAGTCACAGCTATTTTTTTTTCCCCCCACATTACACTTACGTTATATATTTTTTTTATAACAAACGTTTTTCTGTTTGAAATAGTTGGTAATAATGCTAATTTGCCCAGAAAATTTTTCTCATCTTTTCTTTCTTTTCTTTTCTTTAATTATCTGCCTCAGTTTAAATTCTGATATGTGGATTGCAGTACCGAGTGAGTTTCAATTTTTAGTTTTTCTTTCTTTGTTAGTAGTTTTTGTTTATTTAAAATGCAAATTGTAATTATGGTATTATTTAAAGTCTTATTGGCAAAGAACTCTTACATGTTGTAGGAAAAGTTTGAATATTTTTCTTTTTATTTTCTTTGGTTCTCTGTATATGCTGCTGTTTAAGTAGAATTATACACCCCGATTTTACCACAGATGGAAGAAAGTTGGTTAGTCATGTTCTCTGATCTATGTAGAGGTAATTTTCTTGGAAGCAGATGGGGGATCATAGTGTTTTCGCATTTTTTAGCTATCCTACCACCCCTATTTTTGGGAGTGCGGTTCTTCCTGTTATCCAAGATGGCTATTTTTGGAGATGCAAATTGAAGACACCCACCCTTTGAGCGCTAAATTTGTCTTGGAAATCTATGGGATCTGCGGTCTCAAAATTTGGTTCGCAAATTGTGTATGTGTATACGACACTTATTGTAACGAGATTTTACGAAATTCGACCACTTACCCCCTTGGGTTCAGGGGAGGGCAATTAACACTCGTAAAAATATGTTATTCTGTTTGAATTTGCTTTACATTATCTTAGAATGATGTGTTTTGGTGTGTGGATGTTGATTAGGTGTACACATTATTTACTTTGGTGAGATTTCGCAAAACTTCTAACTTAGCTGCTGGGGAAGGGGAAGTAAGAAGCGGGTAAGTTGCTGCCGAAAGCAGTTTAGGCCCAGAATCCTCAAGTTGCGAGCGGGATAAACCTCTAAGAAATACAGAGGAAACTTTAAGTCAGGTTATTAATAATGATATGGAATTTTGACAACTCATTTAAGTATAGTGCTCAGCGAAGCGGGCAAAGCCTGCTAGTAATTAATATTATGATAATTAATAAACGATAATTACATGAGTGTGAACTGTTAAACATTTCTACTTTATAGGCTCTAGAATCTATCAAAGCAAGTTTAAAATAAATATTGACATTTTCGTTGTGGCTTGTGGATGGAGAAAGAATGGGAAACAAAGTTCATAGAGCATTTGATCATCGATCATTAGTTGGAGATAAGAAGATACGGGGGAAAAGGGAGTTAAAAATAATTATGTGAGCAATAAATATTGAAGGATTCTGTTTCTTTAGACATTCTAAAATCTCATAAAGTAAGTTTTAAATAAATATAGACATTTATGTTGTGGATGGAGAAAGATTGTGAATTGGAAGGCTTTCGTAAATCTGAAAAGATGGCACCTACGAATTGTCAAAAATTAGCGTTTTTAAGCTCGCTTTTTTGAAAATATTAGAAAAAACGGGAGAAATACACATTAAAACGTAAAAACGGGAGAGTTGGCAGGTATGCCAAGCAGTGGTGTAGAAGTTGTATCAAAAGGATTGAGATGCTCAATTATGAAGTAGATTACTTGAAGTGAAGACTTGTAACAAAAACTATAGAAATTGAATGGATAGAAACTTGCAGGGTCAATAAGGTGGTGTCGAAGAACTTAGTTGAAATCAAAAGAATAAGATGCTGAATTATGTAGACTTGATGTTGAAATGTAGTGGACATATGAGTCTGTATTATAGAGGTGATATTCTCAAGTCTTGTACTTTCCAAGCTTTGTCTTGTAATAAAACAAAAATATTAATTATCTGATTTTAAAAAGAAACGCCATATTTTTGGCAGAATTGTTGCATCTTTAAAGTTTATTACATTTGGACATTTTATAATATTAATGGCTTCTGACATAATTAATTCTTGTAGATAAGGTAGAGCTGAGACAATTTTAGCTTTATTCCATATGGTTACTGCATCTGGGTTAGTATATAGAAAATCGAGTAATGTAGAACTTTTTCCTTCTTGATGTTGCAGATATGCTCTTAAATTCACTTAGCTGAAGTTCTTTTTGTTTGACCAATATAGGAGTTTATTTGCTTCAATTGGAATTTTATATATACAAATTCATGAAATAAACAACAAATATCCTGTAGGATTATATAGGTAAGATATGACTGATGTCCTGCTTTTAAAGAGGAGATACAAGATTCTGCATTTCTCCTTAGTGTCTTTCCATGACCAAAAACAACAACAAAAAGTTAAACAGACATCATGAGTAATTATAGAGGAGATCCTTGATAAACATATAATTTTAAAAATATATATTCAGTGTTTATTATTATTTAAGTTTGGAGGGAATTTAATGTTAATCACATAATATAGCATTACTATGCCTGCCTAGCGGATGATATTTTCAAATTAACATATTAACAAATTTATTCCTTTTTCCCTATTTAGCTCCCATGCCAATTTATATTATTTAACATGTGGTATTCAGCAGAAAATTTTTTAAATAATTCCCTCTTTTGCACCATAATGTTTTAAAGTCCAACAACTTCTAAAAAATAAGATATACAATATACTTCATAATCCTTAATTTAACTATATTAAATTAAAAACAGTTAAATACATTCTGAGGTTGTTGTTTAATAGAATTATATTTACTAAAATTTTTTTTAATCACCATTAGAAAGTATCAGGAATATTCAAAAATGAAATATGATGAAGTCTTGTGAATAAATACAGAATTATACATTTGAAAATAATAATCTTTAATCTGTTGATTAACTAAAATTGAATTTTTTGTAAGGGCTTCCAAAAATATTCAAAATACATTGCAATCTCTCAGAGAGATTTCTTGAAAGCCTGCTTTTATACTTCACAAAACATAACAAGATTAGCATGCACTACTGGTCAAAAGTATTGCAAGATTTGCAAACAGTTTTTTTTTTTTTTTTTTTTTTTTTTCAATTTAAAAAAATTGAGCAAAGATAATAATGTTTGTGATCACCCTGTATTGCTAAGTGAACGAAATGAACTGTAACTTAAGGATATTTTAATATGGAGCCAGTTCAATTTGTGGAGGAATTTGTGTGGCTTTAGCGTATTAAATAACGGAGATATAAGCATTTATTTTAAAACTTCAAAAAAAAATCCCCATGTTTTTTATTTATAACAGAGTTCTTAACGAAAATTAATCCCACTTTTATATAAGTTGGAAAAACACTTTTCAAACAATATACTGCAATCGCAATACAAATATCTTGAATATCTCATGAAATATGAGCATTTTTATGAAAAACATTTTCACTGTGCATCTTCAAAAGGTTTAAAAAAAAAAAATATTGCATAGGTTGAAAGCTAGATATATTGGGCAACTTTTGTCAAAAGTGCTTTTGAATAGAGTAAAAATTAAGCAAATTATATGAAAAAGAATGAGCTAGATTTTAGATATTTTCCAAGAGTTGAAATTTCTTAAGGGTTTTTTCACATGTTGCTTAATTAATTTGAAGATCCAATTATTTCAACTCTGTATATTATAAATAAAAAACATATTTTTTTTAAGTTTTTTTTTTAAGTTTTAAAATAAATGCTTTTATCTCTATATAAAAAGTAACAAACCACTTTAAAAAACACGTAGATACAATATTTTTATTAAAAACGACACACACAAAAAAAAAATAAATAATAATAATTATTGTAACCGTAACTAAAAAAAAATTTTATTGTAACCATAACTTTAAACCGGTTGAACTTCTCTTTTTTATATATTGCTAATTCTATGTAACACAGTTACACCTGATGATGCTATTGTTATAATGGCGAAAAGTTTTGTGTTGTTTTTAATAAAAATATTGTATCTACGTGTTTTTTTTATGTGGTTTGTTACTTTTCATATATTGTATATACACGTGAAATGTTTTATAATTTTAAACTTTTAATAGTTTTTAATCTTAATTCTTTTATCTCTGTTATTTAACATGCTATAGTCACACAATTTCCTCCATAAATTGAACTGGGTCTAATTTAACATATCCTGTTGCAGTTCATTTCGTTCTCAATGATACACAAACATTATTGATTTTGCTCAATTTGTTACCGCCCCCCTAAATATTGTCTTAAACCAGTCTTCACCAAAAAACATGAGGAAGACCCAGTTCTTTAAATACCCAATGTTTGAAAACATTTCATCAAGAGATAAGTTTTTAAAATGAAAAAAACTGATCGTTTGCAAATCTTGCAATACTTTTGACCAGTAGTGTACATTATATTAACATACATAAGCATCCATGAGTTTTGTGTATGATTAGCATTAAGGATTGTGTTACAGAACCACAGAAAATATTCAGATCCATTATCAGACATAAATGTAAACGACTTGAACAACACTTTCAGTTGTGTTATGAGTATGTTTTCCTATTCTAAATCTTAGTACACAATATCAGGCATATTCTATTTTTAAACAGTATAGAACAGAGATGGCCAATCTGCAGCGCTCGGACGTCATGTGGCTTGCCGATTAACAATTTGTGTCCCACAATGGTTTTTTTTTAATCTGTCATCTTAACACAGAAAATGTTTAATAAAACGACACTTAAGTGTCATTTTATTAAATGTAGAGTTCTGATACTTCAGTCTGAAAATAGCTTAGACAGTTGTAGTAGCTAGAGAAATAAATATTGCTCATTCATTATTATTTACTATTTTTTTTATTTGAAATGATTGTCATCCTCATAAATATTTGACTGTTTAAATTTATTGCTTATTTATGAATAAAATTTCAAACTTTCCATGTGATTCTTGATAGAAACTCTGCCAAGCTCATCACCAAAGGGTATAAAACTAGTTGGCATAGGTGGACTCTGCTCAGTTCCCCATCATATTATGTTCTCGTAAATTTCTAGTGCGAGACATATTATAATCATGTTAAAAGAAATGAATTTCACCAAAGCTTGATGCAGTGACAGAATGAAATCCCCGCCTAATAGGCTATCCACTGTTCACTTTGATATATTTATCTTATTCTAACCTATTAATTTATTTTATCAGGGTCAATTCCGTTGTTTTGTTTTCATGCTACTATTTCCAATGCAATAATCCTCAAAATTCATATTTATATGAAAAATTTACAATTTCGCTATGTTTATAAAATCGCAAATTACAAATAATTTATGAAATTTTCCTATTAGAATATTTGTATTCAATCATGTTCAAACAAATATCATAAATGTAATTTTGAAGTTGTCTAATGTATTTATGATCCTCAAAATGGAAGTTTATGCTCAATTTTGCCTTATTCTGACATTTTAAGTAAATCGTAAATTCCAAATAACTTACGAATTTTTTAAATTGAAAAAATCATAGTCTATGATATTCATGCCAGTATCCTAAATAATATTTCGAAAGTTGTTTGACATCTTTACGACGAAAACATCCCTCAAGATGGGCGTTTATGTGAAATTTTGTTCTATTCTGCCATGTTAAGAAATTGTAAATTTCCAATAACTTACGAATTTTTATATTGGAAAATTCATAGTCATAAATATTCATGCCAGTGTCCTAAATAATATTTCAAAAGTAGTCTGACATCTTTACGATGAAAATATCTCTCAAAATTGACGTTTATATGAAATTTCGCCCTATACTGCCATGTTAAGAAATTCGTAAATTTCCAGTAACTTGTAAAATTTTCAAAGTAGCATATTATAGTTACCGATGTTCATTCCGGCATCAAAACTGATATTTTCAAACTGGTCTGACATTTTTACAATAAAAAGTTTCCATTTAATGCATGTTTAAATGAATTTTTGTCCTATTCTCCCATGTTAAGAAAATAGTAAATTTCTAATAACTTATGAAGTTTTTCAATTTGAATTTTGCAAATGAATAGGGTTTTTGCCAGTGTCGAAAGTAATATTTTAAAACTGATCTGACCTCTCTGCGACAATTTGTTCGAGAGATATTGTGTACACAGACTAACACACTAACAGACACCCTACAGACAGACACCATACAAATTTTGTCATTTTCGGATTCCTCACACCTGAAAACGTTTAAAAAAAAGTCAAAAAACCGAGGTCGAAAATTTTCACGATTACCTAATAGGAGTGAGGACTTCTGAGAGAAAGTGTGTAGTCACTGTGATTTAGAGTTGTTCAGAGACCTATTCTGAGCAATTTCACTTCAGGGATTGTGCTCTAAGTGACTGAACTTAGTTTGTGAGCAAGCGAAGATTTCTGCTTTGCAGTATTTGATGTTATTTGTTTTACTTCTGTGGTACAAGTAACTGTTTTTGGACTAATCCAGAACATTTGTCGAATAGTGACTTTTACTGTATGAGTGACAGCTTCAGGCTTTTTCCAGAATATTCAAAGAGTACTATTGGACTGTTTTCGAGGATATTCATTGTAATAATTTTGTTGTACAGATTCGAGAAGTTACGTTGAATAAAGAGCACTCATCCACTAGAACTTGCCTGCTGTTTTTTTACAAATTACTTTCTTACATAAGAAAGTTGACAAGTTTTTTGTAGCATTTGGCACCCAACATGGATCAGTTGGACTGAATGCCAATAACTGGAAGTATGTCTGGGAGAAACTTCTCGAGTCTAAGCTCAGTTAAGCAGAATGACAGACAAGCAGTTTATTCTCAATATCAAGAGTGGGCAACTTACGGCCCGCGAGGAGACTAATGATAGTTAAGGTTTGACAGCTTTGGTTAACAGATTATAAATTAATTAACCCATTCTGACTTTTTGAAGCTAAAATACTTTTCAACGATTACGATAGCTAAAGAATCACACTGTTATAATGAAATATTATTAAATCTATGATTCATTCTTTTTCCTTCCTTATACAAAAGTATAAGGAAGTAATCTAATCATGATTTGCGAAATGGATTTTGTATCTCGCATGACTCAAAAACGAATGATCATAGAACGTTGCAAATTTATATTTGTGATTGTCAAGGTGTCTAGCTGTACAGCTGCAACTTTTGTCTTAATAAGTTAGAGATATCCACGGCTTTATAAGATTTTTCGTGACGACTGTATGTACATACATATGTGTGTGTGTATCGCATAACTCAAAAACGGTTGGACATAGAACGTTGCAAATTGTTTCAGAAGTTTGTTATAACATCTAAGTGTGCACCTCCCTTTTTGGAAATTCTGTGACTTTCTGTTTTGAAGACATTTACGAAAATTATATTTATAATCACCAAAAATACAAAAGGTTTTGGCCATTATATATGACATACTATCATAGAGATTTCAAAAGAAGTTAATGATAGAGCTCATAATGATGTAATTATGAAAGTTGTCAACAACTGCGGGTAGAAAGTAATTCTTAAAGACATATGGAGTTTCTACTTGTCAAATACATTTTATTAAATGGATATTCAACTAGTATACAGAGCTTGTAAGGAGACATTGTTATGAAAGTTGTTGACATTATTGCAAGGAAAAAGTAATTCTTAAAGATATAAGCAGGTACTAGTCGATGAATGCACTTTATTTAATGAATTATTCAGCCTATAGATATAGCCTGTCATGAAAGTTGTCGACATTTCTGCATGTAGAAAGTAATTCTTATAAGCATAAACAGCTTCTAGTTGATGAATGCTCTTTATTTAATGAAAATGTAGTAAATGGTTGAATAAAACACTTTTTTGTGTGACAAAAATCAGTAATCAATTAATAATATTCTCTAAACAATCCAACCCAAAACAGTCAAAGTTGGTTGGATTGAAAAGTTGTTTATTGTTACATTAAAGTATGAGAAAAAAAAGGCCTGTTGAACATGAATGCCCTGGGCCTTCAAGTGGGTAAATCTGTTTGTAACTACAACTACATATTGTGTTATATAATAAACTCTTATCTGGTGACTTTATTTACGATAAAATAATGTATTGATATGTTCAACCCTTTAGTTAATCTCCATCCTACAGAGCAAAGAGCTCATAGTCCAACCTATCTTACATTAGTTAAAAGCTAAGAAAAAAATCCCACTCCCCTTTTTTGTGTGTTTTGGCGTTTGCAATAAGAACTTGTACTTTAAAGAATATACGACAAATGATATACCCATATTTGCAGAAAGTCATCAAGTTAACAAAAGGTGAAAATAACTGACGCCGATCGCAGATATTATTCATGTCATCAAAGCACATGTGTTATTGCTTATTTTCGTTATAAGTTTAACTTGAACGAACTGTAGCAGAGGAAGACACATTTTTAAAAGTCATTCATCTGCTCAATTCTGCGTCAAGATCAAGACTTAGATAGAAAAAAGGCTTAAATTGTCACCTGTCTGGCAGTGCAAAAAGACAAACTCTTTATAAGATGCGAAGGTTAGCATTATTTCTTAAATTTCTAACGGATTAACAGGTGCATCATGTGCATTCCAGAAAGCTCAATGGGTGCACCCTTTGAAGAGGAATGCTCTAAGGATGCAAATATCGTCTTTCTGATGTCCGAGCACTCACTGTCCCATCACACTAAAAACAAAAACAGCTACGGACAGTGGACACATCACAGAAGAGCTCTAGAGGGGGCTCAGCCCCCCCCTTGCTACCCCTCTGGTTACAGCCCTGATCTGAAGGAAGGTGACCATGTGTGGTTTAAACAACACAAAGAACCAAAAGTCAATGTCTAAAGCTGCAACAGAACTGGGAAGACCCATATATCATAATCAAGAAACTGAACAGTGTCGTTGAGAGAATACAGAAGTCGCCAAATAGTAAGCTGAAAGTGATATACATCAACAGATTAGCCCGTACCAAGCATCAATTGATGAAAAGATGTACAGAAGTGCAGTCCTCGAAGAGTGGAGCTATGTTACAACAAATTGTCTTTTTCCTGCCTCAATTGTTTTGTTGCAGTGAAAATAAAGAGGCAGTTCATTCACTTTCAGTGAGATCAGACTTGGCAACAAATTTGACAACTTAACAACCAAATTAGGCAAAATATAGTAGTTTAGGGTTCCCGAAGTTTCAAAGCTCTGAGTCAGTGTGTAGTCACTGCAATTCAGAATTGTTCAGAGATCTATTCTAAGTGATTGCAATTTAGGGATTGGTCTCTAAGCGACTGAACTGTGTTCATGAGCAAGCAAAGATTTCTGCTCTGAAACATATGTTATTTGCTTTACTCTTGTGGAACAAGTGACTGTTTTTGGACTGTTCGAGAACACTTGTCGAATAGTGAATTTTGCTGTACAAATGAACTTCATTGGACTGTTTCCAGAATATTCGAAGGTTAACAATACTATTGGACTGTTTTCAATAATACTTGTTATTATAATAATTTTGTTGTACAGATTGAAGAAGTTATGTTGAATAAAGAGCATTCATAGATTGGAACCAGCCTGTTTCTCTACGAACCATTTTCTCACACAAGAAAGTCAACAAGTTTTTTGTAACTATTTATATACATACATATATATATATATAAATAATAATTCATGATAATTATAATGATTAAACACTAGGAAAGAAGACTGAATCAATAAATAATTATTTATGGTAATGTAGTATTGTACAACAAGAGATATTAATAAAAGTTAATATATACACGCATACACACATGTATATGAGGGTAAAAACTTAATACTATACCTACATATACACAGCGTGGCCCACCAGAATAACATGCATTTTGAATGTGGCTTACTGCTTTGTATTGGATAGGTCTGTCCTAGAAGGCTACATAAACAGTAAAAATTATTTTTTAGACAACATAGACCACTCGTTTGTGTACAGGGACAGACAACTAAATTTAGATAAAATATTGTCTGTAAGAGGAATTTCTCTACTGTACACTTAAAATATTTTTATATTACACAAAAACTTAATGGTTTGAACATACATTAGTCAAATACACAAAACCATGTTTTCTACACAATATGGGATGATCATCATTATTCGTTGATTTAGAGGGTCACATAAAAATATTAAGATGTTTTTTAAAATGAATGTGGGAACTGCTCAAATTTTAAAATTTCATTTGTGTTTTGCATTTTTAAAACTTCAAAGGCAGACTAAATGAAATGATTAAGTTAAGAGGGAAAGTTTGTTTTTAATCTATGTGAACTACAGGATTTCTTTTTCTCGTTTTATTATATTCTTTACAAACCACGGATTTTTTTTTTTTATTACACATTATTGTTGCTATGATGCTATTTCAAACAAAGTGGTTGAAGCTCAAACCATTATAATATGAAGATTATTTTTATTATTATTATTATTTGATTATGAATATTGCACTTTATGCACCACTTTAATCTAGTTTTAATAAAATAAAAGGCCCACCAACCGACTTCTGCACTCACAGCTGGTAGACGTAAGGTGCTGGGTTCGATACCAGGTCATGCTCGTTGGCATAGCATATTTTTGAGTTTTCCATGGTTTTCTCATAAACTTGCTTAAATATGAGCTGGGACCTCTTGGAAATTCCTCCGTGGATGGGTGCTCCTCAGGCCTGGGATCCTTGGACAGTCAATCGGCCTTACTCCCAAAACATGCTTCAGAGTTTTATGTTGTACCATTAAAAATTATTAATAAATTTACTAGTGAATGGATCAAAGAATTGAGTAATACTTGTGAACATTATTTGGATAATTAATGCAAAGACTAATAAATTTTATTCTTTTGATTGCAGTCTTACATTTTTGCATAATGTTATCGCGATAATTAAGATTATAATAAATGTAAATATTATTGCTGTATTTAGTATGTAAAATTTATAACTCTCTCCCATCTCTTTATCTACTACTTGAAGTCGAGTTGTTCCTATTAGTTTTTTATCATCCCAGCAGCTGTAATAAAAAAAGAAAAGAAAATATTTACTCAGATCATATCTGTTGTGTACAATTAAAGTATTTACTTTTTAAGAAATCTTAACTGTTTATACTAACCTGTAAGTTGCAGTATCTGAATATCGTAATTGGCGAATGTATAAGTTATTAGCTAGATCAATTTTCACTCGACCTTTTGTCAGTATGTGGACTTTGCTTGGATTAATGACATATGATTCATTTCTCCATGTCAGAAATTTACCTTCAATATTTCTATAAAGGAAAGTTTCTCGTATGATTATAAAATAACTTAAAAAAGGTGGGGGGGAAACTTATGGACAAAGAAAAAAATTGATAAATCCATATTCTCTTCATCAGCTAAATCCTGTACTACAGTTAGCACAAATTATCTGTGTCTTTTAACTTTTCCATTTGTATGTATTTCTTATATGGGAACAAAAATTAAATACATTGCTATTTGCCCAAATATTTTTAAAATTTAAACTAATAGTCTGAGATCCGGCTGCAAAATTGCTACATTCATCGAGTATGTAATCAAAATCAGATTTTTATATTCAATTATAAAAGGGACAATATGTTTTGGCCGGGTTGCCTAATAAAACGTGGCCGCTAGTATTTTTAATTAAATTAATATTAATTCACTTTTTGGAGAGAAATTTCATTCATTTGTTATTGGAATAAACTGTACTCCACATCACAGACATATACATAGTGAACTTGAAAAGTAATGGTTGCCGTTGCGCGTTTGGCCGCTACCTCTTCGCAGCCAGGTGCAAACAGGTAGTTTTTTGGGGCGTTTATACGTTCATGGCGTATATTCAACATTTATATATCAAATTAAAGCTAATTCTTTTCTGCACATGGTAAACTTCGTCTGCCAATGTAAAAGTGGCCGCAAGTAGGGGTTGCCAGCTGTTAAAGATTGCTTAGAATGAAAATTAGCGCGCTACATCGTTCGTCAGACAAGGATGGCGATAGCCAATTGTACGCGTTTTTGAAGCTTTTGCGCATGCATCGATTGATAGTGTTCGCAACTATTCAGCTGCATTTTCATCAGTGTTGCCAGACTTAGGGATTTTTCTCGATTTCGGGGATTTCTGAAGCTTCAGGGAAAATGTTTGGGGGCAGAGATTTCGTGGGGCGTAGTTATGGGAAATGAATTTTTTTTTTTTTTTGGGGGGGGGGATATGGGGGTTTTCTTTAAAATTGGCAATTACTTTTACTTAAAATCCGCACCGGAAAAAAAAAATTGTATCAGATGATAATGCATTGATTCTGAATTCTATTTCTGAAATAGTAAAGTAATGTGTTGGAAGATTTTTTTTTTTTTTTTCAAAAAATAGCTTTATTTGGGGAAAAAATGTGAGCTTAAATTTAGTAAATATTCTTTAATTTTTTTTTTTTTTTTTACATTTTTAGCATAAATTGCTTTGAATGTTTTGAAGATCCTACAAGATTTGTGAAATCAATTAGACGTAATAAAATACATAATTTTGCATCTGATTGTGTAAAAAAAAGGTTCAAGGGTAACACCGGAGACAACAAAGCTTTAATTAAAATGGAACGAGACATTTTTGGACGGCTGTTGGCAATAGCTATAGATAACAAGATTGACATTGAGTGCTGTTTGTCATATCCTCTTGCACCAATACCGCCTGCACTATTCCATTGTGCAGGCTACATGCTCAAAACGGACAAGTCTGCTTTAAATAAACAATTAACACCACAGATTGTATCAGCCAATCCCGGACAAATGGATATAGAAATTATTGATGGTTTCTACTATTTGCATCAGATTGGCCGCAAACATTTGGAAAGCTAGCTGAATCGATATTGGTGAAGCTTTGTTCAAAAAGCGCTCGCGAAGTACATATTATATTTGATAGATATTTAAAGCCTTCAATCAAAGATTGTGAAAGACAAGATCGACAGGAAATTGATATTCCATATACAGAGCTGCCAACCTAATCCGGAAAATTGTTAGTACCGCCCATTTTTCTACACCACTTAATTTTTAAAGTAATTTTCTTCAAATATATTTGCGATGAATTAAGAAGAAAAAAACTCTAAGAAATGAACTGGTGTAGAAAAAGGGGCGTTACTAACAATTTGCCGTATTAGGTTGGCAGCTCTGCATATACAATTAATAGTCCGTTACAAACGAGACCCAGTGATTTTACAAAAACCTTAAAGAATTTTCGTTTTAAAGAAGCTCTAGTTAAATTTTTAGCTTCTCACTGGGAGAACAACTCTTTTGTTTCAGTATTAGGAAACAAAAAAAAAAATTATTACTGTTGGAGAACAATGCTTTTCATATTGCTCTTCTGGAAATTGCGTTGTGAAGCAAGAGGAAACTGAATTAGAATGCCAACATGAGGAAGCAGATACGAGAATAATATTTCATATAAGCAAAGTAGGTAAAGAGTCTAAAATATTGGTGAAAGCAAGTGACACTGATATTTTAATAATTCTACTAGGTAATCTGCACAAATTTCCTCATTTACAAATTTGGTTTGCAAATAATACATCCAAAAAAAAAAGAATAGTAAAGACAAAATATGTATAAATTGTACGGAATTGTCAAAAAAAATTGAGCCCAACTTTATGTATTGCGTTGCCAGCGTTTCACGCATTCACAGGTTGTGACTATACGACTGCATTCTTCAATAAAGGGAAAGTAAGGCCCTATAACATTTTTGTTAAACACCCGAGAATTCAACCAGTTTTCGCATCTTTGACTGACCCTAATAACATTTTTGACGAAAGTAAGACTGCTGTAGTCCAAGAGTTTACGTGCCTAATGTATGGTATCATTGATTGCCAAAATGTTAATACTGGAAGATTCATTTTGTTCAATAAGACGTATGCTACAAAAAAAAAAAAAAAAAAAAAAAAAAAAAAAACAATGAAAAGTTTTTGAAAAAACTTAAGGACTTCAACTCAACTCATATTCTACCTTGCTGGAAATCTTTAAAGCAAAAATTGTTGCGGACGATTTTGTTAATTCGATGTGGCTAAATGCTACTGAGCCGAATTGTATTAAGTTTAACGCAGAAAATAATGGGTGGATCCTAGATGGTTTTCTCAAACCAACATGGTTCTTAGGAGATTCAGCGCCAATGCCTGTTGAAAGCGTGCTATATAACTATTATCATTCGTACTGATAATGAAGAGGATTTTGATATTTGTGCCGATGAAAGTGGTGGCTGCAATGAAAGTGAGAGTAGCGATGATTCAGATTTTGAATAAATTATATAAAAATGTAATATAGGTTTCATTAAATATTTAATCCTTTTTTCAATGTTCCGTTTAATTTGCATACCTCAAGCAATTTGTCCTATTTACTGAATATTTAATTAATATGTAATCTATTAAAAAAAAAAAAAAAAAAAATATTTCCTGGAACATTACAGGTATAATATAAACTTCGTCTACATGAATAACCAGGGTTATTATTTTTCACAAATACTTAATTTATGTTCTAATTATATAGCTAAAAGACAATTTGATTATTTATTGAGAAATAAATGTTTTATATTTATAAGGAATTTTAAATATAACCACACAAAAATTTATTAATTATATTTCTTTTGGAGTTCTGAAATTCTTTTCTACAACTGTTTGTGCCATTGGTTGCGAATACTATCAATCGACGCATGCGCAAAAGCTTCAAAAACGCGTACAATTGGCTATCGCCATCCTTGTCTGACGAACGATGTAGCGCGCTAATTTTCATTCTAAGCAATCTTTAACAGCTGGCAACCCCTACTTGCGGCCACTTTTACATTGGCAGACGAAGTTTACCATGTGCAGAAAAGAATTAGCTTTAATTTGATATATAAATGTTGAATATACGCCATGAACGTATAAACGCCCCAAAAAACTACCTGTTTGCACCTGGCTGCGAGGAGGTAGCGGCCAAACGCGCAACGGCAACCATTACTTTTCAATTTCACTATGTATATGTCTGTGATGTGGAGTACAGTTTATTTCAATAACAAATGAATGAAATTTCTCTCCAAAAAGTCAATTAATATTAATTTAATTAAAAATACTAGCGGCCACATTTTATTAGGCAACCCAGCCAAAACATATTGTCCCTTTTATAATTGAATATAAAAATCTGATTTTGATTACATACTCGATGAATGTAGCAATTTTGCAGCGGGATCTTAGACTATAAGTACAATATTACAAGAAATACACAGACATCATTCCAGAAAAGCTCCAGACATGTTTAAGACTTCCTTAAAATGTATAAAACCATCAAAAACACTAAGTCAGAAATTTTTATAAATTCAATACTTTCTTATAAGTGTAGAAGAATATAAGCATTTTAAATTTCTTTACTATTGCCTCTCTATTAAAGAAAAAGTTATTGCCTCTGCTTTTCATTTTCTGTGTCCGTGGCCCTATTCCCTCATCGGTGCGAGATACTGATACTTTCAGGATAATCCGAGGAACAAGTTTCTTTTGATTTGCAATTTTTATCACCTTAATAAAATTATCATATAGAAATGTCACATTAATAAAGGTGCTCTATTTGCAAGTTGCAAATAGATTCTCTTAATTATTGTTTCTTCGGCCTAAACAACTGATCTGAAATAGCATCGCTTTGGTACTGGATAAACTCTGAATTATTCTTCATTTTAAAGTTATCTTGTCTCTCAAGAAAACCTCAGATAAAAACAAAACCGAACAATCCAACATTTACCCTTAAATATATATATATATATATATATATATTAGAGGTGAGTTCGGGCTCTATTTTGGCAATCTGAGCCCGCCTAGGCCCGAAACATTTTTGAACTGAGCTCGCCCGAGCCCGAAAAATTTTGTGTGATCAGAGCCCGAGCCCGATATTGAAAGTGGCATGCTATGTAACACATACACAATAGTAAAATTAAATACCGTTTTCAATTTCAAATTAACTTTCTTATAATCAATCCTCAAAATAACTGTAAATGTTATTATAACAATTTATAATGTCTGTGCCTCTGTATACATGTATATATTTATATAATATATATTTATAGTGCAGCCCATTGTTTATAACGCGCCTATCGAGGACAAAAATTTTATCCAAATGAGTGATATAATGAGGCCCAATATAACGAAGGAGGAAGGATTACTGTATAACACTATGACATAATATGCATATGCATCCCGTTGAAAAAAAAAGTTCTATTTAGAAAAAGGAAAATCAAAGCTACTAAGGTTTGCAAGATTATTTTGTGATTTATAACCTATCGTGACTATTATGGCATTACTAAAAGTGCTCTCAAAATAAATAAAATTTCTTTTTTTTTTTTTTTCCCTTTATACATTTTCCAGTTAATGAAGAGTAAAATAAACGGAACTTTTAGCTTGAATCTGAGCCCGCCCGGAGCCCGAAGACTTGCATAAGATTTGAGCCCATCTCATCTCTAATATATATATACACTATTTTTAATTAAAAAAAAAAAAACTTGCACAAGGTTGACTATTACTAAAGCAGAGTGTTCAATCAAAACAAAAAAAAAAGTCGAAGAAGAGTACTCACAGGTGATTCCAAGTAATTTCATAAAAGAACTAAAAGGTTTATTTACCAGAATGATGGTTACACACTTGGCTATATATATGAATACTTGAAAAAACAGAACATTATTCATAAATAAAATAATTGAAGTGTACTTTCAATATAAGCAAATAAAATAAGTAACACATTATATTGCATTATAACTTTTAATGTATTACAACGATCGTTAATAACATTACGTCATAGAGCAGAAGTAGAAATATTTTCTCCTCTCTAGAGGAATGTTTCTTGTAATATATCGCTAATATTTTCTTGAAAATTGTCTGGAAAACTCAGAGAATTTTTTTCCCACATTTGAGTACAAATAATGAAATAAAATTACACTAAGCTGCATATGTAAAATCTCTATAGTGAAAAACTGTAATTAATTTCTGTGCATGTTAAACAGTATAAATGGCACTGTTATATAGAATGATTTACAGAAGAACATTTTGTGATAGCCACAACATATTTTTTGTGTATGTGTGTGATTTTTTTTTACTAAACTTAGAAATTTTCTTATAACTCAACTTAAATATTTTATTAAAAAAATTAGAATCCAAATGATTTGCAAATTTTTTTCTGTTTCTGTGTCATTAACGGGATAAGTTATATAAAGTTTTTCAAGAAATTTTCTCCAAAATTGGCCTTTACAGATTTTTTTTTTTTTTTTTTTTTATTTGGTGTAAAATTTAATAAATGCATAAAAGTAAAAAAAAAAAAAATATGCATTTGTAAATTTTATATTAACATGTACAATAATAGCACCTCTCAGTATGAAAAGCGGTCCCAACCCCATTTTTAAAAATTCTTATGTAAAATGACCTCATGAAACCGAATATGATGCCCATTTTGCCCTATCACCCACCGTTTTTTAGGGACACCCTTCTATTTTTATCACTTTTCGGTAATTTTATGGCTATAAATTTGATTTGTAGGGAGGCAAAGGATTATTTTAATTGTTAAATATCTTCTGAGGGGCTACAGAGTTGGAAAATTCTAAAACATGAACACTTGCAGCAAGGGAGGGATTTGCCACTGAAATTATGTATTACATTTATTATATTTTTTTAAACAATTATTATTATTTATTTAACACTATATTTTTTATGTTTTTAAGTTTTAAAATAATTAGTTTCCATTCTCCAAATCAAATTCATGACCATAAAATTACTGAACAGTGATTAAAAATTGGGGGAGGGGCTGACATCCCAAGAAAACGGTGGGTGATTAGGCAAAATGGGGATCATAATCGGATTCAAGAGGTCATTTTAAGTGAAAATGGTATCAGTGCTTTTTTTTTTTCAGCTCGATGTAATTAGAACATGATCACAAACTTTCGTGAATGTACATTCAAAACTATATTTAAAATATATATACATAAATATTCCTGTACAAAATGTGTTCTATTAATTTGCAGAATGTAAGTTGGCATGTGCGTCTTGTTGTTGGCTAGCTGAAAACATTCAATTTTTGCTTATTCCAACATTCTATTTTCAAATTTTTTTTTGTTGTTTGTTTATTTATGTGTAATTAAAAAATGATGAATCACCACATGTTTCAACCAAACATAGTATAAACTGTTATTAAGACAAATTATTGACATGTTATTTTATTTAAACAGACGATATAAGATTAAATATTGTGTATTTCAATTTTACATCAAATATGAGGATTTCTATAATATTATTCTGATTCTTTCTTGTTGTAAAGACCCCTAATCAGTGAAAAGTACAGTTATGATCAGGTGGGTAGAGCCCCACAAATGTAAAGCCCTCTAATCTTATAAAAAATACTTCATATTTAAGGAAATTGCTTTTGAAACTCAACGTGTCAAGACTTTCTGATAGTAAAAAACTTTTCAGGTAAGTAATAATACTTTATTTTTTTAATTTCCACATAAATTAGCATAGTATTTTATAATTGGTCAGTGCTTCCTTAAAAACCCAAAAAAAGAAGTCTTGTATAAAACTTGTGTTAAAGTAGATGTTTTCTGATGTCATTATCATAGATAAGACATTTTTACTTTCATTATCACTCATTTAGAAAATGTGTGTCTGGATTCAAAATTTTGTGAATACTGTATCTCGTGAATCAATGAACATAATTCAATATAAGTTATAAATTTGGTTGCACCTTGACTTAATTTGGTGCTGATTAGCTTTTAGTAAAATTCACCCTACAATTAATGTCATATGGTTTTTTTATAATTTTTAATATGATAGTATAGGACAAAATTTCGTATAAATGTGCACAATGAGAATTATTTTTAATGAATAATTGTGAAAAATAATTATAACAGTGACAGTCAGCTCGGATTTTTTTTTTTTTGGACATATAGTTGCGTCACTGCCTCTGCCCTCCTCCTTCTCTAGGGTGTTTGAATTTTCAATATGAGTATTTTTCGAAAAAAAACCTCGTTAATATCTTTAAAAAATGACTAGTTGAACCGTAGATCTGTGATAATTCGAAACAAAGTTATTTTTTTTTATTTTTGAAAAAGAAAAAACATAGATGTTGCCTATAGGGCATAAAATTGATTTTATTTCGGTATTTAGTACTGTACATCTCTGAGATTAAAATCTGCATTCATCATGAAAAATATTTTTTATAAAAAATTTGTGCTGTATGAGTTTGTATGGGAAAATATAAAAGAAAGTTTTGTGTTTTGCCGCAACACATAGTTGTAGCTCTCTCCCCTACCCCCACTGCCAAAATTTTCAGATTTGTTGAAAATTATGCAGTTTTACTTTATTTTTAACACTTATTATCTACAAAAACTTGAACACCCTCCGAAATTTTTTTCTGAGTACATTCTTGCCACAACATACTAGTTTTACAGAATATTTGTAATAAATTGTTTAATTTACAGTTTTAAAAAGTATTAATTTCCATTTAATTGACACAATTTTCTTTAAAAATTCAAAATAAAAGGTTATAAAAAAGCTCTGAAGGGAATAAATATTTATTCACTGCAAGGTGAACTTACCCAGGACACGCCATAATGATGCTTTTTCCAATTTCCTCATAGACAACTCTTCTCTTGATTAATGCTGGTAATTCAGGCAAGGGTTGGTGCATTGAATATATGCCCTGACTGTTATCCACAGTGTCTATAACATTTCCAACTTTATCTGTCACTGTCATGATAGCAGCTTGTGATGGGCATGGTACCTGGCAAGATGAGTCAGCATTAATGCTATTGAAACTAATTTTATCTATTCTAATATGTAGTCCATATTATGTGAAAATTATTAATATGCTATTGTAGGCCTGAAGATATCCACTAGCCATGTGATCAGAAAATAAAATAAAGTGGTGACTTAAAATATTAATGAACTTGTACCTTTTTTTGAATTTCTTTAACTAAAAAATGTAGTATTTTGCAGTTGAAAATAAATTAAATCTAACAACGGTGAAATGACTTTGCATTTTGGTAATTTGACATTATAAAAAGCAGGAATTCTGTTAATTTGATACAAAATAATTATGTGTTTCAGGAATCAGCTTTGAAAAAAGCAGGAATTTTGCTGATTAGTTCTGAAATAACTAATTTAAGAATTGTCAATAATAAAAAATCATAAATTTCAGCAATTAGTAGCTGTGATTATATCCTTAATCAGCAGCAAAATAGTGCTTCATTTCAGCAATCGGCAGTGAAAATATTGCATTTTATTAATCAATAAGACACAAAAAATGCAATTTTCTTAAACTGATTATAGAAAGACGGCATTTGCTGGGTCTATTTAGGAAAAATTCGAGTCCAAAAACAAACTGATTAAAGAAAAAAAAAAAAAAAAAATGACCCTTTACAAAAATTAGGCAATGTTAAAAAAGCTCCTTCAAAAAATTTGGATGAAAAAATTATGTATTTTGATAATCATGTGAAAAAGTTGCAAGTATAATCTTTGTATTTATAAGTGAAATAGGATCCACTGGCTACTGGCAAGTAACTTCAAATTTAATTTTCAGATCTGTGCTATAGCATATAAATTAAGTTAGCTAAATTAATCATGCCCATCTATGATACGATAATCAAATTGACTTATGCACTATGTATGTATGTATATATGTTCGGTTTATGGCATCGGGTGTTGCCTTCCGACAGATTCTACTCCACAAGTCTGTACCAGGTCTTTCGGTCATGGGTCCACTCTTCCAGACCCCAACCCCTCATCGCTTTTTTTACGTTATCCATCCAAGTCTTTCTTGGTCTTCCTCGTTTTCTCTTCTCATTTTGGTATATAGTTAAAAGCGATTTTAGGTAATCTTTCATCGTTCATTCTTTTAATATGACCAAACCAGATTAATTGCTTTTTTTGAACCTCATCTAATATGGTTTCCTTTATTTTTATCATTTCTCTGATTCTCTCATTTCTCATTCTCTCCATTCTTGATATCCTGCGTGATCTTCTCAGGGCATTCATTTCAACAGCAGCCAATTTCTTTTTTTCCGTCTCCATAATTCTGTACTGATAAGTATAAAGGATTTAAGTCCAAAAATCTCGATTTTGAGTTAAGTACATAGTCAGACTCAGAAAATAATTATCTATTGATTAGTATAAAGAATTTAAATCCATATCATTTAGTCTTTGAGAAAATCCATTGGTAAAAAAATATTCAAGTCAGAAATTTAGCATTAATCTTTAGTTTAAAATATTTAATTCAATTTTTCCCTTTATTAAATGAAGATTGACAATCACTGAATGGTATAAAGGGTATAAATCAACCTAACCCCTTTTTCCTAATCGATTCTTCTGATTAGTTTTTAGTTAGTTTAACTTAATTTTCGTCTCCTGAAAAATCAGGAATATGGACTTAAATCCTTTATACTTATCAGTACAGAATTCTCCATCCCTCTGCTTTTATTTCAGATGTTTTGTTGAATATCTAAGAAACTTCTTAATGAATTATCTGGCAACTTTGTGTAAAGAACATGTTATGCCTCATATATTTCAACAAAAATTTTCTCACAAAGACAAAAAGTTATCAGCAATAAATTGATGAAAAAACGAAATAATAATATGAGATTAAAATGTTTCTGATGCAGATGACTGTGGATTGTTTTTATTTAGCAACACTACCAAAGCTTTATCAGTCATAGTTTTTACCCCCTTTAAGCACAACAATTCATTTATTTTCATTAATGCAACATAATATTTACATGAACTTGATCAAAGTATGATACAAGCATTTAAGCTTAAATTATGATAACCAAACGGCAGGAATGCAGTGTTGCCAGATTTGGGGACTTTTTTATTCAACTCTCACCAATAATTTTGAGAAGTGATATTTGCTATACATAATAGACGTTTATCTTTCGAAGTGCTTAGGCAACCGTTACAATTAAAATTTAGCGGCGGGGGTTGAATAAAAAAGTCCCCAAATCTGGCAACACTGCAGGAATGGAACTCTTAAATTGAGATGTCTTGATTATAGAAATGTTCCAGATGTCATTATGTGGATTAAGAGCAGTGTACATTAAATTTTCTACAATTTATTTATTTTTTATATTGGTAAAATTTCTCATGATGATTTTTATACAACAGTACTTTTAGCATACAATACCATTTTTCAATTAAATTACATTATTAAAATTTTGAATTATCTTGTTGCTGTTGCTGCAATATGTGATACAGTAAACTTTCTCTTAACCTAGATTGGATTATCCAGGATAGCTAAAAAATAAATGCAGGATTATGAGGGAAGAGCGGAATTTTTTTTTTAAATCAAAAGATAGAAATATCTTTGCCCCCAAATGGGACAGATGTTCTTAGGGGAGAGAGAGGGAATCGCAGTTTTAGATGCAAATTATTATGTTGATGCTGCAATGCAGCAGCTGCATGAAATTAGTAAAAAGCAAAATACCACAATTAAAAATTATGGAAGATAATATCGGATGAACAAAATAAAATTATTATAGAAGACGATGATAGTAACAACACTGATTTTCAGAGAAAAATCTTAGAAAGATTTGTGAAAGCTATACCACTCTGAAAACACTGTAAAAAAAAGATATAAGATATTTGGGTAAAGCAGTGTTCCAAATTGGAAAGTTCTGTTTATAACCCAAAATTTCAACCTAATAAATTGGATACCAGACACATTTGGGATAGAATTGTTTTGGGGTTTATTTTTTGCAGTGTACATACGTATACATACAAAATGTTTACATTTTGTTTAGATCATCTATGCATGTTAGTTTTTTTTTTTTTTTTATAAGAGGTGAGTAATGCAATATTTTCTACAACGTCTTTATCTGTTATAGACAAAAATATATAATAAGATTGTGAACCATACATAACAAGTTTGTAAACTCAAAATAGGTAGATTTTCTAACTCATTTTGGTTAACTTTCCAATTTGGAACATTGCTTTACCCAAATATATTACAAATTTTTACCTATTTTAGATTTTTTTTTTTTTTACAGTGAATGTTAACAGAGAAGCAGTGAAAAATGGATTAACGAAGATTCAAAATTGAAATGTTATGGGATTTTAAATAACAAAGAAATTATGCCGCTTGTGGTTCAGAAAAAAACAAAGAATTTCGAAGAATGTCCTGAAAGGGATGAAAAAAAATCTTGTGACTCATAAAAAAAATTAAGTTACGGTGACGCATTAATATTAAGAGGCGTTACTTAATTTCTTGGAGAAAGAAAATAAAAACACACCTACTGGGGAAAAGAAAAAAAAAAAAAGTTTATAAATTTGCATAGTAAACGAAAACAGACTTCAATCACAAAACAGTAAGGTAAGCTATTTTTTCCCACTTGCATTGTAAATCTAAATAACATTAAAATTTAAGTCCATTCTATTCCTTTTGCTTACTAGCGGCCGAGCGGTTCTGCGCTCAAATTTGGCAGATGACAAGTGTCGGATTCAATTTCAGGTCGCGCTCACCGACCTAGTCGTTCAGAGTTTCTCGTGCTTTTCTCCGAAACTTGCGTAAGTACGGGCTAGGACCCCTTAAAAAGACTCCCCATGGAGGGCATTCTACCCATATGTTTAGGACCCTAGCGTTGTTAATCGGCCTTAAACATTACCACCACCACCACTTTTTGAAGTGAAAACTTCTTTAGGCGCGTTGAGCATTTTTGGGTGAACAAAAATCTTTGAATTCCCGTCATCGTCAGCTGACGCTTTCCATTTGAAGTGAAAACTTTTGGGTGAACAATAATCATTGAATTCGCATCATCGTTAGCAAACGCTTTCCATCCTTGTATGATACAAATAATGTATCATACAATTAACTTGCTAATGTGAAGTGTTAATAATTATATACTGTATATTGTTTTAAAATCTCGTGCGGCTCTACACGACTTCTCTCATCTCTGGGCACTGTTTCTATTGCAGTTAGACCTCACAAAACCGTGAGAAAGCCCAAAACTGACAGTTTCTCACGTTTTTAAAATCTGGTGCGGCTCTACACGACTTCTCTCATGTCCGGGCACTGTCTCTATTGCAGTTAGACCTCACAAAACCGTGAGAAAGGCCAAAGCCGCAATTTCCCTCACGTTTTTACAATCTGGTGCGGCTCTACACGACTTCTCTCATCTCCGGACACTGTCTCTTACAGATTGCAGCCGGAAACGTTGCAGTTAGACTTCACAGAACCATGAGAAGTCCAAAGCCGCCATTTTCCCCACGTTTTTACAATCTGGTGCGGCTCTACACGACTTCTCTCATCTCCGGACACTGTCTCTTAAAGATTGCAGCCGGAAACGTTCCAGTTAGACCTCACAAAACCATGATAAAGGCCAAAGCCGCCATTTTTCTCACGTTTTTACAATCTGGTGCGGCTCTACACGACTTCTCTCATCTCCGGACACTGTCTCTATTGCAGTTAGCGCATTAAATAAAATTGTAATATAATTTTTGTAGTAGTAGTTTATATTAATGAATAAAAAACACTTCTTTTAAAAGTATTTCCTACACAATAAAATATTTCCTGACGATTCAAGAAATACACACGTAATTGTTCACGTTTTCACTTCTGTCGGCACTCCCGAAGTGCAACTGTTTTTTTGTATTAATTAAATTATTAGCATCCTTTTATACAATAATTTAAAAATATATATAATTTTTTTTAAATGTTCATCAGAATTTGCATAAATTCAATTATCCGATATATTTGCTTATCTGAGACAAGCCATTTCCCGATCATCCCGATTAATCAAGAGTCTATTGTGATTTGATTGTTTCAGAGAATTTAAAAAATGTACTATCGAATAAAGCTTTTAAAATGGTTAAAATAAATGGAGAAAATAAATCTTAACTATTGTAAAAATAATCCATTTCTAATAATGAGATCGAAAACAAAAGACATATGTGTATCTTTCGATGTTAAAATGTCTGCAGTGGTGTGTTGTACCGATCAATATCTTTATAGACCATCCATTGGGCTCTTTCCTATAAATTATGTTTCTACAAAATTGTCATTTCACCAGTGTTGAAGTCAACTTTGCAATGAATTCATGTTCACTATTTTCACTGCTAAGTCTAACTTTTTGTGAATTGAATGAATCGCTAACTGAAATTAAGTTATTTTACTATGCAATGTCTCTAAAATTTGTCTCGAAAAATAAATACATTTAATTAAGCGTGAGCGTTAAAAAATTGTAAAAAGTTAAATTATGCATCTGGCAAAAATTGACGTCATTATCACTTTAAAGATTTTCTACACATTGATAAAGAGCTAATATAGTTCATGATGCAAATATATGTTGTTCTGAAAGGATTAACATTTTATTTTTAAAACCAACTTTTTTTTAATTCAAATTTCCCGTAACTCTTTAATCAATCACATTAGAACGTCCATCTTTTGAATATCGATAACAAGGATTTTCTCGCTAAAAGTCGCCAAATTCATTACCTGCCTATTGGAGCTTTTAATGCGTTTTATAGGGAAAATTAAGCTATTTTAACACGAAAAAGAGCTGGAAATGCAGAAAATTGACATTTTATCAATTTACTAAGCCCCTTTGAAAGAATTTATACAAAAATAAATACAATTATTTACAATTTCGTAACAATACGCATTGATAAAGTGCTAATGTAGTTAGCTCTATAGCTATGATTCAACAGAAAATTTAAAAACATGGTTTATAAAAAGTTTTTTATCTTATAATTATTATTATTATTATTATTATTATTTTAGAAAAGACATTGCATTGGCTTAAAATTCCTGCCAGTTACTAACAAAAAGCATACAAAAAATGTTTGATTCTGCTAAACTTTTTTTTTTATTATTATTAATCTCCGTGGACATACATGCTATTCTCATACAAATGTATGTAGATAGTAAAAAGAAGCATTGATATGCTATTAAAACAATGTATCTCGAGTATATTTTACAAAATGATCCCAACCTTTTTCTTCTTTAATAAATCTCTTTAAGTATAGTACATTCTTTACATTCTGAACGTTCATGATAATTTAAGTATTTTCTAAATATGTGCCCTAGCCCTTTATGACGTAAGACCGATATTTGAATAATCAACATTACGAAAGCTTTTATGGAAGGCTTCTCATCCTTAACTATGTCCTAAGTAATACAATTTGTAAATATTCATAATTCGATATATATATATATATATATATTAATAACAAATTTTCCTTACTTTACAAAATCCTACGACAAATTCAGACTTCGTATTCTGAGTGACAGCTAATTCTTTCATTTTATCAGGCAGCAGATTTGACCGACATGGAATACCTTTTCTATATTCATTTAAATATTCGCAGTCCTCAGGTTTTGTAGATTCATCGAAGTTCAATTTCTAAATTCAAAAAAGAAAAGTCAGGTAAAAGAAGTATGTGAGTAATTTAAGAAACTGAAAAATAAATTAAATAAAATTTTGTAAAACAATTTTCCTATATGACATATACAAACATTAATCTAAAAGAAAAGAAAATATATGTCTGCATATCGACTGATTCAAAAATCTCTGAACTGTGACGTCTCGAACCAACGTATTTATCTGAAAGAACCAAGCTTACGGTTGTACCTGCCGAGAAAGTCTACTGCGATATGAAAAGGTGTTTCAAAAGAAAAATTAAAATACATAGCAAAAAGATTTGTTTTTGAATAATCAGTTTAATATATATATATAACAAAAAGAAGTAATGTAGCTTCTGAGTAACTTTTTACAGAATTTTTCAACAAGTATATTTTCGTCTCTAAATCTCGTATATGATTACTTTCTCTTACCCATAATGTAGAGGAAGTATTGTTTTTGGGTCAAATTTTCGAAAGTGAGTTTTTGTCATATTTACACGTTTTGAGGTCCCCTGAATCCGAAAATCATGTTTTTAAAGGTGGGTCTCTCTGTTATCAGCATATCTCAAGAACAAATAATAGCAGAAAGTCCAAACTTGGTATTCTAAATGTGTATCATATAGGGATGCTACACTAAGCTTTTCACTGAGATAAAGCAAATGGTTCTTGTACAGGGACGCCCAAGAGAATTCATATACATTACGTTTATGGGAGAAATTGCAGGTAAGTAGATTTTAACGTCTATAGATAGACTGCACTAAACCAAATGAAATTAATATATATTTTTTATATGCGTAAAAACATGTCTCATGCAGAATATGGTAGCGATATCATTCACTGTCCGTTTACAGGGCTACACAAAATATCTAGATTATAGTGCGACAATAGTTGAAAACTGGTAGAAGTGTATTTCAGGTTGTGCCTTGTATTATTACTAAAAGATTATGTTTAGGTGCACCATGTGGTTTGTACATAATCTTACAAAGATATACAGGGCTGCAAATATTTAAGCGATGACGTTCTTTTTTATTGTTAGTGTAAGTGCTTTACTATAATATTTTGCCATGTGCAGGAAAGCTGCTCAGGAATTCAAATGAATTCCTCATAGACATATGATAAATAATGTATGTTTTTAAGCTAAATATGCATCGCTTGTTTTTTGCATATTTACACGTTTTGAGGCTTCCTGATTACCGAAGTCAAGTTTTTTAACGTTTGATCTTTGTCTGTATGTCTTAGAGTAACTTAAAAACGAATAATTTCAGGAGATCCAAAAGTCGTATTTTCAAATTAATATAAGTTTGTTGTGAAAAAGTTTGATCAAGACTAATAAGTTCCAAGGAATGTTGCGTGTGAAAGTTGTCTGAACAATTTTAAATGAACTTTTAATTTTGATAACAGATTTAAATTCTATATAAATCTAGGGGCGGTAGCCCCCCTCATACAGAACTTATTATCATATAAAACTCTTCCGAAGCCTAATTTGAATTGTTTTAACATAGGTTAACATAACAGTACTCGTTATCTTACCTCTTAATCTCAAACCTGTATTTATAGTATTAAATTTCAGGGTAAGAGAAAGTCGTGTGAGTGACACACCAGATTATTTTTTATTCCGTTTCATCGTATAGCAATAAGGAGAAATATTACGCGAGCTAACAAGTGTTTACTGATTATTAATCTAAAAAAAAAAAAATATTTTATATGTATTTTTTTCTGATATGGTTAAAAATTAAATTTTTCAATAGAAATTTTTTTAGTTCTCCATCATGCAATTCGTATGGAGAATGTAGGCATCCATAAAAAATTTCGACCTCAGTTTTCACTCGTTTTTAGGTGTCATGAATCCGAAAATCACATAATCGATGTAATGTCCAACTGTACATTATTCAGTTTGTTAGTGTGTGTAAATATTATCTCATAAACGAATGATCGTAAAGTGGTCAGATCAGTTTTAGAATATCACGTATGATAGTGGCAAGAACCCTGTTCATTTTCAATATTCTAATTTGAAAACTATATGCTTTATTCGAAATTTAAGATTTTCTTAAAGTGGAAGAATAGTACAAAAAATTTTCCGTAAACGTATGCATTATGATGATTATTTTCATTATAAAGATGTTAGACCGCTTTTAAAATATCATTTATGATAGTATACTAACATGAACATTGTATTTTGTAAACCACTTATTCTAAATTTAATTCATGACACCCTCTTATTAAAAGGGAGAGACAACATGGAGAAATTTCTCATCAACGTGCATTATGAGGATTATTACATTGGAATTAGTAGTATGGAAATGCATGAAAACTAAAATACGAAACTAACTTTAATGAAATTAATTCGCATATTAGGATAAGGTAAATATATTAAAGCGAGGGAGGGTAGCGTAGTGAATGGGGTATTTCAGTCTGCGATTTCATTGCTCTTAACAAGAATATAATATGACCTCTAGTAGAAATATATAGTGGGAACAGAATAGGGAAGTTCACCTATTTCAAATTCTATTTTAAATCTAGATTCTGCATTTTAGTAAATATGGCGTGGTATAGAAACTATTCCATACATAATAAATATAGGTTCAATTTATCTAAAATAACTATTCATAAACTAGTGTATGAAAATATTAGAAGCTGTTTAATTATAAAGCATTAGATAATGATTAGGTACTTATTTTTGTGCACCTACGAATACCTTTTGTATCTTCTGTTTCAAAACTGATCAAGACATTTAAACGTAAAAACTTCTTTACATACCATAAAATAAAGGGAAGCACTAGCGGTTTCGAAAAAACGTAGCCTTACTTCTTCAAGTGCAAAAAGACACGTGCTACTACCTTGGAAGCAAAAGCAAGATTGTCAAAATCAAGGTAGACAGCTTAAAAGGAATTCTGTGTACCTATGAACATTTAGCTAGAAATGAGCTCCAATTCCCTGTTTTGTGAAATTTGGTATTTATTTAACCGCTTTGAGACCAATAATACAACTTTTCTTTCGAATAATTCATACTAAATAAATTCCATGCACAATTTCTTATACATACATATATATATATATATATATATAAATATCAGGGCTTCGCAAACATTCATGCTTTTCTTGGGATTCGAACCTGGACTTTTTGTTCCATGAGACAGCTTACTGCCAATTGAAATTGTATTGGGATTAAAACTATCTATAATATAAGAAAATAAACAAATAATAAGTTACCCTGACAGTGCAAATTCCAACTCTTCTTCTCCTTCCAACGTCACCACATCTGCTGCATTGACTCCATTCTGACCATGTCATACCAATAATCAAATTCAAGTGTTTTAAAGGAATATCCGAAGATGGACCTTTATCTCTTTTCATTTTCCCTTTCATTACGATCTATAAACGTGTGAAAAAAGTGTTGTTACATTTTACTAAAAAATTCTCCTGCATATTTCCCATATGAATCGAAGCGGGTACAGTAAAATTTATATCAACAGTTAGTTCAAAAATATCAGTAAAATATTTTAAATGGAAAAGTCAAATTTATTTTAATAAGACCAGAACTAAGCCAGGGATCCACGCTGTTAAAAATAATAGTTCAATGTTTCATCCTAGAAAAGGTGTAAATTAGAAAAAAATTACCTGCAACCAACATTTTAAAAAATCTGGTGCTATATGTTTCACAATTTTAATAGTACTATTTGAAACATTATATGTCCTCTATTATATGTCCTTTCGTATGAATTAGTTGACTAGTTCAAGAAAATTGATAGGCGTCGTGTATAAATAGCTCAATTTCAGATCTCGCAAGTGCGTTCCTTTAAAAACGGTTGTACGGATTTTTTTCAGACTCGCCATAATAACCCCCTTTTAGATATATTTTTGTATACAATTTTTGTTTTCTGGTCAACAAATGAGTATGCCAAGTTTTGATGAAAGTCAGTATCTCAAAAACGACTCTAACGATTTTCTTGAAAATAGCTACATATGAACTCCTTTATAGATATCCTTTCGCTTGTATTTCCCGGACAATCATCCTGATTACGTAGGTCAGTTTTAGATCTCGGAAATTGGTGTTTCAAAAAAGGGCTTTACCGATTATTTTTTTTTACTCTCATTTAACTCGCTATGTAAATTGGATTTATATACTTTTACATGTGTATCAGCTTTTTCTTACCAGAAAATGTGTAGATGTCTAATTTGTTAGGTCAATTTTATGTCTTGTGATCACATTATCCCCCAAAAGAGCATGTAATACGTTTAATAGTGCGTAATGGAAGATGGAAGTCAAGTCGTAGTTGTTTCAGTCACAAAGCGACGTCTACATTCATTCCTCAATTGCAGCAATTGAAGCTTCTTCGAAAATTGTAAATTCCTAACGTTCTATTCGCATGCTGACTTTTTAATTTCTTCATAATTGTAGTAGCCGGGCGGCTCTTTTTAATAAATCAAATAGAGGGGTAAAGCATCGTTGATTTTAATAGTGATTTCGACAGCAAGAAAAAAAAAAAAAGAGAGAGAGAGAAAAAAAAGTAAGGCTTGAAAAGACGTGTGTACATTTGTAATTCTCTTTCCAATGCAAAAAAGAAAAAATCCGACGACCATCGTGTACATTAATAGTGGCTGGTGCATCTATAAATCCATCGTGGCTGCAATGTCCTACATGTTGCGTAAATATAATACTTTTGAGGGTTACCGAAGTGGCGGAGCCTAGAGTCCTAAGCGGGTCGAGTACTCGCAGTTTCGGATCCGAAACCCGCAAAAAAAAAAAAAAAAAAAAAGTATTATTCAATTTACATTATCATAAGAAACTGAATTAAAATTCTATTTCTCGAAATACTATTATATTATTGAACATATCTTTCAGAGAATCAATTACTACATAAATATTACAATTGCCAACCAACCAACCAACCATAAATATTACAAGTATATAATTATATTAAAACTAGTGAATAATTAAAATTATGTCAAAAATAACCAGTTTAATTATAAACAAAACTTCAGTGTATAGTAGTATAACAAAATTTCTTGTGTATTAATATTTATGCATTTCTTCTTAGCGAATTAAACTTATGTAATGGGTCATGTTCTTCAAACTGCTATGATGGAAGAGAATGTCATTCAATCTCTGCTTTCAAAATATTATACTCATAAAAAATCTGGAGTGACTCCACTCGGCTTTCCGAACTTTAGGTAATTAACGGTTGTTTAAACTAGTGGATTTGCAGATCAAGAGCCTCAAAATCCTGATTGCACTCGTTACTCAGCAGATAATTTTTATTTATCCTATATTATTTAATATATATATATATATATATATATATATATATATGTAGTAACACACATACATATATATGATTAACTCGGTATATAACCAGATATGTTTCTGAGGGAGCTACCGTACCCCTCAACATCCTGTTGTATCTATCTATTTATATCTGTATATTGGTACATGTATGTTACATTGTAATTTATAGCCTTGTATTAATTTCGTGAAATTTAAAATACTTATACCAAATTTCATAACAAATGATTTTATAACATATTGGAATTATTTAGCATAGCCCTGTAAACTAATTACCAATTCTATGCCCACCATTTTCTACAGAAACCATGGTTTAAACATTCTAATAACATGTTTATCTCATTGTGTGGTAATGGAGTGTAACCATGTTAAAATGCACTTGTAAGAAATACCGTTTATAAGCCGTATTGGTACAAAATTCTTTTGTACCAATACACGAGTTACAAACGTTATATACACAAATAAAACATGTACAACTAATTTCCTTTAAACTCATTAATATTTGAATTATATTTGATATCACTTGGATGATTGCAGAATGTCATCGAAATTCTTTTGTGTAGTTCTGTAAATAAATTGTTTATTCTATACACACATTTTTTCTGGAAAAATCATGCTTTTAAGCCTCTTAAATGAATTACATTATGTTAAACGCAGCATAAACGCTTTAACCCTTTAAGACTGGGAACATTTTTACCTTAAAGCATTACATTCTTCTGTTTTTGCAAACTGATAGAATAATATGGACTATAACCAACATTTGTTAATTGAAAATTGTACTTTACACTTTCTGCTAATTAGCTCGGTCATTTTTTTCCTGATTTTTTTTTACATACGACTGTTTCAGATGCAAAAATGCGAGTGGATGTCTAACCCGTACAATTGTACGCTTTCGGTCGTAAAGGGTTAAAAAGCGCTTAACTAAAAAGTCTATCTATAGACTTTAATGTCATGAATTTTTTATTTTATTTATTTATTTATTGTGTGTGTGTGTGTCCCTGTAAACCAGCGATAAATATTATATACGTCAGTAAAAATGGTACAACTTATGTGTAGCTCAAGAATAATTGTTCGAAATTTGACATAATTTGTAGGATTACGTAACATTGTCGGAACATTTTTGTGAGATCCTGTAAATTAATTATTTTGTCTAAGCACACATTTTTCTACAGAAAACACGCCTTCAGGCATCTCAATCATCATCATTATGTTCTTAAATGCAGTGTTACCATGTTAAAGTATGTTTAAAAGAAATTCTGTTCATAAGCCGTATTGATAAAAAATACTTTGGCGTGCCCTTGTACACGAACCAAAAACAATATAAGCATAAAAGTATAGAACTATGTTTCTAATAGCGCCTGAATTGTGTACGAAATTGCAAATCAAACGGGGTAATTTTTGCGGTCTCTATCGTCATACGTACAATTTCTGTCATTTCAAATTCAATTCATTTTCAATTTAAAACTAGTATGCTGTGGCCACCACAAGACTTTCTTCTATATTTTCCTATACAAATTCACGCAGTAACAATATTAAAAAAAAAAAAAAAAAAAAAAAAAAAATACGATTTTTTTTCAAAGTTTTCTTTCGTTAAAAAAAAAAAAAAAAAAAAAAAAAATCGATAACTTTGTTTTAAATTATCACATATTTATAGTTCAACCATTCGTTTTAAAGATTTTGACGAGACCTTTCGAAAGATACCCATCTTGAAAATTTACCCCTCCCCCCGGGGGGTACTTTTCCCTGGGGGGGGGGGGAAGCGATGACCGAGATTTTTTTTTCCTAATTAACTGCTACTATTATCAATAATTCATATTAATTTCAAAATCACAGGTTAAAAATAACTCCCATTATGTACATTTATACGAAATTTTGTCCCATACTGCCATGTTAAAAATTTAGAAAAAATACGATCACAGCACTACCTTTTGAGTGATTGATCCCCAAATCTAATCAGCCCCAGTTTATGTCAGGGGCCAACTAAATACCAAGTCTGGTTAAATTTCGTTAAAAAAAAAAAAAAAAAAAAAAAAAAAAAAAAACGATTTTTTTTCTAAGTTACTTATTGTTAAAAGTAAAAAAAATCGATAACTTTGTTTTAAATTATCACAGATTTATAGTTCAACCATTCGTTTTAAAGGTATTGACGAGACCTTTCGAAAGATACCCATCTTGAAAATTTACTCCCCTCGAGGGGGGACTTGCCCCCCAGGGGGGTTCACGAGACTCCTACGCATACAAAATTTTTTCCCCAGTTGACTACCTCTATTATAAATAATTCTTGTAAATTTCATAATGATTACTAAAAAATAATTCTCTTTATGCACATTTATACAAAATTTTGTCCTATATCACCATGTTAAAAATTTAGAAAAAGCGGGATGGCAACGCAACCTGTAAGACAATTTTTACCAAAAGTTGATAGGCACTAATTTATGTCAAGGTGCAACTACATACTAATTTGTATGAAATTCTGTGCAGTAGTTCCTGAGATACAGTTGCCACAAAATTTTGTCGCACACACACACACAGACAGACTGACAGACAGACAGACAGACAGACATTTTCTAAAAAGGGTCAAATCGTGTTCTACAGCTCTCAAAACGTGTAAATCCATCAAAAACCCGAGGCCGAAAATTTTTACGAATCCAATACTTTCTCTATATTACATATAGAAGAAAGTAAAAATAGTATTTGTTAATTGTAGGGTTTGAGGCAGATTGACTACGTTATGGTCCTGGGCCTAAAGGGAATTTAAAATAGCGAAAACTTACATATCTGTGAGGTTCTGTCTTTACAATGTCTAACGAATATTTGGCCATGATTTCTGTTCCTTTAAAACATATATATACACCTGAATCTTTTCTCCAAATATTAGAAAATTCCACAGATAAGTCGGCCAGCAGCCTTACTCGACTTCCATCTAAGTGCACTGGAGAAAAAACTGCCTCTTCTGGGAAAAAACGTCGCCAGACTGCTTCAGCGTTAGCACTTGGAGGTAAACTGAAAAAGAAAGTATTTAAAACGTCTATTTTTTAATATGGTAAGCTATAAAATAGTAGAGCAAACTCTCCAATAACCGGGATCAGATTATCCGGGACAATTTTTATGTTTGTATGCTGTTTTATAATAACAGTTTCAATTTCGTTTTCACTTCAACCACATATTACAACTGTAGCATGTATCCGCTCATTGCAAAAGTTCGTGACGGATTTCACAGATGACTTTATTTGTAATTTAATTAATTATATTCCATCGATTAGTACTGAAAAGACTACTGAGAGACTAAATATTGATAACTCTATTGTTTTCAACCATTTAAAAATCTTGATACACTTCGAAACCTGATTTCTCTGCAATCCAGCTATAGATACTCTTTCATTTTATTAAATACAACAGAACTTTTGCCATAATTTCTGATCTTCCAGCTATATTATTTTTTTATTTTCTGTTATGTCAAATCCATATTTCATGTTCATCTATAACTTGTCCAAGGCAGATTGTCTTGTTGCCCATCAAGAAGAAAAACATTAGAAACAGGGTTCAATTTGTACCTTTCATTCTGTCAAAACATACGAAACCCATAGATAGGATTTCTAAGAGTATCCATATTTTTTAAATGATGAAACACAAACGAATTATTAATATTTAGTTTTTAGAAAACTTTCCAGTAAGAACCTATGGATTATAATTATTTAAATCGCAAATAAAGTGATCTCATGAAATCGGACACGAACTTTTGCAGTGACCTAATACATACTTGCAAGCAACTTTTATAACACCTGATGATGCTGATATAATAGCAGGGAAAAGCTCTTCTATTTATTATATAATTTTAACTTTTATATTTTGCTATATTCACATTTTAAGACGTCTTTTTAACTTACGTCTGTGTAAGTGATTTATCATAGTTTGTTGAAAATCTATAATATAGTTCGTGCGACGATGCTTACCTAATTTAATCAGAATCTAATGTAGAGTTCAGATGCTAGCTACTTCAAACAATTAATGTCTATGGGTTGTAACGAATAAGAATTCTTCTTTGTGTGCTGTGTCTTCCTACGTTCATGAAAATTTATGCAGTTTGCACGATGAGTGAGGGTGACTTATAATATGCCTATACAGATTTTAAGCTATATCGAGTTTAGACGCCATCGTGTTCACTCAAACATAGACACACGCATACATATCCTTAAAGGTAGCAAATAAGAATTCAGGCTAGCTCAAAACTTAACGACTCATTAAAATCGCATGCTCGATTTTTTTTTTTTTTTTTTATGCTTACAATACTTCCTTAAATACATAGTATATGGTTGGAAAATAAAAATATATCGAACACGAATGTGTTTGAATATGACATTGAATGGTCCTAATTTGTGAATCCATAGGCTTTGTGTCGTGTGGCACGGCATTGTATCGATTTCTTCTTATGTACTTTGCGAACACCGCTTTTTACGCAAGTTTTTTGACACTAGTCACGTTAGAGCTTCTCCATTTCTTGTTCATTTAGAATGAAGAGACATCTACGCCATCTTACAGTCCATTGAATCTTGACGTGAACATTAGCAATAACATAATGAACTCGTGACAAAGCAAAAGAGAAGTAAAAGCTTTCTAAAAAAAAAAAAAAAAAAAAAAAAAAACTATCATCACGCAAAAAAAAACGGATAATTTATCCAGCATCCATACAATAATATTCTTAGGCTTAGTGCCGTTATTCACGAAAGTTAATAAATTTCTGCAATCATAAAATTGTCGATTCAGATCGGGGTACGTTATGTTCTAGTCTGATATGCTTGATAGATATATATCAAGCAGGAATTATGAAAGTGACTTAAATTATTACGTCAGGTGCTGATTAAATACAGTAATTTGTAAATGCAGAACTCAAAACAGAAACAGTGAACTCTCCCTAAGAAAGTCACCGTATCACAGAAAATTGGCCTTTTAAAGAAGTGGCATTTTAATAAATTTTAACTCGGGTAACAAATTCTATAAGTTAAATGGTTCAGATTATTCAAATTTACATTATTTGTCCATGTAATTTTCTAATAATCATTAATATATATATATATAGAAAACAATTGACAGGAAAATATATAAAAATATAAGTTTTACTGATAAGAAAAACCAATAGGAGAATTACAAACCAATGCGCAAGATTGCAGCGAAAGGAAATGCAAAACTTTGATATAGTAATATATAAATACAGAAATATATAAACAAATGAATGAAATTAAATGTAGAAATATAAATACACAAATGAATGAAATTATACCCCAAAAAACACTGAGATCTTCATCAGGGAGGCCCCTCAGTGTAGGGGTGAATGAGAAGTTTCTGAAAGGACAGTAGCTATAAGCTAATAACTATCCTTAGCCCCCAACTTCTCACCAAACAGAAAACCACCAATAACTGAAGAGAAATCAAACATACATATAATGTATAAAACTACTAAATATATTTTATAAAATTATCAAATTGTAAAAGTTACAAAATTACATCAATTCATTTAAAAATATATACAATACAAAAGAGAATTACCGAAGGTAAACAAGAAAGTATAAAAAGAAATAAAAATTACAACCTTTCAACTGGAACACAAACTATCTTCGGCCAACGGGGCTACTCGTTGGTACTTCAATATCGCCCTTAAATGAGGAAGTAGTACCAACCGAGACAGGAAAACTCTGAAAAGTCACAGTTAAAAATTGTGACGGGAAGATATTGTGACGGGAGTGTGCAGATAGAATGAATTCATTCTATCTGCAATAACGAAGAAGATTTAAAATATGCTCTTGAAGACTTAAAAAATACCTTGCAAATTAACTGTTTCCCGTCACAATTTTTAACTGTGACTTTTCAGAGTTTTCCTGTCTCGGTTGGTTCTACTTCCTCATTTAAGGGCAATATTGAAGTACCAACGAGTAGCCCCGTTGGCCGAAGATAGTTTGTGTTCCAGTTGAAAGGTTGTAATTTTTATTTCTTTTTATACTTTCTTGTTTACCTTCGGTAATTCTCTTTTGTATTGTATATATTTTTAAATGAATTGATGTAATTTTGTAACTTTTACAATTTTATAATTTTATAAAATATTTTTAGTAGTTTTATACATTATATGTATGTTTGATTTCTCTTCAGTTATTGGTGGTTTTCTGTTTGGTGAGAAGTTGGGGGCTAAGGATAGTTATTAGCTTATAGCTACTGTCCTTTCAGAAACTTCTCATTCACCCCTACACTGAGGGGCCTCCCTGATGAAGATCTCAGTGTTTTTTGGGGTATAATTTCATTCATTTGTGTATTTATATTTCTACATTTAATTTCATTCATTTGTTTATATATTTCTGTATTTATATATTACTATATATATATATATATATATATATATATGTAACGTAAGCCCTTTCTTGTAGGGCTGATGTATTCCAGTCACTCCATATTAAGAAAGTTCACTCAAAGAAATACTCCACAATTGATGAGGCAGTCGTTTATTTGAAGACAGTCATATTACACTTTATTAAGTCACTTCATTTTGAGCACGCTGTACAGATCCGTAGCCGAGTCGGGCCGAAATTGTTCCATTAACGGCGGAACCGCGAATCAATTCCCATCCTGGCACCGTTAACTTAAACTTATTATTGTCGTCGACTATTTAATCAAAAGCTTTCATGGAAAGAGACCCCGATTTTTGTGTGCTCCCGTTTTTATATGGATATTTCGGCGGGAACCGAAACTATTCTTATTGGATAACCAGGTCAGCCAAAATCCAACCCACATCCTCTCATTGGCTGACCCGGATATCCAGGATTTCGTATTTCGCAATGCATTGCCACTAATTTCAACTATTGCATAATTTTGATTATGAAACTTCTTCTAATCGCGATTCCCGCGCTACGATGTGCTTTGCTGAAAAACTAACTTAACAGGGGCGCTAAAATAGAACTCTCACAAAGTTGTTCTTAAAATTAAGATTTATTCTGTGCTAATTCTATTAAGATATCATTTAATATTAATTTAAATATTAATTTAGAATCTTGCTTATTTTATCCTTTCATATCCCCCCCCTCCAAGCCGACGCTCCCCCATATTTGCCTGCAAATTTGTGGGAAGTCCCTCAGAAGTAGAAGATACTCCAGGAAAAGTTAAACTTAAAATGAAAATTTGACAAATTCTAAAACTTAAGTTTTTGAAAAATTTATTTAAAATGGACAATTTATTTAAAAATGGAAAATTTTATTTTAAAAATGAAAATTTTATTTTTTAGAAAATTTCGTCTGAAATATTTTGTTATGGAATCCTTTTTAAGTAGGAGTTATGGCCTTTCCCTTTATTTATAAAAAATTTACTTTTTCTTTTTTAATTTATTTACTTGTATGTTGGACTGGTCAACGTGCTCGCCTGATACATATAATGGTATTTACAGCACTTGTTTACAAACATAAGAAAAATTTAATAAAATAATGTATGAAAATGTATGACATACTGAAAAAAAAATTATAACATAATATGTTTACCAGCATAACATTTTTGACAAGATATCTTTTCTATGTACAAACTAGTTTGTTGAGGAAAGTCTTTAAAATATAAAGTTCCTTTTGGCCAATAAAGTTTTTAGATGTCTTGAATAATAACGTTGATCGTTGACAATAAATAATTGTTGTAAAAAGTCTTATCTTGGTTATTGAGTGCATATAGAATATGTATAACAATAATTATAACACTGTAATTTTAACAGTACATTGTAAAAAATGTTTTGTAAATTGTAAACAAACTTTTATTTTCACAAAATCTGTGTTTTTTTTTTCTTTTTTTTGTGTATCTTTTTAATAATGCAAAGATATTTTAATAAAACAAAAACATAAAGTATATAAAAACAATTATATCATAGTACATTTTTAACAATTTCTAGAAATTTTATTTACATACTAACACAAATAATTTTTTCATAAATATAACATTTAACAGACACATAAAATTATTTAATAAATACAATAGTGTTTAATACACTCTAATAATACTACTACTAATATTAAGAATACCAGTACTACTAGGTCTTTCCTTTTTACAACCTATTTACATAAAACCAACTTAATCACTTTATTTAGTAATTAATTGTTTTAAAATACCACATTGGCACCAGAGCTTGGTCAGCCATTGGCAAGCCAAAAAAAAAATTTGTTTTGTGGGTAACTTGACCCACAAAGTATTATTCTCAGTTAATACTGTTAATCTTTGACTCAGTTCAGGGGTCAAGTCTTTCCAAAAAGGTGAGTTGGGATAAAGGTGGTAATTGGTGAATTTTTACAGAGGGCAAAAAAAAAAAAAAATCATTTTTCCCGCACTCTGATCACTTTATAGTGGTGAAGATCAGAAGATCACGAGAATGATAAATAAATAAAAAAAAAAATACTTGGGGCATGGAGTTGATCCCTAACTAAAATTATTCATGACTTAATTTGAATTTTTGAGGGTTATTATAGTATCTTAACTTAGATGAATGAACAATTTCTGAACTTCTTTTAAAATGGGGACTGGGTTTGTTTATTTCAAAATTAACTTCGGATATTTGTTTTAAGATTGTGTAAGGGCCTGAATAAGGTGGACTTAACTTACGTGTGTTGGGATATTGGAATTCTTCATAAATAATTTCATCACCAACTTTAAATTTAACAGGGAGAAATCGAGCATCAAATCGGATTTTGTTTTTTTTATGACATTGTATTGTTTTTTCTTTTGCTATTTTTCTAGCTTCATCAACTGAAGGATAGTAACTATTGTTTACTAATAATGGATCATATGGTAATTCTCCTAATAATAAATAACTAGGTGGGAATTGAGTTACAGAGTGAGGTGTTAAGATATATTGATGTAAAACTTCATCAATTAATTTAGTCCAGGGAATTTTATTTGAAGAAGAGTTAACCTTACATTTTAGACGCGTAACAATAGTCTGATTGAGGCGCTCGACTTTCCCGTTGCATTCGGGATGATGGCTACTTGTTAACAAATGTTTTGTATTATAATTTCGAAGGAATTTTTTGAAACGGGATGCCGTGAATGCTGCATTCCTATCTGTTAACAATTTTTTAGGTACTTGAATTTGAAAAAGTTGTTTTAAAAAGTTTGTATAAGTTTCAGTGGTAACGCTTTTTGATGGAAATCCCCACACATAACGGGTTGCATGGTCCACGACCAAATGCAAATATTTTTTTGTAGAATTATAGTAGTTAAACCCACCAACAGTGTCCAAAGACAAACATTCAAAAGGTTTATCTGTTGGCGGTACTTCCTGTAATGAACCAAACCGTTTTTGTCTGCATTTTTTATTTATTTGACAGGTATGACAATGTTTTACAAAATTTTCAATATCTTTATTAATATTAAGCCAATAATACTGTGGTGTAATTAAATTTATCATTTTATAAATTCCTGGGTGTCCAAATTGAGTGTGGGTTTTCTGTAGGAGGCGTAATCTTAATGACATCGGGACTATTTCCTTATACAAACCTTTCTTTTTAATTACAATTACATCTTCAATTTCAAGAGTTTTCTTAATGTTAATACCTGTGTTTTCTTTTTTCTGGTTTTCTTTGATTTCATTTAAGTCTAGGAGGTGTACATGGTGTGACACATTTTCCAAAACAGGCAATCTAGATAGCATATCAGCTTCAATATTTGTTGATCCTTTTTGATATTTAATTTCATAGTCAAACATACTAAGTTTAAGGGACCAGCGGAATAATCTTCCTCTTAAATTTTTAACATTTTTTAACCAAGTGAGAGACGCATGATCCGTATGTATGACAAACTTTTGACCGTGCAAATAATGATAAAAATTATCTAAGGCATCAATAATTGCTAAACATTCTAATTCTGTAATTGCATAATTTTTTTCATAATCTCGTAAATTTCTTGAACGATATGCCACTGGGTGTAAAGTACCATTCACATCTGCCTGTTTAACAACACATCCCACACCATGACTCGAGGCGTCAACAAATAACTGACAGGGAGTTCTGGGATCGTAAAGTCTTAAAATAGGTTTACTTATAAGAGCATTTTTTAATTTTTGGAAGGATTTTTCACATTTCTGGTCCCAAACATAGGGGACATTTTTCTTTAATAAATTATTTAAAGGAGCTCTTGTTTCGGCATATTTTGGAATAAATCTAGCATAAACGTTAACTGATCCCAAAACTCTCTGCAATTCCTTGACATTTTTTGGCGGTTTCAAATTTTTTATTACTTCAATGTTTGGATTATCAGGGGTAATTAGGCCATTAGTTATTTCGTATCCTAAAAAGTTAATTTTTGTTTTGGCAAAATTGCATTTTGATAGTTTTAATTTTAAGTTTTCTTTAACACATATATCAAAAAGTTGTTGTAGGTGTTGGAAGTGTTCATCTTCTGACTGTGAAAAAACAATTATATCATCAAAATAATTACAGGCAAAGTCTATTTTGTATTTATTTAGAATCCTTCTAATGGTTCGATTGAAGATAGCAGGGGCATTTTTAAGCCCAAAGGGAAGGTATTTCCACTCATATAATCCGAAAGTTGTAGCAAAAGCCAATTTTTCAGTATCTTTTGGGTGGATAGGAATGTGCCAATATCCACTTGCCAAGTCAAGAGTGGAAAAAATTTTTGCTTTAGCTAGTTTATCTAACAAAGTATCTATTCTGGGAAGTGGTTCAGCATCTGTTTTAGTGATTGAATTGAGTTTACGGAAGTCAATACATAATCGCGTCTTTTTGCCTTCTTCCCGTTTATACACCAAAGTTACAGGTGCGGAATAAGGCGAACAACTTTCTTTTATAATACCGGCCTGTAATAAATTTTGAACTTGGGTTTTAATTTCTTCTTCTTCCTTAGGGGAAGTTCTATATGCTCTGAGAGAAATAGGTAAATCTGAAGTTAAACGAATCCTTTGTGGTTCCATATGAATTCTTCCAACATCATATTTAGATTTTGCAAAAATTTGGACATATTTTGATAATAAAGTAGGAAGTTTTCCTTTTCTAGCAGACTGAGGATTTACGTGGTTCTCAGTGGCTTGAGTGTACTTGAACTCCCTTACTCTATTGTTTGTTGGAATATTAAAATTTTTCTTTTGACTATTGGTATTTTCACTTTCAGAAGTTATATGTAAAGTTTGTGTACATTTAGATATATTTTTTAACAATGGGAGAATGGTATTATTTTGTTTTACCAGCTTTTTAGCACAATCAATAGTCAATTGAAACAGACAATAATGTGATAAGCTAAGGAGAGCATAAGGTAAGTTATTATCTAATATAAACATTTCTATATTTTTTGTAATATTACCAATTTGTAATTTAAAGTAACATTTTTCTCGAATTGTCAACCTCCCCTGTGTTTGAATGACGTGTAATGGTGAGACCTTTTTTGTTTGAAGTTTAAATTTATGAACAAAATGTTGAGGAATAATGCTTAAGCTGCTGCCCGTATCGAAGATTAAAGGAATGGTAGAGTACGATTCTGGATTTTTAACACCTTGATTAGTTTGCTTATTTTTTCTTTGGATATCCTTGTATATAATGCGACCGGTCGCTGCAAACTGTCAATAGGTGTTATTTGTTCCTTCTGTTGTATTATCTACCACTGTTGACTCTTCTGTGATATGAGTTGGATTTTCTTGTTTGAAAGGGCATTCACTATGCCAATGAAAAGCATTAGGAATGTTGCGTTTTGAACAATGTTTACATGGGAGAGGAGGCAAAGTGTCTTGAAAATGAATGTGTGTATTTGGGTTTGGAAAATGGGGTCTAGGCCCTCTTAGATTGGTTCGAGTATTGTTTGTGAAATTTGGTTTGTTTTGATTAGGGTATCCCATATGTGGTCTCTGCACATTAGGAAACCGGTAACTCCAGGGTTGTGGTCGGGGAGCATATTGAACTGGGTTTCTATTTTCCCTGTCTTGTGGATAGGTGAACCTTTGAAATTGACCTGGCAACTTGTTTGGAAGGGTATCAGCAGATTTTTCAGATATCTGTAGTTTGTTTAATTTGTGGACAAGATCCCTCCATTCGTTTAATGTTTTTGGCGCATTAGCCACAACAAGTTGTCTTAAAGTCAGTGGCAATCCGTCGGTTAATCCTTCCATGAGGAACTTGGGCTCTAAGCCTAGTGCTCGCCCTACTTGGAGTTTTTTCTGATAATACTCCATGACATTTTCACCTACCTTAAAGCGAATGCTCGAGAAATCTGTTAACGATGTTTCACCTGGTGTCGTGAATTCCTCTGTAAAAATTTCAACCAATTCCTCCCAATGAAGCATGTTTAAACTGTTGTTTATATACGCTGTGAGGGCTTTACCCTTCAAAAATCTTTGTATATTACGGACTCGCCAAACCTCATCTTTTCCATTCTCCTCACACCAGGCTTGAAAATACATTAGCCAAGACGTCCACATCATGCCGTTTTCAGGGCAAAACGCAATGAGGACATCGTCCTCTCTTACAGTGGGAGATTTATTTATATTTAAAGATTTCTTTACATCATTGGTACTACTCATTGCCTTTACTAGTGTGTTTGGGGAGGGCAGTTTACTCACATTAAGTAGGTTATTTTCTAAATTGGTATCCACAAGTAAATTTTCCTCTGTACCCTTAGAGGGTGTCAATAAACATGTTGAGGTGTCACTTTCGGACATATTTAACTTTATTTCACAATTCAAAATTTTGAAAAAAAAAAAAATAAGAAATTTTTTTTTTTTTTTCGAAACAGGTAATTTATTTAATTTTGCTAATTAAGTTCGGTATTTATTACTTATCACAGCTTTACCAAAGTATTCAATAAATTAAATATCACAATCAATATAAATAGTCTTATTTTTTTTTTTTTTTTTTTTTTTTTTTTTTTATCACAGTTATTATATCACCTAAATAAATCCAAATAATAAATAAACATAAAATAAACAAATAAATCACATTTATTGACGTTCAAAATAAATACTTCTGAAATTGCTTTGTCTAAATTCATCTAATAAATCCTACTAATAAATAAGTATAAACAACATATAACAAGTAAATAAATCAAATTTATTATCAACATAAATACTTCTGGCTACTCTTTGTCTATAGTAATAAATAACACACCACAAAATTCTTATTTCTGAAAACAAGGAATCCAATTTTTCAAAAAAAATTTAATTTTCTATATAAATATTTATGAAAATTTTATTTTTAAATCTCTTAACATAAAATATAATAACCAATTAAGAATTTATTTTATTTCTGTATTTATTTTATTTTATTTTATTATTATTTTATTTTATTTATTTATTATTATTTTTTTTTTTTTTTTTAATCAACTTTCAAAAATTTTAATTTTCTATAATAAGTATTTATGAAAAGCTCTAAATTTAACATATGAAATATAATACTTTTGCAAACTTAATAAAAATCTGGTATATTATTATTATTTTAAATCTGACAACAAGTAATTAAGCTTAAAACATTTTCAATTCAAATCATAAAATATATCGCGAAAATAAACGATGTCAAACCTTATCATAATTCATTTTTATTAACAACTTAAGATAAATATAAAGTCACTAAAAAATCATCCTAAATATAAATAAAATGAAAATCACTCACCACTTTTTGTTGATTTACACTGATATGGAAACACAATAATAAATTAAAAAATAAAAAACCTATTTTTACTTCCTGTGGAGCAAGAAAATTTTATTCACAACTTCTGGACTAACACATAAAAAAGCAGGTGTTTCTGTTGGGACTCATCCGGAAGAGGCCATCTGGTTGTTATCTCACAGCACTTGAAACATGGCTCTTAAGAGAGCAATAAAAAAAAATCTTGGATCAAAACTGGCGTAAGTCACACATCTTTCAGAACGTAATCGGACACACTTGAAGCAAAGTGACGCAAGTCAATTCTTTCTTTTTCCTAAAGGCGCTGTCTGGCATCTTTCACACAAAACTGGTGTAAGTCAGTACTTTTTTTCTTTCTACTATCCTTTGAGTACAGATGATGTTACTAATGTTGCTTGCTCTTTAAGGGCAGTATTTCTTTCTGACAGTCCGGCTTGATTTAGCAAAGACCGGTCCGTTTTTGGAAAGTTCCGGTCCCTTTTTTGGAAAAATTTCCGGTTTCCATTCAAATAATTAAAACTAATATAAGGTGCTGACCACAGCTTATTTCATGCTGACTTGTTGGTTTTCCCTTACAGGACCATCCTGATCGGCTTCGTTGTAACGTAAGCCCTTTCTTGTAGGGCTGATGTATTCCAGTCACTCCATATTAAGAAAGTTCACTCAAAGAAATACTCCACAATTGATGAGGCAGTCGTTTATTTGAAGACAGTCATATTACACTTTATTAAGTCACTTCATTTTGAGCACGCTGTACAGATCCGTAGCCGAGTCGGGCCGAAATTGTTCCATTAACGGCGGAACCGCGAATCAATTCCCATCCTGGGACCGTTAACTTAAACTTATTATTGTCGTCGACTATTTAATCAAAAGCTTTCATGGAAAGAGACCCCGATTTTCGTGTGCTCCCGTTTTTATATGGATATTTCGGCGGGAACCGAAACTATTCTTATTGGATAACCAGGTCAGCCAAAATCCAACCCACATCCTTTCATTGGCTGACCCGGATATCCAGGATTTCGTATTTCGCAATGCATTGCCGCTAATTTCAACTATTGCATAATTTTGATTATGAAACTTCTTCTAATCGCGATTCCCGCGCTACGATGTGCTTTGCTGAAAAACTAACTTAACAGGGGCGCTAAAATAGAACTCTCACAAAGTTGTTCTTAAAATTAAGATTTATTCTGAGCTAATTCTATTAAGATATCATTTAATATTAATTTAAATATTAATTTAGAATCTTGCTTATTTTATCCTTTCATATATATATATATATATATATATATATATATATATATATATTCTTTTTTTGACTTTCTGAACACTATAGTGAGGAAAGTATTGTAATCATGTCAAAAATCCGAATTTGAGATTTTGATGTTTCTATACGTTTCGAGGTCCTCTGAGTCCGTTTTCACTATTTTTACGATGACGTATGTGTGTGAGTGAACACGCTAGCGTCTAAACGCTTTGCTCGAATGAGCTGTATGTTGGTACGCATGTTGCAAGTCACCGTAGCACGAACCCTAATGATTTTGATGAATAGCACTTATAGTTTCTTTACAGGGACACAAAGAAAAATTCTTTATCGTTATGGCCTATGGGACCAAAATCTTAAAAGTGCGATAGCATCTAAACGACTTATTCAATTGAGCAAAAAAATTATACACATATTATAGGTCACAGGTACTCAATATTTATAGATTTTGGAGAATCTAGCACTTATAGTTTTTTTACAGGGACACAAAGAAGCATTCTTTATCATTATGGCCTATGGGACCAAATTTTTAAAAGTGCGATAGCATCTAAACGTCTTATTCAATTGAGCTGAAAATTTATATGAATATTATAAATCACTGTTGCACTAAGTATAAGCATTTTGGTGAATCTAGCATTTATAGGTTTTTACAGGAACACAACGAAAAATTCTTTATCATTATGATCTATGGGCTCAAAGTTCAGTAGCGTTAAATAAAACATCGTGTAACATATGGAGAAAAATACTCAAACACTCTATTATGATTTTCTCTCTTTTGTTTGTTTAACAACTCCTCTTTCTTTACTTTATCTACAAAACTGTTAATTACTCAATGTTCGGAAAGTCAAGTAGAGTCACTCCAGATTTTTTTTTTTTTTTTTTTTTTTTTTTTTTGAGCTTTTTAGCAAAAATTATGTTTTCCAAGAATTGTTTTATATACGGGAAAATAAATTGTTCAGATTAGCACTATTTCTGAGCGGAAAAGAAGTCTGTATTAACTTAAAAATTTCCAAAATAGTTTTCTTGCAGGAAATCCTAATTTTAACTTTTAATCTTTATCTTTAGCTAGGTTTAATTTTTTGGAAGTCAATATTACCCATTTAGAAGACATTGTTTTTAAATTTATAAGATAAAATATTGTATGACACAAAATTTCCTTTTTCAAGCTTAATCTTCATCTCGAATTATTATGTGCGTTCAGAAATAGAAAGTCTTGCAACCCACCCCTTTTCTCCACATATAAATTATTTTTACAGACATGGTGACCTCAATTATATGATGGTCAGTAGCGGTCAGTTCAAGTCAAGAAAAGAAAGAATTATTCTCTCTCGCAAAATATGACTCCTAAGAGAGGTGCACAATTGTATATGGGTCTTTAATATAGATTAACATTAAGTCCTATGGATGAAATTTGAGACCATGACAAATTAGGCCTACAAGGAGATGCCCCTTCCATAGAGGTGAACTTAAATGTCAATTTATTTGTTTACTATAGTGAAATTACTAAATCAAATACAGCTGGTCACATAATTCGCTATAAAGAAAGCACTACAGAACTGACGATTAAAAATAATAAGTACAAAATTTTAAATAAGCACCATAAAATGAAAAAAACTCGTAACAATTGTTTTGGTCGAAAGAAAACACGACCCTTTTTCAGGCGAACAATGTAGGCGCGAGTGCTGCAAAACAAAGCGTGCTTTGTGTATGCGACTACGCTATATATTTATTATGTGCTTGGCCACGCTAGGATCCGAGGCCAATGAATGGGATGCCCTCCGTGAGGGGGTCTTTCTAAGGGGTGCTAACCCGTATTTACGCGATTCCACGAAAAACTCCGAAAGGCTAGGTCGGTGAAAGCGACCTAGAATCGAACCCGGCACTTCTACCAGCTTTGAGCGCAGAATCGCTCGGCCACTGGTGGGCTAATTTTTACAATAAAGTCTGAGATATTTAACAAAACTGTTCATACATTATGATTATCATGTATGCTTTTGATGATAAACATCATAGCTAATTAGAATTCTCTTTCTTCGAATAAATGAATGAGAAAGTAGATTTTTATTTTAATAGTATTTATTCAGTAATCGAACTCTGTTATATTTCCTTTAAAAAAAAGTGTTTTTAATTTACTATTAAGTCGGTTACATAACGCGATTTCATTTGTTTTTAAGTTAAACTCAGTTATTATGTCACTAGGGTTCAGAAATGTTTAGGTCCTTTGGATGACGTTATAACAAAGTTCGATTGTAGATATAAAAAATTCCAAAAATAACTATCTGTAAGTAGCATGCAAACTGGAATACACTGTATTGAATTATTGAAATTTTATTTTTAAATAATAAATCGATTAAAAATCCAATTATACCATATGGGACAAGTTAATATGACGCTACTTCCTTCTATCATCAACATTGCTTCTGCTTCTTTTTTATTCCTCACTTTCGACATGCAGTTTTTATAATCTTCTGCTGTACGCTTGGCTATAGCTAGATGCTGTTTTCTATCAAACGAATAAAAATACCGAAACGATTAGAAAATCTATAAAGTTTAAATAACTTAATAATTTTGGCATGTTTTTTCTTTAAAATATTGGAAGGAATCTGCATAATTTTTGTTTTCCAAATTTTCACAAAATCTACATTTAAACACTGATTCAAACAAATAAATTTTAAAAAGGATTTTAAAATTTTCTTATTGTTTTCGTATTCTATTTATTTGCTAGCCTAATCCGCACAAAATATCTACATGATAGTACCTAGGGTGCCTCGATAAGAAGTAATATAAGTAATATAGGCACCCTAATAGTACCTACGTACAGTCGGTAACAAAAGTCTCCGAACACTAGCAAAAATTCCTATATAAAAAAAGTACACTTAATACAGTTTTGTTAAATAAATCCTTGTCGAATCCTGTTCTTAGTCAGTCTAAAAACAGGATTAGACAAGGATTTATTTAACAAAACTGTATTAAGTGTACTTTTTTTATATAGGAATTTTTGTTAGTGTTCGGATACTTTTGTTACCGACTGTACCTTATATGATAGTCAGAAAAATCGTATAATCAAAATCACTGAATAATTTCAGTAAAAACTGTTTTCAATCTCCTCATTTTCTGATCTAATTCTTGCAGATATGCAAAAGATTTCACTCGAGAAAGAGCAAAGGGGATGACTGAAAATTGGCTTCTGTAAAAATATGCAAATTTTTTCAAAAGTCTGACCTTAGGATTTGTTACTTGTCATTGAAAATGCTAATCAGAGAAGATATTGCGTACGCTTAAATTAAAAATGCATGTTACTATCGGGTGGTATTAGAGATATGCGAGGTATTAAAATTGTTTGACAATCATTTAAATTAGAAATAATTTTTGTTTTAATATTATTTTTTAGCAGTTTTGTAACAATTAAACGGGTTCCATGACTTAAGTTTTTCGAAGGAATTAAATTTCCTAACAGCATAACAACAGCGTCTACTTTGAGTTTAAATTTATGGGGAGACATTCCAGTAGAAGCACAACAGTTGAGAAATTCTTCAAGATATACTATTTAATTTCCTTAATCTTCACCAACTATACAGTCATTACTTACATAAACAACTTCTTCTCCAGATAAAAGTTTTAAAACCCGATTATTCATTTTCAGTGACATATCATTCGTTACACATAGGATTTCTTGATTTTTCAGTTCTAACAGAGTAAAAGCACTGAAATATAAGTCAACATATAATTCTTGTACAGGGTCTTTTGTCCGAGCGGCGCTGGACACTTCGCCCCTTGAGGTGAGCATTATTTTGCAGCCTCAGCGATGTTTTATGATGTCGATGTCAACGTCAACGTGAGTGCTTCGGAGGACGGAGTACCTGCATGTGATCATAACGATGGTAAGAACCTCGATCGAAGGTTGTAAAAAACATAAAAATAATTTTTCAGAAAAAAAAAAAAAAAAAAAAAAAAAAAAAAAAAGAGGGGGCATATATTTAACTTAAGTTAGAGAAAATTCCTAACGAAAATAAAATATTGAATTTCAGAGAGAACCCTGGAGAACCAATCAGAACCTAGTTCCGAGAGCATCCCACAAGACCAGTCAGAAGCCTGCATAGAATTTTAGAATCCGCACTAAGGGGGAAAAAATCCTCACTAAATCCTAAAAATGTGCTATCAAAAACTCCCAAGAGAATTTTGGAGGCATAGATCTTTATAAATAAAGTAAAGAGTTTGTCGACGAAACACATCCGGGTGGACCACTCCTGTTTTTGATTGGTCTAGATTTAACTACTTTAGTGAGAAAAGTCAGCCATTTTTTTTTTTTTTTTTTTAGTAAAAACAGATGAATTTTTTAAAAAGATGTTGCATAGATGTTATAATTTTTTAAAAGAGCTCTGAAGAATGTTCATTTTTTTGTGAGGACACTACATATATCAAGTTATTAGATTTAAAGATATTACGTTGCAAAGTTTTCTTTATTTAATTAAAATACGAAAATAAATATTAGCTATAATTTAATTTTTGCCAAAAAAATACAAGTTTATTTCCTTTCGATTTAAAAATAAATACGTTTAATTAAACGTGGACATTAAAAATTTGTAGAAAAATAAATTATGCATCTCACAAAAATTGACGTCATTATCACTACAAAAATTTTTTACACATTGATAAAGTGCTAATGTAGTTCTATACGCAAGTGAAGTGTGACGTCACTGATCGTCAGAAAAAGATTTCCTATCAGTGGCGGCTCGTGGCAGGAGCTGCAGAGCTGCAGCCCCCCCAGAAATATTCGAAAAAACTATTTTATCAACTTTCAAAATATTTTGAAAATAAATATTATTATATTGTATAGTATTATGCATATAGAAAAGCAGATTACGTCGTTATCATGAAAAATTATTAAAAAGCTGAGAAAAGTTAACCATTTTTAAACGTAATAGCACCTCGAAAATTCGTAAAGGGACTGCTCATCCATGCAGCTCCCGAAAAAAGGGATTTCTTTAGGGAAAGAACAGTTACAACCGCCCCTACTCGTTTTCCCTACCAGTTTCGACCATTTGGTTGGAGCTGCATCCGCTGCAGCACCGACCTGATTAGGGATTTCGGTAATGCTGGAAAAGAACAAATTCCCTTTGTAATCTACGTTTTTTCTTCACAGTTTTTAATGTGGTAATCGCTGTGTTTGATGATTATTTATGTATGAGAGGTAAAAAAATTTAGCATGAAGGTTATTCACGATTATATGAGAAAATATAAGTCATTTTTATTTATTTTTCAAGCAGATTTTTATTTTATATTACATGGAAATTTCGAACGGTTTTTCGGTTTCTTGGTTTGCCAATGGCAGAAACATTGAAACTGAATAGACAGAATCTCAATTTTTATATAAATTTTGCCTTAAACATAATATTTAAAATTTATCAAGTGTTTAATCGCTTTGTTGATAAGGTTATTATTATAATTATAATTTTTTTTTTTTTTCACTTGTATTTTAGTCACTAATTTTTTTTCTATTTTGATGAGAAATATTAGCCGTCGAACCTTTCTTAAAAACACGAGATTACTAAATTTTTAATTTCTGACATTTTCATACAACGAAGTTGGAAAGCATTTATAACTTCGTTTCATCTCTCTTTATATTTGAGTGAGAACTTTCAGAAATATGCTCGGAAATTTAAGCATTTTAATATCCGTTCTTTAGATTGGGCACACTATTTTACCTATATTATATACTTCTTTTACGAGGACACACAAAACATCCAGAATGCACTGCTGGCTTGGATAATATTTCAAACCAAATTAAACTGATACATACTATTCAAGCCTTTTTAAATATCTCTAAAGAAAATGGTGTTTTAACATTTATAGATTTTTTTTTTTTTTTTTAATGCACGGCAATACAGAAGATGTGCAGCAAATTTTGGAAATTCATTTTTAATTATACAAAGGTTTCATATTTAAATTAAATTTTAGTTTACTGTACATGTGTGTAAAGTTCGCATAAAAAAAAAATAATAACAATAAAATATTCGTAATGTTAGACAAGCATTTCATAATCTATGTGATGTGCAAGATTTTACGTCAATGTTAACTCTTTTAATTAATATTTCAAAGGATGTTCTAAATAAATTAATGAAACGCATCATTATAATTGCACTTTTAAGATACGAGCATTACATTACTATAATGTTTTGGGGTCTCCTGAGCTCATTTTTGCTATTTTTACAGTGTTATATGTATGGTGTGAGTAAGTGTATATATGTGAGTGAATATCATAACATCTAAATGCTTGGTTCGATTGAACTGAAAGCTGGTAGGTATGTGAAAGGTCACCATCAAACGAGCTGTATAGAATTTGATGGATGTGAGACTTATAGATCTGTTACAAGGACACAAAGAAAAATTCCTTATCATTTTGATTAATGGACTTAAATTTATGAAGTGCGATTGCGCCTAAATGTTTTATCCAACTGAACTAAAAATTGGTAGGTAGGTTACAGGTAATCGTCACGCAATTTGTATAATTTTGATGAGTACAAGACTTATACATTTTTGTACAGAGACACAAAAAGAAATTATTTATCATTGTGGACTATAGATTCGAATTATTTGCAGTTATTATCGCAAGAACTGTACAGATCTACATAAGTATGTAATCAAACTATTTATTATTATTTTTATATAAATGATTGTGTATCTTTTTAATGAGCAAAAATTATGTATACTTCGTACCAGAAAATAATAGCATGCAGATGAAAAATATTTTGTTTGGGGAAAATTGATTATCATTAATAAATAAAGTTAACAAAATAAAATATCCAGATTATTTTTTTTTCTTTGTAATGAATGTCCAATAATATAAAATTTTAAATCTATGCTGTATCCTGTATTGCTCTGCTTCTTGCTCAGTCTGCGCATATAAAACCCGAAGACCCCGATTAAAACAGATTATTTAGAAAATCATTTTCGCTTTTTTCTCAAATCTTACGTAGACATGCAGCTATGCAGCCCCCCTGTAAAGGAATCTCACGAGCCGCTACTGTTTCCTATGTTAATCTCCCATTGGATTTTTTGTAAAAAATTATTAAAAATCGAGGAAAATTATTTCCCGATTTTAATCCCCGTATTTGGGTATAGATGTGTATTAGTTATCGTATTCATGTGTTAGATAGAGTTATTTTGCTGTCAAATTGACATAATTTTTAAATTTCAAAACTCTTTCATCCTTGGCGTTTTTTTTTTTTTGTATTTGGCGATCAAAAACGTAATACAAAAATATACATGCCAGACGTATATTTTCGTAATATATATTGTACGAAATATTGTTTCATATTATTCATTACTCTCTTAATATAAGTTATTAAAATAACCATAAACCATGATTTTTGAAAGGAATTACATATGTTCGCCAGATAATTTGGCGATACTTTTTTTCCGCCAAGAATGACAGATATGAAATCTATTCCGCTGCAACATATGGGTATCTTATATTAGACACTTTATTTAGATATTTGGAAACAAATTTGACTTCAAATTATGATGGAATATTTGCCATTTTTCTATTAATTAGTACATTAGTTGGATATTTATTGTGTAAATATCATCCTTTGAAACGAAATGTTTATGTTTTCAATCGAATATGGAATTCTGCCATTTTTTTTCTAGAGTTTTGAAATTAAAAATTCAAATTTTATCAGTTTTACATCAAAAACAACTCAATCTAACGCGTGCACACGATAACTAATACATATCTATACCCAAATATGGGGATTAAAATCGGGAAATAATTTTCCTCGATTTTTAATAATTTTTTACAAAAAATCCTATGGGCGATTAACATAGGAAACATTTTTCTTGCGTCCACGGACGGCCAGTGACGTCATCACTTCGCTTGCGTATGATAAGATTCAACAGAAAATTTAAAAACATGGAATATAAAAAGTTTTTTTTTTTTTTTTTTTAATCTTATTATAATTTATATTTTTGTTTTCATTAAATCTATACTATGTTATAAATGCGAAAGTTTGTGTTAGGGTAGAAAACTTAATGGTGGATTTTTGAAATTATAAAGTAAATAAGATAATGAGAAATGGCCGAACGTGTTAAGTTAGGATTAATTATTTATACATTGCGTTGTAAGGTGCCGCGGCTCATTAAAACTTTTAAATTATCAAAACTTTAAAATTGAATTAAATGATAATAACTTAAATTAGACACATAAAATAAAAATAGGAAAATAATAATGATTCTTAACTTACCCCAAGTAGGAGAAAGGTAGCTGTAAGGTAAAATTATTTTATCCAATAGCACAATAAAAAAAAACATAAATAAAACACCAATTCCTGAACTTAAACACACATTTTCTTTATTTCAATATTGATTAATAAAAACAGCTGAAGTAGTAGAAGAAAGTAGGTACCGGTACCCCTACAAATTGATTTAAATCAAAGTATTGCTTCAAAATGATCAATTTAAAAGGTGTACATTTTAGTAGCTCTAGTCTTTCTCATTGTAAGAAATAACATATTTTAGGGAGTGATTTAACATCTACGATATCGGATCGGAAGGACTATCATTTCACATTGTTTCAACTTGTATTGTTTAACGATATCTCTATCATTACAAGATCGATTAATTTTAGCACCTTTTCACAACCCGAGTATTTCCATATATGTTGAAGCATCTATCACACAAACTTACTCATTTGTAGAGCTTTTCCTTTGACTTAGAAAGATCGATATTTCAAAACGAAGTTGATCGCAATAACCACTTGAAGTAACTTGTGTATAATGGATTTCGTATTTTTAAAGGATCGTGTGCATAACTCTACACACTGAATTTTTTCTCTCTTTGCCATGTTTCCGTTGAAAATACACAGAATCACTGCATAAAATGCATTTAATTGCAGAATTGGAACCACACTTAAATATTCTTCCCTTCCTCAGGCCTAACGCTTGTTAGGACGTTCTCGCTGGGTAACACAACTGTATCCATCAGGAGGACATCAGATTTGGCGTTGAAACTTCGATCGTTGAAGTAATGCAATGCTTATAAAAAGTCTGCCATATGAAAGTAGTTATTTTAAAGATTCAACAGCCGCTGAATTCGTTAGTGCGGCAGGCCTAGTTAGACCACGCTATGTTATTCACTTCTTTATAGTGAGTTACTGGCTTAAAAATAGAAATAAAATACTTTTAACGGCAAATGCCGTTTCGGCGATCACAGCCGCGGCTAAGCCGCCCTGCGACTTTCCTCTCCCACTGCTTACATTCAAGAGAAGAGTTTTTCAAAATTTCTCATCCACTTTCTCGCGCCCCCCGGAGTTAGCCAATGAGCTCTCATGAAAGAGACGCTAACTGACGTCAGATGACGTCCGCGATGCTCTCCTATGTTCTAGAACATTCCAAAAGTGCGGGAAAGTACGAAACTGTTTAGCAATAATGGCCGACTCGCGATTTTACGAATATATCTAATAAAAATAGTAAATTTGGATAAATGATTTTTTGAAAAGAAAATGCTTAAATTTTGGGCTATAATTATGAGTGATGGCTCAAAATGAAGGGAATTAAATAAGGAATCTCCCTAAATTAGAGTTACAAGGAAATTAATTTTATAAAATCATTTTAAAATGTAAAATCGGAAATTTGGAAAATATTTAAGAAATGCAAAATCGGACTGACATGAATCTTGAAAGAACGGACTTTTAAACTTTTAAATAGAGAAAATAAATGAAATAAATAATAATTAAAGTATTATCCGGAGGATTTAATAAAAATAATAAAAATTTTAAAAGTGTTAAAAATAAGGATTTAATAAAATTAATAAAATTTGAAAGTGTTAGAATTATCATTCTAACATTTCTCCCCCATTCTAACAGTTTGGATGGATGTTTGTTCCTCAATCACGCCACAACGGCTAAACGTATCTGGATGAAATTTGGTACAGAGGTAGGTAATAGTCTGGAATAGGACATAGGCTACTATTTATACAGGAAATTTGATTAGATTTTTTAATATTAATTAAAATATGAAAATAATAAACTGGTAATTGCCTTAATATAAGCCAACGAGATATATAAAGTAGAGTGATAAATGGTAACCCTTGAGAAGGTCCAAGATGAGTCATGTGACATGCTTTCCTTGCAGATGCGTATTCGGTGGTTTCCTTGGTAACAGCTCATTTTCAGTACATTTCTATGGCAACGGTTTCAATGTTTTTGTTTACTTTACGTAGTTTAATATTCTTTTGTTCTAAACCATTTTGATTTTGATTTTACTTCTTTTTTATTTCGTGTAGTTGAACTTTAACCGATAAAATGCTTAAAAATAGTTGAAAAATTATTATTTGTTGTTAAATTTAGCTCTTTAAAAGTTTAAATTTTGTTTTATAAACACTTTTAAAGTTTGTTGATAAACGATGAAAAGAAAGGTATTTTATTATTTATTAAAATGTGAAATACGTGTAAAATTATTTTAAAAGCAATTTATTTCGGTCATAGGACTGTCATGTTACCTAATAATAATGATAATTTGTCGAACTGATATTTTAAATGCCAAAATAGCGATAAAGGGCCAAACACAGCAACCTATTCGAGCATATCACGTGATTCATCTTGAACCACGGAAAGTTAATCCTTCATCCATTGAATCAGCACTCTAATTTATATATCTCGTTGATATAAGCCATTTAAATTTTTAATTGTTGCCAAAAAAGTTTACGAGGTATTTTTTTTTTTTCAACATAAAATGAAATATGCTTTCACGCGAAAAATAAAAAATTACTAAATGTTAAATTGGTGAAGGAGAAAATGACGTCTTTATAACTTTAAAATAAAATAGTAATAATACAAATCTAGCATGTTTCTTCTGAATTTTTTTCCATTGCATTTTTTTATATGCCTCAACTTTAGATATTTTTTTAGCACGGATGAATCACGCTTGACATAAAAGTTAATTCAGCATTATATTAAAGGTATTTACTTATTGATAATTCTGGACAATTTTTTAAATTTTGATGCTTAAGTAGATCGGACATTTTTTGCCAAGGACAGCCACTTAAAGCCATGTAGCGCATCAAAAATATAACTACAAAATAATAATGATAATTGTAATTGTCTCATGTGATAGACGTAGCCGATAATAGCATATTGTAATATTATATTTGGCTTGAAATTTACATTAAAAAAAAAAAAAAAAAATCACTAGAAAGAAGTTTGAGTATACGCGACTGAAACCAAAGTTTAGAAGTTAAGCCTGATGCTAGAGTTAGCTAACTCTAGATGAATATTTTGCTTAATCTAAGAAAAAATATAAATTTTCTGAGGAAATTATGTGTTAAGTAACTCCAGAAAGTTATGATGTGCGCAATAGTGATTACTGCAATACCGAATTGCGTGTATTCATATACAGGGTGATCCAAAAGTAAAAGTCACATTAAAAATAATAATAATAATTATTATTCAAAAAGTTTTGACCGTAGCATTATGCGGTTTTCACTGAAATGTACAGAAAAACATGGGATTTTTTTTAGGCAACAGAACATTGTTTAGAAAATTAGTTTAAATTTCCTTCATAAGGTGCGCTATAATGGTAAATTTACTTTTTTACTTCCTTATACAAAGTATAAGGAAGTATAGTAATCCCGATTTGCGAAATGGATTTTGTATTTCAAATTGCTCGAAAACGAATGATCGCTGAATGTTGCCAATTTATACATGTGACTGTCATGATGTCTAGTTACACACCTGCAAGTGTCGTCTTAACACGAGCTCTCGTTTTAGAGATATAAGGGATTTTACGCGATTTTTCGTGACGTCTGTATGTGTGTGTGTGTGTCTGTGTGTGTGTGTGTGTGTGTATGTCGCATAACTCAAAAACGGTTGGACGTAGAAAGTTGCGAACTGGTACATAGGTTTGTTATAACATCTAGTTGTGCACCTCCCTTTTTGGACTTTGTATGCTTTTCCGTTTTGGAGATATTTAGGAAAATTAGGTTCATAATGACAAAAATACATAGGTTTTGGCCATAATGTATCAAAAAACGGTATAGACAAATCTTGCAATCGATTTTTAACTAACTTCCCGACTAGCTAGATATTTGAAATTTTCAGGACAGCTCACAACACGGTGACAATACATTTTTCTAATAATTTTAGTCAACTATTTCAAGTCCCGCTGCCTTCGGCAGCGCTTATATGATTCGACAGAAAATTTATTTAACTAACTTCCCGACTAGTTAGACATTTGAAACTTTCAGACTAGATCAGAACACGGTGAAAATATTTTTTTTAATACTTTTAGCCAACTGTGTAGGGTCCCTGCTGCCTTCGGCAGCGTTACCAGTGCAAATCTTGGAATCGATTTTTAACTAACTTCCCGAGTAGCTAGACATTTAAAACTTCCGGAAAAGCTCAGAACACTGTGACAATGCATTTTTAAAATATTTTTAGCAAATTGTTTCGGGTCACTGCTGCCTGCGGCAGCGTTTATATGGCTCAACAGAAAATTTATTTAACTAACTTCCCGACTAGCTAGACACTTGAAACTTTCAGAATAGTTCAGAACACGGTGGATATGCATCGTTTTAATACTTTTAGCCAACTGTTTCAGGTCCCTGCTGCCTTCGGCAGCGTTTATATGGTTCAACAGAAAATTTATTTAACTAACTTCCCGACTAGCTAGACATTTGAAATTTCAGAATAGTTCAGAACATGGTGAAAATGCCTTTTTTTAATACTTTTAGCCAATTTTTTCGGGTCCCTGCTGCCTTCGTCAGCGTTACCAGTACAAATCTTGCAATCGATTTTTAACTAACTTTCAGAAAACCTCAGAACACGGTGATAATTCATTTTTTTAAAAAATATTTTTAGCCAACTGTTTCGGGTCCAGTGTCAATGTTTTTTAACATTATGTATTTTTCTAAAAGTGTATAAGGAAGTCATGTGGTGCCCACATCAGATTTTTTTCACAGTGGCGCAGTGCATTCAATGATGTAACTTGGACTATTAATGCTCAGTGTAATGGCTGTCATTCGTTAGAAAGATAGTCAGATGCAACGAGATATATAAAGTAGAGTGATAAATGGTAACCCTTGAGAAGGTCCAAGATGAGTCATGTGACATGCTCTCCTTGCACCTGCATATTCGGTGGTTCCCTTGGTAACAGCTTATTTTCAGTAAATTTCTATGGCAACGGTTTGGAGATTGTTCTCCGCATAAGTCATAACCGCCAATGCTTTTGTTTACTTACGTAGTTTAATACAGGCTGTTCGCACATTTTTTAGACGATTTTGATGGAGTGTACTGAAGCAATTTCACTCATATTTCATGTTTTATTTGTTCAGTTTGATAGCCCTTGTTCTTAACTACCATTCTACATCGTAATTTCTATCATAATAATGCTTTTTATAATATCGGAAGAGGTATATTTTTCTACTCCTCTTGAACGGCTTTCCAAAGTCCACAAAGCGTTGTAGGTCGGTGTTTGGATAATGTTGATTTTAAGAGTCGAAAAACACAAAAATCCACCAGTGATACATCAGGAGATTTAGCAGGAATATCAGTGAAGGGTATGGTTTTAATTCCCGTTTTTTGTTCCATTTTTTTCTAGAAAAGCAATTGCGGATTGTGATGTGTGGATGCTTGTTTTGTCTTGATTCAGTTCAATGGATTGATAGCATTGTGGATAAAGATCTGGATTTTCATTTTTAAAAAATGGAATTAAAATATGTTCTTGATAGTATTATAGCTGATTTTGACATTTTTGTCACATTTATTTTGCTTTTATCTTGCGCTTGTATGAAAAACCAGTGGCAATCATAAATCCTTTAGAAAAACTTTCATTTGATGCTTTGAGCCATGTAGCAATTTTTTTTTTCTCCACTTTTGTGATAATAAATTGATCTTTTTTTTATTGTAACCACTTAAATAGACCCAAGATTCATCTGTTGTTGCAACATTTTTCCATTTTTCTCCTGATAAATGCTTTTAATAAAGATTTCACTAAAAACTATCTTTGGAAAGAGCGGAAACTTATCCTTCCATCCACTGCCATTTTAAAAGCGCATTTTTGCATCTAAACAAAAATTCTAAATATCAGAAGATAAATAAAACTTCCAAAAATATAACTGTTGTGAAAATAAAATTCTCCATGCAAACGATTTTTTCTTACTGCGAAATAAAATCGTCTAAAAAATGTGCGAACAGCCTCTGTATTCTTTTGTTCTGAATCATTTTGATTTTGATTTTACTTCTTTTTTATTTTGTGTAGTTGAACTTTAACCGACAAAATGCTTAAAAATAGTTGAAAAATTATTATTTGTTGTTAAATTTAGCTCTTTAAAAGTTTAATTTTCTTTTATAAACACTTTTAAACTTTGTTGGGAAACGATGAAAAAAAAAGTATTTTATTATTTATTAAAATGTGAAATATGTGTAAAATTATTTTAAAAACAATTTATTTCGGTCATAGGACTGTCTTATTTCCTAATAATAATGATAATTTGTCGAACTGATATTTTAAATGCCAAAATAGCAATAAAGGGCCAAACACAGCAACCTATTGGAGCATGTCACGTGATTCATCTTGAACCACGGAAAGCTAATCCTCCATCCACTGAATCAGCACTCCAATTTATATATTGGTCAGATGTTGCACATCATTATGTCAGATGTTGCACACATTATTGGTCAGATGTTGCACATTGGAAATTCACATAAAAAAGCTTTAGTTTTTGAAATATGGCGTCATTTGGTCTGACGAATCTGTTTGAAATGTGAGAGGATATTGCGAATGCAGCGCGATATGTTGGTGAAAAATGTAATTGATACTTTTTCTTACGCATTTAAAAAAAATCCCATGCAATTCTATACATTTCTGTGAAAACCACTTAGAGTCGGTATTTTTTAAATAATGATTTTATTATTTTTTCTGTGACTTTTGGATCACCCGGTATTTTATGATTTAAATTTTTTTAACTGGGATCGATTACAATTTTGTACGTTTTATTTATTTATTTATTTATTTATTATTATTATTATTATTATTATTATTATTTTAACTGTCTATTAACCTCTATTTTTTACTTTTAAACTATATTTGTTTTAGAACATATTCTGCAGTGATTTCCTTTTCTATCATCTTAAACATGGCGTTCATTCATGGTGGTCATGTTGGCGATCTATTAGAAACATTCCAAGCCGTAAATTGCATTTTCACCATTTTTGTAATCAGAAGTAAAACACTAGTCTTAATAATTGAAAATATAGTCCTCTGATCAGACAAATTGAACACCCAGTATATAAGAAGCAAATTAAATCATTAACATTGGAAAGTAAGCATAAGTGTTGTAAACATTTTTCTTTTTTGAAAAGTTTTACCTTTTGATCATATCTTTCATTAGCATCATTTCGATAAGAGGTTCAAAGAAAACTATAATCACTAAAACATAAAATGTTACTTGCATTTTAATACACTTTCCAAGTAAATTAAATAAATAGTTTTCATTGCCATTATTATTATTATTATTTTGGAGAAAACAATATTATATGTTCATCACGTTTTTCAAAATTTAAAAAGATATAAATAAGGTGGTATTGAACGATGTAAAAATGGTAGAATAAAAACTGATAACACATACAAGTGGCTCAAGAGATCCAGGATTAGTCACGAGATTGTCGAAAAGCTATCGATCGGTTTTCGGTTTTCTAGTTTAAACTAAAAATTATGAAAAATATGGTTACCCAGTACTGAGCATATGGATACAAAGAAACTTTTAGAAAAGGGGAATCAATAAACGCTACTTTTCTGTTATCGAGATCGGATTCAGGTATCGCGAAATCGCTAGTATTTGGTAAAAATGTTTGCGATACGATTAAATTGGAAAGAAATATCGCATGATATGCACTCCAAAAATTATAAATTTTTAATAGAAATTAAACATGTTGCTACAGAATTGAGGAAAAATGATTAATAACACACTAGCAAACCCATGCGAAATTTTCGCTTTTTTTTTTTTTTTTTTTTTTTTTTGTTTACCTTTAAAATTTGAAACTTATAAGTCTTATACCAACTTCACCATCCAAATAAAATTTTAATTCACCAAAAGCCAATTTATTATTAGTTTTTGTGTGATGAAATACTAGTGATAGTTAAACCAAATCATTCGAAGAAAAGTTTCAAAATAAAACTCATGTTTGACGACCCCGTTTTCATATTTCCCCAGGCAAGACAACTTTACTAAAGGACCCTTATGGCGGCTTTTAAATTTTTGCCGTCATGTTGGCGAGATCCCTTTTATTTTATTTTATTATTATTTATTCATTTTGGTATATTGCTAAAAATACTTGCTAAACACGCATCACTGTTGTGTAATGACACAACAGTGATGCGTGTTTGGAAGAAATGGACAGAGGAGAATTAAACAAGCCGAAAACCTAGCAGTGGGTCACGCAATAGATCAACAGCACGAGACGACTGAGACCTCATCCGCATGGCTGTGACGAACCATACAGCGTCCTCTCGTGTGTTAGCACAACGTTGGAGCACAGCTACAGGTATTTTGTTGTTTAGCTTCACAGTTCGTCGCCGTTTGCTGCAGCATAAACTGCGTGCAAGGGTTCCTCCACGCAGGATTCCCCTCTCGCTGAATCACAAGCGCCTCCTACTTCAATGGGCTCATCAACACCCATTGGCAACAAATTGTTTTCTGCGATGATCTCGCTTCAATCTGGAGTACAATGATGGAAGAGGGTTACAGGGGTGAACGTCTGCTCTCACAGTGTGTTAGTGTGTTATCCAGCGTCATACTGCACAAACGCCTAGTATCATGGTGTGGGTACATATATTGGATATAATTGTCGATACCATCTAGTGCACATTGCGGGCAACCTCAACAGTGATCGCTACATAACGGAAATTTTGGAGCCAGAGGTCCTTCCCATTCTTCGACGCATTCCGAGTGCTGTATTTCAACAGAATAATGCCCGTGACATGTTTCTCAAACTGCACAAGTCTTCTTCAGTACGCAACAGGTTTTGCTTCCTCCATGGACTGCTTATTCCCCGGATATGTCGCCCATCGAGCATGCCTGGGATTTCATTGGTCGGTGACTCGCTCGTACAACTGGTGGGGCGCACAGTAAGATTGAACTTTGTCATCAAGTCGAAGCCATCTGGAATCCATTCCCTAGGATTACATTCAGAACCTGTATGATTCAATGCCACGACGTGTACAGGCTCTCATCGCTCAGCGGGGCGGACACACAAAGTACTGCTTTCAGACGTTCTTTTTGTTTTTTTATCTTGTACATTTGATCGTTTATTTTAACCACTATCAGTAATATGTGGAATATATTTCATTAATTTCTGAAAATTCTTTCACGGTGTTGCAATTTTTGCAAACATAAGCGTAAAAAATAATACTCAGATAGTCTAATTTTAAAGTTTATTACTTAAAAATATATATATATATACTTATATATAGGGGAGGCCCGTGTACCTAGGGCCGCTTTTTTTCAATGCCCAAAAGCAGAGCCCTTGGGCTGGGATTGCGGTGCATCGCTCAACACTATCTTACGCACAAACTCAGTCTTAAGATGTAAACAAAACGCAAGTCGTATTGCAGTGCCTCACTATCTTACGACAACCTCAGAGCTATCTTAAGTCGAATCGTAACTGGATGCGCGAGCAATCACAACATAGCTCGCTCTGCGTCTCCCATTGGCTGGCTGGCTTTCTCTTACGAGGACACGCGGAGGACTTACGCTTGAGGCACTGCAATACCAAGTTAAGATCGTGCTTAAGCACGCCCATCTACGAAAGTTCGTAACATTTAAGATAAGACTTAAGAACGAGGCACCGCAATCTCAGCCTTGACCTGTTTAAAATTATCAAACTGATGTGCACATACCTTTAGGACTAATTACTTCCAATTGGGATTAATATAAATACCTACAATAATAAATTCCGACAAATAGAAGGTTTAAAAAAAAACTTCACACGTGGCCCTAGGTACAACACCTTCATTGTACCTGGGGCCAGACCTCATTGTACCTAGGGCCATTCTCTCAAATTTAGATTTCACTTTGTAATGAATAGAAAATAAGCATATAAACATGTATTTTATAAAAAAAACAATATCAAGTAATATATTTATTTATCATATAATAATTATGTTGTTGCCTTAACCCATTTCTTACCATGATCCCCATTTGGGGATCATAGATAATTTTAATGTTCTTCACTCTAATTTCAGATTTTTCGCTTATTTTTAAAGTTGTATATTCACACTAAAGTCTACTCTTAATATATATAGCGAAAATTTTATGAGTTGCTGAAAAAAAACTATATATATATAACTTTCTTTAAAAGAATCGTTCGTAAATTACATATTTTTAGATGTATCAGTTTACTAAGATAATATCTGATACTTTATATTGAAATAATTATTTTTTTCTTATAGAGAATATGCCTGCATGTGTTCTAAATAATATGACATGAAAAATGTTCAAATTGTTTTTATTATAATTTGACCACAGCGAAAATACAGTGATCCCCATTTGGGGCTCACGGGTATTGTGATGTAAAAAAATTTCCTATTTACATTGAAATAGAACTTACCTTTTTCTTAAGATATTTGGAAAATGTCTCTAGAAATTTCATAAAGGGCGTTTCCTTGAAAAATGTGAAATGTGTGAGTTACAATAATACAAAAGAAACAGGAAGAGATAGGGCCGGAAGGGGAAGAAGGGGAGGGAACAATAAGCAGGTGTTGGCATTGTGAATCCTCAAAGCTATTTCCCCATCAAAGAGTAAAATGGAGACACTAACAATAACTGATAAGCAGAAAAGGGGGGGGGGAGAAAAAGGATTTTTGTACAGGTGTTCTGAATTATACATGTTCTTAGTTGTTGGTGTGAATTCTCTTCACACATGTTTTTTTCAGTGTTGTTACAGAGTCTTTTCTGCTTTGAATTACCTTGCAATACGTAGTACGATTTTCATAAATACATAATAACTGTACTATTCTCATTTGTATTTATACAAATATTTGTTATTTATATTATATTTGGATGATCATGAGTTGCAAAAAATTTTCAACTCTAAGAGAGCTTGAAGAATATTGGGACAATAACCTTGATTTGACAGATGATGAAGATATTGATGGTACTATTGATATAGTTGAATTACCACCAGATACAGCGGATGCTGTTTCTGATATGGAAGATATAGATGAAAACGAATTAGAGGATACCATACCAAATGATGTTCCAGGTTCCTTAGAAATACATGGCGGGAAGTGTAATGAAGAAGTTGCGATTCCAAGAAAAAAGAAATCTAAAACAGAAAAACCTGCATCGAAATGGATTAGAAAACACGCATCATTCAATAATTCTAGTTATGGAGAAGAAGAATGCAAGAAGCGTGAAATGAATATGATTGAAAAAGTAAAAGGTAAAACACCAGTAGAAATTTTTGAAATGTTCTTTACAAATGAACTGGTAAATCATATCGTAAAAGAAAGCATATCTTATGCTGCTCAAAATAATCGTCACGAATTTACACTCTCTCAAGACTGTTTGAAAAATTTTTTAGGAATCTTACTGTTAACTGGATATCACTCCTTACCTCAAGAGAAAATGTATTGGTCAGAAGAAGAAGACATAAATGTAGCAGTTGTGCGAAAATGCATGCCGAAAAACCGTTATATGGAAATAAAGAGAAACCTACATTTTAGTGACAATACAAACATACCAATGATAAATGGAACTAAAGACAGATTATTTAAAATACGACCAATTATTGATGAGCTAAATAAAAATTTTATGCAGTTTGGAGTATTTTCGCATAATATTTGTATTGATGAGCAAATGGTGCGTTATTATGGACATCATTTTTTGAAACAATTTATTAGAGGCAAACCCATCCGCTTTGGATTCAAGCAATGGGCAATGTGTTGTGGTGTGACAGGATATTGCTATAATGCCGAAGTCTATGAAGGTAAGATAAGTAACAATTCAGAAACGAATACGAATGGATTAGGAATGTCTGTAATACTGAATAAAATAGCAATCATTGATAAACCAGAAGAACATTGCTTTTATTTTGATAATTTTTTCACAAGCTTTGATTTGATGAAAAATTTAAAAGAGAGAAATATATCTGCCACAGGAACGGTGAGATATAACAGGATGAATAATTGCTCTATAAAACCAGATAAAGAAATGAAAAAGGAATTTCGAGGGTCTTTCGATTATAGATATGATGAATTGAATGGAATATTTGGACTTGTTTGGAAAGACAACAGTTGTGTTAGAATGTTATCTAATCATTTAGAAATACTACCATTAGGACGTGTGTCAAGATGGTCTAGAACTGACAAAAAACAAATATCAATTCCACAGCCTAACGCCATAACAAACTATAATAAGAACATGGGTGGTGTTGACAAGCTTGATTGGAATATACAAAAGTACAGAATAAGAATCAGGGGCAAAAAATGGTACTTTCCCATTTTTACTAATGCAGTGGATATGGCCCTTGTTAATGCTCATACTGTGTACAACATTGGTAATGAAAAAATGCCATTATTAAATTTCAGAAGAGAAGTTGCACGATTTTATTTGAATTTACATTCTCTTTCTGATCCAAAAAACAGTGGAAGGCCATCATATAGCATGGCTGCCGAGAAACGTGTACCAGAGAATGTGAGAAAAAGTATTGAAGGACATTATTTAGAAAGAACACTAAATGGAAAACAGAGAAAATGTGCAGTTTGCAAAAAAAATGTTCGGAAACAATGTGTAAAGTGTGATGTTGGATTACATGTAGAATGCGTTATTAAATGGCATTCATAAAAATGTTATGATTATTTTACATGCAATGTACCGTAATCCCCAAATGGGGATCGAGTTTTAAATCAATAAAAATCATATATTTATTTCCAGTATCATAAAATTTAATTAACCATGTCTGTTTACATGCTAAAAAGTAACAAAATTTTAAAAAAATAATTAAAAAAAAAATCTGGTACTTAATGGGTAATTTGAAACACGAAATTTTTCGCTTTTTTTTTTTGGGGATATTCTAACGGAATGTTTTTTTTTCTTCAATTTCTTTTTTTTTCTGGAGTGTCTCTTGGATTTCTAGATCTTTCTGGTTTTCGGTCACATCTTTTCTTTGATGTGGGAGGTTTTGCTTTAGATAAAGATTTTGCTTAGGTTCGTGCCTGTTAAAGCATATGACACACGAAAAGATGTTAGATGTTGAAGGTTTCGAAATTTCAACAGGACACGAAACAGAGACATCGAGTTCTATCATTATTGGTTCCCTTTCTTCCTGGAGAATCTTTTTTTTTTTTTTTTTTTTTTTTTTTTTTAAATTTATGGAGGGGTCTTGTCATTCAGTCACATTTGAACTCAAATATTCATCCTCAGTGAATGTGTTTTGATTCATTGGCCATATGCCGGATACACGAAAGCTTATAGAATGTTTACAGGAGTAAAGGCCGACGGATAGGACTACTTGCCGACATTATCAGCAACGTCATATATAGTGATTGGTTTACCAGGGTTTGCCAGCATCCAATTACTATAGGCTGTACTGTGTTTCTTAACACTTTCGCGACCGCTGACGTAGATTCAGGTCATTTGAAAATATGAAACTCCACCAGTGGACGTTTTTTTGCAATTTATACGTTATTTGTTTCTAAGAAATGTACACAATATTCATATTTGTACAATCAGTATATTATGGATGTAAATACTTTGATTTGACAGAGTATGATTATAATGCATATCCGTTTGTAATATAAATGTGAATACGGAAAAATTTGTTTTGAAAATTTGTAACTTATGAGAAAAACGTCTACAGGCGGACCTTACTGTCGAAAAGACAAAAACATGCGGTCGCGAAAGTGTTAAAAGGTCCAAACACACTGGCCCTAGGTACAAGTTTTGGTAACTTCCTTCAAAATGTCTTCCGCTAAAAAATCCACATGCAGAAAGGAGTGAATAAATATCCTATTATTTAGTCCTTATTATTACTAAATAATCCACATATTTATTACTCAATATAACAAGCAAAATTATACACTAAAAATGAAAGAAAAATATTAAACTTCCCTTTGTAAAATAGCAAAAGGGATGAGCTACAAAATTTTACTTCAAACCATGTAAATTCGTTTTCTACATGTTACTTGTTAAAACTTTCTCCTCAAAAGTTCCAAAATAGTTGTAAAAGTTGCAAGTGGTGTTGTTACTCGCCCATTTGAATATTAAAACTTAAAATTAAATATTATTCAAATAAAGTGGGGTGGCCCTAGGTACACGGGTCTCCCCTATATATATGCAAGTTTCTTCTTTTTTGGTTTTGGGGGGAATGAATGATTGGTTAAACTCCCAATTTTCTTGATTGGGTTACTTCACTGATTTTTTAACCGTATATACTGGATTCAAAGTTTTGCTGTACGTCTTTCCTCATTTGCGGCTTTCTTTACATTCTCTTTCAACAGAGTCACGGACTTTTCTAGAATTCCAGAGTCAAATTCAAATACATTTTCAGTCATAAATGTATCTTCGGATAATGAGTTGTAGGACTCTTTTAAATTTGCAAAATAAGGTTTCATTACCTGAATTCTCTTCGAAAAGAAGAACAATTAAAGAACGGAGAGTCAAGAAATGAGTTAATGAGCACGAACTGCTCTTGAGTAACCACGTCCACTAAGACTATTCTTCTGAGATACACAATTCTTTGCGTGTACGTCCTGCTATAGATCTTCTAAATCGCTGTCATCCATGATTTTACCAATTGTGCCCAACACGGAGTAATATTAATAGGAGTTGAAGGTCCAATGGGAGAAATCTACGAAACTGTGATGTAAATTTTTGGTAAATGTTGAGGGTGCCACTTGTCATTACTCCCTATCTCGGCGCGGATATAATGTTGTTTTCAATAGAATTTTGCCGGAGTACATTTTAAATTTTTAATTTTAAGCAATTTAATTTTTTTGTAAGTGCTTAAAACTGCATAATTCAGATGTTTCAAATAAATGCTTCGTTCCTAGTTGTAAAACAGGCTGTGATAGTGATAAGGAAAAAAAAAACTTATTTACTACATTTTTTTATACGTCAAATTAATATATATAATGACCCTCATCTGTCTGAACGAATCCGGTTAGTACCGCTTCAAAACAGAAACTTTTGGCAGCCATTTTTTTTTCCGTTTGTTCAATTCAACTTACGGAAACATACATATCATTTTCATACATGTTTTGTATCGCACATATCTTATTTATTTCTTCTAAAACCTTGAAAAACTATTCAATTGTAATATTTAAATGTCTAAATTAAATATAACAGATCACTGACTATTATAAACATGAACCTATAAATAGAATTATGTAACTTCATGATTATAAACAATGCAATGCCAAATAAAAACAAACCAAAACTGTTGCCATTCAGAAAATACAAATTCGAAATGGACAACTTTTTAATTCCGAATGAACGACTCTTTGACTGTTTCATTAAAAAAAACGTTTAAAATATTTCTAGAAAATATTAAATCCTTAAAAATCTTAAAATATTTGTAAAAACGTATTAAACCCTTTAAATATTTTTATCAAGCTTCATTGTTTGTTTACATTATAAGGTATGATTGGCGTCGAGTTTAGTACGTAAATGCCGCCAGTTGATTTTAGTTTTGAAATTAGTGTAAAGTGATAGTTGGGATAGAATGTTTGGTTGGCCAAGTAAAAGTCACCAGTTGAAATGAATATTGAAAGTAGAGTAGTCTAAGGTGATAATGTCGAGTCAAGGTAAAATGTTCGGTTGAGAATGAGAAAGTCCCTAGCTGAATCCTGGATATTTTGGCGATGTTGTGGGTGAAATAGCTGGTTGGAGGTATCGAGTAGAGGTGCATTTGGGTTAACATGGAGTGTCTGTAGTTATTGGATACTTAGTTAGAAAATTTGAAAACACGATCTACGATAGTCTTAAAAAAAGTATTTTGGTAAAATGAAGTGAATCGTTTTTTCTTATTATGAGGACTTTAAATACGCAAGCGAAGTGATGATATCACTGGCCGTTCGTGGATACAAGAAAAATATTTCCTGTGTTAAACGCCCAATGGATTTTTCGTAAAAAATTATTAAAAATCGAGGGAAATTATTTCCCGATTTTAATCCCCATATTTAGGTATAGATATGTATTAGTTATCATGTGCATGCGTTAGATTAAGTTGTTTTTGTTCTAAAATTGATAAAATTTGAATTTTAAATTAAAAAACTCTAGATTTAAAAAAAAAAAATGGCAAACTTCCATATTCCATTGGAAACATAAACATTTCATTTCAAAGGATGATATTTACACAATAAATATCTAACTAATATACTAATTAAAAGGAAAATGATAAATATTCTATCATAATTTGAAGTGAAATTTGTTTTCAAATGTCTAAATAAAGTATTTGATATAAGATACTAATATGTTGCAGCGGAATAGATTTGATATCGGTCATCCTTGGCAGAAAAAAAAAAAAAACTTATATCGCCAAATTATCTGGAGACTATAATTTAATTCCTTTCAAAAATCATGGTTATTTTAAAAACTTATATTAAGAGAGTAATGAATAATATGAAACAATATTTCGCACAATACATATTACGAAAATATACATCTGGCATGTATATTTTCGTAGTACGTTTTTGATCGCCAAATACAAAACCGCCAAGGACAACAGAGTTTTGAAATTTAAAATTAAAATTTTGTCAATTTGACAGCAAAATAACTCAATCTAACACATGCACATGATAACTAATACATATATATACCCAAATATGGGGATTAAAATCGGGAAATAATTTTCCTCGATTTTTAATAATTTTTTACAAAAGATCCAATGGGCGATTAACATAGGAAAACTTTTTCTTGCATCCACGGAAGGTCAGTGACGTCACACTTCGCTTGCGTATAGTTGCCACCAGGGCCATAGGAACATATTCTGGGGCTCCCCCCCCCATAAATTCGTCTGGGGCCCCCTCCTATTATTTTAGAGCAAAAACTGTATTGAAATTTCCAACTCAGATTTTACTTTTATAACAATACAATTACCCTGATACTTATGCATATAATCACCGCCTGATTATCCAAAACGCTCAGAAAGCACAAGCTTCCCCTCTAAAATTTAAGAGGGGGCCCCATGAGGATTAAAAACATGGTCTTGAATTTTTTGTTTCATATTTTCACACTGAGATTGATTTTTTTCTGAGAAAGGTTACCTAAAACAAGACAAAACACTCACTATTTCGGGAAAAATCTATTATTTAACCTCAAAAATCTGAATGTTCTGAATAAAAAAGTTGTATGATTTTAATGTTCTGTGTAGAAACCACCCAGATGTTTGAAAAACAAAAATAAAAACAACAAACACACACTATTTTTTGGTCTATAGCATTTTTATATTACAATATGTAACAGGAAAACAAGATTTTCCAAAATGAAAGGGGGCCCCGAAATGATGCTGAGCTTCGCCTAGCTTCAAAGCTTAATCGGGCCCTGCATATAATCAGTACACACTGGTGCACAAAATCTTATTATGAGGACTTTAAATAGAGCACTTAATGGAACACCGGGATGTGTTGTCGGGCATATATTTTTTGTCAACCAGCAGTTTTTTTTTTTTTTGTCATTCATATTTATTGATCGGGTAGAATTTTTTTAATTTCAGAACGAAAATTATAAAATATCGAAACACATTTGATTTATAAACAAAAATTGAAAATACATTTAAATGATCACGTGGTAACCATCATGATCTAAACATTGTTTTCAAGATTTATCGTTCACATTCCGTCATTTTTGACGGGGTTATATACTAGTATACTAATAATGAAAAATTATAAGACTGCCATAAGATATCCATAATAATCTACATTTTCAAACGACACAATACAAACGATCTCCATTCTCCTTTCTCCCAATTGTCTGTTTTAGCTAGCTTCGGTTCATAAAGATCGTCATTTTTTAAAAGCTCTCTTTCAAAGTAAAATTAGCATAAAATCGCTCTTAAAAAAAAAAACATGTTGCTTAGAATACTCTATTTAATGAAATTTGCTTTCAATCGAAATTTTTTCAGCTTGATATTATTTTTTAAAAAATAATTAAAACAAGACATTTCCCCCATTGAACAGCGTTGCAGAAGCTGGAGAGAAGGAAGTATTGTAGGCTGGCGCCCTCTGTAAACATTAGAAAACAACATCACAAAATTTCAGCGTTACCTTCTTCTCCTGTCTTTATACTCCGTGGTGCCCAAGTATGAAAGCAAAAGGAGGAAGCCATCAAGACCAACTATCACACATTTCATTTGTTAATGTATAATTAATTTCTGTTTATAATAGTTATATTTATATTTATAAATTTAATACTCTTTTCCTCTTTTTAAGAGTCTTAAATTGTTTTGTTATTTAAATGTTTTTGAAGAAAAACCTTGTTTTCAGTACCAAAAATTAACAAAGTTACAATTTCCGATCCAAATAATGTTTCAAAAAAGTTACAAACCTAACTTCGTTGTTATAAAAGTAAAACACAGAATTTTAATGTGCAATTCAATAAAGAGATGAATATTTTCGATCAAATCCGCGTTTGTAATGATCGATAGACTGCGCTTTGTGAACACTGCAGTTGTTAGTAAACATTAGCCACGTGTGTTCCGTTAGTTATTCTACTTAATATTCGTACTATAATTTCTCCGCCATTACATTATGGAAAATTGATTGCTTTTGGAAAAAATACTTCAGTTTATTCAAAGTTCGATCGGAAGTAGATTTTTAACTGAAGTTGAACAAATATTAATTTCAAATCATCTGATTAATTCTTTACTTCCATTAGCCGAAGCAACTGAAATTTTAAATTTGTCATTTGGAAATAAATGGAAGCTCAATTCTGGATTTCTTGATCCTTTGGAGTTACACTGTGGCACACAAAAGTATGTGTTATCTTTTTTACCGTATTTATTCATTTTTATTCAATAAATATATGTGAAACTAAATATCGGCAAGCAATGGCCGCTGTATGGAATTCGAATTAAACCATGTTTATTGTAATTTCACCTTAGCCCACCAGAGGGCGAGCATTTCATTACAATCGCGGATAGCTCGCTTGTAGTAGTTATTTGAAAAAAATCTTTTTGTAAAAAAAAAAAAAAAAAAAAAAAAAAAAAAAATAGAACCGACTCCAAAAAGCAACTATTATTCAAACAACGAAAAATGAAAGAAAATGGAACTGTAAATTGCGTCTAAAAGTATAAAATAATTTCCTTCGCCAAAAAACTTAAATACTACAGTTAAACATAGCTTTTTAAGACAGCGCAAAATTAAATTTAATTTAATTCGTTTTTAAAGGTTTGTTTTTAGACCGGTAGCTTCAAATGCTGTTATCTCGAATGATCCATTTTCATGTTTCCTTTATTATTTTATCACTGTGTACAATTGGTCCATTAATAACATCTACATAGGAAAGTGAACATTTTTGCAATTCTTTATTTATGTTTCTACGAAGTTACTAAAGTTTTCTTTGTAAACTTGATATAGAGCATTTCCTAGTGCCGTCTGGTGGTTGGCAAAAAAGCGCGCTCGACTTTCCCGCGCTATTTACTATATAGGGCAGTTCCTTGTTTGTAAACAAACATCTCAACTTTTATGAGTGGTTGGCAAAAAGGCTTGGGTAAAGCATAGCGATGGCGGATCACCAATATAGTATCAATGGTGGGCGGGGCGCGGGAAAGTCGAGCGCGCTTTTTTGCCAACCACCAGACGTCATGAGGAAATGCTCTATTGGTGATCCGCCATCGCTATGCTTTTCCCAAGCCTTTTTGCCAACCACTCATAAAAGTTGAGATGTTTGTTTACAAACAAGGAACTGCCCTATAGATTTGATAACTATTATCATTGGCGGCTTTTGGATTTGGCGATCAAAACGTAATGCAAAAATATACACGCGAGGTGTATATTTTTTATTGTACGAAGTGTTGTTTCATATTCTTGATCGTTATCTTAATATACCTTATTAAAATAAGCATGATTTCTCAAAGGAATTAAATATGTTTGCCGTTATAATTTTGCGATTTTTTTTTTCACCAAGGATGCCAGATACCAGCAGCTCCACCAACTTTTGCAGTTTATGAAATCTTATTTGTTTATTTGAATCAAAGAAATTTTCAGCTGTGTTTTGCAGATGCTAAAGTGAGATGTATATTTTGAATAGAATTTGATTTTTGTATTGAATAAAGGTGTCAATTTTTATTTAATCCGCGTTTGTAATGATCGATAGATGGCGCTCTCTGAACTGCAGTTGTTAGTAAATATAATAGCCACGTGTATTAATTATTGTTCTTTCTCCGCCATTACATCATGGAAAATCGATTGCATAATATTGTTGCGTACTTGGGGGTTCGTGAGTTGTCTGAGAATGAAAGGCCAAACGTACAAAAATTCAGTAATTTATTCACAGAAAATTCCAGAAAAATGCAGGTCTATAAACCAAGTATCAGCTTCAATTCAAACAGTAAACACAGCTTAAACAACAGCTGTCAATAGCAAATCCACAGTACAAACTGTATACCAATAACACTTGAAGCAAGTCTCTCTCAAAGAGGCTTAAGAGCAATGCAAGCACTAGCGAAGCTGGCTGAGATCTGAACTGAACTGACTGCCTTGGCGAGGAAGCGCTCCTTATATGCTGTTCCATGGAGCCCAGATTTTTCGAGAAAACTCTAGAAAGTGGTCAACCAATCAACTTACAGCTTCCATATTTGGTATATCCCATATAAGGATTTTCTCGCCAAGGTCGCCAAAAAAAATCGCCAAGGTGGGAAAAAGTCGCCAAATTTGGCGCCAAATCCATTACCTGCATTACTGGGCCTTTTTAATGCGTTTTTAAGGGAAAATAAGGCCATTTAAACGCTAAAACGACTAGAAATGCACAATATTAGCACTTTATCAACTTACTAAGCCTCTTTGAAAGAATTTATACAAAAATAAACACAATTATTTACAATTTCGTAACACTGCCCCCCTCCCAAAGACTGCACGTCCCGGGCAGTGCAACCCTTGGTCAAGAGGCGAAACTAAACAAATTTACACAATCTAAAACACAAAAACTAAGTTGCATATAACGATAAAATAGAAATACAAATCAAGTGAGAAATATTTACAAAATTCACAAATATGTTCAAATATTTATATACAAATATTTACAAAATTCACAAATATGTACAAATATTTACATTACGCATGCGCAAATTTTACCAGTATTTACATTTTTAATTTTTAATATTACCGTTACTTGTGGTACTTGGCTAGCCTGTTATAGTGCACCACCTTCGGTTTTGATGAAGGTGTTTTAGTGATCCGCACCACTACATCATTCAGCCTTTTTAAGACTGTGTATGGTCCGTCCCAGTTGCACTGTAACTTGGGAGAGAGTCCTTTGCGTCGAACAGGATTCCACAACCAGACCTTCTCTCCTTCCTGGAACTCATGTTGTGTAGCCTTTAGAACGTACCTTGTCTTCATTTTCTCCGTTGCCATGTTAATCCGCTCCCGAGCAAAGTTGTGTACGTCCTCAAATCGTGCCTGGAGATCTTGGATGTACTCCTCGGGCGATGAAGGCGCATCGGGTGGACAACCAAACATGAGATCACAAGGGAGACGAAGTTCACGTCCAAACAGCATCTGGGCTGGAGTATAGCCGGTGGTTTCATGGACAGCACTTCGATAAACCAGCAGGAACAATGGCAACTTCAAGTCCCACTCTTGTTGGTTCTTTGATACTAGAAGAGAGAGGTTATTCAGGATGGTACGGTTGAACCTCTCGACCATGCCGTCCGACTGGGGATGTAAGGGTGTTGTCCGGGTTTTGTCTATGCCGAGTAGTTCACACAGTCCTTTGAAAACATCAGAGGTAAAGTTCCTACCTTGGTCGGTATGAAGTTGTAGGGGCGTGCCGTACCTTGACACCCATTGCTGCACTAGGACTTCTGCGACTGTGCATGCCTCTTGATTGGGAATGGGATATGCCTCAGGCCACTTGGTGAAATAGTCCATCACGACGAGAATGTATTTATTTCCACTGGAGGTCCGTGGCAAAGGACCCAAGATGTCGATTGCAATCCGTTCAAATGGTGCTCCCACGTTATACCGTTGTAGTCTTCCTCGACTTCGTTTCTGCGGGCCTTTACGTGCCGCACAAGCATCACAGGATTTACACCATTTCTCCACATCCTCCTTTGCCTTGCACCAGTAGAAGCGTTCCCGAACTTTCTGGAGAGTCTTCATCACCCCAAAATGGCCTCCGGTAGAGCTACTATGCAGTTGTTCTAAAACAGCTGGAATTTTTGATCTTGGTAATAAAATCTGCCATCTGAAGCTTTTCCCATCATCAGATTCCCACTTTCTGTATAATACGCCGTTTCTGATATGAAGAGAGTCCAAAAGTGCCCAATAACTTTTCGTAATGGGACTAAATCTGGAAATGTCCTGCCAGATAGGTCTGTTGCTGGTCGTCTCCTTCAGCTGTAATATTGGCTTTGTGTCAGGATCTTCCAACTGGGATTTCCTAAGTTCTTCGTCACTCCATGGATCGGGATCTTGATCTGATGGTGTTGAGACAGTAACTTGGCAGGCAACCGGATTTATCGGCAAGTATTTCTGTTCGGCTCTAGAGCAATACTTGCAGCTTTCCGAGCAGGGCTTCCGTGACAAGGCATCTGCATTACCATGTAGAGTCCCTTTACGATGACGTATCTCGAAGTCATATTCCTGCAGGCGTTGTATCCACCTGGCAATCTGTCCTTCCGGGTTCTTGAACTGGAGCAACCACGTTAAAGATGCATGGTCAGTCCGGAGCAGGAATCTTCTGCCATAGAGGTAATGATGGAAATGTTCTATGGCTTTTACGATGGCGAGTAGCTCTTTCCTGGTGGTACAGTAATTTCGCTCCGGTTTAGACAGGCATTTACTCCAATAGGCAATGACATGTTCTTGACCATCAATTTCCTGCGACAGAACAGCACCGACACTCTCATGGCTGGCATCTGTATCAAGTATGAACTGTCTGTCGGGCTGTGGATATGTCAAGATAGGCGATGATGTTAAGGCCTCTTTAAGTCGCTTGAACGCTTTTTCACATTCATCTGTCCACAGGAACTTCTGTTTGGCTTCCGTCAGCTTGTGCAGTGGTCTGGCAATATTTGAGAAACCCTTGACAAACTTCCTGTAGTAAGTGCATAACCCCAGGAAACTTCGTAGTTGGTGTACATTTTCAGGGCGACTCCAGTTCTCGACTGCAGAGATCTTCTCAGGATCAGTTCTCACACCTTCGGCAGAGATGATATGGCCGAGGTAGCTCACTTCACGACGGAACAAGTTACACTTGCCTGGATTCAATTTGAGGTTAGCCATTCTGAGTTTCTCCAGCACCTTTCGGATGTTTCGTAGATGGTCTTCAAATGTGCGCCCCACAATGATAATATCATCCAAATACACCAGACAGGCTTCATAGGAAAGTCCATTTAGCACTGTCTCCATCAGGCGTTCAAAGGTGGCAGGAGCATTACATAATCCGAACGGCATAACTTTAAATTGCCACAGTCCTTGTCCCGTCGTGAATGCAGTCTTCTCACTATCATCAGGATGTAATTCTACTTGCCAGTAACCGCTCTTCAGATCCAACGTCGAGAACCATTTATTGCCAGCAAGTGTGTCTAATGTGTCGTCAATTCTGGGAAGAGGGTAACTTTCTTTCTTCGTGATGTCATTCAAACGACGATAATCCACACAAAATCTTGTTGAACCATCCTTTTTCCGCACCAGTACTATGGGAGAGGCCCAAGGACTCGTTGATGGCTCGATGACATCATTGTGCTGCATTTCACTTAGAAGTTCAGTGACCTCTTCGTGTTTAGCAAAGGGAAGTCTTCTTGGATGTTGTTTGATTGGAGGATGATTTCCTGTATCAATTCTGTGCTGGGTGATGTTCGTTCTCCCGACGTCTTCAGGTGTTCGAGAAAAAAGGTCTTTAAATTCTTGGAGTAGCTTCTCCGCAGCACATCTCTGTTCCTTTCCTAACTCTGCATTCTTGAGTAATTCCGTTATTAATTGTTCAGAAGACTTAGATTCAGTTGATTGCGTGGGGCGGTCTTTACGGGAGGCTTGTTGGGCTGCCTCTATCCTAAGTGCATAGCCTAAAGCTGATTCTACGTCTCTGATGTTGGAAAGTCTCAGCGCTTTTTGAATTTCTGTATCCCGAACAGCATCGATAAAGTACTGAAGAGCTAAGTCGTTTCGAGTATCAGCTTGACAGTCTGAGAATGCTAGGTGTGACAATCTCTGAATGTCCGCTGCCAGCTCTTGAAAACTTTCGCCCGTTTTCTGGTAACGGGACTTTAGCTGGAGGCGACTATAGTCCTTAGAACACTTCTCTCCGAACCGTAGCTCCAGTGCTCTAGTCAGGGCCTCGAAGTCGTTCCTTTCTTCTTTAGAAACATTTCTCAGGATCTCGGCTGCATCTCCCCGTAATGCTGCTGCTAAGTGGACTGACTTGGCGGCAGAGTCCCAGCCGTTAGCTTCAGCAACGATGGAAAACTGCGTCTTATATACATGCCAGGAGGAACTGCCATCGTAGGTAGATAGCTTAATAAATTCCTGATTCTGGATTCTTCTCTCTTTCTTTTCAGTTTCCTGGGGCATGGATTCTAACTTTTCTCCAAATCTTCTTCTATTCTCTTAAACTTGCTTTCTATCTCTGAAACCCTTCCTTTCAGCTCTTGATCAAAGTTTTCTTTAAATTTCTCCTCAAAATTCTCTTCTATCTTCATAAATCTCTCTTCAAAATTCTTTTCTACTTTCATAACATTTTCCTTGATCTTCATTGCTTTCTCTTCAAAACTCTCTTCTATTTTCAAAACTTTCTCTTCTATTCCATCTATTCTGCTTCCCATATCCGACAATTTACTTTCAATCACTTCCTTTACTGTCGAAAGTTCTCTCTTCATCTCGTCTTGATTAGATTTAATTTCTTCGGTCAAACTGTCTTTCAACTCTCTTTGCGATGTTTCCATTTTCTCTTTCTCTTGTGCTACCTTCATTTCTTCAGTCAAACCGTCTTTCAACTCTCTTTGCGATGTTTCCATTTTCTCTTGTGCTACCTTCATTTCTTTCATCTCTTGACTCAGGCTATCTTTCATCTCTCTTTGCGATGCTTCCATCTTTTCCTGTCCTGTTTCCATTTTCTCTATCAATCCAGATCTTAACTCATTCATCTGAGCAGTGAGTCCTTCTAGAAATTTCTTCATTTCTTGTTCCATAGCTCTCGTTATCACCATTCACAGACAATCCCACTTCTGACACCAGAAATGTTGCGTACTTGGGGGTTCGTGAGTTGTCTGAGAATGAAAGGCCAAACGTACAAAAATTCAGTAATTTATTCACAGAAAATTCCAGAAAAATGCAGGTCTATAAACCAAGTATCAGCTTCAATTCAAACAGTAAACACAGCTTAAACAACAGCTGTCAATAGCAAATCCACAGTACAAACTGTATACCAATAACACTTGAAGCAAGTCTCTCTCAAAGAGGCTTAAGAGCAATGCAAGCACTAGCGAAGCTGGCTGAGATCTGAACTGAACTGACTCTCTGCCTTGGCGAGCACTCCTTATATACTGTTCCATGGAACCCAGATTTTTCGAGAAAACTCTAGAAAGAGGTCAACCAATCAACTTACAGCTTCCATATTTGGTATATCCCATATAAGGATTTTCTCGCCAAGGTCGCCAAAAAAATCGCCAAGGTGGGAAAAAGTCGCCAAATTTGGCGCCAAATCCATTACCTGCATTACTGGGGCTTTTTAATGCGTTTTTAAGGGAAAATAAGGCCATTTCAACGCTAAAACGACTAGAAATGCACAATATTAGTACTTTATCAACTTACTAAGCTTCTTTGAAAGAATTTATACAAAAATAAACACAATTATTTACAATTTCGTAACACTATGATGATATGCAGTGGTGTGATAATTTCACCTTAGCCCACTAGAGTGCGAGCATTTCATTACAATCGCAGATTTAGCGCTGACTTCAAAAGTTATGTTTAATTGTAATATTTAGGTTTTTTGGCGAAGGAAATTATTTTATGCTTTTAGGCGCAATTTACAGTTCCATTTTCTTTCATTTTAGTTGTTTGAATAGTAGTTGCTTTTTGGAATCGGTTCTATTTTTTTTACAAAAGGATTTTATTTTTTTCTTTTCAGTGAAAATTTATTCAAGTAGCAGAACATCAGAAGACGTTCAACGACGGTTTGAAAAATCACAACCCACAAGAAAAGTGACACAGCTCAAGAAATGGCAATTTCGAGTTTATGTCACTGAAAACTATATGGAATTCCCCCAATATGAACAAAAAACATTACATCTCTATCTAAAAAATTATACACTCGGGAGACAGTTGTGTCAGTTTTATTCTAGTCAATGCTTTATCTTTAATTTGATTTTTCTTAAATACTGCATTTTTAAGTTGTGTCACTTTTCTTGCCTTTATCGGATGTGAGAAAAATTTATAAATTGAATCACCACGCATATTAAATTAAAAAGGCTTTAGAAATGTAAAGAATGGATACGTTGTATTCGTAGCCAAAAATTCGGTTAGGCATGTATTGAATTTTACAGTGAATTGTGTCACCCGCTACGCTGGAATGTGTGCAGCGTAATGTTCAAACAAAGATCAAAATATTCATTTGCAGCTGACGGACAAAAGTTTCAACATCGAAATAAAGGCTTTTTGATTTGTTTACAGTGTAGAAAACTGCGAACAAACAGATGCACATTTAAACATACTATTTTTAACATTTATGCCTACAAGGTGTCTTTTCGTTACTAAATCAATGATACTGTACAACTCTGTAATTTACCTTTTTTCTCATACCTTATATTGTTTTGAGATAGAAACGCTAACTCCGCTATCTTCCCACCAGGTGGCGCTGTAAGCGGTCATATATTGTAGCGCATGGCCACTTTACAATACTTGCATATTACTTTTACGAGTGTAGAGGCAGCCGTTCAGCAGTTAGAATGAGAACGGACTTTTGTGAATGCCCTGTAATTTGTCTAGATATTAATGAAATCATAATGAGACCTATTTCAAGTCAAGATCTTTGCGACAACAAAAATGTATTAAAATTAAAGCATTTTTTACGTAGTTATAAGTTAACGAACCTCAACTACAACAACAAAAAACATGGTTTCAATTGAGAACCTCCTCCTTTATGAAGTCGGTTTAAAACGTCTATACGTTAATCGATGTGACTGCTTACAATAACCATACTTTGAATTATACATAGCATAAATGTCACCCGCTACGCTACAACGTATGCAATGTCGTTGAAGTTTGCAGAAAATAGGAATTTGCGGACAAACAAATGATCGTTTTAATCGTTCTACTTTTAGCATTAATGTCTACAAACTATCTTTTCGCTCTAAATCGATGATATCCTGTAACTTTGTAATTCACTTTTTTTCCCTATCTTGAACCATTTTCGAGATAGGAACGCTAACTGCACTGTTTTCCAAAAGATGGCGCTGTAGGTGGATGAATCACGTTGCACATGACCACTTTACTATACCTACATACAACTTTTATGACTATAATGTGTGTATTAGAGGTCTGCACGGGCCGTAATTTTGAGGCGTGGGACTGGCCCGCACGAAAGCTTTGCTTACCCGGCCCGGCCCGGTATGAAATTGGAAAATTCGGCCCAGGTCAGGCCCGACCCGTTTATTTTTTACCGGTGTACGTCCCGGCCCTGCGCGGACAAAAAACGATAAAATCAGACCCGACTCGGCCCGGCCCGATTAAAAAATATGAAAAATTAAAAAAAATGCATCTTTCGATGAAAAAGATTTTTAGTATGTGTTTTGCAGAGGTTTTATATAGCGAAGCAATAAAATCTTCGTTAGCAAAACTGCTGAACTTTTACAAGATAATTATACATAAACAAAAGTTCATTATTACAGACGTACAGAAGGCACAAAGACAGACAGAAAGTCAAATTGAAAATATTAGCGCTCATCAAACAATATAGGACGGTATTTAAAACGGTTATTACTACTAAAAATGCACGTTCAACCACTTCCTCTTATGTACCATAATGTATACGAATCTTTCATATGATCCGGTAAACAAAATTTTAGTGGTAATCCAACCATATTCTATAGAAAAGAGGCTTTTGTACATGCTAAAAATTATGCTACTTTCATTCAGTGCACTGGAGAAAATAAAAAGGAGTTTAGAGAAAAAGTTACAGCGGCAGGATTTTTATAGCCTTCATACCACATAAACTCTACAGACCATAAGGCACAAAGACTTATACACAGTAACGTATCTAATTTCTTTTGTTTGAACATGTGCGCAAACTAGTAGTGACATGCATACTATTTTGAATAGGAAACAATTTAATATTACTTGAAATTAAATATATTAATTTCGAGACATGCTAAAAATATTTGTGGAAAATCAGATCGCAAATAGACAGACTTATAAGCAATTAAATTGAAGTTACAGACATTTTTTAACAAAATAAAATTTTATGTGATATACCAGCTTGTAAAATTATGTGAAATAAATGACTGAAGAAATATTTTATCATTTTTCTTTTTCGTTGATTAACGATGAAACCAGAAAAAGATTCGGGCCGGCACGGCCCAGAAAAAATTTCTTTCAGGCCCGGCCCGGCCCGAGTACATACAAAAAAACTGAGCCCGAGCCCGGCCCGGCCCGAGAACAGATTGAAAGATTCGGCCCGAGAACCGTGCCGAGCTCGGGCTCGGGCCGTAAGCCCGGCCTGTGCAGACCTCTAGTGTGTATGTATCTCACATAACTCAAAAACGGTTGGACTGGACGTAGAACGTTGCAAATTGGTACATAGGTTTGATATAACATCTAGTTGTGCACCCCCCTTTTTGAAATTTATATGATTTTCCGTTTTGGAGATATTTAGGAAAATTATGTTCATAAGGACCAAAAATACGAAGGTTTTGGCCATAATGTACCAAAAGATGGTAATAACTCAAAAACGGTTTGGACAAATCTTGCAATCGATTTTTAACTAACTTCCCGACTAGCTAGACATTTGAAACTTTCAGAAAAGCTCAGAAGACGGTGACAATGCATTTTAAAAATATTTTTAACAAACTGTTTTTGGTCCTTGCTGCCTTCGGCAGCGTTTAAATGAAATTAAACGCTTAAATGAAATTAAACGTTTAAATGAATTCGGCAGAAAATTTATTTAACTAATTTCCCGACTAGCTAGACATTTGAAACATTCAGAATAGTTCAGAACACAGTAAAAATACATTTTTGTAGTACTGTTTCGGGTTCTTGCTGCCTTCGGCAACGTTACCAATACAAATATTTGCAATCAGTTTTTAAGTAACTTCCCGACTAGCTAGACATTTGAAACTTTCATATAAGCTCATAACACTGTGATAATGCATTTTTTAAAAATATTTTTAGCCAACTGTCTCGGGTCCTTGCTGCCTTCGGAAGCGTTTGTATGATTCAACAGAAAATTTATTTAACTAACTTCCCTACTAGCTAACCATTTGAAACTTTTATAATAGTTCAAAACACGATAACAAGGCATTATTTTAATATTTTTAGCCAATTGTTCCGGGTCCCCGTTGTCTTCGGTAGTATTTACATGATTCAACAATCATATAACTTCCCGACTATCTAGAAATTTGAAACTTTTAGAAAAGCTATAACACGATGACAATGCATTTTTTAAATACTTTTAGCCAATTGTTCCGGGTCCCCGCTCTGCTTTCGGTAGCGTTTATATGATTCAACATTCACGTAACTTCCCGACTAGCTAGACATTTGAAACTTTCAGAATAGCTCAGAATACGGTGATAATGCATTTTTTAAAAGACTTTTAGCCAATTATTTCGAGTCCTCGCTGCCTTTGGTAGCGTTTATATGATTCGACAGAAAATTTTAAAACATGGTATATAAAAAGCTCTCTTTATCTTTTAATTATTCATCCCGTATATAGAGCCTGTAATGTATCTCTCATAACTCTAAAATGGTTGGACGTAGAACTTTGCAAATTGGTATATAAGCTTGTTATAGCATCTAGTTGTGCACCTCCCTTTTTGGGCATTATATGATTTTCCACTTTGGAAATATTTAGGAAAATTAGCTTCTTAATGATCAAAAATACAAAGGTTTTGGCCATTATATATGACCTACAGTCGGTAACAAAAGTGCCTGAACACTAGCAAAAATTCCTATGTAAAAAAAGTACACTTGTCAGTGTAAGAACATGATTCGATAAGGATTTATTTTACAAAACCGTATGAAGTGTACTTTTTTTAACACGTCTTTATTAGCTTCTCCTGTATGTATGCTTGTAACCGCTCTGCGAGCAAACAAAAAATCTATATTGTAAAAAAGACTTTATCTACGTGTACGCTGTGACTGTGAGGTAAAGCTTCGGGATACGAACCTAAAGGTCTAACGTTCGAGCCCAGTCAGGGGAGATTTTTTAAAAATGGTTTTTGTTTAATTCTAAATTATTTTATAATCACCCTGTAATATGGTGTGTCACTCACACAATTTTTTCTTACCCTGCATTTTAATGCTATAAAGATAGATATTTTGTGCTTTTTAGTTCACATTTCAATAAAAGCGTGTTCTTTAATTTTTTAAAAGTATAATTTTATTACATAGGAATTTTTGCTAGTGTTCGGACACTTTTGTTAACGACTGTACCTTCGTAGAGATTTCAAAAAAAGCTAATGATAGAGCTAGTAATGATATTGTTGTGAAAGTTGAAGACATTTTTGCGTGTAGAAAGTGATTTGTAAAGCCATAAGCAGGTTCTTATCGACGAATGCATTTTATTTAATGACTATTAAGCCCTTAGATACAGCCCGTAATGAATTTTTCCAGAATATTCCAGATATCTCATATTATTGAAGTTAGAGCTTCCAAACTTTGGCAACCCTAAACTACAAATTTTCGTCTAATTCGTTTGCCAAGTAGCTAAATTCGATGCCAAGACCAAAAATCTACGCTGGCTAGAGATTAGCCATAAATTTTTGCGGCAAATCATGTTTTAGGATAGCCAGAAACCCTTTCTCAATTTTAGCTGAGTTAATTATTTTAGTAAAATTTATCTTTTCCTGATACTAATTTTTGCCAAAGAGAACAAAACTGGACTGTCTATACTCGAATGATTTTCGTTGTACTCTAAGCTGTGCATTTGCCAATGAGATATTGTGTAACAATTCGTTGGGAACTATTCCTGAAATCTAGTATATTTGTTTCGGCGGAATCTATAATCGTATTATCGTGATTTTTTTTTTGTTCGAATGACAGTTTTTCTTTTGTTTTTTTAAGGGATGTTCGTGGACTGGAATCTGGAGCCCTCCGTGGCCGAGTGGATATGTCACCACACTGCCAATCGCCTTCAAGCGTAGGAGAGCGGGCAGTAGTGGCATCAGAAATTCCCCGATGGGGGGGACACTACATCCCCGACAGGGGGCACAACATAAAGAGAGTTTATTATATAAGTATTTATCAAAAACTGCAATACTCTTAATAATATTACTGATAATATTTGTACCATTACATTTGTTAGTACTCCTTGTGGTTTTAGAGATGATCGTGCCACAGACAGACATTTTCTAAAAATATCGTGGTCAAAACGTGTATATTCAAGGAAAACTGGAAGTTAAAAATTTTTACGAATGCAATACTTTCTTCTATTGAATATAGAATGTAAAAACTGGAATGCTCCAAATTTGTACAAGGAAAGAAAAGTGCTGTCAAAAGTAGAAAAACTGAAAATTTTGTATTTTTTCCCCCCAAGAAATTTTAGGAGTATGCCCCGATGGGGGGTGTGCGTCACAGACTCCCCCGACGGGGGGGGCCTGTGCCCCCAGGCCCCCTAGTTGGCGCCATCCCTGAGAGCGGGTTCGATTCCCGTGCTGGCCCTGGGTGTTTTCTCCAATTCTTCGTATTGTAATTCTGTCATGTGCTATCTGTCGTTATCTGACGAAGATTTACAAGCGGACTATATGTCAAGCATACAAATCTCATGTATATATTATCAATAAAACTGGAATCTGCCTGGTTATTTATGAATCAGTTACCTCACAAAAAACTGTTAATGTTTTCATAAAAATATGTATATTTCTATGGTTGTATAAGGAAGTCATGTGGTGGCTACATTAGATTCTTTTACCAGATAATCGAGAACATAAAGTATTGAACTAAAACCATGTGTTTATAGTTTATACTAAAAATTTGCTCCTCGTAAAATTTCGGCATGTTTTGCTCCCCCAACTCTTACCCTTTATCTATGCCACAGATATTTTTGATTTTTAGGGAAATTATAAGCATATTTTAAATGAAATATATTTATATGATTTTTTATGCAATTTTATAATTTTTAAATGTTATATTATCTTCAGAGCAACACAGCGTGCGAGCGACATAAAACACACTCTTACTCATTTCAGATTTCAGCTATTTTTTGCCCTGCTCGCTTCTACATATTTCGAAGAAGACAGCCTGGTTGATTGGTTGGGATTTACGTCGCCGCGCAACATGAAAAAAGAAACAAAAACTGTCTCCTCCCCCTTCTGTGATACTGTTGAAGTGAAGTGAATGAAGTTGTATTTGGGAATGTGGTATGTAAACTTTTCTTCCTTCACTTTCCGCGCTGTGTGAGTGAAAGGTGTGAATCTTTCCCAAAATATTTATATTTTATGAATTAGTGAAATATATATTTGCATGGCTTTGTTGTTTTAAATAAAAGAGCATGTTTTCATTTGGAGTTTAGCATTTGTATAGCAAAATCTTTTCCATACTCGCTAATAACATATTCACAAGCAACCTTTCAAATAATACTTTATTGTTAATTGTTTCAACTCATAAGTCAATTCATTTATCTTTGAAAACAAAGTGGATTCAGTTTTCATTGACGCATTAGCAGTCTTAAAATATATGCCGATAAAAAGCATCTGTTTGTCAACAGAAAATAATTTTTTTGTGCATCCCCTAATTTTTTTAATATATATATTTTCTGCTATTCGAAGATTTCTGCTTTTTTTGTAAATTAGAAATATACATTACGCATATATAGATATGTAACATAATATTTCATTTTAAAAGCTTAAAAAATAAAATAAAAAATGTGTATGTGTTTGGCTTATGCATATCAACTTATTTTTGTTTGCGATTTCGTTGCACAAAATTAGTAGATACTTCAGCTTATTATTTTATCTTTTCAAGTTTTAATTTTCTAAAATATGATGTAATGAAAACAAATTAATACTGAAGACAGTGATCCCCATGATCCAAACGTTGAAATGTATGTATTTAGCAGTAGACATCGAATAATACTTATAGAAAATGTAATTTATGTAATATATAACCTACTCCTCTTCTTTTATTTTATGTACAGCATTTTAAATTTCATTTTTCCTTCTATGGAACCTGCCTCATTTTGAAAGTTAATGGTCAAGCTAATTACATTATTGAAGCCCATTAATTTTTTTTTTGTATTTATAATTTAGCACACATTTATTTAAAAAATAAATCCGAGGCAGAGGTTAATATATTTTACATAAGTTACACTTAAAAAATGCAAGAAATGGAAATCATTGCACAAGGAAAACTGAATAAGTTGCATTTGAAAAATGCAACATATTCATGAAATTCATGAGTCATAGTTAGAATTTTTAGAAATAATGTAATTATGATGATGTACTGAAATAATATAATAATTTCTGGAAAATTATATATATATAACACTTTGAGAGAAATTGTATAGTATTACATTTCTGCATACATATTTATATCTGTGTATATTATACATAAATACACAGATATATATTAAAACATAAATGGAAATTTCACATTTTTTAAAAATCGCAAATACTAAAAATTATAAAATTTTTTAAAGGGAATCTTGTAATGTTAAAATTTGTGCAATTGTAAATTCCACAAAATTTTTTTTATTATATAGATAAATATTTAATATGGTGTAGGAAGATAAGTATTTATTTATTATTCTAGTATCTTTTTATTTTTATAACTAAAAAATGCTTAGTTTTTTAAAATGTACGTGTAAAGTTTTTTGAGCTGCAAAGTACTTTTATTGCTTATATAATATGTTGTCATAAATTATATTGCACTTAAAATTTTAAAATCTGATATTTAAAAGCCCATTATTTAATTGAAACACATTTTAGTATGACTAAACATGCTTTTGGTAAACAAAACAAAGCTGAATAATAATGAATGTGCAATTACTTTTAAGTTTTGTTTCTTATACATATGTATTATTATTTGTATAAATAATATGAAATTGTTTACCCATTGAACAATTTATTTTAAGCACATTTTAAAAAAGAAATATAGCTTTTAAGTACCACAAATGAAATTAAAAACATATATAGAATAATAATAATAATTGATTGCTGTTTAATTAAATATAATTTTTTGCAAAAATATTGCTTTTGCTGACCTTATATTTTGTTGCTTAATTTTTAAAGCTGTTAAATTAAAAATTTATTTTTCTGTTGCAGTTTTTAATTCTGATGGACAACTAATGTATAATTTCTTTCTGTGTTATTTGAATGCTGTTTGAGCATTTGTTATTAAAAATGCCCGTGAGTGGAGGTAATAATCATTCCTTTAACTTATCTGTTTCTCAAATCTGTTATATTAAAATGTATTAACTTTTTTTTTTTTTTTTTTTGTGATGTATTCATACTTTGGTAAATTTATTTATCAAATTACATCCCATTGCATTAGTATTTATTAATTTATTATTAGTATTTTATGTATTAATCAGGAGAGATTTTTATATTTTTACTATTTGACACATGATATTGTGATTTACTAATGCAATTGTGTTTTTTTTTTTTTTTGTTTTTTTTTTTAAGTTTTTCTCGCAAGTTTAATAGTTTTTATTTCTATGTTTTTTTTTAAATTTTTCTTACTAACGTAAATTTCATAAGAGATGAGATAAAATTTTCTTTACTTTTTCAAAATTTTTATGTTTTAAAAGATTGTTAAAAAAGGAATCTGGTCAGTACATTTGTATTAACCACATGCCAGTGATTAATTGCCATTATGAACTGAACTGAAATGATTAAAGAATTAGTTTGAACACATATTTTAGACCCACTGTTTAATTTTTATAGCAGACTTTTTAAAATTTTATCCCAATCTATGTTTAATCCTATGCTGATATTTATAATCTAAATTCATGGCATAAAATTAACATAACATTTGGTCTTATGAGTTGAAATATTTTTTAAATTTGATTTTCCTCATGAACGTATTTTTAGTTTCAAATCAAGTGTATTGCAGTGTCAAAGTTCTTTATCAGATTTTGTTGGGAAATTTGTTGTATATAATCTGGTATGTTTTAGATGTTACAATCTGGTGTTTACATTTCTTCTCAATGTACACAGACACTATCACACCTGATTTTACCAATATTCTAAATAAATTATACTGTGTAAAAGATGTGTTAGTTATTTTTTATGTATTATAATATTTTTTATATAGAGATAGCAGGTTTTTGATATTATTATTGGTGAAAGAAAGCATATAGGAGGGAGGGGGTATATTTCAACAACTTAAATATCTCTATATTGGCATTGTTATTTTATTGACTAACAGGTGTATTAATCGTATTCCATAACATAATAATAGCTAGCTATAGGTTTCTTTCATTTCTTTTCATAAATAACTTTGATATGTAACAAAGTCTGTTTTGTGCATAGTAAAGTAAAATGTCAATTTTGTTTTAAACACTGCATTTTTTCCACTCCATATTCATTGAAGTAAGTGAGATTTATTCATGTTATTAAGAAATTCTACATCTAAAAATACTATTCATTATTTAAAATTCTTTTTCTAAACATAGTAATAGCACTTTAACCATATTGGTTACTTGTGGGGCAGATTTAAACAAATTCCAGGGGGCAGATTTCAATACTGTTGAATGTACATCCACACATTTCTAAGTATCATTATAGGCAGATAGTCAGTAGAAAAGTCAAAATTAGATCTAAAAATGTTGAAATATGAAAAAATAAATAAAAAAGTGAAGCATAACCTGCCCCCCCCCCCCCCCCCCCCCCAAAAAAAAAAAAAAAAAAAAAAAAAGATTAATCTTCTGATAGTGCCATTCAAAATAATTCTAAATGTGAAGATTCAGAAGAACTTTAAATGGATTTTGAAAATGATGATTCAATAATACAAATAAATGATTTTGTTCTCGTAGAATTTGCAGGAAAGAAAAATAAAATTTTATTTGTAGGGCAAATAAAAGGTAAAGAGGATAACAATTATAAAGTGAAATTTATGCGAAGAAAGGAAAATTCTTGGATTTTTTTTTTTTTTTCCTAAAAAGGAAGATATCAGTTCATTTGAGAGGGATGACATTAAAATGAAGCTTCCTTAACCAGATGTAACTGGAAGAACCTATAGAGCAATTTCTTCAATATCATTCCCTGTAAATTTTTCATTAGATTAAAGATAATGTAAAATTTAAGCAAGAACACTGCTTGTGTTATTCAGCATTTTATCTTTACAACTAGATTTATTTTGGATTTTCTAACTTCTGTTTTCTTTTATTTGTACCTGTACACATGTTAAATTGCAATAAAACTTAACAACTTCATTTCATTTAAAAATAAAATAGTTATTATTCATTGTTGAAAGGTGCCTAACCACCTGTTCAAATGTGCCACATAGTAGGGGCAGTTTTTAAGGTAATACTGATGTTAAAACAGTAATAAAAGTATTTCGATTCTTTTGAGTATAAATTGTAATTATCATTTATAATGTTAAATTTTATAAAGGCCACTCTCATTGTTTTAAACTGTATTAAAAAAAAAAAAAAAATCTTTTAAAGACAATATTTTCTCTTTTTATATTGATTATGATTTTACTTACCTTTTTTAACAAATTTTTAATTTATGTTCAACTTAAAAAAATTGCTTTTATAAAACATTTCAACAAAAATAGGCTTCTTTTAAAATGTAATATTTGATTTTTTAATAATAACTAGGATTTGTGGAAAAAATTAACAAGTTGGACAACATACTAAAGTAACTAATGGTGCTGAAGATTAAAATAAAAAAGTTTTATTCATCATGTCCAACACGGTTGAACGCTATAAGCCTGTTCTGGCCTCATCCATCTTATCTCTTCTCCCCTTTGGCCTATATTTTAGTCTTTGGTATACGGTCATTTGGCATTCATTCCAAATGTTCTCTACACTTATTTCTATAGTTTTTTTTAATTTAATTTATTTATTTATAATAATTATTTATTTATTTTACTTTTAGTTTAAAAAAATAAAAACTAAAATTTGTTGAAAGGTGCCCCCCTCTCCCCTATATAAAACTATTTTTATTGATGCAGTTCTCTAGTATAGTAAAGCATCAATTATATGTCTCTCCTTTATACGTCTTTTACATTTATATGTCCTTTGAGGGAAGTCCCGTATCATTCATATTTATTTTAATGCAAAAATTCTTCATTTATACGCCGCTACTATCAGTTATACGTCTTTTCCACTTTACTAAAATTCACAAAATTTTTTGATCTGTCATTATTTTTTTTTCTAAATAAGATGGATTTTTCATAGAAAGCATCTTAAATAGAGGAACAGAGGAAGAATTGAAGAATACTGATCAGAGAATCAATTGAATTCACAGAATTTTTAATATTCATAGACAAGCAGCAAATCAGATGAATATTAAAGATTTTTAATGTTGTTAAATAGCTATATGTATGGACATAAATTGTATGTTTATTATTAAAGATACACAATATATATAGTTAATATTCAAAATGTGTTCATATAGTTCTTAAGAAAAGTAATATAGTACTCAATATATGATATATGTGATTATTACCCAGTCATGCATTAATAGTATGGATTTTTCCTACTTTTTATAATCTTTTTTTTTTTTTTTTTTTCTCTTAAATTAATTATTGTCTTTAAAAAAGGTATAATATATATTTACTAACTTAAGAAACTTTATTAATTAGTATTTTCCTATAAATTTTGCTTGTGTCATTAAATTTTTAGTGATCGAAGTGTTGTTATTAAAATTTTGATTATACGTCATTTCATTTATACGTCAGTCACTTGAAAGACGCATAAGAGGTGCTTTACTGTGGTTATATTTAATTTATTTTAAAGATTTATGTGTTAACATTATTTTCAAGTTTCTTCAAAAATCATTAAATATTTTTTTGTGTTGGTAATTCTATTACTGAACTTTACTCAATTTAAAACCAAAATTTATTTGTATTATACAATGTAAACTGAAAAATATGCAGTGCTTTTAAGTGTCAATTAACTTTGATTTCTGGTTGAAGACTAGTAGTAATTTTGGATTATAAAGCATATTAGCTGATCTGCTACATGAAACAAAATCCTATTTTAAAATAACTAAGCTTAATTTTCATTTTTGCTAAATGAGAGAAATAACTGAAATCAATAAATGAGATTCATATAATTTGAAAGATGGAGGATGTTGAATGATTATAGAGAAAAAAAAAAAAAAAAAAGTATGATAGATTGTGTTAGACTGTCAAAGAAACAAAAGTATTTAATTAAAGAAAATGTTAATTTTCATTTAAATGTGTCGCATCTTTTTTGAAAATTCACATTCAAGTATGATATAATTATGATTAAATTGTTATTTCAAGAAATAAAATATTTTTATTTTAGAATGAAATATATCTTCTTTCTTTCTTTTTTTTTTTTTCATTGCAAAATTTTAATATGAGATATATACTTAAAGATTCATATAAATATATATTGTTACAAATTCTTTTAAAGTAAATTTTATATTAAAAATAAGTGTAATCATTGGCTAGTATTATCACAAAATTAATGTTTTATTTAAAAGTTTGAGTAATATTTCTTAGAATTAGATATTTGTCAATATGGACTGACTTTACTTTTTTTATCATATCCTACACTTATTTCACTTTAAATTCGAATTTAAGCAGTTTCTAAAAGCAAAGTGAAGAGGGGGGGGGGAGAGAATGCAATATCATTCATTATATTGTACATCATCAATCTTTTTGCACTTTGTAAAAAAATGCAAAAATACTTTTTTTTGTCAACTTGATATAAGTGATGTAGATTTCAAATTCCAGTAATTAAAATTATTTTTTCCTGCATGATGTTATGATGAAGTTCTTTTTAACTGGCTTGTAGATTTGTTCTACATAAATTTTGGCCCAAAGAAATATTAAATATCTTCTACTGGATTGCAAAACCATTTTAAATGCAGAATTTTAATATGTAGTAAATCCATTTAAATAAATTGGAGTGTAAAAGTTGATATTTTTATGTACCAACTATGTGAAAAATACCAGAGCCAGGAATTGAACCCGGGCACCTCTGCTTAACGCACGGATGCTCTACCCTTGAGCTACCCTGGCTGACAACCAGCTAGGCATTTCCCACTAAGCGGAGGTGCTTGGGCTCGATGCCCGGCTCTGGTATTTTTCACATAGTTGGTACATAAAAATATCAACTTTTACACTTCTTATTTAAATGAATATTCACTGTTGATGAATTCACGAATAAAATATTTCTAAAATGTAGTAAATTGTTTAAAAAAAATTTATTCTTATATAATCAGATTATTATACTTCTTATTTATCAGTAACCAATTTATTACACATTATATTTTTTATCAGTTTTTATTTAACAGTTAATTACTCTTTTAATATTGGGGGTCGATCCAGGCAAAAATTGCGGTTCATTTGCTCCCTCTTCACAAAATTTTATTTCATAAAATGAGCTTCTCTACAAAATTCAAATTTATAAAAATGTCTCCTTCATAAAATTTCATCTTATAAAAATTATCCTTCTTTTCAGAATTGTTTCATACTAGCAAACTTGTGCAAAACTTTGCAGTTTTTTTTTTTTTTTTTTTTTAAATATATTTATCTTTAAAGTTTGAAATTCACCTTTTCATTATTACCATTTGCAGTGTAGAAATTTTTTTTATCTTGGTATCGCATACATCAGTTTCACAATTATAATCATTCATCAATCAGATAATAGTAAAATAAATAATAAAATAAAATTTAGCATTAAATAATATCTATGTTCTTTTACTTAAAAAAAATATTATCTTGAATGAAAATATTATTTAAAATTTATTTATCTTAAATCTTAGTTACTGCATGAATTATCCACAGTGTATATTCAAGTATATCCACAGTGTTTTTTGTTTTATTTAATTTACACTAAGACCAAGAAATTTGTTCGCCTATGACGTATTGTTTTGACATTGTACATTGTATCATTTTGAGATTTTGACAAAATTTAATTGTAACTGGTCTACTTTAGAGAAATATTTATATAAATGGTAGCATATGCTTAGTTTGAGGAAACGCTATTTACTTGATATTAAACATTATTTAAAGTGACTACTGAAATGGAATGTTTTGAACAATATTACTTTTTTGTGAAAAATAAATTAATTTCATAAAAATCTTTCTTCATAAAATTAGGCCCAAAAGTTAAAATTTGGAATGATCCTGAATATTAATGTTAAGTAATCATGAATTAGAATCATTATGATGATAGTACTTTGGTATTTTTGATACATAACATTTCAGTAAAACATAACTATTAGTTATAATTTATATAAAAAAAAATTGACTTTTAATATATATTTTTCTACAGGCAATTTTAAATGTATTTTATAGCTAATACCCATTCAAAAGTTTTATATCAGCATAATCTAGTTTTAATTTTTTGTCAACTTTTCTACAAAAGCAGCTGTCTATCATATATGAAAATTCTTTAATTTGTCAATATTCTTTTGTTCTTATCCAATTTCTAAAACACATTAACATAATTAGCTCATGAGATTTGCATGTACATTATATACAAGGAAAGTGACACAACTAAAAAATGCAGTATCTGAGAAAAAATCAAGTTAAAGAATATGATAAAACATTAATTAGCCTATAATAAAACTGACAATTGCCTTTCAGGTCAATAAATTGTGAAATAGAGATGTGACACATTTCCCACACATTGGAGGACATTTGTACACATTTATCAATATCATAAACTCAAAATTGCCTCATTTTTTTACCTATGTCACTTTTCAGGGTGCAATGTGTAAAATGTAATTTTTAACACTTTTTAAATTTAATATATAATGAGGTTATAACACTATTTTGAAATATTGCTTTTTACCTTAATTTTCAAATCATGTTTTTAACACACTTTTATTAGCTTCACCTGTATGTAGGTTTGTATGTTTGTAACCACTCTGGGAGCAAACAAAACATCTATATTGTAAAAAAAGACTTTCCCTATATGAACGCTGTGGCTGTGAGGTAAAGCTCCGCGCTACGAACCTAAAGGTCTAGCGTTCTAAAGCCCAGTCAGGGGAGATTTTTTAAAAATGTTTTTTGTTTAATTCTAAATTATTTTAATTAAAGATTTAAATGTATGTAAATATTATGGTATGTCATTCACACGATTTTCTCTTACCCTGCATTTTAATACAAGATCTAAATATTTCGTGCTTTTTAGTTCACATTTCTATAAAAGCGTGTTCTTTAATTTTTTAAAACTATAATATTATTATTTATAGATACCCGTCAAGCTCTCAAGCTATTAGAGAGAATAAAATTGCACTTGAAAGATTCTGAGGCAGCTCAGTTAAGTCCATCTGTGGGAGATGATCTGAATACATTGATTTCTGTTTTGGATAGTCCTGTTTTTCATAGCATTTTAAATATACAGGTATTATTTTAAAATTTTCCTTTATTTAAAATTGATTTTTTATGTTTTGTAAAAATATTTTTATTGTATTTGAATTTTTTTCAGCTATACAGAACTGCACCTAAAACTTTTGTTTTTTAAAATTCAGATTTGTAGAAATTTATTTATTTAGCACTTTAATTACTTATTAAGCTTGATCTTTATTTATCTGTTTCTTTATAATGTTGCAAAGGGTTAAATCCTTTTCCTGCATCTCCAGGATTGTTGCAGAAAAAATAGATTTAGAGTTACAATGGGAACAAGGGTGGATAGTCTGTTGACTTCCACAGATTTTGGCCTCGGTGACAAACCTAGCAACTTTGGTGAAAATATTTAGTTTAGAATTTTCAAAATCTTGTAAGTTCCATCTTCAATAGGAATATGAATATAACCATTGCTCAAACCACAAAAGTTAAGTACGCAGTGTAATATAGACCATTGAGGAGAGAAATATTACATGTTCAGGAACGGTGATGACCAATAGCTTATCACACAGAGAGAAAATGCTCAGCTCAAACACAAACCAAAATGCTTTGGAGGAGGGATTTTTCCTTTTAAAGTCAGGGAGATGATTTGGTGAAGATCGTTCTGCATCAGAAACTAACATGTTCTTCCAGAAAATTCCAGAAACTTAGCTGTGATCTTTAATAAGAGTTAAGTTTCTGTTTCTAGATTTTGGCAACTCTAATTTATCTTTTATTCATCATAAAAACTAAATTACCAGATTTTGGCAACTCTGATTTATCTTTTTTTTTTTTTTTTTTTTTTCTAAATTAAAATTACCAAGGCTGACCTTTATGGAAGTCAATAGACTTTCCTTGTTTCTACTGCAACTGCAAAACTATTTTTTCTGCAACAACACTGCTGATGCAGGAAAGGCGAGCAACAAAAGGGGAACTTTGAAACAACATTGATGATAGTTTTTATTAGAGGAGCTCTTAATTTTAAAAGTGTTACCACTTTATTTCTTTTTATCACATATGAGATAGAGAGTCATTATAAAAAAAAAAAAAAAACCCACATATATATATATATATATATAGTTCAGTATAAATATATTTCTTGTGTACAAAAAGTTGTGACAATCATAAATTGTGATTGCTATAAAAGATTTTTTTTCTTTAATTATCAACTTTGGGAAAACTTAAAAAATCATGAGTGTTTTTTCAATGTTCATTGATTTTAATTTTTTAAATACTTAAAAATATTGTATGCTAAAAATTTGGAGAAACTTATAATATTTTTAATATTTCAGGATTCTTTACAAGAATTGAAGAGGCAACTTCATAAACACCCTTCGATTCTCCCAGTGGATTTTGACATATCTCCTAGTACTGGAGAATTACTCTTAAATGTTCCTGCTGACCCAATACCTTTACAAAACTCAGATTATGAGCCAAATTCTGATCCTGATCAAAATTTTGACTATGAAAGTCACATGGCTAAAACTAGAGCAGCTCTGAAAACTGATGAAATGGAGCCCCAATCCACTGAAGTGAGTGACAGAAATAGTAGCAGCTGCTTTTTAATTTATTCACTTTAAATTGATGTTATCATTTTGTGAAAGGTTGTAGTTAAAATTTGAGTTAATGCATTTTTTTAATTGTTACAGTGATTCTCAACCTTTTTTTTTTTTTTTTTTTTTGCGGCACACTTTTAATGATTTCAAAATTTGGCAGCACACATTTCACTTGGCGCAAATATTTCACTTTATGAAAGATCACAGTTATTGAAGATAAAAACAGTTAAAAATATGGTATTTAACTGTAAAAACAACAGTTTTCTTTTACAGTGTACTTTTCTTTAATTTAAACAAACTTTACTCGCAATAAAAAAAGCATTGATTTTTACTATATGCATTTCTAAAATTTGGCAGCACATTTTAAGGATTTGGTGGCGCACAAAAGTGCCGCGGCACAGTGGTTGAGAATCACTGGTTTAAAACATACCTTTTGTGTTTACAAAATTGGTATAAAATAGTAAATCATTTATAAGTATTCAAAAACATGCTTTTAGAATTATCTATTTTCTATATAAAAATTTATTGATCATTTTAAAGATTATCCAGATCACTCTTTCTCTCTCTCTCTCTCTCTCTACATATATATCTATGTATCTGTGAAGTCTTGTGAATGACATTTTGGGCTACCTCAATACAGGTAGCGAGAAACACTATATTATCTTCTTAATAACAAAAGCCTTGGTTTCATGAGGGACAAATTGAAAACTGATGTTGTAGCTGCTGGAACAATGCATTGAAATAAAGAAAATAAAATTTTATCCATGTTTTGAAACAATTAAATACTTAAAAAATAAAATAAAAAATAACAGAAAATATGGCATACAGCGGTAACAATGTACTGAAAATAATAAAACTTTTATCTGAGATTTTAAATGAGTAAAATAAAAAGGAAAAATAATTAAGAAATAAGTGAGATTAAAATTATCACGTTGTTTGTAAGGATAAGCAGATTTGGATTTAGAATTATGATATAGATGTTATAATGTAAAAGATAAACATAATTATTTAAAAAATAACATGTAAATCAAGGTTAAACGATTTAAACTGGGATGAGAAAAAAATTAACAAATTTGGAGAGATATTTATCCCTTTAACTTATAAACTAGTGACGATTTTGATGAATTTGTGCTGAAGTTCATTTTCATTAAATTTCATTACTGGAATTCCATTATTTTGATAAAAAGCACAGTTAAATTTTAAATAATTATTCTTTCAATCATTAGCTTTTTATCATGACATTTTGCTGCAGTTTTTGATTTAGCAAATATGGTTTGCGAGGATTAGCATAAAATTTGAAAATATTTTTATTTAGAAATATCAACTGCTAGGTGGGTAAAATTAGACTAATAATCAAATATATTTATTCATTTTATTGGTCGATTCACTTATTTTGAGAAACAATGTAGGTACGATAACATTTAGCAGTCAATCAGATGAATGAACTCTTCATGATAAGACTGTTTCCAGCCACCTGTAAGGTGATAGCACAAAACATGCTTCATGAGATGTCACTGATATATATCAAAATATTTCATCGCATTAATGGTTTTAGTTGATTATTAATCAAAATCAGCAATTTTGTCAGGCATTTGAGTTATTTTTTGATATGCGTGTTTAAGATTTTTCTTTTTTTTTTCTTCAAATGTCAGCCCTAAGTGGTTTGAGGTCCTAAGCTTGAGTTTAAAATGTTGCCTATAATTTCTCTATTAGGTATAATATCATTTATATAAGCTTCATTAAGCTTCTTAAAAAAAAAAAAAAAAAACTTAGACAGCTATAGTTAGTAACTTAAGAAGTTTTCAAATGGCATTAAAAGATTAAGCTGCTTAGTTCATCTAATGGACAAGCCAGCCTTGATTCTTTTTATTGAGAGTATGATGGTCAAATTATATAAGAAGTTTATTTACACAGGAAAATAGTATGTTGCAGTAAAATTTAAAGCACCATTTAAATATTAATTATTATGATTGCTTAGCTTAAGTTAGAATACATGTGCAATCTTGGGTAATAAAATATGTTATATATGTTAAACGCTAATTATTAAACAAAGTGCTGATTGTTGATAGTTATTAAATAACAAAAATCTTTAATTATCTGATATGCTGATTATTTGTCAGTGTTAAGTACAGTATTTTGAATCAAATTAAGTTCCTTGTATATTTTTATTCTTTATATTAGTGTGACAAAAAAAAAAAAAAAGATAAAGACAAATAATAATGGAAGAACAAAGAAATAAGAAATGAGGTAGAATATTTGTGAAATTTAAAAATGTGGAAAATGACATGTAATAAATATTTACGTCATATGAACAAAGCAGTTTTGTATTACAAGGAATAAGAAATAATTGGCAATATACTAAATCATTGTTTACCATAAAATACCACAAAAGTGCCTGCCTAGATTAAATGCCCCTCCTTTAATTTTCACCTGCATTTTGTTTGTTTCGAAAATACCAAATAAGCACTCTCTTTACACTCAGGAGAAGACTCTATCCAAATAGGAGACAGTTTTTTATTTTATTTATTTATTTTTTAAGATTCGCCTTTAAAATATGAACATTGATTTCTTTTATAATAAATTGGACACTCTGATTATTGGAAAGAGGAAAATGTGAACTTCCTAAAAATTTTTTAAACAGTATTGGAAGTGGGAAAAAGATTTCCTGAATTTTTCCAGTTAGTTGAATATCGGTTAAATAAGAGTATTTTTATTTTTAATCATTGCAATTTACTGTATAAATGTTTTGTTCTGAAATAATTTTTATGCCTTTTAATTTTAGAAGGAAAATGCATGTCAACTTCTATACTTTTGCCAATTTTTATCTTTTATCTGTCTTTTCCCAAAATATATCTTGATTTTCCTTGAAGATTGAGGGGGCACTTGAATGGTTAATATGAACAATGGTTAACAATAAACATGAAATACTTTTAAATGCGATATGTGTAAACAAAATGCATTTAAATAAGAATGTATTTAATGATGATTAATGTAGACTATATTATTAACTGACATTTAAATATTTTGGAGTATGTATTTTCAGTTTAACATTGTATTGACAAATTTGTGATTGTTTTTATTTTTAATTATTTATAAATATGAACATATGTGTGAGTATAAATCAGATATTTAGAATGCTTTTAATGAATATTTCTTTATTCTTGTTTGTTTCTTTCTTAAAATATATAGAAAGTTAGAAACAAACAATGCATATCATATAAGGTTACCTTATTTAAATTGGTACTTAGTCATATTAAATGGTATTGATATATAGGGGTTATTATATATTTTATTACTAAAAACTAAACTAATTAGTATTTCATATTACATTACGGGTGTGAAAAATAGCTTTACACAATTAATTTACTAATAAAGATTAAAAAAAGTTCTTAAAGTTTCCTGTTTGGTTGTAAAGATGTAAAATCTGTTATTTATGAATTCAGTAGTATTTTAGATAATTTTTATAATAATCTTTCTTTTTTGAGGAGGTTAGTACCTCACCAAATAGGGCAAAATAATTGCTATAGTATTTCATTTACCAAGTTAAAAATCTAAACAATCATCTGAATATTGTCAGAGGTCAAACCAGGCAAAAAGAGAGGTCCGTTAGCAGTCCCATTTACAAAATTCCACTTAAGGCTGCTCACTCCCTCTTACGATTTCCCTGTCTCAAGTCACCAAATGCCATGTAAGTCTATTGCAAAATTTGTTTATAGAATTGCTCATTGCCAAATTATAATTCTTAAATTCCGTTTTCACATTGGGAAAATTCACAACCGTTAAATGAGTACCCGTTTTCCAAAAATTGATTTTTTAAAATTTTAATATTTTATTTTACAGCTCAAAAATGAGAAAAATGCATGTAGGGAAAATTGGCATTTTTAAGCTCAAAATTCAAATTAAAAACACTTTTTAAATAATTTTTTGGAAAACGATCATTCATTTAATGGTTGCGTATTTTCAGAATATGAAAACAGAATTTGAAAATAACAATTAGGTAATGTGTAATTCTATAAACAAATTTCGCCATAGAATAACATGGGCTTTGGATGACCTTGACGATCCGTGATGCACCCCCCTTAATAACAAGGGTCCCTTCACCAAATTTAAATTCTTAAAAACATCCTTTTATAAATTTTTCAATGTTTTCAGTATTGTTTCCAGTAAGTGCCTATATTTAGTTCAATGAAATGGTATTATTAACTTGATATTAAATATAAAACAAAGTGACTGCTAATATGGAAAGTTTTTCAGAATTTGTTTCTCACAAAGATGGATAGAAATTTCCCAGACGTTTCTTCTTTCACATAAATTTTTATTTTTCACAAAAATGCTTCCCTAAAATTAAAGTTTGGATCAATCTAATTGAAAAATTTCCTTTATTTCTATCAATCTTTTCAATTTCTATCAATATAATTTGAGTAAATTTTATATTAAAATGGATAATAAAATAAACTTGAAAAAGAACAGAACCAAAAAATGCAGTTATACTAAATTTGTAGAATTAAACTACTCTAGCAACTTAGTATATGTTATTTTAGTTAGTGTTTTTTTTTTTTTTTGTAAGAATTTTAAGTTGATACAATTTCTGTACAGCCAATCATTAAGAAAAAATTCTGTTTTTAAATTTTGGTTTTCCTGTGTGCAAAAATGTGATGACAAACATACTTAAAAAAAAAAAAAAGTCTTCTTTTTGCCTCTAAGGTAATAGCACATATTTTTTGCACCTGAGGAAGAAAGACCCATGGCCTTTCGAAATCGGTAATGCAAGCATTTATTTCATGGTGTGTTAAGAAGTTTTAAAGTTAAAATATTTATTCTACACCAGTTCTTTAATTTATATTTGGATACATAAAGTCGATTTTATTATTAATAGAGATTATTCTTAATGCATGTGCTACAAGTTTTAATTTCTTAATGTGTATAAACAGCCTATAAAAAATATATTAAAGAAACAGTATAAAATTTCTCCAAATTGTTCTCCCTTAAATAAACTTTTTCTTGTGTCCTTAGGAACTGTTGAAATTTCACTGTTAGATCTTTGCTAGTGTTATTATTTAGTTATCAGTGTATGTAAACATTATTCTAAATACTTTCTTTTCAGTGTTTTGAAGATTAAAATTTTTACAGATATTATTTAAAAAAAATGTGTGATATAATTTTCTTTTAGAGTAAGGTCAATTTAAAAATGAAAGGGCTGGGTATTAACGCATTACTTCTTATCAAACTTACTTGTACTTTAAATAAAAACTTTTATTTTATACTTATGATAAAAGTTAAACACAGGGATGAGATTTTTCAGCTTTTCAGTTGATTTTAACTTCGTTTTGTTGGTTTATCTTTTGAGCTTTCCTTGTTTCTGATGTGAATTTATTACATCAGCTAATGAGGTAAAACTTGATTGATTATTAAAGCATGTTATTTTTTATAGATTGAAGATTAATATGTATGTAACATCGGGATGTACGAGGGCGAGCTGTCCGTCAGGCACACAATAAATACGAGGAGATATTCAACGAAAATGGTTTATTTTCTTCAACATGGCAAAGTTGTGACGACATGGCAAGGCAAGGGAGTTCATAGCAAGGCTTGGACTATCTCCAGAAACTTCTGTGATCACCATCCGGGATTTTACACCTCCCGGCATATGTTGTTCAGAACGCTATCACTCCTTTGTAATTTCAAAGGAACTTTGCAGCGTGGAAGTGTTTAACAAGTCAAAATCGTGGCAAGAAGTGTCCATTTGTTTATTGTTCCGGCTTTTATACTCAATTTCCTGAGCTTCGAATTGGTTCTTTAGATCGTCTGTGCTCTAAATGGAATTTCTGGCATTAATTAATATGCAACTTGATGCAGAGAAGGTTGCAAATTGCATTAACATCAGCGAATTTCAACTTATAATTTTGTCCCTTTTCTGATTTCTGAGTTAGTCTTCTGCTATGAAACAATCTTTAAAGGGGCAATTATGAATTATTCGCGATTATAATTTCAATTAGCAATTTTTACACTTTTAATTTGGGTTTTTTACTAATTTAAATTTATTTATTTTTATCCCTTTCATATATACACATATTACTCTAATATAATAGATTTTTCATCAAAATTCTAGTATTTCATTTCAATGTCTTGCCTTTTGTATGTAGTTTCAGCTTTTTCATCTTTTTGCTAATCTCATCCCTGGAAACATCATGTTAAAATAATTCTAAATTATGAATTTATTTAACTATAGTGTTTAACATGAAAATAAATAGTACTGAAGTTTGTGTTAAAAATTCATATCTTATTAATTTATTTTTGTTTTATATCATTTTACAAAAAAAGTTTTTAAACAATTTTCTAATGAATCTTTTACAGATGGCTTCAATAATTGCTCCACCTCAATATGTCTTATCACCTATTACTACTGAAAGTTATGCTGAAGAGTTTCAGCGTACTATTGATCAGGGGGCTCAAGGGAGAGACACTCACACTCTGCAACTGTTTAAACCAGAAGGCAGCAGTCTTGGTTTTAGCGTTGTTGGTTTACGGAGTGAGGAGAAGGGAGAACTTGGAATTTTCATTCAAGAGATTCAACCAAATGGCATTGCAGGAAGGTAAGTGTTATTTATAATTGATATTTGTTTTGTGTTTGTATATTCTAAAGCTTGATATGCAAGAATCATAATTCTTTTCATTTAATTCAAACCCAACGACAATTTCATAAGTGGGGAGAGAAAGGAAACTTTTTAGATACTGAAATTTTGAATTAGTTAGGGAATTATTCGACCCTATCACACTATCAAAACAATTTAGAAATTTCATGAAATTAGAATCACCAGAATAACGAGGAATCTCTTAACTGTGGCAGTTTCAATGCTGAAAAATTTTGTTCTGAAAAACTCTATGTATTATGACTCTCATTGCTGCTTTAATTTTGCTGTTTTTTATTTATTTCTTTAATTTTAGATTTAAGTTTAATTTTACTTATAAGAATTTTGTCTTCATATTCTTCTGATTGAGTGATTTCGTTTTTAAATTTAGCAGGATCATTAATGAGATCTTTGATTTCTACATCATATTCTTTTAATAATTTAGATTTCATTTCTAATAACAATAACTCATTTAAACTTTCAAAAGTTTCATTTTCAAAATGTAAAGTTTGAACCTTTTTAATTAATTCTAGTGATAGTCTCTTACTCTTACAGAGCTTCTTTTCTCAATAATTTTACTCATTTTATCCATAATGAATTTGAAAAAAATCTTACCTCCAAATAAAGTTATCCAAAAATAAAAATATAAAACAAAGAAATCAGAACATTTTCTAACTTTGTAAACCACAAAGCTTTTTTTTTTCTTTATTTTCATTCAGCAATAATACTCGATGGATCACAACTTTTATTTCTGTAGGGGCTTTCTTTTTTTATCATCCGAAAGAAACATAAATAATAAAATTTTTTTTTTTTTTTTTTTCGTTTTCATTAAGGTTGCTGTGTACACGCCATCTTGAATATTCAAGCTTCCATGTTAACTTAAGGAGGAAATTTTGTCCTGTAATAATTAATACAAAAACTAATAGTTTTGCGAAATATTTGTCAGTGTTATAGAGCAGGGGTGGCCAACCCGCGGGCCGCATGCGGCCCACCGCATAGTTTCTTGCGGCCCGCGAGGAGACTAACGATATTTAAAGTTTGACAACTTTGGTTAACGGATCAAAAATTAATAAATACGTACTAACTTTTCAAAATAAAAATACCTTTCAATGATTATGCTAACTAAAGAACTGTTGTAATGAAATATTACTAGATCCATTATTATAGTTTTAATATACAGTCATAAATTTTCTATGATTCTATTGTTAATTTATGAGTGAAAATAATTTAAATTAATGTATTCTGCTTCGAATTTTCACCTTACCCTTCCTCGAAAAAAGTATATACATATATGAATCATATACTCACAAACATAGATGCACATATGAATATGTACAGTCTTAAAATAATAATGATAATTTCCTTCCCCGTCTAATTTTGCCGTAAATTAACGTAGAAACCAACAGCTGATGCCTAACGATTGGTAATAACATCTAGTTTTTAATTCAATTGCTAAATTTTGTTTAGGGTATCATGCATATATTAAAACTTGTACAAACTTCTTTTTTTTTTTTTTTTTTTTTTTTCTTTTTAATTTCCCGAATTGTAACACCCATTTTTGACTACGTATTCGAATTTCTGAGGTCAAGGCGATTCGGAAAAAGGTATATTTTATATTCTTTATATCAAGTCTTCATCGAGCGACAAGTAAAAATTTATCAGGGGTAAATCTCTATATTTAAAAAAATAAAATTCAGATATCACACAGAAAAGTATTATATTCATTCAGATAATAATCGGAAAATAAATATAACAATTTTAAATATGAAATAATGTAAAGTAATGCTAATTAAGAAATTATGTGTACGTCGAAACATACTTCAATAACTATTTTAATCACGCGCAAACAAAGTAATATATGACACAAAAGATAACAAGTGATAGCCCGCTAAGAGCAATAAAAATTGAAATATCACTATAATTCGAAAAATAATGGTAGGAATGAACTGTAACCCATATTTTTAATGATGCCCATTTTATTCGTGCAAAAATTAATGCAGGTCGTAACTCATAATTTTTTAAAATATGATTTTATTAATTATTTTCATAATTCAAAAAATGTTTTTTAATCAAAAATATGCATGGAATGTATTTGGATTAATTCATAATAACGTTAAAAAAAAAAAAAAATAAATAAATTTTAATCTATTAATTTTTTGGGAAGATAAGCTTGTCGAAATTGGGGGGGGAGGGGGTGCCTTTGAAAAAAATGAAGTTGATGTCAGTTTTAATATGTAGACACCCCTTAAACAAAATCTAACTAAACCATTCTAAACTAGGCCTTATTACTAATTGATTGGCACCAGCCGTAAGTCTCTACACTAATTTACGGCGAAATTAGTCGGGAAAGGAAGGGGGGGGGGATTTCTTTTTATGATTGTACATACAGTGCGGCCCGAATGAATAAAATAGATTTCCAATGCGGCCCACTAAGTGTTTTGGGTTGGACAGGCCTGTTATAGAGGACAACCTTTCACATCTTTCTACAGTTTTATTTTTTTGAAGAAATGATTTTTAATACATTTAAATTAAATTTATTCTGAAAGAATTTGCATATGTTTTACTTTAAACATCAATAACTTTATTTCAATGAGAAAAATCTAAAAAGAAAAACTGTACCAAGATATACATTTTTTTGTTTGTTTGGTGTCATACCACTTTTATTCACTTTTAAGCATTTTTGTATTAATTATTAAAGTACAAAATTTCCTCATAGGTTAACATGGAAACTTGAATATTCAAGATAGCGGATGCGCAGAAACCTTAACACTGTTTACCGATTGGGTGTACCAAATTTGAACAATGGGTCAGTGGTAGATGAGGTTAGGTGCAAATAATAATCCATATTTCTCAATTTGTATTTACTAAACACTTATTTACATATTAAATGTACAGTATATACATAATTTACATGATTATAACATAACTCAGGGTCTCCCATTTCAACCTGTCCATGTTTGTTGCCTGCCACTGCCACACAAGACAGAGAAGCAAAACAATTACATATACCGCACGTTTCTTGGTGTCCCTAGTGGTGAGAATATCCGTAACAAACGTCTCAGTATCTAACAGCTTGAAAAAAAAAAAAAGATTCAAATATATTAGATGTGATGTATAGACATGCAACTATTACATCAAACAATATAACATAAAACATATTACAAAAACACTGTCTTTTTTTTTTTTTTTCTTCTCCACGAAAAAGTCCAAAATTGTGTTCTGCTTTGCTTTTCTATCATGAATGGTTTTTTTTATTTAGGAGAACTTTGGACACAGTAGTAGACCACCCCTATTTAAATCTAGTAATATCCAACTCTTATAGTTCATATGGAGACTTATGTATGGCAGCATGTTACTAGTTGTATGCAGCCAAAAAAAAAAAAAAAAAAAAAATGAAAAAATGGTAAAGTAGTTGTGTTGTTGTTTCATGTCCCCCTGGGCCAAAAATCCTAGACCAGGTTCATGATACCATGTTGCTCTAACAGAACCACATGTCCATTACCTTCCTCACTCCACAGCCGTCTCGCAGAGGCGCCAATACAGTCAATGACATGAGCAGGAGAAGCATAACAGGAACAAGGGCAAGAAGAATAAGTCTTTACTTTATCGACGAATCTCAAGCATTTGATGTGGCCACTATGCAGTCTGGCCAATGCAGTCTGTGCGGATCTTGTGCCTTCGGACTGAAGAGACAGACCAGGACGGGTACCAGCATACTAATCGTGAGCTGGAGGGATTCTCCAAGTAGAATTTGCTTTAGCCTTGTGAACAGAAAAAATTTCAGACACGAAAAGTTCACTAGAGGCAGCAGAAGGAAGATCAGTTCCCTCTTTCGCAAGCAAGTCCGCCACCTCATTGCCAAAGACTCCAACATAGTATGGAATCCATTGGATGCTAACTCTACTTTTCTGTGAAAGTGTAGTAATCTTGGAGATAATCTCTTGACTAGTTTTTTCTAAAATTTTCGGCCAATTTCTTAAGTACTGGATTAAACTTTTGCTGTCCATCAAAATATAAATGTCGCTGTTTTCAAAATGGAGGGCGAAATTTAAGGCCTCTCTGATTGCAAGAAGTTCTGAACGGAAAACCGAACAGTTATCTGGGTTGCGAAATCTGCAACAAAAAACCAAACCATCCTCAGCCTTAGCATAGTGCTAAGTGGCTCAGTGCCACCTAAGCTTGGGCCAAAGATCTGTACAGCGGTGTTGGAAAAAAACTATAGAGCAAGAAACAATACGTTTTAAAATTACTGATCACATTTATTATACCATATAGACAAATCATTACATGTTCGGAGTATTCTCGATAAGTAGAATAATTTTGTCTGAAGGTTTTACGAGAGGATACAAAGTTATTGTTTTAAATAAGCTCGTACATAGTCATACTGCTAGATCACCATTTTATTATAAAAGAGAATTGGACTCACCCCGTTTTAGCAGTGCAGCTTGGATGATACACAATAGCGGATCCATGGCGACTTTTTTTACACACACACACAAAAAAAATCTCAAATTTATCCCACATGAGAATGAGGGACTGTATCGTCTCAGTTCTCTCTATCCTCTCTAAAATTCTCTCTCCTTTTTCTTCCCATCCAAAAAAAATCCTCCATTCCCCTTCTTTTTTTCATCTTTTCTTTTTCCCGCCTTCTTACTCTTTTTTCTTTTATTCATTTTCCAATCCGAACCAATCTGAAAGTATACCCTTTTTATATTATTTTTTTTTCTTGATCCTCAATGGTCAATATTCCGTTTTTTTTATTGGTTTCTGGTTTCTTTTTCCGCTCCCTTGAATTTTTAGTGGTCAGTCTTCTACCTTTCTTAAATCACGTACCCCTTCATCAAGAACCAATATTACAGGGGATCTTTTGCTCCAGGAAAAATTCTCAGGTGAACCTATTTGAGCCTATACCAAAATTCTCAGGTGGCTATACAAATTCTCAGGTGGGCCATACGCGTGTGAATCCACGATATACTCTTTATTTAATAATATTTTATAGCTTTTGGGAAAAAGGGCCATTTTTTTTTTCTCACAACAACTGTTGTCGGGGGTCTTGTTTTTATTTTATGGGTTTTATTTATATATAGCCTGGGCAGTTTTGCTTTTCTGTTACTCTGGTTGTAAGTTTCTATCCATAAAGCGTTTTTGAAAACCCTCTAAACTTTTATAATTGGCATCTGAACTTTTATACAGAATGATGCTTTTCCTTCTAAAAGGAATTTGGGTGAGTACCCCCCAAGCTTTTAGGAGTGTTACATGTCTGACATACCGTTTTTATTCCCACACGATTGTTATTTCTTCCGATGCCTCCTAACAATAGACGCCACTGTCAGTTCTTTTTAGCATTTTTTATGTTTTGAGCTGCTCAAAGTAATTTTTTCACCTTAAATTTTTAAAATTTTATAAAGAATGAACTGCTGATTGTAAGTACTATACATCTTTTAAAGAAAGGCAAGATATTGCTGTTTTTAAATTCCTAAAAATTATTAGCATATTTAAGTCTACATAATTTTAATATTATTTGTTTTGCTCGGGCATTGGGCACAGTAGACCAACCCGTCATGGGGCATAGTGGACCACCTTTCAATTTCAATGTGCTTAAAAGTACAAATTAGATTTAATAGCTTATTTACTTCAGTAAAAATTAATATATACAAATATAATGCAAAGTAATATTGTCTCAAAATAATAAATATCTTAATGCTGTAATAAAATAAACAAAAAGAATAAATTTTTGAAAAAAAAAAAAAAAAAAAGTTGAATAGTAGTATCATAGTCTCCTAGAACTAGATGCCTTCCAAGAGCACAGAGTTCCTATGTTAGACAAAGCAACACTTAAAAAATGAAACTACTGCTAGATGGCAGCACTTACGCACCAACATCTTGTGTTTTATAAATTATTTTTTTCCATTTAAATTCAATTTTAAGTCCAAAATTTAAAACTTTTTCTTTTATTTGAAAAAATAAATAAAAGTGAAAGCGCTTTATCATAAACTAGCAAAGCCCCAGTTCGGGAACGAATGAAATTCCGAATGCGGGAAAAATTTCAAAATCAAACTCGAAATGTTCAAAACTCAGCCTGATGCTGCCTGCATGCCAATAGATCAAAGTTTGTTAATGAAACAATTTTTTAATTCATGAAATCAATGAAGGTAGTGAATCAACAAAGGCTTTTCTCGCTTCGCTGGTCACTATATTTAAAGGAAACTCTTTTCTATATCGCTTTACAAACAAAAATAAAATTTAAAGAAATCATGAAATTGCTTTAAAGCCCGTTTTGGTTCCCTGCTGCTTTAGGCAGCGACCCACTCATTCGCAGACTCTCGGGTATCTGTCCCTATTGCCTGTGACAATAGCTTACCAGTGGGCTTCCATTTGGGTGCTTATCAGATGACAGTTTCGAAAAAATTGAAGTAGCCATTTTATATTTGAATCCCAGTTACGTATAGACAACACTATATGTGGTGTACATAATATTTTCTTTCACGCTATTTTCTGGATTTATTTGATTTATTCAATCAACCATAAAATGACAACAATTTCACACCAAATATAATATTACAATGTGTGATGATTGGCTACGTCTGTGTCATGAGACAATTAATTTTTGTGGTTATAATAGTAGTTGGTATATAGAAAAATAAATAATGAAATATGTAAACCTGATCATGGTACAGCCTTAATGTAGCTCCCATTAGCGACTTTTGAATTTTTATCGTCCTTTTAGACAAAAATACATAATTTATGTTATTTTTTTTGTTTGTTTCTTTTCTTTTTCCTTTACTTTTCTTTCTTTTCAATTTTTCAATATTTTATAATTTATTTATATTTTTTATGTGCTACTTGGCTTAAAGTGGCTTTTATGAAAGTGGAGTCCTTGGCGAAAAATATCCGATCTATTTCAGCATCAAAATTAAAAAAATTAACCAGGATTATCAATAAGTAAAGCTCTTTAATGTAATGCTGAATTAGCTTTTATGCCAAGCGTGATTCATCAGTGCCAAAAACATACTACTTAAACAAAAGGGGAAAAAAATCTAAAATTGAGGTACAGTGCGGCCACATATCCTAAAGCTAGCAGTGAGGACGCGTCCAAAATGTTGGAGGGATGACAGCTTGACCGACAGGTTAAAATTTGGAAAACATCCAATAATTCTGCGCTCTGTGTTATTGCTCCTTTTCTCTGAGTCAGGTGACTGTCACCCCTATTTTAGCATTGGACTTGTTGAGTTAGCATTTGCGCAGGTGCTTCCATGGTTTCACGAAATGTGGTCGAAGAATATATTATTTATTTTTTTTACTCCATTTTCATATTTTTATTTTTTCATGTGCCGGAGCAAATTTAATATTTAATATATATATATATATATGTATATATATATATATATATATATATATATATTTTGTGTGTGTGAAAGCATATTTCATTTTATGTTGGAAAAAAAAAAAATAATAATTTTTTTTTTTTTGGCAACAGTTAAAAATTTAAATGTCCATTTTTAAAGCTTTTACCAGGTTATTATTTTCACATTTTAATTAATTAAAAAAAATCTAATCAAAATTTCGTTACAAATAAGGTACCAAAATAAAGCGGCATTTTTTCTGAATCCGTCGGTTTAATTAACTTATCGATTGGACAATCAGATTTTTTTTAAATTAACTAAAGTATGAAAAGCTTGTAGCAATTTTTTAAATTAACTAAAGTATGAAAAGCTGGTGGCAACTTGCGTCAACACACAGACAAACAGGAAGAAAACTCTCTTAGCCATTTATATATAGAGAGATATATATTTAAAAAAGAAAAGAAAATTCAAATATTTAATACATAGTGGGTTTAATTTCATTCGAGAGTGGACAAGAAAACTATTTTTTGCTTTACAACTAAGTAAGTTATTTTTAAATTTTCTTAATATGAAACATATGGAACTATCAAATAATATAACACATTCAATATAAATTTATTTGTACATTATTAATTTAAAAGAGGAAATTTAAATTTGAAATTAAGTACGCAAACAGTAATTCTAAATTTTTACACATGTCAGATCTATTACGCTATTAAATAAATTTGTATATTTATATATTAAAATTTTAAATCTTTTAAAAAATTAGATATTAGATAAGAGTTTTGTTTATATAAATTAAAAATCTTTGAACTTCAAATATGTTTCAATTTAGAGCAATTGAGTGATAAAGATGAATCACTTAAATCGTGTCTGTTATTTCTCATGTCTTTCTCGCTACATTATTACCTTATTAAGTGTGAATTATTTTTCTTAAATTAAAAATTCTGTATTATTTGTAAAAAAAAAAGACATACAGATACACCAAACATCGAAATCCATTAAGGTTAATATATATTTAGTAATTAAAATTGGACAAGAAAGTAATTTAATGTCTAATCCGTCACAAATAAAATTAACAACTGAGATTTAAATTTTTAAAAGTAAAGATTTACTGAGTAAAAGTTTTCTCTTTCACCCTTTCTCTTTATTTAATTTTATTCAAAAATATATTAGCTCTAATAGTTCCGAGAGGATCTGCCCTCGAAGCTAGTAGACATGAGGTGCCATGCTTGATTCCATGTAGCGCTCATTGGCTTAGCCGTTTGAGATTTTCCGTGGTTTTCTCCGAAACTTGTGCAAGTAGGTTAGGACCCCTTAGAAAGACCCCCACGGTGGGCACTTTTCTTTACCTGTTGAGCGATTTGCACCAAAATTTGATAGGCACTAATTTATATCAAGGTGCAATTAAATTTAAATTTATAGGAAATTTTGTGCTGTAGTTCCTGAGTTACACATTAGTTACATACACATGAGTTACATCCTGAGCGCCACATTATTATTTTATTTTATGTTATTTGTTTATGTTATTTTATTTTATGCCGTCCGCTTTTGATTTAACAAAATAAAAATTACTACTTAAATTAAAATAGAGGTTGATCAAGAAAATATTAAATACTTTTATAAAACAAGATTTTAACATCTATAAGCACTTTTTCATATCTTAAAAAAAGAAATGTTTTGAATATTAAAACTTAATCTTTTAAGAAAGTAAAAAAGTGAAAATAAAGGTTATCTATTTTTTGTTTTAATGAAAGTGTGAAATCGGAAGAATTCAGAAAAATCAGTGTGAAATCAGAAAAATATACTTTCCTTGTGCAGGCATTTGAGTTTTTATACATATTTATACAAATCGTAGAAAAATAGTGATATTATTACTTATAAATCAATCTTGTTTCTGTATTGGGCCCACCAGCGGCCGAGCGGTTCTGCGCTCAAAGCTGGTAGACGTGAGGTGCCGGGTTCGATCCCCGGTCGCGCTCGTCGACCTAGCCGTTCGGAGTTTTCCGTGGTTTCCTCCGAAACTTGCGTAAATACGGGCTAGGACCCCTTAGAAAGACCTCCACGGAAGGCCCTCCCCCTCAGGCCTAGGACCCAAGTGTTGTCAATCGGCCTTAATCCCTAACACCAACACCTTGTTTCTGTATTGGTTTATTTTATAATTTTAATAATTTTCTAAAGCAGGGGTGAAACTTTTCATGGGCTACTCCTGAATTCAGGGTTTTTGAAAATTTTGCTGTCTTTGAATTTCATGTTAAATTATTTTGTTTCTATAGAAGTTTCTCATTTTGAATGTTTAATTTGCTTTATAATGCATTAAGAACTCTGCAAACATCACTTATAGGTAGCCATATGATATATCATGAATAAGTCTCCCTGTCTGCATGCAAATAATAGTATTCAGGATTTTTGCATGTTATGTAGTTTCACCCCTGCTAAAGTGTATAAGTTCATTCATTACTAAACCTAAAAGTAAACTAAGAATATAATACTATTTCTCCAAATTCCTTCATCAATATGAATAAATAAATAAACATTTTAATAATTAGAACTATTTTATTCAATAAATAAAACTTACTAACAGAGCTGTCAACCCTTCAAATTATTTTATACAACTATATCTTTGCCTTATTTAACCACAGAATTTACGGTAATAAATAAAGAGAATATTTCTGTGAAGAAATATTGGTATTCAAAAATCTAGAGGGTTGGTATCTGTATATTAATTATTTATATAGTTAACATAACTTGTTTTGAAATACTTGACAGCCACTTATCATGTAGTTTTGATTACTTGGAAATTCGTGGAAATTTATTTTCTCACGCCAAATATATGGCATGAAAATTGAACTATGCAATAAACCCTATTTTAACATATACTTATACATAAACATGAAACAAACAAACCAAAAAAAAAAAAAAAAAAAAAAAAAAAAACCTGTAAAATTAATAAAATATAAGCTATAAAATAATAGTAAAACTGCAGTTAAAAGATGGAATATAAACAGAACTTTATGCCCTGTATCTGGCATCATCTGCCAGCTACGTTTATCTTGTATTGTTGCCAAGTTTTTGAGCCACTCGGAAGGCATCTAGGTTTAGGAGGCTATAGTAGTATGATAATTAATAATATCTGAATTTAATAACTATTTAAATTATATTAAAAGAAAAAATATATTTAATTTAATAAATAGTAGGAATAATTTATTATTATTATTGTATTTAGAGATCACATGTAAAAGACAAAAGAACTAGCTTAATATATTTTAGTTAAATTTATCCTATAAATATAATGTAAATTATTAATATCTCAAATAATTAATAATAAATATTTGAATAGTAGTATATTTATTAATATCTGAATTTTAAAAAACATTTGAATTATATATATTAATAAAGAATGGAAAACAATATCTATTTTCACTTAATAAATTTTCTTACTGAGATCTAATTTCTTATTTGTTTATTTTGATTTAATTTTGGTAATTTTATTTCATGAAAATGTTTGCATTATGTTCTTTAGGCTAGAATAGTATAAGAAAATATATATAAAAAAAATCTAGTGTGAAACAACCACACGACTTCCATTACCCACTACTACGCGTATTGCAGTTGAAGATCTTTATAACGCCAATCTATATAACGCAATGATCTATAAAACGCACTACTCATTGGATGTAAACATTAAAAATTTTCTTTTGAGAAACTTATTTATCTGGCATGTAGAAATATTCATGCACAACTAGAATAAATGCTTGAAACATTCTTTTATTTTTATATTCCTGATTCATAGTTTTTAATCAATAAAGAAAGAATACAATTATTACAGTGAGCATCAAAAATTGTTAATCACATGCATTAAAATAAATAAAAATAAAGCAGGGTTGGGTTTTTGTCATGACAAGGATTTAAACCATCAAAAACCCGTCAGAAACCTCTACCTTCAAAAAACCTGTATTGTGAAAATTCAAAATCTATAAATGAGCTAGAATCTGCTTAGAAATAGGATTTAGTAATATTTGCCATATACAAGTGAATGTCTAAATATTATGCTGTTTATAAATTAACAAATCTTAAAACAATTTGTAGATAATTTATAAAAATTTAGGTAAATATACTGGTTTATAACCTAAGAAATATATACAAAGTATGCATAGACATATTTTGTATGTTTATTTATATTAATAATTTATGAAATTTTAAAATTCCAAAGTTACTTATGAATTTTCACATAAGCCATGAAAACACAGGAATACTGGATTTTTTTTAAGTAATACATAATATATGTGGGCAGTAAATTAATAGGAATTTGAAAATAATTATCTTTATAATCCGTATTTATTACACTTATCATTTATAAATAAATTTTTATCTATTCATTATTATTATTGATTGTATATAAATATTTGTACCTGTTTATAGCTTGGACTATTGGTGTTTGGTGTTTTGAGAGTAAGGCTGATGGACTACTCTAGTGTCTTAGGTCTAAGGGGGAGTGCCCTCCGTGGGGGGGTCTTTCTATAGGGTCCTAGTCCGTATTTATACAAATTTCAGAGAAAACCATGAAAAACTCTGAACGGCTAGGCCAACGAGCGTGCCCTGGGATCGAACCCGGCAGATCATGTCTGCAAGCTTTGAGCGTAGAACTGCTTTGGTCCCTAAAGCTTAGACTAATAAATTAAAAAAAAAAAAAATCTATATGAATAAATATTAAATTTATTACAATTTATATATGTCTAGAAAGCATTCATGTTTCACTTGTCTCACAGTAATTATAAGAATTTCAGACGCAATTCAAGCTTGTTTAACATTCAGAATTATTGCTTTTCCTTAAAAACTTGCAATATCAGCAGTCATTAAAAAAAAAAAAAAAAAGTTTTTCTATAAAATATTTAAATACAAAATATTAGGCTATGTATTTTTATTTGACTGGTTAAATACATAATACTAAAAGCACAATACTAAAAAAATTGAAATATGCTATGTTGTATTGCAAATATAATGATTTGTCAATGAAAATGATCATCAATGATTTATAAATCATAAATTTTTAGAAGCCTAAAGTTTCGTTTTTTTATCAATCAAAATGTTATAATGTTTCTCCAAAAACATTAATATGTTTACCTTTTAAAACATACTTATAAATAATATCTTATTGAAAACAACTACCAATATTTGTAAAGTATCACACAACTAAGTTTAACATATACTATATTAAGCATAATTTTAAAGAAGTTTCGTAATAATATATAAAAGTATCACAGCATATTTTGCATGAACATAGAAATAATTAATAATAAAATTTTAAAAGCTTTAAATTTTGTTTTTTATATTAATCAAAATGTTGTAACAATGTGTTTTTCAAAGAACATCAATCTATTTACTTTTCAAATAATCAATAACTGTCAGGTGTCAAAAACCTGCCAATCTTGAAATAAAAGTATGTTGGAATTAAATATGAGGTGAGAAACTTGAAATTTCTAAGACATGTATGGTTAAGGAAGAATTTCTCTTTTTTAAATCCACAACAGTCATTTATCATTTGAAATGGTTCTCAAATGTAAATATCATAATTTATTCCAGGCAATATTTGACCATGGTTACTTGATAAGCTTTACAATTTGTAAAATTATCTATGTAATACAAAATTCTATAATATGCACTACTTCTGGTTCCAAGGTGTGATCAGAAAAGATAATGTGATAAGAAGACATAAAATTGACCTAATGGAGTAGAAACCTGAAATATTTCCAGTAACAGAAACTTAATAAATGTGTAAAGACATATAAAACGAAGTTTACATAGCGAGTTAAAAAATAAGCAAAAAAAAAAAATAGTAGTTATTTTTTGAAACATCAGTATCCGAGATCTAAAACTGACCTACCTGAGAAGCATGACTGTTAATTTTCTTGTAATAACCACGTAATACATGAAAAAAGATATCTAAAATGGATTTATATAGCAATTTTCATGAAAATCGTTAGAGCTGTTTTTGAAATAGCAACTTTTACCAAAACTTTGTGTACTCAATTATTGACCAGAAAACAATAATTACATACAAAAGAATATTTAAAAGAGAGTTATTGTGGCGAGTTTGAAAAAAAATCTGTACAGCTGTTTTTAAAGGAATGCACTTGCAAGGCCTGAAATTGAGCTATTTATGCAGAATGCCTATCAATTTTCTTGAACCAATTATATCATTCGAAAATAAATCTATTAGAGTGTGTATATAACAACTTTGAAGAAAATCATTAGAGCTGTTTTTGAGATACGAACTTATGGTCCCACTTCCGTTTTTCCAATTTTCACCAAAATTAAAAAAATTCATCTGTACTCCAAGCCTGTCTCAATTCTGAACTTTTGTTGTTTTATTTATGTTAGTTTCGGAGATATGACAGCCAGAAGATTCCACACATACATACACATTGACCAATTGCCAAAAACTACTTTTTTTGGACTCAGGAGAGACCGTAGAACGTGTAAATCATGTGAAATTTCAATGTCGAATTTTTGGACCGAATACAATACTTCCATTACCTACGGTAATTGGGTAATGGAAGTAAAAAGAAAAATTTATACAAAAAAAAAAGTCACTAAACAGGAACAACATAGTTCTTAAATAGAAATATTTCTATGGTGGGGGTTTAGAGGCCCATGAGATAGTGTTTATGTTGAAATCCTCATTAACAAAGTCCATTAAACACAGAGCTAACTGTAATTATTTCCTTATTGTATTTTGCAAGCTATACTCTAATTTTCATAATTTTAAAATATGAAATGATCATGAGTTGTGTTGAATTTTTCTTATATTTATGAATGATGGCTACATTTATTTGTAAAATATAAATAATTGTTTTCTCGCCCCATATACATATTATTGTTATCATAAATAAATAAATAAATGTATATATAAATGTACATTTTGGTAATATGCAAATTTTCTTAAGTTCTCAATCCACGAACAAAAGTCTTAAGATTTTCTTCTTTGTGCATTTTGTTGCAATTCTTTTCTGGCTCTTTTGTTAGATTATATCTCGTTTAAAGATCTATATCAGTAAAAGATTGTAAATTAATTTTAATCTTTATATTAATTTAAAAATTAAAATATCTCAAATCACAATATATCACAAATATTATTTGTGATATATTTGATTATGTTGTAATAAATTTTCAATATTGTAATAATATATAGTGTCATTAGTACTTATGTACCTAGACAGTCAATTTATTAAATTTTCTTATATGTACTAGTATATTTACACCTAGTTTTTGTCTTATCTCTCTGCCATTTGTAATGACAGATTCTATTTCTTAGTACTTGGAGATCATTTCTGTTTGTCACTATAGGAAAAGACAATAATAATTAAAAAAATATATTTTATGTGCAAATGCAATAATTTATTTTAATTCAAATTTAAACAAAGAATCTTAATAACGTCATTTTATTAGGTTATTCGGAAAGTAATTTCTTTATTCTTTTCTGGTGAAAATGAAAGATGATTTTGTTTTCTTATAATATATAAAAATTGTATTGAATTATATATTCCCTACTTTATTCGAAAACCTTTTGACATCTTTCTGGCAGTAGCATGGTTCAACGGTAATAAAATTTCTGATCTTTGCTGGCAAAAAACTGATCCAAGTAATTTTTGACATTCTAATTTGAAGTAAAGATTTTGCTGTTTGAAAAAATTTTCTAGAGACTGAACAAATAAAAATCCGAAGGTGCCAGATCTAGAAAATATTGTGAGTGTGGCAGTACATTCTATCCAAACTATAAAAGTTTTTGGCAAGTTACCAAACTTGTATTCAGTTTCGCATTATCTTGGTGGAACACTGTACCTTTTCCATTGATCAATTCTGGCCTTGTCTGTTTCAATGAATCATTCAATTTGTCCAGCTGATGACAGTATACTTCAGAATTGATCATGATATTGTTCAGTAGAAGTTAAAACAAATGATTTCTTCTAAATCTCACCAAACAGACAGCATCACCTTTTTTGATGAATATCTGGTTTCTGAGTGCTTTGAGCCAGTTCACCTTTTTTACTCCATGATCTCTTGCATTTAACATTATTCTAGACAACCTATTTCTCGTCCTAAGTGATGTTTCACTTTAAAAATGAATTATTTTCTTGACTTAATTTAAAATACAACCTTTTAAAAAACTCCATGTTCACTTGGCCGGAACGTTTTTGCTGGGACACCCCCAGCTTTCTCGACTGCAATCTGGTGCTTGAAGTTTCAGAACTGTTCAAGCATCAGATTGCCGCCGAGAAAGCTTCGATTGCTGTTTTGGGTGGGGGGTTTAATGTAATTACTTTTGATCCAGTAATGAAGCTTTTTGTTTTGTCTTTTAATTATAGTGTTCCTTTCAATTTCATTAAATTGGTTTATCTTGTTTTTAAACACAGTCCATTCCTTTTCATTACTATTTTTCTTAAGTACATAATAAAGTTCATCAATGAACTTAAAAAAAAAAAAAAAAAAAAAAAAAAATAATACTTTGCCAAAAATTCTAAGGATTTAACAACAAATATTTAACATACCTAACAAATATAATATATTGACCCTGTAAGGTTCAATACAGGCAAAAAATGGGGTTCTTTTGTTGACCTTCGAAAACTTCAAACTCATTAAAACAGCCTTTTTAAAAGATTTAGTTTTATAAAAATTTTCCGTATTTTCAGAATTATTTTTAATGTTTACCTGTAACTTGCTTCAATGAAACACTATTAACTTGATAATAAACATTTATATTTCTGAACAACTGATAAAATGGAAGGTGTTACATAACTTTTTTTTTCTCACAAAAATGGGCCCCAAAAATTAAAACCTGGATTAACTCCTGACATGTAAGTGTAAAAAGTAGGCAGTGATAATTTTGTTTTGTAATTCCTTTATTATTTATGTTTTCAAATATGAATAAAATATGTCAGTTATCAATATTAACAAAAATTTAAAAAATATTTGCACACTTTTTTTTTACTTTAATCATATAAAAATGCATAATTATAATTTGTAATATGAAAAACATGCAAAATATTTTTCTTTTGTTACTAGTTTTAAATTTTACACAAAATAACTTATTAATAAAAAAATTAATTCAAAATTATGATAAAATACTGAATAGAATGAAATAAGAATTCATTTTATAGATTAGGCCAAACCAAATATTAAGAATATGAAGGTCATTCAGTTTTTAATTAATTATAACTAATTACTATTATTTTGTAATAAGTTTTAGTCTAAAACTGTTCTCTTTTGAAATAAACTTAAAATTCAAACCCAACAGTGTTATTCTACGTTTAATATAAAAAACCGAATTAAACCCCAAAAAAAACTTAACCGGGTTAAGTTTTTTTAAAAAAACCCTGGGTTTTTTAAAACCCTTGCGTGTATATAACATTTTTATGTTCAAGAAAAACTCATCATACGTCTCATTTGGTTGCATTTTCCGCTGTACTAGTATCTCATGTAATTCTGCAGTGGTTTGCTGAGTACCTAACTGTTTTAAGAGCAAGTTCTTTAATTTTAACCAAGAATGGATTTTAACTTCACTTTCTACTAACAGCTTAGCTTTACCTGTTAATATTTTTTTGCCATAAATTAATTTATATAAGTCAGAAAGGTTTAATAAATCATATATCTTCGAAATTTTGCAACCAACTAAAAACATTATCACAATCGTCACCAGCAAAGTAAGGAATTAATGATTCCAGATCACTAAAGTTAATGTTATTTTTCATGGAGACATCATGAATTGGAATTCGTTTTTTCTAGTTCTGTATTGCACATTTTCATTAATCACATGATTTTTGGGTTCATTATTTTTATTTATAATATTAGATTCATTATCATTACTTTCACTATCACTATCGCATAATTCATTCTCATCAGTAACAATGTTATTTTTTAAATAATCTAAATTATTTAGACAAGTAACGATTTTGATGGCTAAGGTATGAATATTGCCATCTGTGTTGATCAATTCGCATAATTTAAACTGTCTTTTTACATCATCTAATTTTTGCATGAATTCTAAGCCATCTGGCTCATAGGAAAAGCCTGTGAATTTGATCGACCACCTTCGTCATTAAAAATTATTTTGTGTATCCACTTAATTTTGGCTTCTTTTTCATTATGTAATGCATTTTCCAATTCAGAATAATTAAGAAACAAACACACTCACCTCTAAAATGGTTTTGTTATCCAATGACAGCTCCTTTTGTTCAAAATGTATTTTAATCTATTATTTACTTTATGAATATTATTATTATTGTAATTGAATGGCAACATTAGTTAAAAAACAAGATACATGGTATCATTGATCGAAAACATTGTGTGTGTAAAAATTTTTTAGGAAAAGTAATTTTCTGGTTTTGAGTAGCAGCATTATTCCATTGGGAATAAAGATTTTTGTATTTTTCAAATGTTTCTTTTTTGTAAATTATATCCAACGTAGCTGTGTTCTTTTTACTGTTATTTTATTTTTTAGAAAAGCGCAGTATGTGTTATTCAATTGAGTGACCGCTTTGAAGATAAAAGTGTGGATATTTAATTTACTGGCATCTGCAGATAGCACTATTTTTTATTTTTTTTGGAAAGCAATGGGGAACAGTGATTTTCCTTAGGTAGGTTTAACATTTGTGGTGTACTGACAAGTAAACCTTCTCTCCTTTGATACCGGTTTTCCGGAAACCCATATATTTTCTGAAAGCTTATGTTACAAATAGAAAAACTGTGAAATCTTAGGGGCAGAGGGATAAGCGTTTAGGAGCTACAGGAGATACAAAGTATCAGTAAAGTGTTGGAAACATGACACCAAAAGTCGCTAAAATGCTCATTTCACGTATTTATATGAACTAATAATATGGTAAGAAGGTGGAGACCTCAGTTTAAAGGAAGAAACAACTCGTTGAAAAGAAAATATATGCGTTGGGATGTTGAAAATGTGACTTGTTATTAATCAATGTGCAATTCATCAAATAAACAGTGAGACAGACAGAATGACGGTACACAATGGGCACATTTTACAAAAGTGATTGCCGAACACTTTGCACACTCATCATTTATCAATTAATCAAAGGTGATCAAATCCATTGGTGGAATCCACATTCCAGGTTCGTCGTCCAAGTATCCGCCCTTATAAAAAGCATACTTAATCAAGTTCTTGAAACGAGGAGTGTTGAACTTATATAGAGAAAAAAGACTGCTGGGCCAGAAAACTATCGCGATGCCAGATGTTCTCCTCTGTTTCGATAATGATTGTGTCCGTTACGTAACGAACAAAAGATTTGTAGTGTCTGAAAAAATGAATATCCAGAGGCTGGATCTTTCCCGTACATCCTTCAGGTACCAGCTCTTTTTGTAGGACTTTACCATCAGGTACTTCGGAAGCAGATGATGCATGATCTTTGTTAGAACACCATGAATCCACTAAAATCAGAATTTTCTTCCTGTCATCCGGCATACTTGGCCAAAATACGCCACGATAGAAGTGGAGGACGGCGACTGTTGCGACGAGCCTTGCTTTTCCTTTTCGACACCATCCATCTTCGAAGTTAATTTTCTCCTCTCATTCTTCTCCATGGCCTCCAGCAAATCCTAATGTCCGTATCCCTTCAACAATTTCCATATCATTTTCCAGGAGAGTATTTATGTGTTTTATCATCTCCGATTCTTGGATGTTCGGAGACCGATTGCTTGTTCTGAATCGGGAGACCAAAGCAGCCACAACGACTTTAGGATCAATCGAAAATGTAAGAAAAAACATACAATACGTTAGTACTTCACAGCAACATACAGGAACATACAAGAAATAGAGAGGTCATTGCAGGAATATGTCCATCTATACACACTTTGCTGATTTTTTGTGTGTCCTACAGCTGCTAAACGCTTGTCCCTCTGCCCCTAAGATTTTACGGTTTTTCTACTTGTGACATAAGCTTTCAGAAAATATATGGATTTCCGGAAAACCGGTATCAAAGGAGAGAAGGTTTACTTGTGAGACAGAACGTTAGTGAAGAAGCAACATGTTTCAAGCAGTAAATGGATTTAAGAAAGATGATTTGATATATGTTGCGTCTGAAATTGGCAAAGAGGTACCTCCCAATATTACTGTTTCAGATTAAAAAAATATTATACTGAATAGTGAAGAATACAAGAAAGATACGGACTTTGTTCAAGAACTGTTAGGAAATGACGTTGCCGAGTGAAAATTGCAAGAACAAGAAGAGAAAGCAAGACAAGAAAGAGAAGATAAAAGGACATTTGAAAGAATGAAACAAGATAAAAAATTTGAATTTGAAAGAATGAAACCTGAAGTTGAGTAAGAAATCGAGCTTGCTAGAATTCAAGCTCAAAGTCGAGGTGTGTCTTCCATTAAATTCTCTATCTGATTTAAGCAATTCAAAAAGAAATTTACGTTGCCTAGATTGGAATATAGACAATTTGGTGATGATTTAAAAGATTGGCTTCCTTTATGGAGTTAATTTGAGCAGGTACATAAAGATACAGATATTGCACTGGAAGAAAAATTCCAATATTTAGTGCAAGCCACAGTTGCTGGTTCCCATGCAAGAAAAGTAGTTGAAAGTTTTCCTCTAACTGGCACCAATTACGAAAAAGCTATTGATAGTTTAAAAACTTGCTTTGGAAGAGAGGATGTTTTAGTCGAAGTATACGTTAGGCAGTTACTAAAAATTGATTATCTCTGTTCAAACTAAGGAAATATTTTCATTAATTTCTCTTATGACAAACTTGAATTTTATTTACATGCACTGGAAACATTAGGTGCAACCATGAATAAAGGTGTATGCATATTGTATCCTATGGTTGAATCTTGTTTTCCAACTAATTTTTTGAAGGATTGAATCATAGTAACATTTCCAATTCTAACACTGATGCTAAAGAGAAATAACTTAATGCAATTTCTCAAAAAAAAAAAAAAAAAAAAAAAGGTGGAGAAAGGATATCTTTGGTTTAGGAAAGGGCCAAGAGAATAAACCTTTCAAAAGGAAGCAATGTAATTTTGAAAATTTGAAATGTAAAGTACCTACAGCTGCAGGTTTATTAGCAACTACTCCAAATAGAGAGGTGAAAAAATCTTGCGTTTTTTGTGATGGCAAAGATTGAAGTTCAGCTTGCTTTTCAGCTTAGAAAATGAGCTTAGCAGAAAAACAAAAGTAATCAGAAATAAATGTTGTTGCTTTTCCTGTTTATTGCGAACTCACACTGTTAAGAAATGCCAAGCAGTTCTAAAGTGCATGATCTGTTCTAAAAAGCATTTTCCTCTAATGTGTGATGCACTCGATTCACAAAAAAAGGCTGTAGAAAAAAAAAAGAAAAATCCACAAAAAATTATGTTAATGTGTCCAATTTCAATAAACAAAGTCCAAAGATATTTCTTCAAACCATGAAAGCCAAGTTGATCTCTGGCAGTAAACATAAAACTGTAAGATTGCTCTTTGATTCTGCATTGCGTAAGTCATATATTCTGGAAAGTGTAGCCGAAAAAAGGAATTATACACCTATTCGCCAAGAAAAAATGGTTAATTCCCTTTTTGGCAGCATTATCACAAACGAGGTCAAGCATAATTGCTGTAAAGTGACATTGAAACATTTGAATGAAAATTTTGGCTGTAATTTTGAAGTTTCGGATCAGTCCATAATATGTGAAAATATTAAACTGGTTTTTAAAAGCGCTTGGATAAAGGAGTTAGAAGAAAATGAGATTCTAACGGACATTGGCGACAGATGTGAAGTGATCAATATTCTTGTTGGAGCTGATGTTATGGGAAAAATGTTGACAGGAAAGAGAAAGGTCTTATCATCGGGTCGCATTCCTTTAGAAACGTACTTAGGTTGGGCCTTAATGGGAAAAGTGCCACATGAAAAAACCTCAGGAGAAAACTTGGTGATGACAGTGTTATCACTATATGTAAATTAAGCTGAAATCTCAAACCTATGGAAGTTGGATTTGATTGGAATCTATGATCGTGTTGAGAAGAAGCTCAAATACGAGATTGGTCTTCAGACTAAAAAGCATTTTTTAGAAATGGTGGCAATTAATAAAGAGAGCCGATATGAAGTTTGTTTGCCATGGGCTGATGATAAGTTGCCTTTACCCGACAACTTGATTTTGGCGAAGAAGCAAATTGAATACATTACAGCAAAGCTTATAGCAATGAACACATATGAAAAATATGAAGATGTTCTTCTGAGCTGGATTAATGAAGGCATAATTGAGGAAGTTCCGAAGAATGAAGTAAACTCTTATGGCAATTATTTACTTTATCGTGCTGTAATAAAACCTAATAGCAGCACTACTCCAGTTCACCTAGTGTTTGATGCTTCAGCTAGGTTAGCAGATTATCCTCCTTTAAACCAGTGCTTGGAATGTGATCCTAATCAAATGGAACTTATCCCAGATATTTTACTTCGATTCAGAGAAAGAGAATTTGGAGTTATCGCCAACATTAGGAAAGCTTTTCTGCAAATAAGCATTCTTAAAGGGGATAGAGATTTCCTGCATTTTTTATGGTGGGAAAACTTAAACTAAAAGTTTTTTGCCATGCAAGAGTTATTTTTGGTGTTAAATGCAGTTCTTTCCTTTTGACTTCAGTAATTGAGTATCATATTCAGCATTGTAATGGATTTGAAGAATCTCTCTTAGAGAGTTTCGATGTAGACAGTGTCGTTACCAGCGTTAACAGTAAAGAAGAATTAGATAAGTTTATCGCTAATTCTAAAGATTTAATGGCCAAAGGTGGTTTTGATCTTAGATAATGGGAATGGTCTGGTGACTGTAATGAGACTAATTCTAAGAAGGAGACTCAAGTATTAGGTCATATTTGGAATAAAGAGCTGGACACATTGAAAATTAACATGAAATGGTTAGACGACATTAATATGGGAAAAGTAACTAAAAGAAGTATGCTGTCTACCATACACAAAGTATTTGATCTTTTTCGCACCTCACTAGTCATGCTTTTACAAAAATGTTACAAAAGGCATGGAAACTAGGAATGTGTTGGGATGAAGAGATAAGTGGTGAGCTTCATAATGAGTTTATGCAGTGGTTTCAAGAACTGAAGTATTTGACTGACTTACAGATTCTTAGGTTTATTCGAGTGTCTTCTGAAGTTTTAAGTAACTGCACTATTCACACATTTGTTGACGGAAGCAAAGATACCTATGCAGCAGTTACATTCCTTAGAGTAGAGAATGATAATTAAGTTGAGTTACTTTTGCTTGCAACAAAGTCTCGAGTGGTTCCGTTAAGAGGCGTAACCTAACCATTCCTAGAATGGAACTTCTAGCTGCTGTAATTGGAGCGAGACTGATGAATTTGGTTATTGAAGCTCTTGGTTGGAGAAATGTTGTGACTTATTCCTGAGTGATTCTACATCAGTTCCTGCATGGATACTGAGAGAAGAAAATTGGTCAGTTTTTGTTAAAAATAGAGTGCAAGAGATCAGAAAACTGAGTGAACCTTCATCATGGAGATATATAACGGGGGATAAGAATGCTGTAGACTTGCCCTCCAGAGAGTGCAATGCAAAGCATCTAGTCTCATCAAAATGATGGGAAGGTCCACAATGGATAAAAGACGTTTCTGAATTTCAAACAATGATGGATTTCTCCAATTGCGATTGGAAGGAGGAAGAGATTGGGAAGGAAAAGGCTAAGAAAACTTGTATACTGACAAATACTGAAGCTATTGGTGATGAAGATTGGTACTATAGATACTTTTCTAGTTATGATAGAATTATTTGTGTTGTTGTATGGATCCTTCGTTTCAAGCACAACTGCAAGAATTTAAATAAAAGGAAGCATGGTGAATTGACAGCCTCAGAATTTCATGAAGATGAGCTTAGTGTTATTCATTTAAAGACCAAAATTATTTATCGAAAAGATAGTGAAGATTTTCTTAAACCTTTTGTTCTTCCATTAAAGCATAAAGTGGTTAAACGGCTAATTTATAAAGCACGTGTTGAGTTGAGAACTGTCATGCTGGTGTCCAGATACCATTATATATGCTTCAAATTTGAAGTATTGTATCCTAAACAGCAGAAAGATGGTGAAAAATGTTATAGCCAACTGCACTGCATGCAAAAAATTACGTTCAAACGTTCAAAAAACTTAGAAGTAATTACTCCTCTGCTTCCATAAAACAGAGTTTCAGATAATTGATTTTGATATGGCTGGACTATTATTTCTCAAGGATAACGAGAAAAGCTGAGTTTTAATTTTTACTTGCGCGGTATATCCAGCAGTCCATTTGGAGCTTGTTACTGCTGCTTCAACAGATGAGTTCTTAATGGCCTTTAGAAGATTTACAACTCACAGAGAAAGATGCTGTACTGTATACTGTGACAGTGGTTCTAATTTTGTTGGAGCAGTCAATTATTTCAAGAAACTGGACTGGAAATGCATACGAAAACATGGAGCTGCCAACTCTATTGATTGGAAGTTTAATCCCCCAACTGCTGCTTGGTGGGGCAGATGGGGGGAGAGATTAGTTCGAATTCTAAAAGATCTTTTCAAAATAGTATTAGGACTTATTAGGACTGGCACATTTAGACTATGAAGAAAGGATGGCAGTTTTAGCTGAGTGTAGAGGATAATCAACTCAAGACCTCTTACTTATGTCTGTGAAGAGGATGCTATAAAACCTATTTCGCCATCGATGTTCATCCAAGATGTGCATAAATGCAGTCTTCCTGATTTGGATGCTGTTGTTGAGCAAAATTTTATGTGTAAAAGGTTCAAATACAGACAGAATATTCTTAGAGTTTTATGAAGCCGTTTTAGATCTCAGTATCTTAGGGCTCTTATTCAATGAAAAAGCCAAAAGCCAGCCAAACATACCGTTACTGTTGGCGAAACTGTTATGGGGGGAGTCGATAATAAAAGAAAGAATCTACTGGCCTTTAGTTCGTATCACTGAGGTTATACCAGGTAAAGATAGACAAATACGACTTGTTAAAGTGAAAACTTCCCAAAAAGAAATCTTACGTCCAATTCAAAGAGTTTATCCTTTAGAGGTAACATCCTCTGATGATTTGCCCACGCCAATGACTCTCAGTAAAGTCAAGGAATCAAATGACATCTCCAAAGTTTCGGGCAGTACTACTAGTGAGCAAATGAAATTCAGTAGAGTTGGCAGAAGAATTAAAGTGCCGGAAAGACTGAATTTGTAGATTATATAGGAACTTGTTGATCATTCAACTATTTATTTTATTTTCTTATTAGAAGGTTTTTAATTGAAATTGACTTAGTCATCGTGTCTTCGTGTCACGCTAGTAAACAAGGCGCTTTCATTTTAAAGTAAATATAAGTAATTTCGTATGTCGCTCTGTGGCTCAGTTGGTAAAAGCGTCCCGTTACTAGCGCGGTGGTCGTGAGTTCGGTCCCTGGAAGGTCCAGCATGTTAATTTTCGCAGATAATTAGTAGAAAAGATGTCAATTGATGCAAGAAAATTTTTCGTTGCTTACACTAAGAATTTTTTGAGGAGTTTTATTAAGAAGCTTTTTTTTTTTTTTTTATATATGTTAGAAAACACAAAACATTTTAGATATTAAAAAAGCACAAAATAAAATGTTTTAAGTAAAAATATTTTTAGAAACTTTATATATATGTATATATTACTATTATATGAAATTGGATTTGTCATCGGCTTTTTGTCACGTTAAAAAACCAAACCATTATACATATATTAAAAAAAAAAAAAAAAAAAAAAAAATGTAAGCAACTCATTGTATCTCTTAATGGATCAGCTGTTACAGCGTCATGTTGATAACGCGAGAATCGTGTGTTCGTACCTCACCGGTCCGAGGTGTTACTTTTTGCAAATAATTAATAGAAAAAGTGTCAATTGATAAAAGAAAATATTTTGTTCTGTACACAGTATCCTAATAATTTTTCAAGAGTTTTTAAACAGCTTTTTATCTAGTTACAAAAAGCACAAAATAAAAATGTAAGTAAAAATAAATAAATAAATAAATATATTTTTAGAAGCTTTTTATTGACATTGGAATTTCTCATCGTGTCTTCGTGACACGCCAAAAAACAAGGTGCCTCCCCTTTAAATTAAATATAAGCAACGCATTTCATTCCACGTTAGCTCCGTTGGTTAGAGCATCTTGTTGATAACGGTTGGTTATGAGTTCGATCCTCGAAAGGCCGATATGGTAATTTTTGGAGATATTTGATAGAAACGGTGTTAATTAGTAAAAGAATGTATTAAAAAAAAAAAACTCAGTTCAGCAGGAGATATGCGATTGAAATAGTTTAGACCTGAAAGGGTTAAATCTCTATTTTTTGGGTAAGATGTTTTCACCCATTTTAACTGATTTTTATTACATGAAGTTGAATTTGTCTTCACGTTTTCTGTCACGCTAAAAAGTAAGGCATTTCTACTTAAAAAAAAAAAAAAAAAAAAAAAAAAAAAAAAGTTGTAAGCAATTTGTTGTATCTCTTAATGGCTCAGTTGGTTAGAGCATCATGTTAGTTTTTCAAATAATTAGTAGAAAAGGTGGCAGTTGATAAAATGAAATATTTCGTTGAGTACACAGTATCCTAATAATTTTTGAAGAGTTTTTTTAATAGCTTTGTATTTAGTTACTAAAAAGCACAAAATAAAAATTTAAATAAAAATAAATAAATAAATAAATATTTTTTTAGAGGTTTTTTATTGAAATTGGATTTCGCTATCGCGTCTTCATGTCACGCTAATAAATAAGGCACCTCAACTTAAAAGTACATGTGAGCAGTTCTTATAGTTGCTTGTTGGCGCAGTTGGTTAGAGCGTCAAGTTGCTAATGCGATGATGCTGAGTTCCCACCCCGAAGGATCAATGTGTTAAATTTTACGGATAATTAATAGAAAATGTGTCAATTGATAAAAGGAAATTTTCATTGTTTGCACAGGATTTTAAGAATTTTTGAAGTAGCTTTTTTTTTTTTTTTATACTAAAAGGCACAAAATAAAAAGTCAAATATATATACATACATATATTATTCTTTTAGAAGCTTTTTATTGAAATTGGATTTTTATCATCGTGTCTTTGTGTCATTCTGAAAAATAAGGCGACTCCACTTTAATGTAAATTTAAACAGCCTTTTTCGTCACTCATTAGCGCATTTGGTTAGAGCGTCATGGTGATAACGCGATGCTCGTGGGTTTAGTCCTCGCAAACCAATGTGTTACTTTTTTGCATTAATAGAAAGAAACGATGCCATTGATATAAAAAAAAAAAAATCTTCCATTGTCTACACAGTGTCCTAAGGAATTTTGATAGATTTTAAAGAAGCTTTTTTTTTTTTTTTTTTTTTTTTTTAATTACTAAACGCACAAAATAAAAATTTCAGTAAAAATAAAAATAAATAAATAAAAATAACGCTGAAAGTTTTTTATTATTGTGCAGCCCTAAAAAGCCTAAAGTAAAAATTTATTCTTGCAGAGACATGCTTAAAATCATAAAAGTTTCAACTATAAGAAAATTTTAAAGAAAAATATAAATATTTCACTTTTGAAAAACATGAAAAATGTTAAATATTCCAAATATTTTTAAAAGCATTCGAGAACAATATTTCTTTTGTATAAGTATTTTTTTTATATTTTTCTAGAATGTTCTATGATTTCTCTTGACAGTTCTTAGACTTTTGGTTAGAGCGTCATGCTGATAACGCGATGGTCCCGGATTCGGTCCTCGAAAAACGATATAGTACTTTTTTTGCAGATAAATAATCGAAAAAAAAAATGTCAATTGGCAAAAGAAAATCTTCCGTTGTCTACAAAATATCCTAAGAAATTTTAATTAGTTTTTTTAAGAAGCTTTTTCCTTTTTGGTAACTAAAAATCACAAAATAAAATTTAAGTAAAAAAATCATTTTTTAAAATTAGAAGCTTTTTATTGTGAAGCTCTAAAAAGCATAAAATAAAATTTATTCTGGCAAAGACATGCTACAAAGAGATGAAAGTTTCAACGCTAAGAAAATTTTAGAGAAAAATATAGGTACTTTCCTTTTGCAAGAGATGAAAATTTTTTAATGTTCAAAATATTTTAAAAAGCTTTCGAGACGTTTGAAGTTTCTGGCCTAACGAATGATTATAGAAAAACTAATAACTAAGAATATTGGTCTCGAAAGCTTTTTAAAATATTTTGAACATTAAAAAATTTTCATCTCTTGCAAAGGAAAGTACCTATATTTTTCTCTAAAATTTTCTTAGCGTTGAAACTTTCATCTCTTTGTAGCATGTCTTTGCCAGAATAAATTTTATTTTATGGTTTTTAGAGCTTCACAATAAAAAGCTTCTAATTTTAAAAAATGATTTTTTTACTTAAATTTTATTTTTATGTTTAGTTTAAAACTAATGTTGCCATCTTTGTATCAAATTTGTTTTGACTAATAGTTTTTATGTTTTGATTATTATTTATAATCATAATCAGAAGGTGGGAGGATGTTGAAAATGTATTTGAGTGTATTATTTACTTTATAAATATTATTATATTATTATAATTGGATGGAAACGTTAGTTAAAAAACAAGATACGTGGTCTCGTTTGATCAAGAGCTTTCTGCGTTAAAATTTTTTAAGAAAAGTAATTTTCTGGTTTTGAGTAGTAGCATTTTTCCATTGGGGATAAAGATTTTTTGTATTTTTCAAATGTTTCTTTTTTGTTATTTCCAATGTAGCTGTGTTCTTTTTACTGTTATTTTATTTTTAGAAAAGCGCAGTACGTGTTATTCAAATGAGTGACCGTTCTGAAGATAAGAGTGAATATTTAATTTACTTGCGTCCGCAGGCACAGATAGCACTAGTTTTTTTAGAAAGCAATAGGGAACGGTAATTTTCCTTAGGTAGCTTTAATACCTTTGCTACGTACACTCATTCAGCTTTTTCCGTCCACTTTGACATATGCTGTTTAAATCCAAACTGAATTCAAGATGTTAACGTCTCGTTTGATGCACTGCTGAAAGCTTTGTCACTATATAATCACCTCTAAGGATATCAGAATATTTATCCCATCAACCATTCGTTTCCAACAGTCATGAACATCAAAAGTCATTTAAGAAAAAATTATCAGTCATCACAGTTTTATAATATGTGTAGGCGTTTACATTCCATTTCTGGGACCAAAATATAGGATTTAATTTAAGCACAGGAACAACGTGAAGGGAAAAAACTCAAATAATTTACTTTGTTTTAATTAATAATTTAAATGAAAATAAAGAAAGCTTTTACGGGGTATTATATTTGCATATAGATGTGGGATCAATGATTAAAACAAACTTGTTCCCGTCATTAGTTCGCTAATCTAACTATTCATCTTTGATTTTGAATTTTCAGGTCGAAAAAACACACGACCCTTCTTCAGGCGAATGAAGGGTCATGTGTTTTTTCGACCCGAAACAATTGTTGCGAGTTTATTCAAAGTTTTGTACTTATTACTTTAAAACACCAGTTCTGTGGTGCTTTCTTATTATACCACTGAATGTTCAAAGAAAGTAAAATTTGTTCCAACATCTAAAAGAAGTTTTTTTTTTTTGTTAAAAATGAAATCGAAAATTTCGTTTGAAATTGCTACAGATCCATGGTTTCAACCATTCGATTTATAGGTATTGAGGAGTTCATTTGAAAGATACCCATATTGAAAATTTGCACCCCCTTAGGACAGGCTGTTTTACCCCTAGGGAGGGTGAGCGATACTCCTACATATGTATTTTTTTTTCCTGGTTGACTGTTAGTATTATAAATATATTTTAAATTTTGACATTGAAGAGTTAAAAATTCTTTTTATTATAATTTATATGAAATTTTGTCATATACTACCTTAATAAAAATTGTGGAAAAATGGGATGACAGCACCATCTGTTGCGCGGTTGATCCTCAAATATAATCAGCACCAATTTGACTCAAGGTCCAAATAAATACCAAGATTGGTTACATTTCGTCGATTGGTTTGTGAGATACAGCATCCATAAAATTTGGTAACGTAGACGTTTTCTAAAAATGGCCTAATCGATTTCAGATTGTCTCAAAACATGTAAATTCATCAAAAATTGGAGGTCTAAATTTCCTTTAATCCAATGCTTTCTTTTTGGTACATAGACGAAAGTAATAAAATTAAAAAAAAAAAAAAAAAAAGTTTTTATGCATGTAATTATATTAATCAAAAGTTCAAGACAGTCATACAAAAAATCATTCTAATTATCAATTTCTAAAAATTTTTTTGAATATCTGTAAGACATAGACCTAGAATATTTAATTATATGCTAATGAGAGCAATATCGAAATCGAAATATAGAGAGAAATTTTATTGTTTTATCATCTTATACTTTTTTCTTTTAGATTTTGAAAATCTGTCATTAAAAGAAAAAATAACATATACACATATGTAAAATAATAAAAATTCATCATTATAATGATCAAACACCGGGAAAGAAGACTTGAATTAATCAATAAAGTATTGCATGTGTGTGTGAACAAAACAAAAGATATTAAAAAAAAAAAAAAAAAAATAGTAATAATAAATGTAGAAAATTAACTTTAAGAATTTCACAAAAAAAAAAAAAAAAAAAAAAAAAAAAAAACTGCTATATCTTTATCAAGGGCAGTTACAGCATCAGGGTAATGTATAATGAGTTGTTTCGGAGACAGTGACAAAAGATGATCGTGTGAAATGAAATTGCCCAATAACTCAAATATTTAAAAAATGAATTAAGACTTTTTTTTTTTTTTAAATTCAAATATCTTCTATTTGTATATGAATTTATAAGAATAATTTAAGTATATTGAACACGATGCAATATTTATGTAAGAAACAATAAGGTTAAATTCTTTAAACAGTTAATATAGTGATAAATGGAAAAAGAGAAAAAAAACAACATTTAAATTGATCATCAAAAATATGACACAAACTTAAGGGCCCGCTTCACTCATCGTCGCCGGAAGTCGAAACTAATGTTATTCTATGGGAAATTTTCTTTACTTATAGCTAATTAGCTAATACATATTTTTAAATTCTGTTTTTTCACATTCAGAAAATTCCCAACTGTTAAATTGACGCCCCTTTTTTAAAAACGTATTTTTAAAATTTTTAATATTTTATTTTGAAGTTGTAAAATACGAATTTTCAATTTGTGAAATTTTTCATTTTGCAATTAAAAAAAAAAAAAAAAAAATACGTTTTTAAAAAATGGGGTGTCAGTTTAACAGTTAAGAATTTTTTAATGTGAAAACGGAATTTAAAAATATGTAATAGTTAGTTAGTTATAAGTAAAGAAAATTTCCCATAGGATAAACATTACCTCGGGTTTCCGAGGACGGTAAGTGAAGAGGGCCGTTAAGGCTTTTAATTGGAAATGAGTCTTTAGGTTCTGTTTAAGAACATATCGCTTTTGACGTTCCCTATGACTCAGGTTGCTATTTTCATTTTGCGAACAATTTTATGCTGCTGATTTATTGCCGAGCAACATCGATTTTCGTGTTTCGAATGCTCATTGTCATTAGTCGCATCGATTTTTGCTCAATGTCTCCAGGGTTTATCATGTAAACAGGAGGACTGATATCTACAAAGTTCAACTTATCTTTGGGTTTTTGAATCAATTATTTAATGTTATATGTAAAAGACAGTGCATAAGTCGTAGCTGACTTTTAGTAACTCAGACGCTGGAAGGCACGCGAGGGAATAGGGAGTTCGTTAACATTTATGAGTGAGGAATAATATGTATTACTGAAGAGTGTAGTTGTTATTTAATATATATATATAAAGAGAGAGTGTGGCAATTACAAAATTTTCTTATATATTTTCCTATACAAATTCACGCAGTACAAATTAATTATTAAAAATATTTTCATGATGAATGCAGGTGATTTTTATCTCAGAGAAGTATATCACTAAATTTTCAACGAAAGTCAGTTTTGTGCTATATAGATGGCATCGGGAAAAAAAAGTTAGTTTAAAATTATTACATGTCTGTGGTTTATTGGTTCAACTATTTGTTTTAAAAGCATTAAGGAGTTCTTGTAAAAAATACTCATATTGAAAAAAAAAAAAAACGGGATGGCAATGCCACGTGTTATGCGATTTGCATTAGTAGTTGATATGCACTAATTTATGTAAAAGTTGCAACTACATACATATTTGTATGTAATCCTGTGCATCGATTTTTGAGCTAAAGTTATCAAAATTTCTGTCATACACACACGCACTTTTTTTTTTTTTTTTTTTTTTTTTAATGTTAAAATCGAGTTTAGGACCTTTTTAAAACGTGCACATCCATCGAAAAGTCGAAATCGAAAATTTTTATGAATCCAATACTTTCTTCTATTGAATATAGAATAAAGCAAAAAGTCTAAACCGAAATGGTCGGGTTGATTAAAATCTGTTATATATATATATTAACCGGGCTGAATTGATACAATAACGTATCGACAAGTAACAAATATTATAGTGATTTGCTGATTGAACATTTAAACTTAAAACTTCATATTTTTAATTCTTTCAAACTTTGTTGAAATATGTTAAAAATATGAAGGGAAAATAATTGTAAAAATTTGATTTGGTTCAATTGATCGTTGCAGAGTTGTAATTTCAGTATGCAATAATTCAATTTTTAAAAAATACATTATTTCATTACAAGTGAATTGTAATTATATTTTAACTTCACAGTTTTAGGCGAGGAGGAGAAAGGGACATATTAGTTTTCATCCATTATGTTTTTCTTTCAATTATGGAATATGATTAGATCGTTTTCTGTGTACACGAAAGTTTTCTCCCTTGCTTGCATTATATTTATGACTCGATAAAAGTAACGATTAAAAAAACATTTCCCATCCCATCCCATCCCTGCAAGAAAAGTGACAGAACTGAAAAATGCAGTATTTAAGAAAAATGTATTTAAAGGATAGTATGAAACATAAATTAGTCTACAATAAAACTGACACAACTGCCTCGCAGGTAGATAAATTGCAAGATAGAGATGTGATGCTTTTCGTGCATTCTGGAGACGCTTCATTTTTCAATGATGTAATCTCAAAATTGTCATTTTTTGACTTCTTACTTTTTAACACTTTCCAAGAAGGTTGAAAAGTGTTAATGACTTCAGTTTGTCCGTTTGTCTGTCCGCGCTTTAACTCCCGTAAATATTCGCGGAATTTCTTGAAACTGATATATGTTATTCACGTTCACTATTGGAATGTTTCCTATTGAAAATGGAGTGAATACCTTTATTGGTTTGTGTACAGGAACACCCGAAAGTTTTCTAAAGCATTGTGTTCTATGAGAGGTATTTCTATAAACCAGGGCCCGAAATTTCAACTTAGATTACACTCGCCGAAACAAAAGTTTTACTCGCCACAAAATAGGGTTGTCTTATTTTTTTTTTTTTTTTTTTTTATTAATACGATTTTGGGTTTTTTTAATTTTTTCTAACTATTTGGTGGATGACTTTTACAAATATGCCTAAAATTATAAAAAAAGTATGTCGTATATCATCATGTCTCATAATCATCTATATAAAAATTATTATAATGTATTGTATTTGAGATTTGAAAAAGATTAAAATATCTAATAACATAAATGCAAAGAGTCATTAAAGACAAAAAAAAAAAAAAAGAACTGTTTGTCAAACAATATCCTGTGAGAATCATTTTATTCTGAAAGATTAAGCTTCTTTATTTACCTCTTTATTTATTTAACTTTTTACATCAGAAATGTCTTTTTCGTCCATTTTATTTTTGTAATAGACGGAATGTCGATGTGTATAACTTGTTCATTGTTGCCATTTTAAATAGCCATTCCGGAATAACTTTTTCGATAAAATCGTTGCTTACAAATCATTACAAGCGTAAATCATTGGAGTTTCAGTAAAAAACCGGAATATATGAACTGTTTTTTGATCAATACTCAGCAAAATAAACATAGGCAGTATCTTTAAAAGGGCTCGGGCTCATGACAATATCGCATAGGCAAACTTTCGCATATCTCTTCTCCGGGATAGTGGGCGACGGGCAAAGAGGCTCTCTGCTCATCTTTTCTCACTCTGCTTGTAGAAATAACAGTAGGAGAAATGAAACAACCGAAGAGATCAAAACTTTTATGTATGCACTAAGCATTTTTCCTTTCCCAGGCTGGGGCGATCTCGGGCCGCGCATACACAAACTCGGCTCTCCGAGAATCTACAAAAAGAGAGGTTAAATGTGAGGTTATAAGATGGCAAGATTTTGCCATATTTAAATCTATAAAAAGAATGTTTTCTGTCACCGTATCGTGTAAGAATTCTATCTATAACTTGACCAAATTTTTACTCGCCAATGGCGAGCTGGCGAGCGGAAATTTCGCGCCCTGCTATAAACCATATTTTAATAACGTTACTTTACACAAATCGTAATGAAATTGAAATATGTTACTCAAGTTCACTATCGGATGTTCCCCACTGAAAATGGAGTAAATACCATTACTGGTTTGTATACAGGGACACCCGAAACTATTTAAAAGCATTGCGTTCTATGAGAGGTATTTCTATAAACCAAATTTTAAGAACTTTACTTTGCAAAAATCTTAATAAAATTAAAACATATTATTCATATGCACAAAAGAAAGCTTTCCATGGAATGCAGTATGATGAGCATTAGATTTACAGGGCCACACAAAAATATTCAATTACGTTAATGGGTAGTATTGGAAATTTGCTGGAATTGCATATTCGTTCATATTAATCGTTTTTATCACTTTGTAAATGTTTTTAACACTTTCCAATAAGGTTGAAAAGTGTTAATGACTTCGGTTTGTCCGTTTGTCTGTCCGCGCTTTAACTCCCATAAATATGTATGGAATTTCTTGAAACTGATATATGATATTAAAGTTCACTGTCGTATGTTCCCTATTGAAAATGGAGTGAACACATTTACAGGTTTGTGTGTAGGGACACCCAAACGTACTCCAAAGCATTGTGTTCTATGAGAGGTATTTTTATGAACTATATTTTAATTCCTTTATTTTACACAAATTTCGATGAAATTGAAATATGTTAAGTTCACCATTGGATGTTTGGTATAGAAAATAGAGTAAATACCACCACTGGTTTGTGTACAGAGGCACCCAAAATATTCCGAAGCATTCGTTCTATGAGAGGTATTTCTATAAACCAAATTTTAATAATTTTATTTTGAACAAATCTTAATAGAATTGAAATATGTTATTCATATGCACAAAAGAATGCTTTCAACAGAATATAGTATAATTAGCATTAGAAGGGCCGCACAAAAATATTCAGTTACATTGAGGGCTTTTGCTGGAAATTTGCTGGAATTGCATTTTCGTTTACATTAAGCGATTTAGCACTTTTAAACATTTTTTAAGTGTGAATATAATTTTAATTTGTGTATCTATCCGTCTGCCCTCCCCCAGCGTCCGTAAATAATTTAAGAATTTTTAAAAATTATAAATGTTATTTAAATTCACTATGGAATGTTTCCTATTGTAAATGACATTAATATGCCCTGTGCAACTGGTTTGTGTACAGGGGCACCCGAAAAAAATGCAAGTGCATTGCATTTTAGGATAGACATTTTTATAAATTGCATTTAATCAACTTTCTATTGTAAAAATCATAAAGAAATTGACATGTTAATATGCCAAAATAATATTTTGTACAAAATATGATTTTGTTAATCAACAGGTTTACAAGGCTACTCTAAAATATTTAGATACATGGCTGCAATTAGAATATAAGGGCTACTTTTTAAGGCTTAAGGTTACTTTTTAATGTCTTAAGGTTATACGATGCAACAATTATTTACATTTGGAAAGTGTTAATAATGAATGTGTACCGCATGATTTTTCCTTTTTTTTTTTCCGTAGTGCGATTAATTTTGTGAAATACTTCCTATTTTTTTTTCTCTCCCCCGGGTGAAGATTAGTACTATTTACTTTTTAAAGCTCTCTCTCTCTCTCTCTCTCTCTCTCTCTCTCTCTCTCTCTCTCCCTCCCCCCCCTCCCCCCCCTCTTCTCCAATTTTTCATTGCGTACAGACATCATGTTTCACACTCAGAATTTAAAAGTACTGAAATGTTCAGTGGCTGAAAAACACACTGAGGCGATATTTTAAACACTTTCTTACAAATTTTAAGTGTTTGACTTCAGTTTGTTTGTCTGTCCGCGTTCTAACTCCCGTAAATATTCATGGAATTTCTTGAAGTTGATGTATGTTATTCAAATTCACTATGGCATGTTTCCTATTTAAAATGTTTACAAATATCAACTCTACTGAATATCACAAATGGTTTGTATACAGGGACATCCAAAAGAAACAATACAGTGCGTTTTATGAGAGGCATTATCATAAATCATATTTAAGCAACTTTGGTACTGAACGAATCATAATGAAAGTGTTTTTTTTTTTTTATTGTGCTATGATAAAGAAAGTATTTTTAGCGTTAATATTTACAGGGATAAATTAAAATATTTAGATACATTAAGGGTCAAAATTAGGAATTCGTGGAATTGCATTTACATTTGTGTTAAGTGCTTTTAATATTTTACAAAAATGTTTATAAATAATTGTAAATTTAGTTAGTCTATGTATCTATATTTCAGTTCTTCTGTTTGTCCGTTCTCTAATAACGCAGGGAAAGTACATAGAAAGTTATACGATCCAAAGTGTATGTACAGTTGGAAAGTGTTAATAATGAATGTAAACCGCATGATTTTTTCTTTTTAAATTAATAAATAAGTGATCGAAGGTTGTTTGAAGCAAGAAATTACTATAATGGTGATATATTGATGGATATAATTCATATCTTCACAGTTGAATAAACTATTAATGCATATAAAACTTCCGTGAAACGTAGGAAAAAAAAAAAAGTATCTCGATGGTTAAAATATAAGATTTTAATCCTTTAATCTTAAAACTCAGCAGAAAAGTATTTAATGCAAATATGCTTTTAAAAATTCCAAAGTAAAATATATTTTCCTTATATCAGTATATTATCTTAATTAGATCGAATTAAGGTATCAATTCAAATTCACGTCAGTTATTTTGATAGAGGATTTTAATAGAATATGCACGCTGTGGAATAATTTTTTAAATGTGTTTCTCTTAAGTGCCTGGAAAAAGTTTTTCCATTTATACAATAGCGACGTGAAATTAAAGATCCATCTCGGTAAATGAAAATGTGCACTCAAACAGATGAAGTCTGTACTTACTAAATTTGCTTTATGCTATAAATATGTTATAATCAACGAAATATGTTCAAAAATTGCAATTGTTAAACGCAATGTAAATTTACTATAGTATTTGTCCTTATACTTTTTACTTTCTTCTATTTTCAACAGAAGAATGTATTGGATTTCGTAAATTTTTCGACTTTCGGTTTTCGATGGATTTACGCATTTTGAAGTGTCCTGAACATGATTTGAACCATTTTTAGAAAATGTCTGTGTGTTCGTATGACAGAAATCTTGTGACAGATCTAGTTGAAGAATTAATGCACAGAATTTCGTATAAATTTATATGCAGTTATACCTTAGACATAAATAGTGAAATGTCGTTTTAAAATTATTTTATTGACTTTTTGCAATTGCATGATTATCTAGAATTATTCCCTTTCAATGTAACATTAAATGAGATATCTTTCTATTTGGTCTAGTGCTCTGCCAGATAAGATGTAATCACGCATATTAAAAATAATTTTACCTTCTTATTTTATCCCCCCACCCTCACCCCTGTGTGTGTTCCCGCTTACGTCTATTGTTATTTCGGGAAATAATATTAGAATTTCTTGAAACTAGTATATATGATATCATTTTGATTGACTATATCACATCTTCTATCGAAAATAAAATCGCAACACTACTGGTTTTTATACAGATACTCACAAAATATTTATGAAACATTTCGGTCTATTAGAAGTATTTTCTTTGAGCATATTGTAATGTTTTTATACAAAACAATGCATAACGAAATTAAGAGCTGACAATACCTAATTTCGCCGACGGCCAAAGCCCGTGATATTCTATGGAGAAATATATATATATATTTTTTCAACAATTACTCATTACCCAATGTCAGTGTTGACAGACTTGGCGACTTTTTTATTCAACTATCACCAATAATTTTTAGGAATGATATTTGATACACATAATAGACGATTAATCTTCGAAGTGATTAGGGAACCGTTACAATTAAAATTTAGTGGTGGATATTGAATAAAAAAGTTCCCAAATCTGACAACACTGTCCAACGTATTTTTTTTTTTTTTTTTTTAAATTTCTTTTCACATTTTTTATGTTTTATTTTCTAGTTGAAAAATGCACTCAATTATTTTTTGAGCTTAAAAATAAAGTATTAAAATAATAATAATTTTTAAAGAATGAGTAGTAATTTAACGGTTGGGAATTTTCTGAATATGAAAACAGAATTTTAAAAAATACGTTAGGTAATGTGTAGTAATTGTAGAAACAAAATTTCCTATTAGAATAACTTGGACCTTGATTGTCAGCCCGAGGTTAGGTATTGTACACTCTTAACATGTATTATTTGAATTGGCAAAATCATGTTTCCTGTGAATGTGGCATAAATAGCATTAATGACTGATTTGCAGGACAACATAGAAATATATAGATACATTATCTATGTATAATTAGATACTGCGCGAAGTGTATTTTCAGTTCGGTTTCGTAAGTGTATTATTATTATTTTACATAAATGTACTAACTTTTTAGCACACTATATGGTACATAAACACTTTTTGCACAATGTATAAATATTTTTATGCATTATACGAAATCAGTCTCTTATGTATTAAAAAAGAAAAAGAAAATGAAGTTAGAAAGCTAATTTTTCTGAGATATCTACCACCATAATTTAAAATATTTGTTCTTAAAACATGATCCAAAAGATAAAGATAAAATACATTGATAGATAAGTACTATTGTAAAATATTTTATAACCCTTTACGACGTGAAACTTTTTTAGTAGAAATTGAAAGTTTTGTTAGTTTCCCCTAGATGATAGGATCATATTTGACTTAAATAAATAAGTAATAAAAAAAAAAAGTACCTGATGTTAGATTAAGGCTCGGGAGGACCCACACAATTGTGTAGGTTCGGCCTTACTGAAGACATTTTTAACTAAACCTACTTAATTGTGTAGGTTTGGATTATATGAATAAATATCTAAAAATAACCGTTTAAGCAAAAACCATTGCTATTTATTAGGATAATTTTCATCCCTCTCAATGAAAATGTTTGAAACAATTTTTCTTTTTGGAAAGACATAAATATAGGTTACATTTTTCTCATCTCACTCTGGTACGGCTGGTACAGTTTTGCAATCTACACTTCCTAGCAGTTTTAAGATAATCATAACAAGACCAGTGACTTGTTGCATCAAACCTGTTCCCTCAGAGGGTAGTTTTTTGAGTGGATTTGTAAAACTTTTATCTACATGACTGAGCAACATCATCTTCAATCTCCTCTTCTTCACTGGCACTGAGGACCAGTGTTGCCAGATCTGGCTTATTTCTTATTCAATAATCACAAATAACTTTTAATTGTAACGTTTCCCTAATCACTTCGAAGATTGATAGTCTATTATGTCAAATGTCACTTCTCAAAATTATTGATGATTATTGAATAGAAAATCCGCCAGATCTGGCAATACTGCTGAGGACAGCCCGCGATCTCTTCTTGTTTGGTAGTCGTACATCCAACAGTCTCTCAGCCACACATAGGCGAAACGATAATAAATCAAGTGTGTTTTTACGGCATAACTTGTTTGCGTTGGCATCTTATACATATAGAAACCACGATTTTACCACAGCCAGGTCAAGGAAGGGAACCATTGTTTTGTGGGTTCCCTTTGTTTTAAATCAGGTTCAATATGCCTCCATTTGCTGGTCGCAAATGTCCATATCCCCCATTGATGTATTGTAATTCAAATGCGTCAAATATTGTCTTCGGGCCATGTAAAATCCCAAGAATAGTAACGTGTGCATATTATTCTTGAAGTGGTAAATGCCGGACTTGCACAAATGTGTAGGTTGCTAGTTTTTCTAAAGCCTTATTAATATTACCAAGGCAAAAATCTATTGAAATCATGAATACAGTATATTAAGATAAAAACTGAATCTAAGCAAACATTAAAAATAATATTTTAAAGAAATTGCGACAGTACTTAAGATTTGTCTTTTGTTGTCAGAAGATGAACGCTTCAAATAAGTAAAAAAATCTATTCCTGTCTTGCTACTGGTGCCATATAGTTGTGTTTCATCGAAACATCTGAAATAAATGAACTCGCACAGTTGTGTAGGTTCTGCTTTAAATGACACGAAAAAGGGAAAATGTTACTATATTCCTTAAAGTTTCACCAACACAATTGTGTAGGTCAGGTCGTAAAGGTTTAATATATGCGATTCACACGATTTTTCTTTCTTTTTAAATATGTCACAATTATTATTTTTTTTAAGTGGCCCAAAACAATATTCAAAATTAATAGGATATGGAGTTAACTACAAAAAAGAGCTGCACCTATTTCTTTTTATAAAATATAATTTTCCATCATTTCTTTAAAATTGTAATAATTTGTTCGCTTTCGAGCATTTTAATTTTCAATTTCATTTCGAAAGTTTCTATATGAATAAATTTAATTTGAATTTCTTTAATATATTTCAAAATCAACTGTTGGCTGTAAACAATTCTTTTCCGTTTAATATTTTTAGTATCTTCGCACCGAATGCGTTCACATTTCTCGAATCTTAAAATTTTATTCACTGCTCGGAAGTCATTTCCGTTGTTAATTGAACTAGTTTTCGTTTAATCTGTCCTTCAGAAAAGGAATCATTTTATGTTGACAGTGACTAGAGTTTGTCAGTTTCGACTTCCTATGTAAGTGCTTGGCTGTTGTGATTAAAGCAGATTTGTTTAAACATTTTAATCATTTACGTTAATGGTGACGTGCTTTTAAAGCGATTCTTAATTAATAGAATTAATTTCTAGAATGTGCTTGCTTGTTAAGGGCAACGGAAGAAAAAATGACGACGCATTAATAAAATATAAGTTTTTTTTTTGCTTTTTCTTACCCATGCATGTGGTAAAGAATGTATTGTTTTTGGGTATAATTTATGTTTTTGATAATTGTCTAATTTTATACAGAGCTTTATATTGTCAGTATTTTATAAAACTGAATTTTACATAATAATTGGAACTGTTTCTAAGAAGCTTTTTTTTTTTCCTGATCGGGCGGGGGGGGGGGGGGAGTTTTATAAGTTTGTGAATTTAAAAATAATTAACGAAAAACACCTTTATCTTTTCTTTTTCTTTTGAATTATTAAGCAATATTGGTATTCAAGGGGGAGGGGAAGAATGTAGGTATACAGTTATAAGTCTTCTTTTTTGTTTATTAGTTGGTTATGCCTCTTTTAATGATTTTATTGATTAAGGAAATATAGTAACTGTAGGAGGTCAATAAATCACGATTCTATAAGCTTTGAAAATAAGTACAACGTTCCCGTAGTTTAGTTTATGTACTCAAGCACACTTTGATGCAAACGTTTTTTTATTGCCATTAACTTCTTTTTAAAAAACATTTACATTTCGAGTTCTTATATTTTTAATGAATACCTATTTTTAACCGATAATTGTTTACCCAATATACACGCCAGTAAATATGCGTTGCGCTAATAAAATAATTTGTAGTAATACCATAAACTACATAATGCATTTTTCTGATAGATAATTTTACTTCCTTTGTCAGATGTAAGCATAAATTGGCTCTGCTTGTATTACAAATTATTTCAGAAAACGTATTACAACGTACGACTTATGTATATATTTTTCCTATGCGTAAGCATAAATTTTGTACTAATACAAAATATTTTACATCTTTCTTGGTTTGTTTCAATAACTATTTTATTGAACTGTTTTGTTTGTGCATTCCTTCTCAAAAGTTTGGCAGAATTTTACAAGCAAATGTTTTCTTTCTTTTTTACCTTTTCTTTCTTTCCCAATTTAAAAATTTTGAGCTTGATGAAATGTTTTTTAACTTTGAATTTGTGAAGAACAGGTCGTCCTTATATTTTTCAGTGAAGATGGTTTACGACAATAATTAGGAGCGTGACAACAAATTGAGGGGGAAAAGATAAAATAAAAATTGTTTGTAACCCTGTATCATTTACAAAGTGAAATGATTTGCAAATGTAGCAAATGCTAATGCACAATCCCTGTGCAATTTTAAACTATAGTGCAGAATGTTTTTTATTTATAACTAGCTAGCTTTGCCCGCTAGTCATAAATAAAAAAAATTATAAATTAATGAGTAATTTGAGTAGGTGTAGTATAATCCAATTGATCGGCCTGAAGTCGATACATTTAAAATATTTTAAAAATTCAATAAATTATCCGTTAATATTAAATATAAATTATGAGATATATGTCAGTTACATATTCCTGCCAATGAATGGCATTTTAAACGCTTTTATAATACGGTTAATACTTTAGTAGTTTCATAGAGGGGTCCAGTGTTAAAGTGTTTTAAAAATGATGCACCATGCAGTACATGCATAAATATTATTCAATTGCTAAGAAAATGTGTGCACATATTTACTTACTAATAATTATAAAATAAAGAAAAATAATTTGAATCTTTGAAATCGCCAAAAAATTTAATTTTATAAGGAAAGGGCACGTGACGTCACTCGCAGTCAGGTTATGGGTAAAGTGGCATAACATTGGCATTTCCACCAATACAGTTCAATACACCAATATCTTTTACCACTCGAGAGTGGCAAAGATTGATTGACGGAGCGTTTGTTTGTAAACATGCCCTTTCCTTATTGTCACTCATAACTTTCACGAACTTTTTTGCACGCGTCAAAACAATTCCTTATTCTAAATTCACATTTAAAAAGCGCGTGGATTTACTCTCATCCCCTCCCCTCCCCTCCACACTTCGTTTGAATGGAGCAAGGTAATATGGCATACAGCTAAAAGTAAAACTTTCACTACGGTTAATACTTTAATTAGGAATTAAAAACAGTGTTTTATGTTTGAGACGCATTTATGGGTCAGAAATTTTAATAAAAAGAGATGATTTCGCCACATGCTAAACGATATGCACCAAAAGTTAATAGGCACCAATTTATATCAAGATACTACTACTAAACATAACATTTTATGAAATTCTGTACATTAATTCTCGATGTAGACTTAGTAGATAATGTTTGTCATACACACACACAAACAGATTTTCTGAAAATGATTAAGTCGTTTTCAGGACATCTGAAAACATGTTACTCCATCGAAAACCCAAAACCGAATTTATTTACGAATCCAATACTTTCTTCTATAGAAGAAAGAAGAAAAAAAAAAGTAATATGCGCAAAAATATCTTTTTAACAATACACATAAATTAGACTTAATGGTGTACTGTCAGCGATTTCCTTATTACTCTGTTATGTCAGAGTTAAATTTTTATAATGTATTATTCTTTTAGAAAGAACTTATACTTTACGACACCAGATACAGCCATCCTTGTTATATTTTTGATACAAAGGAACAACGAACTCGTTGAAAGATCCAATATCCATTTAAAACTTTTCCTCAAGTGCCTCTGTAAAAAATAATTCAAGCCTATCCCGGGCGTAAAATGCTATAAAACTCGTTTACGTAAGAGGATTTCTCTTTTTATTAGAATGCAGTGAGGCGATTAAAAATAACTCACAGATTTTGATATCCAAGCTTTTACGAAGGCAGTTTTTTTCTTTTCCCTATGCTGCTTAAAATGTATGTACTTGGAAGTTTAGGAAAGGATATTTTATGTGCTTATCTTATTTTTACTTATGAATAGAAAGATCTTATGTGGTATTTTTTCCCATTTCTGTCTTAACTGAGCTTTGGTGGAAAAGGAAGATTATTTATCCGTGTAAAAATGCATCTTTAATCTATTTCTTTCTATTGATGTATTTTGTAGCATTTTTATGTTTTTTCTTCTATCCCCTCTACCTTTGCGGAAGAAAAAAAAAAAATGTTGCGTTAATGTTTTTTTGCGTCTGAAATTATTTTTCAAAATAAACTGTATGTTGTGGCTATCACAAAACTTTTTATATTTTCGGATACAAATTTGTGAAATTTAGACCAAAACAGTCACTACTGCATCTTACGTTTGTAAAAACGATGGAAAAAAAAAAAAAAAAAAACAGAAATGGCACTAAAACTTTTTTTTTTTATTTTTGTTTTAATTCGGAGAAGGGGACTTTATTTCAAATTACCGCAGATATGTAGTTCAACTTTTCCTATTAAAAGGTAACGAAATGTTCTTTTGAAAAGTATTCACATTGAAAATTTACATCCCGGGGGGGGGGGGAGGGGCCCCCTACAATATATATATGTATATATATATATCTTGGTTGAATATTATATATAACAATTTTTAATTTTACAATAATTGGCTAGAACTGCTCTTAATAATAGACATTTGTACAAGATTTTGTCGTATACTGCCTAGTAAAAATTATAAAACAACCGGATGACAGCGCTATCTGTTAAGTGATATGTACTGAAAGTTGTTAAGCACAATTTATTTCAAGATGCATCTGAGTATAATTTTTTTTTAATGAAATAATACTTTTACTCCAAATGAAACTTCAAGCAAGCTTGATGCATGCAAAATAGTGCGGATCATACTCAGATATATATATATATATATATATATATATATATATATATATATATATTTTTTTTTAAAGCATGTTATGGCCGTTTTCAGGACATCTGAAAACATGTTACTCCATCGAAAACCAAAATCCGAAATTTTTTACGTATCCAATACTTTCTTCTACAGAATATAGAAAAAAAAAAAAAAAAGTAATAAGCGCAAAAATATCTTTTTAACAATACATATAAATTAGAATTAATGGTGTACTGTCAGCGATTCCCCCCTCGAATTCTCTTATTACTCTGTTATGGCAGAGTTAAATGTTTATAATGTACCATTCTATTTGAAAAACCTTATACTTTACGTCACAAGATACAGCCATCTTTGTTATATTTTTGATACAAAGGAACAACGAACTCGTTGAAAGATCCAATATCCATTTAAAACTTTTCCTCAAGTGCCTCTGTAAAAAATAATTCAAGCCTATCCCGAGCGTAAAATGCTATAAAACTCGTTTACGTAAGAGGATTTCTCTTTTTATTAGAATGCAGTGAGGCGATTAAAAATAACTCACAGATTTTGATATCCAAGCTTTTACGAAGGCAGTTTTTTTTCTTTTCCCTATGCTGCTTAAAATGTATATACTTGGAAGTTTAGGAAAGGATGTTTTATGTGCTTATCTTATTTTTACTTATGAATAGAAATATGTTATGTGGTATTTTTTCCCATTTCTGTCTTAACTGAGCTTTGGTGGAAAAGGAAGATTATTTATCCGTGTAAAAAGGCATCTTTAATCTATTTCTTTCTATTGATGTATTTTGTGTAGCATTTTTATGTTCTTTCTTCTATCACTTCCCTTTGGGGAAAAAAAAAAAAAAAAAAAAAAAAAAAAAAGTAGCGTTAATGTCTTCTTGCATCTAAAATTATTTTTCTAAATAAACTGGATGTTGTGGCCCTCACAAAACTTTTTATATTTTTGGATAAAAAATTGCGTACTTTAGACCAAAGCAGTCACTACTGCACCTTACGTTTGTAAAAACGATGGGAGGGGGGGGGGGGGAAGTAAGAAGAATAAAATCAGAAATGGCACTAAAACTTTTTTTTTTTTTTCTTTTTCTAGTTCGGGGAAGGGGACTTTATTTCAAATTATCGCAGATATGTAGTTCAACTTTTCCTTTTAAAAGGTATTGAAAAGTTCTTTTGAAAAACACTCATATTGAAAATTTACATCCCGGGGGAAAAGAGGCCCCCTACAATACATACATACATATATATATATATATGTATATGTATATTATATATATATATATGTATATAATATCTTGGTTGAATATTATATATAACAATATTCAATTTTGCAATAATTGGTTAGAACTGATCTTAATAATAGACATTTGTACAAAATTTTGTCGTATACTGCCTAGTAAAAATTATAAAACAACCGGATGACTTCGCTAACTGTTAAGCGATATGTACTGAAAGTTGTTAAGCGCAATTTATTTCAAGGTTCATTTAAATATAATTTATTTTTGCTTTTTTTAAAATGAAATTATACTTTTACTCCAAATGAAACTTCAAGCAAGCTTGATGCATGCAAAATAGTGCGGATCAAACTCCAATTAAAAAAAAAAAAAAAAGCAGCATACTATGGCCATTACAAAACTTTCTACGATATTATCCAATGTAACATCCAAAGTTGCGTGTTAAGATGCACAAAAATTTAATTAATATAGATTCTCAGAAAAATAAAATAAATAAATAAATAAAAAATAAATATGCAGTTTGCTGAGTGAATTTAACCAATAAATGCTGATAATATAAACTGTCTAGAAAATCACAAAATTTCCGTAACAATAGCACCACCAGTCAGCCGATATGTATCCAAAGTGAATCAGTATAGTTTTTCCTAATGACTCTACTATATATCATGCCAAGTGTACTTACATATGAAGTTGTGGTATAGCCTTCCCATAACTTGAACAAGAAATGACAACACAGCAGTGCCAACTGCTGGGCGATATATACCAAAGCCTAATCAGCATCGTTTTTATGTCAAGATTCAACTAATTATGAAATATGGTTAAACATAAAATACAGCGCCCGCAAAATTTTGTGACACACACAAAAACGTTTTTTAAAAAATAGCCAGATCCGATAAGGACCCAAATTGAATTAGCGTAACATTTCATGATGGTCCTGCCTTACATCAAATTTTATTCGATTATACAGAATAGAACCTGAGATGTAGCCTTCTCTGTGATGGGAGAGATTGTAGTACAGCAGCGCCGCCTGTTGAGCGATTTTTGCCAAAAGTTGATAGACACTAATTAAGTCAAGGTACAACTATATATAAATTTAATTGAAATTCTGTGTAATAGTTCTAGAGATTCAGTTGCCATAAATTTTTTGTCACACACACACACACACACACACACACACCACACACACACACACACACACACACACACACACAAAAGACATTTTCTAAAAATGGTCAATTTGTATTCTTGTTTTCTCAAAACGTGTAAATATATCAAAAACCGAGAATCGAAAATTTTTACGAATCCAATGTTTTCTTCTATTGAATATAGAAGAAAGTAAATATGCAAGGCTTTTATTAAATTTAAAACTTTATTCCAAATTATTTGGACAACTTTCATGCGCAGCATCCCTTGAAATTTGTTTAAAAAGTTATGCTTAGAACAGACATACGCGTATATCAGTTGTTAAAAAATTGACTTTTGTATTCTGAGGACCTTAAAACGTGTGATTATAAGAAAAAAGCGCTAAAAATTTAACTGTAAAAAATACTTTATCTGCCGTATGCTATGAGGAATTAATTTTTATTCCTGAGTCGTTTTTCTGTACGTGGTAAAATGTAGTAAGCATTTCCATCAATTACATTCAGTAGAAAATATTTTAGCTTAACTTTGAGTAGCTCTGAATATTGTTTATAAATTATATATAAACAGAACAATTTGTACTTAAATTTAGTCCTATTTTAAAAACCATAGCATAACCGGAAATGCACATACACCAATTTCCAAGTATGTCCTTAGTATATTGGAATTCTTTTAGGGGTTGAATTCTCGTGGATGGTACACGAACTATTGCTTTATCACGAACTATTGCTTTATCTCAACGAAAGGGTTAGTATAGCATCCCTATGTCATATAGATTTAGAATACCGAGTTTTGGATAATATGCTACTATTGTTTCTTGAGATATGCTGATAACAGACACACACGCTGCGAAACAGACCAACAGTTAAAAACCTGCTTTTTACCATGTTTTTATTAACTTGTATTCTTGTTGTTTTTTTGTGTATTTCTTTGTTTGTCCGGTACAAATCTTGCAATCGAATTTTAACTAACTTCCCTACTAGCTAGACATTTGAAACTTTCACAGTAGCTCAGAACCCGGTGACAACACAATACTTCGAAGTCCGATTTTCGAGTTTTTGATTAGTTTTCTTATAATTAATTAATATATGAAAATAATAGCATCATAATAGCGGTAAAATAGCTATTAAAATAATAGCTATAATTTAATTTTTGCCAAAAAATAAAATTAAAAGTTCATTTTCGTTCGACATAAAAATAAATACATTTAATTAAACGTGAACGTTAAAAATTTATAAAAAGTTAAATTATGCATCTCACAAAAAACGTCATTATCACTTTAAAAAATTTATGCACATTTTTAACTAACTTCCCTATGAGCTAGACATTTGAAACTTTCACAGTAGCCCAGAACCCGGTGACAACACAATACTTCGAAGTCAGATTTTCGAATTTTCGAATAGTTTTCTTTTAATTATTTAAAATATGAAAATAATAAGCTCTTAATAGCAATAAAATAGCCATTAAAATATTAGTTATAATTTAATTGTTGCAAAAAAAAAAAAAAAAAATATATATATATATATATATATATATATACGAGTTGAGTTCATTTTCTTTTGACATAAAAATAAATTCATTTAATTCAACGGGAACGTTAAAAAATTATAAAAAGTTAAATTATGCATTTCACAAAAATTTATGTCATTATCACTTTAAAAAATTTTATACACATTGACAAGTGCTAATGTAGTTCACTATGCTAATAATATACGTTGTTCTAAAAGGAGTAATATTTTATTTTTAAAACAAACTTTTTTTTTTCCCACTATTATTATTATTTTACTGAACTGAGTCCGCGTGCTTAAATATTGTTTGTTATCCTCACGTATTTTATTAATGATTCATCAGAAAATTTAAAAACATGGTATATAAAAAGTTTTTTTTATCTTATAATTATTAAATTCAGGAGACCTCAAAACGCGCTATATAATACTTATTCAATTTCGAAAATTTGACCTAAGCACACTTTCTCTGAAATGTATGGGTAAGAGGACGCATATATATATATATTATAAAAGTATTTAATCTCTTTTTCTTACAATTTTTTTTTTTTTTTTTTTTTTTTTTGGTGTACTTCACTCTCGCGTTAAATATTTGAATATTCAAATTTATAAGTATGGCGCTATTGATATAATCAACCAAAGCACGTTCTGTTCGTTTTTACTATAATAGCTCTTGTTTCTTTAAGAAAACTACAAATCACTTAAAGATGCCTGGATTAACGGGGGAAAATAATTTCCTTAGTATTTGAATATTTAAGGAACTCGTGATTTTCTAGTTTTATTCGTCATTTTTATTACATACTAGCAGACCCGACTACGCGTTGCTGTGGCTAAGTTATACGTTAAATTATATTGTAGTAAACTATTCAATACAGTCAAATTATTATTTACGAATAAAGACGAAAACGTTGTAGCCGATGTGAAGCTTAGGTCACTTGAGATTTGAAGCTTAGGTCGAAATTTGGAATCAATTGATAAAAATTTTCATTGAGTTGATATTAAGCACAAATAAACATAAAATTTTGAATTTTATGTTTTATTCATCTCATATATTCAAGTATAGTTTGTAATAAATGTGTAATTTACAAAATTCTTAGTTGATAACATATAGCAATTAATTTTATAAATGAGGTATGTAGCGTAGATTATTCATTATTTATGATAATTATATTCATCATTTTGAATTATAAAAATTTTCAATTTTAATTTAATTCAGCGCTAATCGGTGCACAATATTCTTGGTTAACCTGTCTCTTGCTAACACAAATAGATTCGATGGTTTTCCCACACGTGAGCTTGCAATATGTAATTAATTGCCCATGGAAAAACATGTATTTTTCAAGTCTAAGCCGCAAATGAACATCATTTGGCCTTGAGACTTATTCATGGTCATAAGCTATTTTGGATTAAAATGCTAAAATGACTAATATGTAATTTAATTTTTATTAAAATTCTATTAAAATAAAAGTAATAATCTGGTGTGTCACTCACACGACTTTCTCTTACCCTGAAATTTAATACTATAAATACAGGTTGCAGATTAAAAGGTAAGATAACGAGTACTGTCATGTAAACCTGTGTTGAATAATTCATATTAGGCTTCTGAAAAGTTTTGTATGATAATTAATTCTGCATGAGGGGGGGGGGGGTGGCTGCCGCCCCCCTCAACCCCCCGTTTCATTAATGCACCTACATTTATATAGAATTTAATTCGGTTATTAAAAAATAATTCTGTTTAAAAAAAAAAAAATTATTAAAATTATTATTTAAAAAAATTATCTTTTATGATAATGCAGACGATTTCCATCTTAGAGAAGTAGTATAACACCAAATATATAAAAAAAAAAAGTCTATTTTATTCTCAATATTTAAAAAAGAAAATACGATTTTTTTTCTAAGTTTTTTTTTCGTTAAAAGTAAAAAAAATTGATAACTTTGTTTTAAATTATCGCAGATCGATGGTTCAACCATTCATTTTAAAGGTATTAGCGAGCTCTTTTAAACGATACCCATCATGAAAATTTACTCCCCTCGAGGGGGGACTTCCCCCCCCCCCAGGGGGGAGGCGAGACTCATACATACACAAAAAAAATTTCCCAGTTAACTATCTCTATTACAAAAAATATATATTCGTTTCATTTGGTTTAGTGCAGTCTATAGACGTTAAACTCTACTTACCTGCAATTTCCCCCTTAGACGTAATGTATTAGAATTCTCTTGATTGTCCCTGTACACGAACCATTTGCTTGATCTTAACGAAAAGCTTACTGTAGCATCCGTATATGATACACATTTAGAATACCAAGTTTGAACTTTCTGCGATAATTTGTTTTTGAGATATGCTGATAACAGACAGACACACACACAGACATACAGACACACACACAGACATACATACACACACACAGACATACACGCAGACCATTCGCTAAAAACATGATTTTCGTATTCAGGGGACCTCAAAACGTGTAAATATAACAAAATCTGGCCTTCGAAAATTTGACCCAAAAACAATACTTTCTCTACCTTATGGGTAAGAGAAAGTAAAAAAGAAGCAAACGATTTTAAAATCAATTTTTATGGATTAGTGAAATATAATGCTATTATGTATAATTTTATTATAAAATGATCTCATCATTTTAAATATTTTAAAGATGGCAACAGCTGTAGTTATAAAAAGGAAAACAATATGGCTAAGCCAGAAAAATAGGTAAATTTGATGAATATTTTAAAACTTTAAAAAAAGGATATCTTATGAAATACTGGGCATTAAACGTAAATAAAGGTATCATTTTAGAATCTCCATTTTTTGAATTTTTATTTTTTCCATTCTGATCGATACACGATATGCTGCTCTTTATTGACGCTTAATGAATTATTGTCTATGTTCACACATTCATTATATTGGTTGCTCTCGTTTATATAAGACCAAACTACACTATTTTTTTTCTTTAAAAAAAAAGGGGGGGGGCATGTTTTTTTTTTTTAAGAAGATTTTTTTTTTGTTGTTGTTCTTTTTTATAAATCATTATCAAGGAATTCAGATAACAATGTATAAGATCTTATTAAATAAGTGTATAAATTTGATTATTAGATATAAATTTTTAGAAAGAATATGACTTGTAAAAATGTAGGCAGAATTATATATCCAGTAGATAATGCTTCGGCAGTGGTCGGCGGAGAGTTCTGCTCCCAAAGCTGCAAGACTGGAGGCGTCGGGTTTGAACTTGGAACAAAAGTGCAACATTCCTCGCTGGAGCACGCCAAGATCCCGCACTTTTGATAAATTTCTTGTGGGTTTTGCTGTGTGGTGTTTTCAGTCATTTTCATCTCAGAGGACATTCCACCTAGGCCTTGGCCCCTAGAATAAACAATCAGCCTTAAACAACGCACTGTCACACCAGTAAATGCACTCTTACGACATTGTTCGTGGAAATGTTAATAAAAATTAACTCATCGGTATTATGCTTGAAAAAAGACACTTTAGTTTTGTGCTGATCTGTTTTTTTAGATGATTCAGATTTTTACAAAGAACCACTATGTGAAATATGTACTACATATTTTATTTTAGTAGTGGGAAAAAGTCTTCACAGGCACCCTAAATAAACAATGTCTTAGAATAAGCAAAGGTTTTTGTCCACTCTTACTCAAAGCAATCTAAGTATATAATTTGGTGAATAAAGAACAACATCTAGAAAATATTTTATAATTCTTAAGGGCCCTCTTCACTCACCGCCGCCGGAAGCCCGAGCCAATGTTTTTCTATGGGGAAATTTTCTTTACAAATAACTTATTAACTAATACATATTTTTAAATTCTGTTTTCACATTCTGAAAGTTCCCAGCTGTTAAATTGACGCACCTTTTTTAAAAATGTATTTTTTAAATTTTTAATATTTTATTTCGAAATTGCAAAATGAAAAAAATTCACATATTGAAAATTCGTATTTTGCAGCTTCAAAATAAAATATAAAAAATAAAAAAAATAATTTTTTAGAAAAGGTGCGTCAATTTAACTGCTGTGAACTTTCAGAATGTGAAAACAGAGTTTAAAAATATGTATTAGTTAATAAGTTATTTGTAAAGAAAATTTCCCCACAGAAAAACATTGGCTCGGGCTTCCGGCGACGGTGAGTGAAGAGGGCCGTTAATTACATGTACAAATTTAATAACTGAATTCTGTTTGACATTTGTTTCTATTCACCCGCTTTATCGAAGTAAGTGTACTCTCTTATAAAAAGGGTTTCCGTAAATGTGTCTCAATTGTTTAACTTCTTTTAAATGGGCCTTTGTCAACTGAAATTTTTATTTACCGAGTTGATTATAAGTTTTAAAAGACATTTACAAAAATATTTCTTAGTTTTAATTAGCTTTTTAGCAAAACAACGTATACATTTCTCTTGGCTGCCAATATAGAGCTCAAAAGATCTTTGCTTTTAACTTTTGATCAAATTGTTTTTCGCTAACATTATTTTATTCTTTATTTATAAAGAGAAATTGAAATCTGGCGTGATCTTGCGGTATCCGATAGTTATAAAACAAAACTTAGTATGTTGTGGCCACCACAAGACTTTCTTCTATATTTTCCTATACAAATTCACCCAGTAACAATATTTAAAAAAAAAAAAGAAAAAAAAAGTTTTTTTTTTCGTTAAAAGTTAAAAAAATCGATAAATTTGTTTTAAATTATCACATATTTATTGTTCAACGATTCGTTTTAAAGGTATTGACGAGACCTTTCGAAAGATACCCATCTTGAAAATCCCCCCTCCCGATGCCCCAACATGCAGAAATTTTTTTTCCTAATTAACTACTACTATTAACAATAATTCATATTAATTTTACAATCACAGGTTAAGAATAACTCTCATTATGTACATTTATACGAAATTTTGTCCTATACTGCCATGTTAAAAATTTAGAAAAAATACGATCACAGCGCCACCTGTTAAGCGATTGATCCCCAAATCTAAGCAGCACCAGTTTATGTCAGGGGCCAACTAAATATCAAGTTTGGTTAAATTTCATAAAAAAAAAAAAAAAAAAAAAAAAAATTTCGTTAAAAGTAAAAAAAAAAAAGCGATAACTTTGTTTTAAATTATCACAGATTTATAGTTCAACTATTCGTTTTATAGGTATTGACGAGAACTTTCGAAATATACCCATCTTGAAAATTTACTCCTCTCATGGGGGACTTCCCCCCCAGGGGGGTGGCGAGGCTCCTACACTTACAAATTTTTTTTCCCAGTTGACTATCTCTATTATAAATAGTTCTTGTAAATTTCATAATGATTACTAAAAAATAATTCCCTTTATGCTCATTTCTACAAAATTTTGACCTATCACCATGTTAAAAATTTAGAAAAAGCGGGATGGCAACGCAACCTGTAAGACAATTTTTACCAAAAGTTGATAGGCACTAATTTATGTCAAGGTGCAACTACATACCAATTTGTAGAATAGTTCCTGAGATACAGTTGCCTCAAAATTTTGTCACACACAAACACACAGATAGACAGACGGACGGACAGACAAGACATTTTCTAAAAATGGTCAAATCGTGTTCTACAGCTCTCCAAACGTGTAAATCCATCAAAAACCTGAGGTCGAAAATTTTTACGAATCCAATACTTTCTTTTATTGAATATAGAAGAAAGTAATTATTCTCCTTTAACAAAATTGCGAGGATTTAATAACGTTTCGTCAGAAAGCATGTAAAATATTTGCTCTATTGTTTATTAATTTCTGACCTTTTGTGTATAGGTATTGTCTCGAAATAAAATTTTAATATGATTTTCTCAATTTATTCTTTATTGAATTTTGATTATCCCAAGTAATTTAGGCGTACTTGTCTCGGATAATGGAGATCTGAATAGACTTATAAAATGGCTTTAGCTATGTTGCTTATTTATGCAATATAGCATAATATGCGTAAAATACAAAACGCAAATTACTGATTATTTTCTTTAATTCTTTAGTTTTGTCATGCTATGATTTGCGCTTTCCTAATTAAATAGTCTTAGCTCACTGAACGATTTGATACTACATGAAATAGCTATTAGTCTAACAAGATTTCATCCGAAATGTCTTTCTTTTTTTCTACTTTTCGAGATCTTCCATCGCTTTAATCTGATTCCGCGTTCGCTTTTATGTGCTTTAATGCATAAGAGAGAGTAATTTCCGAAATAAATTGCCTCAAGTGAAATAAATTGTTGTTAATTTAATAATATGCAAGTTATACTTTGAAAATTCTTTTCACCTTTCGTTGGAAGAATGCGTAGCATGAAACTTTATGCATATATGTTTACAACGTGAATTTCTTCTCCTTGTAATTGTTTTCTTTATTCTTTTCCATTAAATTTTTCAATATTGTATGTTTTATCACATTTAAAATAAAATAAAATTTCTTTTCTTTGTTTTTTCTTTTTTTTTAAAATTAAATTTTACTTTCTCCTATTTTTATACGAGAAAGTATTGGATTCGTATCGTAAAATTTTTCGACTTCTGCATGGTTTCGATAGATTAAATTTTGAAATGAATGATACAGGATTTTCAAAGTTTTAGAAAATGTCCATCTGTCTGTCTACGTGTGTATCACAAAAATTTTGAGACAACTCCAGATCAAGAACTAATGCACAGATTTTCATAAAACTGTATATTTAGTTGCATTTTGATCTAAATTAGTTTTTATCAACTTTTTTGCATATCCCCAACATATGTTTTCGCTGTACTACGTTTTTCTTCCGTTTACGGATAAGCTGTATCCCAGCTTCTATTCTGTATAATTGCATGAAACTTGGATATCTGAGAGTGCTGTGATGGAAAACTATGCTGATTTTAATTTGGATGCATCTCAACCAACAGAAGGCAATTGTGTTGCAACTGTGCAACAATTGTGTTGCAACTGGGCAATTGTGTTGCAACTGTATGTTGCAACTGTGTTGCAATTTCATTCACGCTCGGGAAGGCTATATCTTAGCTTCTGTTGCGTTTAAATGTACCGAACTTGTTATTTGAAATGACCATTATTTAAAAAAAAAAATTAAATAAAAAATACGTTCTTATTTTGGGAATATATATATCGGTCAACAGATGGTGCTGCTATTACTCACCTTCTAGAAACCCTGGATAATCTCAGTAAAGGGTCGCTATCACCTTCTACGATTTTCCATACGGCTACGGAAGAAAAATCCACCTTCAAGACACAAATTTTGAAAAAAGACATATTTTTTTAAAAAAGTGGTCACTATCTTTAAAACGAATGGTTGACTATAGATCTGTGATAATTTTAAATGAAGCTATCTATTTGTTTTCTTTTGTTTAAAGATGTCATTTGTAAAATCTTAAAATTGCTTTTCTTTAGAATTTTGGTGTCATACATCGTCTGCATTCATCGTGGAAAATAATTTTAATAAGTTATTTGTAGGGTAAGGCTCCAGTGATTGACACTTTTAGAGTAATTTCTGATGTTTTTAATGTTTTAGTTATCAGAAACTATTTTTGGTAATCTTAAGTTAATATATATGGGATGAAAGACTTTCAGAACCACATATATGTTAAAATATATGCATTTGATAATCATTATTATTATTATTATTATTTTAATGATTTTTTTAAAATATTTTTTACACTCACTCAATGTTCCAGTAATTGACGCTGCCAGTTTTTCATTTTACCAGTAATTGGCCCCATATGCTCCAATGTTTGACACTGATAGTTTTTCATTTTACCAGTAATAGGCACCCTATGCTCCAGGGTTTGACATACAATGTTAAAATTCTGATGTGTAAATCATTTGCTTTTATTTATTTATTTTTATTAATTATTGCGGGGAAGATGTCAATTACTGGAGCATGTTAGTCACTGGAGCACCTACCCTACTGAGTGTATTTGTATGGGAAAATATAAAAGTAAGTTTTATGAGGGCCGCAACATATTTTTTTTATTTAATAAAGATATAATGTCAACTATGATTGCAGAAATAAATATCAGATTAGCTTTTATCAAAAACTCCTTCTTTGTATTTGTGTGTGGTTACGCATTTGAGTAAAACGCTAAAAAAAATTTGTAAATATTGTAACGTCTTCCTACTTTTTAATTCTTCTAAAGTTTGTTAAATTTTTGCTTTTGGTTCTGTCTTACGCATTATCCCCCCCCCCCTTCCCATTTTTATCTTGAATAGGTTTGTTTACTATCTTCATAGCTCACAAACATCATTTTATGGTCTAATAGCTTACAAAGGATTTTATCGACTGTTATTAATAGGCGCGTTGTATAATCTCTTATTCAGGGCATATATTTTGATATATATTTATATTTTACCCTCCGCCTCTTTGTTTTGGTGTCTTAAGTATTTAAAAGAAATTAATAAATTTAAACGCAACCAAGCAAAATACCTCTTTTTATAAAATTATTGTAGCGGCAAAGTGAAGCTTGTTCTAATGGAGAAGTAAACGTATATTTGTAATCCAAAACACACAAAATAACTCAAAAATTTGGGCATGACTTTAAACAAATTCGAGCGCTTTTCTTAATTATTCTGTCAACTTTTCTTCAATTTATCTGCTTAAAATTTTACGCCGAACGCGTTTAGCTCTTCAGTAAATATTTACTCATGGAATAGGTGGTTTTCAATTTCCCCATAATTACTTACACTTAATCCTAAAAGAAAGCACTTTTTTTAGGGAGACTTCATTTATTGAGTGTTAAGAATAAGCAGATCAACTCGTTCATAAAAGACGTCAACATACGCTATCGAGCCTGTCCATCTCAGCAAATTAAATGAAAACAAAAGAAGTGACAAGGGAAAACTCTTCTGTTTAACTGTTGTGAGAAAGCTAAAGAAGTAATTTCATTGTTTAAAAACTTAAAACAGTGTTATTGTTTTCAAGACTCTTCAGTGATAAGTTGTGCGTATATAATTTGAAACTTTATTAAAGTTAAAATTTGGTAATGTTTATTTTGTATTTTTATTTTAAATTGTGTAGTATCCATGATTAATAGCATCTTACACGAGTTAAGATTTGACGTAATGTAGTTTAACGCCCTATATTTTAATTAAATCTATCTGAGATAGAATAATGTTGAATATAAAAATTTTAAATGCATCTTTCTTGAAACAAGTCGACTCGAAACTATGGACTCGACTCGACTCCTCATCATATATTTGATCTCGTAAGCTTCTACTATTGGGCATATACTACTGTGATCGTGTCAACAGAAATGAACTCTACTGACTCCTTAGCAATGTTCTGATTGAAATGCTTCATCTACTATTCTACTCTATTTTCATTCTGATACATTTACCGCATCCTAATGATCTGTTGATCATTTTATTAGAATTAGTTTTGTATTTTAGTTTTCATGCAATTCCATACTATTTCCAATGCAATGATCCATGTAATGTAAATTTATGTGAAATATTTATTGTCCTATTCTGCCATGTTAACAGAATCTTAAAATTCGAATAACTCATGAAATTTTCAAAGCGGATTGTTCTTAGTCACTGATGTCATGCTAGTACTAAAAATGATATTTTAAACCTTGTCTGGTATCTTTAAGAAGAAAAGATTTCTCATAGAGGATGTTTATTCGAAATGTCACCCTATTTTTTGTCTTAATGACAATTTTTATTCACGCAAGTTTCAGGGAAAAAAAAAAAAAAAAAAAAAAAAAAAAACGCCCACGAGCGGCGTGTAGTTTTGCGCTGAAAGCTGGAATTTGGGAAGTGCTAAGTTCGATCCCAGGTCGCGCTCATCGATCTAGCCGTTCGGAGTTTTTCTGTGGTTTTCTCCGAAACTCACGTAAATACGGGTTAGGATCCCTTAGAAAGACTCACATGGAGGGCATTCCACCTATAGGCGTAGGACTCTAGCGTAGTCAATCGGCCTTAAACCCAACAACAACAACAGAAAAATCTGGAGTGACTCCACTCGACTTTCCGAACATTGAGTAATTAACAGTTTTGTAGATAAAGTAAAGAAAGAGGAGTTGTTAAACAAACAAAAGAGAGAAAACCATAATAGTGTTTGAGTATTTTTCTCCATCTATTACACGATGTTTTATTTAACGCTACTGAACTTTGAGCCCATAGATCATAATGATAAAGAATTTTTCGTTGTGTCCCTGTAAAAACCTATAAATGCTAGATTCACCAAAATGCTTATAGTTAGTGCAACAGTGATTTATAATACTCATATAAATTTTCAGCTCAATTCAATAAGGCGTTTAGATGCTATCGTACTTTTAAAAATTTAGTCCCATAGGCCATAATGATAAAGAATTTTTCTTTGTGTCTCTGTAAAAAAACTGTAAGTGCTAGATTCACCAAAATCTATACAGTTAGTTCAACTGTGATCTATAACATGTGTACAAATTTTTTGCTCAGATTAATAAGGCGTTTAGACGCTATCACACTTTCAAAAATTTGGCCGCATAGGCATAATGATAAAGAATTTTTCTTTGTGTCCCTCTAAAAAAACTATAAGTGCTAGATTCTCCAAAATCTATACAAATTGAGTATGTGTGACCTATAATATGTGTATAAATTTTTTGCTCAATTGAATAAGGCGTTTAGATGCTATCGCACTTTTAAGATTTTGCTCCCATAGGCCATAATTATAAAGAATTTTTCTTTGTGTCCCTGTAAAAAAACTATAAGTGCTAGATTCACCAAAATCTATAGGGTTCGTACTATGGTGACTTACAATATGCATACCAACTTTCAGGTTAATCGAACAAAGCGTTTAGACGCTAGCGTGTTCACTCACAGACATACACACATACATACACACATACACACACACATACATACATCATCGTAAAAAATAGTGAAAACGGACCCAGGGGACCTCAAAACGTATAGAAACATCAAAATCTCGAATTCGGATTTTTGACATGATTACAATACTTTCGTCACTATAGTGTTCGGAAAGTAAAAAGGCACAGAAAACAGCAAACGACTAGGCCGATTAGCGCGAGCTGGTCTCAAATCCGGCCTTTTCCATTTACAAGCTGTGACAGTAGAACTTCTAGGACTTCGGTCGTTTGTGGTGTTTAATAATTTTGTGAGGCTCCAATACTTCTAGTACTGTTTAATGATTCCACATTTTTCTGTATTGTACCAAACATTTCTCTCACTCACTTTGTTCTAATTGCAAGATGTTAAAATGTACATAAAAGAAAAAGTACATTAAGTTATAATAAGTTTATTTGACTTTTATTGTATTTTTTTAGGTAAAAATTTTCTGAATTATTACATTTGTATGGGGGGTTGGGGGGAAACCCTTCCTGAATTGTATCGCGTAGATTTTTTTTTTTTCTTTTCATATTTGACAATTGAATACTCAGATGTCCAATTCGTGATCCAAATAGTAATCTGCATTATAATAAGACATAACAAATGTTACAAAATAGCTTTGAAAAAATTATGGAAATTACGTTGTCAGAAAAAAATCTCCTCAACATATCTACAAATTTATTTCCAGTTCTATTTGCATTTTATTGTAAATTATTCTCATGCATCCGCTAAGGCATAAAATGATTTTTATTTGGAAAAGCAGCAAAAATCTCAGGAGATGACTTTCCTCTTCTCTCTAGAGACGCCGGGATTGAATTTAATTCTTATAGAGGCGTATGTTTCATTCATGGGGATAACTCAGAATTAAATTTGTTTTGACATTTGCTCTGTAAAGCTTTTTATCTGTTACTGAATTATTGTTGCAAATCATATCGTAACTTTTATTAATCTAAATGTTTTAATTAACTAATTCTTATTTGTTCTTGTTATTAAGATTCTTAAAAATTTCTGGCATCAATGTGAGCCTGGTGTAATATTTTAAGATTGGATCTTTAAATATAATTTGCATTATCTTAATGCAGTGTTTAAGCGACTTGCTTTAACTTAATAATGCTTAGCATGCCGTGCTGTTAAATTTGATATAAGTAAGCATATAATGTTGATTTGAATAAGTAATTTAATTGCATTTCTGCTCAGAATTAAAGTAACAGCTTGAAATCTAATTTACATGACTGAGCGTATACACCTGACGGGATATACGAGGACTTTAAGGCGTGCACAAGAGAACAGTCCAGTATCGCTCTCTATTCCAAAAAAAAAAAAAAAAAAAAAAAAAAAAAAAGTGTCTCCTCTGTTCATTTTGTGTGTCTGCGATCTCCGTACGAGCGAGAGGGTAGTTATATAGTTTGTTAATAAGAGGTAAAATATTAATAATATCCAGTTGCTTGTTTGAACGTAAATGCGTCTTGGTTTGAAAGAACGAGGAGGGGGGGGGATGGGAATCACAAAACATATATTAATCTGGTTCCGAGGTGTATAAATTTGTGTTTAGATTCACCATAATGCAATAGTGTGTAGATCTACGTGTAATTCGTTTGCCCACACACAATGCGATCATCGCATGTATGCACATAGTACTACATGGACATCATACAGACGTCTAAAAATTTTTAGATCTATCTTTAAAATATTTACATTTGTAGATCTCTATCTAAATATCTGTAGTCCTGGCATATATATGGAATTTCACGCTTACATGTCGAGAACCTGTTATCACAAACTTTATTACTTACACAAGAAAAAGATATTGGATTATTAAAATTTTTCTGATTCTAATACAAATTTAACATGTCTAAAAAAAAAAAAAAAAGTGTGATTATCTTACTGTTTTAAAAATATCCGTAGAAATTTTTTTATTCAGTGAACAAAATTGCTTATTCCAGTGTTATTAACGCCTATTCTGTTTTTATCATCAATCTAAAACTTACAGTAAAAGGTTACAAATAAGGAGAAAATTGTTCAGTATACTAATTTAATCTTGATGTCTTCCTCCCTGATTCCACTGGGACTCTGTGGAGTTTAATGCACTTCCAGTGTTTCTTCTGGAGTATGGGAAGAGTTGATTACTACTTTCTTTTTATTTATCATTTGCTTTGCTTGTATGCTAGCTTGGAATTTCATTTGCGTACTCGATAGAAAATGTCTTAGACTTTTATTGTTTACTAGCCGCCTTCGGCGACCAGCTGGTTCGCGCTCCCTGAAAAATCCGACTTTACGAAACTCCCGCTCGGTGGCGCCTGCGGCGCCTTTTTCCCGTTTCAGGTCTAATAACAGCTTATTGATATATCGTGAAAATACCTTATTGAAAGCGCGGTAAATTCCCGTGCGGAAGCGCCTTCGGCGCCCTCTTCCCTTTTCAATATCTGAAACAGCCTGTTCGCTCACCATGTTATGATCTTTCAAATTTCTGACTTTAGCTAAGTCCCGCTCGGTGGCGCCTGCGGCGCCGTATAACATTTTTTTAAAAGATTTGTGTCTGACTTATCTGTGGTTTTCTCCAAAACTTGCTTATTTCCGGTCTATATATCGTTAAAAAATATTAGTACGAAATGTGAGCGAAAATCTGAATTTGAAACTCTGTAAAATATAAAAGAATAAAAATTTTCTGGTTTTTCCGTAGTTTTCTCCGAAAGTTTCGTACAGAATTTGAACGGTTTATATAATTTTAATAGCCTGCAATAAAAATACTTTAACATATCTTTTGAATGATGTATTATGTATTACAATAATGAATATCTATGATATATTTTAGACTCAAAATGGCTAATCTATCAAGGGCGATTAACGATTTCTATTGAAATCCATCTAAAATTTAAGAATTCCAAAACTGCTTTTTTACAACCGAATTCATAAAAAAAAGGGGGGGGGGGAATCAATATTATTCTGTTAAAAGTAACTCATTAACAGATGAAATTGGTGAATGGTGTCATTAACAGATGAAATAAAAATGAATTTAAATAAATATAATATGTCTATTTATTTTATTTTTAAAGCTATACTTTAGATTTTTTAACTGCATACAGGTGAGCCATAATAACGGGCAATTTCGAAGTTCTGCTTTTGATCGATTTTAAATTGAAAAAATTCAAAAACTGCTTTTTTTATTTCCAGTATACTTTGTCACGTGGGCGAAAAACAAAAAAGCAATTTTTCCCGACCTCTAGCACCTGGCACTGAAGAATCTTATTCTCTCTTCTCTGTCAAGGTCAGTTGCAAGAGTTTCAGAATTTCATCGAAAACTGCCGCGATACTGAAAATTAAAAAAATTATAACTCATTCAGTTTTTGAAATTTTCTCTCAATCTTCTGGGTATTCAATTGTTGAAGCGAGATCTATATATAAATAAAAAAGAAATTATTTATCTCTAAACGCTTTAGAGTTATAAGATGTTTTGTGAAAAAATCGATGTTTCGTAAAATCTTAAAATATGGATCGCTAATCCGTATTTTGTAAAAATGTTTATATGGTTCGAAAGAGGATTAAATGTCCTTTCCAAATATACCAGATTTTAAGAAATGGAACAGTTACTCAGTTGTACAGGGCGTTTCAAAAAAGACAATCGGGAAAAAGAGAAACTTTCGACCCTTTTTAAAACTTTTTTTTTAAATATGAAAAATCCGTATTTTTTAAAAAAAATTGTACCGTAAGAATCGGTAATAAATGCTCTTTCTCGTGGTACAGGTGTATTTTCGATATTTCCAACAGATCGGAAGCGATCGCTTTAGAAAAACCCGCGAAATTTTCCTCTCTCTGCTTTCTCTTTTGAGGAACACGCTGAAGGGCGAAAATTACGATCCGCTCGCTTTTTAATTAGGCATTGGTCGACGTTTTAATTAATATCTCCGGAACTAATTAAAATTTTTAAATTCTGTTTTCACTATCAACTCGGGAAGGCTTCTGAGCACCCGTATGTCAAATTTTATACTTCTGCGTTCAGTAGGGGCTGAACGTATAGATGCACAGACAGACAGACAGACAGACATCTTCTTTTATTATTATAGAAAAGCTTAGTTGGTTGCATTATCCAGAAGTCAAACTTTCATTTATATAGTAGAAAACAAGTGTTTAATTGCTTTCTAAATTATCTTTCTATTTTATGTAACAGTTTTATAATTTTCACCCTTACATCTTGTTCTTATTTTCATTCGTGGATAAGGATTCCAGGATATATGGCTGCTTATGTAAGAATTTGAAGCTTGGAAGTAGGTGGGGAATGTATTACACTGATACTGCATTTATATTCAAAGAACTTGAATTTTGTTTTCAGGTTCAATTTTTACTTTTCTTGGGGTAACTATTAGATGTACCCGAGGAAAATATCACTAATTGTTTCAGGAAACTTTTATTAGGATTTTTGTATGTATGTAGGCTATAGTGTTCATATTAGAGTACCTTTATAATATACTCGTTTATTACATTTACCCAATTTCGGAGGTACAGTTTATGTTAAATAATAAAGGATTGAAAGGTGATAATTATGATAATTTCCTTGTTACAATTTTTTAATTCTTAGAAAAACGATTTCAAAATGTGGTCTACCCTCTGATTTCAAAGATATAGTGTCACCCTATGTACGCAAAAGAAATTTTCCAAACAGTATTCCATTCTTTTTACTTTCTCTTACCCATATATATGGTAAAGAAAGTATTGTTTTGGAGTCAAATTTTCGAAATTGAGTTTTCTTATATTTACACGTTTCGAGATCTCCTGAATCCAAAAATCATGTTTTTAGCGGTTGGTCTGTGTGCCTGTGCGTGTGTCTGTCTGTCATCAGCATATCTCAAGAACAAACAATAGCAGAAAGTCCAAACTTGGTATTCTAAATGTGTGTCATATAGGAATGCTACAGTAAACTTTTCATAGAGATGAAGCAAATGATTCGTGTACAGGGACACCCAAGATAATTCAAAAACAGTACGTTTATGGGGGAAATTGCAGATAAGTAGAGTTTAAACATCTGTTGACTGTACTAAACCAAATGAAACGAATATATATATTTTATATGCATAAAAACATGCCTCATGTTGAATATGGCAGGGAAATCATTCACTGTTCATTTACAAGGCTACACAAAAGAACTAGATTATAGTGCGACAATACTTGAAAACTGATGGAAATGTATTTCGGGTTGTGCCGTGTGTTATTATTATAGGATTATATTTATGTGCAGCATGTGATGTGTACATAACTTTCAGAAAATATACAAGGCTGCCAATATTTAAGCCATAACATTCTTTTTATTGTTAATGGAAATGCCTTACTATAATATTTTACCATGTCCAGGAAAACGGCTCAGGAATTGAAATTAATTCCTCATAACCATATGTTAAATAATGTATTTTTTTAAAGCTAAATATTCATCGCTTAGTTTCTTTGTATATTTACACGTTTTGAGGCTTCCTGAATATCGAAGTCAAGTTTTTAACTTTTGATCTTTGACTGTGTCTCTTAGAAAAAATAAAAAATTAATAAATTTCAGACGATTCAAATGTTGTATTTTGCAGTGAATACGATTACTAGTAAAGTTTGGTTAAAATTGATAAGTTTAAAGGAATGTTGCGTGTGAAAGTTTTCTGAATAATGTTAAATTGACTTTTGAATTTAATAACAGATTTGAATTCTATATAAATATAGGTACAACAATAAAACAGGGGGGTTGAGGGGGGGTAGTAGCCCCCTTCACATAGAATTATTTGTCAAGTTGTTCCGAAGCCTAATTTGAATTGTTTTAACATTTTACGTAACAGTACTCGTTATCTTACCCTTTAATCTTCAATCTGTCTTTATGGTATTGAATTTGAGGGTAAGAGAAAGTCGTGTGAGTGACACACCAGATTATTTAATTATATGAACAAAAAAACATGCGTGGAAAAAAAAAACTGTATTTTATAACATAAATAGTTATTTCAAATATGTCTTCGTAATTTTTCATCACTTGCTGATGCTGATACATTATTCGCAGATATTGTACTTAATTACAAGAAAGCACCACAAAGCTGGCATTTAAAAGTAATTGATACAAAACTTTGAATGAACACCACAAAATATAAGAATTTGCAACAAGTGTTCAGGCAAATAAAGTAGGCACTACGCACGAGTGCGTTGCCGCTTTGTTTGTAGCACTCGTGCCTATTTTATTTGCCTGACGAAGGCTCGTGTTTTCTTTCGACCCGGAACAATTGTCGCGAGTTCTCATATTTTATGGTGTTTATTCAAAGTTTTGTACCAATTATTGTACTTAATATTTCAATTAAATATGTCCATAAACCATAAATGCAGTTTCCTTTAATTTATAAAGATTATTAGCAGATGTTGTACTAATGGAAATGTACAATAACTGCTAGTAATTTTTATATCTGCTAATTTATTTTATTTTACAGTAAAAAATAAATAATAATAAAAATAAAGATAACAATTGCATTACATAAATAATAAAGGTAGTATATAGTATAAAATTAAGTAAACAGCTTGAGGATATATATGTTTCATAAATTGGTGATTTATTAACGATTCAAATATTTAAGGATTGATCGACTAGTTACAACGAATTACACTTTTGTATTATGTTATATTTGATGCTTTTTTTTTCCCTTAAAAAAAAAAGGGGGGGGGGGTAATATTAAGAAACAAGAACGAAAAATCATGCAGTGCGCATTGATTATTAACACTTTCCAACTATGCGTACTTGTTGTATCGTCTAACTTTCAATATTCTTTGCCTACGTTGTCACACAAAAGACAGACAGAAGGACTGAAAAATATAGACTAGTTGAATTTAAAATCAGTCTTAGACATTGTTGGAAAGTGCTAAAAAGGCTTAACGCAAAAGAAAATGCAGCCGATAGATTATAATTGCAGCCATTAATGTATCTGAGTATTTTAGTGTAGCTCTGTAAATCTGAAGGTTAATCATATCATATTCTAAACAAAACATTATGTTAGAATATTAACAATACATGTCAATTTCTTTATGATTTTTACAGTAGAAAGTTCTTTAAATGTGATTTTTAAAAATGTCTGTCCTAAAACGTAAAGTTTTGGCATTTTTTGGTTATCTTTGTACACAAACTAGTTGTATAGGACATATTAATGTCATTTTAAATAGGGAAAATTCCATAGTGCACTTGATTAATAAATAAAATTTTTTTAAATTTCTGAAAATATTTACGGACTCTGGGGACGGAAGACAGACAAATAGAAAGATAGACAATAGACGACTAGAACGAGGCGGAGCTTCCATTGTTTGTGAGGAAAAGCTGCTCTATGATTGGCTATGTTCCATTATTTGTGCGCTAAATTAAGACTTCTATAGGTTAAATTTTAAAAAATCGTCATCATGACGTCGAAGGGTGTCAGAGAGTCAAGTCGTCAATTGGACAGATAGATACACAAGTTGAAATAATATTTACATTTAAAATTTGTTAGAACGCGTGTTAAAAACGCTTAATATAAACGAAAGTACAATTCCAGCAAATTTTTATTAAAACATCCGATATACTTGCATGACATAGTATATCCGATATACTTGCATGACATATTCCATTTTCATTAATATTTGTGTACAGTAAAGGTATTAAAATATGGTTTATAGAAATACCTCTCATAGAACACAGTGCTTTTGAATACTTTCGGGTGTCCATGTACACAAACCAGTAGAGGTAGTCGCTCCATTTTCAATAGGGAACATCCGATAGTGAACTTGAAAAACATATCAGTTTCAAGAAATTCTATTAATATTTACGGGAGTTAGAGCACGGACAGAGAAATAGACAAACCAAAGTCGTTAACACTTTTCAACCTTGTTGGAAAGTGTTGAAGATATAGTTTTTAATTATGTTCCAAAGTAGTAGTACCAGTGCTTTTTATATTATTATTTTGATACTGAATACTCTACACTTACTTGTATTTTCTTTCTCTACTGACATCCTTTTTTGCGTATGAATACATACATCACATACCTTGTGTACTTCCAAACAATATGTTTTATATGAATAGAGGAAACAACTCCTCTTTTTTATATTATCTTACCCAATGTATGGTGGAGAAAGTATTCGTTTTGTGTCATATTTTCGAAATTAAGTTTTTTTCTGTGTATGCGTTTTGTTGTGCCTTGAATAAAAAAAATCAGGATTTTAACGGTTGGTCTGTCTGTCTTTCTGTGTGCCTGTTACTAGCATAACTCAAAAATAGATTCTAGCAGGATGCTCGAATTCGATATTTTAAATCTGTATCGCATGAGTATATTACTTGCAATTTTTTATTCTGATCGGACAAATGGTGCATGTACAGGGACATTGAAAAGCATTGAAAATGCATTTCGACTATGGGCGAAACTTTTCGTCGTTTCAATTTGACATCGTTAAACTACATTAAACTATACGAAATTGACGTACATTTTATTTATTCCACATATTTCATTAAATTCATATATTTATGATTTATGACATACATGTCATTTAACCCGATCAGTTTATCACTTTTTTCGGCACCTTGTCAGATTATCGTGGGTCGCTGAAGACCCGAAGCATGTTTGAATCCTTAACTTTTGCTTAAAAAAATCTGATAAAATTCTTGAACACTTTTGAATATTTCTGCTTTAAAGGCAAACAATGAATAATAATAATAATAATAAAAAAATTTCCTCAGAAATACGCTCACTTCTCAAAAATGCAGGTATTAACCCCTTCCGCTCCAGGCTAGCTGTAGTGTAAATGTCTGAAATACCAGATTATAATTTTGAAATAGTATCGTATACTTTCTTCGGACGTATGCACGTACGTCCATGGTATTAATGGCCATTAACACTAGGACGTACGCACGTACGTCCCTGGAGTGGAAGGGGTTAATTAAAACATTCATAACTTTTGAACAAACTGAGATATTTGAAAAATTCAAACTGCATAATAAAGTTTTAGAATTGTATTCTTACGAAAAAAATCTGGAGTGACTCCACTCGACTTTCCGAACATTGAGTAATTAACAGTTTTGTAGATAAAGCAAAGAAAGAGTAGTTGTTAAACAAACAAAAGAGAGAAAACCATAATAGAGTGTTTGAGTATTTTTCTCCATCTATTACACGTTGTTTTATTTAACGCTACTGAACTTTGAGCCCATAGATCATAATGATAAAGAAATTTTCGTTGTGTCCCTGTAAAAACCTATAAATGCTAGATTCACCAAAATGCTTATAGTTAGTGCAACAGTGATTTATAATACTCATATAAATTTTCAGCTGAATTCAATAAGGCGTTTAGATGCTATCGTACTTTTAAAAATTTAGTCCCATAGGCCATAATGATAAAGAATTTTTCTTTGTGTCCCTGTAAAAAAACTGTAAGTGCTAGATTCACCAAAATCTATACAGTTAGTTCAACTGTGATCTATAACATGTGTACGAATTTTTTGCTCGGATTAATAAGGCGTTTAGACGCTATCACATTTTTAAAAATTTGGCCCCATAGGCATAATGATAAAGAATTTTTCTTTTTGTCCCTTTAAAAAATCTATAAGTGCTAGATTCTCCAAAATCTATACAGATTGAGTATTTGTGACCTATAATATGTGTATAAATTTTTTGCTCAATTGAATAAGGCGTTTAGATGCTATCGCACTTTTAAGATTTTGCTCCCATAGGCCATAATGATAAAGAATTTTTCTTTGTGTCCCTGTAAAAAAACTATAAGTGCTAGATTCACCAAAATCTATAGGGTTCGTACTATGGTGACTTACAATATGCGTACCAACTTTCAGGTTAATCGAACAAAGCGTTTAGACGCTAGCGTGTTCACTCACAGACATACACACATACACACACACATACACACACACATACATACATCATCGTAAAAATAGTGAAAACGGACTCAGGAGACCTCAAAACGTATAGAAACATCAAAATCTCGAATTCGGATTTTTGACATGATTACAATACTTTCCTCACTATAGTGTTCGGAAAGTAAAAATCATGGTCTTGATGGATAGGTATTTTTTCTAAATGTGTATTCTGAAGAATGAGACAAAAGAAAAATAGCTCGGGTCTTCAATAACCCATGATAACCTGATCGGGTTAATATTTTATCCTTTGAAACAACTAATATCAGCACTAATATTTTGTACTCTGAAAAGATCTACACTTTCAAATTTCTTCTATGGGCGAAACATTTCGTAGGTTCAATTTCACATCGTTAAACTGCATTAGACTAAATACAATTGACGTACTTTCCACATATTTTATGAAATTCATATATTTATGGTTTATCCTTTGAAACAATACTAAAATCAGCACTAATATTTTGTACTCTGAAAAGATCTACACTTTCAAATTTAATTATACATTTTCACGATGCTTTCGTTATTAAAGATTTAAAAAATATTTTATGAACACACAAATGCAGATTTCGTTCTTTCTTTTCTGTTTTTCGTTCTTTTCTTTCTTTCTTTTTTTTTTTTTTTGAAAAGGGAATTTAGCATTTAAATTGAAAGTTGAAATTTCCCGTTATCACCCCGTAATACCTATAAGGTTTATTACTTTTAAATAAAACTAAATGATCATTTATGGGTTTAAATATATATATATATATATATATATATATATATATATATATATATATATATATATATATATATATATGCGTTTGAAGCATTAATGAAATTCATTTGATGCATTCTTAATTTTTGATAGTTTCTGATTAATGTTTTCGAATATTAAATTTGATAATTCATGTGCGTAGGTGCCAAGTCTACTGTTTTAGGCGGGAGACTTCAAACTTTAAAATTTTTACAGCTGTTTTTTGGTAATAATAACCGTCGAAAAAATATATAACATATTCTGTTTCAAAATACTGGTGTCAATTCTGATTTAAAAGTTAAAAATGTTGGCAGCTCTGCATATGTAACATCACAAACGTTCAGCCGCCTTTGAGTAATATTTTCACAATAATATTTATTTATATTGAGGGTAGGATATAAAATATGTGAAAATAAATTTAATATTAGATAATGTAAGTTTGAATATTTTTAGTTACAGAAACCTTTTGTTCCTTAAGATTTAAATATGACATCTGAGCAAAAATTTGAATATAGAAAATTTCGTCACGATTAAAGGTTGCTATAGGAAATTTAAAATGTTGTTAAAATTTTAAAGTGTACGTGGTACGTGATTCTCAAAGCTCTAGGCAGGAGTATATTTAAATAAAATGGCCATTTCTAATGAATCCATACTGAATATGTTTTACAGTAAAATTAAAGGGGGTTTAATTTTAAACCTGTTTACTGTACAGAAACCTTTTTCTGACGTATTAATAATACTATTTACAATATGAAGCCAAACAACTTGCAGTTTACAAATTTTTTCGAAACTCTACAGAAACTGTTTGATGAATTGTTCTTCGTAAACTTCGGTCGTCTGAAGCACATGAGAGAACTCACTGTTGCGAAGATTCAGTCACAAGCATCTTTAATGGACCAATAACAATTACAATGAATCATATAAAAAAAAAAAAAAAAAAGTTTTTAAATGAAATTATTTACACAAAGTAACAGATGGAAATTCTCATTGAATTAAATGTTGGCCCCTATAGACACTCTCGTGATCGAATCTTCATTCAGACGTGTGGCTTTATGAAGCGTTTTATTTTACTTGGTCTAAAGTTAAACAGTTGTTAATCTAGCATTTCTTTATGTTATCAAAAACAATTCATAACTTTTTAGTATACAAAGTATTTTCCCATTCAATCGCTTTTTTGCAGGGCATATTAATTACAAATATTTATTAATATAATAAAATTCACAATATATTTAGAAGATAAAATAACCGAGAATAAACAAGCAACAAATTCTTTCAAAATGCATCGTTATTGTAAGCCTCAATCTTGTTTTATTATTATTTTTTTTAAATTAAGTTAAAAGTGTATTTTCAAACGAATAAATTTTGCAGAAATGTCTCCAAATCTAATTTATTTTCCAAAATAAGATGTAGGTTAATTTAAGCGAAATGCACTTGTTCCCACCCCCCCTCCTCCCTCCATTTTAATAATGTTTGAAGTTATTCCAAGTTGTTATTAAAAAGTTAAAATAAGAGAGATTTCTTTAAAAATCGTTGTCTGTTGTTTTATTTTTTATTTTTTAATAAAGTATTTACTCGATTTCGCTATAGATCGCTTGATGTTTTACAGTTTAAGTAAACTTTTAATTTCTTCCACTGGTTTTATTCTTTAAAAGATTTTATCTTTTCCAAACATTTTTTTTAAATCAAATGTTAATTACGTTTTAATATGTTAGATGATAAAACTGTTACTTTTTTTCTTTTTCTTTCTTTTTTTTCCAAATAAAAGTTTTTCTGTATTAATTTTTAAAATCCTTTGAATTAAGTACATCCTTTCTTATTTTCAGAGAAAGATGTTTTTTCACTTCAAAATATTACTTTTTAAAATCTTTTGATTAAATACATTCCTTTTTTTTTTTTAATTCTTTATTTTCTGTTAATACATTCTAAGGTTCTCAAGATAAGAAGTTATACAGTTTTTTTTTTTTTTTTTTTTAATATATATATATATTCTCCTCCGATGATTCACTATTATGTTTCACATATTTGTAGCAATCATCATTTCTTAATATAGTTGTTTTTAATACTCTCTTATGATCATGCTTCATTTAATATTTTTTGTCTTACAAGTACACCTTTTGTCTTGCGACATTTGTAGTCGTAATAAGATGAGCAATCTTTAACATGGTATTCAGTGTTTATTTATTAATAATTTTCTAGATTAATAATAGTTATTTTATAAGAACTATCGAGATATGATACATATATATATATATATTTCATATAAGAAATGAATACAAACATTTCATATATGAACTGGAAACTATGTGAAACAGAAACACAGTCCGAACAATTAAAAAAAAAAAAGAATTAGTAAGAAGCAGCAGAGGCCGCCACGACTGGTGGAGTGGGTTAAAATAATTTGTCGACGCCCAACTTTACTTAAAACCTCCGTGAGACCATATTGTAACAAAAAAAAAAAAAGTTTATTATTAAGGGAAAATATATATTACTATTTTACAATTATTGATACTTATAAATGAAATTTATTTCAACTGATATATATGAATAAGGTGACATATTACTCACAGTAAAAAAAAAAAAAAAAAAAAAAGTTTTGGATCTGTTTGTAATTATGATATGTATATATTTTTATTTAAATTTGTTTACATATATCTTTTTCTTTCTAGGTAAGACATGTTTTTTACTCATTGCATGCAAAAACATCATACGACTGTAAGTTATTTCATATGATTTTTATTTTTCATTTTTTAACATTGTACATTCTGTTTTTTTTTTTTTTTTTTTTTTTTTAAGCTGGACATTTTTATAAAAAATAAACTATAAACCAGGTTCTTCAGGCACTTTATTTCTCATTCCCCAAAAATAGATAATATATCGTTATTTTTTTTTTTTATTATTATTATTATTTTTTTTTTTTTTTTGTGGAATGTTGCATGCCAAAAATAAAGGAATTAAAATTCAGCTGTAATTAACTAAATGACTTGTGAATGTGATTAATGAAAAAAGAAAAGTGCTGCCCCCGTTTTTTTTTTTTTAAATTTCATGCGACAATAAATTAAGGCATATGTTAAAAAAAGAAAAAAAAAAAGGTCATATAAATTATACAGCTAGATATAGTATACAATTAAACTTTCGATGTGTGTGTGTGTGGGGGGGGTGGATTGTTTAGGAGTCGGGTAAGAAGTGTATGTTCTGTTCTGTAAGAAACATCATTCTTGAGGGGACTTGGCACCACTGAAGGTTTCATATAAAAGCTTATATATTGATCTAGTTTAGGTTTGTTCAATAACATATGTATTCAGCAGTGGCAGATCCAGAACTTGACTTTTTTTTTTTTTTTGGGGGGGGGGGGGGCTAAGATTTTTCAAAGTGTTATTCTAAACCAATAAAAAATTTACAATTGCAATATTCAATTGTGAATGTCAGTGTTTTTTTTTTTTTTTTTTTTTTTTTTTTTTTTTTTTTTTTGGGGGGGGGGGGAAGCTTCACCCCCCCTCCTTAAATCCGCCACTGGCATTCAGGCAATAATTCTTATGGTTTTTGATATATTTTTTGCTGATTTTAAATCTTTAAATTGCGTTTTCTCACTTTGCATTTTTTCATAAACTCATGATCTTCAAAATGCTAAAATATCTACAGATATTTAAAAGACGTAGTTGTTTCTTCGGATGTTTAACCCCTTACCTGCCGACGAAAAATTATGAGATTCGCTTCCCAGTGCCACCATTTTTCACACAGGCGTGCGTTGTTATGCATTTACTGTTCCAGAAACATTCCCTTTTCCGATTCCTCTCATACTTTCCATCTTCTTTGAAATAAGTAAATTCTTCGAAAGCACTGTCACGATCATTTGATTGCACTTTAAAACCGCGAAAATAGTAAAGCAGCGTAATACAAAGGTTCGTACTTCGGAAAAGGTATGTATACGCCCGGCACAGTTAATGCATTGACTTAGCGAGACGAATACATACGCTCGGGGCAGTAATGGGTTAATAGAATCTATTTAAAAGAGTTAGAGATGGGTTTTGAAATTTATTAATTAGTTTATTTATTTATTTATTTATTTATTTATTTTTTTTTGGGGGGGGGGGAAGGGGAGGAGTGCATGTCTATGTATAAATTTGCAAAAAAGCATGATTTTTGTCAATTTTCATTTTTAACGTACACAAACATCAAACCGTCTCAATTATATATATATTAAAATCAAAACTATTTTATTTACGAGACAAACTTTAGTTAAAACACATTTAAAAACATTTAAAATTTAGACGTTCCGAAACCCATCCAGGTTTTCTCATCAGTATCACAACAACATAATTTGCAAGCATTACATGAATGCACAAGGAATTTATAGAAGTACGGAATATTGAGGAGCCAGTGCGCATGCTTCACTGATAGTGGCACACTGCCAACCATCTCTACACTATCAATGAAGCATGCGCACTGGCTCCTCAATATTCCGTACTTCTATAAATTCCTTGTGTATTCATGTAATGCTTGCAAATTATGTTGTAGTGATACTGATGAGGAAACCTGGACGGGTTTCGAAACGTCTAAATTTTAAATGTTTTTAAATGTATATTTTGTTTTTAAATGTATTTTAACTAAAGTTTGTCTCGTAAATAAAATAGTTTTTGATTTTAATTTCATTTTTAATATTTCTTTGTTTTAAAGATATGAGGAGCGACATTCAAAACGTGTTTTCTCAAAAAAAAAAAAAAAAAAAAAAAAAAATGTGAATTTCCTTTTGATTTAACATAGTATGTCTACATGTCCCTTAATACATCTAAACAAACGATAATTAGGGTTTAAGTTTAGTTTTTTTTTTTTTTTGTGTGTGTGTGTGTTTTTTGAAAAATTGTGTCCGAAGGTTGAATGTTTGCTCCTCACATTGAAAAATTCATCCCTGATTCTTTTAAGTAAAACGCTGTTAAATATCCGGGGAAAAAAAAAAAAAAAAAAGTCGTTTTTTAAATGTTCGTAGAAGTTTAAGCATTTTGAAGATCATGAATTCATGAGAAAACGCAATTTAAAAATTACAAATCTATAAAAAAAATATACCATATGAACTATTGCCTGAATATATATTTTATTAAAAAAAAAAAAAAAATCTAATGTAGTTCAATTTATAAATCTTAAATGGAAACATAAGCTTTTATATGAAACTTTCAGTGGTGCTAAGTAAGATCTGTTAGTTCTCTTAACGTTATTTTTGTGTTCTTATAAGTGTAAAGTTAGAAAAGGAGTATGGAGAAAGTGGTATTCATATATTTAGTAATTAAATAATAATTTGACTGCTGGTGTTGATTTACATCTTAAAACCATTTTGCGAAATATTGAAAATGAAGCAGAATTACAACGAAGTTCTCATCACACAACCACATTTGAGAAGATTAAAATAAGGCGGAAAAAAAAAAAAAAGGTTTTTGAAGTACCTGCGAACTTTTAATTTGTTTTCAGAACTCTTTTGAAGTGCAGAAATATTTGGAAAGTTCTCTTTCATGATTTTTCTTATCAATGTTTTTGCCAAAATTCTTTAAAAGCTGTAAAGATAAAGTGCTAATCCTCATCTAATGAAACCTTAATTAAATATTCGATTGATTCGTATTAGTAATTAAAGTTTATCTGAAACTTCACTTACAGGCATATGTATGTATGTATGTATGTATATATATATATATATATATATATTCTGTAAAGCTTTTGTAAATTTATGAATTTTTATCGTTGTTTTTAAAAATGCCATAAAATGAACATCAAATTTTAATAATAAATGCATACAATTTTAAAGCTATTATGTTTCCATTTTATGTGGTAACGATGAATTTGTTTTTAAGCGTCATACTTTTAAAATAAATATGTGATAGTCAAGCTCAAGAAAAGATCCAATTGAAATTTTATCGGGCCTCTGTTTAAGGAACCTCTAATTTACGAACTTTTCCTTTCAACTAAGGTTATTTTCTGACAATTTCCTTGTAAAATAACCTCCAAATACAGACATGAATTCTTTGTTTTAACGAACTTCTGAGATCCTCATAATGGTTCCTTCAAGACGGAATTCAGTGACACTTGGCAGGGATTTAAGCCTGTACCCGGCTTAAAATTATGTCTATCAAGCATTTTAAAACTTTAATTAAATTTAGAGATGTGGTAAAAAAAAAAAATAGTAATATTAATAAAACAATAAATAAATAAAAACGCTTTCAAATGCGCATTAAAGTTTTTGTCAGTTAAACGTGTAGAATGAGGAAAAAATGAAAATAAATAAATAAAGCAAACTGTTTGTCGGGAACACATCCGGGTGGACCACTCCTATTTTTGATTGGTCTAGATTTAACTACTTTAGTGATGAAAGTTAATCTTTTTTTTTTTTTTTTTTTTTTTGTAAAAACTGATGAAATTTTTTTTTAAATATACTGCATAGATGTTATACTTTTTAAAAGATATTACTTTTAAAGATAGTCTAAAAAGTGTTCTTTTTTTGTGTGGACACTATATCCATCAAGTTATTAAGCATATTACGTTCCAAACTTTTCTTATTAAAATATGAAAATAGATATTAGTTATAATTTAATAGTTGCCAAAAAAAAAAAAAAAAAAAGAAAGAATTACGCGTTCAGTTTCTTTCGACATAAAAATAAATACATTTAATTAAACGTGAACATTAAAAAATTGTAAAAAATTAAATTATGCATTCCACAAAAATTGACGTCATTATCACTTTAAAATTTTCTACACATTGATAAAGTGCTAATGTAGTTCTATAGCTATAAGATTCAACAGAAAATTTAAAAACATGGTATACAAAAAGATTTTTTAATCTTATAATTATTTATAATTTTGTTGTCAATTCGGTGATGAGTTTATATGGGTATTGCAAATGCATAAGTAAACATTTTGTCGAGAAACATTCGAGCTAGCTTTTTCACTGTTCTTGCACAGTTTTTCCCAATTTTATTTTAAAATTTTTGTAATGCGAGTGGGAAAAAAAGGAAAAGCATTTTTTTTTAAAAATTGGCTTAGTTATACAAAATATCTCCATGTAAAATATTATGCGTTTTCCGTTCTGTTTATTATCAAAACGGAAGTGACTAATGCAGTTTTTCCTGTATTATTGACATTTCTATAAATTAAATTATCCAGTACCAAGACGTTGCAGCGAAGAATTCTCTGCCGAAGTCAACGAGGTTTTTAAGGAATTTCAATGTATTTTTAATTTTTAATTTGTAGAACGGTATAAAAAAAATTGATTCTTTTTTTAATTCATTTAAATATAGTAACCAGCGAAGCGGGCAAAGCCTGCTAGTAAATAAATAAAGTAAAATAAAGCGATATCTTTAGATTTCAGACATCAAGGAAGCCATATATGCCTTCAGAATATTTTTTGTGTATAAGTGGGACGGGGTCCCCTAGATGACTTTGTTTTGTCTTGATATCACGTAAAAACTGGACGGAATTGAATGACTTTTGGCAGGAGTTTACGCCTGCACCCAACATAGAATTATGATTCATGGACCATTTCGAAATTTTAATTAGATTGAAATTATATGGGCAGAAATCGTTTTCGTGTGCGTAATAAAACATCTGTTAGTAAACCGTACAGAATATATACATATATATATATATATATTTACGTTTTAAACATAAAGGAAGCTAAAAATGCTTTCAGTATATTTTATGTGTGTTTAGTTAGGTTGGGGGGGGCTGCAACATGTCCCCCCCTCTCAGATATAATTTAAAAATGGTTGGGCAGAATAGAATGAGAATTGGCAAGGGTTAAGCATGTACCCAATCAAGATAATAGCAATGGAACATTTCACAATTTTAAATAGATTTAGAAATATGGGAAAAAAAAAAAAAAAAAAAAAAAAAAAACGCGCATACGTAATAAGACCTTAAAACGTGCAGAATAGAAACAATTTTTCAATACCTACGTTTCAGACACCAAGGAAGCTAAAAGTGCCTACAGAATTTTCTTTACGTATGTACGTTGGGAATAGAGAAAAAAAAAGGGGGGGGGGGGAGTTGTGTCTAACTCCCCCCCCCCCGGATATTGCATAAAAACTGCTGGATGGAATTACGTGACACCTGCAGGGGTTTACGCTCGCATCCAGCATAAAATTATATTTATGGACCGTTTCGAAATTTTAATTAGATTTAAATTAGATGTAGGTAGAAAGCGTTTGTGTATTCACAATCGCACTTTTGTCAATAAAACATGCATAATAGAAATATATTAGGATATTTTTACATTTCAGACAAGAAGGAAGTTAAAAATGTCTTCAGAATATTTTCTGTATGTGAGGGGAAGGTGTGTGTATCTGGAACGCGCTTTTTCTTGATAGCATGTAAAGATGACTGGACGCAATATAATAACAAATGACAGAGTTTTAGACATATATCCAACACAAAATAATGTTTATCGACCATTTTAGAATTTTTTCTCAATCATTTCAGCTTAAACATGTCAACTTTTTTTTTTGTACAATTTTATTTCACTTGGTTTGTTCTGTTTCCCTAGGTCAAATAGTGCAATAAATTTTTGAACTACTTCCACCGAACCGATTTGTCAAAGTTTGCATTCGAGTCTTGAATTAATGACAATACAATATGTAATCATACAGAGATCTGTCTTACCAGAAATAAGTTTGAGGATCAAAAATTTGTTTACCTGTAACAAAACGTACGAGTCATTTTTAATTCCATCTGTCGAACCGACTTTTCCTCAAATATTGCACGCAAGTCCGTAGCCGATTGCAATACGATTAGAGATGTAAAATTTCCGGAAATTTTGAGGCAGTGAAAAAAAAGTTTTTTTTCCCGGTTTTTTTTTTTTTCCTGGAAAAATTGAATTTTTACAGATAAAAATTACGGTTTCTTATTAGTTATATCATCTTAGAAAATATAAAGTTTTAAATATTTAAAAATATATGCAATCCATATTATTACTTTCTCTTATCCATAAGGTAGAGAAAGTATTGCTTTAGGGTCAAATTTTCGAACTTGAGATTTTGTTATTTACACGTTTTGAGGTCCCCTGAATCCAAAAATCATGTTTTTAGCGGTTGGTCTGTGTGTCTATGTGTTATCAGCATATCTCAAAAACAAATTATAGCAGAAAATTCAAACTTGGAATTCTAAATGTGTATCATATAGGGATACTACACTAAGCTTTTCGTTGAAATTAAGCAAATGGTTCGTATACAGGGGCACCCAAGAGAATTCAAATTCATTGCGTCTATGGGGGAAATTGCAGGTAAGTAGAGTTTAGCATCTATAGACTGCTCTAAACCAGATGAAACGAATATATATTTTTTATATGCATAAAAACATGTTTCATGTAGAATATGGTATAGAAATTATTCATTGACCGTTTACAGAGCTACACAAAAGAACTAGATTACTATGCGACAGTACTTGAAAATTCATGGAAGTGTATTTCAGGTTGATCCGTGTGTTAATAATATATGATCATATGTGCACCATGTGATGTGTACATATCTTTCAGAAGATGTACAGGGCTGCCAATATTTCAGCCATAACATTCTTTTTTATTTGTTAGTGGAAGTGCTTTACTATAATATACTATATCATATAATATTTTACTATGTCCAGGAAAGCTGCTCTGGAATTGAAATTAATTCCTCTTAGCCATATGGTAAATAATGTATTTTTTTAAGCTAATTATTCATTGATTGGTTTCTTGTATATTTACACGTTTTGAAGCTTCCTGAATACCGAAGTCAAGTTTTATAATTTGATCTTTGCCTGTGTCTGTTAAATTAAAAACAAATAATTTCAGGCGATCCAAATGATGTATTTTGAAGTGAATACGTTTGTTACTAGAAAAGTTTGTTTAAGATTGATAAGTTTCAAGGAATTATGCGTGTGAAAGTTGTCTGAATAATTTTAAATGAACTTTTGCGCTTAATAACAGATTTGAATTCTCTATAAATGTAGGTACGGTAATGAAACGGGGGGGGGGGGGGGGGGTTGAGGGGGCGGTAGCCCCCCTCACATAGAATTATTTGTCAAATAAAGCTGTTCTGAAGCCTAAGTTGAATTGTTTTAACATAGGTTTACACAACAGTACTCATTATCTTAATGCTTAATCTCCAATCCGTATAGCATTAACTTTCAGGGTAAGAGAAAGTCGTGTGAGTGACACACCAGATTATTTTTTCTTAACAGAAACATACAAAATGCTTTTACGATTAAAAAATGAGTCTTTCTGTTCCATAACTGCCAGTACCTTTCTTTGTACAAAACACCAAAAACTAGTCAAATCATCATTCAACCATTAATTTTGCATAGGGTGTGTATTCCTATGGAATGTTCATCTCCCAGTAGCATTGATACAATGAATTTAGATTAGAATCAAACCAACCAAAAAAAATTTTTTTCATCGACCCGAACCTGATTTCTTCATAAACCCGAAAACTAAATTAAATTTAATGATTCATCTGAAAAATCATGCAAAACTTTTTAAAGGTTTAAAATAAAATAAATTTTCATTCTGACAGAGTTAGTAAATCATTTAAATTTTTTTTAAATGGAGTTACTGATACACTAAGTTGTAAATTTAAAAATCTGAAAACTAGATAAATTTTTAACCATTTATGTGCGTTATGCACTTCAAGAGTACAAAAATATGCTTTAAGTTTAGTATATATATATACGATTTTTCTTTGTTTATTGCCTTTCTGCAATATGTATATAATAATTTGTGTATATGTATATTTAATCATGGGAATATGTAGTATGTTTATAATTATATAAAACAAATTTCTGTTTATTATGTTAAAATTTTTTGAAAGATGTTCTTAAATTGACCCGACTCATTGGAAACTTGAACCTAACCCGCAGGAAAGAAAATTTAGTCAACCGAACCCAACCCAGAAGAAAAATAATTCAGACAACCCATCCCCCAGGGAAAAAATTCAGTCAACCTGACCCATAAGGGGAAAAAAAAACAGTCAGCCTGAACCGAACCTAATATGAATGAGAAAAATTAGTCAACCTGACCCAAACCTGATTGCAGGTCAGGCTCGGGTAAAATCGGTTTACCGGACCTATTGCTGGACTCTAATTCAGATTTTTACTTAAAATGAAATTAATCACAAAGATAAAATAAATGTTTAATTTAAAGTTAATTGAACTTCAGAAATTTAAAACATTTTATTATGGATTTATTATTACTAGTATTGCCCAGTGGTCGAAACTCGACCATTTTTTTTTTTTTTTTTTTTTGCAAAGCGAGGCAAAGCAAAGTTATTGCCTTGTCCTAAACGGAATGCAATTGCAACACAGCTGCGGCATTTGTTTGCCAATATTCACTCTAACTGAATCAGCAGAGTTTTACTTAATATAACTATTTCTCTCTGTAGATGTTAGCCTTTCCTGAAATGAGAGAAAATCGCAACGTGAAAACGCCCCTTGTTGTGTGATACAGCCCAGAAGCTAATAGGTACCATGTCAGACCAAGGTCCAACCAAAGTATCAAATTCTGTTAAATTAATTCGATTGGTTCATAAAGTACAGTGTTTAAGCAAAAAAAAAAAAAAAAATTCAAAAATGGTCGAATTGAGTTCGGGAAATTTCAAAACGTGTAACTTTATCGAAAACCGAAAATCTAAAACATTTCTGAATCTTATATTTTCTACTTATATATGCAGAGGAAGGAATAATAAATCCACTTTTTAAAAAATAAAAATAAGTAGTCAATTTCACTAATTTCACTTAATTAAAATGCAAGGAAATCTCAAAACGTGTAACTTCATCGAAAACCGGAAATCAAAAGTTTTTATGTGTCTTCTACTTGCTTCTTCTACAGACGAAAGCTAGCAATAAAGACACTTTTTTAAAAAATAAGTAGCCAATTTCAGTTAATTGAAACGTAAAGAAAGCTCAAAACATGTAAATTCAGCAGAAAACGGAAATCGGAATTTTTTCCGTATCGTCTACTTATACATGCAGCAGTTAGTAACAAATCCATTTTCCTTTTATTTAGTATATTAGTTCAATATTTATTGTTTAAATATCCCCCTTTGAAATGAAATGTTTATGTTTACATTCGAAACTGGAAGTTTGTCATATTTTTTTTCTGGAGTTTTGTGATTTTAAATTAAAATTTTATCAATTTTGCAGAAAAAATAACTCAATCAAACGCATGTAGACAGTAACTTATATATAACTATCCGCGATTGTAATGAAATGCTCGCCCTCTGGTGGGCTAAGGTGAAATTACAATAAACATGGTTTAATTCGAATTCCATACAGCCGCCATTGCTACACGATATTTAGTTTCACATATATTTATAGAATAAAAATGAATAAATACGGTAAAAAAGATAACACATACTGTTGTGTGCTACAATCTAACTCCAAAGGATCAAGAAATCCAGAATTGAGCTTGCATTTATTTCCAAATGACAAATTTAAAATTTCAGTTGCTTCGGCTAATGGAAGTAAAGAATTAATCAGATGATTTGAAACTAATATTTGTTCAGCTTCAGTTAAAATCTACTTCCGATCGAACTTTGAAGAAACTGAAATATTTTTTTCCAAAAGCAATCAATTTTCCATGATGTAATGGCGGAATATTAAGTAGAATTACAAAAATAACACTAATGGAACACACGTGGCCATAATGTTTACTAACAACTGCAGTGTTCAGAGAGCGCCATCTATCGATCATTACAAACGCGGATACCCAAATATCGGAATTAAAATCGGCAGATAATTTCCGTTATTTTTTAATAATTTTTTACAAAAAACTCAATGGACAATTAACATAGAAAATCTTTTACATGGCTCCATGGACAGACAGTGACGTCATCACTTCGCTTGCGTATAGTGATGCTACATTATACAAATTACTGTGTCTATGGTTTTATTTGAGCTTTATGAAATTGTCAGATTTAACAACTTTCTACTTTTAGGTATTTTTTAATGTGAAGGAATACGTGTGTAAAAGGGAAAAATGGGGGAAAATGCATAAAAAATAAATGTATTCTTAAACACCTTCTTGACATCGTAAGAAAATAATATTTGTATTCGCACCTTCCGGCCAACCATACCTTTCGAATGATACCATTTTCAACCCTCTACTCCCATAATTAATATGTTAAAAAGGGACAACAAATTTTATGCTTGCCTATTAATATATAGATTATTATTTTAATATAATACAGATGGCTAATATTTGAACTTTTCCAAATACCTTGACTTTTCCGTGACTATTTTTCAGCATCTTCCTGACTTCTGTTGTTTATTATCCAAAAAAATTCACAAAATTAACGAACAATTCAGCATATTAGAATAACGAATTTTCAAATATGGCTTATTTCCACAAAATTTGTCAAATTTGCTTGACTTTTCCATGATTCCCTGACTTTCTCTGACTAGTAGCCACCCTGTTATAATATAAAACTTATTAACTCAGACATAAAAGGACTAAGTTTTCGCACATATAATTTTCATAAATTGTGAAGTAAATTTTTATGACAAAGTAGATGCTTAGTTGTTTTTTTTTAATACTGTTACATGCATTTATATGTATGTGTATAATATATATCCGCACACATTCAAATAATATAGTTAGACAAGTCTTAAAATATATATTCAAGACTATAGTAAGCCAAACTAGCCAATTTAAAATTTTTCTAACCATGTTGTAAACTCTGTGTTCTCTTATGCAGACGATATCTTTCTTTATTTTTGAATGTTTTTTTAAAAATGTATATACTGTAGAGCCCAAGAAAGAAAAAAAAAAAAAAAAAGTGCATATACATTACATGACTGCACATGCAAATAACAGTTATGGAGCCAATCAGAGTAATGCAATGCGGTTGCAGTGCTTATATTAGATAACAGGTGACTTATCAAAACTGTATGATCGATTACTGCGCCTACAACGGCAGGTTAGCAAGAATCAAGCGATTTTGAACATGAACATGGCATTATAATTGGTGCACGAAAGGAGGATTATAGCTTCTCTGAGGTAGCTATGAAATTTGGATTTTCGAGTAAGACTATTTCAGGAGTGTACCATGAATATCGAGAATCCAGTAAAACATCAAATCTCCGACACCGCTGTGGCCAGAAAAAAATCATGAAAGAAAAAGACCAATGGAGACTGACGAGAATCATTAAAGCATGACAAACGTGCAACTTTTCCTCTGATTGCTACAGGTTTGAATGCTGGGGCATCAACAAGTGCCAGCGTGCGATTTATTCAACGGACTAACATTGATATGGGCTTTCGAAGACGAAAGCCCAGTCGTGTCCCGTTGTTGACTGCACGATAGAAAGCTTTACACCTCGTCTGCACTGTTTAAAAAATGCAATTTTGCTGCCAGAATTTCTCTGTAATTTGAGAAAAAAAAGTCGAAAATTACGGAAAAATTACGTTGACAAAACGTATTTTTTATGTAAATACAGGGAATTTCTGGCAGCAAAGTTGCATTTTTTTTAACAGTGTGGGACCATCAACGCCGTTATTGGACTGTTGATGACTGGAAACACGTTGCCTGGTCTGATGAGTCTCGTTTCCAATATATTGATCGGATGGATGTGTACGAGTATGGAGATAACCTCATGAGTCTAGGGACCCTACATGTCAGCAGAGGACTGTTCAAGCTGGAGGAAGCTCTTCCATGTTTTGGGGGATTGTGTAGTTTGTGTTATATGGGTCTCCTGATACGTTTAGATCTCTGACAAATGCCAGATACGTAAGCATCATGTCCGATCACCTGCAACCATTCATGTTATTTGTGCGTTCCGATGGACTTGGACAATTCCAGCAGGGTAATGCGACACCCCACAAATCAAGATTTACTACCGAGTGGCTTCAGAAACACTCTTCTGACTTTCGTGATGTCCACTGGCTACCTAAATCCTCATACATGAACATTTTTCAGTGTATCTGGGTTGCCTTGCAACGCGCTGTTCAGAAGCGGTCTCCCCTCTCGCAATCCTGTGGATTTGTTGATTGCCCTGCAGGATTAATTACCTCCATCACACCTTCAGACATTAATCGAGTTCATGCCACGTCGTGTTGCGGCAGTTGTGCGTGCTCACGGGGGCCCTACACGCTATTAGATGTACCATTTTTTTTGGCTCTTCAGTGTATTTCCCCTTAAAAATTAGATTGTTTTGAAAAGAAAACTTAATTTATTGCGAGCAATGGTGATTAGACATTTCGCAGGTAAGATTTTTTTATATTATATTTTTCGTACTTTTTTACCCTTATAATTATTTTTATAAAATGCTTATAGCTGCTATATTTAGTTCTTAAAGTTAAAGTATAACGCGTGTATTATCCGTGAAAAAAAGATATATATCTTTATATATATATATAAGGCAGTGTCTGTGTGTAGACAGCGTAGCGCAAAGACGGTAGCTCGGACAATCACGTGATTTTATACGAAGGTGTCCTTGTGCACCCCATAATAGAAAATGCGAGACGTACGTTGCAGATTTTTTTTAGTCTGCAGATTATTTCTAAAACAGTACTGTATAGAGATTCCATGTCTCCCGATTTTGGCAGGAAAGATAGCAATTTTCAATCTTTCTCCGGCATAAATGTCAATATTCGTTTTAAACACGATCTATTAGATTCTAGAACTTATAAAGAGGTAAAATTATTCAACATCTCTCAATCTTGTAATTTTTTGCGACCCCCCCCCCCCCCCCCCCACCCCTTTCCCCACATTAACTATCGATGACCAAACGAATCGCAGAATTGTTGCGATTTCCAATCTTCCTACATCCGCAACATAAATGTAAATATTCATTTTAAACTTATTTAATTAGATTACAGAACCTACAAAAAAATAGAATTGTCCAATATCTCTCATTCATATATTTGTTGTTACCCTCTCCCCGCAAACAGACCGGCGATCAAACGCACCACAGAAGCGTTGTAATTTTCAATCTTTCTCCATCCACAGCATAAATGTTAATATTCATTTTAAACATGCTGTATTAGATTCTAGGACTTATAAAGAATTAAACAGGCATGAAAGTGAAAATTGGCGAAAAAAGCTGAACTTATGCGCAGTATAAAATTATAGCAACATTAAGTTGTGTATGTGACATTTATAAGTGTATATATGGCATATGTCATATATTTATTTTTAAAAGAGAAAAATAAATGCATGTGAAAGAAATATGAAATTAAAATAAATTATTAGAACCTTAATCATTCTTATCTAGTAGAATTTTTTCAATTTTTGGTAAAATAATGAAATACCTCAAAAATAAACTTTGAAATAACACATAAATTTAAAATTTTTAAAGGTGTGCATACATATATGTATATATATAATATATATATATATATATATATATAATAATAATAAACAATAATATATATTATTATTATTATTTTCAAAATGTATTAAAATCTCAATTTACTGAAAAACATTACACAATTCAGCTATTAGTTACAAATATATATTTTATTTTTTTAACAGTAGTAAAATCTAATTAGAATGCCGTAGTTCGACATTCTGTCGCAATAATATTGCATTATTTTGGCAATCAGACTCAAAAAAAAAAACAGGAATTATGTTGATATTTGGCAAAGTAATTAATTCATTGTTGCACATCACTGCATCACCAGTAGTAAGGGACATTAAAATAGTGTAGTATAATATGCTACGCCATAGCTGCCAACTTTGCAGCCTTAGACATAAGAGTACTTGAAAATAGGAAGAAAAATACACCTTAAATAGGAAAATTAAATAACTAATTTTTTTTAAAACTATTTTAAGATAAAATTATTATTTGAATACAAAATATCTGATATTTTATAGCACATTTAAAGTTTAATAAAATGATAATAATAATTATAAAGTCCTTTCCCTGGTAGGTTTTTTCAGGAAATTTTTAAAGAGTAGTAACGTTTGACAAAAGTCACACTTTTGGTAGTATTTACTACTTGAGCATAGCTGCCAATATTTTAATTTATTCCGGAATGAGTAATTTTAGCCCCGCCTCTATTTCGTACCACTTATTTTTTTAAAGAATTTTTTTCTTATGTTATCGAGGTTATCTATTGAAGAAAATTTTTCTATAAATAAAGTGGTGCGGAATAAAGGCGGGGCTAAAAGTACTCCGGAATAAATTAAAATATTGGCAGCTATGCTTGAGTACCAATATTAGCCTATGAGAAATTTATCGCGATTTAATGTTATTATGTATCTGTTCAGTTTTGCAATATTTTCAAGTATGACGCAAATTTCGTGCAGATGTCGGCTGCTTAAACAGAAGCGATAAAACTGAATGCAAATAAAAATTACCAGTCTTCTCAAATTTCTTTTTAAGGACTGTAATTGTCTAAATTTCAATAAATTAAATTAAATTAAATTAACGTAAAGGTTTTTAAAGTTGAAACGAGAAGATTTCAAACCAAGTGAAATTTAAATTTTGTGTTTTGAACATGTTTGTGCGGAAGATTTTGAAAAGATAATTTTAATAAACAATAAACGATTGGCGGATTCTGATCTTAAAAGTGGGCGGACCTAGCCATATATCATTGCACCCACCAGGGTGTGCTACCTGTCTTTTTGATTTGGAAATGCATTGCCCACACGGAGTGCAATGCGACTCGAATGGGTTAACTTGTGGTAGACGGTTGCGCGAAAGCTGCACTATTTGCAGCAATAAGTGCAAAGATTTTGGACAACGATAAAAACAAACAAGAAATCATAAAAACTGAAAAGAAAATGCTCTAATATTAATTTAAACATGTTATCTAGTAACTTAATGTTGTTTTGTAATTTTTTTTTCCTTTTAAATATTTTTTTCCCCTGGATTTTTAATTATTAAATTATAATAACCACTCCCAATACAAACAATAACTTCACAGACAGCAATATCATATAAGTACAATTACAAGTATTATTGTTGATAATTGTAATTATAATTAAGCGTAATATCTCCTACTCATGTGCACAATCACACCGACCTTATGCGGAGAGATAGCGCGAAATAGCTCTCTTGGTTTTATTACAGCTGTTGCTTTAAATTATAGTATAACAACAAAATATTGAAGAAAATATCTAGAAAATGAATGAATTCAAAATTATTCACAATAGTTTAGCAAAAATATTAATATCTGGATTTTTTTAATATTATTTTGTCAAACTGTACATAAACTTACCTAGCTTTTACCTTATTCATTTACTAAATTTAGTAAATGCAGTTTTATACATGAAAATAGCAATTTATTACTCTAGCTAAATCTTGCGTCTGAATTTCTTATAATAATGCAAACAATAAAAAAGTATTAACGTTCTTTTTTTTTTTATATTGTTTTATTGAAATCAACAACCTTTAAGCCTCCTAATGATTATTTACGTTTACTTTATTACAAAACAAACATTTAAAACGTTTTATACGAAACAGGTGTATTTCGTAATTATAAAATGAGTATTCTCTGACTTTTACTCTAGAAATTTATTTACTTTTCTTAATCAGTAATATAGTGGTCCGCGGAGTTTAAATTAGGAATTTGTTGGTCCGTAAAGTCAAAAAGATTGGCGACCGCTGGTTTATAGTATACCTCAAATCTTATTTTAAAAGTAAGCAGACGATTTTACCTGCCCCCCCCCCTCTAAAAATAAAATAAAATAAAATAAAATGTGATTTTATCTTTTTAAAGCAGTGATAAATTTAGTTTAAACAAAATTCGCAATGAAAAAATCTTTTTGTATTTCTAAAAATTCTGATTTAAGCAAAGGGTTTTGAATTGTACTCTTTATTGTAAAATGGTTAAAAATCTCGTTTAAAGCAATATATTCTAAAATATGTTTTGCGTATCTTTACTGTTTTCTTAATAAATAAATGATAAAAAATGAAGAAATATATTTTTTTGGTTTTATTCTGCTACGTTAATGTCAAGAAAATTCTTTAAAGATAAATGTGGATTATCATTATTATTATTTTACAAACATTTTTTGAAATTTAGAAAAAAAAAAAAGCAAAATAATTCTCCACCAATAGCCCTTATTTCATTTATAAAAAGATTCTATTTTTGTTGCGCTGTCATTTTTGAATTTTTTTTTTTTTCCCTTTTAGGGGATCAATTGAATAAATACTTACTAAAAAGGTTTTTTTCCCCCCATCTGTATTTAACAAAGGGGAAAAACTCTCTCTCCGAAAAAAAAAAAAAAAAAAGAAAGAAAGAAAAGTATACATATATATATATATATATATAAATAAGCACAGAGCCTTTTTATAGTTTTCTGATTATTTAGAAAATATGCGGAAAGCGAAATCCTTTTTTGCGATTTCTCTCTGTGGGAATATAGGATAGAAATCAAATTTAGAAGTTTCTTTTTGAATTATGTTTTCCTAGCAACAAAAACATTGCCATGGTACCACATTGATTAGGTCACATTTTTTCCTGCAAATTGACAACTTTTTTTCAACTCTAGAAGCGGATCATGGTGCGCCATAATTCGCTATTTAATGATTTTTTCCCCCTCTTCGCTCGGAAGTATAGTTGCGTGAATTTTTTTCCCCTATCGGGGACTCTACGAAAATACATTTTTAAAAACTAACTTGCTCTATTGTAGCTGAAAGTTGTTTAACGAAAAAAGAATTCGAATAGCTTGTTTTCAAGAGCTCGAGGACTTGTTTCAGAAAGAATTAAAAAAAAAAAAAAAAAATTGTAAAGAACTTCTGATGTGTAATGATTCGCGAATAACGAGTGCATTTAGTACGATGGAGAAGTATAAGGACTTTAGAAACTTCTAAAAGATTTTATGAGAATTACGTTGTAATTTTGTCTCTCCTACCACAAGGAATAAAATTAATACTTCTAAGAATTACAGAAGCGGAGGGATCCATCGACCCCTCGGAGAATCAGAATTGTAATGGCATGTCTTCCGATCACCCCTCAAGGAATCTCAGACCGTCGCCAATTGCCTATTGCATAGCTCTAATGGGATGTTAAACACAACCTCAACCACCATAAAAAAAGATTCTGTTCGATTATATGCGCATTGAGAGAAATTGCAAGATACAATCAAGATTATGTGTATTGATCGCACTTTAAAACATGCCGTGTGTGTGTATGTGTGTATATATATATATATTAAAAAAGAAATTAAAAAAATATATAAAAAAGGAAAATATTTTTGACTCTGCCACATTTGTACTATAATGTATATGTTTTAAAGATTAGCATGAAAATAGTTCATTTACAATTTTTATTACATTGTTTTTTGAACATCACAACTGATAAACCTAACACAGATTTTAAACGAACTCGCGGTTTTCTTTCTTTCTTTTCTTTTTCTGTACTCTCTCTCTCCTTTTTTTTTTTTTTTTTTTTTTTTTTTAAATAGTTTTAAATTTAGGATGTGATAACAATTAAACGTATCAGCCTTGAAGTTATTTGAATTTGAAGATGTCACGCAGTTCTCGTGCCTAAATCAAAAGTTAAAAAGCATCTTTACACGCGCTGATTAAAATGTCTTTATATAAAAGCTAAAAAATAAAAATATATCATTTAGAGTTGCAAACATTTTTTTAATATAAAACATTTTAAAACACTAGGCTTTTCACCATTATTGACAATACCATCATCCATCGAAGTTACGTATGACTTAACAGTCAGTATGTATGTAAATACTCCTGTACAGTTAGAATTGTGCAGCAGTAAAGAAAATCTCACACAGGCTGTACAAGTTCACAAGTGAAGGAATTAGTTTAACAAACAGGATCGAAGGATATCTTCAAACGGAATCAGGGGTGAAAGCATACCGCGTTTTCGGCACCACTATTTTTATTTAGAATAATTTATTGCATTTTTACATTAACATTAAATAATAATGATTAAATAAGATAGCGATTATTGTTTAAAAAAAAATAGCGGTGAAAGAGTTGGGTCTAAAACCGGAACACTTTCACCCCTGAACGGAATCCAAATTTCTTCATTTATCATATCATATATATATTATCATATCATATATATCATAATCATATATATATATATATATATATATAAATGTAATATTTTTTAATTTTAATCTTTTATAGAAAGATACTTTAATCTACGTGTCTAAACGTGATTTTTAACTTTTCATTTATCAGTCTACACACGTCTTACCAATTCTTTAAAAGAAAAGGTTTATACTCGAGCCTAAAATTTTACATGAGTCCTAAAATCTGTACATGAAATACGGCTGCAAATTTACCTATGAAGGTTTTTAGTAGTGAAATATTTGAAAATACAAAATACGTATAATTATTACTGGATAACACGCATGATTTCACGCGATCGCAAGAAGAGTTCTGTGCATAGATTATATAGATATTAAAATATGCAATAGCTATGAAAAAAAAAGTCTTTCATCATTTAGCATTGAAGAAAATTATGCTTTAAAACACAGCAATCTTGTACTGTTAAAAAAAAAAAAAGGAAAAGAAAAAAAAGGTTCGGACATTAAAACTTAAGAATCATTTGCATTATGCAATTACGTTTTCAAAAAACCACAAAATTTTACTAGCATTATTCGTATAACGCCCACAGATAAAGTTACGAATTCTGTAAACTTCCATTATTTTAATTGATTTCGTTTTATTTTGACCGTTTTCCATTTTTTCTTATTTGATAATTTTCTTAAGTTTTCATATATGTATATATAATACTAATAATTTATAGTGTTCTTTTGAATTTAGAAATATATTGTTACGTTTGAGGAACTCTTCTACTAAATTAATCTGCTTATTGATACATATGATTGTCAAAATTTTATTTATTTATCCTTTTATTATTATTTTACAAATCGGCTTTTATATGCTTAAATATTGTCCTTATTAATTTAAATAAACTAGTATGTTGTGGCCACCACAAGACTTTCTTCTATATATTTTCTTATACAAATTCACTCAGTAACATTAAAAAAAAAAAAAAAAAAAAAAAAAATTCTGTTAGAAATAAAAAATATTAATAACTTTGTTTGAAATCATCACAGATTTATAGTTCAACCATTCATTTTAAAGGTATTGACGAGAACTTTCGAAAGATACCCATCTTGAAAATTTACGTACTTCTTCCCCCGGGGGGAAGCCATGCCCCCACATGCACAGAATTTTTTTCCTAGTTAACTACTACTATTATCAATAATTCATATTAATTTTACAATCACAAGTTAAAAATAACTCTCGTTATGTACATTTGTACGAAATTTTGTCCTATACATGCTGCCATGTTAAAAATTTAGAAAAGATGCTATCACAGCGCCACCTGTTGAACGATTGATCCGCAGATGTAATCAGCACCAGTTTATGTCAGGGACCAACTAAATACCAAGTTTAGTTAAATTTCGTTAAAAAAAAAAAGAAAAGAAATAAGATTTTTTTCTAAGTTTTTTTCGTTAAAAGTAAAAAAAAAATCGATAACTTTGTTTTAAATTATCACAGATTTATAGTTCAACCATTCCTTTTAAAGGTGTTGACAAGACCTTTCGAAAGATACCCATCTTGAAAATTTACCCCCCTCCCCCCCGGGGGGAACCGATGCCCTCACATGCACAAAATGTTTTTCCTAGTTAACAACTACTATTATCAATAATTCATATTAATTTTACAATCACATGTTTAAAATAACTCTCATTATGCACATTTATACGAAATTTTGTCCTATACTGTCATGCTAAAAGTTCACAAAAAATGCTATCACAGCGCCACCTGTTGAGCGATTGATCCACAAATTTAATCAGCACCAGTTAATGTCAGGGTGAAACTAAATACCAAGTTTGGTTAAATTTCATTCATTGGTTCGTGAGATACAGCGTCCACAAAAAACGTGATACACACATACAGACAGACATTTTCTAAAAACTATCAATTCGTGTTGAGGACATTCCAAAACGTGTAAATCCATGAAAAAACGGAGGTCGAAAATTTTCACGAATCCAATACTTTCTCTATATTATATATAGAAGAAAGTAAAAAGGGAGACGTTGATTATATTTGTGATACTTCGTCATGACATCTCGAGAAATTCCAAATTGATTCCGCCAGATTATGAATGCTGAATGCATATTTTCCCTTTTCCCAAAGGAGAGAAGTCGTTAGCGAATTCGTAAGCCAGAGGTAATCAAACTTTTACATAGGACGCCATTAACCTGTATATGATTTGTCTTCACAGTTAAGTCATCTGCAGAGTCTCAAAGGTGAAAATCCTCATACTTTTAGAAGATGTCTGCTTTTTATTTTATTCCCATTTTAGTATCTGAAATTACTTTTCCTCAATTTTCTTAATATTTTCTTCTTTCTCTGCTGTGATGGAAGAATGGTAAAAACTCATTTCTTGAAACAACGCGTTTGTTCTTTTCTTTTTTATCAGATTTGAGCCAAAATCAAATGTTATTTTGTTTCCAGATAGGGAAAACACATAGTGAAAATTGTTAAATATTTGATACGTCCAACTCACGGTAATCAAATCACAGTATGTCTGAAGAAGTTTATTGTACTTGTGCTTTTAACCACCTATAGGAAAACAGTTGAAAGCTCTAATATCTAATTCATTACTATTATTGTTTAATAACTAAGCGACTAATTACTTTATCGAATAATTATGAAGACGGCCTTAAAGTCTAAAAAATATATTAAAAAAAGTCAGCCTGTCCCTTTAATAAAATTAGTATGTATATGTGACTGAGGAAATGGAGAATTTTGTAAATTTGAAAGAACAAAACAAAATTAACAAAAATCGTAGGTAATGGAAGTATTATCGATAAAAAATTTAGATATCCAATTTTCACCTGATTTACGTGTTTTAAGGTCTCTTGAATCCAAAAAAGTGATTTTTATAATGAGTCAGTGTGTATGAGCGTAGGGAATTTTCTGACTATCATATTTCCAAAACGGATAAAGATAGAACGACTTAACTCCTGAATTAAGACACGGGTGTACCGATGATTTTGTCAAGTTTTGGTGAAAACCGGAAGTAGGACCGTAAGTCCGTATCTCAAACCCGACTTTGACGATTTTCTTTGAAGTACTTATATAAACTCCCCTTTAGATCCTTTCGTATTTATTAGTTGGTTACTTCAGGAAAACTTCTTAAGCTTGCTGTATAAAGTATAAGGATGTCAATTAAAGCTTCTTAGAAAACCGCTCTACGGATTTTCTTTCTGCTCGCCCTATTATAAGGGGACTTGGCGCCTTTGACTTGGTACCACTCAAGTAGGTTTTATACAAAAGCTTATATTTCCATTTAATATTTATAAATTGAACTATTTTTAGTGTGCTCAGTAAAATATAGCATATTCAAGCAACAATTCTTATGGTTTTTGTTATATTTTTTACAGATTTGAAATCTTCAAATTGCGTTTTCTTAGTTTGAATTTTTTCACGAATTCACGATCTTCAATATGCTAAACTTTTTACAAACGTTTAAGAGAAGACTTAACTCTCTCTCTCTATATATATAGGATGTTTAATAGAACCTACTGAAAAGAATTAGGGATGGATTTTGCAATATCTTATATATATATATATATATATATATATATATATATATATATATATATAATAAAGATGATCTATTAAGCATAGTAGAAGCCAAGCATTGTAACAAAAATCATGTGTTTTTTGCAAATTTTTACATAGACATGAACTTTTTAATTTTCCTCTCAAAAGCAATTCTTTTAAATACGTTCTATTAACATGTTCAGCGCCATGTCAGGCATCGGTGGCTGACACTGAACTTCGGTTTAGGCCACGTCAGGCAGTGTGAAATATGATATAAAACTAAAAAAATTACATTGTTTTAAGTAATGACTGAAAATTTATTTAAAATGCACTTAATTTTTATTTGTTATAGGATTATATCATTAAGGCATTTTAAGCTTATATTTCCATTTAATATTTATAAATTGAACTATTTTTAGTGTGCTCAGTAAAATATAGCATATTCAAGCAACAATTCTTATGGTTTTTGTTATATTTTTTACAGATTTGAAATCTTCAAATTGCGTTTTCTTACTTTGAATTTTTTCACGAATTCACGATCTTCAATATGCTAAACTTTTTACAAACGTTTAAGAGAAGACTTAACTCTCTCTCTCTATATATATATAGGATGTTTAATAGAACCTACTGAAAAGAATTAGGGATGGATTTTGCAATATCTTATATATATATATATATATATATATATATATATATATATAATAAAGATGATCTATTAAGCATAGTAGAAGCCAAGCAACAGATAGAAGATCACTGAAACACCAATGACCAATAAGATAAAAAAAAAAAAAAAAAAAAAAAAAAAAAAAAAAAAATCATCAGTGGATGAAATACACTAATGTAAAGAAACCAGATCTATTAATTAACAGCCTGCAAAACAAACGAATCAATAAAGTAAAACAACAAATCTTAACTTAAAACCATAAACTTATCAAAATTAATGAAAAAACAACCTAAGAAACACAAGGCAGGAAGAAGGAGGCAGGCGGCAAGACTTGTGACTTGCCTGTGGGGTTACACTAGTTTTATGCCGGCAACACTCCCCCAGCCTGCCACAACCAGAACAGGAACCATATGGATTTAAAATGCAAATTTCAAAGCAGATGAACAACAATGAAACCACGAAGCCACAATGAAATTCACCGATTGATCACATTGTGTTTAACAGTATAATTAGAACATTAAATATAGTTGACAACTGAAAAAGGAAAAAACTGAAATTTTAATGGAAAATGAGTTTGCATAGTAATACAAAGCAAATGCAACAAGCCTTCTACTTTTTTTTTTTTTTTTTTTTTAAATTTAATTTCACAAACCCACCCAACCATCCAGCCTTACAACACCACCCCACCTCCGTAATCAAACATCTGCCCACCCAACCGCCACCTTATATATATATATATATATATTTATATATTAAAAACAAAATTGTAACAAAAATCATGTGTTTTTTGCAAATTTTTACATACACATGAACTTTTTAATTTTCCTCTCAAAAGCAATTCTTTTAAATACGTTCTATTAACATGTTCAGCGCCATGTCAGGCATCGGTGGCTGACACTGAACTTCGGTTTAGGCCACGTCAGGCAGTGTGAAATATGATATAAAACTAAAAAAATTACATTGTTTTAAGTAATGACTGAAAATTTATTTAAAATGTACTTAATTTTTATTTGTTATAGGATTATATCATTAAGGCATTTTAATGGATGTTATTGAAACACGGTGAACATAACACGCTTCTAAGCAGCGCGCGTGGCCTGAATGGTATTTCCTTAAGAATTCGCGTGGCGCTCAACGTGTTAAACATCCAAAAATTAAAAATAAATAAATAAATAACATTAAATAAATAAAAATAATAAAATAAAATTAAGTCTTTTCATAAATATCTGTAGAAGTTTAGCATTTTGAAGATCGTGAATTCATGAAAAAAAGCAAACTGAGAAAACGCAATTTAAAGATTTCAAATCTGTAATATATATATATATATATATATATATATATATATATATATAATAGATATCGTAATAAGATTAAATCATAAAATTCAGCTATTAATAGAACTAAGACAATAACAGCACACTAAAATATAGAACTGAATTTAACATAGAGGAAAGAATTACACAAAAAGTTGCAATGTAGATTAAGAACCAATGAGTTAGGATAGTAACTTAAAATACTTACGCCGACCGGAATGATAATAAAAATGACCATTAAGCTTATGAGAGTGAAAACGAATAATAAGTAATAAATCACAGAAATATTTGGATGTAAATGCTTAAACATAGAAACATACTTATTAAGGGGTGCATGTTTCATAAAGCTTAAAGAGCCGCAACGATTTCGTACAACGATATTGCTAATCATAGCAATTAATATCGTTTCACACCCCGATCGATGCAGCAAAACCATAAAGAATTAGAAATAATTGAAATATTAAATTAAAACAAAGATTAAAAAAAGATTAAATGTAATCTTAATGGAAACCAAAGTGAACACAGGAATGAAGCAAAGCAACCACATGTATAACAATTAACTCTAACAGGAGAAAAGGATGATGCCAAAACTTAAATTGAAGTAAAATAAAATCTCGACAGATATCGATTAATCGAAGATACTTCAGAGCATTTTCATTAAAGATAAATTACACAGAGTTAATATTAAATGATAATGTTAAAGTAGATTTTATATTTAATTAATTTTAAAACTAGTAGAGTTGAATTAAATCGTACCATATACATTAATAATATATCATTTAAGTTAAAGACTGAAGAATAAAAGCATAAGACATTAGAGTGCAAGCGCCATCTATCGGTGAGCTATAAAAACATTAAGTCAGTAAAATTATTTCAGGAGAAGAATCCAATGCAATAAGGGAAATTTAGATGTAGTGACTGAAAGATTAAGGTAATTAGAAGTATTGACTGCAAGATTAAGATAATTTTTAGCGCCAATTAAGTAATTAGAAGAATTGAACTTTTGTGATTAACCCAAAACTAAATAATCTTGAAATCATAGTATTAAATGTTAAGTTTTAATCAGACACAATTACAAGCAATAATGCCAAAGAGTACACATATAAGGATAAGCATTATAGGGCAGTCATTAATAATTAAAATTATAATTTAAAATATTTTTTTTTCCAATAATATAAGATCTTATTTTTGTTATGCATATAGATTGATTGTTCAAACTTAACAAGGGAAGCCTCAAGTAGCCAGATGTACAAAATTAAATTTAAGGATAAAAGATTTCAAAATACATAGTATCAACCAGAAATATAAGCATGTAACTATGAGTAATCCCCCCACACTTTTTTTTTTTTAAATTAATTTTATTCAGCATCAAACCCTCCCAACCAACCAGCCAAACAACACCACCCTACCTCCTTAATCAAACATCTGCCCACCCATCCACCAGTTTTTTTTTTTTTTTTTTTTTTTTTTTTTAATTAAACCTTAGTAGTTTTTTTTATGTTAGACAAAGACCCTTTATGATAAACAAGTGAATAAATAAATATTTTAGGATAACCCATTTTTGTAGCAACATTAATTATGTGAGAGATATTTTTGTTTTTAAACCTAACAGAACAAAGATTATGTATACGAAAGAGGTGATTGAGTAGGATATTTCTGTAAACAGAGATATGAAGACAAGAAGTAAAGTGAGTAAATAAATTTACTTTGAAACTGAAATCTTGTCTTTTGTCATACAGATCAGTATAAATTTGACTACCATCAAGTTTGATTTTTAAATCCAAGAAATTTATACAGTTATTGTTGAGAAGATAATGAGTTAAGGTAAGGTGAGAAGGATATTCAAATTTAAATAAATTAGGGGAAAAATTATTGACATAAAAAATTATAATGTCATCAATGTATCGGTAAAAATAGACATTTTTAATACATAATCCCTGTTCATAATGGTAAAGGTATAAGTCTGCTAACATACTCGAGCTGCATCCTCCTTGTGGAATACCGACCTTTTGAATATAGATCTTATTACAGTGTAGAATGTAATTGTTATGAATAATAAAATTTAAAAGTGTCTTAAATGATGCTGCCGAAAAGCATTTTGGTAAAGAGATTTGACTTTTAAATTTTTCAAAAAGGTTAAAGATGATATGATGAAGATCCGTTAAATTAATATTATTAAACAGGTCAGCAAAATCATAAGTCATGATATCAGTCACATTATTCATAGTTAAGACATTGGCTTTAAGTTGATAACTATTTTTAAGGCAAAAGAAATTTTTTGATCTACTGATTAAGTCATAGATTTGTTTGAGAATATCAAGGAGAATTTTGTTAGCGTTATTGTTGTAAGTATTACACCCTACAGTGACAGTTCTAAATTTAATAGGATTTTTGTGAAATTTAGGGATAAGTACAATATAAGGATATTTAAAATTATTATATGGTAGCTTTAGCAATTTATAAAAGCAGTGAATTTTGCGGTTATTGATTTTAAGATCATGATTTGTAGGATGAAAGTTAGTACTATTAGATATAGATGAACTGAGTAAAGAAAGATAATAATGTTTACATATTATAGCATAATTATTAGGAGATTTATCTACATAAGTAATAACAAAGTTTTGTTGCAATTCTTTGATAGATTTAAAGAGATTTGATTTATTGTAATGTGTGAGATTTGATTTTTGTTGAATTAATTCATCTTTAGGTTTTGAAATCACTAAAAATTTCCATTGATTGAAATATTCAATAGGTTTATTATAAGAGATGGAGAGTTTATAAATAAAGAAATCAATATCATATGAAAACTGTTGTATAATCTGTGAAATATTAGTTTTTGAAGGGAGTCGATATTTAGTACCATAATCCATAAATTTCTTTAAATTAGAGTTATTAATAATATTAAGATCACCAGTGATAATATGTGCATGATCTCTGTCAACATATTTTACATAAGAGGGATGAGCACAACTACAAGTCACATGAGAAGATAAATTAGACTTAGAGACTGAATTATAGTTAAAAAGCAGACGACCAAGCGTAATAGGATATTTAAAGGTACGAGAAATATGAATGTCTTTAATTGGAAACATGCATGTTTTATCATTAAGAATGGATGATATATTAATGCTATTAAATATTAGATTGGATTTTGTGAGGTTTTTTAGAGATATTTAAATTGATGAGTTTTATTCTGTATAATATTAAATCATAGAAAATATCAGAAAAATGTTGATTATAGGATAGGTTTTTAAATACACTTAAGTAAATGGACAAATACTTTTTTTTGATAGCAAATATAAACTTTCTAATATAAATCCAATCATAATGGTTAAGATAATTTGACTGTAAGGCTAGAATATTCTTAATAATGAGATTTTTTGATATTAAACCATTAGCAGATTTATTTGATTGTTTACCTCTTTTTGAACGAGAAGTTTTCTGGTTGACACTATGATTAAGAACAGAGTTTACAGGGGAGTAATCATGAAGGGGATTAATGTTAGTATAAACCTTAACAACCCTATTGAAATATTCATGATTCAAACCATATGGATAAATTGTATTAAAGTATTTCATGTAGTGAGATTCATAGAAAAGGCGCTCACTTTTATTTTTTTGAATCCGAAGAATTTCAATAGTACATGAGCAGAAATTGTGTAAATTAAAATGTGTTAGCTCAATAGTTGATTTACTGTTAAGGACAGGTGATGATAACTTTTTAGAGTCTGAGCGATGTTGATTAATTCTAATATGTAAAGGGGTGGAAGTTTCACCTATATACTGCATTTTACACATACCACAGCTTAATTTGTATATTACATTATAAACCTGACAGAAAGGAACCAATTTTAAATCATTATAAATTTGGGACTGTAAAGCATTAGGGCAAGTTTTGCAACGAGAAGAATCACACTTTCTAAATTTAAGATTGGAAGGAGGAGAGTATAGGTAGCTTGATATCGATCCAGGAATATCCCTATCAATATTCCTGTACCGGGCACAATACTGAGGATGACCAAAGCATTTCTTGCCAGGCACTGCTAATTTACTGAGAACATTCATAATAAAGGAGTGGTTTTATAGATAATAAGTAAATCAATTGTAATTTGCAAGTATACATTAAAACTATCATTTAGAATATCAATAAATAAAAATTTTAATTTGCAAGAATACATTATAAATATCATTTAGAATATCAATAAATAAAAAATTTTTTTCTTGAATAAGTAGCGACATATTAAAATTGAAAATTTATATTTAAAATTAATGAATAATCTTTTTTTTTTTTTTTTTTTTTTTTTAATAATTAGAGATATAATAAAATTGAAAATTAAAATTAGTATTTTTTATTTTTTTTTTTTTTTTTTTTTTTTAAATAATAAATAGTTATATAATAAAATAGAAAATTAAAGTTTCTTGAATATTAATCTTTAATCATGGTCATCAACCTATACATATCCACCAACATATTGAAAATCACAAATTGAATATTAACCTTTCTAGATTAAAATATACACAATATTTACAAAAAGTTCCAATCCAAAGTATAATTCAACCCGAAGCATTATGATTATAAACCCCACAATCAAATTCAAAGGACTAAAATTGAATAAGTTGACGATTGAAAAACTATAATGGACAAAGTGAATAATAAATGCTCATGATATCAAAATTCATCCACATGCAACTTTAGAAAATTATGCTTAAACACTTTTAATTTTAATAATAAAAGTCAAAACTTATTTAAACACATACAAACTACTAAAGGAATATCCCAATTTGAACTTAATTAAAACAGTTCCACATAAAAGAGCCATTAAATGCATAGATCCACAAACAGCAAAATCAAGGTATGATTAACAATTGAAATGATACAACTCTGATAAAGCGCCATTGCAGCTATAATCAAAGTGCATGTAAACTTTTTAAATTACTTATGGTAAGCCAGATTTGGCAAACATATGTATATATATAATAATATATACATTAAAACATAAACAAGATTTTAAATAAATGAAAAAACTGTTTATATTAAACAAAATACATTTAAATTAAATGCGCATAAGCAGCAGATGGAATTTAAATGCAAAATATATATATATATATCAGGGTTGGCCAATTTTTGCCGAAGTGGAAAAAACCATCCCGGCAAAAATAGTTTTTGCCACAATTTTTGCCAGTGGCAAAAATTACCAGTATTTCAAACAGGGTTTTAAGGATTTTAATTACACAATTTTAATGTTTAAATCATAATTTTAACAAATTAAAACCAGAAATTTAATTACATTCTTGATCAACTGATTCTTATGTAAATCATTAAAATAATGCATTCTAAAATTTCTTTAAAATGAAATTTTAACATCAACAATTAACATAATTTTTTTCATTTTTAAAAATATTTAAATAACCTATCAAAAAAATATTCTTCAATAATTACTAGAATATTTGTGTTTTTCAATGTATTACATATTTTTGTTTTCAGTGGGGAAAAGTCAAATATTAAGTCAATTATTGACTCAGCTGTTCTAAAATTTGCCAGTCAGTCACTGATCATGCATTTTTTGGAAATGAAATGTAAATTGCAAGTTAACTATCTCTCTCTCTGAATAGGTCTTACTTAAGATTTTTTTTTTTACTTCAATTAAATAAAAATATAATTTTGTAGTTTTATTTTTATGGTTATGTTCAGGGACTGACAAAGTTTCAATATCTTAGGAGCCAGAAATAGCGAATTATTTCTATGACAATACTCACAGCAAAACTTAATATTTCATAATTGTATAATTAATGCAGGTCATTCACATATTATTTTACATTGAATAAATGAACTATTTTTTATTTATAAAAATAAAAACTATTGGGAAAAAAAAAAAAATCCACAGAAATAAATATTATCTTTACCTTTAATATAATCATCAAATATATTGAGAGTGTTTAAGTTTTGGCATTAAAATACTATTTGTCTATTAATTTTTCAGGACAGAATTCCTTTAAAGAGAATCCATTTGATAAATATCATACTATTTAAACTTTCTCGTTGTAAATTCGAACATAGTTTGCTTTAGATAGTGTTTATGATGCTTGAATCTTGTTTAACACAAAGATGTTGACATGGAAAGTACCAGTATAATAGTAAGAAGATTTATCAAATATGGGAATTTATCTTTCATGAAAAAACATCTTTCAAAAACAGAAATAATTGTTAAATTTTTCAGAAAACATTAAACTCATACTATTCATTCAATACACCAGCAATGTCATCTTTTATACCAAGACAAGAAGGTGGGTGGAAAAACAAAAATAAACATAAAAAATATCGTAAATGCATGAAAATTTTTTTGTCAGTCTGCCGTAACTGGTCACCAATGGATATTTATAGTCACCCTGGCACCCGGAATTTGTCGGACACTAGTTATATATTATTATTAATTAATTAATTATAATTACTTCTTTAATTAAAAAATCTTCAAACATTTTTTTCATTGAGGTGCCAAAGTATAAAGGGTAAAAATTGAAAGGGATTGTGTTGTTCTAATTTTATTTTTCCACTTTTCCTAATTTTTTCCATTTTTACCATTTTTGCCGCTTTTTGCCTGGTTTTTTCCACTTTTTGCCGCTGTCCTGGCAAAAATGCATTTTTGCCGGCAAAAACCCAACCCTGATATATATATATATATATAAACCATAAGAATTATTCAGGGATAAGATTTTTCAGCTTTTTAGCTGATTTCAGCTTTTTTGTGCATTTAGCTTTCCAGCTTTTTTTATGTTTCTGATGTGCATTTGTTCTTTTTTATACATTGAAGATTAAAATAAATATTTATTATTCTCTATAATAGATTTTGTCATCAAAATTCTAGTATTTCATTTCAGCGTCTTGCCTTCGCGTACTGTTTCAGCTTTTTTGTATTTTTGCTAATCTCATCCCTGATTATTGCCGGAATATGTATTTTATTGTAAAAACTTAATAAAATATTAAATGGAAATATAAGCTTTTATATGAAATCTTCTTCAGTGGTGCCAAGTCAAAGGTGCCTCGTTCCCTTAACTCTCTTTTAGATGTCCTTTCGTATACAATAGTTGTTTTCCGGTGAGTATCTGAGTTTTCCAAGTTTTGGTGAGAACTGCTGAAAGGGAATCGAGAATCGGTATCTTAAAAACGGCTTAAACGATTTTTTTTCTTCAAATATGCTGTGAAAATCCGTTTATTAAATGTTTCCTCGTATGTATTACTCGGTTGCTACAGGGAAATTGAAAAGCGTCTTGATTAGCTATATCAGTTTTAGATCTCGGAAATGGGTGTTTCAAAAAAAAAAAAAAAAAAAAAAAAAAAAAAAAACAGCTCTACCATTTTTTTTTTTTTTTTTTAAACTCGCTATTTATGTCTTTAGAACGTATGTATTAACCCTTTGAGTGCTGAATACTCGCGGCCTATGCGGTCCATACGGACGGCGCGCGGTTGGCGCTGACGAGTTGTCTCATTCTTATCGCGGACGCGCTTTATGCGAGTGTTGCATAGTACACTGATCATTTTTGCCGGGCGCGTATTTGCGTCCATAGTCCATACTGATAACATCTGCTAAGCGTGTATTTGCGTCCATAGTCTATATTAATGACTTTCGCTGGACGCATATGTGCGTCCATAGCACTCAAGGGTTAATTTGTTCTCACAAGAGAATCCTTAAGTGTCTGATTTGTTAGATCAATTTCTTATGTATTCTAACATCACTATCTCTAAAAATCGTTTATAATGTGTGTCATAGTGGGTAATGGAAGTGTTGTAGTTATTACACACCAGATTTTTCCCCCCTTTATTGTGTGACTGGCCTTATTTCTAAAAAGTTAATATTTTACCATGTTACCACGTTTCTATAAACTCGCTTTCTTGTTTGTTTGTCCAGTACAAATCTTGCAATCGATTTTTAACTAACTTCCCGACTAGTGTTAACATTTGAAACTTTGAGAATATATGCAGATGACACAGAGTAGATGCATTTAGAGCACGATGATACCGCAATACCTCGAAGCCTGATTTTCGAATTTTTTTTTTATTAGTTTTCTTTTAATTAAAATATGAAAACAATAACCTCCCGATAGCTTTAAAATTAGCCATTTAAATATTAGCTATAATTTTAATTGTTGCCGAAAATAATTTACGAGTTCATTTTCTTTCGACACAAAAATAAATACATTTAATTAAACGTGAACTTTAAAAAATTATAAAAAGTTAAATTAGGTATCTCACAAAAATTGACGTCATTATCATTTTAAAAATTTTCTACACATTGATAAAGTGCTAATGTAGTTCATGATGCAAATATATGTAGTTCTGAAAGGATTAATATTTTATTTTTTAAACCAACGTTCTTTTATATTGCTTTCAACTCGCTTTCTTGTTTGTCCAGTACAAATCTTGCAACAGATTTTTAGCTAACTTCCCGACTGAAACTTTTAGAATAGCCCAGAGCACGATGACAATGACTTTTTGTAATTAATCGGGTAATGTGTCAAGTTTATATGATTCAGCAGAAAATTTAAAAATGTGGGATATAAATGTTTTTCTTTTTAATCTTGTAATTATTTACTTATAAAATTGATTTATGTTCTAGAGATATCTTCTCTAACAGTTTATAATTAAGAATAACTCAGATTTGATTACATTTTAATTTTATAATAATAAAAAGTTCACCTTTTTTTTAAAAAAGTATCTCTTTTCCCTGAAATTTGTTCGGAAAAAAAAAAAAAAAAAAAAAGTAAATAGTTTGCATTTAATCATGAATAATATACAATTCAGGTCATTAACCCTTTGAAGCAGATTTCTCATCAAACATAATTTTTACACTTTTTTGATAGTTTTAAGTTATTTTAGATCTAAATAAGTGGAAAATGTTATATTTAAAATTTTAATTAATTTTGGTTCTAAAATATAGAGTGGGGCACCGGTGTCCCTTTCTGCGTTAAAGGTAAATTCATCATGGGACACGGGCGTCCTATGAATAAAAATTTTTACAAATTGCACTTATTTACAATTACTTAGATATAGGAGTAGCAATAATTCATTACTGATGTTTTTTAAATCATCAAATTTAATTAGAAATAAATTTTTGAAATTGGTTGATAAAATTTTTTCAAACTACTTTTATTTAACATTTTTATTTTAGTAAAAAATTTACTCTGATAATGTAATAGATTTTTTATAGTAACTATTAGACTCTCTTTTTCTTAGACTCTCTTTTTACTATCATAAAATAATAATATTTGTAATAAGAGCGTCAAAAAATAAATAAGCAAAAGGGACACAGGTGTCCCATCTGCGTCAAAGAGTTAAAAGGAAAGGAATGTTATTAAGCAGCAAAAATTAGAACAGTTTAATCAATATGATAAAATGAAATACAATTTAAGCTTTTTCTTTTAAAGTAACATATTAGTAGTTTTTATAACTTAGATTCTTTTCCTTTTACCCCCCCGCTTTTTTTTTGTGTGTGCATGTGTGTGTGCTGAGCTCTTTTTGTATAAGTTTGATGGTGCCCTCGTCACCTCATTGCTTACTTCAGGAAACATTGTTGTAATCTATTAGAGAAATGTATTACAGAACTTAACGATACACCACTCATTAAAATATATATTGTTATGATTTTTTTTTATATTTAATGTCAGTGGGAAATGAGTGGGGCATTTTTTATTGTAAATTACTTGTCACATAACGAAATTTTTATTAAGGGGACAGACTGCCTTTAAAAATTTGAAAACGCGAAAATTTTAGATCAACTTTCAGAATTTTTAAAAAAGGAAAGAATGCATGTACAAACAATTTTTTTTTTTTTTTTTTTTTTTTTTTTTTTTTTGTATGTGTGTGTTAACTAATGTTACATTACTCTATTGATTAAAAATATTTTTTGGATTACTTTAAAATAGAAAATTATTTTATTGCAGATTATTAAAAAAAAAAAAAAAAAAAAAAAAAAAAAAAAAAATCAAGGGTGCTTTCTCACAGCGCGCATGCTATTTCAAAAAAGTATTTGAAATATGAACTTAAAATTTTCTCAACCATACATTTTGACATAATGAATAAAATGAACTAAAAATAAGAAGTTCTGTTCAATAGAAAAAAATTATGATTGTAGAAATATAAAAATTTTAGTGGTAATTTTATATTTTAAATTTATGTATTAAACTCCATATTATTAAAATAATTAAAACCTTTTAGTTCAGATTCTTAATTTGAATGTTTTATTTCATCTAAATGTAATAATTATAAGGATAAAAGAAATTGTAATTGAGATATCCTGCACGCAGTGAGAAAAAGTACCTTTGGATTTTTAAAAAAATAATCTGCAGTAAAAATAATTTTCCATTTTAAAGTAAACCAAAATAATATTTTTAATCTATAGCGTAATGAACTACTATTTAACAATGAAAAAAAAAAAAAAAATGTTTGTACATACATTTATCTATTCTTAAAAAAAAAAAAAAAAAACTGAAAGTTGATCGGAGATTTCTTCATTTTTAACTTGAGAGACTAAATATTGAGAAGATATAAAAACGGAAAATTTAAGTTTGTATTTTTCTTTAAAACAAATTGATAGTTTCAGCGTTCAAAGTTATTTTTCGCATGTTGGTATACTGAATTTATATTAATTTATGAATGTTAAGCTTTGGTGAATTCATTTAAGTATTCATTTGCGTGTTTTCTTTTATTCACCACAGGTATTGCTTAAATCACGATTTTTTCCCTTCTCATTCCTGCTTCCCCTTCCCCCACCCTTCGTGTTTAATTTTGGGATGGGTTTTCCATTTGGAAATTGTTTAAATCGGTTAACTGCTTGCGAACAGTAAATTTAATTTTCTCTGAAAAATACGGGTCTACGAAAAGCGTATGTTACCTTTTGTAAAGAACGAAAAACTTGGATGTCTTGGAGGAAATAGATTTTTACGCATAGTTTTTCCTAACTGTTTGTGGATTTTAATTTAACGCCTTCTTGATTTTTCTTTACAATTATAATTCTGTTATTAGACAGCTGTTGGAATGGTTGTAGAATCCAGTTTAATTAGTTGAAGGCTTTTTAAGTTTTTAGAAATTTGTTAAAACATAATTAAAGCTGGTAAAGCTTTTCATAATTTTTCTTTTTCTGTTTTTGGAGTATTTGTGAAATAAGTAAATAAGATTAAAGCATAAATCGTAATATTTATTAATTTTCTATGGTTAAAGGATGACGCCACTGGCGCGCCACAAATTACTCAACATAAGCGGACAATACTGGTTTTTTACTTTCTTCTATATGTAATATAGAGAAAGTGTTGGATTCGTGAAAATTTTCGAACTCCGGTTTTCGATGGATTTATACGTTTTAGGATGTCCTGAACACGATTTGTTAGTTTTTACAAAATGTCCGTCTGTTTGTGTGTATCACGATTTTTGTGGACACTGTATCTCACGAACCAAAGAACGAAATTTAACCAAACTTGGTATGTAGTTGGACCCTGAAATAAACTGGTGATGATTAGATTTGGGGATCAATAGCTCAACAGGTGGCGCTGTGATCGCATTTTCTCTGAACTTTTAACATGGTAGTATAGGACGAAATTTCGTATAAATGTACATAACGAGAGTTATTTTTAACTTGTGATTGTAAATTTAATATGAATTATTGATAATAGTAGTAGTTAACTAGGAAACAAATTCTGTGTATGTGGAGGCATCGTTTCCCTCCCCCCCCGGGGGAGAGGGGTAAATTTTCAAGATGGGTATCTTTCGATTTTTACGATAGCGTAATGCATACCAGTTTACTAATTGATACTTAATACGCAAACGATCAATTAAATTAGCTTCACACAAAGAAAGAAAATAATACCTATGGGGATCACTGAAGCGGGAAAGCCATCCCCTTCGTTCAGGATCAAAATTGTGATGACGTGTCTCTGGATCATCCTTAGGGGGTGAATTCCAAACCGTCGCCAGATACTCATAGCGCAGCACTAGTGCGACGCTAAACCCAACCAACCATATGAAGAAAGGGCAAATTAAATCATTTATATTCATCACAAATGGCTGCTTATTTGAATCGGCTAACAGAAAGCAATGCGTAATTAAGCCAATCAGATATATTGATTAGTGCTTTATTTGATCAGTCATTTATATGTAGAATAATGATTACTAATTGGAATAGCTGTGTATATAGGAATCAACTAGTAGATAAAATTTACATAATTGATATTAATAAAACGTAGAGTTTTGTGCGTTCGCGCGTACACGATTATTCGTTATAGCCAAAGAAATGTGTTGCACCTAAATTTCTTAACTTTTCTGAATATTGTAAGTAATTAATTTTTACTAATTTTTATTTCTGGTAGTAAGTTAATAAGTGAGCTGATGTTTAATGCTAGACATCGGATTGAGGGTGCCATTAAGCGAGTTTTTGCTCGGTCATCAAACACGTTGTAGGTGTTTGCTACCGCGAGAGGGCGCGAGGGCTACGAGCTAGTTACAGACGCTATATTAGGACCATATAGGGTCTCTAGAGCTAGTGACCCTTGAGATTATCCAAAGGTTTCTACTACGAGCACATTTTCGAAGTTAAGACTTTCAAGATTCCATGAGCAGCAGCCTGATGGTTGCCGATGTCACAGTTGTTGCTGAGTAAAAGTTTGCTACTGTCAGTATTTTCAGGAGTCGCAAACCAGCTAGTCTCTCAAGTCAGTTTGTAATGGAATGCAAAGCGAAATTAAAAAATATATAGTAAAAAAAAAAAAAAAAAAAAAAATGCGCATTTAGTAAAAAAGTTACTTTATTCAGAAACTTAAGTACTGGCCAAAATGCTAGAATGAAGGGAAGGGGGGGGGGGCTTTAAAATTTTATTTAATGTAATTTGTATTTGTTTTATTACTAGCCAAACTTGCATGCAAAAAAGTAGCATTTTATTCATAAGCAGCATCATTACAGTTTTAACTAAATACTTGAATTTGCTCAATTTGTTAAAGGATACATGTTCTTTCCAAACTATTTTATTAATGGCCAAGAAAAAAGCAAGTTATCTTATCTGCACCTTCAAGAGAGAAAGAGAGAGTGAAAAAAAAAAAAAAAAGAAAAGTTGAGAGAGAGAAGCCTAATGTATAATCGGAGTAAAAAGTATTGAAAAATCTGGTGTTGATTGATAATGAATAAGTACTTTGTAAACAAATACTGTAAAGTGAAAAAATACACTTGTTTATCGTCAGTGTATAGTAGGTCCACACATGCAAGTAAAACAGCAGCCTCTCTTCCTAATTCCCGGAAAAGAAAATGATTTTATTTTTTATACTGTTACAACAACAACGGATTAAGTCTTTTTCCTCACATCAGTTCTCCTGTTGCAGTGGAAATAGTTTTACAGGCAAAGTTGAAAGTAAGGCAGTTCATTCATTTTTAGTGAGGTCAGTCTTGGCGATGAACTTGGCGAAAAATAGTAGTTTAGGGTTCTCGAAGTGTCGAAGCTGTACTATGCATAGAGGCCGAGTTCTAGAATTAATCCAAGTGTTTAGCTTTCTGTCTGTTAGGGTGAATCCTAACATGCATCCCTCTATGCTTCTCTGAGTTATTTGAAGCTTTTGTGCAGTTTTACACGTTAATGTCAAAGTTTCTGAAGTATAAGTTAATACAGGCAAAATATACTGATCAGAAACTTTTCTTTTCCAGCAAATTGGGCGGTCGCTTTTGAACACAGCGCTATTTTCTTCCGAATGCTCTCCATGCAAATTTAACTCTGTTATTAAATTATGGTATATATATATATATATATATACACATATACATATTGCTATTTGGTGTTTTTTTTTTTTTTTTTAAAGAGAGAGAATTTTTGATATAACAATGAAAAGGACGTCAGAAGGACAAAAAGTACTACAAACAAAAAAATCTCGTTTTATCAAGCTTCCTATTTAAGTATTTTTATATATTTTTTTACTCTTTGCTGAATTAAATCAATTTGTTTGTATAATACTTATTTTAAGAAGGGAAAAAAAAAAAAAAAAAAAAAAAAAAAAACTTTAAGTATATTGCATACTTTTTTTTTTATTAGTTTTATTTCTTTGCTCATTTCTTGTAATGTTTAAATAATTTTTTTTTCTTTCACTCAAATAAGTTATCTTACATATTTTTTTTTTTCTCTTTTCCTTTTTGCAGAGCATTTCTATCTCCTCTCTCCTAAGAATTCTTTGTAGAACTTAGCTAAATAAATGTTTAATATATTTCCCAGGTTCATTTACGGCTTAAACTCGTTTACTCCCAGGAGAGATTTACGTTCAATACATTTTTATTTTTTTCGCCATTAGTATTCCTTTCGTCTCCACATGTGCTGACTCTTTCTGGGAGTGATTGCCTCCTTTACTCGAATAAGCTACACATCTTTCGTTTGATTTTCCAATATTAGTCAGCTGAATCAAGCAGATGCCTCCGATATTTCAGAACTCGCATTTTAGAAAATGTATATTGAGGTTCGTTGGTCATTAGGAAGAGTTTAGTTGTTGTGTTGAGTGGAGTTTTGAATTCATAGCGACGTACGTTAATTACTCTCTCAGTATGATGAATTTAGAATGTGTGTAATAACCACTCTTAGAAAGTGTGACGTCAAATCGATGCACCTTTACCTGTAAGAACACATAAATACTCACCTGTAAAAAGTTATAACTAAGTTAAATATATGTAAAATAATTAAACATACAAATTCGTATAAAATTATTAATATATAAATTTAAATAAAAGATTCATATACTTTGTGTATTTGCAAAGAAAATTGTGTACAAATATTTATAAAATTCTTTAAACTTATAAAAATAATTTCCAAGTGCAATAACAGGGGGAAAAGATTCTGGAAAATCATAAGATCAAAAATTATTATTTAACAGTGATAGTAAATTGCTTTTGTTTGCAAGAATTTGTGTTTCAGTTACTTTTGCAAAATCAGTATTCATGAAATATACATGTATTAATATAATTGAAAAATAAAAATGGTATTGGGGCACAATGCTATAGCTTAGTAGTAGTATATGTCAGTGTGTCCATGTGGCAAGTACAGAACAATTTTGTACAACTGTTTGATTAACTTTATGTTATTCATTAAATGTTTCAGAATCAAATTTTGCAATTATTTATATAAACTATTTTTAAAAAATTAAAAAATCTATAACAAATAATCTATAAAATAACATACTAACAGAATGTGAAACCTACGACTGATGTCCGCTGCAAATTCCATTGTCGTTTTTAAGCCTTGTGAATTTAATTACACTATACCGTGAGATGTGTAAAATCAGCTTTAGGAATGCTTTGTCTAATGATCTTTAGAATGAAATATCGTTTAAGAATTTATTAATAATTTATAACCAACTCTTTTTCTGAAAGCTCACGAAATAAGTACGAAATAATATCGAAGCGTAAGATGCATTTTCTATTCCGTGTCAATAATTTTTTGTTTACTGATTAAAAACTTGCGTTAAGCTTTTGCTTAAAATAAATAAATAAATCACACATATTTTCGAAGTAAAAGAAACTAGAATGTTGTGGCCACCACATGACTTTCTTCTGTATTTTCCTATGCAAATTCCCTCAGTAAAAATAATTTATTAAAATCATTATTTAATAAAATTATTTTTCATGATAATGCAGTACGATTTCCACATTAGAGAAGTAGTATAACACTAAATAACCAAAAATGTTCTTTTTTATTCTCGATATTACATTAAAATGAAAAAAAAAAAAAGAAAAAAAGAAAAAAAAAAATCGATAACTTTATTTTAAATTATCGCTGATCGATTGTTCAACCATTCGTTTTAAAGGTATTGGCGAGCTCTTTTAAAAGATACCCATCATAAAAATTTATTCCCCTCGAGGTGGACTTCCCCCTCAGGGGGGGGGGGGAGGTGATGCTCCTACATATACAATTTTCTTTTCCCAGTTGACTATCACTATTATAAATAATTCTTGTAAATTTCATAATGATTATTAAAAAAAAAAATTCTTTTTATGCACATATATACAAAATTTTGTCCTATACCACCATGTTAAAAATTTAGAAAAAGCGTGATGGCAACGGAAAATGTAAGACAATTTTTACCAAAAGTTGATAGGCACTAATTTATGTCAAGGTGTAACTGCATACCATTTTGTATGAAATTCTGTGCAATAGTTCCCCAGATACAATTGTCACAAAATTTTGTCACACACACACAAACACACAGACATTTTCTAAAAATGGTCAAATCGTGTTCTACAGCTCTCAAAACGTGGAAATCCATCAAAAACCCAAGGTCGAAAATTTTTACGAATCCAATACTTTCTTCTATTGAATATAGTAGAAAGTAAAAATATATGAATGATTAATACTATTTGTATATGACTTACTTCAGAAATCACATAGATGAAACATACAAATCAGATTATTTTCTTGGCGTTTCAATAAAATTTTTATATTTTCGTAGTTTGAATATTTATTGTATTATATTTTTTGGTTATAAAATATTCCTTTGATTAAACTCTAATTTTAAAGAGGATACAATCTTGTGTATTTGTTCTATGATGTGATGATAAAAGGAAGAAACAGGAACATATTATACCGCAATAGAGCTTATATAGATTGTAGGAGGAAAAAATAAAATAAATAAATCAGTATATTTAATCAATTTTCGATGAAAAGTTGTAATGTACATCATTAAGTATTTTATTTCTAATCATTATTTCTATTTTTGTACAAATTTATCATATTGGAATCTTCAGCAGTCTCTTTTCATTTCAGTTCAGTTTCAAAAAGTCCCCCTCCCGAACCCTAAAAAAATATCCCCACATCCTGCCCTCCCATATCGAATGCAATAATTATTCCAGTATAAAAATATGAGACTCTGAAACACAAGTGCTTCATTGTTACTAACTATTTATTTTAATTCCACTCTTCTTAAAAGTTTTTGTGCTTCAAGAGTTCTTTCAAGATCTCGATCTGCTACTTCTACCTTTAATGTATCAATTCTAATTATTTGAAACAATTGTTTTCGTACGAAATAAAGGAGATTTTAAAGGAGTTTTTTTTTTTCTTCCGCCCCTTGTTAAAATATTATTCAATAAAAATATCAAGAGTTTGATTGAAGCGTTTCTTTTATCAAATGTTTATTGAAGATTGTTGTTGATATTTATTGGAAATATGTATATGTGCCATTTGTAGACAGTTAAAGTGTCCTGTAATAAAAAAGAGGGTAACAGACAGAATTTTCTTTTTTTTTTCTGATTTTTCTTAATTATAGCATTTTTCCGGCTCCGATAGAATTTGTATTCTTTTTAAAGATTTATTTATTCTTTTAAGAAATTATTGATGACATTTTTAATATAGTATAATAAGGAAATGTTAAATGTACATTTTTTCATCATAAAAGGGAACTGTACGTTCGTGTACGTTTGGTTTATAATAATTTTTTTTTTCCTTGCATATGTTTTTATTTATTTATTTTATTTTTGAACACTGATATTCTATCTTGGATGTATTTAATTTAGGACTTGAAATTCAATAATTTTTTTTAAAAAGTCGTTTTTACCAGAGTTTGGCGGAATGTAAAACTTTTTGAGAAGGATTAAATAATAATAATCTTTATGTGGTAGTCACATAATTTCCTTTTACTTTGCATTTGAATATTATAAAAAGAGATTAAGTGGTGAGATAAGTACTGTATATGAATATACAGTGAAACTTGAATAATTCGAAATTTTGAATAATTCGAATATTTTACACGGTCCCTTGAATTTTGTATTAAAATAATGTTAAAAAATCGTGGATAATTCGAATTCTATTTTGGATAATTCGAATTTTTCATAAGATTACCTTTAAAATATTACAGTAAAATTTGTTCCCGAGATTTTACTCATCTGAAGTGCATTATCAATTTTTATAGTCTTTCAAAAGAAGGATAAGGAAATACAATAGAAGCCCCTAGCTAGTGCACCAGAAGATAGGGTGCATATGTATGAACTTCGAGGTTTTTGTGAATTGAAAGTCATGTGTAATGAAGAAGATTCTATTTTTGTATCAGGTCATATGATACGATACAAAAATTCTACTTAAAAAAGAAATAAAAAATATTTGACTATTTTTTAAAAAGTGTTGAATAATTAAGCTCGTAAAAAGTATTGATTTAATGAGGGGGGGGGGGGGGTGAAAGGGGTAATGTAACGGTATTCTTAGATATAAAGTTTATGTGTTAAATCTCTGATCGTAGAGTTTTAATTTTTTAATTTATCACTTTTTTTGACAAAATAGTATATGTAATTCGAATTTTTGGATATTTCGAATTTTTTTCTGGTCCCTTCAACTTCGAATTATCCAAGTTCTACTGTACTTTGAAGGCAATTTCAAAATAGTTTTAGAAACAGTTTTATCTGGCTTATACTTTTATGTGAGAGGGGTGGGGGTAACGCCCCCTAAACCAGCCATTTGATTATTGTGCCTATGTTCATAAAAGAAATTAAGGTTCTTATTAAATTTAAATGTTTATTCCAAATTATTCAGTCAAATTTCTCACGCACTTACTCCTTATAATTTACTAATTGTGATCAAACTTTTCAAGCGGCATCCTCATTTGATCTTCAAAATATCAAATTTGATTTTCATGCAATTATTTGCTTTTCTGTTATATTGATTACAAACATACGCACATATCAGTTGCTAAAAATTTTATTTTAATTTTCTGTGTATCTCAAAACGCGTAATTTTAGGGAAAAAAAAAAAAAAAAAAAAAAAACTATTTAAAATTAGACTTTAAACAAAACTTTGTCTACGGTATAAATATGAGAAAATAATTATCTTGCCTAAGCAGTTTTCCTGAAGTTGACAAAATTTAGTAAAGTATTGCCATCGATTACATTCAATAGAAAAGGATGTTTTTGTTTAATTTTGGGTAGCCCTGTATTTGTCTATAAATTATATGCACACCGTATAGTGTACTTAAATTTAGCACAATATTGAAAAACACATAAAACAACTTGAAATGTATGGAATTTCACGAAATTTCATATTTAGTACATCGTGAGATCAGTTGGTTCTCATTAGAACTTGGGTGCACATTTTTGCGTCTTATTCCATAAATATATCAGTACATTTATCTAATAGAATTATACTGTAAACGTACTGTCTGAGATGTGTATTTATTATGAAAATGTACCATGTTATAATTTTAGTCGTCATCAATTTATAACAAAAGACGCTATTATGCTGTGTTTTTTGCTATGAATCTAGTAATAAATTCAGTTGTATCCGAGTGTGTATTGGGTAAAAATGACAGAAAATTTTATATTCTAAATTACTGCTAATAATATTTACGTTGATTCCCTTTTGGCTTTAAAAATCTGTGAAAATTTAGAGATTTAATTGACTAACAAGGAAACATTCAAAAGGTGTCGCCTTCAAAAAATAGTTGGAAAGAAGGGAAGAAGAAGAAAAAAAAAAGTGATTCTACTCTTTATAAAACACCAGAAAGTGAAAAAATTATCGGTTGAAATGAATTACAGCGACCACAAAATTATTTTTTTATAGCGATTTAGCGCTGTTAGGCGATAAGTTCTCTATCACCGAGATTACATAATAATTACATAATAATATTTGTATATTTTTGAGTCTAAGCAGCACAAAGAAATTAAAAATGACATCCTAATCCTTTAATTCAGGATTTATAACTACGTGTCTCTTTATTATTTATTTATCGTGACTTACCTATGTTTAATGTATCATTGTTTTCCCCTCACACTTAAAAATTCCACATAGTAACGAAAAGAGTTTATTATGAAAATAGAAACTGTTTTGTTTTAATCAAGCTTTATTTTACGGATGAATAAATTCTTGAAAATTATCAGGTTATTCAAGCGTTGTTTTCTGCAATGATTTAACAATTATATTTATCCACTATAATGAAATAATTTTTAAAAATAAAATATGTCTGTAAATGAACCAATGAATTTTGTATGTTTATTACTTGAATCAGTGAATGAATTATCCAAAAGTATGAAAAACCATACATAAAATTTTATTTATTTATTTACTTTTATCTCAATACATTGTTGCAATTATGATGTAAGTTTTTCTGTTAAATTATCCCTTTTTCATTATTTTATTTATTTGAAATGCATGCATGAAATATGAAATTCACGAATAAAATTTTAATTTCTTTAATCCGTTACATTGTTGTAGCTATGATAACAGTTTTCAGCGTTATTATCCCTGAAAAACTTGGAATTCTTCTTATTAAAAAATGAATAAAAGTAAATTTAATATTAATATATTCAGTTAAAAATTTTCACCCCTCCCCCCTATGATATTTCGTTATAGTTTAACTGTTCGAGTTCTTTACTTTTTGTTTCTTTTAAAACTTTGTACATGATTTTCTAAAGCTTTGCCAAAGTCTATACTTTAAGTTAAAGGTTAACAGAAATATTAAGATTTTTAGTCACTGCAGTTAGTCTGAAACATTTGTTGAATGTCATCGACTCTAAGTCTGAGGTTTTTATGGCTTTTTTGTTGAGGCGTATAATTTATGGTGTAAATATAAGATACAATGTTTACAATATTTCAAAATAAAAGAGGATTTATTCATTTGTAAATGTCGGTAACTGAAGCTTTTATAAAAAATTTAGGTAGTGTAAAAAGGGATTTATCGCCAATGTTGAAGTAAATATGAAAGTTTTTTTTTTTTTTTTTTTTCCTCTTGTTCTTTCAATGATTTTTAGAACTGTAGCTAATTAAAACAACATATTTTATTAACATTTTATGTATATATACGAATAAAAAAAAAAAAAGAAAAATGTTTTGTCTGAAAATAGAATGAAAATAATGTATATGTTATATGGAGCTGATGTACAGACTTTGAAAAATAATGCATTTAATGTTTAAAGTTCATTTACAGGGCTATACAAAAGGTACAGATATTTAGAAATGTGGAAGCAATGTTGTATAGATTATTTGAAATATATTATCTGAAGAAATACTGTTTTTTTTTTTTTTTTTTTTTTTTTTTTTTTTAACTTACAGCTTATGTAAGAAATTGATATTCTAATCTTCTCCTAAGAAATTAAATATCTGAACTATGTAATTGTTTATGAAAGTATTTATATAAGTCGCGCTCACTTTGTATATCCAAGAATGCAAAAAACTTAATTTCAACTACTTAAAATTGGCGTATCTAAAAATAGGAAAGCCATTAGACATATCAGAAGAATGGTCTTAAAGATGATGTAATAATTGAAACTATCTGTTGGTAAACACCTCCAGTGTGACAATTTTTAAAACGAAAGACAGTTGTCTTCGATTTCTCTAACGTGAACGTCTGTCTCTCTTTTCTTCTATATTCAATTAGAAGAAAGTATTGATTTCTTAGAATTTTTCAACACCCTGTTTTCGATGGAATTATACATTTTGAGAGTTCTAGAACACTATTTAATCATTTTTAGAAAATATGTGTGTGTGACAAAAATTTTGTGAACCACTGCATAGAATTTCATACAAATTAATGTGTAATTATATGCACATTGGCATAAGTTAGTGCCTGTCAACTTTCAGTGAAAATCGCCCAACAGGTGGCGTTTTTTCTTCCCTATTTTCTAAATTTTTAACATTGGGACATAGGACAAAATTTCCTATACATGTACACAATGAGAATTAATTTGAACTAACAACGTATTTTAAAAATATTTTTCTTAGAGCATAAAACCTACTTAATTTTATGTTATATTTCTATGAGAAAAGTCATCATGGAAAATAATTCTGATAAATTATTTGTACTGACTGAACTTGTATAGGAAAATACAGAAGAGTTTTGTGATGGCCAGAACATACTAGTTTCAGTTGGACCTTCAACTGGAAGTAACGCCATTCATTTAACTAGTTGACTTAGTAAATTTTATTCAGACTCGAGTTGTTTATTTATATAAATAACATTTCATATTGTTTGCAGAGAAAGAACGTAAATGTTTTTTACATTAGAATTAGCTTTAAAAAGTTATTTGAATAATATTTTTCTTTCTTTTTTTATTACCTAAGAAAGAATTTAATGGAGGTGTATGGATAATTCTGACTTCCACACTTTCTTCTTTTTTGGTTTCTTACTTTATTATTGGCTAATGACATAAATGAAAATTCTATCAAATACGAGCTTCGAATTGGCTCAAACATTTCCATATTTGCTCAAATTGCCACATTTTAGTCTCAGCCTTGTATTTTTAAGTGCCAACTAGAAATGCCCTGAACACTTGTATTTTTCGTTTCAAAAAAAAAAAAAAAAAAAAAAAAAAATCTGGAGTGACTCCACTCGACTTCCCGAACATTGAGTAACTAACAGTTTTGTAGATAAAGCAAAGAAAGAAAAGTTGATAAACAAACAAGAGAGAGAAAACCATAATAGAGTGAGTATTTTTCTCCATATATTACACGATGTTTTATTTTACGCTACTGAACTTTGAGCCCATAGATCATAATGATAAAGAATTCTTCGTTGTATCCCTGTAAAAACCTATAAATGCTAAATTCACCAAAATCTATACAGTTGGTGCAACTGCGACCTATAGCATGTGTACAATTTTTTTGCTCAGATTAATAAAGCGTTTAGACACTATCACACTTTTAAAAATTTGGCCCCATAGCCCATAATGATAAAGAGTTTTTTCTGGCGTTCCTGTAAAAAAACTGTAAGTGCTAGATTCACCAAAATCTATAGGTTTCGTACTATGGTGACTTACAATATACGTACCATCTTTCAGCTTATTCGAACAAAGCGTTTAGACATACACACATACATACACACACACACACATACATACATACATCATCGTAAAAATAGTGAAAACGGACTCAGGGGACCTCGAAACGTATAGAAACATTAAAATCTCAAATTCGGATTTTTGACATGATTACAATACTTTCCTCACTATAGTGTTCGGAAAGTAAAAATAATACATTCATTGGTAATAATAATTATTGAAAAATATTTATTTTCTGTTTTTGAAATACTTTCATTTCGCTATTAACGTTAGAAAATGACAATGCACAATTCACAAAAATATTCAACATATATATATATATATATGTATATATGTGATGAGAATAATAATAAAAAATATTAAAACGTAATTTAATGAGCTCTTTTGCTGTCGATCTTTTTTAAAACTGAAATTATATGTTTAATTATGCCTAAAATGTTTTTATTTACTTAACGTAATCGAGTTAATTAAGGATTAGTTCTTTTGTTGTAAACATTTATTTTTTTAATTACTTTTTTTTTTCTGTGCTGCTTTTCATTTTATTAATCGATTATTCTTATGAAGGGCAAATTATTTCATTAAAGCATTATACTTTTATGTCATTATTCTTATTAATTGATTTTCTAAAATGTATTAAATGCTTCTCTGTCAATTATCGGTTTTAATAAAATTTGTTATTCGCTATTATCAGATCCAGTAATAATTAAAAAAAAAAAAAAATCGATCGTGTAAAACAGTGCTTTATTGGTAAACATTTTCTTCTTTTTTCTCCTTACGGTGGTTAAAATAAATGATTACACAGGGTGTTTATACCTATCATTGATTTAGATAATTTTAATGAATTATACTTTCATTTTTTAAACGATTTTTTTCAATACTAACTATCGATCTATTAACGGTATTTCAGGGATGGAGTGTTCTTATATTTTTACGTGCGTTTTATTGTTTTGTCACCATTATTTTCAAATACAATTTTTTCTTGAAGGTTTTAATGCTAAAATATTCTTATGAAAATTAATGTTCTGAAATAAGGGTGACAAAATAAACCACGCATTAAAATATAGGAACGCTGCACATCTGTAGTTTATGGTATAGATGGGAGCAGGGATGATATTTTGTGGTATTTGTTAATTCACGGATTTTAGCGTACGAATTATTATTTAGGGACGGGGGGGGGGGGGTGATCGGAGAAACTTATGAATAATTTTTATTTCATAAAGACAAACTACATTTCACGCGAAAATTTTCTGACTTTACTTACTATTATTTCATGACATTTATTGAGAATATAGTACAGTGGAACCTCGTTAACGTGAATCTCAAAGGGGAAAAATAAATTTTTCATGTTATCAGCAGTTCATGCTATCAGTAACTAATCTTCATATAACTAAACTAATCTTTATTTTGACGGGGATGGTGGAAAAAGTTCATGTTAAAAGTTATTCACATTAAGCGCGTTCACCTTAACGAGGTTTGACTGTATAGCTTTTAAATGTTAAAATTAATGTTTATTATTTTCTTTATGAACTGTATAGTTTAATATAATGCGAATTTTCTTGCGTACATCACTTAGATTCCCTCTTCTTTTTCCCCATGTTATATCCAGTGGGATTTTCTTTGCTTCGCTTTATAAGAATATCTCATTAAAAATGAATTTTTTCGAATGCTGCTTTTTGAATATTACTCTTTGAATAGGTCGCCTTTTAGCTAAGCGAGCAATTTTTTGAAAAAATAAATTTAAATATTTCCTTTAGAAATCCAAACTTAGAGTTCTAAGTTTACTTAATAATATAAATTATTATTATTATTTTCAAAAAATTGCTCACTAAGCTAAAAGGCGACATATTCAAAGATTAATACTAAAAAAGAAGGAAAAAAAAAAAAAACAGAATTAAAAAAAACTTCATTTTTGAAAGAGATATCCTTATAAAACGAAGCAACAAAAATCCCATAGGATGACATGGCAAGAAAGAGATCTGACTGATGTAAAGCCTTAAGGAATTGACAAAATGTAGATCGTAAAATGTCAACGCGGGAAAGATTGTAGTTAGGAAAGTAAAGATTTAAGCCAAGTACGAAATAATTTTTTGTACGACGTATGACTATTTAGATTTTTTTTTTTTTTTTTTAAAGCCTTGAAAAGAGAATTAGAGAGGTGTACATATGACTTTTGATGTCCTAAAAAATTGTCTGTTTTAAACACTTCTCTATCATCGCTTTGCAGACCCCTATCGAAATCAACGGATCCTACTTTTTTATTTGACATATCAACAGGTTCGTGGGCAAAGCGGTATATGCCGCTCTACTTGCTGGGGACTTAGACGAAGCATGATGTCTGGTACAAGTTTCTCGATAAGTTAAAATGCAAAGTGATTTTTGTACAGGAAATATTATTCAAGCAGCTTAGTGTTCCAACATACAACATAAAATGTTTTGAACTATCTGAATAATTCATTCAGTGTTCGAATGTAAGAGAAGTGTTTAGAGAGTGAGCACGAGGCAGTATGTCACCTTTATTTTGTTGGAAAATAATAAAAGTAATTGTTGTACTATGATTATTGTTAAGTAATTTTTGGGCAGCTTATCAATATTAGAGTTAAAACGTTCGCGAGCATTCACGTCCGCAAATGTGTTAAAGCATGATACTCTAACTACGCTTATACAACTGTGTCTAATCAAATTTCGGACATCATAATTAAACTAGAAGGGAAGGAATTGCCTGTCTATTTTTATGGCTCACTAAAATCTGTCCCCGAATGTGTTAGAAAGGACCTGATGGTCGAAGTCAGGTTAGGTATTTAATATAATGTATTGTTTAACACGAGTAATAAATTCTTAACGTTAAAGCGCCCTTAATCTTAGTTTTCTTGAAAATAATCACACTCTAACTTATTTTAAATTGCGATATTTTGTAAAATGGTGAATTAAGATCACGATAAAAATTTTAATTAAATTATCTTTAATAAATTCAAATATTAATTGATGTCGCAAACATAATTCATTTAAATTGAAGGATTTTGTATTATTAAAGAGCATTTTATAGTTTCTTGTGATAAATTTTGATCATGAAATAAAAGAACCATACTTTATTGTCGTTTATGGTGGGAGTTTTTGTGGCTCATTTTCTAGAAATGTTGCACTGAAAAATATGTTTCCTTTAAGATGTATCCGTATTCTTTATTTATTCTGGCAGTTTTCCATTCACTCAGTTTTTACACGCCACGCTTTCGAAGAAAAACGTTTGTGTGTAAATGTATGCAAAAAGATATTTTGATATTTTTTAAATTTTCTCACTCGTTCAAAAATATCTTTTAAAAAGTCTTCCTTAAAAAAAAAAAAAAAAACTCTGGCAACGTCTCTGCTTTTAATGAAGTCGGTTAACTAAGCAAAACTTGGAAAACAGCGAAAAAATAAAAATATTCTATGTAATTTTATTCTCTAAATTAGATTAAAAATCAATGAAAAAGCTTTCGGGAAAATGATTGATAGTCTAATAAATGAAAACACTATTTTTTTTTTTTTGTAATTTCCTCTACATTAAACTTGACAGTTATTTTAATTAAAAAGCATTTCTCACGCTAATGGAAGGGTTTTTAGCAAGATAATAAACTTTTATCAACGTTTCTTAAATTAAAGATAGCTTATTTGGGGTTTTCAGTTATTTGTATTTTTTTTTTTCTTTTTCTGAACCGCAAATGAAAGTTATTGTAAGAAAAGTTTTAATTTAAGGCATATAAGTGCAACATTACTTTTAATGTATACTGGTGTAAAAAATGTATGTATAAATAAGGCAACAAGCCTTTTTTTTTTCGTCTTTTGCGCATAATTTTTGAAATAAATAACAAAATTTGGATGTAAAAGATCTTTATAAAATTTTATTCGATCTTTATAATAATTTAAGCATAAGTAATATATTATTTACTATATTAATTAAAAAAATTTTAAAGGTTAGCATTGGTTGAAAGAGAAAATTTATACGATTTTAGAAAATGAAACTAAATGAGAAATGGCGTTAAGGAAGCTTTAAAAACAGGTGAAGATATATCTGGGTAAGTCTAAGTCATTAGTTTTCAAATTACGGAACTAATTGTCAGTGTATAAAACGTCCCTTTATAAACATTCAAATCTGATTAGGAAACATACAGTAGAATAATTTTAGTAAGGAAGATTAAACGATTTTTACAATAATGGGGGGGGGGGGGGCGGGGGTATCAGGGCCTCTTGGACACTAGACTTTTTTCAGGAATTTTCGGTCAGTATAAAAATTATTCATATTTCCTTATTAAATTAAATTTTCTTATTAATAAAAATAAATCTTTAAAATCCGCCAGAAAATATAATTACTTGAAATAATTTTACTTTAAGCCCGCATTAATTCTTCGTTCATATCTCTAATATATATTAAATGGTTGTTTTTATAATTTGCATACATTTGTAAGCGATTGAAATTAAGATTTCAACGATTTTGATAGTAATTTCAATCTCATGAATAATAGAGATTTTTGATTTAAAAAAAAAAAAAAAAAAAAAAAACTAATTTAAGTAGAGCGAAAAGTTATTCAGCCAGGACTCGAGCTTAGTTCCTTTGGCTTAAATAATTTGTATATTTAATTTGAAAGGAAAATAAAGAATACACTATCAGACCATTTGCTGCCCTGTAGACATCTCTTGTATCGAGTTGAATTTTTTAAAAGTTTCTTAGTATTTGTAATATTTAGCAAAATAAATGTTTGATTACAGTTGGTAATGAGGAAGGGGACAGTCTTCGTAGAAAAATAAATAAATGTATAATTTTATTTTATTTTTTATTTAGATGTCATAATTTTTTTGCTGTTTCTTTAAATTTTTTTCCATTTAATTTTCTTTCTTTCTTCCTTTCTTCCCCATTGAAATTTATTTGTATTTTGAATTATTGTTTTTTATTGTTTTATTATTGTTTTTTATTAATTTTTAAGGAGTCGTTTATATGCTTTTTATACGTACAGAAACATCTTTCATGTTTTGATATTTTGCGGATAATCTTCTTTAGAAATAAAAGACAGTCTCGAGTAAAACTTTTCTTTAAAATATCGTAGTGAATGTTTTTTTTTTTTAATGATTTTTATGCATTTCATTCACAAATCGCTAGTAGAACGTAGTTTTGTTCTTTTGGAAAATCCTGAATCATAATTACCTCGCTTCTCAGAACGAATGTATTAGCACGTTCACTTCTCCAATCATTTTAACAGGTCTTGTCTGCTTTCGGGGCGCTGCATTCGTTCTGCTTTATCCGCCCCCATCTCTGCTACCACCCCCATGAAACTCTGGGAGCATGGGGCGCAGGGATATCGGTTTTCGCGGCAGTCTATTCACCTGCAGTCGGCCGGCAAGGGCCAAAATTCATTAATCGCATGTAGCTATGAGTCTGCCGTGCACGTGATTGCAGTTACATTAAAATTGGAAATTGGTTTTCATATTTTTGCATGGAAAGTTTGATATATAGTAAATATACTCCTACAGTTACATTTCATGATATTTCTTGTTGCTAGCGTCTTTACATGAAAAAATGTTGAATGTGTCAAGATTTTGAGATTGTTGTTTATATGAAGTTGAATATTTTAGGAAAGAGATATTTACGTAGTTTTTCGATGTCGCTGTAATGTTTTCATCTAGCAATAAATAAGTGAAAATCATTGTTTAAAAGAACTTCGTTAAATGCTCTTATATATAAAAAAATATATTGAATTTTACGCTGCGTTATTTAAATAGATTAGTATTTTTCTTGAAATGTTTTAGAAAATTTCATTTTCTAGTATTTCGGACTTGATGTTATAAATAAAAAATATATGTATTTATGTTAATATTTGTATAGTGATATCAGAGGATTGATCACTTGTATGCATATTCACGATATATCTTAGGTTGGAGGCAATCCAATATTTTTATATCTATGAACTGTGTGATTTAATACATATTTTAAAAATATTCGTTTTCGTATTCATGCATAGTTTCACTTATGCATTTCGCATGTATTGCATTCATTAGTAAGTTATGAAGCTTTTCCCGAAATAATTTTAAATTTAATTTACTGCTAGATACCTAGTCAATTAAACTTAAATTGACAAGGACGTTTTTAGAGCAATTAAACAAAATTTAATTCAAATTTAGTGTTGTGTTTGGTATTTGGAATAAAAATGTTTATAAATAGCCATCACAACTATTATAATACTAGGTAATACGAAATTTCCTTATAGTACTGATTCATTATTTTACTCCGAATATGAAAAAGTGTAAAAAAATCAAATCTGGTTTTGTTGCTCAGAAAATTCATTTGAATTGCTGTCAGTATACTGTTTTAATCTGTTATTAGTTTATATGGTACTGAAAGGATCATTGACCTCTAAACAAATTCGAAGTTTTGGATAATACGTCTGTGTTAGTGCTGTTTTGGATATTCCACTGTGTGCTATCCCAGTTTTTGTAATTATGTGGTCTACTGTTTCTTCGGACATTGGTTAAGAAATATTTTCAAAGGTAAGTAAATAATTTAGTTTTGGTGAATTTAAGCTTTATTTAATATTCTGTCATATTTTACTATTCTAATGTAAACATAAACAGCCCTGAATTCCTCCATTTTAGCATGTTTTTTTATTTACTGGATGCTTAAATTGCATTAACTTTTACTAGTTAAAAATAAAAATAAAATAAAATACAAGATTCGCTCATTGTTTATCTTTTTAAAAATTTATCTTTATTGTATTTAAATGAAAATATGCCTGGTATATGACCAATATTAAAGAATTTAAGTGACCGATAACATTACCTCAACGCTAGAACTACTAGATTTTAATGCACTTTTTTTTTGTAATATTTCATTTTGATGGTACATAAAAGATGTTATTTTCTTTTTCTATTTTAAAATGAATAGTTTAAAAAAAAAAGGGGGGGGGGGAGAATTATGTTTTATATATTTCAGTTTAATTTTCCATTCTTAAGATATTATTAGAGTTTAGCGAAGTTAATTAAAATAAGTAATTTATTGGTTATTCATAAATAGTAAATACGTAGTTTAAAAATTGGAAAGAAAGCTAGTTGTTACAAATAGAACGTGGGTTCGAAGTTAAATATTTATAAATTCTTTGTTTATAAAAATGAAGTAATCGAGGAAAAACATAATTTATATTTAAACAATATTAATTTATAATGTGTTAATCCCCTACTTTTGCTATCTGTAACTTGTAAAATACGATTTTTAAAATATAAGAATTTTTCTACTTCTTAAATGCCCACCAATGGCTGAGAGATTCTGCCGTCGAAACTGGTTCGTCACATATTTTCTTTTGAAAATTGCTAAACTAATTTAAAAAATGGCTATTGAATACATAGCTGATCATAAATATGTAAAAAGAAGAAAAAATACCACTTTTAATTTTTGAGAAATTTTTGGTTTGGAACATTTATATTCAAATAACATTTAATTTAATAAATAAATAATTTTGTAAGTAAATGCAAGAAATTGTAAAAAGTCCAAAAGGTTATTTCAAGCCAAAATAATCGCACGGCCCTTCGCCAGGTTAAAAAAAAAAAAATAAATAAAAAAAACTGAATGTTATTGCATTATCAATGCAGCAACGTACACTCTCACTTACTTCGAAATTTCAAGTGATTTCTGCATTTGCCTTCCTCTAGAAAATCACATGTTAAATTTTGGAGTAATGCTTCTATGTGTCGAACAGAGAAGAAATAAATGTTTTGAAATCGGTGATACACCCCACCAGTGTCTGAGCGGTTCTGCGCTCAAAGCTGGTAGATAGGAAGTACCGAGCACATTGTGTATTAACCCTTTCGCTACTAGTTTTTTCCTTTCCGAAAATAAAGTAAATTAGGGCTTTAGTAGGTCAAATAAAATAGAAATAGTATTCTGCCGAAATAAAAATAAAAATTATTTGTAGGGGCAATTGTGAAAGTGGGACATATATGTTCCACTGATCTTTCTAGATGGCACACATATGTCCCAGTGGAATTGAGGTGACATAAAATACAGTGAAATATTCAGTTCTCTAGTTCTAAATTAATTTGACAGTACTTTTGAAACAATTTTATTGGAAGACACCTATTCAACATTATTTATGTATTTCTATGTATGGTACACTGTAAAACAATTTTAGGAGAGTGCAACTTTACACATGGTGCAAACAGTTTTTGTTCGTATTTCTTTATTTTGTTTGGCACAGCGGGCACATGTTCTTGTTGGGCCCTTCCAGTGGCAAATGGTCCCCAACACTCAACATCAGTTTTGTTGCATTTGACGGTCGACCTTCCAACCCCATGTCCCAGCGAGGTTGAAATTTAAGAAAGAACATATTATTAACAGCTCTAAAAAGCGGCGAAACAAGATTCAAAAATACAGTCTCCACATTCTTTGTATTCGAAAAGCTCTTATTTCAAATGACTTTCCTCGCATGAAATTTGTATTTTTAATATGGGGATACAATGATCACCTGATTCTCAGTAGAATCTTGATTAGTCTGTCCCAGGCATAGACCTATTATAACAGAGGGCGGAGCATTCCTTTATTACAGGAATATAAGAATGTGTGTCTAAGATGAAACAGCTTGAGTGTAGTGAAAAGGGTACTTTTTTTTGGGGGGGGGCATTTATCGCGTTATTGGCGATGTTTTGAGCATAAATATTTATTATTATTATTATTTTTTTTTAATATACAGAAAGCAAAATTTGTGTAAAACACTACATCTGCTGAAATTTATTTTTACCTTGTTATTAACATTTTCCAACGAAGTTAAAAAGTGTTTATGACTTCGGATTATCTGTCTATACTCGCTTTAACCCCCATAAATAATCATGGAATTTTGTGTAATTAATATATGGTATATATTTAAAATAATTTAATTTAAAGAATTAAATATAACAGTTTAAGTAATTATTTTACAAAAATAATTACTTAAAAAGTACAAAATAATAAAATGTAATAAAATCTTACCTGTGAAATGTAATCCTCATTTTATGTAATTTTTAGGGCTTTTCACAGAAATTCTAATCACTATTGCTTGCGATCAAATTTCTTTTACATTCAAAACAATCTAACTTATAAAGGGAAATAAAAATTTAAAAAAGGAACTTTCAAATGGGGAAAAAAAAAAAAAAAGATATTGTCTGCATAAGAGAAATCAGAGTTTAGAGCTTGGCAAGAAAATTTCAGTGTTGGGCAGTTTGGCTTACTGTAGTCACTGTAATTACTCGTATCACGTTACTTTTTTATGAGTGATCTTTGCGATGCAAAAAGGTTGCCATTGGTCCCGTCTACTGTTATAATAGGTCTATGGTCCCAGGTCGCCCTCATCGACCTAGCCATTCACTGGTTTGCTCAGAAACTCACTAAAATACGGGCTAGGACTTCTAACAAAGATTTCCATGGAAGGTGTCCCACCCATAGATATAGTAATAAAACGTAGATTGATAATCGAGGGGAAAAAGTGATTCCTTTTCACTCGGAGAAAGATGGCCATTTTACCGTCTAATGACAGTTCTTCTCAAAGGGAATACACACGGTTGGTTGGTTGGGTTTTACGCCGCACCAGTACTGCGCAGATGGGCAATTGGGAATACACACGCATAATTTAGCAAAAAAATTTACGAATAATTTATGTACTAAAGGAGAATGAAAGCCTGTAGATATAATTTCTAATTCATTTTTCTCTCACCTCCCCCCCCCCCTTTTTTTTAACTGCTATATCTATTAACTTAAGTTAAACTTTTTTTATATATTAAAACTCCCAGCTGCTAATTATATTAAACAAAAAAATAAATAAAATAAATAAAAATTCCATATTACTAATATAAACACAATACGTCTGCATTTTGAAAATTCATCAACATTCTATTCTGTTACAATTGCCGAGTTTCAATACCGACTAATGACTGATGCCAAAGAAGTTTTTCGGCATCAAAAATCTTTGCACGATAACATGAGAATGATAGATCTATATAAATTACTACATTTATGATCCCACCTAAAAGCCTAGGACTCTTTAGTAGTCAATCGGCCTTAAGCCATACAACCAATCAACCAACCGAAATCGGGGGCATTATTGAAAAAATCTTGCATAAAAAACGTTAAATTATGTTAAATATTTTTTTCCGGTACAGAACTAATAAATCAACTCCAAAGGGTAAAATAAGAAGAAATTTATCTTTAAATAAAGTGGTGTGTGTGTGTGGGGGGGGGGGAGAGGTGTGCGTTAACAATGCTACGGAATGTTGGCAGCACTGTTATTCATTTATATAGAATGAATTATTTGTTCCAATGCAAAATTAGGTAGATGGATATCCGTAAAATCCATCACTAGATTATATTTTAATAGTACTATTTTTATTTTATTAAATGTCAAAGTTGTACTTTATAAAGCACGGTATTTTCCTTTTCCACCTTGATCATTTTATCTTGTATCAATCAACCAATCAGATATTTTCCACTCGAAAGCGGTTATCTGCAACCCACACACAAGCTAACCAAGGACACCGCTCCGCCAAAGACCTCTATTCAGGCTGTCATCAATAGATAGGCTATGATTTGACATTGCCTCAACCACGCCAGCCGGCCACGTTTTCCTGGGCCTGTCGCTTCTTCGCCTACCCGCAGGTTTCCATTCAAAAATGAGCTTTGGGAGTCTATCCTGTCCCATGCGCATAATATGTCCTAAACAAATGAGCTGTTTTTCCTGAATTTTCTGACCAATATTCTTCTCCACACTCATCATTTCTCTGATTACCTCATTACGAATTCTTTCTAATTTCAACTTTCAAGCAGATCTTCGCCAGAAGTCCATTTCCGTAGCCAATATTTCTTTCTTTCTCTTCTTCAAAGTCCAGGTCTCGGAACCATAGAGAACAATACTCAGAAAAATTGTATTGTAAATGTTTCTTTTCGTATTTGCAATGATATTATTGCTCCACAGAACTGAGTTCAGCATGCCGATAACCTTTCTGCTTTCGACAATTCTCCTGTCGATTTCTCTATCCGAAAAACCATCTATTTGTACGATTGATCCCAAATATTTAAAATGATTAATAGTTTCTATTCTAAAGTCAATTTTACTCAACGGGATTTATCTTATATTTATAATTAAATTTTTAGATTTATTCATTAATTTTTGAGGCAAACTTGAAATTTGGTAATGTTGTC